>OW386545.1:8852134-10223821 GCA_936435175.1 Glyphotaelius pellucidus | reverse complement strand
GAAATCCTGCTGAGAGCAGACGCTTTAAAACCTGAGCAGTTTATAATAAAAATGCAAATAACAACACGATATTACATTTAAAATAACAGATAATCACCGTCGTACCATTGAAAAAATATATTCTTATACATTAGTTTCGATAAAATCTTTGATGTTATATCTGTCTTGGCTGATAATCCAAGACTTGATGTCTGATTTATATTTAAGAATATGATACGCAAGTGGATGGAAGAAGAAATCGGATCACTCTTTGTAGACATGGCACACTCAAGTGAATCAAATAATGTTTCAGTCGGGGAACATTTAGCAGCATTAGAAGCAATTACTGTTGAGTTAGAGTTGTATGATGGGCGGGACAGTCACCTTTATTCGCTGCAGATTTGTGTCAATTTTTTGTATGAATGATGCTATTATTAAAATAAGAGTTTTACAAGAGCTTTTATCACCATATTTCACTATGCTGCGATCCATTCCATCAAACTCAGATCGATTTCAGAATATTCACAAATAAGAGGGCGCGCACACGCTGAATTGTACTATCAATATACAAAATAATTACCGTATTGTCGATTGAATGTCTAATAGAATCTAAGGGAAGAATGACTATTTACTTGATATTAAAAAAGACAGTTCTGATCCAATTTTTATCGCCGTTGAATTAAATAGTATATTGCAGCTCGCTTATCAGGTTTCATGGCAGCATCCAAATGCGCGCACAATTAGGTACTGCAAAGAAAAATCGTCCTTTGTGCAATACATTTCGAATTTTGTATTTTCTTTTGCGATTCGACGCTCGCCATTTTCCGTTCTTGAAGTTTTCGCCGGGAAAAATAGTTAAGCGTCGCAGCATCCGGACTTGTATCCTCCGCCGTCTGTCGGTAAAAGGGGGGTAAGTTTTCCTTACAAAAAGCCGCAGGAAACATTGTGGCCCTCGAGTTGTGTTAGTTTAACTAGGTACGTGATGCACACACAGCGGTACACGGTGCCTACACACTCCGTACACCTCCCCCGGGAGGAGGGGATACTTTGTGCACGCTGTAAATACACTACACCTGTGTGAATTCAACTTTTCCGTTTGAGATTTATATCTGCATAATTTAAAGCAAATCGTCCCGCGTACACTGTGTACTTTTATCGTTATTATGTGAGTTCGTGCTTTCCGTGTTTCATACATTAAAACATAGTTCTTACTGCTGTCACAGACATGTTTATTTTAATTTAATGAATCTTTACTACTTTGTAAAATTTTTAACTAGCTTCTAAAATAAACGTCCCTTTCATTACTTAAATTAACGCAGGTAACACAGTTATCCCCTTTTGTATTAGTTATTTTTAAATTCAATTAACCACTGGAGCATTGTTTGCCAAATTTTGGCCAATTCGCAATACCTGCGAGCGTCTGCTGGCCTAAATGTGGCCAATTTGAAGATATATTTTAAAGCATTTATTTGAATTATTTTAAAAGTTCCCGCAGTTTGGAATCTTTGATAATCACAAAGCTCACCTAGTATTTTCACAATTTAACAAGAGATGACTCGCATCGCAAACTGTTCGTTAAAATAAAATCTTGGATGTCGAAATCTTTCTTAGCTACTAGTGGCCTACCGCAAGGTAGTCACCTTGGCCCGGTTTTGTTCCTCATTTTCATCAATGATATAACCAATTGCTTCAAAGATGTCGAGGTATTGCTCTTTGCTGATGACATCAAGCTATACAAGAAAATAACCGATATAAATCATTGCCATATACTACAGTCAAACATTAGTAAGTTTAAAGATTGGTGCATTCAAAATAATTTATTTTTAAATGTAGAAAAATGCAAAACCTTGACTTTCTTCAGAAATAAAAATCCGGTATTATTCGAATATTCCGTCAATAACACAGCTTTAGAAAAAGTTACAGAAATGAGAGATCTGGGAATTATTTTGGATGAAAAACTAAGTTTCGCCAATCATATCCATCAAATTGTGAACAAAGGTATAAAAACACTAGGCTTCGTATTACGAACAATTAAAATTTTTAATTCCTTACAAGCCATAAAACTAATATACGTATCTCTAGTTAGAAGCCTAATCGAATAAAACTCAGTAGTTTGGTCCCCAACCTACAAAATTCACATAAATAACATTGAGCGAATTCAAAAAAAATTTCTGCGTTTTATCAATTTTAAATTAAATATCCCAGTAAAAGACTTGAAATACGATTACTTATTAAATATTCTAAAAATACATACATTAGAAGACAGACGTAAAATAAACGACTTAACATTTTTATTCAAAATACTTAACTCTAAATTCGACTGTTGTGAACTCTTGTAACTCATTAACTTACGAATACCCACAGTAACAACACGACAAAATTCAATATTCTATAGCAGCACTCATAAGCGTAACTACATTGCCCACTCTCCGATACAACGACTTCACACCATGGGGAATAAGTACTTGGGTGATGTTGACATTTTCAATATTAACTTGGCGAGTTTTGTGGATCATCTAAAAAAATTATTTCAACACTATCACTAAACACACCTTGTAAACCAATAAAATAACTGTATTTCTCTGTTTATGTTTATGTGTTTGTATGACTTGTTGTATGACTTTTATCTAATGTAGTTTTATTTGTTTTTATTTCCTTAGTTTCAAAGTATGTATCTGTCAAATTAAAATTACACTACAAATCATGTAAAAGCCCTCTGGGCGTCAAATAAATAAATAAAAAAATAAAATGTCTTCTGAATTATTTGTCATTGACATTCCGCAAACCAAAAGTATTGATTTTTTTTTCAAATCATTGATTGATTGTTTATATATTAAAAAAAATAATGTTCGAATTTAAATTTATATCAACTAGGCCGTAGACAACATACAAAGTAATAATTTTCAATATTGCTCCAAGAAGGTACCACGAACGCCAATTTTAAAGTTAATAGGTAATAAATACTACAATTCTCATGTACAAATTAAACGATTTTTTGTTATAAATTCTAAAAATACGGGACAAACGTTCAAAGATATGTGCATTCAATGGCTCTCTAACACTGTAAGCAGTTTATACGTCTCCATATTAAAAATCGAGGTATGATTTTTTTTTTGAATGAAGGCGGGAAATTTCCAAACCGAACGTTTAAAAATTTCCGATCACCCAAGGCTGAAATTGATTATACAGCGAAACGCTACAGTGGTTAATTTTTTTTTTAACAAAAGCTTTTATTTAAACTGTCAACCGGTAAGAAGAGAGAACTCTTTTTTTGTCAGGACTAAAATGAAAAATTAACAAAAAATTTTAAAAAAGCGGTGGAAATAACACCTTTTTAATGGGTTAGTAAGGGATATGAGCGGGAAATTTAGCTTTTTTCAAGAAGATTTATAAAAAAATAAATGTGATTGAAGCAAGAAGTATGGCAAAACCGAGTTGTTTGGCAGTCAATCTCCTGCCTACCCCTGAGGCTAAATTTAAAAAAATACGTATGGTACGTAAATACCTGATTTTTTCATAAACGTCATACGTAAATGTGCAAACACTCCCACAGCATTCATCTAATCCTCTATTCGCTTAAGTAATAAGCGCCACAAAGGAAGTACCGGCGCGTGTAGATAGATGTACGTTTGTTCAGTGTACGGAAGATACGTCCCGTATCACAAAACTCCTGTGCAATTTTACCAATGCACAGGACATTAATCATTACGGCGCGGGCGGCGCTGTGCTCGGCATCCATTATGCTCTTAAGTTGTCTTTGTTCCTTTGCCGGGGACGTCACACTGACGTGGACAGGGCGGACACAGACACAGGGCACAGGGTACAGGGTACAGGGTACCAAGGCGACAATGAAAAAACAGTGCAGTATTAATTATAAATTTAAAATTCTGTGCTTTAAACCCTAGAAAACCTAAAATCCAAAGTCAAAAGGCTCAAGAAAGAGCTACTTTTGAGATACTCGCCACTCGTATATTAAGAGACACATCCGCTGCTAAGACCTAGACGAACCTCACTCTATGAACCCGGGCACCCCTGCTAAGTCACCAAGCGTAGCAAACCACTTGGGGTGACCTACGGCATAGTTTTTGGTTTTCCAATAATTGTTTTCCGGGGCGGCGGTACCCATACCCGCCTCCCAAATTGAAGATTATCCAACAAAAAAACATCGCCAAAATTATTTTTTTTCTGATGTGGAAGCACAAATATTAATATATCTTCTCATCATAATCTAAATAACTTAATTTGCCATATTATGCAATAACACCATGTCTGAAAATACGACCCCCCCCCCCCCCCCGGACAAGACTGTAAAACTTTTTTTGAAACCATAACAATTATTTTCTCTACATTTTTATCGCAGAGCGATTCGTACTATCAGTGTCACTCGCTGCTCGGTATTGAGTGTTTCACCCCCTGCCTCTGTAGCGGTCCTGCCCGAGGCTGAATGCCTAACTTTATATCGACATTAAAAAGACAATGCTTTTCATGCGGACTGTACCTACCTGCGACAAAAGGACTGCATACAATGAACGAAACCCGCGCTTTGAACCATCACTTGTGATTCAATAGCCATGTTTTTATTGTCACTTTATGATATTTTCAAATAATTCACAGTTCTTACACCAAGAGCCCGCGAAACGAAACGATCGATTTATTTTGCATAAATTTAATCCAGATGCGATTATTAAATTGTGTTGTTTTAAGTTGATGTGAATTAGAAACCATTTTCTACTTAAGTTCTAGACTGCTTTCCGTGTGTGCGATAATCTAATGTCTACTGTTTTTGTTGTAAAACAAGTGGCAGAACATCATATGAGTCGAAGAACCACAACTTATCCATGCACGTTTCTTAGATTAAATTTGATCGCAAGTACAAGCCTTCATGGATAGGTACTGTACAATCTGTACATGACTAGTCAACTATTAACTGCACCTACATTTGTACATTTCCTAGGCAATTAAATAGCCTTGTAAACTATGCAGACGATGAGGAAGTTTGACTATTAAAAATATGTCGTTCGTATTGAGTACTAAAACGAATTTTTCGAGTGAGTTTGTTGTTTATTCATAGTTTTTATAGAAAGATTTTAATAATACTAGTGGTCGCCCAATGGTCGAAATTCGACCATAATTGTAATGTTTTTTTTATGTTTGACATTCAGTAAGACCATAGACAAATAACATTAAAGACAAACAATATTAATCTATTCTCAATTTGACCATAGACTTTAACAATAAACAATAGAGTAAAGACGCCAGTGTGTGTGTCAAATACATGGTAGTGTGTGTAATGTTTTTGTTTTAATCTATTTTTATGCATAATTTTTAAAAAATATTAGCATTCTGCACTCCTCCTCTATATAAAGTGTGCGAAATTTCATACTCCTCCGTCCGCGCAATTTTCGTAAAAAGGGGTACAAAGTTTTGGCTTCATGTATTAATATATTGATTTAATGCATTTAAGATTGTTCTTGCAATGAAAGGAGACGAATCTTTGTACAGCACTGCACTGATTATGGAAGTACTCGTAATAAAATGCGTTCGTTATCGCAAATGGCGCTCTCGCGGCGTTCTGGATCTAGACGCGCTGGAAAAAAGTACTTCCGGCATCAAGGGCTAAACGAAACGATTACCTGTGCCATTTTATGAATGCCTGCCTTCGGCGGCGTGAACTCTATTATACCAATACTCTATATATCGTGAAAAAAACACATGTTCGTACATAAATTTATATATTCTAATACGTATTTATTTTATTTTCGTAATAAACTAATAAGCGGTTTGTGACTCGCAAAAATTATATCAAATTATATAAAGTATTTGTTAGTTTTTCTTTTGTCCTGACTAGGAAACTGTTTTTTTTTCCTTTTTTATATTAACTCCACACTGGAGTTCCTGACGAAAATCATCTTTGGGGATGTTTTGTGAAGTTCTTATGAAACAGGTTGACGGTTTAAATAAATGTACTGGGTTTTATCAAAATGTTTGATTCTACATATTTAATTATCTACATTCATTATTATACAAGCACTTAAAGTATTTTGAATTTTATGTCAAATTTGTAAATCGCTCAAGAATGAAGATTGTTAATTGATTTCTTGGCGTTATAAATGCCGAGACAATATTCTGACTTCTACTTTAGATAGATTACGATTTCACCAATCTACACCACCTGACATAGGTATTCAAAATAATCAATTATACAGAATGTGAAAATTGACCTCAAATATTTGATGAATTGTTCAAATTTTTTGAAACAACCTGTTTTTAAAGAGTACTTTCTGGTACCTAAATCAATTTACCAAAAACTGACTTAAAGCTTCTAGCATTATTAATGATATAAAAAATATTAAAGAAATTACTTCATTGTTTATAAGAAGAAAAGGTTGATAGGATGTGTACAAGAAACTAATAGTATGCAAATGTCATGGGGACTGTTTTATAACTATTTGTGGCATGAGTTGAAAGTCGCTAAACTGTCTGTAAGTGACAATAAAAATATCAACGAACAACGCAGCATCGTTAAAGCAGTCGATGTTGATTGACGAGTTCTGATAAGCAGAGGTTCTTACTTTTGTAACATAAAAAAGTACATTTACTTATATAATAAATTTACATTATACAAAATATAAAAAAGATTACTTCATTACTTCAAATTAAAGTAACGTGATATCAGTTACCTGCATACATTCGCGTACAATTTTTTTACATGTTCGTTTGCGCAATAATTAGATAATGTCTTTATTTAGAAATATTGTGCAAGTAAACGTGTGCAGGTTTGTTTCTCTTGCTTGTAGATATGATGATAGCCCATATATTTTCAAAGGACGGTGTTACATGCACAAAAGTGCATTCGCAGATCATGAGTAATGATTTCAATTTCCGAACAGTGCTGATATTGATAGTGTAATACTGGCAACACGATGAGGTAACTGTATGAAGCAGTATTGATCCAACTACACTCTGTTATACTGTTCATCATCCAGAATGTTGAACGAAATGGTACTTTGTTATATAAACGACTTATAAATAGACAATATATACAACAAAAATATAGCAATATAAAGTTATGGTTGATGATCTTGTTTTTTGTGACACTTGTTTCAATAATTCACGTTGCAATTTATTTACATGTCCGAATATATTTTTAATTTTGATTCAACGACTTTGGACTTTAATATCAACATTATTTGTGATTCTTGCAGTTTACTTTTCTACGTTATTATCTTTTGAACTGAAAAAAGTCGCCTCTGGTCGATTAAACTATAAACGTATTATTACAAAATTGTATTACTTATCAAATTCATTCAACCATTTTTATTAGGTGTATTATTTATTAATTAAATAAATCAAATCAATAAATTATAGTACGTTGGTCCTCAATAAATTGTAATTTGCGTTTAAAAAGATTAATCTTGCATCGTGCTATTTTTCTGTCTATTAGCAAATATGAGCCAGAGTTGTATTTTATTAAAATATTATATCAACATGTTTGAAAACCAATGGTTACTTCATCAGGATACAAAATACACTGCAAATCTAAAAATCAATAGTCCGCATTCAAGAATATCTTTCAGTACATTTAAAAACGAAAATACATCATTTTCTTGTCATGTTTCGTTTTTTTTCTCTCCTATTCTTTTACCTGTATTTCTAATCGTCCAGATGCACATATCTATCCTTGTTTATTTATTTTTGTTTTGTTGTTTGTTCTAATTAACTTCTCTTCTGCATGTGAAACTTATGTTTTTGATACCAAAATACCTATATAAAATTGTGCCTGTTACCTCTCACTAATGATTGCAAGTTCCTTCCGTCCTAAAATGAGTTTTGTAACTCATCGGGATTGCCCTAGCAAAAAATAATAATAAAAAATAAGAAATAATAATGTTTGGATGACTTGTAGAGCGCCGTTTTTGTGAAAAACCACCTCAAGTGCGCTGTACAAACTTATAATATATTTCTACAATCTTACTTCTAACTACAAACTAGACAAACCATTATAACAACTTACGGCTAAAAATTGCATCCACCGGTTCATCGATCAGCGATACGAAACTATATGTATTAATGATTTGACCGATGAACGCGATTCTGCGTAAAAATATACTGCACAGGCAGAAAATACACAGGACCATACTTACCAGGGAGGTCACTTGAGATTAACACTGTTTATTGTTTATTTAGATAAATTTAGGTACAGTTCGCACTCAGAGGACGTAAATAGGAACTATAATATATATAATATGTTCTAATAAGCGTATTTTGAAAGCAAAAGCAAAATTTTATAATGGGCGGGTTCTATAGTACAAGGATTTGGTGTGCGAACTTTTTAGTATCCGCCCTACGATAATTTAAATAATAATGTTCTTCACTTGAAGTTTTATTTTCGTGGCCAGATTACTTGCATAATGTTGCGTCAGGTCTGACCGAAGCGAGTTTCCTTTGATTTGGCGCGTTTCATGGCATCGTAAAGCCGCCATTAGTGTCGGTTAAGTGGTTATTAAATGCCTGCTTTTGCGGTCGACTATTAAATAAGTTTTCAATATTTTAATGCCCTAACAACTGCATTCCCTTCCGCGAGGCGGCGATTCAAAATACACCTAGTTAACTTTAAATACTGTGACCCGAACACATAACAAAACGCTAAAAAAAGCTCAGCCAAAACATTTTTTTGCAAATGTGGTTGTGTCATTTTACTTCTATTCTATTACATACATAATACAAGTTTTTCCAGCTATTTTATTTTCAAAGTGTTTTAGCGTACATATTAAACAAACAACAGGTACGTCAAAATTCGGTCCATGATAACTACAAAGTGGCATTTTATCACCCCTACGAAAATTCATTAAAAGTGATGATTTTTTTAAATGGACAATAACCCAACCTAACGTTACCTATATAACCAATTTTATTTTGTTTTTAATTTCATCACTTTTTAATTACTTTTCTGAGGGGTGATGAAGTAGTGCATTGTTGTCCGGTCACCAACATTGTCATCATGTTTGAAATTTTGAGTAATTGCCTATAGTAGTTTTCACGGTTAGAAACCAGAAAATTTTCGGAAAATTGTGAATTTTTAGACAATAGTACCCATTATTTTATAAGGCTAAAAGATGCATTGATAGTCCTCGCCCTCAGGTTTACATTTCAGACAAAAGGTAAAAATTTTGACACCTCTCTTCTGTCGTCATCCTGTTTAATCCTCGGTCAACCTACGCTTACGCATTTGTGATACACATTGATTTAATTATTTCAGATTATACAACATTGAAAATGAACATGCTGGTTTATAAGTGAATGATTATTATTTAAAGTTTGTTACTGGTTGCGCATTCCCATGACAAACGTAATCAATTTTCCAATTTATTTCCTTTCATGCGATTTGTTAGCGAGACGGGGAAAGTTAGCTATTCCTGATTTAGCCAACTATTTTACGACATTCGATCATAGTCTGAAAGTCAACACGGTTCCGGATGTGTACAACATAACTTCGCTTGTGAAAGTGGACTGCTATCAATTCTCAGACTTAAATTACTACATAAAATGCAAGATTAACTTTGGAAATCAAATACGGCCATTAGAAAATTGTGATAAAGGGGTGGATTTATTGAAGTTCCTAGTTTGTATCTTCTGCCGAAAATACGTTTCAACAGCACTTTGATTATCATGTATCACCCTTTTAAGCAGTATTTTAAAAAAATCTTTACTTTATGCTTAAGAATTTGCACTGTCAATACTTGGCATCACATTTCTGGGGTTTTTGTTAATTATTGGTACTGACAATATTCGAGTCCTTCACAAAGTGTCATATTTGGGTGTGCTGTGCGAAAGATTTTTCTCAAGTTAATGAAAGGTATTGAAGCGACCTATGCCTTAGGAGGGGCAATACAAAAGTTGACAGGTCGCTCGGCTGCCGAGCTGTTAGAGAAATAATGAGAACGAGTTATAAAAACGACCTGTTATGCGGAAAATATCAACCATGTTAAACTATGCCTTGTTACACTGGCACCAAAGGTGGCACAAATGTTGGGAAAGAAACTCTGCAAATTTTCCCAAATTAAAATGTAAAAATAACGAATCATGATTCTCTTTGAAAGTCGTATCGAATGTTTTACCTAATTATTAACTCGTTGCATTCGAGGATGGGTTGGGGTCACCAATTAGTATTAAATTTCTCTTTCAATTTGTAAGCGCCGCGAGTCAATGGCGCTTTGAATTAACTTCTCCACTGGCTCTCGGTGGAGATCCACGGTTGTTTAAAAGCCCTTTAATCAAAAACACTTGTTAAAATTTTTACAAATTGATAATTATTTGACCACTGATGTGATAGGGGAAAAACTTCGTCTCAACAACTGTAAATGATGAATAGGGTGACTTTGTATTTCTTAAATCTTATCTTAAAGTTTATCGTTCGAAAGTAGTTGTGATATAGTTCCCGCTAGGAACTGAAGGCGACTTGATAGGAAAGTACACGTACGGAAGAACTAGCTGATTCTGATGAATATGGGGATTAACTTCTGTGACAAAATGAAAATACAAGAGAAATAATTATCCAATGATCAATTTGAAATTCATGGGCAGATGTCAAACGTGCAGAATTTTCGCCATTTTTTGGCGTACGATATCGCGACAATGCCGCTTTCGAAACATAGGCATACAATAATATTGGCCAATCCTAGTTGGCATACTCTGTGCCTACACAGTAGTATGGTCCCATTTTATTCTGATGGGGAAAAAAACGATGTTGCATTTGGAAAAAACCTGTAAAGATATTATTTTGAGGACCTGCGTTTTAAAGGCCAGTGGCTAAATTAGATATATTTTCAAAACTTTATTTCGTAATATTAGTAGGTATCTAACTTCAATTAAACTTTACATTTTATAGAAACGCTACGTTTCGTCGCGTGTCCGTTTTTATAGCCTTGTAATCCATACTTCCATACTTTATTATTATTATATTATTATTTATTATTTATTATATTTATTATTTATTTTTTTAAATTGTTCTCTAGATTTTATGTCCGGGTTAAATCTTCCTCACAGGAAAAACTTAATCCTTCCACACACTTTTCCACAAATGCTAATCTAGTCAATTCACGCGATGTAATTGCATTGTATGTATACTAAATACAAAACTATACAAGAACAACACGTCAACCTACCAGAGACCATATGGGAAAATACTTCACCGACTCCAGATATTTTCATATCAGAGGGTTCGGCTCGATAGAACTCCTAACTGAACCGATAAATCCTACCGATCCCTCAATATAAATATTTAAAAAATCTTTCGTAATCCTACATGTATTTAATATGACTGATTTTTGCATTTTTATATAAAGATTCTTTGACAAATCTAATAAGCCTAAATTTTTAATTAGAGAGCTAGGTATAATGCCAGTAGCCGAAATAACAAATGGTAATATTTTTATAGTCCGAGAATGCCAAATTCTTTTAATCTCATTTCCTAAATCTGTATATTTTCTAATTTTTTCAGAAACAGATTTTTGAATATTACAGGAATTTGGAATAGCGACATCAATGATATAAGTTATTTTTTTAATTTTGTCATGTAAAACTATATCGGGTCTATCATGACGAATCGTTCTGTCTGTTAGTATAGTTTTATCATAATATATTTTATAAAATTCATTTTCTATAAACGAATTTGGTTCGTATTATAATATGGTACTACATTACGGCAATCAATCAATTTATGTTTAATTACCAAACTTTGATGAATTATTTTTAAAACCTGATTGTGTCTAAAAGTATATTCGGAAGGCGCTAATATAGAACATCCCGATATAATATGTTCTATAGTTTCCGGAAAAGCCAAACATTTTCTACATAAATCATCAATTTGATTTCTATCTTTGATTATATACTTCCTATAATTTTTAGTATTAATGACTCTATCCTGAATGGCAAGCATAAATCCTTCTATTTCTGCGCTCAATTCTCCAATACTCAACCATTTGTTTGACGAAAGTTTGTCAACATACGTTTGGTTGAGATAATTGAAGTGTTTGGCGTGAATAATTTTATTTGACCAGGAATCTAATAATTCCTTGTTGGTATTTAAAAGAATGTTGGCATTATCGTCGTATAAATTTAAAGGTGTAATGTTTCTATCTGCCTTGCAAATTATTTTGTGCATTTCTGAACTATTAGCTTTCCTATGGAAAAAAGTTCTTAGCATTTCTACCTGATTGTATTTCAAAGAAGTTATTTTGACTATACCTCTACCTCCTAAATTTCTAGGTAAATTAATTCGTTCTATAGCTGAATTTGGATGATGGCAATTAAACTTTGTTAACGTAGTTCTAATTAATCGTTCTAAGCTATCTAAATCTGTATTGGACCATTTAATTATGCCAAATGAGTACGTTAATAAAGGTATTTCCCAAGTATTTATTGCCTTTACTAAATTTTTAGCAGATAGATTGCATTTTAAAATTTTTCTGACTCTACTTTGAAATTTAATCCTAATATCATTTTTAATACTAGTATGATCTAATCTATTCGATTGCGGGTATCCTAAATATGTATAAACCTCATCCCCTTTCATACTTTTAATTTTGAAATTTCTAAATAAACCCTCGTCTCCGTCTACAATTTTGCCTTTCTCTATATGGATCGTTCTACATTTATCTAAACCAAAAGTCATTTTAATATCATCTGAAAAAATTTAACTACCTTAATCATTTTCTCTAAATTTGGTTCAGAATTCGAATATAATTTTATATCATCCATAAATAATAAATGCGAAATTATACTACTTTCTCTCGTATTACCTTTAATTTTTATTCCAAACTTGCTTTTAATTAACATTTTAGATAGAGGATTCAATGCTAAGCAAAACCATAAAGGACTCAATGGGTCACCTTGAAAAATCCCTCTTTTTATTGAAATGCCCGGTACTACTATTTTCTGACCTTTTAAATTGACAAATAAATCTGTATTCCAAAAGGTCATAATATTTTCCAAAAAGCTTATAATAATCGGGTTAATTTTATAAATACTCAATATTTTGATCAGCCACGAGTGCGGGACACTATCGAAAGCCTTTTGGTAGTCTATATAGCAAGAATGTAAATTACGCTTTTGAGTTTGAATCTGTTTAAGAATTACAGAATCAATAACTAATTGTTCTTTACATCCCATTTGTTTTCTGCGACAACCTTTTTGTTGTTCAGATAAAATATGTTTTTCATCTAAATGAGCATATATTAAATCTGTCAAGCAAGAGGTTAAAATTTTGTATATTGTCGGTAAACATGTAATGGGTCTATACTGGGAGGGATTATTAATATTTTCGCTTTTAGGCAACATATAAGTAATGCCCTTAGTAAGAAAATTTGGAAAATTATGAGGTTGTTTGACAAATTTAGAAAGATTTTTTGCTAAAAGAGGATGTAAAGTAGTCAGACGTTTGTACCAAAAATTATGTATCCAATCGCAACCCGTGGCTTTCCAATTATGAGTATTTTTAATAATTTTGGCTAACAATTCAACCGATATATCAGAAAAACTCATTTGTTCAATGTCTGAACAATTGAGTTCTTCATTTTCTATCCAGGGACCTGATTCATTATGTTTTATATCTGTACTCCAAATTTGTGTCCAAAAATCGCGCATATCTGATTCAGATGGTAACGGAATATTATTTATTCGAAATAATATTTTGTTTGTCGTCAAGTTTGGAATAAAATATTTTCTCATTTTTCTGGAATAATCTATTATTATTTTTTTATTATAGGTATAATTATATCTTTTTAATCTACTAGCTTTTATAGCTAATTTTTGTTTTAATAAATCCAATAAATCATTGATTATATTTTCATTATTATTACTATCAATGCTATAACCAAATTTTATTATTATTATTATTATTATTAAATTTTATTATTTTATTATTTTATTATTTATTATTTATTATTTATTATTTATTATTTATTATTTATTATTTATTATTTATTATTTATTATTTATTATTTATTATTTATTATTTTATTATTATTATTATTTATTATTATTATTTATTATTTTTATTATTATTTTTTTATTTTTATATTATAAATGCGAAACTGCTCGAGTTTGTTTATGACCTTTTCACGCATAACACAATATAAAGACTTTAAAAATTCATTCACCAATAGAAAGCTAAATTATATGCGCAGACTATATTTTGTATATGATGGTAAGCTCTTGCGTAATGAAATTACAAATATTAATATATTATATTTGTTATACGTTTTCTGTCGCTAACTAAAGCAAATTTTTGCTAACGTCAGAAAAAAATCGTTTCCATGGAAACGATTGCTACTGCTTCAGAAAATTCAAATATTAGAATATGTTTTATTTTTTTGGACAAGCTTCTGTTTTGGAATAAATGTCAGTTCCTACATTAAAAATATAATTCGTAACGATTTTACAGACTGAATAAATGAACTGAATAAATACTGTAATTTTTTATTATATTCACAAATTTTCAAATATTTAATTAAAAATAAACATCCGAAATGTTTGTAAGCGCATAAATTCCGAACGAATGAACAAAATTGGATAATTCTTTTTTTCTTTGAGCTATAGCTTTATGAAATTTAGGTGGCAGGCGAGATGTTTGAAAACTGAATGTAAGGGAATGAATGTATGGAATTCGGATGGGGGTGGGGGTGGGGAGGAGGGGGTATAATTGATAAGTTCAACCGCTACAGTAATTTCCCGTAATACCATGCGAGCGAAGCCGCGGGGAAAAGCTAGTATTTAATAATTATAACATGTATTTTTTAATAAAATTTTACAGTTGGAAATACGACATCATAAAAGAAATTAATCTAAATGGAAATATTTGCTTTTAAATTTTAAATCTTGCGTTAATTATTCTATTTTATAATCTACCTTTTCAAGCCTTAACTTTTTAAATGTTATCTAATATTACCTGCATAGCTATATTCGTAGCATTGTCGCAAACCCTGCCTGGCTATAGAATTACCTATTAATAATCTGCTGTCGTCATCCCTCCCCGAAACAGTGGCGTACCGCAAGCGCAGCACATTTGAACATTATTTAATTAAGCCCAGTCAGTTCCCAACTGCAATGTCACTACTGCTGCTCAGTGTGTACCTAGCCTACTCGTGTTCATATATGAACTAACCAATGTACTTGCGCATATGTTAATTAGTTGACGGTGGGCTGTTCGCTTTTAGACATTATATAACGTTAAAAGCATTTATATTTTGTTTATAAAATCTATTTCAGTATGAAAAGTTCAATTTAACGTTATAAAGTAATATATAAATATAATTATAAAGTATATATCTAACGTTATATATATACCTTATATATCTAACGTTGTACAAGTTAGAGATCCAACTAAAATTAAACTATGTAGCAGAAATATAATTTTTGTCTGACTTCAATATTAGCGTCACTAATCGTCGCCTCAGTTATTATTTGTCCAATAGATCATTTTGGTTTTTATTCAATCTCTACTTTAAAATAAAAAAATGAAGTATAAAAATTGATAGTAAATCACTTAACTAAGAATTATTTAAACTAATGAGACCTTTACCTTTACGAAAATGGCTTTACCTTAAACACCTTTCATAATGAATCATTTAAATAATGAAAAAAAACCTTCTCCTCCTGTAAAATTTTCAAATGGTCTGTTGGACAAATACGAACTAAGGCGACGGACTTGGCGTCACGCAATTTACATAGCTTTTCCTCTCTGCAATTCTGCTTTATAACATTAATTTTCTCACAAAATAGGTGGAGGCCATTTGGAAAACTTCTACAAGAAAAGAAACTAGTGGAATTCAATCTAATGAATAGAATAAAAAATAGATAATATTTGTTTTGTAATTTTTAATTGTGAACGAAAGGTTATTTGGGAGGGTAAAGGTAAAATTGCCACACTAACGTTTACATTTACGTTTCTATTATTCTGACTCTAGACGTGGCCTGACTCAAAATACTTGGTTTACTTGATCGTCCCATGTATTCCTTGAGGCTCCTCGAATTCAACCATTCACATTCACGGGATATATTCTCGTTACACTCCTTTCTTCATTAATTCGCTCTACAACTCTACATACCCAAATCATCTAAACTTCCCTTTCTTAATCTTATTCATTACGCTTACAGCCTTGCATTATTTGGGAATCTCTACATTTTTCACACGATCATACATGGTTTTATCACATATTCCTACATCTCAGGGATCTCATTTCTACAGAATGCAGTGTACCCTGTACCTCACCCTTTCTCTGTCATTTTCATTCCTCACTGTCAAACATCAGGGTAAGTACCAGCATCCCATTGTGGACTGGTTGCTTTGCTTATTGTTTTCCTTTAAAATGTATTCATTTTTACTAAATATAGCTCACGACTCATCACATTTCACGCAATACTCACGCATTTCAGTTTCGAGTCTGAATGATGAACTCTCAGCAGGGTAATTCTGCGAGGATCTTCCACCGTGAAAAAAAGCACAAACGCAATAATTTTAATGACAATTATATTGTACTTATAAAACGCAAATCATTTCAACATGCAATTTATTAATGTTACTATGCGCATCATCCACAATGAAATTATTACCCTTATGAAAGTGCTTTACGAAGCTTTTCTGACAGGTTCGAGTCGCTAAAATCCTTCTCTTACGGCGCCATTAAATATTTTAACAGCACTCGCGGCATTACTTCATTTTACCTCTCCCGCCTGTCTATACCTACCTATAAACATTATTTTATTTCACGACTCGTGCACTTGCATTTCGTGAACTGATAACTGAATGCGACAGTTTTGCATAAGTTTAATGCGTTGGCATGTCGAATAGACAATGAGCGATTACCGACTGGCTGGTGTGAATTCACTTGTATTTGCTGACACGATAATCTATAAAAAGATCACAGTTAAACCACTGTACATTTAAACATAACTTCAAACAAAGCAAACGCATTTTTTAATAGTTTACTAGTTTTATTACCCCCGTATTTTTGATTCTTGTATTCCCTTATATTTCACGGAGAGAGCTGATCATATTTTTTTGCGTAGATTTCAAATGAATTGTTCAAAACATGGAACTCAAAATTTGACTTTTTAGAAGCTCTTTATGGAAATGGCGTTGCGCGCACAAATAATGTGTTAAAGTAAAAAAAATAGTTGTTTGAATATTGATTTTATTTATCAATAATTTATTTTAAAATTATTTTAATTGTAATAAAAAATAAAAAAAAATTGATAATAAATTATTGATATTATTATTATTATTTAACCTACGATATTGACAGACATACAAATTTTAGGTGTTTGACTGGGAGGTAAGCAAATCGGTAAGGGTAATTGCGGGATTTCCGGGAAGAACAGAGCGGTTTATGTTTAGAATGGGACTAAAAGATAAATTAATTTGGTTATTCAAAATATTAGAACTATTATTTAGGGATTTTACTCCCACCCCTTTGCTTATCTCCCACTCATAGATTTGTATGTATGTCAATATTCTATATCGTAAGTTAGTTATAATATTATCCTGATGAAGGAAGGGTGCTTCCGAAACCGGTAGAGTGTTAATAAAATAAAAGTGGTCTTCATCAAATTTGTGTGTTTTTATCGTAAAACATATTTCATAATTTATTATTAAGTTGTGCTAGTATTTTTGTTTTCATTATTGTGACAGCTGTTTCGGTGTTCACGGCCGTTAATGTGGTCATTCCACAGTGATATACTTTAAATTTAAAAAAGACAATGTACGTATTAGAATTTTTTTCCCGATTTTTTCAAATTAAAAGTAAAAAATTGAGGTTGGTTGATATGGTCGCCGATAGCCGATAACCCTAACCTAACGTAACCTATTTAACCAATTTTTATATATTGTTTTCATCACTCTTAGTGACCTTTCTGAGGTGGTTCTGAGTTGGTTTTATTCTGGGTTGTCCGGTCACCGGTTGATATTGGGTTTTCTCTCTTGTAGTATTATAATAGGTATGTAATTGGTGCTACGCAGTATTGCAATTGCACGGCGAATAACGGCAAAATGTTCTAAAATACCCGTTTAAAAATCGCTCATCGAATTCACATGACGCGATGGTTTGCCGTCATGAAATTCCCATACGGTAACATTCAACCAGAATGCACTTCCTTTCGGCAAACGATTCAAATTACACGATGTGTGACATACCAACAGCTGCCCCGCCGTATGTCCCTTTACTTGGCCGCTAATATCATTTGGAATAATAAAACATACCGTATTTAATTATATTAGGATTAGCATCCGACGCCGAACACCGGACCACCGTACATAGAAAGAGAAATAATTAAAATGCGTTGCGTTGCTCGTGCTTCCTTATGCAAATAGCTTCGAAAACTGTTGATAACACACATATATCGTGTACGCCGTGCAACGGTAGGGGTACATAGTATAAATTCTCGAATAATTGTATTCGAACCATTCTATTCATGCTTGATAGTAGTAATTGCTATAATTGACATATTAATGCGTATCTTCTGTCTTCATTGCTTTGAATTTTGAATAATGTCAATAGATTTTTTGTTTGCAAAACGTTATTTTTTATTATGAGTTCTTTTGACTCTTTTAATTGTCTGGTAATTTACTCTTCCCCAGTAACTATCCTTTTTTTAAGTGTTAGTGTGCGCGTAGTATACGGAGTTCAAAGGACTATATTTATCAATTTCGTACAAATTCACTATAATTTTGTGCCGAAAATACAAATATGTATTTAATAAAAATCAAAATAAAAACTGGTCGAACACATGAATTCGTAGTTAGGAGACTACATTCGATTTATTTCGTTTAAAATGTGTGATAATTCTAGTTTTTTTTATTATTTTTTATCATGGTTTCGTTATTAAAAAATGCCGTAACCTTACTTACGTTATTGTGAGTTAAAAACAACGTCTTTAAAAATTAAAATCGACATGAACCTTCCAAATTTGTCTCATTAGGTTATGCTTCTATATTTCAATTCGGGAGGCGGGTATAGGTACCGTCGCCCCGCGAATCATTTATTGGATAACCAGCACCCCTGCCATAAGTCACCCCAAGTCGTTCGCTTTGCCTAGTGACTTAGTAGGGTGCCCGGGTCCATGGGGTGAGGTTTGTCTAGGTCGGCGGCGAATGCTTTTGCCCTCCTAGCGTGGCGGGCTGGATCGAAAGAGACTGGTTGAGGAGACCTTTTGACCTCTCCGGCCGGACTCTCTCGACTCATCGCCTTGCACAACAGTGGGAGAGATGAATTCATACGTTTGTCACTCTTTAACACATTGCCCACTCCTCAAAACTTTTTCCTTCTCAGAACTTTCTCTCCTTCCATACAGCATTCTCCAAAGATGTCATAGGCTCTAAGGGATTTTTTTTCGAAGATAATGCAAAAAATATTTCAGAAACTCTTGATTTTTTTATTATTTCAAGCTAGAGCAATCTTAATGAGTTAAGAAACTCATTTTATTCATTTGTTATCTCTCAACCTCATCTCATTTTGATACTATAAGTTACGTTTAGTACGTATATCTGTTTCAGAAAATTACCGACTAGAATTTAACACCGTTTGTAATACCTTTTAATTTGAAATAGCATACAATTTAGCTTTATTGCGAGATACCCTTAAAAGGCACAAAGCCTTCGCCTTTATAACATATTTACAAGTACAAAAGGTAACAGAAAGAGAAAATGCACATAACTTGAATTTACGACGCGCCTACGAGAAATGACCATAATAACAATATTAACTTTTATTTCAGGCGTTCGGCTTTGCGCGCTCTTTCTTCTATTCAACACCGGCTTAAAATTAACTGCTTTATTCAATGGACGTCGCGAAGTGATGATAGTACCCAATAATAATTATTGACGTGGTCCTATTCTCGTAACCGTCCTATTCCCGAACCAAGCGCCGACACGTGGGGTTTATTGCTATCACGAAGCTTTGTTGTTATTTTATTAACGGAATTTATTCCTAGCCGCTCCTAACGCTCTCTCCTCCATGCATGGACGGATTCTACCATTCGGAGTCCCTTCAAAAATGAATTTGGAAATTGTAGTATCTTTACGGTAAGTATTGAAACATTTATTTTGATGTTGTAAATCAAATATCTGATGCTCAAAGATTTTAGCTGAAAACAGGCGCATCCTGTTATCAGCTAAATCCTTAATCCTTAAATCCTTAATTTGGGAGGCGGGAATGGGTACCGCCGCCCCGGGAACCTTTAGTGGATAACCAACACCTCTGCCATAGGTCACCCCAAGTGGTTCGCTACGTTTGGTGATTTAGCAGGGGTGCCCGGGTTCATGGGGTGAGGTTTGTCTAGGTCCTGGAGGCGGATGACCAGGATACACTGAACCCCAGATTCCTACCCACCCTTAAACCCTTTCCCTTCCCAGAACTCTCCTTTCCCCCTTTTCCTTAAAAAAAACCCTCCACACAGCATCCCCAAGGATGACATAGGCCCTGAGGGAAATTATTTTCCTCAGGGCCTCCTGTGTGGGGGAGCTCATGTAAAAAAAAATCCTCTAAATTTCCTTGACAGATAGCATAAACAATTTATAAAATGCCAAAAATTGTAAAATTTGCTGCTCATAGAAATAAACTCCATTATTCTAGTCCAAGCGAGAGATTGCACGTGACGTCATCGTTCTAGTATCGTATGCCTTTTTCATTTTCAAGAAGAAAAGTTTTTTATTTTTTTTTTTACAAGACGCGTGAAAAGGAAAAGGACGTCGATGATGTTCGTACGAGTTCTTGCTGGGACGAGTTTATCTTGGTCACATTATGAAGAGCGACAAATACAACTCATGGTCCTGGGTATTATTGACGGAAAACGTAGTAGACGCCGCACCTTATTGCATCAAAGTCTGCGGTGACCGGCCAACTCGGAATGAATCCAACTCAGAACCATCTCAGATAAGTCATTTAGAGTGATAAAAAAATATATTTTAAAAATTGGTTAAATAGGTTATGTTAGGTTAGGGTTATCGGCAAATTTAGAATTATTTTTTTCATAGATTTTAATGACTTTTCAAGGAGGTGTTGAGTTGACATTATTCCCAGTTGGCATGGAACCCCATTATTTATTTCTTCAAAATTTTCCATTATTTGTTTGAAAGAGATTAAGGGATCTTAATAGGTTGTGACGAATGAGGCTAGAAAATCAGAGTTTCATATTATTATACCTGTTGTTTTTCGAAAAGATATTGTTTCAGAAGTCATCAACTCGACTCATTTGAATAATGAATATCTTATTGAACTGTCAATTGATGACTTTTTTTAGGAGGATTATACCAAACCTGATTTAACCCCTTTGTTCGCTTTTCGGAATAACTCGTATATTATGTCTCATAGAAATCATTGTTTTTCCCTTACTATCGTAGTTAGAAATATTATCTAAACGATGTTAGAAAGAGAAAACACCATGCTTTATATTCAAATCATAAAGTTAACAACAAAATAATTAATAAAAACGTACGCCTTTATAAGTCAAAGTTTCTGACCGCGATTTTATTGCAAAGCAGAAATATTTTTACCTTCAAACAAAATAATAGGTCCAAGGCCTGAGGGATCAAACGTTCACATTTTTGTAAATTGTCCGAAAGACCGTTGTATACTGAGGTTTGTTATCTACTTTTTGAAAGATTTAAAACCTGTTAAATGCCAGGGAGGAAACGACGTAAAATCGCGATGTTTTTACTTTAACGTAATATTTTGTGGGTTTATTTTGTACTATCGTATAAACTATTTACATTCCTTGAACAATAAACTATGCATAAAAACAACATTACTTGCGTTTATTTGATGAATTTATATGTTTTACGATCTTTTTCACGAGAACGACGCTAGTTTGACAGCTCAAATACCGGGAAAAAGACACCCGGACGCCATAGAGAATTTAATACAAATTATTCCGAGTGGCTAGGTGTGTTTACGATATTTTATACCTTAAGAACAAAAATGCCCCAAGCGATTCTGACCTTATTCTTCATATGTTTTCTTTATACATAAGGGTTAAAATCACATTCCAAAATAAATAAATAAATTGATAATTTTGGCGTGTGCGCCGGCGCACACCCGGCACAGTAGAAACAGTGATGTAAATGACAGCTTTAAACAATTGAATTTATGATTTTTTTTACCATTGAGTAAAAGAAAACGCACCCACCCATTTCAGACCCTTTATCTCTGATCCGGAAAACACAAATGATATATATATTTCCATCGAGCCCCGAGAAAAACAATAAAATTCCCCGTCGTGTTATTCCGCAATTAATCGCCTTCCGTCTATCGGCCCGGCCCCGGCCCCGGCCCCGGCCCCGGCCCAGAGCCGAGCTCGTCCAACTTTTAATTGGGAAACTTTTGTTTGCCTACTTCCACGGCCAAGAAACCGCCAGAACGCGCCGGGAGTTTTTCACCGCGGGGCTATTTTCCTCCAGGATTGTTCCACCGGCGGTATTTTAACAACGTGGTAAAATAACACCAATCAGTGATACGACCCTTGGACTGTAGACTGTTTTTTTTTGTCGTGATTGCGTTGCACGCGCATTGGGTAAATCGCACTGAGGTCCGAATCGCAACTTTGGCTGGCCAAAATATTGTGAAAAAAATTAACTACCATTAATACATTTTTATTTTTAACCACATGTTTTTTTGTGTATGTATAGATTTTCTTAAGTTACCACATTTTGATTTTTAAAAAAATACCTACCTAGCCACACCTTTTTATTCTTCAATAATTGATTTCTGGAACTGGCAGAGGAAGTACGAAAGTAAACATAATGCTATAGAAATAGGACTCATGAGGCCAATGCGTAGTGAAACCATATTTTACTTATATGTTATGTTTAGGACCGTATTCCAAATGTAGAGTTTCGAATGGAATACAAGACTGATGCAAGCGTATTCAACAAGATTAATAAAGGTACCTTAGATTATTAGAAGATTAGATGTAGGCGAAGGGAGTGTCTTGAGAATATATGATGCAGACTTGAATGGCGGAAGAAGTCGGTAATGGCGGAAGAAGTCGGTGATGCCGGAAGAACTCAATAAAATAACTTCTTCAATAACTCTAATTCACTTTGTGATATCATTTTAATTTAATGGAAACAAATTTATGTTGTATACACCACTCAATTAACATTTAGTTAATTTTATTCTGGAGAAGAAACAATTGGTTTCGAAACATGTTGAAAATTTTGATCAGGTAGGTGATTTGTTGCCGTTCAATAAAATAAAGTCGGTAATGCTGGAATCACATGATTCACTAATGAGAGTCTTTCCCGCGCATTCCGCCTTTTCCCGCGAAATGGCCCGTCTGAACATGCAATGAAAGTATTGAGAGACAGTGCCGAATGAAAGATTCCAACTATGTTGGTGAATCTATCATTAATGAATCATGTTATTCCAGCATAACAACAGGAAAGTACGTATGAGACGATTTTTGAAGCGTGGAGTGTGTGCCTATTTGTAATTGCGTCATCTCTACAAACCCCTTCGGGAAACGGCAAGATGATATAGTTATTTTGGCTCCCATTGTAAATAGGTACGGTGTTTTTGATGAGATTTTCTTGCGGTCAAAAGCCTAAGCGTATTTTTGTCCAGCTTATTGTGCTATTTGGACGGTGGTGTATATTGCAGGTTGGTTTATCACGCTGCACTGTCTGAATAAGGCCGCGGGTTGTTGTTGGCTCGTTTGCTTTGCCTTTGCCCGCTGGTTATCCTATCCCCGTCCTTTGAATCGAGATTCTCGTCGGAAGTTGTTCAGACGATGTTTGTTTTGATTCCGAACGCATTGTTTTTGTTTTCCATCCTCGTCTTCCAGTCTGTAGTTCGAGTACTTACCTTACCTTTAAGCTAATGTTTTTCTGCTAGCACTATCAAGTAAGCTATCTCAACCTTTATACACCAGGAAATATGTATATAGCAAGCAGTCCGCTTCATATTTCCTTCATATATCGAACTAAGCAATTTCGCTAAAACACACGATTGTTTAATTTAATGGAATATTTTATTAGCTACATGTTTCATGCTGATTAGTTTCTATTGTGAAGTTTTCATTAGTGAGTACTACCTGACTTTGCCTTAGTTCGACATTCTTTTTATCTAATAAATAATTTATTTAAGAGGAAAGGCTGCTTCGCGAGTTTAAAAAAATAATCTTGCTCATCCTTTCGTAATAAATAAAAAAAAATATAACGAATATAATAAAATAAAATTGTAAAAAATGCCTTTTTTTACCAACTGGTTCGCTATGTTTGGTGACTTAGCTGGGGTGCCCTCGTTTCTGGGGTTGAGGTTTGTCATGCAGTGGATGTGCTTGCCCACCAACTGCATGTCAGGCCGGATCGGGGGAGACTGGTTGAGGGAGACTTTTTGACCTCTCCAGCACTCTCGGAACATTGCTTTGCACCGCAGTGTGAGAGATGGATTCATATGTGTCCGTCACTCCTGGATACACTGATCCCCAGATTACTACCCACCCCTCATATTCTTTTCCTTCCCAGTACTTCCTCTATTTCCTTTCTAAAAAAAAAACCCCTCCACACAGCATCCCCAAAGATGACATAGGCTCTGAGAGGAATATTTTCCTTTGGCCTCCTGTGTTGTTCTAATTTAAATAAAACATCAGTCGTTTTTAATTTAAATTTGCCCATCAACATCATTTTTTCAATACTTTTTATGTTTTTTATTTTATTTTTCTTCAAATTTTATTTACAAAAATGTTATTTTAAGATAATTGTCATTAACAAAATTAGACAAATAATTGCCAGAGTTCTCTCTAAAATTATGAAAAATCGGATTCTTTAATATTTTATAATTTTAAATACAAATGAATCCGTACTAGAAATTTGTTATACCTTTTGATTTAAAAAATAATCAGTTTGGTTGAGTATTTAGGCGTCAAAATCTAAATTAAATTTTGTGCTAAAATAACCGCGCAGCCGTTCCTCTTAAGTGAATATTTGTAATGTCCATAGCGCACGATCGAAATAACATTGCAAGCTAAAAGTAGTTTCATGATGCCATAGCTCACCGTTTGAGAGTTTTCTTCCTTAGCGCAAAGATTTGCTTCTTTAAAATTGAGAGTGCCAACCCAAGTGTTCAAACGAAGATGATTGGTTTTTAACATAATTTCAGTACATTATCTGACGCGAATAAAAATTCCGATACGCCATTCAACCGGCATTTCAGGTCGGCGTGATTTTTTTTAACGACGTGAAATTGATTTTTCTATTAAATTCGGTTCGTTATTGATTGTCGAGTTTAACGAGCGATCCTACAATATAATTAACCGATTGCGCATCCCGTTCCAGCCACGCCCGATTACCGTATAATTGGCTTCTCCTGGCTACAGTAGTAACAGCTAACAGGTGAACGCCGAACCGTCCAACCACCATCCGCAACGCCAATAAACGAAACGTTCATTTTCGTTTTAAATTTCGATTTATATTCAGACACTGCCCGACACGAACAGAGGTAATGCGATGTTAATTCAATGAGCTTGCATATAATGTCATCCTTGGGGTATTATGTCGGCCGCCCCCCATCTATTATTAATTTGTCTATCGCGAAGTGACGAGTTAATAAGGCAGTGTCGGTTGCCTGCTATCGAGTATCGAGCCTGCTACTTGCGCATGATTGGTGATCGGCCATTTCCGCACTTTTAGCCCAGAGTTGAATGCGTTGGTACGGAACCTTTTCCGAAAAGGTTCCGCACCAGTTTTGTGCGAAAAAACGTCATCAAATCATGCAGGCAATATTCAATTGTCTTTTTTTCCATAATTTGATTATAGAATTGGGTGCTTTGGTTCGGAACCGGTTTTGTACAAAAAAATGTCATCATGAAGGCAATATTAATTTGTTTATCATTCATCCACAGTTAAAGTGATACCTATACATGGTATAGATATTATAATATAACATACAGG
Source organism: Glyphotaelius pellucidus (assembly GCA_936435175.1). NCBI lineage: Eukaryota > Metazoa > Arthropoda > Insecta > Trichoptera > Limnephilidae > Glyphotaelius > Glyphotaelius pellucidus. The sequence continues at coordinate 10,197,900 of OW386545.1, read as the reverse complement.
TTGCCCGCCATCAAGTACTGAGGGCCGACGTTTCAACAGAAAGCTGCTAAATTTATATTTAACCGTCAGTTAAATTATCAAGACCACCCACTGTTTCAAGTGTACTTTTGCTAAATTAGTAGATATTAGTGTGACCAGTCTAAAAAGCATAGTATTCCTCGAAATTATTTGAAAAAATGCACCTAATATTTTTTGGTGCGGCCACACCGAAAATTAAATTTGAAAACTACAACAACTGTCCAAATATCCCGCTGTATTTTGTTTCGCGTCGGATCTTACAATGTTGTTCCTATAAAATATTTGCGACTGTTTAAAAATAAAATACAACCTATTATAATTTATTCGGTATTACACGGGAAAAAATAGTTAACATTTCAGTAGCTGTAATATCTCGTGATGAATTTGGTGTCACAAAAATTCATATAACTAACAAGTGGTCGAAATGTTTTTGGTTTTCACCTTCACTAACATAATCTTCTATAATTAATAATCAATGTTGAAGCGCGCAATTTAGTACCTTACCTCCAACCGAACTGTCAAATACTTCAAAACGGCAGAGTAACTATCAGTTTTCAGAAAGTAAAAGCAAAAGTTAAAAGTGACGTAAAACGGACCGTTAAATGTATTGAAAAACACATTTTGGTGCGTACATTAGCAATTTCTTCTATTCTAGCATGCTTTGAATCAGACGACCTTGGGTCAGCTACTTATGCATGACTATTGACTGTTCAGATCTGCCAATTCACACTTTTGGCCCAGAGTTGAATTCGTTGAAGCCTTTTTCAAATCAATTTTGTGCGAAAGACTTCATCAAATATCCAATATAGTTAGTTACCCGCCATCGAGTATCGTACCATGTAATATTTCCATGATCTGTTAAAACTCAAATTTTTCTGTTCTGTTTCGAACCAGTTTGATGCGGAAGACGTCACCAAATCATGCACGCAATTTTTGGCAAACGTAATCTGATACGGGGTTACATACACTGCGCATTGTGAAATTGGAACGCACATATCCGTTGAAGGTGTTTTTGGGTTGATAAGGCTTACTTTAATACCTCGCGTTTGGTAAGTTGTTTTTTGTTAAAATTGTCGGTGGGTTTTTTAAACTGTCAAAAAACAGCTGAATGGTCAAAGAGTTAAATGCCGCTAATTTATTTTTATGTAATTTTTGTTGTGTTATTTTAAATTAATATATTTAAAATGAAGAGAAGGCCAAAATTCAGATTCATAATGAAATGGACGTTAGCTGTACTTGGTGACTAAATCTAACAAGTGATGTAATCTTCCAATCTTCGTTTTTCTCGTATATTTACTTTACTCTCACCAATTCCTTTAGACTAACACCCTCACAACCAAGTTGCCTCTCGCTGTAAATAGTTGGGATTCACATATAAAAAAAATTATTATACAATATGTCTGTTATTAGTTTCAATTACCTGCCACATTTTATGAAGCCATCACAGTTCTAGATATTATGTAGAGATCAATGTAATCATATACATTATAAAAGAAAGTCCGAAAAAACGTGCGTCCCGCAAAAACTCAAAAACGAGTCCCGGTACGATCAAGGGAGTTATATGGTGTAGTAGATCTATTCCCCCCCTCCAGGATGACAGTTTCCGTTTTTACCTAAAGGGCGTGCTTTTGAAGATATAAAGGCTGGAAATTTCGCCCTCTTGAAATTTCTAGAACAGTCTTCCGGAAAGTTCTAGAAGGTTCGATAGAGCTCTAGAAAATTCTGGAAGGAGTGGCGGGGTACGTCATGGAATGTTCGGGATGAGGGAATCGGGAACATCATTGTGGAACATTCCAGAACACTCTCGAATGTTGTCCTGAGCGAAGCCGGGCAACCCGGCTAGTACATAATATATTACAAGAGGAAATCGTGTCACTCTATGATCACCAACCGCTGTACATTTTAAAGAAATCTAAATAGGGCCACGCAAGCCTTGGCCGCAGGAGTTTTTGTGAGACGTTTTGGCCGACAATCGCGAGATCTACTTCCGGAGCGGGGCCTCAATTAAAATATTCCATTCATAATTATTCTTAATTTATTCCCGTAATAAACGCCGAGACGTTCGTTTCTGTCTTTCTGCCTTTCTTTCGGTCCCCATTGCCCATTGCCCCGAGGAATGCGAGGCGGGCGCGACCAAAGCCTGACATTAAAATAATAAGTATTTCAATTATAATTAGTATTTTTTCTGCATTTTGTAAATAATTTATTGACCCATGGTGAATTGTGGCCATTGTGTAGTTTCACATTAAATATTTACTTGTAACATAACAGTGAAACATAATAGTCACAAGATAGTGAAACTGCCCCCTTACATTTCTTTCTTTAAATTTTGTAATCTTCTCCATAATATTCTGGTGTATAACTGTTTTATGGAGAACCTGATAAAATAAATAATTATCATGAACTAACCTAGTCCAGTTTATGTGAGATTTATGTGCGTTGTGGGTACTTAAAAATTCAATATGTACCTTCGTGGGTTTTTTATCCAATTAAGATTTTCCTTAAAAAATACTAATAGGTACCTACTTACCTTTCTACTTCTAAAAAAATATTAAAAAAACGTTAAAAATTAAAAATCCTTTCCGACAAAAAATATGACTTCATCCACCAATTTTATTTCAAGTAATACTGATGAAGGTATTTTGTAGGTGTAAAAAACTCTTTTACATAACTTTTCGGCTGTGTTTTTGTTTTTATTACTCTCATTAACCACACGTTGCGTTCATAACAGAACACATACAATTTTTAATAGTAATTATCAACTATGAAAATTGTACATTTAACTCAAATATCAGAACACACACGTACATAAAAAAAGCAATAAAATATGCCACATTTAACACAACAAACCTTCGGTCAAACACAGAGGCGTGCACTCCAAATAAGCACATAAGCATTGCCTACCCTACAGTACTCGTATTCAAATATAAATAATATTAGAATTTATAAATTTTTTGCAATTAATCTATAGATTCAAAAATACACGTCAAATCCCGCAGTCTGCGCGCGCCTTACCGACCGCCCCCATTAAAACGCGTCAAAAGCAGTAACTAAGTACACAAAATGACGCACATGTCATATTCAAATGTTGACTGTATTCTACACAAAAAGTGCATGTATGCGTAAAGCGCATTCAATGGAAGACTCGTTTATGTTAGAGTTTAAAAAGGCTTTCGGTACAAATCACAAATGTTACAATCAGTACCTCTATTAATTTGTACAACTTAAAATAAATTTCATACTATGTTTATCTATTTTTTTTATTTATTTAACGCCCAGAGGGCTTTTACATGATTTGTATTGTAATTTTAGTTTGACATATACTTTGAAACTAAGGAAATAATAAAAATAAAACTACATTAGATAAAAGTCATACAACAAGTCATACAAACACATAAACAAAAAACAGAAAAATACAGCTATTTTATAGGTTTACAAGATGTGTTTAGTAATAATGTTGAAATAAATGTTTTAGATGATCCACGATATTGAAAATGTCTACATCACCCAAGTACTTATTTCCCATGGTGTGAAGTCGTTGTATCGGAGAGTGGGCAATGTAGTTACGCTTAAGAGTGCTGCTGTAGAATATTGTATTTTGTCATGTTGTTACCGTGGGTGTTCTTAAGTTAATGAGTTGCAAGAGTTCACAACAGTCGAATTTAGAGTTAAGTATTTTGAATAAAAATGTTAAGTCGTTTATTTTACGTCTGTCTTCTAATGTATGTATTTTTAGAGTATTTAATAAGTTTACTTTCTTTCATGAAATTGTGCGGTCAAAAAATATAGTACGCATAAATGAAGTGGTTGTTTGAATATTTAATGTAGCAAATAATCCCAACCAACTTCGGCTAAAGCTAGTAACTTTGCCAAGTAACTTTGCCAAGTAAAGCCATTCTTTGCGAAAACTTAGAAACTATGTGAAAATATCAATTAATTAGCTATTTTTCCTAGAACTCTATGCCCGCCACTGGTCAAACAACGAGGTAAACTAAAATACCATATGAAAGTTTTCTCCTCTTCGTACAGCGTAACTCACGTTGTCTTTCCAAAATACACTGAAATATTCAGCTTTAATAACTAAATAATCAACAGAACAAGAGACCGTGTCGCTACCTACAGTACAAAATGTGTGTAGAAGATAGCAGCTGCGTGTTTATTTTTGTATATACATTCCTTATTAACATTCAAATGTAATTATATGCCATTATCTCCTCACAATCTTGCATTTGTACATAAACCTACCACTCTGCCTTTTTAAATACACACCGCATTGCGTTGTGTGGCCTGAGTGTAGTTTTTCGTAATGAGCAATATCGCTGGGTTTTGTATTTCCTTTAGACGCTCGCTTTCTTAATGCGGATGTATGTACACATGAAATATTCTTATTGTATTAATCAGTTATTTATATGCAATGCTGTCAATCGATCACAATGATTGAATCCTCGTTATGTTATTTATGGGTACTATTTTATAGCTTTACTCATATCAATTGACACATACGAAACGTAGGGGCATTTACATAACGTCTTCAATATCTTCCTTATTGCTTCAGGGCTTGTTCTTATTGTTATTGATACTATTGATACTAAGACGGTCGTACCTACTCATCGTCGCGCGTCTTCCCGTTGTTCGTTTATTAGTAGCCCACTTACTTTTCAAGTTCACCTGTTGTCATCAGGTGTTTGGCGATGTCTCCTGGTTTTACAGCATGATTCCTCAACTCCTCAGGTATCTACATTTGTCAATGGTGGATGAATCGGTGTTATACCATCCTCTTCAGATTTACTCCAGTTATTGATGCTTTCCAATAACAAATTCTGCTAAAACTTCCTGTTGATTTGTGGTAATAGTAGTTGCCTGCTTCTCCATTTTTTAAATAAAAATGTAAAATTACGTATGCATGTATTTTGCTATATTAGTTAATCATACATATTAGGTTCTTTGACTGATCTGAGATCATTAAACTTTATTTAAAACACACGTAAATAATTTCCCTACACATGTATGTTCGTGTGCCTTAAATAATAATTATATAGGTTCTTTAAATCTTTCTTTTCCATGTCCAACCTCCGTATTTCGTGACAAGTTGGTCGAGGGCGTTGGGGCCCGTTTCTTATGTGCGGTATAAATGCACAAATGGGTGTTGCCGTTAGATCCAGCCCGCGTGCGTGTCACGCCCGCGTGTCGCTTATCGCCTTGCAGGTATCGAACCGGCGCCCTCGGGGCTGCTAAACACCGACGTGCACCACTACCCTCGGCGGCTACTTCCACTCCTTCCCTTAGTCATTACTCGTTACTTTACTTCCCGAGACCAGCAACCAGCACTCACTTAACAGAATGCATTTTGTTATTTTTTCCTCGCTGATGTTAGACCGATTCAGCGTTCTATCTATTATCTATTACGGTACGTAAACTGTTATAATCTACCGGAATATAACCTAAGGTTTTTTTGTTGTACGTATGTGTAGCTTTGAATGTAAAGGTCGCATCTAGGAATTCCTAGATGCGACGGTATCTTTTTCTGATTTTCCATTTCTAATTTTCGTTTGAGAGTCGCTAATATTGTCGTTAATTACTTAGATTAAGTATTACATTTTGAGATTTTACTCACAAAGTTAATCCAAAAAATAAATAAAAGAGTCATGTTATGGAGTTTGTAAAGTTTAATGATCTTACATAAGGTGGCTTTACAGCCGCCCGTATGGAACATTGTTAAATTTATAGGTATGGGTTTAGGAGTGGGATATATCTGCTACATGCTTGGTTCATACGTGTAGTAGATCCAATACGTCTGCTTTACTCCTCGTGATCATTAGTAGGTTGAGAAGATGTGTATGAATTACTTCAAATTATAAATATAATCAAGTTATGATCATAAAATTTCCAATAAATTTGCGCTTTGCGAGTTTGAGCCCTTGTTTTTCGCCCCTTTGTCGCGCCGCGATAATGAGTGTATGCAGGGACCCTTTGTTTACCCTTCCGAGACTACGTACTATCGCTTCCCTTTAAATGAGTCTTATTGTTGCTACTAAAGTTTCCCATTACGTAGCCCTTAGAACTAATGGACAACGAAATACGCGAGCGAGGCCATCATTTAACCAACGTTTTATTCTGCCTAAGCAGTTTTTTTCGTCTTCTACGATATGTTTTTTGTGGATTTCACTATCGACGCTTGTATTTTAAAGACTAGTGACTTTACCTACCGAGCTTTGTCCGCTGCTATAACTACTACTTGTGAACAGTAAAACTACTACTTGTGGCAGTATAACTACTACTTGTGACAGTATAACTACTACTTGTGAACACTAAACCGCGTCCAAAAAAAGAATTTTCTCCTATTTAATAAATCAAAGCCAAAATTTCTATTAAAAAAGTTCAAATAAACGCGACGATTTCACACTTGAAAAATAATCTTTGCTGAATTATTAATAGGTCTATATTCTTGAAACGGAAACGAGACGTACAAACCAATTTTCAGACAGACGAAATGCAAAACGGGACATAAATAACATGCAAGACAGTCAACGGGACCTCGTAGGTCTGTCAAAAATATTTTATACTAGCTGGAACCCGGCATACTTTGCAATGCCACTCAATGAAATAAATTGATTCTCCCTGCATGTCCTTTCCCGTGCATCCCCGTTCACCTCCGAATCCCCTTCCCCTCCCGCGTTCTCCTTCCACCTTCCCCGCCTACCCCTTCCCTCGTCACCCTTCCCGCGAACCCCATCTCCCCTATTCCCCTCCCCTTCCTGCCTTTCCTCCCTGCCGCTAAAATATATGAAATACACACATTTTCATTGATACAAATTTCATAGCTTACTTACTTAATGGTAAGCCAGAGCTTACCATTATATATATAGCCTACAACCTTCGCGGGCGTGCACACAAAAAATCACCAAAGTGTCATCGTAATCGGATGAACGGTATGACAGCGCATAACAAACAAACATTGATTTTTATATATAAGATAATTATTTTTTTCCCATTGAGTGTATCGAAAATTTGGAACAAGTAATACATAAATCTTTTTTTTGTGGTTAAATTGATGTATCAGAGCTTTTTAGCTCCCGGTGGAAGAATCGATGCAAGCTGGAAATATTTTCTCTATCAGAAGTTTCAGAAAGACACAGGAAAGCCTTGCGAATTTCATGACTGCAGAGTTCACACATGATACTACAAATTTAAAAAAAAAATACTTTTCGTAAGTAAAACGTTTTGTGGTTCTTTCAGGTATGTTTAATTGTTCGCACGAAAAAAAAATATGGGAAAATATCTTATTAAATTAATGGAGTTTCGATAAAATAATAATAAAAACATTTATTTGAGTAAGTTATTAATCTTTTTTGCTTGAAGAGCAACCCCCGTAAATTAGTGCACTTTACCCCCTGACAAAAATGTTTATAAAAAATTAATAGTGATTATTTTTATAAGGAAATTGTGACATATTGCTATACTACATGGACCCATTTGAGGAAAAGGTTCACCATTTGCTGAACTATTGATAGAATTTTGAAGTCTGTTTTTTATTCATGTTTATAAATTAGCATGGCTGCTAAAGCAAGTAATTTTTTTAAATTAATGTTTTGTCCTCACTCATACAACATAATGAGTGATATTTTGAAATCATTTAACAGTAATGCTTATTAAATCCATGCCGATTGAATTGAACAAAGCCTATAAAATCAGGCACCATTTGTACCGGTCAGCAAGAATGAGACGATGGTCAGATTAAGCAAATGTTTTGACAGGGGCCCAAAAAGAATTTATTAGACAAGATACGCGTTTAGCTGGGCTCAGTTCACAGTCAATAAATTATTTCGTCACACAATCGACCGGTCTAACCAGTTTCACGAGAGAATGGAAGAAAAAACACATTGATATTATTTCTTATTATGCTTTTCATTGTTGATTCGGAAACGTCGAGCGCCAAGATGGTGACGAGGAGGCAAAAACATCGTCAAATTCCAATTATTTATTCAGGCGACGGAATTTAAGCATGATTAATTTAATACTGGCGGATTGTTGATTTCGCGTTTGGGGTCTAACTAATGGATATAAACAGAATGAATGTAAATAAAAATTAGGAGAGATAAGTCAATATTCGACATTCATGAAACATGGTTACGAATTTTTGCGTTTTTGAAAATGAAGCCATGCGAAATAATGCAAAATCATACAAAATCATGTGTTTTGTTTTGAAAATTTGATCGCATAGAAGTATTATAGGCGCTTCAATTAAATACCGCGTGTAGAACATAAAAAAAACTTGGCCCTTAAAAATATCGGTCATTTTTTTTAATGTCTTTTAATAAGCAGAAAAAAAAAAAGTATTAGGTCTATAAAAAAACACTTTTATGTTTCAAACTCTCCTGCTTATAAACCCCTTTTCGGATATGGTTTTATTGTTTGATGTAGCAAATTCAGTTTCTTTTATAAATATCGCAAAAAAATTGATATTTACGCCCAATATTCACAAAATAAAATAAAATATGCATTTTCGCGTTGTTATTTCACAATACGGTCGATAGTGGTTGAATTTGGATTTTCAAAGTGAACTTTATGCAGTCCACCCAGGCACCCAAGGACCACTGAGTTGTCACACCCATTTTGCGTCAGTTCGGCCCCGGCCGGAGCGGGGAATAGACGTTTAGGCTCCGCGTCGCTTGGTTTCATGAAATCAATTTTAAATTTCCTTATTATTACAATAAACAATGCGTAAAAAAGGAGTTCATGTTTTTTACATGCCTTTATGAAATCAATCTGTAAAAACAAATTCTCAAATACCTTTTCCAACCTTTCCAAAAGCTTTTTCTCGAATATTTTTAAACTTCTCCCATAAAGGGGCGTGAATTCCGATTTCGATTTTTTCCTGGACTATTGGATCATCTTAATTTTGCCTTAAACTTTGTTTCGTTGAAACAAAACAACCATTTTATTTAGTATTATGATTTGAAGAGAGCAATATTCGTGATGTCGTTTCTTATTGTTGGTAGACCTATTTACAATAATATCCGACATGATCCCAAGCGCCGAGTCAGACCATTAAAAATCGTGCATTTCATGTTTGTGCAGGTCTGAGCAAAAAAGTTTGATGAACGTTTATACCAGCAGTGGCTGTATTTTGAAACCTAGGGCACACTTCAGATGATATTGTGGATGTGGGTTCTCCTCTCGTCTATGATTTCAAACACTAGTTTGTAAAATAGTCAGAATTCCACCCTGCCTGAATTTGTAGAAATTGGAGGTCATTCAAAAATGGCCAAGGAGACGAATTTTAGCGAATCTAGAGACTTTCGAAACTTTTAGAAAACTTGATAGTTTTTCCAATCAAATTAAAGATTTTGTTTTGCTTTCTGTAAAGAACATTAGTGCCATATTTTAGTGATTAGTTGAATAGAAAAAGTATGTATGAGACCTTTTCATCACAATTTTGTTCATTTTCCATAGATTATCGGTACCAGGAAAGCTGCTGTTTTTCCTAGGTACCTTGTCTACCCTTTTTTACCCTCCTCCTTGTGTTAATTCTGTTTAAGAGGGTATTCTAGTCTAGAAAAAAAAAATCTTCATATTTCCAAAGTTTAAATATTCAAAAATATCTCCTTAAAAGGATTTTTCGAAATTCGCATTGTTTTAAAAGTTATTACCATTTTTATTTCGCGGTTAGGACAGAATCTAATCAAAATCTTAATAGAACAAAATTTTAAACACATTTTTCTCAAAACCACTTTTTTCGAGACGGTTGACACGATATCTCAAGTTCTACTAAACCAATCTACTTAAAATTTGGTGTGAGCCTTCTCATTACTTAATTATAAAAATATCTATTAATTATCAATTAATATATTAATCTAAAAAAATTCGGAAACTCAAAAAACTGGTAAAAAAGTGTCTTTTCTTCAGACAGCCGCCATTTTACGAAAAAAAAATTATATGACTTCTCCGAGTTTCATGCCATAGCAGCATTTGTTTGGATTAAAATAAATTTGGTTTTTTTTTTCGGATTACTAGGTATGAGGGTTGCAATTGTGTCAACCAGGTCGCGCCATATTTTGAGACCCCCCCCACTTCGACACCCTGTAACTTTTAAATTTTTTGATTTTTTTTTATGTATTCTTTAATGTTATAAGTATTTGGTAAAATAATGGCTACAGAAATATTATTGTTTTTTTTTTATTACACCTGAAAAAACACCAACAATTCATGCTTCTAGACTAGAATACCACCTTAATTTAACACAATGTTTAAATTTTGTCTTTAAAACCAATCTTAATATGATTGGTATCCAAAACATTTTATATCTTATAATGTTATTATTAATTTATATCTTATATCATTCGATATCTTAAATATTATTGTATAATCTACGTAAAAGCCCATATGGGCGTATAACAACAATAAATAAATAAATAAATAAATAAATACGCCTTTGATGTTTTCTCCTCAAGGACAACTCCTTTCCTTAAGTCTTTGAAGCGTAAATTATTAATTAAGTTAACTAGTTTTATATTTGTGGGCTTCGGTATTCAATTATTCTCAAAGTTGTATCCATATTTCATGTTTCAACTTTATCGCGGCTCTCTGTATTTGAAAATTCTTAGTCGGCATATTAGCTTATCTGGATAATTTATAAGTATCAGCGAGTTTGGTGAAGTATGTGATTTATATTCGTGAAATAATGTTGGAATTTTGTGTGTTAGATTTTGATGGCTTTGAGCACTGAGGAATATTTTCTACAAGTAATTACAATTATTACAACATCAAGAAGTTGTGATGTTACCAAGATCTTTGATGTATCAAACCTCATTTTAAACAGAAATATCAGAGCGCAATGATTTATGAAATTCTAACTTTGATGGCACTTAGTTGTGAATTATTCTGGTTGCGTGATTTTCAACCCTCGACTAGGTTAGGCTAAGTTATGTTAGGTTAAGTATATAAATCATTATTTCACTGTGCACATTTTCTAACTCGGCGTAACCTACTTTCCTTGACATTCCTGGCAGTATCTACCTAATACTGTAAGTTTTAAGTTTGGTTTTCGGTTATCGAATATAATTTGTTCAGGACTTTCAGACCTCGGGCCGATTTGTCGGAAGGTCAAAATATTTCCGCTTTGAAATATAATTAATCCAAATAAATGGAATGTTTGTGAACGCATCTGAAAACTAAAAATTGTTTTTAAAAGATGATAAAAAACGCTTTCATATTTTATAATTCGAAATAAACATATGATTTTTTAAATACAAAAATTTTGTATGCAAACAAAAAAAAGTTTTAATAATGGCTCACCTTACGTTTTTTCTAACTAAAATTACTGATAACGAAAAAAAAATACGTGCATATTTTATTACGCACCTTTATTAGAAACGTTATTGTGAACTCACTTTTTTGTCGTTTCATTACAAATAATTAATAAAATATTCCTAAAGTTTAATTATTTTTTTCAAATTGCGGTCGGAAATTTTGGATTCGTAAAGGTGTATATTTTAATTATTTTGCAGTCAACTTTTACATTTGAAAATAAAGCGTGGTGTTTTTTTCTTTCTAATACCGTTTCGATCATACTCCTAACCACGATGGCAAGGGAGACGGGAGTAACGATTTCTGTGAGACCTATATGAGTTGTTTCGAAAACCGAACAAATTAGCCTGAGGGGTTAACGCAATAAAATGTTGTAATTAAACGACTCATTTGTATTTTTAAATATGTTCTTCTATTTTAATGAATGAAAGAAAAAATATTATTAAAAAAAAAAAACACTTTTACGCTTGAAATCGATCGTTTTCAGATTCCGTTTGCCAAGCGATTTCTTATGCCTTTTAAGTGTTTTCTTGGCACACTAAGAACATACACATTTTTGGCTTGTGGCTTCGTAAACATTACGTATTCAGCATTATTATTTGGATTTCGAACTGTATGTTTTATATTGCGTGTTATCATACACGTACCTATATACGTTTCACAGTGTATAGTCGAGGTCTTGTCTGGGTCTTAGCACGTCCCTCGAGCACGAGAGCCACCCGGGCGCGTCACGGCTCGTGCTCGCGCACAATGTGCGTCGCGCTCGGCCGCACGCCGCTCCGCTGACCCAGTGCACGCGGCGCGCGGGGCACGATGAGCCCCGGATACTCACAATTAATGTGATTAGTATAAACGGATTAGTGCCTGTGTTTTCGAGCGGGGAAAAACAACATCAGCCGCGATCCTGAAGTGGTCCAACTTTTTCTTTATTATTGGTGAAATATAGTAACAAACCTCCAATAATATCTCAATAACAAATATTTTCTGTGTTTTAGCAAACCGATTTGAACCCAGATGATATTACATAATACGTTGTCGTGCTCATGATATGTTGAAAATTATTTAGATCTCATTATCTCAAAATTAACTTTGAAGGAGTTGCTTCACTTTAGAACTGTATCTCCAAATTATTAACGAGTAGTTTTCAATCTGCATTTTTATTTTGACACGTAATCAAATACCTAGATATTTTAAATTAAAGAGTAAATGACACGGTTTACTTAAACTAAGCCCGTCGTGTCCTGTGGGTCGGTAAGGGTAAGCAAAGGGTTACTTAACATTTTACTTTTCTATGGTTTATGTCGATCTATATTGTGACCATTGACAATCCTTCTGGAATATACATCTCAATTTATATGTTTTAATCACTATTAGAACTGCAGAAAACTATGGCTCTGCTACTGAAAGTTACGTTGTAAACTCTCTGTATGTTACATGAATCTATTTAAAGAAAGATGGAGAGATTACTGCTAAGCTATCAGCGGCGTGTCTAGCTAACAAAATTCTAATAGAGATGTGATAATATTGTGTGACTTGGGAGTTTTAGAATCAAATTTGTGTTTAGCTTTCTGAAATAATTATTCTTTAGACATACCTTTTAAGTCTTCTGTAACGTTTCCCTCTTTCTCATAAACGACGTCCTTGATGGAAAGTCCACAACGAAGCACTTAGGACTAGGGAAGGACAAGCAAATAAAACGTCCAATCGTTTTTAAATTTCCAGTGTAAATCTTGATCTTCGTTTTTGTTTCTTCACCCCGATTTGATATCTCCTTCAATATGATAATATTCATGGTAATGATTGCTATCAGTTATCAATCAATCAAAATACAGTTTCAGACGTTTCATTAGCATGGAACAGCATTTTGGCCACTCTTCGAGCGCCATGATTTACCTCGGCAGCTGTCTCACGCACACGTGCACACGTGCGCGCATACAGATGCACTCGGGCTTCCGTCACTTTCTGTCGGCCTTCCTTCCGCGCAGGCCGCCCCCGGCCACCATTGTTTTAGCTCACCAAGCGTTAAAACACCGCCGGGGGTAGGTGCTCGACGCGAAGGGGTTGGTTGGCCGATCCGGGGAGACCGAAACGAATAATATCTGATATTTGGTCTTGATAAACCGCGCAGCTTGTTAGCTCGTTAGATTGAAAATCATATTTGAAATTACTTTATCATTAAACATTTATCATTAGGATTTTAAATTCTCAAGATCTACGCCTTGATACACTAAGTTTGCAGTCGGTTGCGTCGCTAGTGCAGATTTTACGAATACAAAAATGCAGGCAATTGAAAAATAGTTCGTAGGTTCATTAGTTCCTCCATCGGTCGCCAGCAGAGATAACTGTAAAACTGTTTAATGTGGTGGTATTAAATCGTAATAGGATTAACTTCTAAGCCATATTAAAACAAAATCAATACCAGGTACATAATAAACATATATTTATTTTTGGTTTACGAGTTTCATTCGTAGAATTAACTCTATTTTACTTTAAAAAAAAAATATATTTTTTAATCATTTGTAGGTTTCCCTGGTCTATCTTTGTCTTTTTGGAAGTGTGGAGGGTATTTTTAAGTAAATAAAGGAGTGATCCTGGATCTTGAAGGTACCCATATTGCAGGAGGAAGGAAACACAAAAGCGGCGATTCATTCATCGCCGAGCTGTTGATCACAAAACCAGGCCCGTTCTCATGTGACAAATGTCAACTGTGTTCAGATGTTGCGCTGATGAAGAGAGCAAATGTGTTTAATTACTAGCAGAACAAGAACAGCAATTCCACCTCTCATAGGTACGGTTCTAAAGACTGCGATCTGCCCGTTAATGGAAATTGAAGCTTTTGGCTCAAGAAGAAGCTCTACAAGACTGTACCTGAAAGCTACTTCTTAATAGTTTGAAGCCTTAAGTTGATATTGACTACTTTGCGTTATTATTGCATCGTATAAATTAGAAAATGGCTGTACTGTCTGTACCGTCTCCTAAAGTTAGGAAATTTATTTAATTACCTCGAACTCCATCTAAACTTCTAAACGATCGCAGCTTTCCCGACCTACAGTAATAAAGTATGAACCGTCGTAATAATATTTGAGCCCGGCGTTGCTCCCGGCCCCGCTCGTGTAATAATAATCCCAGCTACTTCTTGCCTGTCAAGCCGAGGACAGCCCCATGCATATTCCATGACGATGATTTAAAAGTCGTAAAGCGGGGGGCAGTTTTCAGTAAGGGGGGGCCTTTTGTTTTTGTCAGCAAAACACCCGATAGCGTCAACCAAACTCAACATTGGAAATGCGTGTTATTGTGCAATACTTTTGGAATTCACGCATGTCGTAAGTTGTATACGTATAAATATTATTTTTATTATATTCAGCGTTATGGACAGGATGGCGTATTCGTGCAGCGTTAAAAAACGAGCTTATTGAAAATGCGAGCTTTTATTGCTATTCATAACTAGGCGGACGTTTTCGTGTGTGCTAGATTAAACGTCGTTATGTTACATCTTTCGTGGTGTGTACACCCTATTACATTACTCATTCATGGCATGGTGTAATCTTTTTCAATATTCAAAGATTTACATATTGTTTTTTTTTTTTTTTTTAATGCATTTTATTCGATATTAGTATTTTAGGTGACACTCTACCAATTAATGCAAAATCATGTGATTTTGGTTTGAAAATTAGATCGCTTAGAAATATTTTCGATGCTTTAATTAAATACTGCGAGAAGAGCACATATGTGCCTTTGAAAGAATCGAGTATTTTTTTGATTCGTCTTTTCATAAGCTCAGAAAAAATAATGTATTAGACCTACAAAAACTGCTTTAAAGTTAAAAAAATCTCCTATTGTGGTTATAGATTTATTGTATAACGTGAAAAATTTTTTTTTTTGGAAAATTTAAATATTTTTGAATTATCTCAAAAATATAATAATAATCGCTTTTTTGGCATTGTGAATAAATCAAAACAGGCCGCTAAACAGGATTTGCTTGTTAAACGGGAATTTAAACTTTATCGCCATCTACATAAGGATTGTTATTGTTAGCAGCCTGATCCCGAATTTTGCCGGACGTGGTTCATCACCTCAATCGTGATTATCATTTTCTGTTCATATTATCTTTTTGTTTGAATATCTTCTCTATTTTCCATCGATTAGATACCTACCTACTAGACACTCTAAATTATAAGTTTTTGTGCGAATATCAGAAGAAAGTGTCCTTAATTTTCCTCCCCTTCCTCCTCACAACTTACTGGGTGCTTTATTTATGCCGCAATATATTAATGTTGCCGAGACAGATATTTAAATCCGCATAAATTACCGGTTGGAAATAATTTATTGCCGCTTTTGTGTAATTCGTGTTATTATTGTGTGCCGAGTCAACATTACACATTACCAACACTAACAGATTTGTTTAATCACTCGCGGATTCAATGTACCATAAAATATAACGCGTCAACACTTCCCGTATGAAACTTCACTGAACACCGGCGATGTTTAATGGGATGAACCGAATAATTTTGATGGAAAATTGTTTAACATTTGCGGGAAATATTCCCAGTGATAAATTTAATAATATTTGTTAGAATGCTGTGTTGCATTTCACGTAAATTTGAATGTTTGATGTTTTGTTAATAAGTATTTGTTTATTTTTTGTAATTGCCATTGCTAAAATTGCGTTTTGTTCTTGCCTTATCAATTTTCTTTTTTATAAGCTTTGAGTTGTCATTTCCTTTTAACTAGGCTATGAAGTTTTATAATAAATTATGGTAAAATGTTGTCTCCACGACATATTGTACGTAAAAGTTACTCGATCATTAATTTTTTGTCCTTCCATAATAACAAGTCAAATGTATATGAAGCCTAAGACGATTTCCATCCATTAATTCAGTACTTGTCCAAAGACTGAGACATCACTCTTCAATATCTTTCACGTTTAATCACGTAACGGAAATCTCAACTACCGGCTTACAAAATGTTGGGATTTATAACTAGGGTAACTAGAAATTTCAACAATATTAAGTGTGTTAAACTGTTATATTTTGCCTTTGTTAGAAGTCAAATTATGTACAATTCTCCCGTTTGCGATGTACATTGTAATATTCATGTGATAGCTACCGAAAGAGTTTTTAAGGTTTTCAAGCAATTTTGTTGAACGTAAATTGTCAGACAGAAAAATTTTCACCGACTTCGTATTTTTTATACAAAATTTTAAATGATGTAGTTGATCGTACAGCATTATTTTCGGATTCCATTATGTAATATTAGAAGTCGGGATTTATTTCAATGTAGAACTTCTGGTATAACTACCATAATATGTATTCCTGTTTGCCCAGAATACTAGATCAGTGGTCATCTTCAATTTATCACTAAACAAATGCAAAATGTTGTCACTTAGACAGTTCGGTTATGTATAATTAATTCTGCGTAATTTTTACTATTCGTTTGTAAAAGCTCCTAAAAAAGGCATTAATAAATAAATAAGTAATGTATGTTATATCTAGGGAACGTCTCCTTGCATATAATGAAAAAATAAACACTCCATACAAAAAGGTTCAGTGAGCGAAGGACCTGAAGTAAAACATTTGTCTTGATTATTTTCATCGCTCACGATTTCCTTAAAAGTTCATACAAATTATGTACGTTGCATTATGGTTATTTGTACATTGAAAACACGTATCGTTGGCCCTTTCACGAGAGTAACAATATTAACGCCGATTGAATAACGGCTTCTGTCGAAACATAACGGAGTTATGAAACATACTGAACCCGCTTGAGATCTCCAATATCTCAAAATAACAATATCATTTTCTTGCAGAATGTCATAAAATGATGTTCATTATTATTATTTATGAGTATTGAATAGAATGAGAATTGAAGAATTTATGAGAATAGAATCACTCAGATAAATAGATGCGACATTATTTCAATAAGAACAGTGGTTGTATTTCTGGATATCGTTAGTTGGATCATCATAAACTGTAAAAGAACTAGAATAATAATTCTGCCACTGACAGCAATGTTTCTCAAATCTAACAATACGAAGATGTGTATGAAGTTATAATGGAAGGCATGAAACGTGTCTCGGTCAAACCTTGGTTTAACCGTTTCTAGTTACCGTTATTTTGTTTCGTCGACTGAGGAATGAATATTTCTTGTTGTCTCGATCAAATATTTATTCAATGTGGGTCATTTGTAATATGTATGTCTTAATCTAATAATCGATATTTCTTTCATTCTCAATTGTCTTGTCAACTTCCATTAGTATTAATATACATATATAAACTCATTTTGATCGATTAAAAAAAAATATATATTAGCTCCACTCAGGAGGCCTTGAGGAAAAAATCTCCTCAGGTCCTATGTCATCTTTGGGGGTGCTTCGTGGAGGGTTTTGTTAGGAAGGGAAGGAAAGAAAGTTCTGGGAAGGAAAAGGGTATGAGTGGGTAGAAATCTGAGGGTCTGTGTGTCCAGGAGTGATAGCGGTGAGTCGATATTGTCTTGCTGGAGAGGTCCAAAGGTGCTCAACCGGTCCCTTACGATACGGCCTACCGCGCAGTTGTTGGGCAGACGCATTCGTCGTCAAGACCCGGACAAAACTCACCCCATGAACCCGGGCACCCCTGCTAAGTCACCGAACGCAGCGAACAACTTGGGGTGACCGTTCGCAGAGGTTGCCGGGGAGGCGGTACCCATACCCGTCGATCGATGTTTCATCTTTAGTTCCTTATTTTGGAAACAACGTAAAGAAAGACAACGTACTATTGTCATTGTTTTAGTGGTTTGATTGTAAACCAAAATGTGCCAAACGAAAAGTTTTTTGGATTTGAATTATTTGCGCTGTGTGGGCTGAATAAATAAATTTTAATTGCAAACAAAATTCCAACGTTTCATTTATTCCACCAGTATCCGGTGTAATATTTTTGTGATTGGGCTATTAAAAATGTACTTTAATATCCTTGTAACATCCCTGATACGAAATACGATTTTTTATTATTAAACTAGCTTAAGTACTGGTTTCATCCGAATGATTTTCTAAGCCATTTTTTGTTATTGTAGTTTATTTGGATCCAAAGTAAAACTTCCATAGTACCAGTACTCAGTTTATCCGGAAAAATCATTCGCTGGCTCACTTTTAGTTCTGAAGATGGGTGTAATTCAATCAATGCTCTTGGACAAGTAGGAACCTGAAAAATTCGCATTATTTTTGGCGAAAAGCGGTGTTATTTTCCTACAATTGTGGTTGTATTAAGCGAAAATAGTGAAAATATGATATTTGTAGTATTTTGCTACAAAATCGATGTTATGCCATTTTTTTAATTTATTTTACAGCCAATTAGTTGTGGATCACCTTTTTTGTTTTGTTTTAAAATCGAAAAATGATGTTCAATTTTGGCTCGGTTCGACTTAATGACTATACGCGTTAAAACCAAATATAAATAAATAAATAATATTTAGAATGTTTATAACTTTCTTACAATATCAGAAAATCGCGTGAAAAAACGAAAATTCGGTTTGTTTGCCCGAAAATTCCGCTTTGACTATACGCGTCTATAAGCGTTAAAACCAAATATAAATAAATAAATAATATTAGGAATGTTTATAACTTTCTTATAATATCAGAAAATCGCGTGAAAAAACGAAAATTCGGTTTGTTTGCCCGAAATTTCCGCTTCGCTTCCGCTTTGGGAAAATGGCAAAATTCGCGTTTTTCGTTCAAAAGACGTATTTCTCATCAAAATTCGCGTTTTCAATTTTCTACGCGAAATGTTCAGGCCTCGGACACGGGGTCATAACAGTACGGTTCTGCAACTAAGAGCTCCCTTATAACCTCTCTTTCTGTTACTTGCGTCGTACACGAGAAAGACGGAGAGGCTAAAATGTATATATCAGCGGAATGCAGTAGAGCAGATTCCCGAATCGTCAGAGTAAATCTTCAGACAAAGCTTCCTTTGATTTGCATTTTGCTTAAAAAACCACCTCATTTAATGGGGAATGACTTCATTTCGTCGAACTATTTTATCGATTGCATCTTGTACAATCGTCGCATTCTGATGATGTGTAAATACGTAACTGAGTGTTCTGTAAGGAAATCCATAATTCTGATTGATTTTGCAACTGTATGAATAAGACTAAGACATTGAAGTAACTGATATTAATAGGCCATGGAAATATTCATAAACCTTGAATCAATAATAATTAGTTAGACGTTGCCATCCGTTGTAATAATAATTGTAATTAGTATAATTGAATAGCGTCGTTTTGTTTTTATCTCGAGTCATCACCGCTTTATTTTAATAATCTCTTGCAGTCATAAGATGCTGCATTGCAAATATATTACGCATTCATAATATTCGCTTTCGGATTATGGTAATTTCTGATTATTTCTTTCTGCAAAGTCATAAATCGTTGCCATGGTGAATTATAACCTCAGTTCGCGAGTTTGTTCTCTGAAGCTAGTCAAAACGGAATAGATACTATTATCCAAACTGCCTGTGGTAGAAGGGATTTTTTAATACTATTATGTTCGACTAATGAGAAAGTGTTCAGCTGTCTCGTCTTGCGATAGCGCCAGTGAAATGGACAACGGATTTGATTTTCCCAAGCGTGTATTTGATGTTATCAAAGTGCTGTAAACAAATTTTTGAGTTGTCAGTAAAACCACAATAATATTCTTAGTCTAGACTTGAATTTCAGAACTGCAAACATTTAATACAGCTGCCATGCAGTGTCGTCTCATTCAGCGGCTTTCCAAAGGTTTCCGTTTCTTCGTTTTTCTTCGAATTTCTTCAAAAATGAAAATATCCAGAAACCTGTAAAATTCTTTCATAAATAAACTTTTACTTCCAACAAACCCCCAATAAATTAATAAATTGCACCAGATATTTCAAAAGATGACCGGACAACTCAGAATCAACAACTTTGAAAAATCGTTAAAAGTGGTGAAAAAAAATAATAAAAAATTGGCTAAATGGGTTACGTTAGGTTAGGTTATTGCCTATTTTTCAATTTTTTTTTAAATAACTTTTAATGACTTTCAAAAGGATGTTGAAATTGCATGATTTGGAGTTGTCATGGAACCATTTTAAAGCGTTTTATGTATATTTCGATATGTACTATCATTGTAGGGTACGTCCTGGTTATTCCCACAAAGACTGTAGATAGGCGCTGGGTAGTCCTGGTAGCCGCTGGGTCCCGGGGGGTGGAGGTGTCCAGAGGGGAAGAAATAAGTCCAATATTTCCAAAAAGTCCGGAGAAAGGTCGGGTCAGGCAGAGAGGCGAAGATTGCTGTGATGGTACCGGTCGAGAGAAGTGAAGATATAGGGGTAGCAGCCCCGTATTTATAGCTCGCACCCCCACCTTGCCGCCGGCGGGGGTGGAAACGGCAAACTGTCTCCTTTTCCGAGCAGTCTGAGTTTTAGCGGGCCGTGACCTCTGCTGTGGTCATCATAGCTGAGGTCACCATAGTAGCAATCATTCGCCTCTCTCCGTGCTTCCGTCTGAACCTCCCGACCTCTCTCCTTATAATTTATTTCGATTTTTTATGTCAGATACAAAAAAGATCATCGGCCCCCCGGAGTGACATTATTGGGGGGAATCTTAATTATTGAACTTAAAACTAAACTTACTGTAGATTAACCTACATAAACATGGTAAGGGGAGTCTGGCCTATCAATTCATATTATTTATTTCGTAATGCATAATGCCAAACTCATGTAATTCAATTAAACAGTGCGAGCTACACCAGGCGTCAAACAGTACCAAAATACCTAACCCCCAGAAGGAGGGCTCCAATTGGTCCGCCCGAAGGTAGGACGCGGGGAAGGACAGGGGAGCGGGAGCCCCCCGCTCCCCGCCAGGCACCGTGGTCCTGTGACAAGGCCAAGTTTCGCCCACAGTGGCGTACGGAGAAATCGAAAACGAGACCGGACACAGCAAAACCCTGTCCTCGCATTCGACCTCTCCGATAGCCCATAAACACAAATTTATTAACTTTATTAATAAAACATCAGTTATACATTATTATACCACGAATGGGTGACTGCTAAGTCGCCCTAAATTAAACCTCAATGTACGAAGACGAAGACGTACCGTCTTCGTCTTCGTTTTAACATCCAACAAGCCCCCTTTAGGTTAGAAGAAGAGGACGGCCTTCAAGAAACTCATCCTCTTCTTCGTCGAATCTCTAAATGAAGCTAAGTTAAACAAGTAAATCATTAAGCGACGCTAAGTTAAAACAAAACATAAATATAATAAGTCATAATCGTGGTCCCGTCCGGTACAATCATTATAACGCTAAGCAATTTAAAATCTATAACTTTTTCGATACAGGTCGAGGTTTTTTTTTCATCTATAATGTTTTCAAAATTTTAATTTGTTGAATGGTTTTGGTATCTAACTAGGTTGTCTTAGGTCAATAATAATAATATGAAAGCATGTAATTACATTAAGTTTATTGTTGTCTTTCGTTCAGTATAACTCTACTAAGTAAATTGAAATGTATCTTTTATTTTTCGATTTTCAGGAACGGCTGAAAGTTTCAGACTGTATTCGTAAGATGTTTCTTTCTTGCACTTATAATGTAAGATCAACTGTATAAATATTATGAAGATTTTTGGTAAGAAGCCCGTTACAAAAATTGCGATAAATGAATTAAATTGCGTTGTTACAAAGTTACGATAGCTGCGTTGTAACATCTCCTTATTCATAAACGCCGCACGCAACAGAAGGATTGATTACAATCGAGCTTTCAGCATCAGGAGCTCTAGCATGGGGAAATCGATAACTTTACAATATCGGATCGATAGGCCTAACTTCCGATGATTTTATTTCGATACCCCTAGCACAGTTTCACTGTTGATAGCTGAACCGATATTGAAGGGAATAAATAGGAAATCGAAATACGCCGGAAATACTGGCGGATCTGTCCACGAATTCACATTCCGAAACGTCAAACGCCAATCAATTACTTTAAAATATTAATAATTTGGCAATGCTGAATTGAAATACTAACCCAAATATGCATTGGCAGTCCGTATTTATTTTTTGGCACTAAACGAGAGTTAATTAGTCGATGAGGTCTTTGTTCAAATTTCATCCATTTTCGTTTCTCAAAGTTTGAACGGAATAAAACGATTGCATTGTCTAAGATGCATTATTTATGTCTACGAATCGCCTATACGACTTCTTTCATTTCTAAAAGCTTCGTTAGTTCAATGCGTTCATTAAATAAGCCAGTAATTTTGCATAACTAACGACATAATTCAAATAAATGCGTATATTGACAGTTAACCGAAACATAAAGTTAAACGATACTGTGGAGTCCGGGCTAAAATTTATCAATCGTCGCGCGTCGGTCGGAATATTTCTTACCAATTGTTGACTGATCGCAAATATTGATAACGGACCATAGATGACGGATTTGGTCAATATCATATTGATGTAGGGTTATATCGATCGGCCATGCCAAGTACCCAGGACTGCGTATGATTTGTGCACAAATTAATTCTTGTATCTTGATGTACGCTAATTTGTACGCAATGAGACATGAATATGAAGATGTGTCTTCGTACAAGTAAAGGCAGATTCCTAACTGCAAATGTATGATGCACCAGGATCTGGCCGCATGTGTTACGTTGCTCATCCTTGACGATTTGCTCATTTATGTCTGGTTTTGACGAACGTGAGGCGTGACGCGGTCACCCGGCATGAATCCAACGCACTGACGCGTGAAATACTGCACTAACATGACACTGGAGTGCTTCTACTAACGTGTTTTTATATTAAATGCGAAGCAGTCTTCCATTAATAGCAATCACCAGCCAAGAAATTTTGTTTGTTATTTTTGTTTGTGCAATAATTTAACTTATTATTTTAAACGGATTTGACAATGTAGGCATCGCTGGGGCTTTACCCGCGTTGTAACGATCTTTAAAATGTTCACTAATAATCTGTAATAATCTTTAAAATAGCAACCGGATAGCAGATTAAAAACTCGCGAACCGTGAGCAATTTGCTCAGATTTTTCCGTCATAATTTTATAGGTCATCATATCTATTCAGCTAGCAATATCATTTCCATTATGATATTGACCTTTATCCAATTTAACTACCTGATTACTGTAAGAATACAGATATCAAAGCGGGATAGTAGAACTACTATATAGTAAATCATCATCCAATACCTTCCTATTTACTGCCAACTAGAATTCTAAACATTATCTCAATTTTCAAAACTAAGCCATGTTCTATTCCCGTGTACCTTAATTATTCGGTTATTATTAGAAACCCTCGTCTGGACAAAGTTGTAGAAAATTAATCAGGAATACTATAAACCCCGTGGTAAGCAAATTGTGGGTAGATAAAGGAATATAATAAGGTTTAAAACTACAAAGCCTGTGGCTATTTCTATCCATAGTTGGTCATATTATCCGCGATGACAGTCCCCACGTCCTTGTCTCCAGGGAATGTCTCGGACATTTCTATTACGTTCATTTGATATAGGTGGCTTATTTTATCACGCTCTACTGTATATTATGCAGGTACTACAACGTAATCCAACATTCTGTGTAGTTACTCAACATTCCTGATTTATACTTTAGGTTAGCGAAGCTCTTCCAGAGACTCAAGTGCTACTTCGCCAATTTTGTATCGCGCAGTTGTTACTTGGTTACACATGATGGTATCGTCTTTCTTCCTTGGCCTCAAAACAACGACATGGGACCGAGCTCTGACGTATAACTTTTTTTTTAAATATGGACACCGCATAATAGTACAACCAACTCTCCCGTCAGTAGCTAGTGAAACTAGGCATCTCCAAATGGGGTATGTTGGGAGACTATTTGGAGGGAAAGAAGATAAGAAGGAGAAAGATTTGGAAGTACCTGGCTTTTCAGAACTGGTTACTGCAATTTCAAGCATTCAACGTATCGATTCTGAATGGTGATCAAAAAATAAATTTTGGTAATCGCTGAAGTGACTCGAATCACAAACAGAATCGAAATTGTCCATGCAATTTTGCGATTTAAAATCCATTCTGTTCGCCGAAATTCCCGGTAAACGAGACACGTTTTGTTGTGAGCTAGATACTTTATTGCGTAAAAATCCAGCAATGCGGATATTTTATTCGTTGACCGAACTACACCTGTTTGTAGGTACACTTTATATTGCCCTCGTGTGTGCGATGACAGGGACTGAGTGACAAATCGTGGTTTGCATGTTGAACTTTCTCCAAGCGCGGGGAATATTTTTATTGTCGCTTTGGTCGCATACATTTATTGCATGCGCATTATTCGTATCGGCTTATTTTGAGTCATCCAAACGTATAGACGACGAAATGTCGCAACATACAACATACGCGTATTATACTGTTGGTTGTCGAATTCGTATATTGTTTTCTGCAAGTGTTTTTTCATGAATCACATCCATTTTTGATGAGCAATCTTATTATTTTAAACAAAAATCTATAAAATACCAGTTTCGATCGAAGTTCAAGACGTTTTGTAAGTATTTCTGTATCTATACTAATTTATCGTGTTTTTTTAATTTTAAGTCTGTCTGAAACCTTTTTTGTAACCAGTTTGTCGACAGACATTGAAAACATTCACCTACCATCGTCAACTGAATCTAATCGATTTTGTTTTCAATTTTTATGTTTTAAGTCTTGTGTTTGCTCAATAATTCCCAGGAATGCTTGACATCACGCTCGAACCGTTGTCTTTAGAGGTTTATTTGCCTGCAATCTTTTGGTGGGTAATCCAATAAGGCACGTTCCACTCGAGCTTTCAATCGAATCAAATGCCCTGTCACAATCTACAGATCGACCGTCTCTTAGCGACACTAGAAACTTAAGTTAGTCTTGGTCTGGTTAGTCGGCGTGACGGCAGAGACGGTGGGCGGGAAGGGGGAGGTGTACTGGCTATACTGGCTACCCCGGCCACTGCTACTACCCCCGTCTAGTCAAGAAAGCTCACCACCTCCTACCCTCTACGCTGTACAGCTAGATTGCTTCAGTAATGTCTCCCCCGATCTCCTTCCCCAATACCGGTGGCTACGTTAACGCTCCAGTGATCACAGCCTTAAAGGAATTCTCCTTACGTTACCATCCTGCATTATATACTACATGATGTCTTAAATTAAAGACCCGAGGATCTTCTTTGATCTTACCACGGACAGTGAATAATTATTACGGCGTTCGTTTTGATGTATTATTTTTCAAGCAAAACTTTGTAAATTTACATACAATGAAAGGGAGAATTTCCAACTAGGCATGTTACCCAAAAAGATGTGATTGATGTCGGGTAATTGTAGGGTGTTCCGAATTCCTAATTGGAAATGGGTCTTTGAACTGTTCCAATTGAACCCGTCAAAGAATTGAACAACATGTTGTTGTTGGTTGCCTTTGTTTATGGCGCAATATCACTTGTTGTCCGAGCCTCGAAAATGTTTTGCAGATATAAATTATAAAACATCGCATCTAGTTCAGCAATAGACAAGTTCATAATGTATTTTTTTTCCTGTTGACGTTTTCTGTGAGGGTTTCTTTTTCTATATGTAGGCAACAAACTGACTCATTCCAGTTTGGAGAAAATTTTCCAAAGACTCGTCATCCAAATAACGTGACTCATCGTACTTTTCATCTCTCAAATTATTTAATGTTTGTCTACTGACAGTAAATTAACCACATAAATTTCCGATTGGTTATAATAAACCAATTTTATGTTATTTATTTAATTTTATCTATACGTAAAATATGATTATTGATTATAAATGATTTTTACGATGCCTGACTCACTAGGAAATATCTGCGACGAGACAGACGTATAATTTTTTTTGACGTGATAACGTCTTATAAATCGATGAACGCCGGCTGCATGCACGAAAAAGCATGACTCATTGTCACGTTCCGCCTGAGCTGAGCGTGCGAACAAGCGATAGAGAGGCACGACCGGCCTAAGCGTTCAGCTTGAGAAGCATCTATCTCTCTTCCACTTCATCGTTATTATATGACGTTATCACGTAAAATTATCGTCCGTAAACCGAATTTACAGACAACCATTTTTTTTTTATGTATTTGTAGTAAGTTGGTATTTTATCGCTTTTCTAAATATTTCAAACAATCACTTCCAATTTTCAAAATGACGCTTAAATTCAAAGCAAATCCGAGTTCTTGAGTTCATTGAACCCGAGTTACAGACAGACACTAACTAACTAACGAATCATCATGCCGTTTCCCCGCAGGAGTAGGCAAGGAGGTCGGACCGCCAAACAACTCGGACTTGACACTCCTTGCCTCATTCACATTCATACATCGTCTCATACATACTTTTCTATTATTCTGACTCTTGACATGGCCCGACTCAAGTCTCTTTTTTTTACATTAACTCCGCACAGGAGGCCCTGAGGAAAATAATTTCCCTTAGGGCCTATTTCATCTTTGAGGATGCTGTGTAGTGGGTGTTTTTGAGGAGAGGAAGGAGTGAACATGGGTCTTGAAGGGTTCCATGTTGTAGGAGTAAACACAGAGGCCGGCAAATCGTTCCACAGCCGAGCTGTTGAATTCAAGAACGAGTCGTAGAAACGACCCGTTCTCATGTGACTAATGTCAACCGTGTACAAATCTTGAGCGCGCATTTGGCGTGTTTCCCGACTATGCACCGGTGCCGAGGGGATCAATGACGCTAGTTCCTCGGAGCATCTTCCATTGTAATACCGGTAGAACAAGGACAGCATTCCCACCTGGCGCCTGTGCTCTAAAGATTGCAATACGTTTGTTAAATTAGGAGAATCTATCAAACGGACCGCCCGTTTCTGCACAGAGTCAAGGGTTTTTTCAGGTATTTTGGGGCTCCAGACCAGAGGTGGCTGCCAAATTCAACCGTGGGGCGCACTTGCGATTTGTACAGGGCTAGCAGTTGTGTACTATTAAAGTATCTGCGTGCCCTGTACAGTATGCCCAGTTTCTGAGAGGCTAACTTAACTCTGGCCTCGATGGAGCCCCCGTACCTGAGCTGGTCACTTAGAGTTACACCAAGCATATTAATACATAAACGTCTCTGATCCACTTGATCGTGCCATGTCTTCCTCGTTGTTCCTGACTTCTTCTACCATCTCTCATACATACTCTTCTATTATTCTGACTCTTGACATGACCCGACTCAAGTCTCTGATCCACTTGGTGGTGCCATGTCTTCTCCATGTTGTCCCTGACTTCTTCCATAAACATTTGCGTCATAAATTCTACTTTCACTCCTTTTTTCGTTCATTCGCTCCACACGACCAAACCATCTGAGCGTCCCTTCTTCATTCTTACTCATTACTTCATCAGTCTTGCATTTTTTGCGGATCTCCACATTTCTCGACATACATGGTTTTATCACACGTACCCTTCAGGGATCTCATTTCTATAGCATTTAGTCTACTTTGATCTTTCCTCTGCCAGTTCCATGCTTCACTGGGTAGGTACAGATAGGTACCAGCAACAGGGTAGGTAGCAGCACTCCATTGTGGACTGACCGGACGTAACCGGAATTAGTATATTTTTATTATGTATTTATTAATATTAATGTATTTTATTTAAATTAAATTGAAATAAAATGTAGCTCCATTAATATTATCTCGTGACAGATGTAGATAATTCAAACGTGGATAATAGTGGAAGTATTCTGTCTGTATTGAATTGCATTTTATAATAATGATTAGCAGAATGTTACCGATATTCCATTTACACGGATTACTAAGTTATGGACATTAATCCATCTACCGGATCTAGTTGGCATCAAATCCCTATATCTACCTAAAAACTAGCTTCGTGTCATATGCATTATTCAAATACATTACAGATTAGTATTAAATTATTATGTAGATTAGGTTTGTTGGTAATACTCGTACAAATCGATATTTCTATAATCTAATACAATCTGTAATTGATTTTGCGTTAATAATAAGAAAAAAAACTATTATGTATGGTGTTTAAGGGACGTACTTAACGAACTTTAAACCAGTTCCTGACATTATTTGTCTGCTATTACTACGACGTAATCATAATATAATCATTAATCATGTCCTACCAGTACGCACTCGCTATTATTAACTTTGTAAACAGCTGTATGTATACGCAACTGTATGAGCGTTCCTAATATATATTGATTAGAAACATATCATATTCAGTGATACCTTTTATATTTAGTAATTTTATATTATCTTCAATTTTTGGCTCCTAAGAGCATTTCTTACTCTTTACTTGTTACACTTTTTTTTAAATATTTATAACTTTACACTTTTTATTATTTTTAAGATATCTATCTTATAGTCTATACATTCTACTTTTGACTGTATTATTTCCTACCTTTTAACTTTCTATCTCAATCTGTAACTTTTCATTATACTTTATATTTTATAATTTTATGCTTTTACTTTATACTTTCATTTATCTATCTTACTTTTTATGTGTCATTAACATAAATTATATTTATGTTAATGACACATGTTGTGCCGTATGTTTTTGAAATAAATTATTTGACGTAAAAAATGTAAATGAAATTTTGGCCTACGGTGATTTTTTTGATGTTTTTTTTTTTAAATTTTTGTTCTAAAAAAATGCCAAAAAAAATTTCACCGCCGCCTCGGAAACCATTTATTTGAAAACCAACACCCCTGCCATAGGTCACCCGAGTGGTTCGCTAGGTTTTGTGACTTAGAAGGGAGCCTGGGTTCATGGAGTGAGGTTGAGGTTTGTCTGCCGGATCGGGAGAGATTGACTGAGGGAGACGATTTGACCTCTCTAGCCGGGCTCTCCGTTGCCTTGCACCGCAGTGGGAAAGATCGATTCATAGGTTCGTCTCTCCTGAACACGTTGACCCCCAGATTCCTACCCACCTCTCATACCCTTTTCCTTCCCAGAACTTCATTTCCCTAAAAAGATCCTCCACACAGCATCCCCAAAGATGACATAGGCACTGAGGTATTTTTATTCGTCAGGGCCTCCTGTGTGGATAATAAAAAAACCCCATTATTTTGCATTACTTCGTGATGCATCGCCTTAAACTTGATAAATAATTACTAATTTATAGTTTATTGTAGATTGTTATTATAAAAAATAAGTTTTTAAACGGTAGGTACTGTATTAAGTAAGTACAGAATGTTTGATTTAAATTGATTAAAAAAAATGATAAAAAAAGATCGAATTTATTGAAACAACAGTATAAGTAACTTGATCGATGTCGGTAAATTTTCTCGGCGTCACTTGAGTAAAACTCTAGATTCAACATCTATCACCAGCTTGATCTCAATGCTTGTTCTGAAGGGGCCTTGCCGCTAGGTATATGACATGATTATTAACGGGTTCGATTATTCATCATAATCGAGTGTCTCCTCGCAGAGCGTCACGTCATCAGTATCACCCTGACCGCCATTCAATAGAGCGCTGATTAATGCAACTACGCTAAGATAATTGATAGGGTGTACATTCGAGAAGGCGGATAATCGGCGTTGTCGTTCTGTTGCACTCGATGCAGCGACATCGACAGCCGACGGTGTAATGGATTACGGTGCAATGCTCCTGTCTGCCTCCATATCTCCGCAGGGGTGCTAAAATTACCACCTTCACACCAAACAGACGATAAATCGAGAGTTGTATGCTTGCTTTTATTCCATGATTCCGTAAGAACTGCTTACGATATGCTACGATACCAGAAATGATTTAAGGCCCGGTAGTAAGCGCTCAAAAAGAAGAAGAAGAGATATGTAAACACGGGTTTCATGCCAACTTAGAATAAAGTCAACTCAACGCCTCTTTGAAAAGTCATTAAAAGCTATGAAAAAATAATTTTAAAATAGCCCAAAACCTTAACCTAACGTAACCTATTTAACATTTTTTTAATATATTTTTTTCATTACTTTTAATTGACGGCCTCCGTGGTCCCGAGGCAAGACTCTCGACTCACAATCCGAAGGTCGCGGGTTCGAACCCGGCGTGCGCAAATAAATTTTATTTGATTAATTTGTGTTATTTCACAATTTATTCATTTAAAAAATAATATATAGTATATTTGCGGCACGTTCCAGAGTGGAAGATACTATCAGTATCGCCCTGGTGTAAGACCACCATTCAGAATTGAAACGTTGCTTGAAATGGCTTTAGCCGTGTTTAGTAACCAAATCTGAATAGCCAGGTACTTCCCCACCTTCCTCTTCCTTATCTCCTTCCCCTCCCCACTACCTTCAGCCTCACAACATACCCCGATTGGGGATGCCATAGTCCCACTGGCTCCAGACGGGAGCAGTTGGGACTCTTGTGCGGTATTAACTGTAAAAAAAAATAAAAAATAACTTTTCAGAGGTTCTTTCTGAGTCACCGTAAATACGAATTTTAGAGGGAGCGCGCTAACATTAAAAACGATAATATTTCAGCGAAAATTGCGAAAATGTTTAATAAAACACGACTCGTTTAAAATAGAGCAAAAATCTGGCAGGAAATGTCTTGATAAGCATTTAAAGAAACAGTAATTTTTTTATCGTACAACTTGTAAAATAACAGAAAAAACGTGTTTATAATTATTTTAGATTTTTGGATTTGTGTCTTTCGAGGGAATTTCATATAATTACCGTTTCGGCGTGGCAAATGTATGTGTTTATGTGATTAAATTGAACAAAGTTCTAATATCTGCAAGCGTTTGATCGTTTTGTACAATCAGCCACATAAAAAGACAATCAATTATTTACGTTGCGAACTTACCCAATGTTTGGGTGTTTTTGCACTTCCTTACTTTTCTTGAGTCAAAACTTGGAAAGCATTATTTTGTCCATCATCATCAGAGCAGAAGTGTGAGGACAGTTGTCGATGCTCACTATTATGGGAAGATTCAGTCGCTTATTGGAGATTCCTTTCAATGCCGGGTATCAAGAAGACGTGCTAACCCGTCATCTCTACTAATGTTAATCGGGTGCTTAGACATTTTAATCGCTGTAAAAAGGCTGTTTTCACAGGTATTCTCATTTAGTACTTTAAGCTCACGTGTAAATCAAACGTAATCCAGATTATCAAAACCGCCGAGTTTTCATCGCACATCTGCCATGATCAATTGATCACGAACACTGCAAAGTTTTCCAAACCGTTGACTCAAGAAGGAGAAGAATTGCAATACAGTTTAATTTTCTCAAATTATCTTACTTTCGGAAAACACAACTTCTAATAAGTTACTTCACACTTGTATATCTCTGCACACCTCTTGTTTTTTCATGCGTCAATGTGAATGCGGAATAAACTCTTAAACATTTTTCAATTGCTTATACTTTGTGACAATATGTGCGCGGATCAATTGTAAGCAAGCATATCTAACGATTTTCAGTGACCCGTTTTCCAATTACCCATGGCTTTAAAAGTCCGCCAATATTTTTTGCACGGACTTAGGTTAGTTATCTGGAAACAAAAGTAATCAATTTTGTGATTTTTTACGCTCCATGCGGCCCTGTCCATTGGCCAAACACCAAACTAACCCCAGAGTTAACTGTCGGACGGTTTGACACAAACTCCGCCGGGCGGGTGTCGGCTAGGCGGGAGGGGGTGCAATACTGTGCACTGTGAGTGTGCAGTGTGCACTGCCTACCCTGGTGTGGGCCGGGAGGGGGCCGCCCGCGCCCGTCTGAACTCCAAAGGCCCTGTCCTGCCAGCCAACTATCGCACTGATATAGAATTATCGCCTCCTCCGTGTTCAGAGTGTTGTGCTAACTCTGTTTTACAGAACAGGTGCGCATTGACAGGCGGCTTCTTAT
The DNA here is from genome assembly GCA_936435175.1 of Glyphotaelius pellucidus. Lineage (NCBI taxonomy): Eukaryota > Metazoa > Arthropoda > Insecta > Trichoptera > Limnephilidae > Glyphotaelius > Glyphotaelius pellucidus. The sequence continues at coordinate 10,165,816 of OW386545.1, read as the reverse complement.
TATTGTACTTGCTATATTATTGGATCTCTGAAAGCTCCGTAAACAATCAAGATTTTTAGCCTTCGTAAATTATAATGTGAATCGATACTCTTGATTTGATTAGCATTGTTATACATTCACTAAATTTCTCAAATTCAATATTACCTAAAGGATCGTATTTGGAATCTTTTTACGACGTAACTATCAAACCATTCCGCCATTAAATTGCTCCACAAAGTTTGACAAAAATGAAGAAATGCATGTTCTGTTATTTATTTATGTGTTTATTCATTTTTGTACATGAGTAATATAGCCAAAATAAAAACAATTATGATTTTCCTCCTTGTGACTTTCTTTGCCTCTAATAAGACAGCATAATAGGGAATAAGAAATAAATTAATTCGTAAGAAAGGAATATAAAGCCAAAAATTATATAAAAAGAAAAATTAAAAAATTTAGAACGAAATATTAAAATGAAAAATACATAAAACAAAATTTTTTCAATACATTGGTTACCACAAGAAGACGGGTTGTAGTACATAAAAATCAAATCATAACAGAATTATACTGAATCATGTACTTGATTCACTTGATTGTGCCATACTTCCTGGTACGTTCCTGATCTCTTCATCACCGTTTTTCCGCTCATCTGTTTTTCATGTCTAAAAATCGATCCTTTCTTAATCTTCATTACACTTTTGCTTTGCATTCTTTTTAGATTTGCATACGTTGCGTGCACGGGCCCGATTTTCCTTGCATTTAATCTACTTTCGCCCTTCATCTATGAAATCCATGATATAACAGTGGTTGGTACCGAACTCCACCGTGGACTGCTGCTAGTCTCTCTTTTGATAACTTTTTATTGGCCCAAAGCCGGTTTAAAATTATCTACTTATTTATAATTTTATTTTCTGGTTTTACTTATTTATAATTTACCTTTCTTATCATCCAATTTACAGGCTTTAATATACGTGCCTATTTCTCTATCGACCCTCCTAGAGTAGTATGTACGTCAACAATTTATTCAAACCCCTCAGTGAAGGCGGCCACCTCACACCTTTGACCTATGAATGTTGTCCGCCCACACGGTCTGAACTCCGCTACTATTATTATTTTATAAAGGGCGTAGTTTGTCTGTGGTGGAATTAAAAAAAAACGTCAACGAGACATTCCCCGAAGGTTCGCTAAATTTTCTTCGTATTGTATTAATAGTTTTACAGTCGAATGTAAAAGCTGGTGCGACGGTATGCTTTTATCACCACCATCAGGGTCGTTGACTTTTTCTTAATCCGACATGCTTTATAATTCGCGTCACTGATTTTAGAAAATCTGTACTGTGTAGGCGCACCTCCACTGTAATATCTCCCTCTTTATCATAAACGACGCATGCAATAACAAAGGTTACAGCGGAGTTCCCATCGGTAAAAAATTACGTCACACAATTATTGCGGTTATCTCAGTTTATATTCGATGTAAGTAATTTTTTCATCCTTAAATGGCCTGAAACTTGTATAGGTAGAGAACGAGTTGTAATGTCGAAAAACTTGTAAACTTATACCTTTGATATTTTTATGAATAAAGAATAATTAAAAAAAAAAAAAATGTTAGGTTTATTTGAACCATGTTCAACTGGGGTTATTTTTTAATTTTATATTATAATAAGAGTTGATTTTCTTGGTGTAACTATAAGTGACCAGCTCAGGTATGGGGGCTCCATCGAAGTCAGAGAAAAGTTAGCCTCTCAAAAACTGAGCGTACTGTATAGGACCTGCAGATATTTTAATAATACACAACTGCTAACCCTGTACAAATCGCAAGTGCGCCCCACGGTTGAATTTGGCAGCCACCTCTGGTGTGGAGCTTCAAAATACTTGAAAAATACCCTCGACTCCGAGCAGAAACGGGAGGTCCGTTTGATAGAGTCTCCCACCGTAACGAACGGATTGCAATCTTTAGGGCACGGGCGTCGGGTGGGAATGCTATCCCTGTTCTACCGGTATTTCAATGGAAGATGCTCTGAGGAACTAGCGTCATTGATCCCTTCGGCACCGGTGCATAGTCGGGAGACATGCAAAACGCGCGCCCAACATATGTACACGGTTGACATTTGTCACATGAGAACGGGTTGTTTTTTCGACTCGTTCTTGAGTTCAACAGCTCGGCTATGGAACGATTTGCCGGCCTCTGTGTTTCCTCCCTCCTACAACATGGGTCTCTTCAAGGCCAATGTTCATTCCTTCCTCTCCTCAAAGAGACCCTCCACGCAGCATCCCAGAAAACAGGGCCTCTTGTGTGGAGTTAATGTAAAAAAAAGAGTTTCGTGTGTCACATACATTTTTCAGAATCTTTATTCAAATTCATGTCATTATCTTCGTATCCTTTGCTTCATCAATTAGGTCCGGAAAATTTCAAGTGAATCCTCGAGACACGCGCGTGGGCGGTGTGAATCTTCAACTTGGTTTGTTTTATTTTTTGCGTCTCAATTTTGAACAAAAGAAGATGGAGTGGAGCGTTTAGTCAACAAAGGGGCATTAGCAGCTAACACCCAGCAGCTTGCTGATTGTAATTGAATCTCGTTTGGTGAGCGGTCGTGTCAACTTACCTACGGCTAATATTATACATAATAACATGGGTTTAACGCACGCGCCGGAATTAGCCCCGGGTAACACAAAAGTAAGCTATCTTATCTTCGAAGTCTCTATTAAGGCGATATAAAAACTACTTTTTTTAATACAATTCCGAAGGTTCTTGAAATATTATTATCCTGAAAAAAAAACTGCGAGTAGAACACACATTTCTGGCTATTTTATCTTCGACGTCTTTTTTCGAGATCTTAAGCACCTTGATATTTGAATCATCCGAAAGAATACCCGGAATTATTCTTTAATTTTTATTTCTGCGAGTAGAACAACACATCTTAGTCTAAATTATGTACGATAAATTTTCCAGTGGCCACGTGTGAAGGAATAATATATTTTTGGTTTTTCATTGAAAAAAAATTGGTTGTCTATAAAGTCGGTTTACGGACGATAATTTTACTTGATAACGTCATACAATGGAGTGGAAGAAAGATAGATGCGTTACAAGCCGAACGCTTAGGCCGATCGTGCCTCTCTATCGCTTGTTCCGCGCTCTCGCTTGCCCGCTCGGCTCAGGCGGAACGTGACAACGAGTCATGATTTGTCGTGCGTGCAGCCGGCGTTCATCGATTTATAAGATGTTATCACGTCAAAAAAATCATCGGACAGCAAAATGAAATTTACGTTTTTAACTCCAAATATGTTCAGGAATCGCTGGTTAAAATCCCTCGGGTACGTGCTGATACACCCAGTATCCTATTACTTTTGTAAATATTACGCGGCGCGTACGGCCGAATAGTGAAAAGCTTGTCTTATAACTCACGGCCTAGTCATACTCATAACTATAGTTAAACTGAGCCTAAGACCGGATTAACATTCTGCACTGAATCGGCGCAATCTAAGGGGATATTTCACCATCATTCTGATAGCATATCCATATTATAACCAATAATTATAAATAAACACACGCAACAATTAAAAAAAAAAATCGGCTAATTTATCGTATATATAGCCACCATTCATAGGTTCACGTGCCGAATAGTAAATTCAGACTTTTTAAATCAATAAATCGTGTTTAATTAATCGAAAATGTATGTAATCGTATGAGTAATCCATGAGGAGGATGGTGAAATATCCCCTCAGTAAGATTGAAAAAGCTAACGTACATTGGTAATTATTATACGCATGTTCCTGCAGTTTGTAGTATCTTAATCCGGCCTTTGCTTGGCTTCTTACTATCCGATAGGGTTTTCTCTGCTAACCGATGTTGACTTTTTGTGTGTTTTTTGTCGTTCTCTCCGCCGCACGTTTCCAACCCTTATTTTTTAATGTAATTACCTGACTGTGCCATATCATATATCAAGTTTATGGTCGTAATGTACTGCAGCCCCCATAAAATGGAGTGTAACTCGGTGTATACGAAGCATAACATAATTCTAGTGTACTTTTAATAAGCTAGTGCGTGATTTGTTTATTTTTTGTACGTGGAACTCCAGCATTTGTCGGTGGTTAACTTTTTATGCAATTACTCATAAAACTACTTACCTACAGGAGTAACATTTTAAAGTGCCCACATTTGAATATTTTTGTGGTTATCAAAGATAAAAATAGAACATGAATATATTGTATTCCAATATCTTTGGTGAACACCGATAGTGGTTCATTAAGTTTAAATTGGAGGATGGATGTTGGGCTAACAAAAACAACAGGGTGGTGCAGGATATTCAACATGCACGAACTGATATATTTTATTTAGTTATAATTTTTTTACATCTTATATCTAGTTGATCTAGTCGATCGGACAACTCAATAAAGTGGCACTTCATCACTCTTTGAAAAGTTATTAAGTGATGAAAAAAAAACTACTAGTTAGGTTATGGGCTATTTTTTCCACCACTATTAATGAATTTTCAAAGGGGTGTTGAAATGCCACTGTGTTGAGTTGTCATGAAACCAGTGTTTCTGTAGCCGGAAGATTTGATCTTACGCGGCGTTTTACTATATTAGCTTCCAAGCACCAGCGTTTTTTAAATACATATATTTGAATTTCGATATTGTTTTCGTGAATGAATGAATACGTGCAAATCTTGGGAATGGAAATTAACCCACTTCCTGACATCCTTTGGAGCTGAAGCTTACAGATAGACTCGTTGTCGATGACAATGTATTCTCTCACCTTGAGCGAGTGCCGCAATAATTGTGGCATTCGCGCACACAGACGCACTTTTCTGAAATCGGCTTCTAGCTGCCCCAGAGATGGCCCGAAAATGGAAAAAGTAAAAAAAAACTTTTATTTTTATAACAAGTTGATTTATTGAAAGTTAAATGGATATTGAAATGTGCAACTGACCAATGACCTTTTTGTCAATAGAATCAATATTACCAAAGAAAATATGTATTTATTTACTATGCATTTATTTATTATTAATCAAAGTATTTATGCGAAATAAATTTTTGAGTATTATTTCAAAGCTTTGTGGCTCATGGTGAAATGATGTTTCCATAAATATGAAAAATTTGAGTTTGAAACTGACAGAAAATATCCATGCAGATTTTATGACGACAGAGCTGCTCACCGTTCGAGATTTGTTCATATCAGATTTCTGGTTTATAGTTACGATTATATCAGATAAGTAAATAACTAAAATCAAACTGTAACTATAATAATATTTTTTTCTTTCCAGTTGTTACAGAAATGCCCGCTGCCAAAAAACGGAAGCGGAAAGGAAACCCCTACTCTGGAGTTTCAGTTTCACAGCTGCTGGCCCAGAGAGAGAACTTGCAGCAACAGCAACAACTGCAGCAGCAACAGCAGCAGCAAATACAGCAACAGCTGCAGCAACAGCAACTGCAGCAGCAGCAGATGCAGCAGCAACACATACAGCAACAGCAGCAGCTGCAGTCCCAGCAACTGCAGCAGAATCACAAAAACTGCCATCAGCAACAGAATGTAAGTTTTTATTGATTGTTATTTTTGCTGGATTAGAGAGAGACCTTCAATGTTGCAAGCGTTACAGTTAGTTACACTAGCAGAAATGTTTACCTCACTACTTTTCTTGACTGAAAAACTGTTAAAAAGTTTAGTGAAGAAATAATTACAGCATTACTTTCTCGCTGCTCATGTTTATCTGTTCCCCTTCATTAATTAATACCTATCTATATACTTAAGCATTATTTTTGGTTTGTTATTGGCAAACTTAACCACATATTACTAATTTTATAAAAATTTGCAATTATTTTTTTTATATATATTCTTGTAAGATATTTGAAGGAATATCAAGACCAACTACTGGCCAACCGTAAAACAAACCGATCCCAGCAATGGCACAGTCATATAAATTACATGAAATAGTGTACTAATTTTATAAAAAATTGCAAATATTTTTTTTTATAAATTCTTGTAAGATATTAGAGAATTAGATGGGACAGCAAGATCGACTTGCCAAACCGTAAAACAAACCGATCCCGGCAATGGCACAGTCATAAAAATTACATGAAATGGTATACCGACATAAAAATTTGCAAATATTTATTTTTATGTATTCTTGTAAGATATTAGAAAATTAGATGGAACAGCAAGACCAACTGGCCAAACCGATTCCGGCAATGGCACAGTCATAAAAATTACATGAAATAGTGCAAAAAAACGCCTAAGGCCAAGCCTTTTTAACAATTTTAGTGTTTTAATTAAAAAAATCTTATTTTTAAAAGAATTAAAACACTTTGTATTTAAACCACGAATTTATTATTTTGTATATCTACCGGTTTCGCTTCGACCAAGCTTCATCAGGATATAATATAATAATAACTAACTACTAAGGCAGAGATATCGGTTATATATAAGTGGAATGACAGAGGGAGAAAGAAAATCACAAAAGAAAATAATTAGACAGAGACAAAATTAATATGCAAGGGATACAAAGGGTAAACAATTAGTGGGAGGGAGACAACAATGTACATTATACAGAAAAAGATAAATTATAATACAAAAGAACATAATTAGACGGGAGCAAATTATGTTCTTCCCGTCTAATTATGTTCTTTTGTATTATAATTTATCTTTTTCTGTATAATGTACATTGTTGTCTCCCTCCCACTAATTGTTTACCCTTTGTATCCCTTGCATATTAATTTTGTCTCTGTCTAATTATTTTCTTTTGTGATTTTCTTTCTCCCTCTGTCATTCCACTTATATATAACCGATATCTCTGCCTTAGTAGTTAGTTATTATTATATTATATCCTGATGAAGCTTGGTCGAAGCGAAACCGGTAGATATACAAAATAATAAATTCGTGGTTTAAATACAAAGTGTTTTAATTCTTTTAAATATAATGTCTAACCACAAAGTAATTGCTTCTTACGAAAAAAAAAAAAAAAAAAATCTTAGTCGTCAGGATAAGATTTCCTGATGAAGAAAATTTAGTTTTCGAAACATGTTGATAATATTGATTATATAGTGGTGTTTATACAAAGTTATTTGTTTTAATTTAATTAAAAATAACGGCACAAATGTATTTGCAAAGTTTGAAGAAAAAAACTAATCTTCATTCAAGTATAAGGGTTTTTTTTATCTCAAAGTGTATTAAATCAACTTTTCTTGAGAAGAACAGTATTCAGCCTTGCTCCTGTTAAATTTGAGCCCTGCTTGTGTCTGTTTTTCTCTTTATTTTATTCTCTTTTTTTTTAAATCCGGTACTCCATTCATGAAGATGTAATTTTTTTTTTTGTTAATTTATATGTTTTTTTAAACTGTCACGTTGTATCTTTTCAGATGTGGACAAATTCACCACAGAACATCAATATCAACAGTCCTCATGCGCAGCAATCAGCTTCTCCTACCATCCCACAGATACGGCTCAACGTGCCTCCTGATAACAACTTCTTGAATCGAAATGTGTTGCTTAATTCAAATAGTCCTACCATGGTCAACCAAGGATCTCAACAAAATAGCAAAACTGATGTTAGAACCAATTCAATGCCATCAGCAGAGTTCCAAATGAACGGCAAACATAATTTGGGATCTCAAGTACTAACTATAAATGGAAATAACCTAATCAATTCATCACAAAACACCCCAGAACCCAATCAAAGATTAATACAGTCGCATATTGTAATAAATCCCCAACAAGCACACAACATGAATCAATCACAGTTTCTTGCTAACGGCCAAAGTTTCTCTGGTATGAACCATATTATTGGACCTAATGGTCAAATTATAGAGATTCAAACAACTAACATTCCCAGAAGTCAAAGCTTGGGTAGTGTGTTCAATAATGATAAAATTAGTGTCTCTCTTGATGGTTCCGGAAACAAGCCTGACCAGACACCTGGGAACAAGTTTTGCGATGGGAATCAAAGTAATGACGGTCTAAAGGTTTCTCATCAAACGTCACAGGTCCACTGTTTACAAAATGGACCTACAAATCCACCACCACCAACTTCTAATAGTAATCCTAATATTATAGTAGGAGATACTAATATTCAACATCTAACTCCTGAGGTTATCCAAAGAATCAATCAACAGCAGCAAATTTTTATTCAACAAAATCAAAAGCAAATGGAACTGGCAATGAAAGGAATCAAGACTCATGTTGTTCCAGTTACTTCGCAGCAGGTAATTACTGGGAAGCAAGTGAATGCATTCAATGATGCGAATCAAGGAAATGTTGCTCCTAATCCTAACCAAATGGGATTACCAGTTCATCAGATGATGATGGTTAACCAACAAAGGGTTCCTCCATGGCAGCTTAACAGAATCAATAAATTACCGCAGCAACAGTTCAACCAAAATCAAAACATGAAATTTTTCAACAAGCAAAATCAACCCACAAGGCAAAATGAAATAGAAATGTTATCACAAAATCTACCCTTTCAAGGATCTCAAAACATCTCACTCATGGAGGGTTCCCCCAGTGGTGTAAATGCTATGATAGGACAAAATGTTGGAAATCAAAATGTTTTCTCTAGAGTTCCTCCACTTCACCATCACACTCCACCCACTGTTTGGCCTGAAGAAGTACAAAGAAAGAAATCTAAGCCATGTAAAAATGTCAAGAAATCTAGAGTCCACGAAAATCAAAGATTAACCAACGGAACTTCCAACCAGAATGCTTTCTCTAATTCCGATACGAGAAATACATCACATACTTTTAGAACAAATCAAATGCAAAATGGCTGCATGAGCCCGATGAATCCCAGTCCATCATTCATGGAAGATCCTAGTGGATATTTAGCCCAACAGACTGCCCTATTAAACAGTACCATATCAAGGCAAGTTGGATTGAATTCCATGAATCCTAATAGTCCTATTCAAAATAACCCTAATACGAAAAATAACAGCCTACATATCAACATGAAAGATGGAAATAACATAACTTTGAGCTCAAAGTCTTATAATTCTCGCAATATACAAAATATGTCTTCAAATTCAGTGGATCAGGAAAATCGTGGCCAAAACAATAGCAATAATGCATTTAATAATTCTCCTACTCAAAGTAACATACCTGACAGTAGCATACACTGTGATAAATCCAGCGATTCAACTGTAATGCAGCAAGCACACTCACACTGCCAAGGCTGCATTGCGGAGATGAATGAATCCAAAAATGATTTGGCTGCTCGGAACTTGAATTCAGGTGACTGTGAATCGAGACTTCGAAATGCTAATTTCCAATCAAAAATGCAAAATTATATGGAATCTCTATCTTCTTTGAAATCTGAATCCTGTTCACAACCAGGCACTCCTAGTCCCAATCAAAGTTCGGATGAAAGTCCCGTAACTTCTTCCACTTACGGGGAAAGACCTGGCAGTCGATCTAATCATCATCGGTCTGATTCAAGAGGGCCTATTCAGGGAGGAATTATTAGCACTAGTCATGGCTCTCCGATGGAGACTTATCAAATACCTGAACTGTCTCCAACACCTTCCAATAGTTCTCGCAATACAGATACGCCTCAAAGTAAGAACAGTGGCAGCGGTGGCTATAATATATCATCAAGTTGTCCATTTACAAACCCTAGCCCGGGCTATTCAAACCAAGGATCATCTAGAGAAAGTATCAACAGTAATCCTGCTACGCCTTCTCCAGGAAATATGAACCAGAACTTTATTTCTTACAATTCCCAGGATTCAATGTCTAACAATAGAACTAATCAGTCTATTATTGTGTCTTCATCGCAAATCAACAACAACGATAGTGTAAATACCCAAAGCTTCAGAATGAACTGCTTCAATGATCCTAATTCTTCTAACCCGTCTATGAGTAATGTTGTTATCTCGAATGATAACACAGTGACGAATATGGACCCAGCAAATAATAACCAAAGAATAGTGCAAAGCATAAATGGATCAACATATTACGTACCACCAAACTTAGGTGCAGGATCATCTAATATCCAACGTGGTAATAATATGATGTTCATTCCTTCCAATGGAGTTGTTACAACAATGGCAAGTGGGCACACGCTCAGCAGAAATACAATAACATCAGTGTTAGCTGGCAAAGCCCAAACTGCTACGACATCTATCAATACATCATCAGCCGGAATGCCATATATTTATCCAGCATTGCCAAATCCAAATGCCACAACAAATTCTACGCAACCTCACAATGATCATTTTGTCCATATGAATGCTCCCCCCAATTATCCATTGCATGTTGCTGGAACGGTAGCACAAGCTCTTGTTTCTAAATCTCCTTTGGAGATGGTTCAAAGTGTGGTAAGCAGTATTCAAGTATCTCATGCTCAGAATTGCTCCTCTGGTCCCTTAGTATCTAGGTCAGGCCAGATGCAAGGTAAAACTGCAAATGGAAGTGTAGTGAATTCTGGTCATATTGTAATGCCTTCAAATAGTCAGTTTGTGATTACTGGAACGGGTCAAGGAACAGTGATGGCACCCCCGCCGCCTAAAGGTCAGCCGCTGCCTCCCATGTCTGCATCACCTCATGTCACTTCTGTTACCGCTTCCATGTCACAAGCAATACCAGCAGTTGGTGGAATGCCGCAAGTTCTGAATCATCCCACGGTGCTTGTCAATACATCACCTTTTATGCTTCAACAGCAGATGGTGACTGTCGATGGACAGATGGTTAATCAGAATGTGCAAATGCCTCAAATTGTTGCTGGAAACATAATTTCTCAAGGACAAGCAATGGATTCAAATAGTTCTCAAGATTTCAACAAAAATCATAATGTACTTCAAAAGCAAGCTCTACTTTCACCGGATTCGGGAAAAAAGAAAGGGAAGAAAAGAAAACCTCAAACTCAAGGGCCTACATCTATGATGCAAATAACAACACATCACAGTCCTAATAACATTTTGGTGCAACATAATTCTCAACAACAACAGCAACAATTTCCATCTCAGAGTTTTCAGATGTCTCCCAATGGAAATTTGTCAACTGGCCCAATGCTGCAAGCCCTTACAATCGTTCCTGGAAAAGCCGGTGCTCCAGCTCACATAGTAATGAATGGACAGGCTGCTGGAAACTTTGGACAGCAACAAATAATCACCAATTCTCCTCAAGGTGCACAGCACATTAACTTACTCCAACCTGTAAACTTACTCAATGGAACAACAGGAGTTGTACAGAATTTCCCCACATTTCAACAGTTTATTGTTCCGGGTCTTGGCGGTATGGTGATGACTGCGGATGGAACTGCAATTCTTCAAGATGCTTCCAATATGCCCATGCAACTACACATCCAAAATGTCAATGGACAGAATGTTTTAACTCCAATACAGAATCAAGGGATACTTACTGCCGGACCGGGAGGAATGGTTATTAGAACTCAAAATTCTAACAATAAAATGATGCAATCACAGCATAGTCCAGGAGCTCAATTTCTGTCCCCTAATGGTGGACAGATAGTCATGGGAGGGTCGCCATTCAATGGCCAACTGAGTCCTCTTGTGGCAAGTGTCAGCCCTAATCACACGGTCACTTTCAACGGCAGCCCTCCCCAAGTAAGATCTAATATCCAACAAGAGTTCTTACAGTGCAATCAAATGGGTCAAACATTGATGTTGCCTCTATCTCCAACTCAAATCACGGTCTCTTCCTCAGCCAATCAGCAGAACACGACATACGTTCAGCAAAATACTACAATTGTTCAACAGCAAACCACAATGGTTTCAAATAATAATAACCAGTTCCAAAACCCTTCTGGTAATTCTCATAATGCATCAACCATGAATTTAGACCAGGGAGTCATAATGAATCAGAGTGTGAAGCAAAACAACCAGGTCAAAGGTCGAAACCACAACATCTTGCAGATTCAAAATCATCCTCAACAAATAACAATTCAGAATCCTAACGATGGCCCCGGCATGAAGAGGATCGCTCTGCAATATCCGCAGATGCTGAACCAAATTCCGCAGATGAATGGAAATATGAAGAATGACTCTCAAATTCAGCAAATCTTCGCTAACATCAACCAGAACAATTTGATGAATCAGCAACAGCAGAACCTTCTTCATCCTCATGTGAGGCATTCCGTGTCTACCCAGACATTGGTCAATCAGCAACAGAATGGTAACAAGTCTCCTCTGGGAACATACCATCTCAACTCTGGAGGAAGTCCACCTGATACCACAACTCACAGTCCTCTTGGATCATTGGATGGCTCCAGTGGCAGTCCGGCCAACAGTCTCAGCAGCAGGAGTCCTAACTCTTCCCATGGAAATCTGGTGGACACCACCGGAAGTCCAGAGCCAATGGAGCAAGGATCCATGGTAATTCTTTTATCAAATATAACCTGACTAAATTCCTTAAATTATGCATGCAAGTAGAACAATTATTTGTTATTAGTATTTTTCCTAATCAAGTAACATTCGAAAGCAGTTAAAATCACACAATCCTTACGCAGATGGTGATAAGGTTTAAATTCCCGCACAGCACCAGCCTTTCATTTACGCAATAAAGAAGAACACGAGAAGAGCCTTGTTAATGTTTAGTGATACAAATATTTATCCAATCGGTTCTTAAATTTCCAATACAAAATTATGTGTCACCATGATTATGAAATTCAAATGGGATGGAGATCTACGATGTCAGGCGAGTGTAAGTGAGACAGAGAGCGTATTAAATGGTGTAAATGGAATATTTGTTTTCAATCATTCAAATTTGTACGGAAGGCACTAGTTTTCAACTTTATTCTATGGCCAATATGCATTTTTAAATTTTATTTTGCGAAGTCTGTTCATAATCTAAAGAACTTAATTTACCACATTATACACACAATAAAACCTAATCCGAAAAGTGGTTCATCAGTAGGAGATTTTGCACTTCAAAGCGTTTTTTATAGGCCTGACAATTTATTTTTTCTAAGCTTACAAAAAGACAAAAGAAAGAAAATGCTTGTTTATGTAAAGGAGTGTTTGTTTTCTATTCCCAGTATTTAATATTTCTAAGTTTTCAGATTTTCAAACCAAAACACTTGATTACGTATGACATTGCATTACTTCACATGGCCTTAAGTTAATTTATAATGTCACCGCTAGTATTCTTAATAATTCATCTACGATGTTTTATGAAATAGATGTCTTTTATGAAGGATAACCACAAAGGCATAGCTTCATTTAAAGATAATATATGTTATCCTTGGTTTGAAAATATTACTGGCTGTTTATATCCTTTTTGTCATTTCTAATTTCAGGCTATGGTGCATTGTGTGTCTAGTAGTGAACCAGATTCTTTGGAAAATAATCAATGGGGAAAGAAAACTAAAGAAAAAATCGTAGATAATTCAGGTAAGATTTTGCCATAATTCCTAACTATGCAAAGAAATAAATCCAAGGACATTAACATTTCACAACCACTCTCAATGTCATACTTTGATACATGTGTTATTTTTTAATATTAAATCTGTCTTTTCTCAATTCCAGGCAATACTGTTCAACTTAATGAAAATCAATCTGGTCAAAACACTTTCTACAGTGTGGATTCATCCGGTATACATTTCAGCAATCAGACCATCACAGTTAGCTCCTTGAATAACCAACAGAACCTCACTATTACTCCGGTCAACTACTATCCCAAGAATAACACTCCGAAGCACAATAATCATCAGAACACTCATCAGAACAGTCATCAGAACACTCACCAGAACAGTCATCAGAATACCATCACTTTAATCCCGACTAATTCCCAAATTTCATCACAACATGAGAAGGTTTCCAAAAGCACGACACTAACAAATGTCATGGAGATTGATACGAGACATATCAGCAACCAAATCAGTTCCACTCACGGCCAAAACAATGAAAAGATGCATCACAACGGGAGGAATGCTAAAGCAATAGATGTCCAAAGGAGCTGTAATAATATTGATATCAATTCTGGAAATAGTTTGAAAAGAATCTCAGTTTCCAACGCTAATGGTAAGCAGTAAGCAGTGTTGATTTATATCATTTGTATTTTTTTCATTTCATAGATCATTCAGTCGGACATCATTTTTTGTCATAAATGAATAAATATCGTAATATCACATAAAATATTCATGGATTCAGAAATACAGTTTTTATTAATACTTATATATCACAAAAAATGATCTCTTTTGGTTATCAAATCTTTGTAAAATCATTTTAAGTGTCTAATCCCAGTACTTTGTAAACTTTGCTTATTATTTAAATTATCTTTTTTTTAACTGTCCTTTGGATCAATATACAATCTATAATCTTTGGATAATCACATTAAGCAGTTTTCCATTTATCGAAGATAGTTTTCAAAGAACACTTGGTTTTGTATGATTTTTTGTTGCTTTTTCGAAACGAATATTAATTTCGTAATATATTTTTGGAATGGTTTATTTCATGTAAATAATTGTTGCTACCTAATTACTATTATAAAAATATATCTCACGCTTTATCTATCATTTTATTTCTGCATTCTATTACATGTATGTACTTTCATAAATCATCTGTTGCAATCTGTTTATTACTCCCCTCACAGTCCTACATAGCTTGTTGCTTCATCATAAACACATCATACTTCTCATTTAACATTGTCCAAACTATATCATTCATCAAAACTCTAAATTCGCAATGTCACATAATGTTGTGTCTTGTATTGGTTATGGTAAAATAATAATGGCTTTACTAACATGAATATAATAATTTAATAATGATTACTACTCATTATGATTGTACGTCCGTTTGACATGCAGTTGCTCCTCGTGCAGTGCAATAATGACTTCAATAATAGATGCGTTTCCTTCAATCCCTTGACTGCTCTTGCGATTGTTCAATTATTTTATTTTTGCACACTTTCATTTTTTCAAATATATCGCATATCATTAATTGGCAGATTAAGGTTTGTGTCATTTGTACAGCTATAGATGAAACCACAATTAAAGATAAACTTTCATTCCGATGCTCAATGTCTTTTGCTTTATTTGTGATTTTATCTTTAAGCAAGGGTAACTCTGTGTTCATGTCAATTATTAATATTTCAGCCTTTTTGTGCATAATATTTTATCTGGTGATCTGTGTGAACCGCTCTGTAAACTAAAAAAATAAATAAGTAAAGGGATAACAACTACTGTTAATACAAGATACAGCCTTGCCTTCAGAAATAACAAACTTGAATAACCTTTTTAATTTTGATAATAATTCACATTACCAGTTTATATATGAATAAATTTGGTTTGTTGTTTCTGGTATTGATAAAATTGGCCATGATATTATTTGTTATTACAAAATACTCATTGTGAACATTGAAAAAGAAATCATGTCATCTTCATATTCATTGGTTGTGTTCATTTGTGTTATATGTTCATTTGCATTAATTTAATAATTTGGTGTTTTATTTTAAGAAAATTGTAAAAACATTATTATTTATTATTTTAACTTTATGAGTAAAACCTAAAACTGTAATATTTAATTAAATGAAGACATTATGAGCGAAACTCAATCGAAAATCTGGAAACAGAAAAATCAGAAAAAGATATTGGCACCTCTGGGACTCGAACCCAGGACCTCCCTACTTTCCGGGTTGGGCGCTCTTATCCACTGAGCTAAGGTGTCGATATCCAATTCGGTCACTTTTAACTGTACCATACTTCGACTAAGAACCACCCATATAGAGGTGCCAATATCTTTTTCTGATTTTTCTGTTTCCAGATTTTCGATTGAGTTTCGCTCATAATGTCTTCATTTAATTAAATATTGTAAAAACATGTTATTCATTTCAACATTTGGGAATGCGGTGTTGTTAGGTATATTGTAAGCTTTAAAACACTGCATGATCTGTACACAAACAGCTTTGCCCCTTCCTGTTAAGTTCTATGTTAAAATGTTAACTGACATAGTATTATTGTTGGGTCCACCTCTTCTTATGAAACGCACTCTCTCATTGGGAAATTCTATACCATCACACTTTTAACTTTAACTGTTCTATTAATAATCTTTATGTATGAAAATTTGTAAGCTTTGAAATGAAACAGCAAAAATTGTAATGTTCAAGAATTAATGTCTTCTTAGGGCAAAAAAAAAACAGTTATTATGTAAATGTAATATTCTGGTACTTGAAAATTTTCATGCATTTAATTATATAAATATAATTTATTATGTGGGTCTTTATGAATATTGTCTTATAATAAAAATCAACAAATAATTACAAAATAACACAAAGACAATCACAAATCTACCTACAATGTTTCATCAAATTGACCCACATTTAAAGCTAAAACCATTAAATGTTTCATTAATTTGTACAAAATCATTATTTGCACTTTCTCCCTTGTGTACGCACCACAACGCACCACAATGAAACTGATTCGATAAAAAATGTACTATAGAGAGTTCGTCCGAAGAGTGTGGAGCCTCTCTGCAATGCGTGCCAGTAGCAGAAGTCCCCGTCCAGTCAAGAAACTTCAAAGAAGGTGACTTGGTCTGGGGTCCGGCCAAAGGCTACCCCGCCTGGCCCGGCAAACTGGTCACCAAGAACCAGGTCAACGGCAAAGAAGACGGTAAAGTCCTGGTTCGCTGGTTCGGAGGAGACAAATGCCTCACCGTCGTGGACTCGGCTAAACTGCAAACACTCTCAGAAGGATTGGAGGCTCACCACGCCGCAAGAACTAAGTGTAGAAAGTGAGTCTATTTCCCACTTAAGGCTGCTTGCGTGCCAAGCCGTCTTCTGTGCAATAGAAACCAATAGGTGTACGTACATCAGGTGGAGCCATGTGTTCACTCAAAACTTAAAAATGTGCAAACGTTGAATTGATTAGATTAGTGGGGTTATAATTTTAAAGAGGAAGTGGGTCACTAACAGAAATAAAATTTTTACCTAAGTAAAACAAATTAGTGTTACCAGTGCGCTTGTTTTTCTTCAACTAATTTATCGAACCTTGGCTCTGTACTCGACACACAGAGTTTGAGGTCATCTTCCAACTTAGTTTGTTTTTATATTTCGTTTTTATTACAACCATGGAAGAAAAAAATTATGAAGCACACAAAAAGGTTGGGAATCGCGCCTTTAAAAAAATAGAAAATATTAAACTAAAAGTATTTGGTGACATCTGGTGTACTTGCAAAATCTGATGTGATATTTCAACACTAAACGGATTTATGTTAAGTCAATTTCTATTAAGAGACTTAATTTTATTTTTTTGTTTTCGAGTCTCGATTTGAAAGATGTATTCTGCTTAGCGTTGAACCATTGCAAATAAAAAAATGTTTACTATGATTTTTTCATTAAATAACTAAATTTATAAGCATTTCGATGTTCATTGGGTAATTAATTTTGGTAACTTTCAAAATAAGTTTCAATTTATTACCCTAATAATGATTAATAAATCATAAGCAAACAGTGATTATATTATTTCAACCCTCTGTTGAAATGTTGCTATATTAGGGTTGGTTTTATAAATACATTTTGAATTATGAATGACATAATTTTTTTTAGCGTGGCCTTGATTCGGTTTCAATCAGATTTAGGACGGGTGGTTTCAAAAAATTTGAACATTTCATAAAATTTCTTGAAATTCAAGTTCTGTGCAAGTTCTATTCAAGTTCTGTTATTATTTCAACATCAACCAATTTTTTCACTTGTATAATAACATAAGTTGAACAGGACTTTGTGGATGTTAAATTTGAAATTGATGAATTTTTCAAATCTATGAAACAGCCCGTCCTCAGTTGATTTTTTTTTATGACTTGTAGTTCTAAGCAATTTGTTATCCCTTCCACACACGAAAGGCTGGAGTATCCATTTGCGTACTTAACTTCTTTTTATTTTGTGTTTTATGATGATTGTGACATTGTTAGTTTGGTAATATTGAGAAATAAGTAATATTTGTATTTGGCAACATGATTTAATATGAAAAATGATACCCCTATGTGTTTAATAAAATTTTCGATATAATTAACATTTTTATGGTCATAGCTAATCATTTTATGCATTTTTGTCTAGAAGCCGTAAATTAAATGGTCAACTAGAAAAAGCAATCCAGGAAGCTATGGCAGAACTAGACCGTGTTGCTGAAAGTAGAGAAAAGAGGCGCGGAGTTAACAGAGCGGATACCACGGCACTACACAAAATCGAGGCAGAACTGGCGGATATTAATGGGAACTCCAGCAAACCATTCCTCAAATCCATCGGAAGGAACAATAATAATAACGTCAAGATTTGTGAAATATCAGGAGTGCAGAAGAGTGCAGAGAGTAAAGTCAAATCTTGGAACGGAAAGAGGGAGAATCAAGCTGCCAAGTCTGGTAGAAATGGAGTAGGGAGTGTGGTGAAGATAGCACCGCATCCGGGAGCCAGTCAGGCTAACTGCGAGGTGACCGGCAGATTGAGGAGCAGCCAACAACAGCAGCAGCGATGACAAGAGGAGAGGGGAGAGTCCCCTCTAGTATCGCCCATGCTCAATGCTCCCTCTATGCTGTACATTGTCTTTACACCGTAGAGACAAATGCGTCTACGCTAAATGTGGTTCAACCTCTGATGAAATGAATCAATTGCAAAAGTACTAAATGTTATAGCCTCACATATTTATCTTTGACGGTGGAACAATCAGGAACTACAGATGTGAACAAACCAAATTAATGGCGTTCTACTTGATTGGTAAAGTTTTGTTTGGTGAGTAAACTCAACAATGAAACAGTGACAGAGTGTAAACCCCGAAATTAAATTAAATCTATGCTCTACTTTGTCTTTGAGATACAATTACCGAATATTTCATTGTATCTGCACAATACGTACATAGCTTATAATAAAAATAAATACTAGCATTTAAAAAAAAACGATAAGCATATCAAATTTAAAGAAGATGTTTTGAATTTTTTTAACTTTTTAAAAGTAAAATTTTAATAAAAAAACCATTTGATTTCATCACATTTTTTTCCCTGTTTGAATGATAATAATTTGTTTGTACAATTATTATCTAATAAGAGATATAATAATCTTCATACCGTAACATCTTTGACATTTGTACTAAGTTCTATCATCCACTTTTCGAATTCATGAACTTTGTTTTGTGTATAATACATATATATTTATACTAAATAATATATTATGTACTTGTATTGAAATGAATGATCGTACGTACTTATAGATTTTATAAATTGAAGTAACATCAACTAACATACTACACCTGCAGTGAATTTATCAAATGACCAATAAGAATTATTCCATTAATGCATGTGCGTAGATAAATTTAATCAAAATCTTCCTTTAATAACCATTAAATTTAATGTTCATGATATTATGTATATTTTTTCAATCTATACAATAGCCTTACTAATGTCAAATACAATATTATAATTTCTGTATAAAACAATGCCATATTTTCCTGTAAAATTTTGTAAGACAAGAAGAGTTTGATAAATAGATATAAAACTTATAAAGCCAAACACAGTTTAATGTTTTGATGTTTTAACCATATTTAAAATAACATTTGGTGCAATATGTATCAAGGAGTACCTCCAGTAATAAAATTATATCATGATGATAACACGTACCTATAGAAATTAAATGTATAGAGTAATCGGTGGAATATAATGTATCTCGCTTTGGAAAATTCATTCTCTAATTTGGATTAAGTTAGCTAATGGTATTTAGTACCTACAATATTGTGTAGAGCATGATTGCTTAACTAATATACTACCTATCAGATAATTTATTGTTGCATAAATGACTACAATAGTATATGGAAGTGTCTGTATTAGCTTCACACAGGAGGCCCTGATTGAAAAAATCCCTCATATCCTATGTCATCTTTGGGAAGGTTTTTCTGCGGAAAAGAAGGAGAGGCAGTTCTGGGAAGGAAAAAGGTACGAGGGATTGATAGGAATTTGGGGGTTAATGTGTCCAGGAGTGACGGACGTATGATTCCATCCCTCCCATTGTTGTACAAGACGGCGGGTCGAGAGAGTCCGGCTGGAGAGATCAAAAGGTCTCCCTCAACCAATCTCTCCTGGTCCGACCGGCCACGCAGTTGGTGAGCAAATACATCCGCCTCCAAGACCTAGACAAACTTCATGCAAACGGCTTTGGGTGACTTATGGCAGGGATGTTGGTTATCCAATAAATGGTTCCCGGGTACCCTTCCAAATTGAAGATCTGATAATAGAGGAAAAATATTAGTATGTCACAGTTAATTTTATTTATTTCTCAATATTATTCCTTTGTCAATATATCGGGGGACACTTCTTTAGTATATTATGCCTTTAAATGTGATGCATTCGCCTACTTCTATTACAATGTACTTTTATTAACTATGATCTCAAAGACATCACATTTTTCTTACATCCCTTGTATTAGATTGAATTACTTACTGTTTAATTAAAGTGTTTTTTTTATCGACACACTCCAATTAAAGTTCTCTACGAAGCTAGAGTTTGTTATGGAGTTATCGTAAGATCCTGAAATATAATTACATATTTGAAACTAAGTAATATCTATTGTACATTCTGAATTTTGAATCAAAGATTTCAGAATAATTTGTGACAAATCTGTGAAAAAGACACTTAGAAAGTCCGCTCCTGCAAAGCTACAACTTTGCAGATAGAATTTTTTAATTTTGATATGTCGCTACTTTGTCTCTCAACGTAGGTACTTGAGTGTACTATTTTATTATATGTAATTAGTGTTCCGCACTATTTCTCAATGTGTACTTTTTTGCTATTACTAATATTGGTGTTTAGTAATACAGCTGAAAAAAGCATGTTGTGCAAATTACTGTTTTGAGAAGACTTGTATTTTAACAAACGAAAAGAAAGATGGACAGCATGTGAATATAACATAAGTAGTTGCCATGTGATGTAATTGTAAATGTTTCCTACTTTAATTATTACAAGTAGAAGTGTAAATATGTAATCTTATAATAATTGTTGTAGATCATGTACTCCATTTTAGATTGTATAAGATGCTGTTTATTGAGTTCTAGTCAGATTTTGGAGCGTGTAACATAGATATAATATTGACAATAAATCACGGCCTGTTCATTGAAAGGCATTTTTATTTTTTGAAACGCATACTGAAATAACCTTATTATGTAAAATTACATTGCATTAGTGAATAATAATATTGTGTTGAATATTATACATAATTGAATATTCTACTGAAGAGCCATCAACTTTTTAAATCAGATATTTTTCAATAATTGTTCAATGATAATGCCATATTTATTACATCTACACTTTGCATAAGTAATATCGTCCCTGGGATGTTAAACCTCATTTAGACAATACACATTACAATAGAAACATGTAATTTTTGTTTTTTCTTTTAAATCACATTGGACTGGCATAGTTTTGTAAAGTCTCCAATATAAATAATATGTATGTAGTAGGTACTAGGTACTTCAATTAGTCGGTTTCTACTCTCCTGTAACATATATAATGGTTTTTGGTCTTTGTAACAAAGGAAGGAGGTTCTAGCAGCCCAGTGACAATATGTTGTTTGACTACAGCTTTATGTTTCGTATTAAAATGTTCGTATGAATCGAATTTACGATGGAGAGATTAATTATTGTGTATTTGCTTTTTATCCAAATCAATATCATAAAGACGTATGGATTGATGTGTACAGAATATTGTACTATTTCTGTGTTAGTATTTTAGCTTTTAGATGAACAGCCTAGTCTGTTGCATAAGGATGTTGTTAGATTTCAATAAGTTGAATAATAATTTATTTATGTCGTGTAAATATTCTTAGCTTTTATGATTTTTTTAAAATTAATATTCCGGTGGTTTGTATAATATAAAATAGAATCCAGTATTTAAATTTTGGTAAAAAGTCTTTTCAGAAATTATTCATGTTTAAAGAAATTAATTATTATGCAAAAATTATATATTAAAAGATAATATAAATAATTCGTAAAGTTTAATAATGTGATAAACATAATCCAGCTATTTATCTTCCCTGTAGAAGGAGACTATATAAATAATATGTGCTTTTCATGTATTGCTGAAGTGACTGGTTTATGAATGAAATTACTAATGAGGCAACCTCAACAAATATTTTGTGTTATTGAGCATAAATAACTTTATTCACATTTTAATAAAAAAATATCTGTATATGTATTATATTTAACAGACCTAAGTAACTATGATATATTATGTAATATTAGATAATAATATATCGGATCACTGTTTTTATTGTTATGTTATTTTATTTGAAAGGTAACTAGAAGAATGCTTCGAGTGGTGGTCATAAATCACTCCAATCATCAAATAATCAATCGTGAATATGTTTGAAATTATATTATGTGTTTTGTATATAAACTAGACTTGAAAAATTAAATGTGCAAGATTTATTTGGACTTTCATTTGCGCACACCTGCCTTTTTGGAGTTTTTTCAACATGCACTTATTGCAATAATAATAATAATTCTATGAAAGACACCGATGCCATTTGTTTTAAAGAAATCTCATCAATATGTTTGAGATGCCCAGTAACAATTTCTGCTATTTGCCAATTTGACAAGAGTGACATTAGAATCGATCAGATGGAGGAATTTGATTTTGATAATATTTTGCACCAAAAACTGCATTTTGTTGCAAAATATTTTTTATGCATTGCTCTCCATATAGCTGGCATGCTGCTTTGGAGACTCGGAATTATTGTTTGTAATGTGTGTACAGTGGATTTCCTTTCAAGACGCCTGCAGATATAAGTCTTTCGACTTTGGTTGTACGGCCATATATTCTCTTTGGATTCTTACTTGAAGAAATAATCTTTTCGGAGATCAACTATCCGAGGGATCAATTGGCAGGGGGATCAACTGTTTGGGGAGTCACCTGTCCGGTGGAATAACGTCCGGGAGATCAACTGTAGTCAGGCCAATTGTTGTTGGATCAATTGTCAGGTCACCATAAAATACGCTGTGAGATGCAGATCCAGTTCCAAAATCATGTGTATGTTCCCTCGCTGATTGTAGTTGTTAATAAATTATTAATATTGTAGTAATTATTATTATTATTTGAAAGCTAAGGTAGATAACAACAATATTATTGACTGTTACACAGAACGAATCTATTCAATTGACTACGAAAATTGATAGCAAGCGCCTAGCAAACTTGGCTAAATGGACGAAAAAGGTGGACAAGTTTCTACAATATGCACCAAAATCACTACCAAAAATACCAAATTACAATCATAAGAAAAAAACTTGCATATAGTAAAAGAAGAAACAGCGTCCAACATGGATCATATAAAATTTTTGATTCCTAGATAAAACCAGAATATATTTTAAAGAAAACACTACTTTTTCATTTAGATGCCGACACACATGTTTTAATAAGACCTGTGCCACACACAGCTATAAAAGATATGGCTTGGCCTATTTCAGCATATCACTCGCCATATATTCCCATTGGGAAATTGCTTCGTGGTGTCATAATCAACTTTGTTTACATCCACTATTATTAATAAAAAAAATATCAACATGTTTTAAAACCAAAAGTTTCTTCATCTGGATGCAAAGTACACTTTGCTGATAATTTTTATTAAAAATTGAGATAACAAAGGCCAAATTCCGCTGCACGCTTAATATGCAAAAAAAATTTAAATATAACATTTGCTTTCAACAATGATTGCAAGAAACAACTATTAACATAGAGGGAGATGGTAAAAGATGCATTAAAGTTCCATTCTCAAAGTTATGTTTGAAAATTGGGAAATATGCATAAATTATTTAAATAAACCAATCTAAGAACCTAATAACTAATAACCTATTTTGTGCATGTTTTTCCTTCTCCCCTGACCTAAATAGTTGTTTTCATTAGTATTTGTTAAAATGAACTGTTATTTAAAAAAAATTTGCAAACATACAGCGGAACTCGACAAATTTACCAAATAGCCTTAATATTTGAGACACTGTTGATTTTGTTTAAAAATTATGGTACTTATAATTTTTTCTAATTTATTATCTTTTCACAATATGTTTCATCCACAGAGTAAGGAAGAGGCACAGCTGCCCATAAGGGCGAGGGGAACAAACCAAATTGCGTAAAGCAAGGGAGTGGCGCGGGCGCGTCCCTGTCAGCCAGTCAATAAATGTATTTAACAGTATACAGGCACCTCGCAGGGGTAACATCATTATTTGGTGTGCGAAAATAAAAACTGCTTACGAATTACTAGTTCTTTTTACAATGGCACACAAATTGCTGGGTGCGTAAAAAACTTAATACAAATCCCAAATCGGGTGAACAAAATCCAAAACTGAATTTTTGACGCACTATTTATTAGTTAGGTAGACACTTTTAAAAATGTGTTGTAATTTATCAAGTTGCCTTACTTTAGTGAACTTTATTTTTTGCGCAGGGTCTGATTTTTTAGTGTACCCTCTTCGACATTCACTGATTCACTTTGCCATACGAATGATGTTGTTGATTATTCAAAGCATTTTCGAACCCTCATGTTACCAAAAATATGGTCACGTGGTTTGTCTCCAGTTCATCGAAATGATACCCGGATTTCATGTCAGGGCAAGACATATATCTCTTCTGACATCAGTGCATAAATATACCAAACCACCATCAATATATCAAACCACATCAGTGGTTACATCTTGAAAAGTACTCAAAATTGTTTTTCATGGTTTTCTCGAAAACATGAAAAATAATGGACTGTGTATCTATGTAACCTAATTTATCAACAATTTTATAACGGTTGTTCGGTTGCAAGAAAGAACTACAACTACAACTAAATATTATTAAAATTTTCTCCGAGTTTTGCACCAATTTTCTCAAAATTTCCAGATTTTTTTCAGGGATGTCTGTCATCTGGGAAAACTACCGACATCTAGCGGAATTAAATGAAACCACTTTTGATTTTTATGGCTGTTCCTGTAAGAAAATTTTTAGGTGCAACCTAGCTTGTCGAACATCACGAGGAAAAGTAGTAGTCTTAATTTTGCAATATTTTTACAGATGGCAGGACTAGATTGTTTTTTTTGGAAATTTTGGTGTGTAATTTAAACATATTTGTGTATTTACGCGTGACCGGAAAACTCAACAAGGTGGCACTTCAACACTCCTATGAAAGACATTAAAAGTGATGAAAAAAAGCTAAATTAAATATTTAACGCTGAGTTAGATTATGAGTTTTTTCCATCACTTAATGACGGGGTGTTGAAGTGCCACTTTGTTGATATGTCATATATCCGTTTTTATTACAATAATGTTTGTGTTTTTGGTTTTTTGCCTACGTATTCCAGTTAAATTATTAGTCCTTCACAACAGGCGAACTCATGGTGTGGTGTTAAATATTGTTTAAAAAAAAATCACGTTTCACTTCCACACACCTTTGAAAAGTTATATAAAGTCATTAAAAGTGACCAATTTGGGAGGTGGGTATAGGTACCGCCGCCCCGGGAACCATTTATTGGATAACCAACACCCCTTCCAAAGGTTACCCCAAGTGGTTCGCTACGTTTGGTGACTTAGCAGAGGTGCCCGGGTTCGTGGGGTAAGGTTTATCTTGGTCTTGACGGCGAATGCATTTGCCCACCTAGCGCATGGCGGGCCGGATCAGGAGAGACTGATTGAGGGAGACCTACCTAAGCTAGACCTCTCCAGCTTGATCTTCATCCTCCAGTGGGAGTGATGGGTTCAAACATTTGTCGCTCGTGGACACATTGACTCCCAGATTCCTACCCACCCCTCCTACCTTTTTACTTCCCAGAATTTTCTTTCCTTCCTTTCCCTAAAAAGGCCCTCCACACAGCATCCCCAAAGACGACATAAGCCCCGAGGGAAATTGTTTTCTTCAGAGTCTTTGTCATGGGGATGTGGAGTTAATGTAAAAAAAAATAAACATTATTTAAATGATTTTTGAAAAAACATTATCAAAACAAAATATAAAACACTAATTGAACAATTCATCTGCAAGATTATTACAATGGTACCCACGACATAGTTGATTTCATAAGGAAAATGTTTTTTTTTAAATTCCTTTGATGCCCATTTCAGCCCTTCACCGTCCCCTTGGAGCCTTTCACCGCCCACTGTGTGCCCTCGAGACCACCATCACCCCCCTGGATCTCACCAACGCCACCAGGGAGGTGGTACCGCCCTCTTTGGGAGTAAACGTGACGACTCCTGGTGTTTCTCCTCAGTTTATTAAGTTTGGTGATGTGATGATTGAAACCTACGTCTTCAATAATTTAGTAAGGAGACCAATCCTTATTTAACAAATATATATTTTTTTCAGAATGACGTGATGTATTGGGAGTTGTTTTAATATAAATAATTATTTTACGCTATATGTTTTACGCTACCTATACGCTATATGTTTTACGCTATATGTTTTACGCTACCTAGGTATGTACCATATGTTTTACGCTACCTAGGTATGTACCGTCTCACTCGTTTTCAGGTATATGCATTAAATTGTTAACACGGCGGACCAGCGAATTTATCTGTCTTTATTATTCTATTTACCAAGGTTTAAATCGATTAGCGTTAATTTCATATTTCACTATATTAAGAAGGTACGAGTACACCCCGTCTCGCTCATTTACATTTGATACTTGGCTAACATTTATATATAAAATTTTATTATTATTTATATATAATATTTTGTTTACGTTTACGTTTAATAGTTTGTTATCATTCACAAATATTAATTTGTTATCATTTATACATAATATTTTGTTTGCACGGCGTTTCAGCGTCCTTAAACATTCTGCTTTATATTATCAAATCACCGTCAATTTATTTCCATACACACCTAATTGCAACAACGTTAGGAATGGATTTAATAATATATTATTGGTAAACTGTTCGCTTTTCCACACTCAACTAATATTTAATTATGTTTGATTTAACTTGTGATATTGGTAACCATTCAGATATATTCTGTAACATGAATACTATTGATGATCTGAATAAAATAAAAAAATTATAATTGGGGCTCTTACAGCCTAAAAATTATCCATCAAAACATAAGAAGTATATCTAAACTTGACGATTTCTTAATTTTTCTAGATCAATTTAATTACGCATTCGATGTCATAATTTTGTCGGAATGCTGGATAAATAAAGAGTACACCTCCAAAGTAATTCACAATTACTCAGAACATCACACAAACATACATTTAAATAAATCCGGTGGAATCGTAGTTTATATCAGAAACGGTCTACATGCACAAGTTGACGAAATTTCACTATCACAAGCTAACTGTATGAAAATTGTATTGAACAATAATTTATGTATTTTTGCCATCTACAGGTCACCTTCTTTCCAAAATATTGACACTTTTTTGAATTCTCTACAAACATTCATCAACAGTTCAAAACAATTTGAACGACAAATTATTTTAGGTGATTTAAATATAAACACGATCCCTGAGTACCACCGTCAATGCGAAGATTATTTATGTATGCTTACGGAAAATGGGTTCATGCAGACAATTCACAGTCCTACTCGAGAACAGAGTACAAGTAAATCTTGTCTAGACCACATCAACGTTAAAAAAATCAAACATATCGACTCATTTGTTATCCACACCACAATTTCTGACCACTACACCACAGCTCTCTGCCTTAAAAATAAGCCTCCCACCGCTGCCAAAACTAAATACATACCTCGAATAAACCACATCAACTTACTTCAGGACTTAAGTTCAGAAAAATGGGGAAACGTTTTAGACCAAAGGGATACTGATTCAGCAATTTATTTATTTCTATATATTACAGTATTTACCTATAGATCAATTTCGAAAACATTTTTACATAATATATTTTGTAATTTTATTATGTTGGGTGTAAGGTAGGTTTGTGAAGGTGAAACTGTGGATAGGTATTGTTGTATGTTTCGTGAACACCTCACTAGGAGAACCTGTGCTGAGGTGTTTACGTGTTTATTTATGTTTATGTATGACAAGTATTTATGTGTTGTAATAGAAAGTTTTATATGTATTTTTTTTTTCAAATTTTAATAGTTATTGTACATTGGTTATTTAGAAGAGAAAAAAAAAGTATTTAAATATATTAGAGGAATATAAAAAATATATACATATATAAACATACACATACATACACATCCATATAAATACATGTACCTGCACATATGCATATAAATATATATATACATACGTATATATCCGCATACACATTCACATACACATACATATATGTACACACATATATAAATTGTAAGTGTATGTATAGTTGTTGGATACTTGAATAATTGCAATGACGGAATTCATCTCAAAGTTACATGATTATATATCTAAACACACGAGTAACAAACTCATATCTAATAAGCAATTAAAACTCACGCCATGGATCACTCCTGGTCTAGTCAAGTCAATTCACAAAAGGAACCAACTCCACAAAAAGGCAAAAGGAGCCCAGATAATATAATATTACAAACTCGCTATAAAAAGTATAGGAACTTGTGCAAAAATTTAATCGTATCAACTAAAGAAAGCTATTTTCAAAAAATTATTTACGAAAATAACAATACGCCAAAACTGCTATGGGAAGCATTCCGTAATATAACAAAAACTAAAACTAATAAAACTTCCGATATCAAATCACTGTACATTGATAACACTATTACGTCAGATCCAAAAAAGATGGCAAATTTTGCAAATAACTACTTCACGTCGGTAGGAAACACACTGGCAAAAAAAAATCCTAGATAAAAACAACACAACTGAAAAGGATCTCGCGAAGCAAACTGGCTGTTATTTCCGTCACAAAATAGATAACATTCGAACTACGTCACACGAAGTGATGAAAATAATTGACGAGCTTAAGTCATCCAATGCATACGGTCCTGATAAGGTCTCATCAAATCTATTAAAAAATATTAAATCCGTCATAGCATCACCGATATCGTTCAAATGCAATCTAAGCTTTAACTCTGGAAATTTCCCTAATAATTTAAAACAATCAAATGTTATTCTACTGCACAAAAATGGGGATAAATCTCAGATTAACAACTACCGACCGGTTTCTTTGATCAATTCTGTATCTAAAATTATTGAGAAAATTGTTAAGAATCGGCTCAGCCTATATCTAGAAAACAATAACATCCTTTCCAATAGACAATACGGTTTCCGTCCAGGTTTAGGGACTGAAAATGCCATTGCTAATTTAACAAAAATTATCTCTAATAACATCGATAGAGGTACAAAATGCATTGCTCTCTTCCTGGATTTAGCCAAAGCGTTCGACACTATCTCTCACAAAATTCTGTTGAATAAACTACAGCGTATTGGTATACAAGGTCAGCTCTTCAAATGGTTGTGTAGCTATTTAGAAAACAGGAGCCAAAGAGTACTTATCAACGACACTATAAGCGATCCAGCTAATATTAAATTCGGTGTACCCCAAGGAAGTACTCTAGGACCACTCTTATTCAACATATATATAAATGAACTATGCAACAGTTCCTTTGCCGACCACATTATTACCTTTGCCGATGATACAGTTTTACTATATGAAGACAAAAGCTGGAATATTGTTCATAATAAAGCAGAAATAGGTTTAAACAAGGTCAAACAATGGCTAGACAATAATCTCCTCACCCTCAACTTAGATAAAACTAAATACATCCGTTTCAGTGCAACACAAGCAGGAAAACCAAAAGAAACACAACATCATTATACACCACTGTAATGACCTAACCACTTGTAAATGCAATAACTTAGAATGTGTCGATAGCATAAAATATCTAGGAATCATAATAGATAAATCTCTGAGATGGGACGAACACATAGACTCTACCACCACAAATATCAGAAAACTTACTCATCTTTTTATGTCTGTTAGAAATATTCTTTGCGTAAAAGATCTGAAACAAATTTACCATGCCATGTGTAATTCTTTGCTAGAATATGCATCCTTAGGATGGGGCGGCTGTTCGAAAACAATTCTTGATCCCTTAG
This sequence comes from Glyphotaelius pellucidus, assembly GCA_936435175.1. Lineage (NCBI taxonomy): Eukaryota > Metazoa > Arthropoda > Insecta > Trichoptera > Limnephilidae > Glyphotaelius > Glyphotaelius pellucidus. Next base: position 10,135,908 of record OW386545.1, on the reverse strand, counting down.
CAAAAGCACAAAAATCGCTTCTAAGGGTCATCCTTAAGAAACCTTTCAGGTATCCCAGTGATCTATTATTTGAAGAGATACGAGTTCTTGACGTACGGCAACTTTAAATAAGAAAAACTATTCTACATACACAAAAACATCGACACCACTATTCATCCATTGATCATCTCCACAACACCCGTCATGCAAGGAGGAATCCAGTAGTTCCACCAAATACCAACACATCACATGCCCAAAGACAATACTCTTACTTAGGGCCAAAATTGTTCAACCTCGTACCCGATGCATGGAAATTGAAAAGTGCAAGCACTCTGCGCAAATGGGTTAGCAATTGGCTTCTGGACATGGGGAGAGTCGAGAGCGAACACATGCTCACACAAACTCACTTACCTAATAATATGTACTATCAGGTTTACGTTAATCCATAAGAATTTTATAAGTACTCATCTTATTAGCTGGTATAATATAGGTTGCATAATATTATCTTTATTTTTTATATTGTTATCTTCAAACAAAAAGTTACTAAGTTACAAAAATAGGTATAAAAAAATATTTTTAAAAGTTGTACTATTGATAACATTAAATTATGAGTAAAATAATATGTACTATCAAAAATTGTAACACAGAGGCTATTTTTGTACATTAGAGGAATCAGAAAGTTACTTTTTATTAAATTTTAAAAATGATATAATTTTTTTCTATGCCCCTGATAACTTATATCCCTTTTTGTTAATATTTAATTTAAACTTACAAATCTTTTGCTCTCTTTGTTGATTTTTGTATAATAATGACTATCCATTTCAAAATTTAAGTTTTCGATATTGCCTTTTCAAACTGCCTATAAAACAAATGTAGTTAAACTGGGATATTCTCTATATTAATTAAATAGTCAAAATTACATTGGGAATGCTTATGTCTGGTTTTTAAATATGTAAATTACATTACTTGGGTAATTGTGACGAATCAAATTTCGTCACAAATAAATTTGAATTAGTCTCGCTGGCAAAGACAAAGAAAGTGTTGACAGATATGTGGGTCGCAAGGACCAAGACGGAAGAAGTGAGAAGTGCGGGGTAGGGCCACGGTTCCTACGAGTGCATAGGGCACGCCGGGACAAAGACAGTCAAGACTGAGACCAGGGAGAGGGAGGAACGCGAGAAGAGTAAGGAAGAGGTCCATCGGAAATTGAGAAGACAAGAGACAAAAAGAAGAGTTGATATCGCGAGTTAACGTGTGTAATGACAATTGCGTAAAAGACAATATTAGAAGAACGTTTTATAAAGTGCCGTCCTGATAAACAATAAAATAGTGCAAAACGACTTCCCGCCGCACACTGCCTGCTGCCCACTGCCCGCTGCCCACTGCCCACCCCACAGCTCCGCTGCCGCATCCTGACACTGTGCCTGGAAAGGCTCCCGCAGATTGCCAACGAGATTAAACGTCGCAAAGTTGGTTATCCCCGAACCATATGACAATCAGCTGAGTTTAGATATAAGTAGATCTAAGTAAAGTTAGGATTTTGTTTACACTTAGCCAACCCTTAATAAATTCCATTAATTTAAAATCTTTATAATTAAATTCATCCCCCTCCTTTGTCCCAACCACGTATGTTACAATGTCGCCCGACGTGTGGCAGTTTTAGGTATTTTACAATACCTATCACTAATGTTATCGACATTCAAAAACCCCATCCCTGAAAATAAGGTAAATATTTGCATGTTTTTATTATAGCGAATTTATTGCATTTTTCTCGATATCCATAAGAGTTCCCTTTGTCATATTTTGTGTCGTGCGTTATTGCGTTGTCTCAAAATAGAAAATTAAATGTGTATCTCATAAAATTATTAAATAAAGATGATAGTTGTTTTATCTTGAAAATAATTCTCTTGCGTTAATTTTGTTATTATAAACAAATGTACTGCGGCGAGGTCGGGTGCGTAATAAAATTGACGGCTGGGTTTGTCAAGTGTTTGTTGTGTTTTTGTTGGAAGACAGTTAATCATTCTACAGTTCGACGTGTTAACTTATTCGGGATTGTAGGTACCTGGAATTCAAACCCCATATTCATCTATCGACTGAATAATAATTTCAAGGGTGTTTTATATTTCATAAGAACGCAAGTAAGACGGGCGATGTCAAGTGCTTTTTTTTGTTTGTTTGTCTAAATTTATGTCTTTGGGATAGTTATTTTAGGGTACCCATTCGAGTTCATATTTTTTGTTGATATTTTTTATGTTGTTGATATTTAGTGTGTTTGACCCCGTATAAGGAATGAGCATTTGTCCCTTTGACAAAGGTCATCGAACCAAAAACGGTAAATTAATTTGTAGAATCAGTAATAACATTGCCGTGTATGAACGGCGTAAGAATAAAAATGTATTTCTAAATGTCATTCGGAGAAATATATTTTCATACCACATTTTGATCAATTTTATGTGTTCGGTAAAAATCCGATAATTCAAAATTGAAGGCGAGTGACGACGGATGAAGAGGAGGATGAAAGAGTTAGGACGCACTTACGAACGCGATTTGAGGAAAACAAATATCTGCGTTTGGCGAAACGAACATCATCTTGAACCTAAAGTTTCGCGATGTTTCGGACAAGTAGCCTGCGCAGATGAGAAAATAAGGGGGCGTGCGTGAGTGTGCAGATGAACTGCGTAAGGTATTTTATGAAAGCGATAGAATGGAGCACCTACCACTGACACGATTTGAGAGGGACAAATACGAACGTTTGATGAAATTAGTATGCTTGTACCTAAATGTCTCATACCTGAAAGTAATCTGCGTGAGTGATAAAAGGCCGGTGTTGGTAGTGGTGCGTCCACAAGCGAAATAATGCGAAAACGAATGTGAGCACTGAACTTTGCACGATTTGAGTGGTACAAATGCGCGCGTTCGATGAAAAGTAATATGTTTGTACTTAAATGTCTCCATAGTTGAATATTAATCTGCGCGCGTGAGAAAAGACCGTAAGTTGTGTAAAAGTGCAAAAAATGTGAAAAATGGGGAAGAATGCGAGTGAACGCGTGAAGAGAAAAAACGCGATTCGAAAGATTGCATTATCCGGTTTTGGTGGTTTCTCCGTGTAATAGAAATTACCTGGCGCCTAATTTTCATTGTGTATCGCGTCGGGAGATACACTACAACTCTGTAATCGTAAATTTTGTTTCATTTTTTCATCCATTCCATCTCAGACGTACTATGGCATGTACACCAGATTTCCTATTTTTTGTTATCGATGATGTAGACGTTTATAGGTTTAGGTAATTGAGGAGTGAATAAATATTAGTAACGGCCTCTTTTGCAAAAGTTATGTATGATTAAGAATAAAACTAAGAAGATCTACGATTAAGCAGGTATAAACTTTTATTATACTTCAGACTTGTCAACTAAAATGATGGGAGATTGAACTCAAGTGGTAAGTATGCAATCTCCATTCCCTTCCCTATCCCGATACATTGGATTTTTTATGTAAAATGTTACGTTGTCATAGTTTTTTGTCGTATGGTTGGGAAAAACTTCGTAAATAAACAGTGTAAAATTCCAATCCTCAAGTGTCTGGAGAGAAGAAGACCGCTTTGTTAATATAAGAAGTGTTTAGGTTAGTCGAGGGTTGTCGTTTATCTTTAATTTTGTTGTGTTTTATTGTATCTTATTGTTTTCATGTATTTTGTAAAATTTTGGGCCACATATTAAGATGTGAGTCTTGATGTTTTAAAAAGAGTGGTGTTTTTGATGTTTTGAAAGAGTGTGAAGCGAAAAGGATTGTCGTTCAATATTGGGAAATGATGAAAGAGTTTAGGATATATGTCGAATGAGTAAATTTTGTTGAAGATTATTAATGTTTATGTGTGTTTTAATTTTAATTGTTATACATATAAGTTTTGTTTAGAACGTAATTTTCATTCCGGATACGAGAATTGTTAATAATTTTAGCTTTTCCATGTTTAGATGTAAGAAGTTTGTCATACGGGAAAAGGGGAAAAGAAAATTTTATTTCTAGGAAATAAAAATTTTCTTTTGTGACGAAGGGGGAATTGTGACGAATCAAATTTCGTCACAAATAAATTTGAATTAGTCTCGCTGGCAAAGACAAAGAAAGTGTTGACAGATATGTGGGTCGCAAGGACCAAGACGGAAGAAGTGAGAAGTGCGGGGTAGGGCCACGGTTCCTACGAGTGCATAGGGCACGCCGGGACAAAGACAGTCAAGACTGAGACCAGGGAGAGGGAGGAACGCGAGAAGAGTAAGGAAGAGGTCCATCGGAAATTGAGAAGACAAGAGACAAAAAGAAGAGTTGATATCGCGAGTTAACGTGTGTAATGACAATTGCGTAAAAGACAATATTAGAAGAACGTTTTATAAAGTGCCGTCCTGATAAACAATAAAATAGTGCAAAACGACTTCCCGCCGCACACTGCCTGCTGCCCACTGCCCGCTGCCCACTGCCCACCCCACAGCTCCGCTGCCGCATCCTGACACTGTGCCTGGAAAGGCTCCCGCAGATTGCCAACGAGATTAAACGTCGCAAAGTTGGTTATCCCCGAACCATATGACAATCAGCTGAGTTTAGATATAAGTAGATCTAAGTAAAGTTAGGATTTTGTTTACACTTAGCCAACCCTTAATAAATTCCATTCATTTAAAATCTTTATAATTATATTCATCCCCTTTTGTTCCGATCCAAGCGACCCGAACCGGTGAGAAGGCAGAGTGGAGAAAGGACAGTACAGAGGTATGTAATAAAAATGCATTTATTTAAATATTCAATGATTATTTCTGAGCTAGTTACCGGAGCAAAACGTTATGTTACATAATATTATATATTCTGGTTTATATATTATTTATAAATATTATATACCATATATTCTGGTTGTTAAATATGTAAATCACATTACTTAGGAAATATAAAAAAAAAAAATAAAAAAAAAAAAAAAAATTGTAGTACTTTACATCATTTCAATTGTTATAAATACATTGGGATTTCACTGTCATATATAAGTTTGTAAATTTCTAAATACTTAGTAAATGTTTAAACATTATAGTTAAAAACTATATTTTTTAAATACTATATTTTCAATTATAAAACTGTAAATGTTCTCCGAAATGACCTGGAAAGAGTCTCAACCTTGCGATTTCTCATAAGAAACCATTCACTTTTCTGAATGCAATTATTAATTTTTTCCAAATCAAACTTAGAATAATCGCAACTTTGCGACTCTTTCAAGGACATAAAGAATCTTTTCCTACGCTCAGGATGCAATTTTTAATGTTCTCAATAGTTATTTGGACAGTTAAGAATATTATGAACTAAAAATGCAATTTGCCTATCCTGAAACGGGAATCCTTCCCAGTTGGATAGACAAAGTACCATTTTGTATTGTTTCGTTTTGAAATATGTATGTATATAAATAAATAAAAAATAAATGTAACAGCAATATAATTTATTATACACCAACTCACACTGTTTATGGCATCGTTATTGTAGATACGAGTATTGTGGACACAAAAACGTAAAGATTAAAAAAAAAGTTTGGCAAATGGAGGGTTAAATGATCCATATTAAGTGTGTTTCATTTAAAAATAATAGTATTGCTGTAACTCTTATTACTTCTACTAATCGTAATAAATATTAGGAAAGTGCCTTTTGCCATTAGAAGTACAAACGTTGCTACAATCAAGATTGAACTGGAGTTAAAAGTTGTTAGGCTGCCACTAAATTGTCTCCCATGTACCATTTTCGCTGAAAAACGGCAGAATTTTATTAGAAATGTTAATAAAACTATCCATTGTTATGAATGGCTTAGATGGCGTCTTACGAGATAAAGAAAGTAATTGAAAAACGTGGAGACTTCTCTCTCCTCCCTCCCCCCATTCCTCACCCTTCCTTTCTTCCTTTCCATATCCAATCGTCACAAAGGGATCAGATCCTTCTGTCACAAATTTCAGACTGGTCTAAACGAAGGGTCGTAAAAATGTACCGTAATTAATTACATTATATTTAATTAAATGAAGACAATATTAGCGAAACTCGTTCGAAAATCTGGAAACCGAAAAATCAGAAAAAGGTATTGAAACATCTGAGACCGAATTCGTTAGGGACACGATAGCGCAGTTGGTAGCGCAGCGGTCCGGAAAGGCGAAGGTCCTGGGTTCGTGTCCCAGAGGTGCCAATATCTTTTTCTGATTTTTCTGTTTCCAGATTTTCGATTGAGTTTAGCTAATATTGTCTTCATTTAATTAAATATTACAACTTGAGGTTTTACTCATAAAGTTAAAAATAAAAATAAATTTCGTTATAATTATGACCTGTTTGGGTGTCAATTATTACAATAATTTTCCTACGGCCGATAAATTGCTTATAAATTGCGATAAATTGCTTAGGCTAAATATTTGACTAACAAAGATTGCCATTGCTAAAATGATGATTTTGGAATGGGAATATATTTTTTATATTCCCATTCCAAAATCATCATTTTAGCGTAGTTATAACAGTATGGATATTTCCATACATCGTAGTTCCATGGTTGTTACCAACATTACACAGTTACATGGTAATGAATATTTACCAAACACGTTCTAGGTTGCCGTCTGATTTATAGAGGGTACCTTGTATAATTCTGGTACTTACCTGCGCCAATTAAGTGATGTTAACTTTCCTCTCTGCCTACATTTCACAATATCTTTCCGAGCCTAAACGCGATTTATGGAGAAATAAAGCACATAATGTGTAAAAGTTGGTTTCCCCTGGCTAAGGTCACAGTTTACGCGCCCCACGAACGTTCAGTCATGACTTCAGAGGGCTTAAGACATCCCTTCCCTCCATTCAGTAGACCTTTTAAAGTTTCTCCTTGCATGGATTATTGGCGTGCTTATTGTCGGGAACAATACGAATCTAGATTGCCTGGAATTCTCAGATAAACCATTGTCTTCTCGCATAAAAAGGAACCATCACAGCGTTATTTTAATGTACAATGAGATTCGTTAGGAATCGGCTGAAAAAAGACTAATCCGATATTTCTAATGGGATGAAATAGCTGAGCCTCTAATAGGAATAATAGACGCTTCAAAATAATAAAAAAATCGCCTCGTTCTAGAAAACTTGTTTTATTGAGGTTTCGCACATAAAATGAAATCTTTTTGCGATAATTCTATTAAAAGGGAATTAAGTTCTGCATTTATTTATTTATTTTTTATTTATTTATTTTATTTCAACTCTTGAACATACACTTTACAAATTATTACTTTGGTTTACATAATAATTCATTTTATGAGTCTACTACTCCATAAGTTGAGCTCTCGGAGCTCGTGTTTATGGGAGGAGAATTTATTTACATGCAAAAAAAAATATAATGTTCTAATAAGTATGAAAACAATGATGAAAGACTTATAGAAATAAATATACTAACATTTTTTGACAATACAATTTAGAAAAAAAAATAGTTATCGAAAAACAATAACAATAAAACATTTTTTTATTAGATATTACAGATTGAAGGGGTTAATTAAGGGTACAATATATCATTATCCAATTTCAAGGACTTAATTTGATTTTTAAATTGTTCATATTTCAATGTTTCTGGAACACTAATCTTCTAATTTTGTTTTTGGATAATAATATATTGTACCATCTCACACCAAAATAGAAATAGTCGTGTTGAGCCGTGGTCGTTCTAAGCATAGGAATGGCTATTAAGCCATTAGTTTTATATCTATTGCTTGTGCTATCTGAGGGGTGATTTTTTTTTGATAAAATATTCTTTATAGATTTGATATAATGCGTTTCTCTTATACATTTCTGTTATAGATGGTACATTAAATTCCAGAATTTAATGTACCATCCATTTTCCACCATTACTTGAACAACTCGGGGGAGATACCTACTGCACTATTAATTTTTTTATGGCGTAGTTCACGATGATTAAGTTTTAAGGATTGGTAGTTCTGAAATGTACGGTGAAAGAACCCTTAAAAATATTACACCCAAAATATTTAATAAACTACCAATGACTAAAATAATACCATTTATACCGCCAAAATCAAATATAATCTAAGAAAATGGCTATTAGATACAGATGATTTATATTGATGCCCTTCTGATGCCCTTGTATTGCTAATCTTATAATTTTATAATACCTCTATATATGATATCTATATCTATACTGTTGACTTGAATACATTATATAATATCTATATATATATACTGTTGACGTGACTTTTTATTTGTACCTATTTGTATGTAACGCGTACTATACTGCTATTTTTATACTTATACTTGTACTATTCCATTAATTCAACTATTTTATTACATCAAGGTCGAGTGGCTTCAAAAATTTGAAAAATTCATCAAATTTTTAAGCTATTTTTCACATTATGTGTAAGCTTTATTCAAGTTCTGTTATCACATCATTGAAGCCAGTTGCTTCATAAAACTAAAATAATCACAGAACTTGAATAGAACTTTCACAGAACGTGAAAATAAACCTTAAAAATTTGATGAATTGTTAAAAATTTTTGAAAAAATCCATCTTAAATGTTTTCTCCCTATCCTGCCGACAAACTATAAAGTAGCAGGCTTGAATGAAAAATACAGAAAAAATAAACATAGAAGTATAGCTTCTTACTTCCATGGGTTTAACCCTCGGACCTCGAGAATATTTTGTCAGAAGATCACAGTATTTTCGCTTTGCTATAAAATCCATACTAAGTTTCTAAATGTATCCGAAAACTAAAAGCTGCTTTTGAGAGATGATGAAATAAGCTTTAAAATTTTATTATCAGAAGTAAACATATAACTTTATAAATTTTAAATTTTTTAATGCAAACATAAAAAGTTTTAAAAATGGCTCACCTTACGGTTTTTCTAACTAAAATAACTGATAACAAAAAAAAAAACTAAAAATACATACACATTTATTAGACAAATGTATTATTTTACCAAATTTTTTTGTCGTTTCATGTAAAAATAATTAATAAAAAATTCATAAATTTTTCTCAAATTGCATTCGGAAACTTTGGTTTCATATTTATGTACATTTTAATTCTTCCGTGGTTAACTTTTAGATTTGAATATAAAGCGTGTTTTTTTCCTACCTAACACCTTTTAGATCAGATTTCTCATCATGACACAACGATTTCATTGAGATCCGTATGAGCTGATCCCAAAAGCGAACAAATTAATCTTAAAAGCATCTATAAATTTAAAAAAGTTCCGTTGCCTGACAAAGTCGAAGTTTCATATTTATTTATCTATATAAAGTACAAGGGATTTTTCGATGCCCGTCACACTACGATATGCCTGTGTCGAGACAGGCGTATAGAGGTACATACATGCATATCATAGTTACAAGAATATTTAAGGTTAAATACATTTTTATTTCAATAAAATCAAAAGAAAGAAAGTGCGTGCGATGTTCGTGCTAACTTCCAAAATCTTCATATTTTCAGGACAAGAACCCAGGAGTTTTAAGTGGCATTCGACATTTCATTGGTTTTTGAATTCAACGCCTTTTCCCTGTTATTTTCCTGATACTTTTATTCTTCCAAGTAGCACCACAACCCGATAATAAGCCTTACGACTTACGATTGCTATCGGATAAGGATTTTGGTTTAACTGGACGTTTTCTAAAGGTTTTTTTGGCTGGTTAGACTTGTCTAGAATTTTTATGTTTTCCCCATCTCGATTTTCACAAGGATGACAGCTCCGTAGCGGAATTTTCATTTGACGTTGAGCTGGGAGGTTTTCTTGGAATATAATATAATATAATAATTATTCCTCTATGTGGTCATGGTCGCTGTATTGTAATGGTAATTCGAAGGTCAAGAGGCTTGGAAAATGTTTCAATGGCCTTTGAATGAACATAGGGTATAGAATTATTTTCAGCATCTGACAAAAGCACATTCAAAACACAATACAAATGTGCTCTAAATATTTTGACACCTTTAGAACACAACTATGTATCCTCTTATTTCATCGTGAAAAGTCATGGTTACTCTGTTTGACCTTTTCATCAGATATACTAAGCTGTGTGAGTCATGAATTTCAGAGACGGACACATTTTAGATTTAACATTATCATATTTACTAACACCTAATAATGTCACTAGAGATGATTTATTATGACTTTTTACTGACAGTAGAGCGATTCTCTAAACGGATTATTGATATCTCGGTAATTCAATTTAAAATTGTGAACGGTTGATTGATTGCATCGATTTATTATCATTATTTAAACAGTATACCTTCCAACTTCACGTATATTTTAAAAGGTATCACATATTAGGTGACCGGACAACCCAACAAAGTGGCACCTCATCACTCCTTTGAAAAGTCATTAAAAGTGATGAAAAAATTGTTATGAGTTAAAGGTCACGTTAGGTTAGGTTAGGTTATGGGTTAGGTTAGGTTATGGGTTAGGTTAGGTTATGGGTTAGGTTAGGTTATGGGCTTTTTTCCATCATTTTTATTGAATTTTCAAAGGGTGTTAAAATGCCACTTAGTTGTGTTGCCATGGAACCGATATACTAGTATTACATTCAAAATTCAAACAAAAAAGTCAACAGGTGTCCCATATTTGACGGCCGGCCTAGTCCAGCGGTAAGGCTCTTGACTCGCATTCCGAAGGTCGCGGGAACGAATCCCGGCGTGGCAAATAAATTTTATGTAATTAATTTGTGTTATTTCACTATTAATTCATTTAAAATAATATGTAGTATATGAGTGGAAAATACTCTCAGTATCGCCCTGGTGTAAGACCATCATTCAGAATTGAAACGTCGCTTGAAATGGCTTTAGCCGTGTTTAGTGACCAGATCTGAATAGCTAGGTACTTCCCCACCTTCCTCTTCCCCATCTCTTTCCCCTCCCCACTACCTTCAGCCTCACAACATACCCCGATAGGGGATGCCATAGTCTCACTGGCTCCAGACGGGAACAGTTGGGACTCTAGTGCGGTATCCATGTAATAAAAAAATAAAAATAAAATCGGATACATTTATTCGGGACCCTATCTAGGTTGCAAATAAATTCGTTAAAGAACTTTATAATCATAAAAGATAGCTGCAAAAAATATGGGGATAAAATTTTTAATTTTGAATTTGAAATACGAGATCGACTAAAATGACAGAAAAAATATAGGCCCCAACGACCGAGTTGGTCGCGGTAAGACAAGAGATCCTGGGTTCGAGTCCAAGTTACGACGGTTATTTTTATTATTTTTCTGCGCCTTGATCAGTTGTATGTTTCGTTTAGATTTATTAGTATTCTTCTTCAATTATAAATGATCAAATTGTTCATTTCGCATTTCGCAGTAATGAGACTTCAAGAGCTGGGTTTTGGTGTGGCCATAATACGATTGCCATTTTCAACGCAATTCTGCTGATAATATAATGTAAAATCAATTGAAAATGTAGGTACTTTCAGCAGACTAAAGCCATACTATTTACAAGTATTCACCTTTCTAATTACACATCTTATCTCTACATTCTCCTTAATCCTTCTCTGGCGTAATCCTTTTCGCTTTGTAAACTTAGTATGTAATAAAACTGTTTATATTTTGTAGGTTCTCTAACAATGAAAATGCTTAGTTTATTAGCCGTAAAATAAATAAATTGGTAGATATACGGGAGCTGCTTCTCTGAGGGCTGTGTTAATGTGATTGTTTAGTTCGTGGGACCTAAAAAGTAGCTTCAAAGCTGTCAATACATACAATACACTTCAATGTTGCAATTTGGCGATATTTCCATAGCATTTTTATCCTTTATACGTAGGTACCTACTGATAGATTAATTTAATATCGAGATTAAGTAAAATCATCGAAACTTAATTATTACACAGAATCATTTTGAAAAGTTTCGGTCGAAGTTTATGGTTTTTCAAAACGTTTCTTATAATTCATAAGTAGATACGTATGTAGCAAAAATATATAACATATGTACCTATTTACACTTACCTACTTACTCATACGTTTTACACTCGTGCTTTTCTAGTAGTATGAAAGAAACAAAATACAATAATGTCACAATGCGTGTTTGTTTGATATTATCGTCTTTGGCTTTGTTTCAAAGCATTACTATTCGTTATTTGTACTTAATTCTACTAACTTCTTTGTTATTACTACCACATGTATGAATATATATTTTTATATTTATCATTTACTGTACCTTTATGTATTCTACTTCGTAATCTCTGTTATTACATTGGTATAGGTACAAATGTTTTATGGAGATTATGAAATTATATTTATTGCTATTTATGTACTATTTATTTAGGTACATACCTAATGCGGGCATATTATTGTGGTGTGGGTACATTTGATGGTCTCCGCGGTCGAGGGGCAAGGCACGCGGGTTCAAATCCGGCATGGGCAAAAAAATATTTGATAGATTTGTATTATTTCACAATTTATTAATTTGAAAGTAATACATGGTATATTTGCGCAATCCAGAGTGGATGACTCTCTCAGTATCTCTCTGGTGTTAGACCATCATTCAAAATAGAAAAGTTGCTTGAAATGGCCTTAGCCGTGATTGATGGCTAGATTTGAATAGCCAGGTACTTCCCACCTTCCGCTTCCCCATCTCCTTCCCCTTCCCACTACCTTCAGCCTCACAACATATCCCAATTGGGGATGCCATAGTCTCACTGGCTCCAGACGGGAGCAGATGGAACCCTTGACGATTAACTCCCGATGGATTAACTTTCCTCTTTATTTATTTATTTCATTTTTATTTAGTAAAATATTTACACATTTATGTACATTATTTATAAAATGTTTTGACTGTCCAACTAGGATGATTCCCGTTTTAGGACAGTCAAATTAGGATAAGTGTGAATATATATGGACCATGATTTATACAAAAAGAGGGAAAATTGAAGAAATGAAAAGAAGAGAAAGAATAAAACATAAAATTGGAAAGTTAAAAGCGTATTAACATATTACTTTGAAAAAAGGTTTATATGTATAGGTTCTTGAAAAAAAAGGGCTTAAACATATAGTTCACCTGTGTATGCATGGCATACAACAGTTATTAAAATGATAATTATTACCTCTTACCCAACTCCTTCCCCTCCCCACTTCCTTCGGCCTCACAACATGCTCCAATTGATGGGGATGTCAAAGTCTCTCTGGCTCTAGTTGGTTAGGAGCAGCGGGGACTAAACTTCTTAGTTGACGTAGAAAAAAAGAATTTCAATAGTGATAGATTCTCCCAGTATCGTTCTGGTGAAAGACCTTTACTATAGGTACATCAAAACACCATGTTTGGTGACCAGATCTGTATAGCCAGGCATTTCCCAACCTTCCACTCTATCTCTTTCCCCTCCCCTCTACCTTCAGCTTCTCGAAATACCCCAATTCGGAATGCCATAGTCTCTCATTGACTTCGGACAGTTGAGAGTTTGTGCGGTATGCATCCATTCATATAAAAAAAGAATAAACTAATAAAAAAGTTAAAGATTTAATACATTTCCCATCAAATTCGTTTAAAACTTACAAGAATGGCAAACCTACTTAGAGAAACTGTCGTAAATTGTAGAAATGAGAAATATTTCGCAAGTTGAATAATATATTTCCGTAATCGTAAAGTAAATATTAAGCTAGGCATTGCAGCGAAAAGAATTATTGCCGAGTCAAATCCATATACTTTGGAAGTTTTCCTCATAAATCTCTCCCTTAACTCGGCGACTATTTCGTTCGACTGTCGCCGGAATAAAGTATAAAGAAATCACACATGGGAAGGTTTATGTTAATGTTTCTTCAGTTTCTGAATAATAATTCCATACGTTATGTACTTGGCTTCATAAATTACCTTATCTGTGACACGAGGTAAGAGGGACGACCCGAGAAATAGGCCTCGGCCTGTCCCGGCCGTTTTTATTTTACTTTCCGAAATAATGTATTATAATAAATATTATATATTATGATATGGTATATATTAAGCGTGACGTGTCTTTGTTCTCGTATCTTATCGCGAACACTGGAAACTATTTAATACTTGAGTAGTTTAAAATCAAAAGGTACTTAACCAACATTTTGACTTTTTTTGAGATTTGAATGCCAACACGTTCTCTTAGATCACAGCTACGAGTATGTTTGAAATATTATTTCAGTGCCAAAACATGGTTAAATTCTTAGTTATAGCTTGTTAAAAATCGTCTTCAATTTCAAAACATTCCTACTTAAACCCAAAATCATTTGTTTTCAAAACGTTCTCAACTCCAACAACCAATAAGGGCCATGGAATTGCCAGCCATATTGATTTTTTAACCAATCAATGAGCTACTTTCTGTGCAATGGACACCATTACAAGAAACACATGTTTTGTGAGTGGTTTTGAAGTTGGACACCATTACAAGAAACACATGTTTTGTGAGTGGTTTTGAAGTGATGTGATCGTGATTTTTGTGAGATACATAAATGTATATGATGTAATTTCTTCCTTACACCCCTGGCAGAGAAGTATTATCAAACACAGTTTATGAGTTTCAAAATGTGACTAAATCCAAAGAATTCACTTTCAAAATGTATCTAAATCCATGGTATAAAATCAAAATGTATCTAAGTCCATTTTTAAATATTAAATAACTAATTAATTATCTCTCAGATTTATATTTCAAATATGCATTTAAAATGTTTTATTTTACCGTTATTTTTACAAAACATTTAATTTTACGTTATTATACTTAAATGATATGAAACAGTTTTCTTGCCAAAAATTTGGTTCGTGGAGATAAGTACATAGATTCATATATCGACTACTCACTTGCTTAAACAGATACAATAATGAAACGTGGTCGATAAAAAAGTTCTTACTTTTAAGATACGACTATATCAGATTACTTCAACATCATAATTGGTACGAACGATAGCTGCGGACAACAAATATTTTTTAAAAATGATTAAATTAATTGTACCCATAACTTTCATTTTACTTTTTTTATTTTTACATTAATTCCACACAGGAGGCCCTGAGGAAAATAATTTCCCTCAGGGCCTATGTCGTCTGGGATGCTGTATGGAGAGTCTTTTTGAGGAGAGGAAGGAATGAATTGGTCTTGAAGAGACCCATACTGTAGGAGGAAGGAAACACAGAAGCCGGCAAATCGTTCCATAGCTGAGCTGCTGAACTCAAGAACGAGTCGAAAAAACGACCCGTTCTCATGTGACAAGTGTCAACCGTGTTCATATGTTGGGCGCACGTTTGGCGTGTCTCCCAAATATGCACCGGTGCCGAAGGGATCAATGACGCTAGTTCCGCAGAGCATCTTCCATTGAAATACCGGTAGAACATGGATAGCATTCCCACCCGACGCCTGTGCTCTAAAGATTGCAATCCGTTCGTTAAGGTGGGAGAATCTATCAAACAGACCGCCCGTTTCTGCAGAGACGATGGCATTTTTCAAGTATTTTGGAGCTCCAGACCAGAGGTGGCTGCCAAATTCAACCGTGGGGCGCACTTGCGATTTGTACAGGGTTGGCAGTTGTGTACTATTAAAGTATCTGCGGGCCCTGTCAGTACGCCCAGTTTTTGAGAGGCTAACTTTACTCTGGCTTTGGTGGAGCCCCCATACCTGAGCTGGTCACTTATAGTTACACCAAGCATATCAAATTACTTCCGACATTTTCTCATCCTTCTCCTCCTCTTTTCCGTCCCAATCCGAATACCTTATTCCTAGCTTATCTTAGTATAATTATAATCACAAATATATTGTTTTTTAATGCTTTATGTAGGTTTATTATGTTTGTTGTATTTCCAATTTTTTGTATTTGCTACTTAGGTCTGCTTTTTATATTTTAGTTTACATGCTTTAAGTACTTTGTTTTATATATCTGAAAACCTACATGTGAACATTATTATTTTTTTATTTAATTAAGTGATAATGTATTACAAAATCATAACATAATATTTATAATACCATTATTCCCAATGAGTTTAAAAAAACTCATTTCGGGAAGGACAACATTTCAATTAAAAGAAAGTTATTTTGACACAAGAATACGATGAAATGTATATCGATTTTAAAACAAAACACTTTTTTTTTATTTCCAACAAAAACATACTTAACAAATACAGATAGAATTGACAATTAAATAGGTAATCCCGCGAAGCTGCCACATGGCTGCTTGTCTGCAGGTTCTACCTCAATATACATCCATTACCATTTGAAATAAATAAAAAACATATTTATAAAATTTAAAATTGTAAAGAAGAAAGCAAATAGAGACAATCAAATCCTAATGAACAGGTTGGTGCAACCTACTTTACAGTTAATGAAAATAAAGTAAAAAAAAAACAACAACATTTTATGTTTACAAAGGCATACAACATTTAATAGATTTTGTATCTATCATTCAAGAAAAAGGTAATATATTCTTAATAATTAGAAACCATGACATCATCAATCTTTCTTTTTCATCTTTGAACATTTTTTTACAGATATACTGATTTTTCACTCATAATCCACATCTTCACAATTTTTATATTTATGCTCTCATTTTCCTCAATAACAAATCTATTTTTGATTTTATTAAAAATCACCGGTACACAGTACTCCAGTGTTCGGCTTCCATACTTATTTGATATTTTAGGTATATTTGATACAGTTAAGTTGAAGAATATTTCACAAATACATTTAGAAACATATACAAGAGTTGTAAAGAAAGATTACTAAATACTCGTATCACTGGTTAATAAAGCTGCCGAGAAAATATCCTTTTAGAGCTTTATCCAAAGTTTTTTTGTTTGTTGCTGGAAGTTTTAGATCATTAGTTAATGCGTTGTATTGCGTATGTTCGAGGTATCGTAAGGAGTTAAAATTCTAAATTGAGTCATGTGAGTAGATTACGATACGTGTATTTGATTTTGTGATCGTGTTTTGTGCTGGTGTATATCGGAATTAAATGCTGATATAGTGTTGGTGTGTAAGGAATGTTGAATTATTTGTCGGATGGCAGTTGTGATGCTATATTTTGGCAGAATCGTAAAGGGAAGTAATTGTGTCAGAGAGTATATATATATATATATCTTTGACGTTGTGTATCCCGTGGTAGATGATTTACATTCCTTATGGCTCTATTTTGGATGGTTTGTATTTCAGATATTGGTTTCTTAGTAATGGTGCCCTAGATTCTAACTACATAACTTATAATGAAAGATTATTGATATTTCTTTTTTCTACATCCTGTTTATATTGTATTATTAAGACTGTTTATGTTCCTAAAATAAGTAAATAAATAAATACTTCCTTACCTTTCTCATCTCCTCCTCTTCCCTGCTCCTTCCTTTCCCCGCTCCTTCACTTTCCCTTTCCCTTTCCTTCCCTTCCCCGTTCCTTCCTTCCCCTCGCCATTCCTTCACCACTCTTTTCAGCCTCACAACACACCTCAATTCGGGATACCGTAGTGTCTCGCTGGCTCCTGCAAATTCGGAGTAGTTGGTAATCTTGTGCGATACTCACATGTAAAAAAAGATATTTTATAAAGGTATTCGAACTTGGGGACATGCAAGCACTACTTACATTAAATATATTGAAAATTTACAAACGGCCATAATAAAAAAAATTGTCACAACTAAGATTTACAAACAGAGACATAACTTAAAACTACTGTATGGCTCAGAGAGCCTACTTACAATAAAAGGTCTCCACTGGTTCACTACTATTCTGGATAATTTGGGGGAAAGCCCTTACAAACACCTACTTGTACACAAGATTTAGAGAAGGAAAGGGCCTAAAAACTCCTCGAATATTAAATAAATATGGAAGCCGTACTCTTGAATATCTAATACCAGTGATTTTCAATAAAATCAATAAAAACATAAAATTTGAAAAAAATGAGAGACTAAGTCCTAAAATGATAAAACTATGGTTAATGAACGAAAACTCCATGTATCTTTGAATATCTTAATATAGCTGCCTACATATCTTTTATTAGATAGGTATATTGAAATATCTTATATATTTATATTTTATATATCTAATACTACTATGTGATCTATTCTAATGTTTCCTTAAAACTATAAATGTATTTACAAATATTTTCTTAGATATTATATTAAGAATGTTTAAATTGTTAGAACCTGCAGACAAGCTGCCATAAGACAGCTTTGTGGGTATACTCTAATTCTTGTACAAAATGTTCTCTGTAATTTAAATAAATAAAAAAAATAAAAAAATAATAATTGAATCATATTGTTCCGACATTAAAATGCGCCATATACATCGTAAATACTTATACAATAGATATTAATTAAAATAAACATAAATAAAAAAAGGAGAAAGAAAACACTGCGCCATGTTGTTTTACAAAATAACATATTGAAGTTATTCCTTTGACTATCCTGTAATATCAGTTCATTCAAAGGCAATTTAGTTTGCGGTAGATAGGTTTGTTTCTGACCTGCTATGAAAAACTCCTATTATTACGGAGTTTATGAAAAGCCTTCATAGTTGAAAGTTTTCCGAGTATTATCTATTACGCTCTAATATTATGGGTAATGTGGATAGGAATGTGTTTGCAGTTTGCCTGGTATTGTTTGAAACAAGGGTTGTACGTTGAAAAGTTGAAACGAGAGTATTAAAAGTTTCCCAACATGAGACGCTCGGGGCCCGGGGCCGGGCTGCGAGATCCTGGGGGAGCGAGAAAAGTGCCCGACGCGCCACTGTCTTCAGGTGAGTTGTGTTGAGTTGAGTTACCGGTGAATATTGAATATTGGAATACACATACTTCTTAAGCCGGGGCTTAGTTAAATTTATAATATAAAAGTATGATGGAAACAGTGGATGTTGGTAAAGAGAGAGAGAGAGAGAGAAAGAGAAAATGAAAGAATAGATGTTGATTCACTGAGTCTTCATTATGTAAAGATATTTAATACATTTTTTTTATTGTTGTCATGTAATAAATAATTTGTATTATTCCATATAACTGAATAAAAAGAGTTTCGGCGATTTCGGTACGGGGAGGGAAAGGAAATGGGGATGAGGAAGGTGGGGAAGTACTTGCCTATTCACATGTGGTCACCAAATTCAGCTAAAGCCATTTCCAGCAACGTGTCGATTCCAAATGGTGGTCCTTCACCAAAGCGATACTGAGAGTATCTACCATTTTTTGTGACGTTATATAGAATTATTCTCAACACGTTCCTTGCCCAGATAGTTTGTTAAATGAGACTTTCAATTAAATTTTATTGTTTACAAAAGCAATATGTAAGACACTAAATGTCTTGATTCTACATCAATTTGGGAGGCGGGAATGGGTACCGCCGCCCCGGGAACCTTTATTGGATAACCAAAACCTCTGCCATAGGTTTTACCCTAAGTGGTTCAATACGTTTGGTGATTTAGCAGGGGTGCCCGGGTTCATGGGGTGAGGTTGGTCCAGGTCTTGAAGGCGGATGACCAGGACACACTGAATCCCAGATTCCTACCCACCCCTTAAACCCTTTTCCTTCCCAGAACTCTCCTCCCCTTCCTTTCCTTAATAAATTGGTTGTCTGTAAAGTCGGTTTACGGACGATAATTTTACGTGATAACGTCATATAATAACGATGGAGTGGAAGAGAAATAGATGAGCCACAAGCCGAACGCTTAGGCCGAACGCTTGTTCCGCGCTCTCGCTTGTTCCGCGCTCTCGCTTGTTCCGCGCTCTCGCTTGTTCCGCGCTCTCGCTTGCACGCTCAGCTCAGGCGGAACGTGACATATGAGTCATGCTTTTTCGTAAGGGCAGCCGGCGTTCATCGATTTATAAAAACGTCAAAAAACCCTCCACACAGCATCCCCAAAGATGACATAGAAAAATTATTTTCCTCAGGGTCTCCTGTGTGAAGCTCATGTAAAAAAAAAATCTATTAGAGGTAACCCTACAAATATTCCTGTGATTTTTCCCTTCGATTTCGAACATTAGTTTCAACCATAATAATTAGTACAACTGGTTACGCCATTTACACTCATTTACGAAAAACACCTCTCATTTGTGCATATCTACAAAAACGGTGCGTTTGGGGGGAATTATTGTTGCATTCCCGTAATCCTTAAAATCTACCTTGTCGCCTGTGTATTCCGCTCTTTGCCCCCCGTCGCCGGTGCGTCGTCCGCCGCTCCCCCGTTACGTGTGATTTGGTTTATTTAATAATACTCTTTGATTCGTCCGCAATAGTCAATAAATACAGTGTAATCAAAAAGCTCACAATGAAGAAAATCCACATCAACCAGCGGTAAGTTCTTTTTCGTTCATTACCTAATTTTTATTTCATTACGACATTTTTCTCCTTTATAAAGTGGTAACACATTATATTTACTACTCGTTTTTGTCAATGTTCCTTCGAAAACAATTAAATCATAACTATACAACATAAATAATATTACTCAAGTATTTAAAATAAATTATTTACAAATGCATTCTTGGCGCTACTCGTATTCCATTAAATTCAAATCTCCCGGTAGAGAAGGAACTTCAAGGAACGTCACGACTTTCTACCCCCTCGATGAACGAACCTCGTTAAATATGAATTTTCTACGAAGCTTTGGAATAACCTTCAAAAGTTATTCTAATAATGTTAGACATTATTTTATAGTTTATCTAATGAAACACATTACGTTAATTTTTTTTTAAATTTATGTCCAACTCCGCTTATATTTTTTATTCAAACAGTTAGATTTAGTATTATTATCACGAAAAGTGAGTAATTATGTCAGGGGGGACGAAAAAGTATGCAAAAAAAAATGCATTTTACATTTAATTTTGTTAAAATTAATTCACCAACGCGGTATACGAACTTCCCTACGCCATTTTTATATTAAACATTTTTATATTGCATTTTATAGACAATCAATCATCAATCAATGCTGCCAATCATGGAAAAAATATTATTGACATATAAAATAATTATTTATTCATGTTATGGAGTGAATGCATTATTGACGAGTTTGAACTTGTATTTATCACAGAAGAACGTGTAAAGAAAGGTACGAGTATTAGAAAAAATACACCTGTATAATAAATAAATAAAATAAACCTGTTAGACAAACCCTGCTTGCCAAACAAACCATTCAAAACTTGTAATGTATATCTTATTGACGGTGACATCCAGCTTTAAGAGGAATATAAACGCTAGAAATATTTCGATTCTCATGCCATACAAAATTTAAAATCGTGCGTCGTATTTGCACTAGGCAAGTAAGCGAAAAAGTGGTTTTTATTTATTTTGTGCATAATTTTATAAGACTGAAAAAAAGTTAGAACATACAAAACCTCAAAAATAGTCTTAGCCATTAAGGGGTATTTTTTTTAAATTGTTTTTTTTTTTTTTTAATTACTTCATAGTTAAGTCATGAAAAAAACACATTTTTAAAATACATAGAAAAGCTAAATTAATTCCAATACATAGAAAAGCTAAATTTGTCCGTAGCATATTTTTTGATGTTCATATTGTAAACCGATTCGTCGTAAAGATGAATCTAATAGTATCTAAATAGGATTTCACGTATAGCTTCATCTTAAACCTCAACCCAGTAATCTAAGAATAATTCGAAGTAGGTACTTTTATGTTTTTATTTTGACGAGAATTTATTTCATAAGGTTGGTACTTCCGACAAATGTCATATTTGATTGTCTATTTATTAAAAAACGAATATTCCGTATTATCCGTGTATCGAACTTCGACAAGGAACATTCCGTATTATCCGTGAGTTGGGCTTATAAATTTATACCAAAAAAATATACTCATAGGTATACATATTTATCATCGATTAGTCTTTTCCAAATAGATTACTAAAAAAAGTTTAAAAGGTTGCCTATTGAGAATCCCTGAGCTAACTTAAACTTTCATTCCAAATAAAATTTAAATCTCGTTGAACGCCACTTCAAATATTTTCGTCCATGTTAGCGTCGGGCGATTTTTTGTTTGATTTTCCCATTTTTAAATTACAATTTACACGGCCGTCACTGTTGAGCTAGCAGAGAAATTGTATTGAAATATTTATCGACTGCAAATTGAAAAAAAAGGTTTTTCTAGCCGTTCGAACGTCCATACTAAAACTTTTCAATTTTGAAACAAAAATAAATTTAATAAGTGGACACGTTTTTCTGAAAGTCAAAGTAAAAAGGAAGTAGACGATTTTATATGTAGTACTTGAATTTGATGGAATGGTAGAATTTGTTGACCTTTTAAGCAAGTCTTTTTCTTATTGCTCGCAAATGTATCTTGTGACCTGTGACATGACCCGCATTTTGTACTTTATGGCTAGAGCACTCATTGTATGTAAAAGTTGGAGGAGCTTGTAATAAGTTGAGGCTTGGGGGAAAGTATTAATGAACAAACAGCCGCTTTGCAAAGTATATTAAACAGATTATCATTAATTCCTACTATGGCATTAATACGCAGACTTAATATACTTCTGAACGTAACTAACAAACACCCTCATTGATTCGGAATCTCCTTGTTTCCTGTTTTATGGAATAGCACTTTGATTTCTTTTGCCATAGGGGGTGAGATAACGATGTTATAAGGGTAACTTAGCAAATTTCTGATAAACATAACATTATTACTGTCTATTGTTTTTTTTTTTTAATTTGCAAAACATAATAGATAGTAATAAAATCCTACATTTTCATTTAGTGAGAAAGATGGATAAAGAGGTATTATATTTACTTGACGTAATGTTATTATTCAATTTGTAAACAGTTTATTTGTGAGCAAGTTCTGCTGTGTGATTATTCTTACAATAATTACACAGCAGAATTAGTTTACAAATAAACTTTTTTTTAAAAGTACTTAAATTTAATAATAATATTATTTTATTATTATAAAAGAAAAACTTTAAATCAAAATGGAGTTCCACAGATTTAACTCGATAAACATACGTAAAAAAATCTATTATCTCGAGTAAAATGGAGTTGAAGAAGATACATTGGATATTATTAATTTGGGAGGCGGGTATGGTTATCGCCATTTATACCATAGGTCAACCCCAAGTGGTTCGTTTGGTGGCTTAGCAGGGATACCCGGATTCATGGGCTGAGGTTTGTCCGGATCTTGGCGGGGGATGTGTCTGCCCACCAACTGCATGGCAGGCGGGATCGGGAGAGACTGGAGACCTTTTGACTTCTACAGCTGAACTCTCTCGGAACGTCACCTTGCACCGCGGTGGAAGGGATTGATTCTTTCGTCCGTCGCTCCTGAACACTGACCTCCAGATTCCTACCCACCCCTGATATCTTTTTCCTTCCCAGAACTTCCTCTCTTTCCTTTGCTAAAAAGACCCAGCATGAGCACCAAGCACCCAAGACACAATATCCCCACAGATAACAAAGGAGAAACTGAGAAGAATTATTTTCCTTAGGGCCTCTGTGTAGAGCTAATGTAAAAAGAAATCGGATATACTATTTCATAATACTTTCTGTGAGTTCTCTCATGCCGTCTCATTTATATCAGACGTCAGTCGCGCGGTCGTTGCATGTGATCGTCTAGTTTCCTTTTAAAAAGGCTCATAAATCTAAATGGCTCTAGGTTTGATAAGTGAATATATTCAGTCAGATTGTTGCTTTAGCAAGTCAATGAACCTAAATGACAGAAAATCACTGAAGTGAGTACACATCTTCACCCGACTGCATCCGCGGTCAAGTGTTTTTTGCAACTCGCTGTGTAGTCCAGTCGGTGTGGAGTTTAGCACTACAAAAGGTCAGGTAGTAGCGACCTTTTTTTTTTTTAAAAGAAAGACAAAAATTCCCGGGTTACGAATAACCCAACAATATTTGAAAATCTCCTACCACCATCAAATTAAGCGGAAAATGTTACTTGAATTAAATTTTATTTTATTTTTTATTTTTTAAAAACTTCGCAGATTCGAAGAAGCGATTATCTGTGGATGCTCGTTTCAATATAATAATGCCGGTGTAAGTTTCTCAAATTCGTATAATTTAGGTGGTGAGAAAGCAATTTAAACAGGCGGAAGAAGATGACGAATCTATCAACATATGTCAACACGGAGATTTCCGTGTGTTCATCATTTGATTTTGTTTTCGTCGTTCGCGAAGACGTCGATGTCCTTACACCGCTGACAGCATTAGCACCACTCCAAAGCAGTATATACCTTCGCAAATCCGGGAGAGGTAAAACTGCCGAAAAATATATTCATACGCTTAATGGCTGCGACACAAAAACATACACAAAACAAAATTTTGTTCGCTTGTCCGGAAAAATACAAGACTTAATGCCATGATTGGCATCCTCAAAGATCAGCATTCAAAACCATAAAACTTTGCAGACGCTGGAGAATGCATTTGTAAAGAATCGTTGCTTAAGCGGTGACAAGGAAAAGGCAACAAGGAAAAGAAAACTTGGAAAAGTATTTCACAAAATCAACAACAAAAAACGTAATCAATATCGCTTCTTTGCCACGAATGAATAACGCTGAATTGTTTAAGCGTTTAGGACCTACCACCAAGTCCAAAAATGGTATGGAATCCAAAAAATCCTGAATACTGGTGGCGGTAATCTGGTTTGCTCTAATAACAGTGACAGAAAAACCAACATCGGAAACCTTATTGATTTCCATTTCTTATTGGTAATATTGCAAAAAAATGATGCAGCGGAGGTAAGCTGAATTGAAATGCACTATGGTGTTTGGGTTCTGTGATGGTCAATCATGCCAAAACGCACCAGAGGTTCGCATCTATATCAAGGACGAACATGAAGAGATTTTGTCAATGGATACCCAGATTTTCAGGAGCACGGATAATGAGTTAGAACATGACATTGATGACTTTGGCTATAGCTAAAGGCTATATATATATATCATTTGGTGACTTAACAGGGGTGCCCGGGTTCACGGGATGAGGTTTGTTCAGGTCTTAGTGGCGGGTGCATCTGCCCACCTGCTGCGTAGCGGGCCGGATCGAGAGACTGGTTAAGGGAGGCATTTTGGCAGCCGAACTCTCTCGACCCTTCGCAGGGATGGATTGATATATTGTCTGTCTCTCCTGGATACACTGACCCCCAGATTCCTACCCGCCCCTCATACCTTTTTCCTTTCCAGAACTTCATATCCTTCCCTTCCTTAAAAATACCCTCCACACAGCATCCCCTAAGATGACAAAGGCCCTGAGGGAAACTATTTTCCACAGGGCTTCCTGAGGAAAATAGAAAAAAAACGACATCGAAAAACGACACATCTTCACATATAGATGATCCAGAAGTTTCAATTGTTCCCATTATATAATGTTATATAACCTATTGCATAATGTTATTCTATTTCTGTCATAATTAGTGTAACTCGCTCATCAAGCACAAGAACTAGCTTCTTCTTTGGTGAGACTGCAATTTTAAAGAATTTCTGAATTTCTGACATAAATTTGTACCTATATCATCACATATGAGCCATATATGAGGTAAAGAATCTGCCAGACACATAAAATCTAACCTAAACTAACTTAACCTTTTACATTTGATTTGGTGACAGAAGAATAATTTAATTAAAATACAATAAAAAATTATTCACATGAATCAGATATTTTGTTATATGAAAAATTGTTTTATTTAAAATATATATGTTTCAATTATTCAAAGTTAACTAACCTGTTTCACGTTTCGAAAGCGTACATATTACGATGATGGACATTTTGCATATAATACGGGAGCCGAATTGAAGCCGGTTTCTGCTCAAACATTTTGTTTGTTTAGTATCGGAGCTTTAACGATCAGTAAATATACGAATCGGAATGGGAATCCTTTTTGGAAAATAGTTTTGAATAAACACTGCCTGCCGCAAGTTTACAGCTATTTCTAAACATTTGCTGTGAATGAATTATAAGTTGATAAATTCCACAACAAAATAGGTTAATATTGAAAGCATTTCACGGAAAATTGATTACTTAGGATGCTTTTAATAAATAGCTTCAGGGCTTATTAAAATTGTAGGTAAGCATTTATTACTTCATCACTATTTTGTTGGCTTGATGGAAGAGCTTTTATTCGGAAGTTCTGACTATCGAATTTACCGATAGATTTTTGACTAGAGTATCTTTTCTATAGAAAATTATTTCCAACCAAATTCAATCTCGAAATAAATAAATTAATAAATTATATGTTTTAGGAAAGAAAATAAAACATGATTTATTTTCGCTTGCTTATCGGAGTGAAAATTTTTTGCACCGTTGTGATTTGAAACTCGATGAAACGGAAACGACACTAAAAAGAGACAAACACATACATCCATAGGATTTAGCCTGCGAGAGAATGAGATGGAATGGAACCTTACCGCATTGGCCGCTTTGATTTGAGCTCACTGTTAAAGACTGTTGAGATTGTGTGGGTAAAGTTTCACTTCTACCGTGTGTGAACTGCATTTGATTTTTTTTTATAAATAGTTCGCCACATCAGAGTTTTTATCGAGCTTAATGGAATTTTGAATTTTGATCTGATCCACTATCAGTGGTTTTAATCATCAAATCAAAATTACGTAATGCTCGATAATAACTTCATTTACTTATATTCTTCAACTCCAACACCCCCTGCCATAGGTACTGGTACTTAGCAGGGAACGTTTGGGACTTAGCAAGGGTGTCCGGGTTCATAGGGGTGAGTTTTGTCCGGGTCTTGGTGGTCCACCAGCTGCGTGGCAAGCCGGATCGGGAAAGAATGGTTGAGGGAGTCCCTTTGACTTCTCCAGCCGTACTATCCCGGAACACCACCTTCCACCGCAGTGGGAGGGATGGATTCATACGTCCGTCTCTCCTGGACACACTGACCCCCAGATTCCTACACACCCCTCATACCACTTTCCTTCCTAGAACTTCCTCTCTTCCCCAAAAAGACCCTCCACCCGACATCCCCAAAGGTGACAGGCCATGAGGGAAATTATTTTCCTATGTGGAGCTAATGTAAAAAAAAAAATTTATAGGAAATTTATTCACAAAAAAGTAAAAGTAACATGTTTTATAAATTAAAAATGTTATTAAAATCGCATTCATATATATAGGAACTTTATTAATTTTTACCTTACATAATTTAAAAAAAAATTAACTAAAAAATACACTTGTTTTTCCCAATCCTTCGCTAAGCCTTCGGTTACGGGTAAGTTTTTACAACATTCGTTCAGATTTGTCTGACGAAAGCGATCATAAGTGTTCATCTTTCAATCTTATAAGATTGCCATAAATATCAAAAAGAGATACCAACCGCGCTTTCAATTTGAATTGAAAATTTACCATAAACTATCCCGAAATTTTTTAAATAATTCTTGACGTATTTACCCCTTTATTCTATGACATTTAGCATTGAAAAATATTTGTCAAGGTTTGCAAATTTTTCGTTAGTAAAAGTATATTTTTACTAACGAAAAAGATACAATTACTTTTTGAATACATTTATCTCATAGGCCACTTGCATGGATTTCATAATGACTTGGGAAAAAATCGTGTGGATAGATTTTTCTACTAAGATTACGAAAATGTTACTAAAATTTTTTAGAAACTTACAGCTTTTTTATTTTTATTTTTAGTTAAATAAATCCGTTTTTTGGACTCGTGACGTCACTATGTAGTGTTGAAAATGTTCCGTCTCCGATAATGTTCAATTAATTTTGCAAAATTCCACACTGATTTTTTTTATATCGTGCAACACTTTGATTTCCGGTGAATTTGACACTAATGGTACGGCCACAATGGGGCCAACTTTCAACTGCAAACACATCAGTCTGCGCAATATTATTACGGGAGAGTATTTTAGAGAAAATTGTTTAAAATTTTAATTTTTTTAGCTTTACGATCGAAATCAATGTTATGGGAACCGAAGCATCGCCTGCACAATTGTAGGCAACTGATAAGATATAGCGCCGATTCAGCTGTTCGATGTCCGCCATTTTGGAGTTAGAAGATCGGAGTTGGAAGGTTGGCTTTGGTGTGGAAGGAGCATAAAGCACTAAAGCAATAAAGCACTTGCTTTATTGCCTGCAAACTTTGTTACAGGTATTTTATAAATTATGTCTCGTCTTTCCGGTTTTTAAAAAAATGGTCCGATTTTTCGGATTGAAATTTTTAAAAAATCGCAAGGGTTTCAAGGGTTTTAAGCTGGAATTTTTTTCAAATAATGTGACTAAAGTGGCCTATTAAAAATGCTTTGTTTTTAAACTATCAGTAATCGATTTTAATACTTTTATCATGATTTGCGTTCAAAACTGTATTATTTTTAAATGCTTTGTCGATTTGTAATTCTGAAATCCGAAAGAATCTTTAATTCGCTTTCAAAAACAGTATTTTATTTTGAAATACGTTATAAAACAGTGATTCTATCTTAAGTCAAATGTAATAGGAACATGTTTATCACAGAAATTGTATTCTAGTTATATTTCAAATGGCAATGAGGCTTTAGGGGTTAAAGTATTAAAAAAAACTACCAGAGAAAGTGACACTAGAAAATATTCTCTTTACCTAATAATATGAGCATTGTGCTTTCCACAGAGCACCATTGGAACCATCTTTTCTCATGAACGTCGCGTATTACAGAAGGAGAGACTTCAACTGATCTCCCAGAAGCAGTAACATAGCAAGTTTATATTATGCACGATAAGTCTAAAATCATTTTCACCCAACTTTCTTAAATTGCCCTAAGCGGCCTAGCTTCCAAGATCGTTGGCTTCCACCTACTTTCCCTCTTCCCCCACCTCACCAACAGTCAGTCCTACAGTTCTACAGTTCTACATCCCACATCCCGGGTGGCGGAAAACTTCGCATTCGGTATAAAGATAGTTGGGAGAATCTTGATGCCTGTATTAAAACTTTGTACTCCTTTTTCGGTAATGCCCCTATACTCCCCATAGCTTATCTCGGAGATTTTGGGATTTACATACAGAGCGCCCCTGTCGAACGGGCGGAGATATTTGTCATAACTTTTTGATGGCGTCTTACCCCGTGGATGGCCTGTCCCGCTCTCCCCATGTCCCTACGCAACGGGAGATTAAAAACGAATGTGCTCGACTCGTCGAAAATTCTCTTTTTATATCTGAAGCGGCAATCCCTTTGTGGTTTGACAACACACAATAATGTAGTAAAGTAATTCGGTCTTTAAGCGAATGTTGTAATAAATTGAAACAAAACTCTATTTTTTCTGAGCACCAATAAAGCAAGTATGAAAGAAAATTATGTCAAATTTGACTGTTGAAATAAAACTATAGTTATTATTTCGTTAGAAATCAATTTCGATTATAACATGACTTTTTGAAGTGAAAACTTCTTTAGCATTGTTGTGATTTTAAATTCGATGAAACGGAAACGAGCGATACTAAAAAGAGACAAACACACACATCATATTGGATTTAACCTGCGAGAGAATGAGATAGACTGATCCTATTGTATTGGACTGTAGCCTATTGCCTATTGGCCTCCTCTTTGGGCGGTGCTTCGTAGAATATAATGTAAAATAATTTTTAAACTTATATTATAATAATAAATAGAACCTACAATTATCCTTCTCTTGATTCTCTGGAAGTTTGATTTTTTGAAGGTTTCACCTCAAACGCGTGTGAACTGCACACGTGTGTTTTTTTTAAATTATTTTTAAAGCACCTGTTATATATTATTGTACCAGGAGTGAAATTGCAAGGTGAATTCGATAACTTAACGATACCGGATCGATAAGCTTAACTTCCGATAATTTTAAATGAATGTTTTGAGGAAGCTTTCACCGTGGACAGCCGAACCGATTTTGACAGTGAATAAGCAATCATAATGTTTATACTTCAAATATTTATTGTAAAGTATTTAAAAAAATATTATTCGCTTAATCCTAGTTACTTGAGCAACTAACTAAAGCCAAACTGTGTTTAACTTCAATACAAGAAATCATAAAAAGAATTTTCTTTCCACGAACTTTTGACTCGGCTGGTAGATACAGACACCTTATCCTAAGTAGGTTCTCGTGTTTCCAAAACGACATGTTTTAGCATACACGTGCTTCACGAGGCACTGGAACTTACTTTCCTTCACTTAGATCTTGGTTGGTTTGATAACTATCTGGGGGCATACCGTCCTTTACCTTAAAATAAATCAGTGGTGAAATAGTATAAAATTATAATGCAAGTAATGGGAACCGATAAAACTACTATGTGTTTGCATTAATTTGGTATTGGTTTAGGGCTTAGGGATGTAAAATGCATTATTAGTCCTTTTGCTAATTCTATTGAAATTTTTTTCGATAAGTTTTTATTATTAAATACATGTTTCCTGGAATGAACCTTGCCACCCCTGCTAAGTCAGCAAACACAGGGAGACCTATGACAGAGGGGTTGATTTTCTGATGAATGGCTCCTATACCTGCCTCCCAAATTAAATGCTGTAGAAATGATATCCCTGGTGATGATGTGAGGTAAAACCATGATTGATAGTGTAAGAAATGTGGAGATCCCATAGAATGTAAGGTGATGTAATAAATAAGATTAAGAAAGAGACGCTTGATGGTTTGGGCATGTAGAGCGAATGAACGAAGAAAGGAGTGTAAAGAAAATATGTGATGCAAATGTGAATGGTAGAAGAATTCGGGAACGCCCGAGGAATACATGGCACGATCAAGTGATTCGGGTACTTGAGTTGGGCTATGTCAAGAATCAGAAAAATAGAAGACTATGTATGAGATGATGTACGAATGTGAATGAGGCAAGAAGTGTGTGCCAAGATGGGTTGTTTGGTGGTCCCACCCCTCTGCCCACTCTTGCGGTGAAACGGCGTGATGGTTAGTTAGTTAACTATCCGTAAATCTTTAAAAAATATCAACTACATCCATTCCATGTTACACACGTGTATCCAGAGTGGTAGATACCTACTCTTAGTATTTATTGCCCTGGTGAAATTATCACCATTCGGAATCGAAAACTTGCTTGAAATGGCTTTAGACATTTTGGAAACCAGTTCTGAATAGTCAGGTACTTCCCCACCTTCATCGTACCATCTCGTTCATCACTACATATCCTTCAGACGGTTCCATGCCAACTGAGAATAAAGTCAACGCAACACCTCCTTGAAAAGTAATTAAAAGCTATGAAAAAAATAATTTTAAATTAGCCGATAAACCTAACCTAACGTAACCTATTTAACCAATTTTTCATTTATATTTTTTTATCTCTCTAAATGACTTATATGAGATGGTTCTGAGTTGGTTTCATTCCGAGTTGTCCGTTCACCCCTTTAGCCATACCCAACAACTACTCGTGGAGTCTGAAAGGCCGTGGCACCCCCAATCGTCACATGTTTCTTTGGTTTGTCATGGATTTTTTGAAATTCTGTAACTTCTATAATATTATTTTATTATAAATACATTCCATGAAGAGAGGCCTCAGTCCCCAGGCGGTGGGTCTTGTAGAGACCCAAGTTGTAGTATTAGGGAAGGTATGCATAAATCGAAGGATTATTCCACAGTGAAGCATATTATAGTTAATTGACCTTAATCCTGTTCCAATGTCAGTTCCACGGTCACCTTCAATAGAAATATCGGCGTAAAAAACCCACAGCATTTTTCAAATATCCTTCGTGTTCCAACGATTGCAATCAGTCCGTTGTTAAGTTAGGGGAATCCATCAGACGGGTAGCCTGTTTTTGCCCAGTCGTATAAAACTAATTATTTTTCGATCACGATTTTGATTCCCAAAGGACGCTTGCGGCAGTTTTTTTAGCTAGTTTAATTTTGTCGACATTCATTCTGGCAACTATATAGATTATAGAGCGAATAGCTTATAAAAGCTGGAATGAGATAAAGGCAAAAAATGTAAGTAATTCAATACTAGAATCAAATTTATAAAATACTTTAGTGAACCAGTGTCAAGAGTCGTAAAGCTCATAATAATAATAAAATATATTATTAATATTTATTTAACGAAACTTGCAACATTTATAACAAAAAAGTACATGTTAAGTGTAGTTTACAAAGGTTTATAAATTACATTAGTACATAAAATTAATAAACAGAAAATAACATACATATGAGAACAGATATTCGTAGTTATATTTTCTATTATATACAAGTGAAATAACTAGGTAAGTACATTATGTATGTATGTAATTTTTAATTTAACTATCGTGATTTATTTTGGGATATTTATGAGATAATACCCCAAAAATAAATCACAATAATATTTTTGGCCCTGAAAATCTCAAATATTAACCATTATTAGATAATTTAAATGTATCCGAGTTGGCTCCCAGTTTTATAAAAATAATTCATTTCTGTTTCCTTATCTAAATTTATCCCTAGGTATTATGTATGCATTGTTTGTGTGGACGAATCAACGGTAGCATTTTTTTTGTCGACTTTATGTCCGGGTTAAATCTTCCCCACAGGAAGAACTAAACCCTTCCACACACTTTTTCACAAATGATCATCTAGTCAATCCACGCTATGCAAGTGTATAATATAAGTAAAATAAATACAAAACAATACAAGAACAACATATCAACCTACCAGAGACCAAATGGGAAAATAATTCAACGACTCCAGATATTTTCATATCAGAGGGTTCGGCTTGGTAGAAATCCTAACTGGACCGATAAATCCTACTGATCACTCAATATAAATATTTAAAAAATCTTTCGTAATCCTACATGTATTTAAAATGACTGATTTCAGCATTTTTATGTATAAATTCTTTGACAAATCTAATAAGCCTAAATTTTGAATTAGACAGCTAGGTATAAAGCCAGTAGCCGAAATAACAAATGGTAATATTTTTATAGTCTGAGAATGCCAAATTCTTTTTATTAGAAAATTTTAATTAAGAATATTTATAATTATTTTTAAAATGAAATTAGGCACCGAAAAATAAAGCAAACAAAGTTTTGTTTTGATTAAAATCAAAAATTTAAAAAAAAAAACGCTCCGTAAAAACTTTTTTTTTTCAAGTATGTAGATATTTCACTCTTGCGAAAATTCGCCCTTAATGTCTTCTAAATAAATAAAAAAGGCTGTTCACAAAGGAGTTGAGTTTTTTTTATTATTAAAACAGTTAATTGAATTAGGTATGACCCCGAGTGATTATTCATTTGAAACTGTTACACGAAAAAAAAGTTTTTCTAGATATTTCTCTTTGTGAAAACGCAACTCAATTACTTAAGCTTTCCCGGGTATATCTGTAAGAATCACTAAGACATGGTCTGGAGTAAATACCGGAGTGAGCTGACGGTAATCCGCTTTCCTCTTTCCTCTTCCCTCCCTTTCCCTTCCTCTGTGAAGACGAAGGGAAAATGCTCAGTACGCTCCTAATCTCTGTCGGTTAATGAAAATAACACCGAGGCTTAAAGATAAGAACTGTTCATATTACATTGTGAAATAGTGATGTCCACTGCAGTAATTCAATAAGGCAGTGAATTATGGCTAATAATGAAGAATTATGGCTTGTATGTATTTATTTAGATCAACAAACACTGATTGTCTTTTATTTTGTATTTTTGTTATAAACTGCGCCTGTTTTAAACGTGAGAGTTCCTAGTAAGACAGAATCATCACCACTTGTAATAGAATTAATTAAGGTTACGAAGCACCGCACAAAGAGTAGACCGATTATTTACGAAGCACCGCACAAAGAAGAGACCGATTATTCTATCTCATTCTCTTGCAGTCTACATCCTAAAGATGTTATGTATTAGTATCGCTTTTTCTTTTCATCGAGTTTCAAATACAACGGTGCTAATGAAGTTTTCACTTTAAAAAATATATAAAAACACTGATTCTGTATATATATATGTTTGATTATACTTAGAATTTATAAAAGTGAATAATATACCATCAAATAAGAATACCCCATTATGTTGGCATCACCGAATTGGCTGTTTCTAGCGTCTCGCTGGAGTTTTTTCGGGTATTTATTGAATGAAAAATTCTATGACTTGTCATCAGAAATTTGTAATTTTAATAAATGTGCTGTTTTTGAATGTATACCAAATGATTTACTGGTTTTCAAAGCAGATAAAAGAATCTTTAAGTTTTTAATATTACAAGAGGACATTTGCAATTAAAAATATCCGAAATAAAAATAATGGAATTTTTTTTACATTCGTTTTATCGCTTACTGATTAAAAAAGGCAAAAAGATATTTTCTTTGACAGGCCGGAAACTTTTCACCCCACCCTATTTTTATGATTTGTGAAAATCAATAAGAATAAATCAATGTTAGATATGTACACTTGTGTAAAAATCGGAAGTAATTTCTGGTTTATATATTTTCATCATTTGCACATTTTGTAATTCAATCCATAGTAGAATATAATTTTAAAATCTATTTTATTATTTAATTTTATTATTTTTAATTAAATTTACTGCTTTAGCGATTTTTTTCATATCGATTGAATAATTGGCTCGGTTAGATTATAAGTTAACTTTTTACTCTGCAGCAAATGAACTCTGAAACGTGACTTCATAATAAAATTTTCTTCAACAACTCCGATTCTTTCGACTCCTGCCTAGACGAGTTTCCCGCCCCTGTCGGAAATACATCGTAATGATATGATTTTATTCATATTTGTTAATGTATTAATAATCTATTTCTAAGTTGGGCATCATCTCCCTCTGGAAAACTGATTGGTTTTTAATGAGGCATAAACAGAACCCAGCGCATGCAAACTTTTATGAGTTCCATTTTTCGATGTATTTTGCGACCAAATTATCTTAAAATTATGCGAGTCTTACGTAAGCAGGTATGCAGTTTCAAATAATCACAAAAAAGTCACAATAGTTACAAATAAACTAAGTGTAAACTATACTTTCTGATACTTCCACAGTATTAACAAAAAATACAAATAACAAAGGCCCTCTACTATTGGTTTGACGGTAAAAAACGCTTCGAACTGTGCAGAAACTGGGCAGTCTGTTTGATAGATTCCCCGGACGGATTGCAGATTTCAGAACAAAGAATTGAGATGAGGGTAAATGTTTGTTCTACTGGTATTTTAATGAAAGGTTTTCCAAATAACTAGCGGTGTAGCTAGGAGCCACGTCAATCGCGTACCCAACATTTGCATTCGTTTGACGTTTCTCACATAAGAATGGGTCGTTTTAAACTCGTTGACTGTGGAATGATTTTCCGGTTTTTAGGTTTTGCTCTCCCCTAGTAGGATAGAGCCTTGGTTAAAAAAATGTATAGCGCCCTTGTGGCGATTTTTCACGAAAACGGCGCTACCTATATCAATTATCCAACTATATAACGTAAATTTATAATAAATACTGCGTGAGTTCGAACAGAGAGCTTTTATTTAAGAGAAGGTATAACAAAATAATACGACAAAAATAATAAGTTCACGCATATAACGATACTTCGTAAATAAACGCGGCGCATAACCTCCTACCGAGGTTTAGACTATCTCTAGTGACTTCCCTACCGAACCAAAGTAGACAAAACAATATCTCACAGTTGGTTCCTTGGTATTAAGCCCTAGGACTATCTTCTGGATCTCTGACGGCTCAAGGCGGTGCAGTCGTTTATATAGGCCGGCTGAAAGTACATCCTTTGGTAATTAGGTGGCCGGGAGCGGGGAGGTGCTCGCTGATTAGCCGGTTGAATTGTGCAACCAATGCAAGTCCAACGGCACGCTGTGACGGCAGACAAGGATGCTGTATTATGTTTGAGCGAGAAAGTATTCGAGCCCGCGCGGTGTCTCTCGTTACAACTATTATTATTATTATTACTGATTTCCAAAAGATATAAGTGTACTCTTTTCTTCCACTTAGTCTCCTGTTTAAAGCTTATTAAGAAATAACACTGATTATAAACGGCAAATAAGCCATTAAGGTTACATACACCATTGCGCAACACTAATTTATAATTTATTTAATGAAACTGTATTTCCCGATACTTCTAACTGCATTAAATCTCTTATAATGTTCAAGAAATATGGAAAATTAATGACCACAAGCCAATTAAGGTTGACCGCATTGCAATGTTAAATGTTCTTCAATAAAGCAACTAATGCGCCGCTATCTCGTAGGCGCACTCCACTGAAATATTCCATGGAATTGCACATTGCACAACTTGCTCCATATGCACCAATACTAACACCAACAATTCTGACCTTAATGCTGAAATATGGGTATGGCTTCTTCTAACGTGAAATGTGCTGGTACCCAATAGTAAAGAATTGAAAAATCTATCTTTTAAATCTATAAAAAATATTTATTAAGAAATGCATTGAAATTAGACCGATAAAATAGGCTAATAGGATAAGCTAATATCAAAACCCGTCTCATTAGAAAGTCAATTTCAGAGAAGTGCGTGTATAGCACGTTTGTGGCGCGTGTGTGCGCAAGTACTACAAAAAGTTAAATGAATGCATTGTCATCGAGTATATCTGCCGAGTTTCAGATCGATCGGATGTCGGGAAGTGGGTTAATTTCCACTTCCAAGATTTGCATCATTCGTTAATTTATTCAAGAAAATAAAATCTAAATTCAAATATTTGTAATTTTTTAAATAAGAAAAACTCCTTGTTTATAACTTTTGAAGGTTATTTTCAACAATTTAATATATCATTGAAGAAGAACTTAACAATAATAATCTTAACGAAAATAGGAAAGAAAAATAGAAAAAAGATATTAGTACCCTTTACACACAGAGTTCGGAGCGGGACGTGCCCCGCGCCACTTTAGGCCACCGCGCAGAAAAGTCTCACAGTGAACTGCGCTGTAAACCGTTATCTTACTTTCGGTCTTTACTTTTCTGCGCGGCGGCCTGAAGTGGCGCGGGGTACGTCCCGCTACGAACTCTGTGTGTAAAGGGTACTAATGATCGCAGCTGATAAAAATAAGAATAATAATAATAATATGAATAAATTCGGATATATTTATCCGAGACGCTATCTAGGTTACAAACCAATTCTTAGAATGATTGTTTCCAATAAAAATGGTAGTTGCCTGTTATATGGAAAAAAAAATTAGTCGAAGATTATATTGTTAATTCTAAAAATTTTAAATATGGGATTGAGAAATTTGATAGAAGGTGGCAATGGTGGAATTGGCAAACAGCACGTCCCGGTTAGACGAGAGGTTCTGGGTTGCCACCATTATATTTTTCCATTTTTCTGTGTCTTTTTCTCTTTCATATTTTCGTTTTGATTATTATGCTTCTCTTCTTCTTCAATCAAATATATACATTTAAAAATAATAAACATGCTTTAGAAGGCTCTTATAAAAAACAAATAAGATCTTGAAAAATGACAAAAGGCTTTTTGTTTTAAATTTTGAGAATTTTTCTATCAATAAAAGATGTTTTACTAATTATTAATTAAGAGTTATTATTAGTTGCAAAAACGTTGAGCTGTTTATTATTTTTTTGGCAAAATAAATTGTTGAATTCATCTCTTCTCAGAACGTAAATTCTCTACGGAAATTTATTAAAACGCTCTGCAGTGATATTGCGAAGACTGCTTATAAACCTCTGACGTAATTATTATTAACCTAAGTGTAAGTTCAATAAAAACATATACATTTTTTAAAGACCACTATAATTTTATTTTATTCACACTCTACCGGTTTCGGAAGCACCCTTCCTTCGTCAGAAGAATATTAGGGCTAATATAAATTATTAATTAATGCTAACTACTTCTAATATTCTCCTGACGAAGAAAGGGTGCTTCCGAAACCGGTAGTTGAATAAAATAAAGTTAAAGTGGTCTATAACAAATTTATATGTTTTTGTTGTAAATTATGGCGAGCCACGAAGTTAACGTTTTTTACAAATATGCAATAATTTATTATTTATTAGCATCCCTCGTATTGTCAACTAACTTCAGGCGGATATTCCTCGTAAACCAACGCCGTCGTTGTAAGTATGGAATTCAAGAATGCGATGACAAATCTTATGCATTTTTACACAGTAAATCTGCACCTACCTGTGGGCATGAATTCAATTATACGTCATATGAGAATCGATGTTAGAATTCAAATGCCATAAATCGGCTGCTAATTACGTACCTATCAGCTACCTTTTGGATTAATCAAATTCCCTACCAACGCCGGGCGCTACCAACAAACCTTTTCCGAGTAAGGTAAACATAATCTGATAAGAAAGAGAATGAAAATTTCCCACAAAGCTTTCATGAGGGTAGGTAATGATATTACCAGTGATTTGTACAAGTTGAACGAAACGGCACTAACCTTTGACACAAGCTGCCGGGTAAATCGCATTCGTTCATCATTTGACGAGGTGGGGTGACTGGCCAGATAAACTACCGTTGGGGTACGTCCCACCCCGGGGTACATTCCCACCCCCCGGGGCGGGAGGGGTTAATGAAATAAATCCTCCAGCATGGGGAGGGAAAACATTTTCATTACATTTACGACGGTCCTACGAATGTCTAGAATTACAGCAGTTAGGCCACTGAATACGCTTTATCAAAGGTTTCACGACCAGATTTAAAAGATACTGATTGTTCGTCTATTCTTTATTTCTTAAATTAAGCCGCCGTTATCCGAATTTCTACCGATTTCTTGCGTATCTTCCTTGAACATTTGAAGTTTTTAAGCTCTTAAAAAAAATATATGTTATTTTTGAAGACAATATGTATACAATACCCACGCCGAAACGCAAATTTTATGAAATTCCCTCAATAAAAAAAATCGCAAAGTATGCTCGCGATTAATCGCTCCGAAAATTTTTATTTTCAAGCCTGTCTCTATTATTTAACAAGTTATATGTATGAAAAAATTCACAGTGCTTCTTTGAACGTTGTTTTAGACAACCCGGAGATTTTAGCTCTATTCTAAACGAGTCGTGTTTTATTAAACATTTTCACAATTTTCGCTTCACTTTTATCGTTTGAATTATTAGCGCGCTCTCTCCAACATTCGTAATTAAATATCTCTCCATCTTCTTTTCGTGCTCGGATACGGGGCCTTAAACAAGAGTTTTATAAAACTTTGTGATATAATTTTTGATACGAGATTTTGTAAAAATTGAACAGTAGACCTCACGTACAAAAAGTTTGTTTCTGATTTTGTCTTATTTAATAAATCAAAACCAAAATTTTCTCTGAATCATAAGATTTGTAAATTGTCTTATGCCCTTATTTTTAAATACATATCAAAAATCATTTAGGAAAAATATTTTTGAATATAGGAAAAATATTTTTGTTTTTCAAATAAGGAATTATACAATTTTTACAAATAAATGACAATTCTTTTTTCAAACATTCAAGCACTAGTAACCACAACATTGAATAAATGCGAATAAGAAACAAAAAACTCGACGATTTTACATTTGAAAAAATAATCTTTACTGAACCCTCGAAACTGCCGCCACCTTGAAACGGATACGGAACGTAGAAATAAATTTACAGACAGATGAATTGCATAATGGTCGATTTAAAATAGAATTTCGATACGCTCAGTTATTATTTAAATATTTTGACTAGACAGGCGAAATTTACAACGTATCGTTACCCAGAGCAGAGGCGAGGTCGCTACGTTTGGTAACTTAGCAGAGGTGCCTGGGTTCATGGGGTGAGGTTTATCTAGGTATTGGCGGCACACGCGCTTCCCCCCCTACTGCGTGGTGGGCCGGATCGGGAAAGACTGGTTGATGGAGACCTTTTTACCACTCCAGCCGGACTCTCGCCCTATCGCCTTGCACCGCAGTAGGAGGAATGAATTCACATGTTCGTCACTCCTGGACACTGATTGACCCCAGATTCCTTCCCATTCCTCGTACCTTTTATCTCCGCAGAACTTCCTTTCCTTAAAAATACCCCCTACACAGCATTCCCAAAGACGACATTGCGACGACGACGGCTTTGTGGAGCTAATGTAAAAAAAGTATGACGAAAAAGTTATACAAAATCATTGTATAACTTTTTTTTAAATCAGGCAATTCACCCTAAAAAGAGTGCTTTGTGAATTGTATGTCTCGATACTTTGTGTAGGAATTAACGAAATCTTGTAGCATGTGAAAAATTGGTGGTCTGTAAAATCGGTTTATGGACGATAATTTTACGTGATAACGTCATAAGAAATTTTTTACATAGAATTTTACAGTCACAAGTCGAACGCTTAGGCCGATCGTGCCTCTCTATCGCTTGTTCCGCGCTCTCGCTTGCATGCTCGGCTCAGGCGGAACGTGACAATGAGTCATGCTTTTTCGTGAGTGCAGCCGGCGTTCATCGATTTATAAGACGTTATCACATCAAAAATCATAAATCAAAATGCGATGATAACTG
This sequence comes from Glyphotaelius pellucidus, assembly GCA_936435175.1. Classification (NCBI taxonomy): domain Eukaryota; kingdom Metazoa; phylum Arthropoda; class Insecta; order Trichoptera; family Limnephilidae; genus Glyphotaelius; species Glyphotaelius pellucidus. The sequence continues at coordinate 10,095,728 of OW386545.1, read as the reverse complement.
TGAAATATGTGAAATGCGGAGCGAATTGAAATTTTTACAATAGTAAAGTTTGTCATCTTCACACTGTCCCCGAGGAAATACATCGCGTTACGTTTGAGGAGTATTATAATCCGAATGTCGTGAAATCCCCGGTTATGGCACTCCTGTCACAAGATTAGCCATCACTGTGGCAGATCGGGGGTCGCAGGGTGGCTGCGTGGTCGGGGGCCGCGTGGCTGGAGGCTGGGTAGGGAGATGAGTGGGAGAGACGAGGGAGAGTACAGGGAGAGACGCGGGAGAAGAGTGAGTGGTGAGCGGGGCTAAGTGGTAGCGGGAGCGGAATCCATCGAGCTCTAAAAGCGCACACTACCAACTTAATTAGATCGAACTGTCGGATCAAGTTGTTTTACCAGGAACCCAGGAACGGAAAAGTGTTCGGATTGATTTTGTAACATATAAGTTTTAAGAGATCTCAGTGATTTATGGTTCATTTGCTGTTTACTCAGAAGCAAGATTTAAAGGAGAACCAGCACATAGAAATCTTCAAAGTTACTTACACGCTTTGTGATTGGGGGATGCTAAGGGGGACGAGATTTATATTTTACAGGAACTTACGTACATTTTTTACAAAGCCTATCGGAAGGGTGATTCTAAATGTTTTGTGCTATATTTTGCGTTAAGGCGGCACTATCCGAATTTCTACCGATTTCTTGCAAATCTCCCTTGAAAATTTGAAGTTTTTAAGCTCTTAAAAAAATATATGTTATTTTTGAAGATAATATCTATACAACCGTATATAAAAAAAAATTGATAGAAAAAAATCGCAAAGTATGCTCCGAAAATTTTTATTTTCAAGCCTGTCTCTATTATTTAACATGTTATGTGTAAGTATATGTCACAGTGTTTCTTTGAACATTGTTTTAGACAACCCCCACGAGATTTTTGCTCTATTCTAAACGAGTCTTGTTTTATTAAACATTTTCACAATTTTCGCTTCACTTTTATCGTTTAAAATATTAGCTCGCTCTCTCCAACATTCGTAATTACATATCTCTCCATCTTCTTCTTTTCGTGCTCGGGTACGGGGCCTTAAGTCAGCGTTACGAGAAAATTAGGACAAAAGTCAAAATCCCTCGGATATCAAAAGGCGTCCGTCGTGCGTTATCTACTGTCAATTTTCTGCGTTATCATGTCTTTCGATGGCTTGTCTATGGATTAATTACCTACTTAAAACACGAATTGCTATTAATTAGTTATTAAAACTACTTACATATAAGTCTAATAGGCGTTTATAAATGACTCTCCGTTTGCCGCATTATTTAAATATTTGTAGGCGATGATATTCGATTCGCAAATTTTTCCGCGACTGACATCTCTTAACGAGGATTACGCGGCAAATACGTCGTCACCTCTGGCGTTAGGATCGCTACTTTTAAGAGTTACGGCCGTTTAAGAGTTAGCTGATCGGGGACTCAGATTGATCAATCGAAAAGTTGGGAACAACGGCTTAATAAAAGCGCAGTATTAACTCGTTAACGGATACGGAATACCGCATTTAAGAAAACTGTCAAAGTGTATCTTAAACGGCCGATTTAATACAAAAGTTACAGAATCGCCTTTCGGGCCAATTATAAATATTACAATAAATACATTTTGATCACACCTACGAAAAATCATCCAATATACAATGGCACGCTAATATCACATATTTGAAATAATATAGAGACTGCAGATAGGGGTTCATACGTCGTAAATATGAATGTAGATATTTCGATAATAATGCTCTAAAATCGTGATGCATTCTGTCTGAATAATGTGATGAACCGGATTACTGACATGCTCTCTATGTTGATTGTAAATGTGTCACCAGCGTCATCCAATTTCCGGGTTTCCATAAAATATATCTTCCAATATATACAACAGACTGCTGCATGGAGAGGTGTATAGGGTGTCCAGGAGAAAAGTGCACTAACTTCGTGAGGCTATTTATTCTATGTGAAGGTTAAAGTAAAAAAGTGTAAATTTGTAAAATTCCGTAGTTTTTCCCAAACAAATAATTCAACTTTTTAATCTTTAATCTACCTTAAAACGTTGAAATTTCGAAAATGCAGAATCACCTCCGCAATTATCGTGGACATTTTGTGTTTGAACGCAGTGTTTTACTCAAAATCTATGTATCTATAAAAGTGATATATCTTGCGTGATCTTAAGTGATATATTATAAACGCGAAAGTTTGTATGGATGTTTGTGTGTTTGTTACTCTTTCACGCATAAACCACTGAATGGATTTTAATTAAACTTTATAATGATATAGCTCATATATCAGAATAACACATAGGCTATATATAATGGTAAGCTATGGCGTTACGAAATTTGAAAAAAAAGTATATAGTCGCTAAAAAAAAATGTTATCTTTAACTTTAACCGGTTGAACGCCTCGGTGTTTTCGACTAGTTTTCAAGAGTTTTAGAAAACCTGCTGAAAACACACAATATTTTTTAAAATTATTTTTGTTAGCGACTTTATAAAATAATTGTGCATACAAAAAATAATGATGAATTTAATGTAAAAATATTGCACTTCTTAGTCCTCCTCTCTAGGGGCCGAGGGCCGTGTGCCGAGGCGTACTATAATTATTTAATTTTATTTTATTTGTCTTCAATATCGTTTTTAGTGTCTCCATTAGGGTTTTTTCATTGACCTCTTCCGTTGTTTAGTTAGTTCGATTGCAACATTCTTTCGCTGGAATGAGATATTGGCATGGTCCACAGTCCAATTATATCAGCTCTATCACGGATCTAAGTAATTACAAGGAGTTGGTCTATTAAATTTGAATTTATAAGTGAATATATATATTTATTTCTGTAAAGGTCCCAAACTTAAAAAAAAAATAATTTTTTTTTAACTTTATGAGTAAAATTGTAATATTTAATTAAATGAATTGGATATCGACACCGTGGCGCAGTGGTTAGCGCGTTCGCCCGGAAAGCGAGAGGTCCTGGGTTCGAGTCCCAGAGATGTCAATATCTTTTTCTGATTTTTTCTGTTTTCAGATTTTCGATTGAGTTTCGCTTATATTGTCTTCATTTAATTAAATATTGAAAAAAATATATTTACGAAATGCTTACGTAAAAGTTAGAATTAAAAGCGTTTGTAGGCTTTTTCCGCACTTATATCACCTCTCATATTATGGTAAAAGTAACATAATTTAACAAATATATTATTTATAATTTTATAACTGGCATTTCTGTGTGGAATTCCACTATAAGTAAGTGTAAATAAATTATGAACATAATTTAATCATAAAATCATATTGACCAAGCCTAACTTTATACTTTTAATTCGGACTTTAACACAACCACTTCGATCATGGAAATTTGAAATAAACCTTCGACCAAGATACTTGGTAATGATAAAATGTTAATTGTTCAGGAGAGCGAGCAATACGTTTTGTTGTTTATTTTTTTCGAATTTGACTTTATTTTTTACACAACATGTTATATAAAATCACGACAAAATATGAACAGGGTGTTAAGAGACATTCTTGACTTACTTTAACAAGTCATTCCGGACATGATTTGGAATAAAACTTAGTCAAGGAATCAAAATAAAAAAAAAATCTTTGGTAAAAGTAATTCAAGTACATCACTTAACACCCTATATAAATAAGTTTTTTTTGCGATCAATCTAAATACATAATACTTGAAGGTTTATCGTGAATATCTACCTAAACAAAAATTATTTATGCAGAATTATAAAAAAAAAACATCGATTATAATCTGGTCCCTATCAAATTTCCAATCAACTTGATGGATACAAAACAAATTTGTTAAAAAGTAGTAGCTTTTCAGCCCTGAATGAATGACGTGTTGGTAGAGAAAGGGGTGGAGAAGAGTAGAATGAGTAGGGGTCGTGGTGGAGACATACTGTCTGGCGAGAGCTTTTACCCCTTCTCTTTTCACAAACCACCCTCTTTCCTGTAACCTATTTTACTCTCCACATCGCTGCACCCCTGGTTATTACTTCTAAGATGACAGTAAAATGACGAGGCATTTCATGATGCTAGTTACTTTACAGTTAAGTTTTTTTTAAAAGCGTTTTGTTGCTTGCGTATACATTTACGCCATAAAAATATTTTTTGATATAATATTACGTTTGTATCTCTTTCATTTTCGAGCGAGAAATTTATGTCAAAACTTTTAGATGTGTCGACAACTTAGATCGAGCCTCCCTCAATATTTTGTACTTGAATAACACCAAATAAAAGTGACGAAAAGTTATCACTTCTGCACAGTGATTACATATTTTATTGACTACGTACGAGCGTCAAGCTTACACGTACGTAACGGTTAATTTTATGTAAGTTTTGACGGTTGTTACAAATTCGCATGTTGTAAAAGTCACAACATCTACATGATTGTTAATGAAAATATGTCCTTTTAATTTCATATTCCAGTAAGTTGTTAAATAATTTATTTGCAAATTGTGGAAATTCTGAAAAATAGTTGAAATTCTGATTAAATAAATACAGAACCTACACAAAGCACTATTCAGAGCTAGCGTTGTAACTAATAAAATTTTAAATCGTCATAAATAACTGCATAAAATTTTATTGTCTGTTTTTCTCTCCAGTGAATAACACATGTGTGTAGCACAGTCATGTCATGTCATAATTTTCCCTCGCAGCGGCCTCTTAAAACGAATTCAGCTTCATTTGGTTTATAATACATGATCTGTTGTCACGATCGTTAGCTGATAAGTTGAACCTTTGCTCTATATCACATATATTTACATAATATATTTCTGTTATGATTTGATATATATATGCACAACCTTCCTTCATGGCTACTAAGGTATTGATAAATTTTTTGTTTTGAAAGTTTTCGTTTTCAATTTTTGTTTTTTTTTTTAAATTTTTTTTGTTTTGTATAATTTTAAGATTTATATTCCTTTCTTATAAATTTAATTTACTAATTCCTTTTTATGCTGTCTCAATAGAGGTAAAGTCACAAGGAGGAAATCCATAATTGGTTTTATTTTGGCTATATAATACTTATTTACAAACTGAAATAAACGTAAACTGTTGATTTCCCGAAAATTAATGAATAAATAAATAATTTTATCTTAGTTTTAGCTGAAGAACTTCTAGAATGGTACGACTAAATGGCTTGGACCAAATTTCAGACTCACCTTAACATTTCGATCCATTCCTTACTTAATCATTCACTTTATACTCTATATTCTTTAGGTCACCGATATTCTTCTTCTAAATATCTTCCCCTCAAGGATCAACCTGTAAATATAAATAATTGGTTAAATGGTAAACGAGAAGTACAATTTAAATGTTTGTTATAATATATGGACCTCGTTTTGTACAGACTACTTTCGTAACTCGTAATGCTGGTGAATAACGTCCAGGCACCTTCTGTTCAGCTTTGCGCACGCTGTACATATATTTATTTCATGTTTCAAAAATAAATAAATTTGATACCATAATACTAAAAATACGTGCCGCTTTTGGCACGGTTTCGTGTAGCCACCACCGCGGCCGAAATTCGAGCCAGATTTTCTGACACCCCATTCCTATCTGAATAGCTAATCTCTAATCCAATGATAATTATTGAGAACAATACAACGGCGAATTTAACAGTACTTAATTATTACAACATGTTTCAAATCCTTTGAATACGCACCTTTCCTAGTAGTAGATGTACGGAATTTAACACAACGAAATCCATGAACACTAAGGGTTAATAGAGGAGCTGATATGAGTTGAAAAAAGATCAACATAGTTATGAGTTTTTGAGTATTCCCAAAGCTTTTTAGCAACATTCAATACGCAAAACACGTCCGACAAACGATCGAGTAGAGGCCTCATCTAGATGAAAAAATACCCCTATTATAAAACTAAAATCATCCCCTACTGCAAAAAATATGCCTACTTGTGTAACTTCCTGTGCCTATGTTGTATAATCTACATAGATTTCGTTATATAAATAGGAAGTAATGAAAAATCGGCGGAGTGTATTTTACGACTATCATATCGCCATTATCCCCACTTCGGGTGCTTTCTTGCCGGGTAATATTAAGTATCCTGGAAATTTGTATTGTTCTATATTGCGATGAGGTTTAATGGATGGAGTTTTCCTGATGCGGATTGTCAGGGGGTGGAAGGCAGTGTAGGCTGTAAGGGTAGGGGCGGTGAGCCGCGTATAGAAAATATTCAAATATTATTGGAGGATCAAACATATTTATTGGAATACGTCACGTATTGACTGTTATGTTTGATTTGTACTTAAAACAGGCCTTAGCTTAGCCTCTTTTAAAACAGACCTTATATTTGAAGTAGGCATGCTTTATTATTTAAATCACTTTTAAACAGCATTACTAATATCATTGAGTCCAAGCTAGTATCTACGTACTAGTTAAAGTTAGGATCTATATAGTTGTTAACAGGTAATTTTATATAAAAACCGAATTTTCCTCCGAAATCACAAGATTTGCAAGTAAGTACAAATACCTACCATCTTAATTTCACATTTGAAAAACAATCTTTAACCAATCAGGCTAATTTGTTAGGTTTTCGGAACAACTCATATAGGTCTCATAGAACTCGTTGTGTCTCCCTTATTATCATGGTTAGAAGTATGATCTAAACGGTGTAAGAAAGGGAATACACCACGCTTTATATTCAAATCGAAAAATTAACCGCAAAATAATTTATTTTGCGCTTAAATTCTAACTTGGGCACAGTCGTCGGGTGGAATTGCTGTCTTTGTTTTACCGGTATTTCAATGGAAGTTGCTCCTAGCATCCTTGATCCCCTCGGCATCCTCAGATCCCCTCTGTATCTTATACGCTGCCATGATTCCAAGCCAACTGATTCCATGCCAACTGAAAATAAAGTCAACTCAACACCTCATTGAAAAGTCATTAAAATCTATGCAAAAAATAATTTTAAATTAGCCGATAACCCTAACCTAACACAACCTATTTAACCAATTTTTAATACATATTTTTTTATGACTCTAAATGACTTCTGAGTTGGTTTCATTCCGAGTTGTCCGGTCACCATCTTATACATATATGCCTTGACCGGAAAGCCGGATATCCGGCCACTTGAATTAAATGTCCAAGAAATGAAATGATGAGGGTCAGGTGAGGTGTTTTCAGACCTTGGCAGCGGATGTGCCTGACCACCAGCTGTGTAGCGAGCCAGATTGGAATAGTCCGGTTTGAAGAGACCCTTCGACCTCTCTAGCTGGTCTTTCCAGCAGAAGGGATGGATTCGTTCGTCCGTTACTCCTGGACTAAGCTCCTACCGAACTGTCATACCTTTTTCATTCCCAGAACTTTTACTTCTTCTTTTCCTTTAAAAGACCCTCCACCCAGCATCCCCGAAGATGACATAGGCCCTGAAGAAAATTATTTTTCTTATAGCCTCGGTGCGGCTTGGCACTTGGTGCGGCTTGGTATGAGGACGACGCTGCGTGGCATAGGTCACGGCAAGAAATACCGAGTTTCAAGACTTCGTCGCTGTAAACCAGTGATTCCCAAAGTGATCCAAGTGGACCCCTCGGGATCCACGTAGGCGCGATAAAGAAATGGAGGTTCACAAGTTTGTAAGTGGGGGTCCACGAACTGGTTTCTATTGAGACCCATCCCGTGCCCCATATCCCATATCCCATATCCCATATCCCATATCCCATATCCCATATCCCATATCCCATATCCCATATCCCATATCCCATATCCCATATCCCATATCCCATATCCCATATCCCATATCCCATATCCCATATCCCATATCCCATATCCCATATCCCATATCTCATATCCCATATCCCATATCCCATCCCACCCCTCATATCCCATTACGCCCCCTCTATAACAGAGCGACTAGCGTAAAGCGCGCGTCATTGTACCGGTTATGCATGAGATTTTAAAACGCCCAGCTATGCAGGGTGGGGGGGCGTAATGGGATATGGGTTTACTGTACTGGGATGTTTACGGAACTATCCCGTATCCCATTACGCCCCCCCCCCATCGTGGCAAATATAATCTCGAATACTGGTCCATTTTGCCCCCATTTGAAAAAGTCGTAGATCCGGTTGTGACAGACCATACCTCGCCATTCAATATTCAGTACAACGTATGTCAAGTTTTAAAATGTACGGTAGAAATGTATCAACAGGGGTCCACCGTGATCAGTAAAATTTTGAATGTGATCTACGAGAAAAAAAAGTTTGGGAACCTCTGATCTAAACCCCGAAAAGTTTGTCTAACCGTTTTGTAATAAATATATAGTAACCGGATATCTATTGCATCTCTACTTTAAATGTTCACTTAAGGAGATGGCTCTAAAATGTTCAATGAACTCCCGGTGAATGTTAAGGAAGCTAAAAGTCTTACAGTTTTTCGTGGAATATGTCTGAATATTGAGAAGTCCAAATTTTAGTAAGTAGTTAGTAAGTAATGTTATAGTAGTTTCAGAAAAGAATATATTAGATATAAGATGTAAACATTTTATAACTTAATAAAATATACTAAAAAAGAAAAAAATGAGATCCAAACTCAAATTTAGTGGTTTGAAAACTAAACTAAACTGCTTTGTATGCCCACTTTTGTTCTTTCTAGGTACAATAATAAAATATATTTAACTGTATTACCATAGACTTATATGAATATTAGTAGACGAGAACAGAGAAGAGAGGGGTGCTAACCAACTATAGCGGGACGCAGAGGGACTAGACGACTGTGATGATATGTGATTCGTCAATAAATCAATCTGACAGTATATAGGCATCACGCATTATAATTTCACCATTTATTTCTTTAAAGTAAAATCTGCCTTTAAATGAATAGCGAATTGCTCGCCACGTTATGAACAAATTTGCGAAGTCCAAATACGGCAAAGTAAAGTTCGCCTGTTTTCAGAGTCGAAAATTTTGTTGCCATATTTAGTTGACACTTTTACAAATGTTTCATAATTAACTTACCCCAGTAAACAGCGACATACTTGAGAAACGCCTACATTCGTTATGGTGTCAGATATGTTACTAAAACTGATCATATTATATGATCTGAATAAGCTTAAAATAAAGTAAAATAATGCTTACTTATGGAATTTAATACGACAATTGGGTTTATTCTCTTTTTCACTTCTATTTTTACACGTTTTCATAGCACAAGACACCATTTTTGCCGTGTTATTTCTTAAAATGTACCGATGAGAGCTCGACGCTGGTTCGCACAAAAATGATGACTCACATTTTCTAGATTCGCGCGAGGCCATATGCGAGGCCAGCCGGCTCCAAATGGAACCGTTATGGAGAGGGGAAATAATACGCTTTTATCACTTAAAGCAGGTCTACTAACATTCATATGTCTATGTATATTACCCACGCACAGGCTGGGCCTTAGTGGGTTCTCATTATTTTCATAATATTGCATATATCAAATGTAAAATTTGGGAAAAATAAAGGAAAAAAAAACGTAAGATTTTAAAGTTTTTAATTATGAGGAGTAATTTTTAGATTGAGTCGAGGATTTAAAAAAATTAAAACGTCTCAGTGCAATAAATCCACCAAGTGTAGGCCTTCGTAAAAGTGAGAAATGATTGAGAAAAGTAATACACTCTAGAGGACACATATTTTCTTGCTGTTATCAAATATAATTTACGTTATCATCATAATACACATTACGCCCGACGCAATAATCGCTCCAGTGGCGCAACGGGTGACGGAGGGTTGCCTCGGAGGTAATGGGCAAAGAAAATAGTCCGTTCCAGCCCGTCTCTCCCCATAATGGGATATCACGTGTAATTTTCATGATAAGCTTGGAAGTCTTCACAAGAAAGTAAACATGCTACTTATAGCTGGGAAATTCTACCAAGCGACGGAATAAATCTGTTTTTTTAAAGCATTCCTAATTTAAAAAATAAATTTTATCTCATTACATTACGTTTTAAATTGAACCATTTTCCATTTAAGTTAATAGGCGTAATTCTAATCCTGTTCAGGGTGATATACTGGTGATAGAACGATTGAAATAGCTTTATCCGTTTTTAGACCAGATCTGAGTAGCCAGGTACTTTCCCACCTTCATCATATTTCACGATGACTCTTTTCAGCTTCGTAACATAATCCAATTTGGAATGGTTTGCTCCTACTGGCTCCGAGCAGTTGGGACTGTGTGTTATTATTCACGTAAAATTCGATGTTTCGTGGACATTCGATTTGATCGGTGCATTTCGACTGACAACATTATTGTCTTGTATATGTCTCTTGGATATGGAGGGACTACCATTTATAATCTAAACATCGAGTGGCTTGAAATTGCTTTAGCTATTTTTAAAAACATTTACTTGAATTTAACATTTGTTTTCTTGAATGAAGTGGAATCTTTGAATTGGAAATTAACCCACTTTCCGACAATCGATTGAGCTGAAACTCGGCAGATAGACTTGTTTCCGATAAAAATGCAGTCTGTCAACTTTTGGTGGTAATAACGCACACGCACGCGGACATTTAGCATTTATCTGAAATTCGATGACTTTCGAGCCGTTAGTGTACGAAATAAATATCGGTCTTATCCAACCGAGATTGGGATCAGTTGGTAGCGTGGTTGACTCCTGTTCCTGGATTAGTAGGTTCAATCCTAAGCCACACCAAAAATGTTTTTTTTAGTTTCAAAATACATTTTAAAATAGATGTAGGTACTATAATAAAAAAGTTTTCAAAATAAAAAGAATTTCTTTGTTTTGACCACTTTTAATATCTATAAAACCGACATGTTTCGAGAGCGATGCTCCCATCCTCAGGGTTGCCCAAAAACCTACCCTTTTGGTAAACCCTGAGGAAGGGAGCATTGCCCTCGAAACGTGTCGGTTTTATAGACATTAAATGTTTTCAAAACAAAGAAATTATTTTAATTTTGAAATAAAAAAATGGTGCCACATAATAAATTTGTTTTTGAAGAAAAAAAAACTTGGTTTTTTACTGATCAGATCGGAGTAGCCAGATACTTTACGATCTTCCCTTTCCCTTCAACTTCTCCTCTCTTTCTTCAGCCGAGCAACATTCCCTAAAGAGTGATGTCATTGTACCCCTTACTCTAGGAGGTGGAATTCGTATGCAGTATCACAATGTTACACAAGTAACACAATGCATATTTTGGACACAAAGCTTTAGATAGGCTCGAGGCAAAAATACACGTTTGTTATTTAATTAGCAGAAAGTATGATATAATATAATAATGGTTAAAAAATATTTTTCTCTCAAAATAGTACAACAGAGTAAAATTCTGCTTTCATCCCAACTCTATTGTGTATTATAATGATGCGAACAATACCTACCTTATATTTTAATACTGGTTTTATTTTGTACGAAATGTAAACTTTTCATAATTCCTGGTGTGTAAATGTTTACATTTAAATTACAGGTAGGGAACGCATACAGCTTGGTAAGCTTTTATTATGTAATCAAAGCATTGTTTATTTATTATTAGCAACGTATAAAAAATACACTCATGGACGTAAATGGTCACGTTAAAGCTCGGTATCGCCAGATCGTTAGACAACACAGATTCCGTTAACGTTTATAGAGGGCTGTTATTCCGGCGATATAAAGTTTATTGTTTCGTAGCCGGTGTTTGAATTACATTAACACCGAAATGTGTGTGAGCAAGTAATAAACTTCCGTTATAAAAAGCGCTGTAAAACCGTCGTGGAAATTTATTTGACAGTAATAAGGAAGATGAAACGTTTCAGGTACACTGCGCTTGACGGAGACGATATGGCGGCAAAATATTATTCGCCTTTTAAACTCACGCAAATGGGAGTCTGTGTTTACTCCCGCTGGGTTGAACTTGTTTGCCGTTGTTCATCATTCGTGCCCGTTACTGTACATCATCGGAAAATTACAGTTCACTACACATTTAGTTCGGAAAGAGAGATATTTTGGGTTTGAAGTAGATAACTGTTTTCGGTATTATAATATGGTAAACTAGGGGCGCTAGGCACGGTGAAATCGGCAACTTTGCAATATCGGATCGTTAGGAGTAACTTCCGATGATTTTATATCGATATTCCTAGTACAGTTTCACTGTTGATAGCCGAACCGATATTGTTAGGGAATAAATTTGAAATCGATATACGCTGGCAAGACTACTGGATCTCTCCATAAATTCACATTCAGAAACGTCAAACGCCAGCCAAAAACGTAAAAATATTAATAATTCGGCAATGTTGAATTGAAATTCAAACCTAAATATGCATTGGCAGTGCGCATTTACTTTTTGACACTACCCGGGAGTTAATTAGTAAATCATTTCGTTAATCATATTTCAGCCAGTTTAGTTTATCAAAATTCGAACGGAATAATTTGATCTTAGCTGTATTATACAGTCTACGGATCGCGTATATGACTTCTTTCAATTCAAAATCTTCGTTAGTTCAATACGTTCATTAAATAAGCCAGTAATGTTGATTAACGAATGAGATAATTAAAATAAATGCGTACATTGACAGTTCTCCGAAACTTAACAGATATTATGAAATCCGGACTAAAATTTGTCAATCGTCGGTTGGAATTTTTTTTACCAATCGTTGACCGTAATCGCAAATATTGCTTTAATTAAATGAAGACATTATAGCGAAACTCAATCGAAAATCTTGAAACAGAAAAATCAGAAAAAGATATTTACACCTCTGGGACTCGAACCCAGGACCTCCCTACTTTCCGGGCGGGTGCTCTTGTCCACTGAGCTAAGGTGTCGATATCCAATTCGGTCACCTTTAACTGTACCATACTTCGACTAAGAACTACCCATATTATCTTCATTTTTCTTAACGCACATTTTTATTGGCTGCCATCTTTATGTATGATTGCAAGATTCAACTCGAACTAAATGCAATGCTGACTGACCATAGATGTCGTATTTGGGCAATATTGTATTGATACAGGGTTATATCGATCGACCATGCTGGGCACCCAGGATGAACATAAACAATAAAAATAAAATATTGTTATTTTGTAATTACGTGTTGAGAATTTTTTATTTTATTTATTTTATAAATCAACAAACCAGTCCCGCTAAGCCAATTACAATTGGCTTGACAGCAGGTGCTTATAATTACTTACAAATATATTTAAAGTTATAATTTACATCTTTTATCTACAGTTTAAACATTTTTTCATAAATTTTATCAAGTATCAAGTATCAAAATAAATATTCTTTTTCCAATAACCAACTTTTCACCATATATTTAACCTTATTCATAGAATTATGTTGCTTTATATTGTCAGGTAATAAATTAAATATCTTCGGTATGTTGTATTCAAACGTTCTCTGTCCGTACTTATTATTAAATTTCGGAACTATTATTAACCCGTCGTTACGCGTGAATCTAGTGCTATATTGAATAAAGTATTGGAGGGAGTGGATAACGGATAGTTGAAAGTTGGAACCTATATTGTTATTTGGATCTAATCGTAACTTAAGCCTATATATTAATTATTTTTGTGCTTAATTCGTAGAATTCCATTTAATTTTAGAAAATTTAACTTAGATTTAAAAAAAAAGAAATTACAGCCAATTTAAGCAATGCTTTGATGTTAGTGTCTCACCATGACGATACTGAACGTATCTTTCACTCTGGGACCAGATGCCAAGCTAAAGTTCTAACCTACCTAAGTCCGGAGTCAAGGAGCTTAACGTTCTGCCACGGAGGTTATCATACATACAAATTCGTCAGATAAACTAAAAAAATCTTCGCAATTCCTCATACCAACATTGTACAATGATAGTTAAAATACCGTTTATGTAAAGTTATTGGACACCATTCAGAGCTCGACGCACTTAACCATTGGAGAGCTTTTTGCCACAATATGACACTATTTAAAATACCTCGGATTGCTTTGCTGCCGATTTTGGCAAATTTTCCCTTATTTGTAAGTAATTAAGTAGAAATTTACGAATTTATAACATTTTTTTTTATAAATTCTACATTATGTGATATTCGACAAATGATAGGTGAATCATTTGGCTATATACATCTAAAATTAGTTTGCATGTCTCAATATTAAAATTCGGAGGTATGATTTTTTTTTTTAATTTGGGCGGAAAATATTCAAAATGGTCACCAAAAAATGTCGAGTAATCGGAGAAAAAAGTTTTAAATTGCGCTGGCGCTACAGTGGTTATATGAATCCGTTTATTATTAATTTAATTGATCCATGTATTGCAGGAGCTACATCAAACTGGAAAAAATAGTGCTATGTATAATTTTATAATTAATTAGCAATTTTTAAACTTTTATGAACAAATTACGCTATTTAATTTAATCAAAATCAAGGAGAAGTTAAAAACGAAAACACATTCTAAAACATTCTGGAAATAAAGCAGGATGTTCCACTTTTTTTGGTAATTTGACTTTAGCTGTTTCGCTTTTAGAATGCCAAAGTAGTATGGACTGTTCAATGTAAGAATACACATATTTAAAAATTGAATAAAGTAGCTTCAAGCAACTTCCGCCGCAAATAACCACCATATAATCAATATTATCAACACGTTTCGAAAACTACGTTTGTTAATTTTAATCTCCCAGTGGAACATGGACTCCAAGCTACGTCACAATTTTTTAGCCAATCACCGCTCTACCCCCTCGTAACAATTTCTAGACATTTTGTTTTAAGAGTTTTATTTCTCACCTACAAAATAGAAGCTTACACCAATAAAAATCTAAATCTTCCAAAAAAACATTTATTTCCGTATTCAAACAATATTATTGTTAAAGTACTTAAATAAAATTAATAAATAAAATAAAATTTATTTTTGCCAATACTGATAATTGTTCCGTTTCTCGCTGAATATACAGCTTTCTCGATTTTTTGATCTTTGAAAAAGGGAGGAATTTTTACAACCACCGAATTTTCGAACCATTTGGAAAATGAATTGGAAACAAAGTTGTAAATATAATCTCCGTAGATGTTTAGGCATTATGGGGGGTTTTATCGTGGGTCCATTGTCTCGATGGGGTTCGGAAATTTGATTTTGTTGGAATTATAAATTCAATTTAGCGTATCTGTAAGGAACGTCTGGGGCAGGCTTGGGGGTCCTTTGTATTGATTCGAGTTATTATTATTGCCTGAAACCTTTCAGAGTAATCCTGCCTCTTCAATTATAGATAATATTGTTGATACCTAGAACACAGGCCCGGGTCACAATGTGGAGCTAAACCCACGTACTTCAGCGTATATTACGGTGCCACGAGCCTCGGAACTAGTATGGTGGATCTTAGCTAACCAGCTAACCACCTTGTTAACCAATGATACTTTAAATAGGGGTTATGCGTACACAGGCTCTTTGTGAAAACTTAACCAACATATGTCCAAGTATGCCACTTGCATCACTTTTAAATTTTTTTTTTCCGATTAGAGCAAATATTCTAAGACATTCCGTTTTTTTTTTATTCTATTTTTGTAACCCTGGCGATTTTTTGAAAACTTCAATCCGAAAAATCGGACCATTTTTCATAAACCGGAAAGACGGGACATAATTTATAAACGAATTTTGCAGGCAATAAAGCAAGTGAATTTTATTCTACTTCCATACCAAAGCGAACCGTCCAACTCTGAACTTCGAACTCCAAAATGGCGGACATCGAACAGCTGATTCGGCGCTGTGTCTTATCAGTTGCCTACAATTGTGCAGGCGATGCTTCGGTTTGCATAATTTTAATTTCGATATTTTAAACAATTTTTATCCGCTACAAAATATTTTTTACCACTCTCCCGTAATAATATTGCGCAAACTGATGTGTTGGGCCAAATCGTCCAAACTTTTGCAGTTGGAAGTTGGCCGCAGTGTGGCCGTACCATTAGTGTCAAATTAAAAAAATTCGCCGGAAATCAAAATGTTGCATTTTATAAAAAAAAATCAGTGTGGAATTTTACAAAATTAATTCAATATTATCGGAGGCGGAAAATTTTCACGCAGTGACGTCACGAGCCCAAAAAATGGATTTATTTAATAATAAAAAAACCTATAAATTTCTAAAAAAAAGGTAATATTTTAGTAATCTAAGTAGAAAAATCTATCCACACGATTTTTTTCATGTCATTATGAAATCCATGCAAGTGGCCTATTATTACAAATATGTGTTACAAATTTTGGTCTCCGGTGACTTTTTTAATATTTTTTTTTCGATCACATGTAAATTTTTTTTTACCGTAACGAGTAACCGCCCAACTCCTTATCCCAACCCTGACCGTCCAATACCTATAGATTTTTTACGTTTTGAAGTGAAAAAAAAAACATCAAAATATCGCCGGAGACTAAAATGTCTTTTAAATTTTTTACTTTGAATAATATCAGGAATCCATGGTCAAAATAAGTCAAGTACGTCCCTTAACACCCTGAACATGCAAGTTCTGTAGATATACCGTTATTTTATCAATTTTTCAAATTATTACGTAGATATAGTATTAGTTATTATATATACTATACATATCCACACACAATATGCAGTATATTTATGCATTTAATAATTTAACAAAAAAATTATTATCGACTTTGCATTTTAAACCGTTATTATATTATAGAAAAATACTTCAATTTTTTTTTTTAGTATGACCAATATAAAAGTCTTAAATGAAAACACAAAGGACTTTAAAAAACCCAATCATCCTTAGAATACCAATATGCACTCATCATAAATATGCCAAATTTCTTTATATGCCCCTTCAAATGGATTCAAACGATAAAGCATTATACATTATTGGCCATTGATTAAAATTTGTGAATTTGCTTTCATTTGAGTGATGAGAGCCATTATTGAGTTGGAATCTATGAATCAAGTTTTCGCCAATACCCAATTTTCAAAATCAATATATTTTCCCTCCGACCTCAATATTTAAACTAAGTCAAAGCTAATGTATTTGGATTATTAATACATTCAACCTAAAATAATAACCGTAAACAAGCCGTGAGATTATTCGATTTTACTGATAACGTGGTCAATGTAGTCATAAATATATCCATGATCGGTAATTTACCAATACATAATAATATATACACAGTAATTTGAAATAGAATGGATTTGGGCATAATAATATTGGCATATGTGCACAATTATTGTATATATGTATATGTTATTGGACTGGAGAATATGGGTAAATTATACGGAAGTCAGAGAATGATGATTTGTAGGAATTATAATTTGAAGTAAGGGTTATACAGCACGTACTCGAAGGACTTTAACCAGCATTTGTGATTATAAGCATTTGTGTTAAAAACAGAGATGTCATTCTGCTGTGAGAATGATATATTTTTTGTATTAAAAAATTTTTTTTTTTTTTTTTCCATCACATGTTGCCATCGAGTGGTTGGGTACAGCCTAGCTTGCACTCCGTCTCGTGCAGCAGCACGGTATCACATGAGACAGCGCTCGTATCTCGTAATCCGTCGCGACGTGTAACAGTGTGATCAGTGGCGACGAGTGATAGAAATTTATAAATTTTTGTTTTTAATTGAATAAAAAGGCCCCCGGGCTGCAAAACAACAAGATCGTTATATCTCCAAATATGCTCAGAAGCCGCTGGTATAAAATTATGAAAGACCACCACTCAGGTCTGAAATATTGCTTGAAATGGCTTTTGCCGTGTTTTGTTCTGATCTTAATAGATAAGTAACTACAGGTAAGCTGCTTTAACGAGACGCTTGCTTGTGTAGTGGATGGATAAAAAATAAAGATTATTTATATTTTCAACACTTAACGTTCAGATGAAAATTCAAAATGAAAAATTCTTTATTATACAAATAAAATATAATATATGAAATATAAGTGCTTCCTAGAAAAGGTATAACTTAAATGTACATCCTATTTCTTACAGTTAACCCAACAAATAATAGGTTAAAAATACCACATGTACATCTTAATTATTATAAAGTGTAAATTTCGATCGTCCAGTTTTGAGTAAAGAGGAAAGCAATATTAGAATGCTCACCATAAATCAAAAATTATTTACACGTGTCCGTGCTTTATATTTTAAATACGCTATAAAACAATACCGGTAGCCATAACGGTCCGGTATATAAGTTTATTATAATCCAGACATTTTGAAATATCCTACTAGTGACCCAGAGAAGAATTATTATCTTAATGACTGTTAATGAAAATGATGCACTCTGTTATTTTCATAAATAAACATTCAAGTTTTCAAACAGTGTCCCCGAGTTGAGAAAATGTCAAAGTAAAATTTTCTAAACTTGAAATTTCTCAGCTTTTGAACTTTTGTACAGTTTACCGACCATTTCCCGATCAATTTTCAGAACATTTTTTTCGAATATTCCAGGAAGAAATTCTCCGGAAAGAAATTTTTCAAAAAAAAATTTTCGAGATCAAATGAATGACATGAAAACTTTCCAAACTTCACATTACAAAACGAAAAAAATAAAATTTTTTAAACACATTTACCAAATAATTTTTCAAACAAGTTTTACCAATTTTAAAATTTTCTCGGCAGAAATTTTTTCAGATTTTTTTTCCAGGATCGAAAAAAGCCGCCTGCAGGGCCTAGCAGCAAAAAATCGCTTTTATCTGCTAGTGTTCTAATTATTGGATGCCATGACTCGTGCGTTTTATTCACATAAAACGATATGGAATCTTTATTCACAAGTAAAAATTGTAATAAAAAACGAACTTTTATTTATGTAAGTGGACGACAAAATACATAAAGTTTTACAGAAAAGTTTACATAGGTCACCATGATCCGTTTATCAATGCCTGGGTTTGAATAGTTAAACTTTTATAGGGAGACACTGATACTATTATATCTACTTGTGACCAAACACGTACGAAGATCTCGCATGTGTCCAATTGTGGGTGTGCGTGTAAATAATGGGTTTAGTTACATTTACGGTTTTGAGGTCGCCAATTCATTAGCTGGCGGCAAATAAAGCTTAAATTAATACCGATTAGGCACAGAGGTGGTATTCAGACGAATGGCCTAGTAATCGCTATTCAGATTAATGATCGGCATTCACAAGGACGATAGGAATGACATTCCACCGCCATCGATCCTCCAACGCTTTACATATTACGCGAATTAATAACGCCTTTGACAATTTATTTTAGTAGGACAAATAAATTTTAAGGAGAAAAATCTACTTGTTTTCAGGCAGTTTCATTTTAATATACAGATATTTCATGTTGAAAAATCACCACGATTAAAAGAACTCACGATCTGCTCTTTCATAGATGAAACTATTTCAATTATTTTAGATTAAAACACTTTTTGCAAGTTATGCTATAATATATTATGTGACTTAATGGTTTGCGCTGGTACATAAGCAATATGAACATGAATAAATAATTTTCGCCATAAACAAACTCAAATCTTTCAAGAAAGGCTAACAAAAATTAGTTGCCCTTTCTTGAAACCTATGTCATCTTTGGGGATGCTGTGTGGAGGTTTGATGGGCAACACCATTTGTTCACATTCATATTGCACATGTATGGGTGCAAACAATTAATTCTTCGTAATATTTGAAAGCGTAACTTACAAAAAGTGTTTTTTCCTAAAATAATAATCGCCTTCTGTGAAAGAGGAGGTTTTGAATTCTTTTAAGAATCACCTTATTTTCCTTTTTCCTCCACACAGCATCTTCAAAGATGACATTGGCCCTGAGGGAAATTATTTTCCTCAAGGCCTCCTGTGTGGAGTTAATGTAAAAAAAAAACCTTATAGTACGCAAAAACCTTTAATTTAGATGCAATACTCGAAGTATTTATGGAGTTTCAATCTGACCTAAAAAACAAATCTGGCTGTCCAAAGAAGTAAAAACTTTCGAACAATGTGCTCTGGCGTCATTAAATTAGCACAGCTTTTTTTCAGTTCTGACCTAAAAAACAAATCTGACTATCCAAAGAAGTAAAAACTTTCGAACGATGTGCTCTTGCGTCATTAAATTAGCACAGCTTTTTTTCAGTTCTGACCTAAAAAACAAATCTGACTATCCAAAGAAGTAAAAACTTTCGAACGATGTGCTCTTGCGTCATGAAATTAGCACAGCTTTTTTTCAGTTAAATCAACTTCTTTACACTAAAATAATTTTTATATTTTATTTTATATAATTGTTTTTTTTAATGATATTTTAAGTAATTAACCTCTCCTTTCTAATATTTTGTCTATGTTCTTATTTGTCTAATACTTGTTATTTTAATATTCATTTATTATCCTGACGAAGAAAACATTGTTTTTGAAACATGTCGATAATGTTAATTATATAGTGGTGAATAAAAATTAATTTGTTTTCATTAAATCAATAATAATAATACTTCTTCAATATTTATTTATGTAAGCCCATTTATCATTTCTACAAATGTATTTTATTTTTATTATGTATACATATGCTTGTGTTGTTTACAGTTTTTTTTTCTCATTATATTATATTTTCTTTATTGTTTTAATTTATAAATGTGTACTCAACTTATAAATTAGAATGTAAAAGCCCATTAGGGCGTGTAATAAATAAATAAATAAAATAAAAATAATGACGTCACAAAGCGTATTTGCGAATTTTGAAGAAGCAACTATTTTTAGCTTGCATTGTATTTTATTCATAATGAGCCACGGAACTTCTAAATATCCATATTTGTCAAAGATAGCACGCCATTTTGTTTTTCCCATATCTTTCAATTGTTCATTAACAAATACACACTAAAAAATTAAAAACATATCACTTAAGGCTATTTGGATGAGTAAATAGAGCCCATATAAATTGAAGCCCATAAAAGTATGTTTTTAGGTTTTCACGGCCAAAAAGTATTTTTGTTATTGTTTTTGGGGTGTTATGCCGTGTTTCGCTACCTCCTTCTTTAGCCAACGTTTCGGACAGCGTTACAGTGTCCATCATCAGGGCAGATGAGTAAATGATATTGGTGAGAGTGTTTACTTATGTGTGTCGAAGCGATACCGTGCTGCCAGCTCCATTTCTCTACGAGCTGGTGTTAGAAAAAATTCAGCATGGTTTTTTTGCGTTTAGCTTTGGTGTAGCCGTCAATTACTGGATACCAAGAACTATTGAGCTTAGCTCCGTCGTCTCTGTTAATATTGATGGGGTTTTTATGGATTTCAATTGCCTCCGTAATTAGGCGTGCTCTGTAAGTTTTGGGTCTTCCCAGGACTTCAGGAAACGTTGGCTAAAGAAGGAGGTAGCGAAACACGGCATAACACCCCAAAAACAATAACAAAAATGAAGTCCATAAAGTACATGAATTATTATTCAAAATGGATTATTCCCACAATGACATATTACTGATGATGATTAGTTATCACAATGGAAAATGAACAATAACCTTCATACATAATATAATACACAAATATGTATGTTAATTATAAAACGTATTTGTGTGTAATTATTGCAAATCGATTCGCAACATCAAAGCGTCCCCTAGCTTTGTGATCTCGCGTAGTGGGCTGGAAGTAATGTTATTATATTTAGATTTGGGATAGAACCTTCCTGCAGACGTCTACTTTGGTCGGCAGAGTCACCCATAGGAGCTTGCCCTTTGACCACTGCCATGAATATTGCATGGGAAAAGAAATTTCTAGAATAAAGACAGTCGGCAAACAGAAGATAGGGGTATGAAAGTATGAGTTTTTTCGCTTCATCACAAATAACCGGTTACGAGCTAATAATAAGAAATTAAAAAATTGTATTAAAACTTTATGGTTCTTTGTTATCAAAATGGATAAGAATTTTTTTGCAAGACGGTCTAGGAATGTAAAGATTCAATACTAATTGGTTTACTTTCAAAATTTTGGGCTCCAGTGACATTTTTTTTTTCAATTAAAAGCACAAAAAATCAAAAGATGTTGGACAGTTAGGGGTGGAGGGAGGGTTTGGTGGGGGTTGGCTGACATAAGGCTGACAAGTGACGATATGTCGTAGAATAATTTTTTTAGTTTAATTTTGAAGAAAAAAAAATTAAAGAAAGAAGACAAAAAAGTCACCTTAGGTCAAAATTTCATTTGCATTTTTACTCCAAATAATGTCAAGAATCCATGATTAAAGCAAGTCAAGTACGTCTCTTAACACCATGTATGTTCAAATTCTATAGATATTCCGTTATTTTACCAACTTTTCAAAAATTTATTAGTCAAGTACGTTACCTAACACCCTGTATATATATTTTAGTTTTTTTAAATGGGTATTTTTTATTATAATGTTAAGAATACAAGTAACATTTGTACATATATATTTTACAAAATATTATATTTAAGGTCATCATTGGTGATGTATACCTTATCAGAAAAGAGGAGTTCTTGTGATATAAAAGTAAAAAAGATATAAAACTTATTTTTACATGTTTACACAGTGTGCTATAAAAAAAATAATAACATCATCAAAAATAATGTTTTATTTTAAACATGATTTAAATTAAATAAAAAAATGGTAAAACCTGTAGACAAACTGCAACGTGGAAATTCTTTAAATTTTTATAACATATATGCTATGATAAAAATATATAATTGTATATACAGTAAGGTAGATATATAAAAATAACACAAATAGTAGTTTTAACAAGAAAATCTTTTCCTAAATAACAAACTTTATAATAGTTAGGGACAAATGAGAACATGGACAAATCAAAACATTTTTGAAAAGTGAAACAACTAGACTTTTCTATCATTTAGAGAGTGATGTAAAAGCTCGCCTAATAGTTTGCCTAGACTTTAAATTATCTCATTCCAAAGTGAGCGCGAATTCAAAATTTGAAAATATACAGATGAACTTTTCAAGATGTCGCTTGCTGTTGTGTCTGCTGTAATCCGTAGCGTATGTTATTAGTATGCGGGTTGGGTCACACATTGAGGGGGGGTAGGTTCAGGGGGTGGGGCCACGTGGTACCCGGATGATCCGATGATTCCTATAAGGCGATATTGGGTTTAGCCCGGACACTTCTTCAGGAGACAGGAGACACCATATATCGTCCGGGGACAATATACTGTTTGTAGCTCCTCAGTCCTTAGCACCCTAGGTGTGTCACGAAATTGGGGGGTTTTTGCAATAAATAAATCAACACAACAAACGTTTTACACTCATATATATACAACACAGGGAATACTCTTGTATATACATACTCATATATATATATATACAACAGGGAAAGGTTAAAAACTAGAGATGAAACGGATAGATGTTTTACCGGATACCGGATACCAGATAACCGGCCAAACTTGCAGCCGGATAGCCGGATAACCAGTCGCCGGATATCCATCTAAACATAGCCGATTGGCGACTCGTTACACTAGCGAACCGCACGAACGATCGGGTGGACTCGGGTGAGTTCGAGTCCTTTCGTTTATGAGTGAAGCTAGTGTTTCATTGTCTTAATGAATTGATTGCAGACAAGATCATTCGAGGTTACGAAAAAACGTGCTGTTTTAGTTTGAGTTTGAGGTGATTTTATTAGTTTTTCTTTCTATAAATTCAAAGAGATTCAGAAAAAAGATGTCTTCGATAAAAAAGATCACCTATACGGAAATATTTTGATATAAAAAGTGACGATCAAAAATTTTCAATTTGTTCGTCACGTAATGTTAAAATTTCTCGCAGCGTGGAAGGAAAAATGTAGTTATGTACCAAACAAAAATAGCTTATCTCTTTTCTTCTGTTTTTAATTACTTAATGGAATTTATCGCTGAACGAACGATTTATCTATTGAATGTTATGGTTAGGTAAATACATCACGACGTTATAAAGAAAAAAAACATTATAATAACGTTATACACAGAGTGGAAGATACTATCAGTATCGCCCTGGTGTAAGACCACCGTTCAGAATTGAAACGTTGCTTGAAATGGCTTTAGCCGTGTTTAGTGACCAGATCTGAATAGCCAGGTACTTCCCCACCTTCCTCTTCCCTATCTCCTTCCCCTCCCCACTACCTTCAGCCTCACAATTCCCCGATTGGGGATGCCATAGTCTCACTGGCTCCAGACGGGAGCAGTTGGGACTCTTGTGCGGTATTAACTGTAAAAAAAAAAAAAAAATACACGTTCAAAATTTGACTACTAATAATTTATTCCTACAGTTACACGTTACACACGTCAAAAATCAAAATATTGCATTTTATTCTGATATTCTGTTATTTAACATTATCCGGTATCCGGCCGGATACTAGTTTATTATCCGGTATCCGGCCGGATACCTGATATTTACCGAATATCCGTTTCATCTCTATTATCTAAAAACCTGACTATTCCGAAATGATCAATTAATGTACAAAACTAAATCTTATACAAGACACGGATTCTGAGTTATCGTTTCTCACCAGGACGGTACTAATAATATCTTCCACCTAAAGCTAGGTGCAAATATCCTACATTTTAAATTCTATAAGATTTAATGGGGAAGAAAACAAGAAAATTTGGTATTTTTTCTCGTCGGGTTTTGGAGACGCAAGATCCAGAGTCGAGGAGCAAGCTCTCTTTGTTCTTACATAAAACCAATATTATTTATTTTTTGTTTTTTCAGACTCGTGGAAAATCACGAGATAGTGTGAATTTTTACTGAATACCGTTCCCTTGTGAGAGAATAAATGCGAGTTCAATTGAACCAGAGTTACACACAGACAGACACAATTTAATAATAATATTACGAATGTGCTTCGTGTGTTCATTAATACCACGACAATTAGCTTTATTTATTTCCGATATTTAATGGAGATCGTTCAAAAATAAGGGGATTACACATTTTCTTTATTTTTTAACACAGCAGTGTAAAGAGGGGGGATGCAAGCTAATGCCTACGAAACTAAAGACATACGGTACCAACATTAAACCAGTCACGTATGCTGTAGGTAGCTACGGACAATAAATCCGAGAAAGAAACTTCATACCATAGTGTTTGAAAATATAGTACTCAGGATGATCTTAGGCTCGTTGTAATCAAGACATTTTTTATTATAATATTTGTTCGTCAATTTTTCTGCCGATTTGGGTTCGATCCTCCCTCCCTTCCGCCCTAGAACCCCTTTCCTAATGCTAATCTATATTTATCTTTAGTATAAGACTCATCCTGATGAAGAAAATATTGTTCTCGAAATCATTGTAATTAATAAAGTTGTGTTAACAAAATATTTTATCTGAAATTTATTTCATCACAAAGTAAAAACCTACATTTAGAAGAACTCTCTGATGACCTCCTAAGTACTGGTAACAATCCGAAGGTCTTGACTCACAATCCGAAGGTCACGAGGTGAAATCCGGCGTGCGGAAATTTTATTTTATTGAATTGTTTTATTTCACAATTTAATCATTAAACATATAAAGTGTATTTGCTGCACGTTCTAGGGTGGAAGGTACTCTCAGTGTCGCCTAGTGTGATACTACTATTCAGAATTGAAATAGCCTTAGCCGTTTTGGTGACCAGTTCTAAATAGTCAGGTACTTCCCCACTTTACTCTTCCCCATTTATTCCCCCTCTCCACTATCTACAGCCTCACAACATAACCCATTTGGGGATACCATAGTCTCACTGGCTCCAGGTGGTTTGGAGCAGTGAATAAAAAACTCTAGATGTCGTGGTTTCGCCGCAATTCATAATCTTTCTAATCCATTACCAAGTTTAGAAATGGTTTGTACCTGGTACTGGAAAAACGATGTTTTTTTCACTAAATCTGAAGAGACAAGTAGGTACTTTTCTTCCACTTCTCTTAGTCCTCAATAGGGAGCGACATAATCCCTCACCACAAAAAAGAAAATTATAATAAAACATCGTTCGGTATGAACTTTTTCGTTTTTAAGAAATCTTTCATACATTTTCGATTGCGAAATTTGAATTGAAAGATGAAGGGGACACAAAGGGAAATAAGAACATAAAAAGTCCATTATCAAGTGACATTTCAATACAAGAAGTTATGAACTTCGTATTTGAAATTTTGCCTGAAAGCTACATTGTGTGCTACAATACAAGTCTCATATTTATGGGAGTGTTCGAACAATTTGAATGATATGAACACGAAACAGAAAAACCCTAGAAGTGTGATCAATACCAATTTGAAAAAAAAACTGATGTCGCCAATTTGCACAAGGCGTTTAGACCCAGTTGTTTCGCATAAATTCAAATGTAACATTGACATCAAACGGCCATTCAGCGCCATTTTGCCTTCTTTGACATTTGAAAGGTTAAAACGATTCTAGGTACTTTGCAGCCTTACATCAATTTGTAGTAAAGCTTAACAACATTATAATTGTCCTCTTCTGCTGAATACAATTTATTCAAAAACTGAAGAAGATTTAGAATCGGCATTTAACGGGATCCTTTCAACTGTCAAAAAACAAAATGATGGTGAGTGGCGATAAGTTTTTTTTTTAGATTAACTCGACACAGGAAAATAATTTCCCTTAGGGCCTGTGTCATTTTGGGGAAGGCTGTGTGGAGGGTCTGAATGAATACAAGTTAGGTTATGATATTTTAAAGGTTACACGACAAAACAGAACACCATTGAAAAGTGATATGAAGGCTTCAAAAGTGAATGAATCTAACTTAACCTATTCTTTTAGTACGTTCTGTTTTATCCGGTTGCCGTTTTGAAATTCAATCAGTGCCATTTTGAAATATGGAAGACCCCCTTTGAACGTCTCGGCCCGTTTGAGCTTTTGCTCAAATCGTAACATATTACATCGGATGGCTGATTGTGCATCTAAGCTTGTTATCTTTATGCTTTATTTTAATAAATAAAATACAGCCATATCTAGTCAAAAAAACACCTGTTTGAATTGAATTTTTGAGAATTTTTGTGAATTTTTGAAAAACAACTGGACCTTAGACTCTTAGGCTTCCAGACAAGCCAATGAAATTCGATGAAATTGATTGTTTGTTCAAGAAAGAATTTCGATATTTGAATTTTTTTGATCAGTTCCTGCCGAAACAAGTTTTTTCTCTTCTTCATTGCGTATAAATGATGGATTGAAAAATAAATGATACGGCTGGTGTCGTATAAAAATGATTGAAACTGGGTCGTCCGACCGTGTGATAATTTAGAGTCAATTCGTCCAATTAACCCGGCGTTCATTGCCTTGTCATCACGCACGCAGGGCCGGGAAATAGATGGTGTCGTTTTTTGGGGGTTTCGCCCGTTTCCTACTTCATGGTCGTATTTCAAAGGGTGCATCGGTCCGATAATGACGATATAAAAACAGGGCGGTCGTTGGTTGGTTGGACATCACGCCCGCTGGCCGTTTAATGTAATTTCCCCCGAGGACGGCAGATGGCGGCACCTGTCGGGTAACGAGCCCTACACGACCAACCCCGTTCCAAACTGCCCCACGCTCCCCTACTAAACAATGTACGCATTTGAATTATTATTGCGAACGAGGAGGTCTTCCGTGAAGGTTAAATGTCATTAGTAGAATTAGCTATTTTCAGGAGGTGAACACAGAATAGGTGTTTAGCTTTGCAATCGAAGAAACTTGATAGTAGATTATTCACAGGTGAGAAACATTGTTCATTGTTCCGGGAAAGGAAATTCTCTAAAATTCAATTTCTAAGAGAAAACCCGGAAATTCATTAGTTACTAGCTTTAGGCCTTTTTGAAGTTGAATCTCATAATTCTAAAGGTTTTGGGACCGAAAAAACTCGATCTTTATATTTCCGCAAATGAATATCCGAATTTAACTTTCGATTTAAGAATTTTCAATGGATGAAAGATTAAAATGTGCTTGGTTTTGGTTTTTAAACATTTAAAAGTCCGGAAGTTTTTTCGGAGTGTTGATATTTTCACAAGCTTCTGATGTTCATCGTTTCAATAGTGGAAAACTTTAATATTGAGTTATCACTTTTGAAAAATTAGGGCCAGTTTTTTCACAGAAATTCAATTGTATTATTGTCATCAGTTGTCCATTCAACGCCATCTCATTTTTTTTTAAATTTGGAAGGTTCAGGATAAACGCCGATTGTAGGTGGGTTGCAGCATTCTATGAAACTGTAATTAGCTGACAAGCTTGAGCCATTAACCAGCGGCCGAGAATTTAAATTTCGTCGAACGATGATCTTGCGATCGTACTCTTGCAACTGTACGGGGTGGTTCCGATGAGAAAGATTAACTATTCTCCATACGAGGCATTTTCACTCAATATCGATTATATCGATTTTATTTCATTCAAAATTTGCTTAGATAAATACCTACATTCAAAATGCTCAAACTCGTGATGATAAAACTAATAAAATTATGTACTTTTTGTAATTATTTTTGATCATATAAGTATTTATAGTTTTTTAATAATGTCTGAGAAAAATAAGAATGTAATTTTTTTAAAAACGTACTAGTTTGTAAGACCGTAAATAAAGAGACAAACTTGAGTATTTTCGTCACAAAACAAGGGCGCGGATTTTTTTTTATGATTTTATTTGAACTTAAATTAAAATTATGAAAAGTTGCTTTCTCAAATATTTTTTTGATTTATTTTACTGCAAAATTATATGATTTGAAATGTGTGTTGTAGAATACAAAATTTTGTCAGAAAATTTAAAAAATCTGCCAACGATGCCAAAAAAACAAACTTATTTATATTTTTTGTGGAAAAGAGTCAATAAGTCTAAAATTTGATTTAAAAAGGACATATTTCCAGGTTTTGTCTGGCTATTCCCTGTTAACAACATGATAACTGTAGTGCTCTTCTGCTGATCAAAATATTTTCAAAAGCTGAAACGGACTTAGGGCAGGTTGTTTCACAGAATTTGAACAATTCATCAAATTTCAAAGTTAATTTTCAATTTCTGCAAAAGTTCTATTCAAGTTCTATTTCAGTTATTTGAAACAACTGGACTATAGTGATAAAACAACAGATGTCGAATAGAATCTTTACAGAATTTGAAACTTATCTTCGTAATTTTGATGAGTTGTTCAAATTCTGAGAATCAACCAGTCCCTAGAATCCGCATTTAACGGGGATTAACTATGAAAAAACGGTGGAAGGCCATTTGATGACAATGTTACATTTGATTTTTTAAGAAACAGCCCATCCCTAGAGTTCATTTCTAGAATTGCATTTAGTTCATGAGCAGCTTTTTCGGAAAGAGAAACTTGAGTTTTAAATTTCTTTCACTAAAAACAACTGGTTTTCAGAATACTTAAAAAATAATGTAGCATCATTAAAATGGTGACAAACTTTTCATGTGCTTTATTTTCCTTTTATCATTTTCTCCAATGTCAAACCACAATGCCTTATCCGAATGCTCCATGATATACGAAACTCTGGCTTCACTACAATAAACAATAGTTATTTTCGAACGAATACGTGAATACGTAAGATTTTCGTAAAAAAAATCATCATTAGTAAAGTACATAGTTATTTAAGATAAGTTTGTTTGCTAATAATTTCATCAAATGCAAAACTATATTCTCAGATTCTAACCCATTTCATAATCTATTACCTTCTGTAGTATATTCTAGGCGTCATGTCAGGTTATTTAGTAGCAGCTTCAACACGTGTTCACATAAATCCTTTATGTTTCAGGTACGACCCTGAACGGAAGTAACAGAAAACCTTCCCTTTCACCCTGAATACTATTTGAATGTGAATTTTTGTAGCTTTTGGATGTAGATCCACCGAGCTTTTAAGTTATAAGCTTGTAGTTATACCACTATACAGTAGGAGCTTGAAGCAATACCGCTTGTATAATCAGCAGCGTGGCGACAAACTTACAAACCCCACGGCAAGCCGGTTACACGAATAAGAGAAAAAATAATCACAAAACGTAGATTTTCATAAATACAACTTTATTGAAAATTATAATTAACGAATCGAATTACGTGACAAACTAAAATGTTCCTTCTTCAAACACAGCAAACTTATTTTGTGGCACCATTTTAATTCAAAATGAATGTACACTTACTTAGTTATAACCACTTTTATTGTTTATAAATCAACCCTGATGAAGAAAGTATTGCTTACGAAACATGTTTGTTTTTAAACAATAAAAGTGATCAAAACAAACATAACAAAACTATAAAAAGTATAAAATTAAATAAACCTAAAAATTAAGTAGTTTTTCAAGTATCCAATAACTATACATACACTTACAATTTATATATGTGTGTACATATATATATGTGTATGTGAATGTGTATGCGGATGTATACGTATGTATATATATATTCATATGCATGTGTGCAGGTACATGTATTTATATGGATGTGTATGTATGTGTATGTTTATATATATATATATATATATATTTAATTTTTTTTTTATATTCCTCTAATATATTTAAATACTTTTTTTTTCTCTTCTATATAACCAATGTACAATAACTGTTAAAATTTGAAAAAAAATACATATAAAACTTTATATTACAACACATAAATACTTGTCACACATAAACATAAATAAACACGTAAACACCTCAGCACAGGTTCTCCTAGTGAGGTGTTCACGAAACATACAACAATACCTACCCACAGTTTCACCTTCACAAACCTACCTTACACCCAACATAATAAAATTATAAAGGTAAATACTGTAATGTATAGAAATAAATAAATAAATAAAATAAAGATCACAACGGTGATAAGGATGGTTTCACTTAAAAAAAATCAGAGTGTGCAATTCAAACGCGATAGAAGTGAAACCGTCACCAGATAACTAAAGAGTGGGGAGACCAAGTGTTTAATAATTTTGAAATAAATATTTTTGAATATTTTTCTTCTTCTTTTATCCTTCAGATTTTTTTCTAAATTTAGCATTACCTAATTTTTCAAAAATATTGCAATGAGATAATTTTTTTTTGTAGATTACTGTTACTTATCTTAGGTAATGTAAAGTATACGATTAAATTATATAAAATAATAGTGATAGTACCTACCAACTTTGTGGTTTTTTTTTATTTGAAAATATATTTTTTTTTATTTCAATAAACGCTGATTTATCGACACTGAATTGAAAGCTTAATAAGAATAGGTAATAAATTCTTAAAACACAGCAAACTTATTTTGTTTCACCATTTTAATTCAAAACTAAAAAAAAATTTTGATTTTTTCTTCACTTTAGTAAAATAACTTAGTTTTAAGTAAACACCGATGAGGTGAGCGCTGCTTACGAAATATGTTTTTTTAAACAATAAAAGTGGTTGAAACTAACTGTTTTATCAATCTGTTGGTACATCCACTGTGGATACTCTCATTATTGCCCTGATAATGGTATACTATTCAAAATCTGAACATTGCTTAAAACGGCTTCAGCATATTCAAAATAGTCAGGTACTTCCCAACCTTTCTCCTCTGCAGTTTCCCCCCTCTCCACTACCTTTAGCCTTACTACATAAATATCCTGATTGGGAATGCAATGCCATAGTCTTACTGAGTTCGGACGGTAGGGAGCAATTCGAACTATCGTACGGTATTAACATCTATATATAGCGCAAAACTACACATTTTCATTTCAATGCCTAAAATGCTCAATTGCACTGAATTTCAGCTCCCTTAATATTTGTCAGATAACAGAACATAGATTACAAATAACAGCCAAGACAAATCAAACATCAACGATTTTATTAAAGCCCATTTATAAATAGCTATGTATTTCCAATGGTACGATGCTGATTATCTTTTTTTTATTTTAAATAAAATAAGGTTGTTATGATTTTTATTTTTGTCGTAAACTGCTTATGTTGAACTGTGCCTGCTCACAACACAAGACTTCCCAGTGAGGCAGGCATAGCACATCAATAATGTTATTTAATTATTAAAGATGAATAACAACAAAAAAATCAGAGTGTTCAATTCGCACGCAATAGAAGTGAAACATTCAGAAAACTAAAGTAAACAAGAGTGGGGAGGCTATGAAGCATCGCAAAAAGAGAAGACCGTTAGGCTACAAAGCACCGAACAAAGTGGAGATCGATTGTACTATCTCATTCTCTCGTAGGCTAAATCCTATGTATGTGAGTGTCTCTTTTTAGTGTCGCTATTTTTTCAAGTTTCTAATTTCATCAAATTTCAAATCACAACGTTGCTAAAGAAATTTTCACTTCAAAAACTCTTAAGATTTTTTTATTTTATATTATTTTTTATTATGAATCAAAAATAGATGCATGTATTTCAAATAGATTCTATACAATAATATATATATATATATATATATATATATATATATATATATATATATATATATATTTGATGTACCCCCATAAATAAGCAGGGCTTGTGTGTATGGGGGGGGTGTTATCATAATATTTCATATTTTCACTATAATTTTTAAGGATTGTTTTAAATTCTTTTATGTTAGTGTTCATGTTTCTAATTCTTTCTGGTAAGGAATTAAAAAAATATGACACCGAGATATTTATGATTTTGCTGTCCTATTGTTTTTTTTTACATTTTAGAGTTGAAAGTATTAACGTTTGTCTAAGATTTCTGTTATTTTTAAAGGGTGCTACTTTATTTTGAATATCATCTTTATAAATTTGTAATTTTGCATGGTAGAAGTATAATGCATTTAATTTTCTGACCTTAAATTGTCTGAATAAAATTTCTGACGTTAAAAAAAGTTCTGACGAATATGAATAGGGTTTTTTTAAAATTGTTTTTATTATTAGTTTTTGTGATACGTAAATTGTTTGTGTTTGATTTTTATATGTACCGCCCCATCCTATAATGCCGTATTGTATAATTGATTGACAGAAAGCGAAGTATGTTGTTCTAAGTAATTTTTCTTTTAAAATATCTCTTAAACATCTAAATATGTATGTAAGTTTCCTTACTCTGTTGTTCAGAATATTTATATGTGGGGACCATTTTCAGATGTTAGTCGCGGTGTCATATTTTGCAGTGCTTGCATTTTTTTCATTAATGGAATTCTATAAATAAGGTAGAATGAAGTTAGAAATAAATTCGTACTTATTTGTATACTGCCATCCAGGTCTCTGGACGACTGCCCCAGTTGCCCGGTCTATAGATACGCCTATGTTGCTTGTGTGTACCACCGGGAAATACTAGAACATTATAAGTTCGGAGTACCTATAACTCAGTGACAGAACTGACCTGTTTGTTGGTTTGTTTGATGATGAAAGGTACAGTTTACGTTTACATCATTATAGTTGTTTATAAACAAACTGATGAGGGTTAAATACTTCACTAACCCATATTCTACAGAGATTTAGCTACCTTATATAAACAGCGTATTAGTTTCTTCTGAAATGAATTACCATTTTTGATTTTATTTATGTATTTTACTTATTTATTTATTTGTAGTATTACACGACTATAAGGGTTTTTACAATCATGTGATATAGGTAATAATTTTGTGGGACAGTAAACATGAAGTAAAATATGCTATTTAAATTATATAGAACATGTGAAGAAGAATAGTAGTAAGCTAACATTGATTATTATTATTGAGCGGCAAGACATCACCGGTGTATCTAAATATTCCAACATTTCAGAGCATCTAAAAATGTTCACTGGCTCAAATGTCCTGAAAGATATCCAGTTCAAGCTCTGCTGGATGGTATTTAAGTCTCTTAAAAGGAATGACTCCGGCTTACTTATCGGAAATGTGTATTCCAAAAAATTCCAATTCTCGACGTCAACTCTCAGGTCAGCAACGTCATCAGCTATCGGAAGGTTAACGGAATCAAAGCGTACACTAGATTCTAGGTTCGGTGAGCGCGCTTTCGGAATGTTAGAACCTCGGAACCTAAAGCCTGGAATGGACTGCCACATGATTTAAGACTCAGCGGAATTTAGAGCTAAACTTAAAACTCACTTTTTCAGACAGTCGTATCCGTAAAGTCAAACACCTTTCACCTTCACCTTCACTGCCCACGACTTTGTAAATAACT
Source organism: Glyphotaelius pellucidus (assembly GCA_936435175.1). Lineage (NCBI taxonomy): Eukaryota > Metazoa > Arthropoda > Insecta > Trichoptera > Limnephilidae > Glyphotaelius > Glyphotaelius pellucidus. The sequence continues at coordinate 10,061,893 of OW386545.1, read as the reverse complement.
AATTGTGTAAAAATGTAAAAACTGCTCATTTGTAAGCTTTTGTAAAGATCATTTTACAAAAATTCTCCAGCCCTAAAGAGTCCTAAATTCTCTAGTCTTTCAAATAAAATTTCAACTCTACTTTTGCCACTGATTTTCTCAAAAACGTAATACTAACAGAACTAACAAATGTAAAATCGTATGTGTCCAGTATTTTAAATATAATTTCTTCCGCGTACAAAGCCATATCTTCTCCAAGAACAAACTTTCTAATTAAAGTGTGTTGATCGGAAGTGACCTACCAGGTAAGTATGTTTTCTGTATCTATTTTTAAATAATAAAAAAAAAATCATAATAAATTGTGGTGATTTTTCACAAAAACGGCGCTCTACAAATTATCCAATTATTATTATTAATTTATCACATCATCTACTACTTCCGAGTATTGTTATTCCAACTGAATACAATCTAAATACAAAAATATATTAAGTTTTTCAGATTTTCTTACTAACCGCGCTCCCTAACAGGTCGGCAAGGATCGACGTATACCGGGTGAAGTAAGAATGCGGGCAATGGAAGTGTGGAAGTACTCAACACACCGCTCCCGCTCCGCACCGACCCGCGAACCGGTACCATTAGAAATGTGGCGTTCATACAACTATTTTTCGCCACTCTAGAATTCGCGAGAAAGAACTACCGCCACAAAGTGCTTGAAAATTCACACTACGCGCAGGCACCTACCTACGCACGTATCGGCAGACAATAGTACCCTTTACACACAGAGTTCGGAGCGGGACATGCCCCGCGCCACTTCAGGCCGCCGCGCAGAAAAGTCTCACAGTGAACTGCGCTGTAAACCGTTATCCTACTTTCGGTCTTTACTTTTCTGCGCGGCGGCCTGAAGTGGCGCGGGGCACGTCCCGCTCCGAACTCTGTGTGTAAAGGGTACTAATGTACTCGTGAGACCGGCTGCCGACGAATAATAATATGCACCACCTTCGCAAAAGGTCTAGACTCAAGCGTGCATTCACGACTACAGTGTCGAGTACATTCTAGCACCTTCCAGCGCACGTATTGCCAGCGAGTGGAAAGCTACTCGGCCGCTCACTCTTATATAAAGCGGCCCGCTAAACTACAAGTTAGTTCAGTTCAAGTTCAGTTCTAGTTAGTCTCGCGACGCGCTAATCAAAACAGTTCAGTGCAATCTCAACGGTCTCGCCTCTCTACAGCGAACCATCGTAACATCGAGTGCCCGTGCATCCTCCCAGGGCAGCTTCCTTCGTGGACGTCACAAGGACTGTTTGCCGGTGACTCCACTCACCGAGTCACCGCCGTTTCCCTCCACAACGCGCGTCGAGCAGCGGCCTGGGAGACGAGGTCATCCTACACCGCCACGGTGTCAAGCATCACGCTGGTGACTCCACTCACCGAGTCACCGCCGTTCATCACTCCAGGGCAGCTTCCTACGTGGACATCACCAGGACTATCTGCCGGTGGCTCCACTCACCGAGTCACCGCCGTTTCACCTCCGCAACGCGCGTCGAGCAACGGCCTGGAAGATCAGGTCTTCTCCGCAACGAGCGTCGAGCAACACTCTGGTGACCTGCAGGCCCGTGGCCTGCTCCACCACAGCATCTCCGACCTGCTTCACCCATCATGACCGAGCACCCGCAACGCTTCATTCTACGGCACTTCATCATCTCATGTTACACCGACCGACCTCAGCTACGTAGCTCATCATTCTTCAATAAACGACTGGACTCGCAACCAACACGGATGCCTTTCATTTCTCTCTCTCCGTCTCCGCCCCCTCAGAAATATTTGGAACGGGGCGCTCTCGGAGTCACGCTTTCTTACAGAACTTTCACGCTTTCTTACAGAACCCGGTTTATGTCGTTTCCTTACCGGCCCGTGAGGGAGCTGCGTTCGTGTGAACAATCCAATTAACCACTGTGACCACGCGAAATAAATAAATTTGCCTCGATTTCTCGAGATTTCCAGAAGATAATTTTTAAAATTTTTCACCAACATTAAAAAAATCATACCTTCGAATTTTAAAATGGAGACATAAAAAATTATTATAGTGCCAATGAATTAACCTGTATTTTAGCGTTTGTCTCATATTTGTAGAATTTATAAAAAAAATATTAAAAAATCGTGAAGTTTATAACCGCGGGAATCCTGCGTGTTTGTTACTTTGAAACTCCGTGAGAAGTACTAATTCGAGTCAACATAGAATATTTTCGATTACTGTATGTTGACTGTAGTATTCTTGATAATAAAAGGTGCATATCTACGGGAAAAGGACTTAATTTTAACCGTAAATAGCTGATCAAAAATTCTGCGTGAAAAATATACTTAAAAAATTATTTTTAACATCGTTCTAATTAGTCTACGAAGTTTGGATTTCTGACATCTATGGGCACAATAGATAAAGAATTTCAATAGCTTCGTTTTAAAATAAATGGCTGGCCATGGAGATGTTTTAAATAATTACAATAAATGTTTTACGAATGGTATGAGAATGTGGTCCAATTTTGGATCGCTCTCAATCGCAGAAAAACAAGTGGTCCATTTTTCGACCATAATCGCTCCAGTGGAAACTCAGTTAAAGACCTTACATGGTTGTAAGCACAGACAATAAACAAAATGTTGTTAAAACCGTTTTTTAAAATACGGGTGTAAATCACCGTGAAAATAGTTAAATGTAAATAATGCAGCGATTTATAATACTTAAAACTGCTTTATTTAAAATATCAAAAGCGAAAATAAAACACTTCTTACAATAAAGTCTAGATTTTGTCATACCTCTTTATTAAAGGCAAATATTTATTTTAAATTAATCCCTGTGGACAAGTACCATTAAGCAGACAAATAATACCTAATAATAAAACAAGATTGCTCGAAAAATATATTCACAAGGAGTAAGCGTCCTTATTGCGAATATAATGGAGAAAAGGTATTCAAAAAGAATTTTAATGAGTTCTGTGATTTCTGAGAAGAAATATTTTAATGCGCAACGATTATAATAGGCACGCAAAGAAAAACCATTAACACGATTGCCGTTGCTTAAGTACTTTGGAATTTACAAAACAACAAACAATAAATCTGAAGAAAAGGTATTAGATAATAAAAAATTGTAAGTAATTTTGGAAATTATTGGTGCGGTGGTGAAGATAAAAGACATAACATTTCTTTCTTTCTGGATCTTTAAAAATAATCGGTTTAAAATTTTTTTTTTTCTTACGAATAATGAAATTTTCTCTGTCATCTTTAGGGATGCAATGTGGATATTTTTAGAAGGAAAGAGAAAAAGTTAGGAGGGGTGAGTAGGAAAAGATATTCGTTCCTCCCACTGTTGGTCGAGAGAGTCTGTCTGTCAGTCCGTCGCAGAGGTCAAAAGATCTTCCTCAACCAGTCTCTCCCGATTCGGCCTACACGAAATGGTTCCCGGACGACGGTATCCATACCCGCCTCCCAAATGTATGTTTTTGTCGTATTCCCGTTATATGCGGAGTAAAAATATAAAATTAGTCTATTACCAAAAGATTCTTCTTTACATATTAGAACGATATTTATGTTTTGGTTATAAATTAAAAGAATTTTCATGAAAGTATTTATAAATTGAATCACCTATATTCATGTAGGCATAATGTATTATCCTCAACCATATGCATGATTCCTAGACCTGAGCAAGGCCTTCGACAGGGTTTCTCACCCTCTGCCTTGGACTAAACTCAGCGAAAGAGGTATATCACCGGAGGTGATACATATCCTCGACCTGTGGCACAGACAGCAGGAAAACTTAGTAAGGTGGAAAGATGGATTTTCCGTACCTTTTCTTCTAAAGAGTGGCGTCAGACAGGGAGGATGCGTGTCCCCGATGTTCAACCTATATATGGACGAACTCACCGACTGGCTAAACAAATCAGGGGTAGGCTGCTATATCGGAGGACAGTGTCTGAACACTAGTCATGTAGATGACATGGTCCTGATGGCTTCATCTATGTGGCATACGCACTTTTCTGAAGATCTGTGAAGAGTTTTCCGGAGAAACAAACATGCATTACAACCCACCAAAACGGCTCTACTAGTCATAAGCAAGGATCGAAAAATATTCCTCCAGCTACCCTGAACGGTGTGAACCTGGAGGTGTCTGAAGGAACTAAATACCTGAAACACATACTCAATAGTAATCTGATGGATGAAGACGACATCGATAGGCAAAGACGAGCTCTCAGCGTAAAAGAAAACACGCTCAATAGAAGATTTCGTCTTTACAGTACCGCTTTAAAAAGGATTCTCTTCTTTTCCTTCTGCTCAACGTTGTATACGTGCAAATTTTGACAAACTACAAAAAGAGTAGTATAGAAAGACTTCGGGTCCAGTACAATAACGCCTTCCGCATAATTTTTGGTCTCCCCAGATATTGCAGCGCTTCGAGGAATGCTGAAAACGGCGTAATAACCCAAAAACAATAAACCAATAAAAATATTTCAATTCATCAAAATAACCCCACAAATACCAGACAATTAAAGCCTTCATCATTATTTCACTCGATACAAAATGAGGGAAACAAAAAAGATAAATTATAGAATGAAAGAATAAAACGTAATTACATAATACACAATAATACCATTACAATATACACAGCGTTATATACAACCGCACCCCATGCTGATTTTTATTTTTTTTTCATTACCGCCTTTATTTTTTTTGGTTAAAAGTTATTATTTAATTTTTTTCAATTTTATTATAATGTAAAATAGGGGCCTAAGCACGGGTAAAGCGTTCAGTGAATCCCACATTATCAAATAATGTTTTTAATATGTAAATATGTAAAGTTATTAATATATGTTAGTTTATAATATTAAAATAACATGTTAGTTTATAATATTAAAATAACATATATTATAATTTTTTTTAATATTATAATATATGTTAGTTTATAATATTAAAAAAAAAAAACAATAATATTTATAAATTGTTCATCAGGCTTTATAAACATTGCTAACACAATTAAATTTCCTCGCTAAAATTTAAATTTAAGAAGCGAATTAGTTACTACACTTTAATTATCGAATCTGACAAATGAAAAAAATGTAAAAAAATATTTAACATCACCTTTATCGACTTCTGGATGGAATTCGAAAAAGCGAAATGTGACAATGAATTTTAAATCCTGACAACTTCCAGAGAAAATGGACATTTAGACTTTTCAAGCACTAGTCGTTTAACAGCAGCGTTTAGCGAAATGGGTAATATTTTTCAATTTATTATTACGGTGTGGCTGTAGCAGGTAGAATGGAGGGGGGAGTGAGGGGGTGGAGGCCTAAAAAATACGGGCGGGGGATAGAATAGGGGTTGGAAAGAAGGCGGGATGGGGATTGTGGTGGGAAGTAATTAAAACAAGCTGCCCCCTTTCGGCGCTACTGGTAGTCTGCCAGATTTGCAGTGGCAGCGGATTTTTCGAGAGGCTTATTTGGCCCACTTGATCTTTTCGGTTCAAAAATAGCAACTGGCACTGCATTAAATCCGAGTGGAACTGCAATGTAATTATCAACGCTGTGATTTTAATAAACCATGTTATTTAATCTTCTCTTCCTTGGATAACGTAATATTATATTCAAGTTGGCTATACGAAGAACATTAAAAAATAGCAAACAGATGTTTACCGGATTACTCATGTTTTACCGAGTTTTGTTTCTGAATAAAATTTATTTAATCCTGAGAGCTGAGTTGAGTGTAATCTGGGGCGCTAATTTAATTAAATGAGGAATAAACATATTTTGGATTTCGCGTTAAAATATTACGATGAATTGTTTATTTGAAACCATTTATTCATATTCATATTGCGCACGTACCACCACAAACAATAATAATTTATCTTAATATTTTAAGGTTAAATGGAAAATACGTTATAATCTACATGTTCACAGATGGTGCCAATTTCATTATTTTATGAAAAAACACTTATGTTATCCTCTAAAATATTGAAATGAAGTACTCAATAAAATTATTTCTAGAAATGCATTCAAATACAATATTGAATCAACGATACAATATCGTATTAGTTTCTCTATCTTGGAAGAATTGAGTTTGTGTACGTACAAAACTAATTATTTGTGGTGTATATATATGGTCGTAAACAAATAATTCATCTAATTATTTTAAGGCATAACTTGAAAGCGGTTTTTCCCTAAAATATTTTTTTTGCATCATCGATGAAATTGCAGATAATGAATACTCACAAGTCTACCCTCAAAGCATAACTTGCGCAAAGTGTTTTTTCCTGAAATAATTAAATTAGCACCATCTGTGAAATAGCAGATAATGAATTCTTTTAAGTGTACCCTTAAGATAAATGTATTACGTGGTAGGAAATGGGTGAAAGATTTTTGAAATATGTACAACAATATAATATTACACCTCCTCTTATTTTATCACTTTCCCTCTGCCCTTTTCAATTCGGGAACCCTCGCATCAACTCTATAAGGCGCCTCCAAGTGATCATGTCCGGCGCTACTAAGGCTTTTTGCTGCTTCCAACTATGCCAGTAAACTGAAAGTCTTCCCTCTGGATGTACTCATTGGATGCCGGTCTATTTCAGTCCATGTTCAGTGGAAGTCTATCTTTCGGCATTCTTTTATGACCAAACCACCTTTTTGTATGGATACTGTGTTTGTGATGTTGGAGAGAGGGTATGGATGCGAGTGAGATACACCTCACGTATGTGTGTACGTGTGTGTGTGTGTGTGTGTGTGTGTGTGTGTGTGTGTGTGTGTGTGTGTGTGTGTGTGTGTGTGTGTGTGTGTGTGTGTGTGTGTGTGTGTGTGTGTGTGTGTGTGTGTGTGTGTGTGTGTGTGTGTGTGTGTGTGTGTGTGTGTGTGTGTGTGTGTGTGTGTGTGTGTGTGTGTGTGTGTGTGTGTGTGTGTGTACGTGTCTACAAGAAAGGAGCTGTTTAGCGGTTCCTTCCTTTCTGCTTTTCCCTGCCTGCGGCGAGAAGAGGTAACAAATTGAAAAAAGCCAAATCACTGTGATATAAACACTACCGACGTATTATGATACATTTGCCTACTCATCAATAGATGGCAGTAGATATATAAATATATCAAAAATAAATTAATACTTTACTCTAGTTGACAATAGATGGCGGTAAATACACCAATTTAAAAATATTATTTTCCGATATTCTTTAATAGATGGCAATAGGTGTATAAAATATAAATTATTTATTCTCTAAAAAATGGATAAAGGAAATAAAACACCCAGAGTAAAAAATCCAGACCCGTTTACGAAATCTTTTATAACCCCAAGATCCCCAACTGAACAAGAGGACGATAACTTATCGTCTGATTCGGAAAACAATAGAGATGATGAAGAAGAAAAGTCTATATTGATAGAGACAAACCAAGTGAGTAATGCCCTTACTAACTCACGAATCATAATTAATTCCGTGAAGACAACACTCTCAGAAAGTAAAGGAAAAATATCCATGGGCCAAAAAGAAAAAATAAATGAAGGAATGGATAATTTATTTGACATTATAGCTCATTTAGTGGCAGAAAATAATGAAATGAAGGGCGAATTGAAAATTCTCCGGCCGCTCACAAAAATAATTACCCAAAATTTTAATGAGATGAAAAAAATAATGCAGGAAAATAAATCGCTTTTCAATAACATGAACACTAAAAATGAAGAAATCAAAAAAGACATAAAAAAAAATAATAATGCCTGAAACATATGCGGAGAAGGTAAAAAAACACGAGCCAATTGTAATCATAAAACCAAAAAAGAAAAATCAAGAAAATATTGAAACAAAAAATGAAATTAAAGGAAATATTGACCCAGTAAACTTTGGAGTAACAGGAATGAGAAATTTAAAAGATGGGAGGGTAATAGTAGAATTCAAAAATACCAGCAATATAAAAAAAATTCATGATGAAGTGACTGGATTGATGGGAGACAAATACGATATAAAAATCCCACAAGAAATAAAACCTTCGGTCAAAATTATTGGCTTAACTGAAAAATACTCATTTGAAGAAGTAGAAAAGAAAATGAAAAGTCAAAATGAGTTTATTTTTTAACCAAACTCAAAATTGAAAGTAACGTTTATAAAAGAAACGAAAAATCTTAAAAATCAAATCAGTTACACCATATTTGCTGACGTTGACGGAAAGACATTCGAGAGGATGTTAAAGGAAGGAAAAATAAATATTGGTTGGGACAGATGTAGAGTTTTCGATAATATTAATGTCATGAGATGTTTTAAATGTAATGGGTTTAATCACAAGGCTATAGATTGCAGAAACCTACAATCTTGTCAAAAATGCGCAAAACATCACGATGTAAAAGAGTGCACCGATGAAGATCTCCAGTGCATCAATTGTATAATGACAAGTAAAAGATTAGGACTGAAACTAAATAGCAGTCACTCAGCCATGAGTAAGGACTGCCCAATTTATAAAAGAAAACTAGAAGCAAAAATGAGCAGAATCTCTTTTTTATAAAAAAATATTACGATAAAGATGAAATTATATACCTGAATATACAAAGCATCATAGCACATTACGAAGAGGTCAAAATACTTTTAGAGGAAAAGAAACCTTTTATGCTTATGATGAGTGAAACACATGTGACTGAAGATATCCAAGATAGTGAAATTAAATTTGAAAATTATAATACCATCCGCTGCGACTCACATAGTCGACATACGGGTGGAGTGATGATTCTCTTGAGTAAGAAAGTTCCATATGAAGTAATATCAAATCACCAATTTGAAAAACAGTGTTGGATCTTAGCCATCACCATTAAACCAGGAAATAAGAAAGGTGTATACACTGTTGTTTATAGATCGCCAAACACAAGTAAGAGCGAATTTTTAACATATTTTCAAAGATGGTGCATGGAAAATTTACAAGATGAAAATATTAACATTATAGCTGGAGATTTTAATATAAATGTCAAAGCGAATGCAGACATATACACAAAAAAACTGAAATCCATTATTCAAGCTGCAGGGATGAAACAATTAGTCAAAGATTTTACACGAATTACTAATACGTCAAAAACAGCGATTGATCTGGTAATGTCAAATAAATTCAACTTAAACATTAATGTACTAGATAGCCCTAAAATTAGCGACCATAGCATCATTCAAATTATACTAAATGACAGAGAAAAATACAAGTCCAGTAAAGAAACACAAGTAATATCATTTAAAAATTACAAAAAATACAATAAAGAAAATTTCATTCAGACCTTAGAGACTGTTAATTGGAATAAAATAAATCAAATGGAATATAACAAAAAAACTGATCAGATGATATTAAACTTAAAAAAATCTATTGATGAAGTAGTTCCAGAACAGAAAATACATAAAATAAACAATAATAAATGGTATACAAGAGAACTTCGCATAATGCAACATGATAGAGATACATTTTACAAAAGAGCATGCCTTACTAATAGTACTATGGATTGGGATAACTACAAAAAAGCAAGAAACAAATACTCTAAAGACATAAAAAGAACGCATAATGAGTATATAAAAAATAAAATAAACTCAGAAGAAGGTGATCCCAAAAAAATTTGGAAAAGCATAAAGGAATTAGTACATGGCGAAAACAAAGACGACATAAAAATAGTAATATTTCCAAAAGAGATAAATGAAGAAAACATGGCTAATAGCTTTAATAAATATTTTATTGAAAGCATCACTCAAATTAACAAATTAATCCCCAACATTGATGTTAACCCCACAAATGACAGTAACGACTCAAACAAAGAATTATTTGTCTTCAGAAAAATAAATGCAGAATATTTATTTAACATTTTAAACAAAATTAAATCAAAGAATAGTTCAGATGGATTAACTATTGGCTTAATAAGAGATGCTTTTCCAGTAATTGGATCTACTCTTTTAAATATTATTAATGAGACAATTGAAGAGGGAAAATTTCCACAGTCATGGAAACTATCTACTATTATACCGGTCCCAAAGGTTAAAAATACCAGAAAATGTGAAGAATTTCGACCAATCAACACCTTACCAAAATATGAACAGATTCTTGAAGTGATAATAAAAGAACAAATTTTGCAATACTTAGATAAACACAATATTTTATACCAAGAGCAATCAGGATTCAGATCCAACAACTCATGTGAAACAGCACTAAACGTAATTGTCGAAGAATGGAAGGAAGGAATGAATAGTAATAAATTTATCTTAGCAATATTTTTGGATTTTCAAAAGGCATTCGAAACTATAGATCGTGATATACTGATAAGAAAGCTTAAAGAAATTGGTTTCTCATCTGTATCCATTAAATTAATAGAAGAGTATTTGAAAGACAGAAAACAGGTAACAAAAATAAATAATCAGTTTTCTAAACCAATGGAAAATAAATTAGGAGTACCACAGGGATCGGTCCTTGGACCTCTATTGTTCATACTCTATATTAATGACATGGTGAAAATATTTTCAAAATGCAAAGTACGATTATTTGCCGATGATACACTAATATACTTAATTGGTGATAACTACGAAGAACTAATAAATATTTTTAATAATGAACTAAATAATGTATCAAGATGGCTAAAAATAAATAAGCTTAAATTAAATACAAAAAAACAAAATGTATGGTAATTGGGTATAAGAAGACATCCAGTGAGAGCAAAATTAAAATTGACGGTGAAATTATTGAAAGTGTGACTGAAATGAAATACCTAGGAGTTATATTAGATTCCAAACTAACTTTTAACAAACATGCTGAATATACCCAAAAGAAAATTGGAAAAAAAGTATCTTTTTTGGGAAGAATACGGCAAAAACTTTCTAGAAAAACTGCAGTCACTATTTATAATTCAATTATTGCTCCACACTTTAACTACTGCTCAACTATCCTTTTCCTGTGTAATGAACGAGAACAAAATAAGTTTCAAATTCTCCAAAACAGGGCAATGAGAATAATACTTCGACGAAATAGATTCTCAAAAGTAAATAAAATGTTGAAGGAACTAAATTGGCTAACCGTGAAACAGATGTTGACCCTGCACACGATGATATTTATCCATAAAATAGTGAACAACATGTTACCAAAATACTTCTCAAACAAAATTATATACAACAAGGACATTCACAGACATAATACAAGGACTTGCAAGGAAATCAGACTACAAAAAAAGGACAAAACGAATACGCAGAACAGTTTACTATACAAAGGGATGAAGTTATACAACACTCTACCAGAAACTTTAAAGGCCGCACCAATTGGAAAGTTCAAAATTTATTGTAGGAGATACATAGAACAAGAAAAAATATAGTTTGAAATATGAAATGATATAATTAATTAGGAAATTGTAAACTTAAATGTACAATTTACTAAAATAAAACAAATAAATAAATAAATAAAAAGGTAAGATGAGACAAGCAAAGTCAAGATGAACCACCAAGAAACAAGAAGAGAGAAGAGTCTAGGAGATAATAAGAGACATGAAAAAGAAAACATAAAGAAGAAAAATATATAATAAACACAATGATATAACTTTGTTTAATTCCACTTTATTATTTTCTTATCCAACTAGTTTCGGTTCGACCTGAACCTTCATCAGGGATGAATAAAAATATACTATAATATTTATATTAATTATGTATTCCCACAAAGTGTTTGCTACATGTGAAAAAAAGAAAGAAAAATATAGGAAAAAAAACTTCAGGCCCAATTAATTCCTTTGCTTCTTCCAATCTAAATAAAAATTTCAACAATTATTGGGTTGCCATGCGCTCCGGTAGGTTAAACTCGGTTCCATGACATGGTGTGCAGAGAGGATGTACCGCCGAATAACAAGAGTTTAAACATATCTTTATACAAATCCATCGAGGAAACAATTACTTGCTATATACTGCTAAGCTTATAAATACAAAAAATCGTCACTATAAATAAATTCGTATGATATCCTTACTAACGTATTATTAGGTATTTTTGAATTCGATTTCGGGTTTGAAATCGGTAAATAACGCACAAAAAATTGTAATAAATATCATTTTGGGAGGTAAACTATCGGGGATCAACTGTCGAATCACCGTTAAATTCCAACCTTCTTCCCATCCATAGAGCACATGTTCCTAACAAATTGATAATCAATTCCTAATAAATCAGTGTGTCATATGGCAGGACAGGGGTGCTCATGGCTTAGGTGGTTGAGACATTTGTCTAGCACCGAAAACTTTGTTTGGAATATTGAAAGGTGGAATAAGTCTGGAAGGTGGAAATTCAGCAGAGAATTTCGAATTTCGGATGAAAAGTGAAAGAAAATCACCTTAAAACACAATATTAGACCATTGCTCACTAAATCCTTCCAAACCTTACCTTACCTTTAATAAAAGAAAGCCGATAAAATAAAATCGTTAATCATCAAATCGGGACGTCAAAATAAATTATTTTCAATAAATTTTCTGATCATCTAAGCGCGAAAGGAAATTCAGAATTCATTTATTATATACTTGTGGCGAAGTTCTTACCTAAATCAATATTTCCCTACGAAATTGGGAGTGTAAGGATGATATTTCTAAAGCACATAATAAACTAAAGTAAACGATCTCTCACGAACGCCAATGATGTGTAAAAACATAATAATGATAAATAGAAGGAACTTTTTCCGAAGGTATAATATGCGGCATATACGCTATTATAGGCTTTGCCATACTCCTATGTATGGCGTACTTAAGCCTCATAAAATTTTCATTGCTGTACCTATGTAGAAGTTGGATACAGGATGTTACTACAAAAAGATTTTTTTTTTTTTTTTTTTACATGAATACCGCACAAGAGTTCCAACTGCTCCCGTCTGGGGCCAGTGAGACTATGGCATCCCCAATTGGGGTATGTTGTGAGGCTGAAGGTAGTGGGGAGGGGAAGGATATAGGGAAGAGGAAGGTAGGAAGTACCTGGCTATTCAGCTCTGGTCACTAAACACGGCTAAAGCCATTTCAAGCAACGCTTCAATTCTGAATGGTGGTCTTACACCAGGGCGATACTGATAGTATCTTCCACTCTGGAACGTGCCGCAAATATATTATATATATTTTTTTAAATGAATAAATTGTGAAATAACACAAATTAATCAAATAAAATTTATTTGCGCACGCCGGGTTCGAACCCGCGACCTTCGGATTTGAATGATAGTTTGTGACGATTATAATGATATTAATAAATAAATTCAGGTAAATGAATAAGGAATATAATATTAAGATGAAGCTATACGTGAAATCCTATTTAGATTCATCTTTACGACAAATCGGTTTACATTATGAACATCAAAAAATATGCTATGGATAAATTGAAGCTTTTACTAGCTTTTTTATGTATTGGAATTGCAATAAAATTATTATTTACATAACAAAAAATATAAGCGTAAACCACAAAAAAAAGTTTTTTCGTGACTTAACTATGAAGTAACATAAGAAACATTTTTTTAAAAATACCCCTTAATGGCTAAGACTATTTTTGAGGTTATGTATGTTCTAACTTTTTTTCATTCTTATAAAATTATGTACAAAATAAATAAAAACCACCTTTTCGCTTATTTGCCTCGTGAAAATACGACGCGCAATTTAAATTTTGTATGGCATGGGAATCAAAATATTTCTAGCATTTATATTCCTCTTTAAGCAAAATGTATTAATCAGTTCTATCAACAATCGCGAAATATCATATTATTTATAATTCCTACGGTTGCGACACGGCAGCTCCAAAAAAATGCAATTAACGTACGCCGCCCATATAAAATGTATATAAACCGTAGATTGAATAATTTGTACCAGTCTAAAGATGGCTTTAACAAGCTGAAACCGGTTACATAAATTAAAGTGGAAATAAGTTTAACATTTGATTTATTATTTTACAATCAACGTACCTTCAGAGTGGAAGATACTCTCAGTATCGCCCTGGTGTAAGACCACCGTTCAGAATTGAAACGTTGCTTGAAATGGCTTAAGCCGTGTTTGGTGACCAGATCTGAATAGCCAGATACTTCCCACCTTTCTCTTCCTCATCTCCGTCCCCTCCCCTCTACCTTCAATCTCACAACATACCCCAATTGGGGATGCCATAGTCTCACTGGCTCCAGACTGGAGCAGTTGGGACTCTAGTGCGGTATTCATGTAAAAAAAAAAAGTTCCTTATCACAAAAACGCTGCTGTTCTTTCTTACATGCTAAATAATAGTAAGACCGACGTTGAACGCATGTCTGCTTCCTCCAAAGGATAAAAGTAATCATTTTCTTGTATCTCTCTCGCTCTGTTAAAGAAATGTGGTGTCGTTTCTGTGGGAATTTTGAAAACAGCCAATGTTTCTAAAATTCTGAAATAATTTCATAAATATATTTTTCTGCGTACCTTCAATAATATTCTAAGAGAATATCTCAATGCCGCCAAAGCCAGGAGCAAGCGGGACTACGGCACCCCAATTGTGAGGTGGCTGAAAATTCGCAAGTGGAATGAGGAACGAAAGATGAAGGCAGGGAAGTACCTGAGCTAAGTAATTTTAATAAGCATTTTGTTTCGGATCTTTGGTTGTCATCTATCACCGGAGTTATGCTAAAAGAATCTCTCCAGGACGATGTAAATCATGGCTACAACAAGTTCATTTATTTCAATTCTTTGCGTCAAAAACCAATCCATTTTTGTTTGTTTATAAATAATAAATACTAGTTGAAGTATTGAGTTGATTCAACTGATGGATTTGGTTTTCGAAACGTCGTATAAACAATGACCTTTCTCTTACTTTGACGATCAAGTGTACAAAATTTCACCAATCTCGAAATAAAACTGTGGATTTGCATAAAAAATAAACACACATACACTTTTTATAATATACTAGCTGGTACACGGCATGCGTTGCAATGCCATTCAAATAAATATTTTTTTTCTCTCTGCGTGTCCATTCCCATGCGTCCCCTTTCCCCTCCCGCATCCCCTTCCACTCCTGAGTTCCCCTTCCACCTTCCCCGCCTTCCCCCTACCTTGTCCCCCTTCCCGCGAACCCCAACTCATTCATCACCCTCCCCCTCCTGCTTTCCCTCCCTGCCGTTAAAATATACGCAAATTTTCAAACCACTCGCACCCCACCTGTAGTAATTTTTTTATACGAATTCCATAACGTCAGTGCTTACCATTGTATAAAGAAACACACTTCTGATAAAATGCAATGTTCTGTAAAATTTTTTAATCAATCCATCGATTACTTTTCGAGATTTGCGGACGCAAACATACGGAACCTAAATTTTTATATATATAGAAGATAGATCGATGAAAGACTAAGAAGATAATATAAATCTATTGGAATCCTTGAGATATTGTCCAAGAAAAAAATAATCAAACCACTTTGTCAAATAATAATTTAAAAAAAAACAATCCCAAGAACTTAACCGATTTCTTCGATTTTTTTTTCTTTTCATAATCTTTTAATTTTCATCTAAAAATAATCGATTCCGCAACATATTGGTGCATAATACTACTACCACTTAAGACTACCTACCTTATATTTAATTTTAAAAAAGAAATAGAAATTCTATCAAAATGTAATGTAACAGAACAGCCTGTGTAACTTGTATATGGGAGCGAGCATTTTTTCTAAATCGAAGCTTATAGTAATCTATGGAAGAGCCCATAAAATTGACTTAGAGCACTCGACTCAATATCATTTGTATTCAAATGCAGCCCTTAGGAACGTAAAGGGTTTTTAATGCAATTTATGGATACTTGGGCGATGATGGGTCAATCTCAAGAGATATTTTTATCGCCCAAAGAAAGTGCAATTTAGAATCTGAAGATCTATCCACTTGAGAACTTCAATGGAGCATCATTTTCAAAAATATTTTCGAAGGACCGATAATTCCATATCAACCTAAAAGTACGTTCTAAAGACATTGTAATAACTTCGTAAGTAAATTTTATTTTTTATAATCTTTACATGTATATTAATAAAATAATCATTGATTATCAAAACACGACAATATTTGAAACTTTGATTTGAATGATTTTTTTTTTGTTTTACATTTCCGACTTGATAGTTTTCAATACTTTTCTGTTATGTGACATTATTTTAAAACCAATAATGAATATTGGAAGAAACACAAAGTTATTATCAACCGGTGAAAATTTATAAAAAGTTAAAGAAATTGAAAATGTTTTGTGACCCATTTTAAATAGTTTTTTCTTAAATTAAAATTTTTTGACGTATTTAACTAACTAACTAACTAACCATCACGCCGTTTCCCCGCAGGGGTAGGCAGAGAGGACGGACCGCCAAACAACTCGGTCCTGGCACACACTCTTTGCTTCACTCACATTCATACATCGTCTCATACATACTCTTCTATTATTCTAACTTTTGACATGGCCCGACTCAAGTATCTGATTCACTTGATAGTGCCATGTCTTCCTCGGGCGTCCGCGACTTCTTCTACGATTCAAATTTGCGTCTTCGTTCTTACACTACTTTCTTCGTTCAATCGCTCAACATGCCCAAACCATTTGAGGGTCCCTTTCTTAATCTTACTTATTATTCTTATATCAGCCTTACATTCTTTGCGGATCTCCACATTTCTCCCACGATCATACATGGTTTTACCACACATACGCCTCAGGGATCTCATTTCAACAGCATTCAGCTTACTTTCATCCTTCTTCTGCCAGTTCCATGCCCCACTGCCATACAGCAGGGTAGGTACCAGGACTCCATTGTGGACTGCTAGCTTCGCCTCTTTTGACGGTTTTTTATTAGCGCCAACGGTATTCAGTCATACATTAATGGAGTTACCGGCATTTACCCTTCTTTCAATATCTCTATCAGCCTTCCCATCTCTCATAAACATACTACCCAGATACACAAACTCATCCACCTGCTCCAAGTATTCATCATTCCCAACTATATCACACACTGTTTTCGTACTATCTTTTTCAATTTTCTCTTTGGCGTATTTCAATGAGTAAAACCTCATATTGTAATATTTAATCGTTGAAGACAATACTAGCGAATCTCTGAAGTAAATTTGAAACACAACATCAAAAAAAGATACGGTCGCATCTAGGACCTTAGCCTTGCCCGGGCTCTGCTCTAACCACTAAGCTGATTCGACCCTATCCCTTTCGGTCATATTTAACTGTATCGTACATCGACTAAGAACTGCTGACATTATCATCATTTTATTAATACATATTTTTATTGGCTGCGATCTGTATGATTTCAAGATTCTTCTAGAACTGAGGACCTTTGTTCAATTCCTGGATGTGACCCTATCTTTTTCTAGGTATTTAAAATTTTTGTTTGAGAGTCGCTTATATTGTCTTTAATGATTAAAAATGTATCATTTAATTTAACCCGACTTTAAATAATTGATCTGTATTCTTGGATATGCAAATTCTTCACTATTGTGATTATTATGACCGTATTTCAATTAGCACTTTGACGAATCGAGCTTTGCAATGAAGCGGACAAATGCGACGAATCTAGGCAAGCGATGCACACATGGCTAATTAACGGGAGACCGCGCGAGGGTCCTGTTGCAGAGGATAGAAGAGCAAAGCGTGCTGCCTTTAAAACAGCACTTAAACAATGCCAAAAGAACTCGACTCAACTTCAGATGGATAAAATAGCAGGAGATTTAGATAATCGGGACTTCAAAAAATTTTGGAACAAGTCTAATAAACTGTTAAATTTGCGCTGTAAAATCTCGTGCAACATAAACGGAGAGACGAATCCGGAAGTAATTGCAAACATTTTTAAAGAACACTTCGCAACTACCACGCCGACTATCGATTCAAACGAAACGCATTTGACCGCTTATGATGATATCGGTCCCATCGTCACAACTAACATGATAACATCGGCTATTAGTAACATGAAATCTGGAACGTCTGCGGGGCATGACGGTTTAAGCATCGAACACGTCAAACATGCAGGGGCAGCGATTATCGAACTATTGGCAACACTGTTCACTGATATTATAAAGAGTGGCTATCTACCTAAAGACATGACAAAAACAATTATCATTCCGATAATAAAATCGAAACTGACAGATATAACTCTACAGGAAAACTACAGACCAATATCCATCGCCACGGCCATCGCTAGAATATTTGAACGAGTACTCTTGGACCAAGTCGGATCCCACATGAAAACTAAAGACAATCAGATGGGTTTCAAGAGAGAGTGCTCTACGGACTCGGCTATATATTGCGTAAAACGGACGTTGGAATACTACAGGAAGAAGAAAACAACTACTTATGCATGCTTTCTGGACCTTAGTAAGGCTTTCGACCGTGTTTCCCACCCCTTATTATGGAAAAAACTAAAGGAAAGAGGTATACCATGGAAAGTAGTAAAAATTCTCGAAACTTGGCATCGTCAACAGGAAAACCTTGTAAAGTGGAAAGATGGATTTTCAGAACCTTATTACCTGAAAAGCGGGGTCAGACAGGGAGGATGTATGTCCCCAGTACTGTTTAACATATACATGGATGAACTAACCCACAGGTTAAATAATGCTGGAGTGGGCTGCCACATAGGAGGAGAATGTGTCAACAATATGAGCTACGCAGACGATATGGTTTTGATGGCACCGTCAATAAGGGGATTACGAATCCTCCTGAAGATATGTGAAGAATTCGCACACGAAACCAACATGATTTACAATGCGAAAAAGACAGCACTGTTGGTCATAAAACACGGGGAAGGCCCAAAAAATATTCCACCCGTCTTTCTGAACGGTGAGCTTCTGAAAATAATAGAATCTACAAAGTATCTAGGACATGTCATCAATAACAAATTAACGGATGATGAAGACATCGACAGGCAGAGGAGAGTACTTAGCATAAAATGCAATATGCTCAGCAGAAGATTTCGACTCTGCAGCCCACGGGTAAAAAGGACGCTCTTCCTAGCCTTTTGTACCACCCTGTACACGTGCGAGCTCTGGGCAAATTTCAAAAAAAGGACCATGGAAAGGCTTCGGGTGCAATATAATAATGCATACCG
Source organism: Glyphotaelius pellucidus (assembly GCA_936435175.1). NCBI lineage: Eukaryota > Metazoa > Arthropoda > Insecta > Trichoptera > Limnephilidae > Glyphotaelius > Glyphotaelius pellucidus. The sequence continues at coordinate 10,042,871 of OW386545.1, read as the reverse complement.
TCTATTGTTCGGACTTCCCAGGTACTGTAGTGCCTCTTCAATGTTCACAGAAGGGAGAGTTCCAGGATTCGAAGCTCTATTAAGAACCAGGATTGTAGGACTGAGGGGAAGGATGAACCACTCCAGTAATATCCTCATCATGGAAGCCCGTCTGATTCCAGGATCCAGCATAGATGAATATTGGAGAAAAACACTGGCTCCTACAATCTGAGATCCGATGGAACAACAAGTACCTGATTTAAAGACTTAACTATATTTTTTGTGAATAGTGTATCTAATGATGCTTCTCTTTTTTAATTTTTTATTTTGTTAATTTTTTATCTTTTTATTTATTCATATGTAATTAATATTCATATATAAAAACATATGTAATTATACCCTATATGGGATGTGTGGGATTGCACTCCCCTCCCCACATCCTGGAATAAAGACCTTAAAAAAAAAAAAAAAAAATATATTAAAAATTTTGTAGCTTTCCTTTTCTTTTTGTAGATTAAAATTACTTCGTACGTCACAGACAAAACAAATCAAGTACTTTTCAAGATAATATTTAACCTTGCTAGACCAACTAGATAATTTATGTATACAAAACGTATTGATTATATTTAACCTTTAAAATTAATGAAATCTTAGCCAGATTTTGTGAATTCTGACTTACAATAACTTATGTTATTTTATGCCTACCACCAATATTGTTAAAGTAACTCGAATCACTTGGAAATTTGTTATTTTGGAATAATTTTAATAGCTTTTGGCTAGATAATTAAACCTAATGGTATTAAAATTTTCGTTCATAAAATGATAGAAGCGGGGAATTATTGGAAGTACTGAATGTTTTAATTAAATGTGAAAGAAGCTTGTTTTCGCTGTTTATATATTTGATTTTAAATACCCGATTTTATAATGATGGTTATCCGGAAGTGTCAGTGTTGATGTGGTTTAACGCTAATTTTATATATTATTTGAGTAAAGCAATGTTGGTTTTTGATTTGTTAATTAACCTTTGAACATGCGTTATGTTGCGGTAAATAACCGTTGTCCTTAAATATAATTATATCATGGACATTAATATTATTATAATTAACAAATTACCAACGGGACACAAAACACGTACATTTAGAATTTCGTTCGTATACTTGTTAAAAATGTGAAATTAAACAAGAAAAATATGTAATTAAATGAAGACATTATGAGCGAAACTCAATCGAAAATCTGGAAACAGAAAAATCAGAAAAAGATATTTACACCTCTGGGACTTTCCGGGTTTTATAACCCGGAAAGTAGGAAGGTCCTGGGTTCGAGTCCCAGAGGTGTAAATATCTTTTTCTGATTTTTCTGTTTCCAGATTTTCGATTGAGTTTCGCTCATAATGTCTTCATGTAATTAAATATCACAGTTTGAGGTTTTACTCATAAAAAGTTAAAATAAAAAAAAAATAAAATAAAATAAAAAAATATATACTGTAATCACTAACATTCATGATGGGCGACAAAAATGTAAACGCACAACTGGGCGATCAAACAAAAAAGATTGTGTAGGGCAGTGATGAGCAACCCGCGGCTTTTAGTGTGGCCCGCGAGCCTTTTCGTACTATCCCACTTTGCTAAATAAAATCGGATAAGGAATATTCAACGGTTTCTGCTGTTTGCAAAAGAGTTTAGCGTTTTCTTACGTAATATCTATACCAATATTATAAATGCGAAACTGTGTGTGTCTGTTTGTTACGCTTTCACGCATAAAAAATAAAACGATTTTAATAATTCTTTCACTAATAGAAAGTTAAATTATATGCGAGTACTATAGGCTTTATATAATGGTAAGCTCTAGCGTTATGAAATTATAAATATTATATTTATTATACGTTTTTTGTCGCTAACAAAAGCGAGTTATTGCTAACGTCAGGAAACAAATCGTTGCCGTGAAAACGATGTTGATATATTTGCGGGAAATCGTAGTTAATATCTATCCGTAGGTATGTAAATAAAAATGAATCTCAGAAATGTTTGTACGCGCATAACTTCTGAACGACTGCACCAAATTGAATAATTCTTTTTTTACTACTGGTGACCTCTGGCATTATGAAATTTAGGTGACAAGTGAGCTGTTTGAAAACTGAATGTACCGGGAATGAATGTTTGTAATGCAGAGGGGGGAGTGGTGTAGGGGGGGGGGGGTGGGGGGAGGTTGGGGGAGGGAGTAGAGAGGGGAGATGAGGGGGTAATTGATAAGTGGAAGCGCTTCAGTAATTTCCCCCTAATATCGAAGCCGCGGGTAAAAGCTAATATACTTATAAAGACAAAATTTCAGGGTTCGACGGTGTAGAGTAAGATCCACCCTTGGAGCCACGGCTCTTTTATTGTTGAGATATAACTTTGATGCATTTTAAGGATTTCCTTTTCATTAAATACCAAAAGTTTTCTTGCTTAATTTTACTTAACTTTCCGAATGACGAAAATCAACGGCTGGCCAAAATTTTATATGTTCTTTAATATTTCAAAATGATGAAAATCGACAGCATTTATTGGTTTGGCCTTGGAGGTATAAAATTGTCGACTGTCGCGCTTTATTTATTACATTCTGTAATTGTTTTATTGAACCATTATCGTTTCGAAAAATACGGTTCCATGCCAACTGAGAATAAAGTCAACCCAAAACCTCTTTGAAAATTCATTAAAAGTTATGATTTTTTTTTAATTAGCCGATAAACCTAACCTAACGTAACCCATTTAATCAATTATTTATATATATATATTTTTTTATCACTCTAAATGACTTATCTGAGATGGCTCTGGGTTGCTTTCATTCCGAGTTGTCCGGAAAATACAAATAAATTTGCGACACCACCGACTGCAAATTTAACAATGGCTAAAAAGGTTGATCATCACTGCTGTAGTGGATGATTGATGTAAGACGTATTAAGAAGTATAGTCATCTCACGGTTTTGTACGAGATATATGATATATTACCTATATGATTGGTACGAGTGTAGTTCTACTTGTTTACTTGTTCCTCGATGCAGCCTGCTTAGTGATCATGTCACAGACAACCCCCGACAGACAAGGATATCAGAAGAAGAACAATATTAACGTGTTCATGTAAAATTGTATCACAGACAGTTCCTTTGTTGTTCCTAACCATTATGCGTGTCTCGCCCCATTGCTTTCGTACATTGTGATCTACTAATTTCTCCATTACTCACAGGCAAATAATAGTACATTAAAATGTTATGTTAAATAAGGCAGCTCTAATTATGGCTGTTAATTTAAGCAAACAGATCCCTTCCCATCATCACCTGCGAACAATGTGATAATTAATAACCTTCTCGTGAACATATTGCACGGCAAAATGATTGTCTGTTAACTATTGTTCGAGCGAAACACTTTGCAACAGTTTGGCGATAATTATCGGTCGAAAGTCTCTAAGGCGGAGGGAGGGAGTAGGTCGTTTATTCTACGTTGGAGGCTCCGGGTAGGGGCAGGTGAGCACCCTTGCCAGGTGAACCGATAAATTCATCAAATTCCCGAAACATTCTCGGAGACCCTGCGTTTGTCCGCCGTGTGAAATATACCCCGGTGGCGTGAAATCGAACACTGGAAAATTCTGTGAAAAGCTTCAGGAATGAGATGTAATATACAAACTGACGTAGTCTGTGAATATGCAGCATTCCACATAATACACAACACTGGCTGAATATATGGGTCTTTATTGAACCCGATGTTCAACAACAATGGCAAAATAAAGCAATACATTGTAAGCTTTACTGTATACCGCGTCACATACAAAACATCCACTTACGTTTTGTAGAATATTAAATAAAACATCTTATGCTAGATGAAATAATTTTTTTAATGATCAAACTTAGTTCTAGACTTTCTAGAGAATTGATTTGAAACCTAGATAATGTCTCGGGTACACATATCCGATTTTATTTACTTGGGACACCTATTGACTTTTTCTAAAAGTCTAAATTATCATGAAATTTTTTTTGGAATAACTCTCTTTTGAAGTTATACCCATGAATGTAGTATAATATTGAAGTGGAAGATAATACAAATAAATCTAAACGAAGATATGAAAAAAACAAGACACAGAAAAATAAATTAAAATAATTAAAAAAAGTAGCTGCCAAAAATTGGAAAAAAAATAGTCGAACATAATGTTGTTAATTTTGAATTTGAAATAAGGAAAACTATTTAAAAATAAGAGGTCTCAATGGCCGAGTCGGTTGAGGCGCTTGTCCCCGTAAGACGAGAGATCGTGGGTTCGAGTCCCAGTTGCGACTGTTACCTTTTTATTTATTTGTCTTATTCTTCTTCATATTTTTGTTTAGATTTATTAGATTTATTTTTTCATCAATCAAATAATTTTTGTTTGTGAAATTATTATCTATATTTAGGTCAATTAATTCGATTGAAACGTTTACACGTTTGCAAGAGACAGGCAAGCTAATTTTGACAGCTGGCGATTAACGGTAGGAGTGGCTAAAAATTTACTAAGGTTTCCATAGATTGTTTGGACATATGTCAATGACATTGTTATGAATTATGACATATCTTTGGACATGTGTAAACTCAAGAAAACGGAAAAAGTTGGGGACGCCAAACACCTAGGAATACACGACACCATCGAGAGAATTAAGAACAAATACTTATTTTCGTTGTGTCTGTAACTCCTGTTCAAGAATACTAAAACTCTTATTTGCTTTGAATTTAACTGATTTTTTTCAAAATTCAAATCAGTTGAGTGAAGAATTATTATTCAGACAAGCGATAAAACAGCTACCTACAGCTTAATATTTTAACAGAAAATTTGGAATTACAATATTCCGTGATTTTTGACGGGTCTGCTCTAAAATTCTCATATTTTCAGCAAATTGTAAATGAAAATGAAAAATTATGTCACCGTTATTTAAATATAGTTGGCAGTGTAATGGTTTGCGTAGTTTGCTTCCAAGCGGTTGATAGGGGTTCGATTCTCGGCCACGGCAATTTATAATTTTTTTTTAAACTTACGTTTTTAAAAAAATATTTTTTTCTTTTTGTTGAATATAATTTTTATTTTCATTAACGTGGTTTTTCACGGGTCTGCGCTAATATAATATAGTGAACTTGGATTGTTAGGAGTGTATTTTAGATGCTTACATTAAATACTGCGAGTAGATCACGTACTCGTATTTGCCTTTGAAGTAATCTAGTATTTTTTTAGTCTTTTTATAAGCCCAGAAAAAATAAAGTATCAGAACTATAAAAGTTACTCTCTGTTTTCGGTTGGTTGATTTTATTGTCAATGTGGAAAATTAAATTCTTTAGAAACTGATTATAAAACATTTAAATATTTGTGCGTGAACTTCGCAAAATAAAGTAAAAACACGCCTTTTGGCGATGTTTTTTTCCTGAATAAATCGAAACAGGCGGCTGGCGTTAACCGCAAATTTAAACCTGGCTTTTAATTTGTCTATCGCCATCTACATAAGAAGTATTATTGTTAGTGATCTGTTCCCGAATTTTACACGAGGTCGTGCATCGCCTTCTTCCAAAAATCTTGAATGCTATGTCGTGCGTGTTACTTGACTTCCATCGCTACAGGGTCGTTCATCTTTTTAACCTACGTAAAGTTGTCTCCACCACTTAGTGGAGAAAAATTCAAGAAAATTACCAATATTATTATTTTATAATTACTTTAAAATCTACTGTACTAAAGACGTAAGGACTGTGTGCGTTTGAATTATATATATGTGTTTATATAAAAATATGTGTTTATATTTTTGTTGTAAAAATTACGTTACAGAGTTGTAACTCCTCGTGATAGGAGTGTATTTCATACAAATAACAGTTGTCTTCTGTCACCTCGACTTGCGTATATTCTATAATGTTACAAAAAAATAATGTGACCACATAAAACATAAAACTATTTTTAAACTCAAAAAGGTATAACCTATCAAGTAACAGCGATTATTATTTTTAATGATATTTAATAAAATATTTTAAAAAATCTCAAAAACTTGTCTCCTATAACTTTTATGTCGTAGGTTAATTCTGTCACGTGGGTTGTCATTCGAAATAGGTATACGCGCAGCTCGTGTTTGTGACCCCCAATAGGCATTTTAGGCCTCCTTCCCCCCTTGCTACAATTTTCCCTCTGAGATCCAGAGAGAATTCATTTATAGTAAAAACAAAATGTGGTGGAAATGTGACAGCGTGGTAAAAGTTATGTAGATTAAAAAGAGGAACAACCCTGTAGATATATACATTCTCAGTCATATTAAAAACACGGATAATTAATCCCTCTATTTGCGTAACACTAAGAAAGGTTTATTTATTACAGAAACAACATTCCATTGTTAATGTGTTGTTTTGAGAGCCTTCCCTACGACCTTAATCAGGAAAACTAAATCGTTTACAGAGCCAATAAAGTGATCGCAACAAAATTAGGCCAATATCGCTGGCCATCTACTATTTATGAAGACGTTTAGGCAAAATTGCTTTTATGTCAGGCATTTTGTTAATTCAATTCGGTAGGATGGGGGAATTTCGGAACAATCTTGCGGCTGTTTTCTCTTGCGAATTTTACGCCCGACTGAATTCATCTACTAAATATTTAGTTCACTTCTAAGAAGAACAATAGCATTCGAATTCACGTGTGGTTTTAAGGCCAACATTTTCGGAACGATAAGTGAACTGAAGGTCAAAAGGCCAACCTTTGCTGAATGAAACATTTTAATCAAGGTTCACATAAGATCATCAAATATTTTAACATTAGTATGTACATTTATATTCAATTTATATTTATATTACGAGGAAGACACGGCACGGTCAAGCGAATCAAATGTTTGAGTCGGGTCGTAGAGAGGGAAGGTGAATTTATATATTAATTATATTCAAATGGGCAAATTTTAAAATCATATGGAAAACTGGCGTAGAGTAGAAGAGATGAGATGAATGCAGGGGATGCAATTTTAGTTAAAACTTGATAGAAGAGAGGATATTTGTTTAGAGAGGAACAAAAAGAGGACAAACATTCCCGGGTTTCGAATAATCTGACAATTTGTATTGAAAAAAACTCATAATACCACACAGTAAGGAGAAAATGCTTAGGTCGTGATGAAGGACTTAATCTAGGACTTAAGGCGACGCTCCCGGCTCAAAAAGAAGAAGAAGGAGAGATATGTAATTACGAATGTTGGACAGAGCGTGCTAATATTTTCAATGATAAAATTGAAGCGAAAATTATGAAAATGCTTAATAAAACATGACTCGTTCAAAATAGAGCAAAAATCTCGTGGAAGGTATCTTAAGTATCATTTAAAGCAACATTGTGAATTTTTTCACAAATACAACATGTAAAATAATAGAAATAGACTTGTTTCAAATAATTTTCGGAGCATACTTTGCGATTTTTTTCTATCGAGGGGATTTCATATAATTTGCGTTTCGGCGTGGAATGAATCCAGATTTTATCTTAAAAAATAACATATATTTTTTTAAGAGCTTAAAAACTTCAAATGTTTAAGGGAGATATGTAAGAAATCGGTAGAAATTCGGGTAGCGGCGGCTTAAGGTAGGATTCAAATGCCATGTCAACTGGGCCACAGACCGTTGCTTACGTTTCCTAAGATTAATGTAAAATACAATATTGTTCAAAAAAACAATTGAATTAACATATTAAAAAAAATGCTTTCTTCAATTACTTTAATTTTTATAATTGTGTATTTGTAATTATACCGAGAAAAATAATCAGTTCATTATTTTTGTCGAATTTACCAGTATCCTGTTCCAAGAAAGTTTTTTTTAAATGTTTTGATACGTGGTGGGCGGATGGCAACCTATTTCACGTAAATGAATAAAAAATAATTTAATCACTAGTTGGTTCAATATTTCACTTGCTAGCATCCCCCACATTTGTTTTTTTTAACCACCGTAATTTAATTTAGTGACTCTGTGCCATTTTGTAAATTTCAATTATTTTATTAATCTTACAAACGATTTTATCAACAACAGAGAATTAAAAAATATTTGTAATTAAATCGTTTTTCCAGCGTTTATAACTTTAAAATACAAACACCATTTTGCTTGCCTCATTTCAATGGGTGCATAAAAGTTATTTATGTTTCAAATTTTAAAATCTCTTTCATATTTCTCTTAATTGAAACATATTACGGTGTTATGTAAGTATATTGTTACATTATTTTATTGATATATAATTATATTATGATTGTTTTAAAGGTATACCTTTTTCTGGCACTCAAATTTAACGTGCAAAATGTCACTGCTTCCGATAGCTATGTTGTAAGTACATTATGTAAAAAGGGGTGTGATTGGGTCCGATATTTACAAAAATATCTAATTAATTTTAATGATATCTCAAAAATAAAAATGCTGATATTCATCGTCAATCGAACCCGACACGAATACGCATCTGGCAAGATGGAGAAGAAACCACATTTATTTAATTTTACAAAAACAATATTCTAATCCCTAGGGCCCAATTCTCGTCTTCTTCTTCCCCTGTTCTTCTCCGTTATTCTGAAATCCTTTTCTTGCCTTTTCCTTACCCATTTATATTAATTTTAATTCGATCAGAAAACATTAGTTTGAAATTTGTTTATTAAAAAAGAAAAGAAAAATTAAGTTAAATTTTTAAAAAAAGTCTTTGTGTAATCTTGATGTTGCGAATGTAGTGTTGTCAATATTATTTTATGATAGATGCAAGATTCGAGCTTTCAAACTCTCTATTTAAATTTTCATTTATCGATCGCTACGCTAAGAAAGTCGTCAATAATGCGTTGGATTTTATCATTAAAATGAAAATATCTACTATCGCAATCTTCATCTTCCCTTGAAAGTTTTTCCTTAAAATGCGACCAGAAAGTGTTTGAACTAATGGGGAAAGAAGGTAGGGAGGAAGAGATCAGAATAAACGACGACCATTTTATCGAAAATTGATGGCGCACACTAAGCCAAAGATAAAAGAAGAAGAAGACGTGCCCGGAAGTTGAGCCATCACTTTCCCATATAGTGGGAAAGTGATGGCCCAGTACCTACACATATTGGCTTTTGAACCATGAATATCTAATGGCTTTCACCATTTTGAGATCTTCTTCACCTTAATCATTTATTAAAATAAAGCAGGCATAATTTACATTGATCGTACAGAGAAACAATATGTTTTTTAACAATATATTTTTAATTAACGCTCCTTGATGAATTTGAAAACATATTTAAATCTATAAGGCAATGTTCATGTTTCATCGTCTTTTTGATGTTTGGTGCGGGATTGTTTGTGTCCTTGTGTGACTGCCCTTCAAGATATACCCGAGATGATTCTCGAGATTCTTCAAATTCAACCACTCGAGCCTATTTGTCGGAGGGTCGAAATATTTGGCTTTGCAATAAAATCCAAATAACATCATTTAGATCATATTTCAAACCATTATAGTAAGAGAGACAAGACATTTTATATCTGACCTGTATGAGTTGTTTCAAAAACCGAACAAATTATCTGAGGTGTTAACAATAGATATCAGTATGGTAAATATCGCGCGACCTATTTGTTGACAGAAATTTGGATATTTCAATGTTGTATTGCTGATTATTATCAATTATCAAAAACTTCAAGAAAAAAACGTTCACGACGCTAAAGCATATTGCTGCACAATATTGACTACATTATTAAATAGTAACACTGCAATACAATATTTATTATTTTATAGTTTCCTATTTTTTTGTTTTGTTTTTACTTGATAATTCTTTAGCCACCTTGTACCATTTAGGGAGCACCCATGGATAGATCCACACCGCATATAATATTTCCTGGGTAATTTTACATGATTTCCAGATGTCTGTAATTATTGTTGCGTAGGTAGGTAGGTGTATAAAATCAAGCCCACAGCCACATCTTCTTATATATTAAACTCAATTTTTGTTTGATTGTTTGTTCGTATGTCATGCGCTGCTATACCGTTCATCCGATTGCGATGAAACTTTGGTTATCTGTTGTGCGCACGCCCGCGAAGGTTAAAGGCTATATATAATGGTTATAGGCTATATATAATGTTTTATATATTTTAGCAGCAGGGAAGGGGAAGGCATGAGAGGATGGTTAATAAAGGAGTGGCAGGAACGGCGTGGAAGGTGGAAAGGGAACGGGAAGGGAACGGAAAGGGGAACGCATGGGAAAGGAAATGCAGGGAGAAACATTTTATTTCTTTGCATTGCGAAGCATACCGGGTACCAGTTATTAAAAAAATATTTTATGCAAATGATGTACGCAATAAACTATTTGTTATGATAACATTTTCGATAGCAAAACTTCACGTATTGATAAATCCTCACACCATTAAATCTTATTTTTGATTTCCGCAAAAATCTATTTATAGATATATATTCACAGATTTAGAGAGTTTAACTGATTTTTTGTTGCTTAACAAAAATTCACAGTTACGAGGTGGACACATTTTCTTATTTCAACAAAATATTAAGCACGTACAAAGATCTAACTCTTAAAAGTTTCTGCAAGTAATAAATTGCATTATTCTATGTAATATTTCTTTGTGGACAATATTTCATCTCATCGGGGGTGACTCGCTGAAAGAAAGATACCGTGTTAATCGCCCCGGCTAAAAGGATAGAACAATATTAAAGGACTATTGATCCCATGTGTGTACATAAAAGGAAAAGTCACGTTGCAAAAATAACTGATGAACAGGACGTGATAAGAAAGCGAGCAGGAGGAAAAGGTAAAAAACCGAAACTAATAATATATCAATGGAAAAATGCAATTTTTCTAAGAATTGTTACTTTAAATCCATTTTGTGTGTTGCCTTTAAAAGTTATTAAAACTTTGTTAAATAATTGCGATTTTTTTTATGACCATTTAAAAAATACAAAGTAGAGTCAGTCTTTGACCTAGTACAGTTCTCCTCAGTTCCGAGGTGGACTTTAGGTTTTTTCATGATCTCCACAAAAAAAATATTATTACTAAAGTTCATTAATTTTTTAAGTGAAACTTCTTTAGCATCGATTTGACTTGAAATTCGGATGAAACGGAAATGACGCAAAACAACACCTACAAAGCGTTATCTTGTGCTCATTGGCCGCCTTGATTATGATGTCATTTTTCAAGGCTCCTATTGGTTGAGATGTGAAGTGGAAATTACCTCACTTTTGCCCTATTGGTTAAGATTGCTTGCTTGCTTGATTATGACCTCACTTTTGCCCTATTGGTTGAGATTGTTTTGATAAAGTTTCGCTTCTACCGCGTGTGAATTGGACACTCTAATATTTTTTTACAACATTTTGCAGAATTTTCCACGCGTCTGTATAATACTACCCTAAATATATACCTATGATATGTGCACAATAAAACATTCTACACTCGATTAACATCGATGACTACTTTCGTTTTGGCTTTATGTCTGCGGTGCACACTTGTTTACCTTACTTTTGTTTACTGCCACTGTACTTTAAAAAAATATATAAAAATAAGTGTATAAACATATCTTTAAAAAAAGTATTTTTTTCAGTAACCTTTAATACCCCCTCATTGTATTGTTTAATAGGGTTCCATGCCAACTGAGAATAAAGTCAACTCAACACTTCCTTGAAAAGTCTTTAAAAGCTATGAGAAAAATAATTTTAAATTAGATGATAATCCTAACCTAACGTAACCAATTTAACCGTTTTTTTACATATTTTTTTTATCACTCCAAATGACTTATCTGAGATGGTTCTGAGTTGGTTTCATTCCGAGTTGTTTGGTCACCGTTTAATAGATATGCAGGAATACTAAAAAGAAGGTTAGCTCAATAAAATTATTCTACATCGTGTGAAAAGTTTAGGTAGTAAACAAATTATTAAGATTTAATACCTGAATACAAAAATTTCTTTGCCACCCTTAATACTTTATTCCCTTAATAAATGACCAAAATCGCCCTGATAATAAATAATTATTGTAAAAACTGAAATCAAAATAAATGATGGAGGCGTTTCTCCGATTGAAAGCGCGCCGAAATAAATGTTTTTCTTAGAATTATAATACGGAATAAATTGTCGAAAATGGAATAACTTTTCCAGCGACGGAGCTGGGACTAGGGGAGCAGATTCAAGGAGGGGTCGATTTCTGTCATTTTTCATTAAATCAATCAGCGTGAAAACCTTATCTGATTCCTTTAGCCTTAGCCGATGCGACTAAGGAGGTGATTCCCCTATTTTTTCGCTAGATAATAATATTTATTTATTTATTTTATTTATTTATTGAAACAAAATACATATACATTATAAAAAAATACTTTGACTGTCCAACTAGGAGATTTCCCGTTTTAGGACAGTCAAATTTCCTGGTTTAGTTCACATTAGGTAGTTGTTGTTTTTTGTAAAACATAATATTGTATCTAATAATTACAAATGTAAACATCATTTCAAGTACAATGTTATAAAGGCCGTAAAGCAGTTAAATATAGTGATAGTTGTAAAAGTTACTGAGAAAGGTTACAAAGTTTAAATAAATAAAATGATAATATATTAAAACTATAAAGAAAACCAAAATATAAACTCATTGTTTTGTGAACAGAAAATAAAAACTAAATCTTAAAAATAAAAGCTTAATCTTAAAAATAAAAACTAAATCTTTCATCGATATATTTCCTATCCGAATGTTCAAACAGGAAATATATCGAAGTTTTTTTTTATTTTTTTTTTAAAATTGTTTTTAAGAAAATATACGATAGGTTTGAGTAGAGGCAATCTCATTATTTTTATGTATTAATAATTTCAAGATCTATCTTATATTTTAATAAAAAAAAAAAATATAAAAAAAATATAAAAATATATATATATAATAATAAATATAAAACAAGATATAAATATAAAACAATATAAAACAAGAGAATCGCCATCCTAAGACATTATAAATATTTCATAAAAATAACCGCGTTTTTAAACTACCCACGAATCATTAGACGAAATGTGTAGTAATGTGTACATCCCTTCTGACCCGTGAAGGTTCATTCCAAGCAAACCTAAGGGAAAGTAAAATTATGGAGACTCAGATAGCCATAAGGCTGCACGTACACACGCGAGCCGAACCTGTGAGCTGAACATCTTGGGAACGGTTACGGGAATGAAACGTTTCGCGCCGCTTGCGGTTGCTTCTTTCCTTTCCCATAACTCGTGTTAATGCTCGCGTCTCGGTTCGTAAATGTATGGCAGCATAGAAATGTAGATGTCACCGGTAAGATGCCCGCCAACAGGCAAAAAACCGGTCCGGTCATTAATTACGAAAGTGGAAGAATGTTATAAAGGCGTTGTTATCCATACACAGTTAATGGTGCGTTTATCGTCAATTTACACAAATGTTTTATCATTAAGAAAAAATAACTTATTTTGTTTGTATTTATGTTAAGTTTGCATTTATGGTGGGCTTAAAATTTTAGAAAATTTCCACTTTGCAATAAAATCCAAATAAATGGAACATTTCTTAATATACCCGGCGAATGAAAGGCGATGAAATACGCTTTCAACTGTTATTATTAGAAATAAACTTACAGTTTTTGAAAAATTAAAATTTTCAATGCAAACACAAAAAAGTTTTAAAATGGCTCGCTTACATTTTTTCTACCTAAAATTAGTAAGTAACGAAAAAAAAGGAAAACATTCACACGTTTTATTAGACCAATGTACTGCCAATAATTTTATTGTTATCTCAGTTTTTTGTTGTTTAATAAAAAAAAAATAATAAAAAGTTTCATATTTTTTCCTCAAATCGCGGTCGAAAACTTTGGTTTCATAGAGGTGCACATTTAAATTTTTTGGAGTTCAACTTCTAGATTCGCGTATAAAGCGTGGTGTTTTCGCTTTCTAGCATCACTTAGACCATATTTCTCACCATGACAGCAAGGGAGAGACCTATGCCAAAAGCGAACAAATGAGCCCGGGGGATTAAAAGAAGGACAAATGTTTCAATGTTTCAAATAACCTGAAATATTTGAAAAATTCCTTTTTCGATCTTATATGCGGACCGCATTGCTTCTGCAATGATGGGGCATTAACGCATTAGTCCAGTCAGATAACTGGTCCTCTTTGAAAAAAACAACCAGGAGGACTGCGCGATTGTCACCGCAATGAAATGAAATCGATATTTTGAAGAATTCTGTCAATTTTTTCGAATCAATTTGAGTGAATCGTCACCGAGATTCGACTAGTGAAGAAGACATTTCAAATCGAAGAACGCAATAAAAAATCAATTTATCTTAGTCTTAGACTGGGATTGCTTCCGGGAATGGTGTGGTAGATTTATTTTATAGGCGCAAGACTTCTCTCGGCTCAGGGAGACACCACGTAATTAAATGTTTGCCCCGTAAATAGTGTGTCAGGATGAAGGCGTTTTCAGCCAAACAATACAATTACAAGAATGGAAACGTACAACTTGTGTGTTACTATTTTTTAAAGGTGTGTAGGTACCGCAAAAGAGTGCCAACTGCTCCCAACCGTCTGGAGCCAGTGAGACTATGGCAGACGTATGTTAAAAAATGTTAGAATTAATAGTAAAGTTTACTGTTATCCTACGAGAAACTGCAATTATTTTAGGCTTCCTAAAACATGTTAGAATTAATAGTAAAGTTTACTGTTATCCTACGAGAAACTGCAATTATTTTAGGCTTCCTAAAACATGTTAGAATTAATAGTAAAGTTTACTGTTATCCTACGAGAAATTGCAATTATTTTAGGCTTCCTAAAACAAATTTATCGGGAACACAAAACAATATTTACCATAAAGGTTTTCAAATGTTCAATGAACTCCCGGTGAATGTTAAGAAAGCTAAAAGTCTTGCAGTTTCTCGTATCTGAATGCTGTGATGTCCAAATTTTAGTAAGTAGTTAGTAAATACTGTTATAGTAGTTTTAGAAAAGAATATATTAGATATAAGATGTACACATTTTATAACTAAAGAAAATATACTTAAAAACAAAAGACTTGGAATTGGGTTATGTTTTCAATTTAGGAGGCGCTACGTGCACCGCCGCCCCGGGAACCGTTTATTGTATATCCAACACCCTCGCCATAGGTCACCCCAGGTTCGTTACGTTTGTTGACTTAGCAGTTGTGCCCGGGTTCATTGGGGGTGAGGTTTGTCTTGGCGGCGGTTGCGTTTGCCCACCTGTTGCACGGCGGGCAGATCGAGACAGTTAAGGGAGGTCTTTTGATCTCTCCAGTCACATTCTCTCGACCCATCGCTTTGCACAGCAGAAGTAGGGGGAAGCACTACTGGACACACTGATCCAAAGATTCCTACCCACCCCTCATACATTTTTCCTTCTCAGAACTCCCTCTCCTTCATTTCCTTAAAAGACTCTCCACATAGCGCCCAGGACCTCCTGAGATCCACAAACAAAGAAAAAAACAGATTTGGTCATCAAACTCGGCTAAAGCCGTTTCTATTCCGAACGATGGTCTTACACCAGGGTGATACTGAGATTATCTTTCACTTAGGAACGAGCCGCACATACACTGTATTTGATTTGTAAAGAATTGAAAGAAACATGCGGAGTTGATAAAAAAATCTCAGATATTAAAGATACCTGAAGCTTAGTAAAATATAATTAACTTTGCGAGACGTTACTTTATAGAATCCAACGCGCAACATTTTTTTGTTTTCCTGGGAAAACGGGATTGTTATTTTTTCTATCTGAAACATCCACAATAAAAAATAAACTCTTGAATAAACTGTAGTTAAAGCGTGATTAATTATCTATGTAGCACAAAATAAAAGTAAAATGAAAACATTTTCTTCGTTAATCATGAACGGATGCAAACTCTTTTCAAAAGCAGATCCCTCTTGAGATAAGCACTTCTTATTTCCCTCACCAGCTATTTGTAGAAGTTCTGGCTTTAACTTTAGCGAGACCGAATAAGGAAATAAAAAAATTTGAGATATCTTCAAAGTCTGGCATCGGCCTTATGAAGTAAAAAATTGTTCAATGATACCAATTCTGGCAAACTATCGGGGCTATTCTGCTAAGGAAGGCAGCCGAGCTTAATTTTCGAAGTGGAAAGTATTCGTTCCAAGTGCCGCTTTCAAATAGCAGAAAAAGTGTCTAATTGAAAATTTAATTGCCAGAATTGGAAATTTTATTGTTCAATTTTGGTGGTTTTAGTTAGTACTTAAAAGTTTCGATTATCGTTATTGATTTTAATGGGTTTGTTAATATTTGTTTCTTTAATAATTATTTCATTGAAGCAAGACAGAGAATAATTCATTAAATTAAAAAAATATATATGTATTTTGCTACACCACTCTACAAAAATAAAACTCGAGGCTTTTTGTCAATTCGTGAGAAACAGTTTGGATGCAGATGAATTATCTAATTGTTAATATGTATATTATTGTCAAATGACACCTGTATCTGTATTTTCTCCCTAATAAAAAAAAAACACTGAAATGATGCTAAATCATGTGTGTTTTTGTGAGAATAAATAATACGGGTAGTTTAAAATATATCAAGTCTTTCTTAAAGCCAAGAAAAAAAAATTAAACATCTAATTGAAATCTTCTACTTACGAACCCTTTTTGGATACGGTTTTGTTGTATAATGTGCGAAATGAAATTTTTTAGAAAATGATCTGAAAAAAATTTAATTTTCCAATTGTTATTTTATTCCTAAATTTAACAAAATAAAATATGTGTTCCTTAAGGCGTGATTCCTGCGACCGAAACCATGAACATGAACGTTCGCTTGAACATCACCATAAACTTTGCCAACTTTGAGCAATTCTTGTTAAAAAATGTTCAAGCTTTCCATGGGCGATGGAAAACATTCCCATCCCGGGTGAAGCGGGAAGGCAGCTGGGGGGAATTAGTTCTTTTTTTTACAGCAGCCGCGTGAAGCGGTCGGTAACGAAGAATAAATCGAATGAGTTTTTGGGGTAAATAAATACTGTCAAAATGGATGATTATTTCTTTCGTGAACTCACTTGTAAATAAAGTCTATTAATTTATACGTGGAGGGCCAATAAACCTATGGGTAGTACAGTCTAACTTGAAATTTGCGTATTCTCCTTGATATTTCATCTAAAATCTTATCCCTACAACCGTAAGAATATCTTTCACATCAGAACTCGACGTTTTTTGTTGTCTACGTAATTATTTACGCACACGAAATTCTTAAATAGTAACTTTAGTTGTGCAATAATTGATGTAAGTTGGAAATCTTTCCCGATAAATAAACATTTATTAAAATATCGGTGTTTACTCCCTGATGTAGCATCTCTTCTGTAAACTTGTTCTTATGTAAACGCCAAACGTCAAACGACCACTAGCCAAATTGTGTGTGGTCGCACGCACTTCGCACCAATCTTTCAACCATGTTTCAATAAACGGAGAAGACGGAAAACAAAAAATGTTTATAGTGATGTTCAAGCGAACATTCATGTTCATGTTCATGGCAGGGATCGCTAGAGTCGCGCCTTTACGAACTTTAAGGATACGGTCTTATTGTACGTGTATAAATTGTGGAAAATTAAGTTCCTTAGAAAATGATGGGAAAACAATTTAATATTGATGTCTAACTTTCACAAAACGAAATAAAACATGTTTTTAGATGATGTTTTTTTTCGCATATACAAAATCAGGCGGCTGGTATTAAGCGGAAATTTCAACTATAACGCCATCTGCAGAAGGACTGCACTATTTCGCCTTTATCCGAATTTTCCACCCCGCGGTGAATCGCCTACAAGTAGTAAATTTAATAATTGTTTGAAGTTCAGTGAAATATGACCCCAGGTCTGATGATCATCATGGCTATTGAGTCAATAAGAGGCATATATTCAATTGAAAGAAAAAATATTTCGCGTGCGTTACGTAAGAAGTACCTAATTCAGTGATGATTATAAACTGAAGCCTACCGCATCGTCCGAGAAATGTACCCACATGAGTTATTAAAAAAATTTAAAAAATAAGAACAAGCGAACATTTTTAATGGATGTCGTCAGAATAAGAACAACTCATTCTTTCGGCTTATTTTATATAGAGAGAGTTTAAGAGTCATCTTCATTGATATCAATCAATGTTATCAATCCACTTTCATAATCGGACCGGTTCGCCCTAAAAAATCAGGAGTTTCTGTTATGCAAAATTTTGGTAGCTACTGTCCATTTCATGCGAAGTCTCTCATCGCACTTGTTTTATTAACTTAAAGCGGATGTCTTACGATAGGCATATTTTCAGAAGTCTTTCTGCTGCCGCCCTTGGAAAACATCTGAGTCTCCAATTATTTCTGGAAGATTGAAGCCACTCACTTTATACCATAATGTGAATCCAGCCACACTCCTCAATAATCTTATGTTGGCAGCCTGTACCCAAGGTATCACTCTCTCGTTAGAGTAACACAAAATACTGCTAAGTTGATCGTAATAAATACTTCCTCTTTCCTTATAACCAATCTGTACAAAAGATTTAGAACACCACTTGCCATACATATTCGTCGATCAATCTTTTCGTGTTGCAGGCTACCGCTTGAGAATCCAACAACAACGAACATAAACTGGTGGGTCTTATCAGCTTCCCGTCGGCACAGATGTTGCAGCGGGTTTTGGTCACAAGTTAAAAACTCGGATTAACAAATTCCCCCCTCCCTTAATCCGTCTCGCAGCCTCGCCCAATGGGGGGATAGAAAAGTCGATTTTGCTCTACAATAATACTTCCAAGTTGTCGGAACGTGTTCATCGTTTTTTTATTGGTGTAAGTCAAGTAAAAGAAAATCGAAAACGTACACAATTCACAAGAATAGATTAAAATCTTTACGTAATATTTGTTGACATATTTTGACATGAGTAAACAACATTTTTTAATGTCCAAATTACAAAATGACAACAAATTAAAATAACGGTTCAATGACAGTAAACAAATTAAAATAACAATCGAGCGGGGAGCTCCAGAGTTACGAAATTTTGAATATCTGATCTGTCAAAATTTATGGGGCGACGCGATTTTTAAATCGACATTTTCATCGTGTTTTCCAAAGATTCGAAAAATCAAATGAACTGCAAAAATAATTGAGCCCATAGTATTCTTTCTTAGATATTCTTCGATTTCCTTAAGAAAAAAATGCATGTGAGATTGGGTGCCAATTAATTTATCATTATTTTAAGTATTATTATTTATTATTTTTAACTTTATGAGTAAAACCTCAAACTGTAATATTTAAAATTTTATTTATTTTGTAAAATTATTTTCAGTCTTGCTGCAGAGAAATCCTAATGAGTTATAACATTCAATTTACTAGTGCAAAAAAATAAATAAACCAAATTGATTTGTTATTAGAATACGCCGCTGTGTACATGTTTTAGTTGGCATTATATCGTACCGTAGAAGCGATTTGTACTGTCGATGTCGGGAAAGTTATGAGGGGTCCAGATCAGATAAGGGGATTGGGATTGCCCGGGGAGAAAGCGCAGAGCTAAGGGAAGAGACGGGGAAGGGGGTGTGTAGGGACATAGACCATAGACTACCACTGCTTTTGATAGGGTTCAGCTTTCCTTGGACCAGAAGATTCGGCAGATTTTTATTTACTACTATCGAATCAAAGGGATCAAACGGCAGAAATATTATCGAATTTATTGTCTTATTTATATATTATTATATATATAAATAGGAAAGAGTCATTATTCCTTGTACTGATGATGAAAGTGCACGAAGTTTACATTTTTTGTGTTTCTTTTGCATTCCTTATAAAAAGCTAATTTACCTATAAAGCTAATTTTAACGCACACACAATCAATTACATCAATGTACTTTGAATGTAGGCACCTACTCGTACATACTAGTACCCACTTGTACAAACTGGTAACTGTCTAGCAGGTTATAAATTAAAACTTAGTCACTAAAATACCGAATAAATTGCAGAAATTCAACCATCAGTAAACAACTACCAAAGGCACTCTCAAAATTTCGCACGGGGATTATAGAATTTTTGGAACTTCGTAAAAGCAAACATGAAAGTCCCCCGGCCGTTGTATTATTAATATTATTTTTTCAATTCTTGTTATTTATTCGATTCTCAGAAATTCCAATATTCGGAAATACATTAATTGAGGACATGGAAAGACAAAGAAAAGCGATATCCATTAGAACAGGTACGCTGTCAAGGCGTTTTCACTTTTGCAGTCCAAATGTAAAAATAATACTATTCAACGCATTCTGCACATCGCTGCACAAGTCAGAACTCTGGGTAGATTTAATTTTAGTTTTTTTAGTTTCATTTTCACATTTTTAATGCTTATTCGATTTATTTTTTATTTTTTAGTATTCAAGGTTATTTACTTTCTAGTTTTACTTATTATTTGTCTAATTTATTTTATTATTTCGAGATTTGGAATGTATTCCATTGCACTACCCCTGCATACATTCTTATTATGAAAAAAAAACAGTTAACTGGGTTTTAAAGTAAAATTTCAGAGAATGTATAGCAATTATAGATAATCTAGATTATTATCTATCTATGCTTATCTGGAAATACATAAGTACCTACACCCTACACGCAAAACGACAGCTGTTGTGCACCTGCGAATGAGCTATTTAACGATTTATTAAAACACGAGAAAAGCTATTTTTGATGTAACATAATTAACGAAAAAATAGACCGTTTGATTTTACCGATGATTTTCAGATATTATTGTATTTAAATTTACTTATCGTCCAATATTTTTAACAACTTAGATAATGTAATTTTTTGTAACTCTACCTCTTGCTATTATTGTATGTATTTTTACTCATTGTTCAATATTGCTAATGTCTTAAATACTGTAGGGACGAGTTTTTTGTAGCTATACCTACTATTTATAAGCTGTCGTTTTATCGTTAGTCGCAGAAGAAGAAATCTTTAACTCTCCACATCAGGTACATAAACTTGTACCAGGATACGAGTTAGTGCGGTAAAGAATACAAAACGGAAGGCCTTTATACTGAATATAACAGTTAAGTTAAGATCGAGAGGCAAACAGCTACAAAGATGTTTTTGAGTGGACAGAAAACAAAGAAATTCGCTCGGTGCTCTGGCGGCCGGGAAGAACATTTATGGCACCTCAGAGATAATTTTTGTTTGTTTCCTTTTCTGTTTTCCCCAGTGCTTCCCTCGTACCTTTTTTATGGAGTATATTTTTTTCAGCTATAAACATTAAGTATTCCAGCATTTTTATTTCGATAATAGCAAAAGTAACACGGAAAAATAACAATTCTTTGAAAGCGTAGGTTTTCGTGTTTATTTCAGCTTTAAATTCAAGTTTATCGTGTCCTCAATAATTATTTGTTATGCGCGCCGTTTTAGTAAACAATTTTGATCGATAACAAGATGTTTTAAGAATCATCTTGGCGCGTACCTACGTGAAATGTACCTGCCATAACCCTGAATATAATATTGTGTTTATGTATTAATTACCCCATTGACGTATTAATTAGTATTCAAGTATTAAGAGGATTATTCAATATACATCAATGATCAGCCCACTCAGAAATGTAGTATATATTAGCTAGTTAATCAAACCAATTTCGCAGAATGGACCAAGTCTTATTGCACGTCATAGCCAAACTCCCACAAAGGAAACAACAAGCAGGAAGCAAATAACTATTAACCTACTTAGATAACTGCGGACAAGAAGTCTTTAATCTATTCTAGTGCTCTTGTGATCAGGCACTCGATATTCCTCAGAATGTTAGCAACTTTTAGGCGAGGATTTTGCAGTTGTCACAAATCGCTAAGAGTTTTCAAGATAATGAGTCATTAAAAGTTGCTAAATCTAACGAATCTTTTCCGCTTACAAGAAGAGCCTAAGTAAATTAACAAATGGTCGCCTTTTCTTTGATATCCTGACGTCCTGAGAACTGGGATACTTGAAACAATTATATTTAAAGCCTCGGGAAAGTGTGCGAGAGTTCTGAGCCTGAAATTCGTGGATTGGTTGGGTTTAAGGTTTAACCCAGAAAGTTTATTCCGAAGTGTTCTTGGGGAAAAACGTATTCTTTAAGTTGAAACTCTCTTTATTCCGCACATGTATTGAACTTCCGGAACAATTTCAGCGTGCTGCAGTAGCGGGAGGGGATTTTCTTATATAAAATCGTTAGCTCCGAGTAAGAAGATTTGAAATACTGTTACAAAACGTTGGCTCCCTCTTCGCCATTTGGCTGCATTTTACTTGAAAATATTTCACTGCCGTTTTTCTCCCGAGTCAAATATGTAACGAAAATTTCAATCCTCCATCAAATACATGTTTTGAAGTGAAAACTTCTTTAGCACCGTTGTGATTTGAAACGCGATTAAAGGACACTAAAAAGAGACAAACACATACATCTATAGGATTTAGCCTGCGAGAGAATGAGATAGTATAATCGGTCTTCTATTTGTGCCCTGCTTTTTTAGTTTTCCGAAGATTTCACTTCTACAGCGTGTGAATTGCACACTCTGTTTTTTTTTAACGTCAGGCTCTTAAAAACAAGTAAGTTTCATAATTCATCATCTGGAACCGGTTTCAGAACTTAATTTTTAAAAATCCGGTTTTTGGTTGTGTTTTTTAATATTGCACAAGTACTTTGACGACCCCCGTGGCCGAGCGGTTAAGATCCCTGGCTCTGAATCCAGAGGTCACGGGTTTGAAACCCAGCGTGCGCTATTAAATTAATATAAAAAAATATATATTTGGTATGTTTACGGTAAGATTAATGTCAAGAGACTTTACAGTATCTATGGTGAAAATCCACCATCTGGAATGAAAACATTGGCAATGTTTGAAATAGCTTTAGCCGCGTTTAGTAGCCAAACGTTTCTACGACTCGAACTTGAATTTAACAACTCGGCTGTGGATCGATTTGCCGGTCTCCGTGTTTTTCATCAATTTGTATTTCGTGTGAGAGAGATTTTTTTTTTCATCACTGTGTACTGTGTTTGTTTTTTTTTCATCACTGTGTTTCAACACTGTGTTTCCTGTGTGGGAGTTAAAATAAAATCAGATAAAAATCGGGCACCTCCCAAATTTCCTTTGTCATATATCCTTCCCCTCCGTCATTCCTTTCATCCTCACGGCATATACCATCGAGGAAATTTCACAAACTATGACGTATAAATTTTGTACTTACATTTATAATAATATTTTTTTTAAAACGATCTAAATCCGCACATTCTTAGGTAAATGGTTCAAGTATGAAGTAGAGACCTTTGGCGAACCGAAAAACCGAAAGAAATGCAGAAATTTTACTACCTTAAAGTCGAACCTACCAAAGGCACTTTTTTAACTATAGGTCAAACATCAAATTTCGACTTTCTACTGGCTAACTCTACTCTTACTGGCTGGTAAAGTAGAGTTGTCAGTCACCAAAGCTGCTGGCGTGACGTCAAAAACAAAAACGATCATCTTGTTTTGGCGTCCAATAGACGGCCCCCGTGGTCAAGGGGTAAGGTTCATGACTCCCAATCCGGAGGTCACGGAATGGAATCCCAGCGTGCGTAAATAAATGTCATTTGATTAATTTGTTTTCTTTCACAATTAATTGTGAAACCGATGATTGTGAATTCGATTAATTTTTGTTATGTCAATTAATTGTGAATTAATTGTGACCGGTCAGTGGTTGAGTGGGCATCGCATTTGGATCCCACCCGGACGTCGCGTGTTCGATTCCTCGGCTGGCTGAGTCCTCCATCACAACATAAGCAACATTTTTGGCTTTCTGTGGTGGTAGTAGGAGATTTTCAAACATTGTTGGGTTATTTGTAACCCTGGAATGTTTGTCTTTCTTATAAAAAAAAAAACCTTTAAAAATAATATACAGCATCGACCTGGTGTGAGACCATCATTTAGAACTGAAACTTTGCTTGGAATGGCTTTGGCTGTGTTTGGTGACCAGATCTGAATAGTCGTGCTTCCTCACCTTCCTATCCCCTTCCCCTCCTCACTACATTCAGTCTTATAACACACCCCAATTGGGGATGCCATATACTCTCGGCTCCAAACGGGAGCAGCTGGGACTCGTGTGAAGTATTTAAAAAAAATATCAAAAATGGCACATTTTAAATCGTTATAGAAAATTTTTCGTCAACATGAGAATAAAATGATTTGATTTGATGATCATTTGATGATCATCATCACAAAAAGTTAAAATACTATGATTAGTATGCCTTACTATCAATAACTCCGGACAGATGGGACTTTTGTGCGGTATTCACCTTAAAAAAATACCAATCCATCCCAATCCCACGTAACATACTGAGAAAAAAATTCTTAAAATTATTACGATTAAGTAAACCAAATTAACCAAATAATTTTTAGCGAATTTTTAAAAGAATTGGTATTAATTAAAATTTCTTTAAGTTGATATTTTTACTTCACGTACAAATTCTGCGAAAAGATAAAAATAAGTTCATATTTCATTACCGCGAATTTGTCTTGCTAAAGTCTGTCTGTCTATCTGAAAAGTCTTATTCGGGTATCAAATTCCATGGATTATCTTATATTTTTTGCAAGCAAGATAAGCTCATTAGGCCCTAGTGGCACGAAGATTTTTATAAGAAAACAAATTATGTCCCAGCATTTTCTGAGCACATTCCTCTAAGCCGGCGATGATTTGCAAAATTCATTGTTAAGTCTTAAAACGTTAATTTATTCGCAAAGCTTTTTTAATTTGAAAGATAAGGGGATTATGCAAAGAAAAAGAGGTCTTACCTTCTTGGAATTCTGTGCTACTTGTGGCAGAGTTGGCTGAGGCGCCATTTGTTCCATCTGCCGTTTGATTAACAATGTAATCATTTTAGTTTTATCCAAGGCAATATATAAATAGAGTGTGTAAATACAAAGTTGTGGAACGTTAGATTTAAACTTGAATGCGCGCCAAAAAGCCGTGTCACGCCACTAGTTAATTTCAGAACAACTTAAGCCTCAATTACATTAAGCGAGTTTACAAGCGACTAGTCGGCATGTTTAAAAGCGGGTAAATCGGCGAGCGAGATTGTCAGCATGACACACAAAACTGTCCACTCGCTAAGTAGCGAACTACCTAGCGAGTTGAAATCACATGTTTCTCACGTCTTTCTACCCAGGATTTTATCCACATTCTTCTGTGCCGTTTAGCTTTCGTTTTTAACTCCTTTTTGATAATATGGGCTAAAATAACGACTCACGCTCGAACTAGTTCTGTCGACGCTTTGTAGGAAACTGACAGCTCGTAGCTAGCGTCACACGGTAGCCAATAACGATTTCCACCAGAACTAATCCTGACAGACAAAATCAGCTGTTGGTGAGCCGCCATCTTTAGGCAAACACTAGCGAGTAGCGAGTAAAGTTTACAACCTTTATACTTTTTTCGTGGATTGTCCACAATCTGCGAGTTAGCCAGTAATACGATGACACTGAGCGAGTTTACTAACAGATAGTGAATTTCTCACCTAGTAGCAAACTCGCTCAATGTTATCGAGGCTTCAGACATACTTTTATAATTTTTGTGCTGAAGCAGCCGAAATTCTCATCCGGCGAGCACTGGCTTCACGAAATTTGCAGAATCTATTAGTAATCGAGAATTTTTGGGTCAACATTACTTTTTATTTCCATCATGAGCTACAAAGCTCTGAAATTTTTACTAAGCTTTCAAAATGTTAGAAAAGACGACATATTGTTTTTTAATTCAGTTTTTCACCAAGAAAAAATGTTTAAAAATAAAGTGTGTGTAACTTGGTTAAAGCCGGGAAGTAAAAATATTTTTACATAAAAATACTTAAATTCCTTGCATTTTATGTTAAACGAGCTTTAGCAGCCAATCCTAACAAATTCTACTGCACGGGACATTCCATGAAAAAATTATATTTGCGATAAGTAAATAGACAAACTTAAATAAATACTAACCATCATAAATCATATTGCATGTATTCGAAAAGTCACAGAAATGTGACAAATGTCAAACCGAAAAGCTGTTTTATTTTCGTATAATTTAATCCCTACAGCCTCTTTTTCAACCCTTTCAACTTCTCAGAATCATAACACGTGAAAATATTTGGTGTCAACCTAAAATAATAAAATGAAATAAATAATACCAACCTAAAAAAGCGCTTTGAATGTCAAAAGAGTAAACTAAAAGTTAGTTCACTCTTTTGACATTCCCCCACCACATTTATTTTTTCTGCATAGTACAATCATTCAAGTATCATTTTTATAACGTAGCTTACGTGAAGGAATCTCCTCGTAGAAGCAGTCCTGGATTTGTCAATAGGCCTTATAGGCCGCGGCCTAGGGGCGGCAGAGTGCAGGGGGCGGCGCTCGCTCGCTTTGGTAAACCGTTAAGTTTGTGTACGATTATAAACAAAAACAAGTCACTGTGGATAGATAGAATTTTCTATCTAAAAAAGTCCTTTAGACCCCCAGTGGTCCCGCACGGGACGTTCAATACCCGACAGTCTCGTACTGGACCGATGATTATGATGCGAATATTTCACAATAAAATGCTTTGGCAGTGGGCTACCTTTATTTGGTTTCTAATCATATTTTGGAAAGACTAAATAAAGAGTGCTCAAATTCAAAACATCTGTTGATGTACTAACGGTATCTGATCTTTATGGATCTCTTCTTGAATTTATTATAGCAGAGCGAGAACTTTGTAAACTTTGATTATAGCGAAGAAAGTGCAATTGAAATGAGCGCATTTAAGGCGACATTTAGGGCGACATTAAGAGTAAGAGAACCCTAAGAGAAAAACTTCATAGACGAAACATCAAATGAGGAAATTGAAACAACTCCTGGCTGAGAGCTGAATTAGAGAGATGGCAAATTGTTTATTGAAAGAAATAATTTTAGTTTTAACAGGAATTGGTGAACTTTCAACATGAAGAGTCACAAAAAAAGCTCAGTCTCTTGTGCAATATTATACAATTTTATAAGTAAAATTAACAAAATTTTAAGAAACCCCCGACACAAAAAAGGCTGATAACCTTGAATTGCCTTATCAGATTTTCATGAATTGTAGCTAAGAACCATCTCTATTACGTCAGCTTTCAAATAAAAAAAAACTGCATCACAATCGGTCCATTCGTTTAGGAGTTACGATGCCACAGACAGACAGACAGACACACAGACACGTCAAACTTATAACACCGCTCCTTGCGTCGGGGGTTAAAAAACAGTCAGAAATGATTAATCTTTAAATTAATTTTAGAAACAATCTCTGTGCAACGTTTACCAGAACTTGGATATAGCTCTCCGCGTCGCACTTTGCACTCCGGCCACAAATTGTTCTAAAGGTCTTCATTGTCGCAAGAAAAACTTTACTATTTGGCTCTTCTATGCGTAGAAGCAGACTTAGGTATTCTAGTCTAGAGGCATGAATTGTAGGTGTTTTTTCAGGTGCAACAAAAAAAATAATTTTACCAACTTCTATTTTATGAAATATTTATTAAACATTGAAAAATTTATTAAAAACAGAATCGAACTAAAAAATTAAAAATTCAGAAAGTTACAGGGTGTTGAGATGGGGGGGGGTCTCAAAAAAATGGCGCGCCCTGGTTGACACGATTGCAACCCTCCCAGTAATCTAAAAAAAAAAAATTGATTCTTAATTCAAAATGAAATTGTGTTATTTGAAATTTTGTTATAGTCTAGTTCCCACCATAGAGGAATGTATAGAAAAGGTTCACACCAATTTTCAAGTAAATTGGTTTAGTAGAACTTGAGATATCGCGTCAACCGCCTCGAAAAAAGCGGTTTGGAGAAAAATGGGTTTAAAATTTTGTTCTATTTAGATTTTGGTTAGATTCCGTCTAAGCGCCTCCGTACATGGAGCTACTTACAAACTATTCGAGCCTGATGCGCGTAGCACGCACGCCGCTCGTGGGTACCCGCCATACAATTTTGCTGGTGTTCGTACACGGCGCTGCGCGACGGATGTCAGGTTGAAGTCGGTAGCGCGCTAACGACGGTGCTGGTAGCGCGCTACGCGTTGTAGCATTCGTGTCTGCTACTTTCGTTTGACGTTTGACAGAAATGGCGTCTGAACATGAAAGTAATGTTAGATTTGTTCAGGAAGTGAATAAAAATGCGTGTTTACATAACTTTACATTACCAGAATACGCAAGAAAGGATTTAGTGAAGAAGGCATAGATTAATGTTGGAAAAAAAGTCATTTGACATCGTTCGACATCGTGTTTACTCCACGGCTGCACGTGAAAAATGATCAAGTTCAGTATAATTCGGGTAGTGCCGTGTACGGAAACCAGCTTTAAAAAGTAGTACATCTGCAGGGTACTTGTGGTTGTGTCACAATCACGTAGTTTGTAAGTATCTCCATGAACGGAGGGCCTAAACCGCGACATTAAAATGGTTAGAACTTTTAAAATATTGCGAATTTCGAAAAATCCTTTTAAGGAGATATTTTTGAATATTTAAAATTTGGAAATACCTATGAAGAAAAATAAAATTGTTTTTTTTTTTGTTCTAGACTAGAACACCCCCTTAATCAATATTTTAAACGTGGAGCTATTATAGATGATTTTGTCAAATAAAAATCCCGTAAAAAAATTGTAATTGTATGTTTATGAATGTAATTTTTTTTTATTTGTAACCTTGTAGAGTAAGTTAATGTTTTTAACACTAAGAAATTGCAAAATAAAAATCATTTTCCGAAACCGACACTTTAAAAACTTTGGGAAAAGCATCAAAAATATGTTCCGGCTCGTTCAACCACAAAAGAGAACTAATGAGAACTACCGAGAATGGTCGGTAGTTGAAATATAGATTTACAAAGAGTACTTATATATTCATGTTACACTTTTAGTTTATGACTAATTTATTCGTTTATTTCATTTTTGAATACCTACTTAACCTATATTTGAATATTTATTTTTAAAATTGTGTGTACCTAAAAGCCTACAAGTGAATGATTATGATAGGTGGCAACTTCTAAGAATGAGGAAGGGGCGGCCAAATGAAGTGGCCTATACGTATGAAAAGTGTAAATCCGGCCCTGCGTAGAAGTTTTGCGATGAACTATTTAAATAGAGGCATTATTTATATAAATTTTCCAAAACTCTACTATTCTTCTATTTCATAATGCTCATTGAAAACTTCTTAATAACAAAGTGTGAATATCAACCATCAATCAACATAAGACAATTACTTACATACAATGTAGTTACGTATACTTTTATTTTTATTTTTAGAAATCAGGCAGTTATTCTAAAAGAAATAGATGACGAACCAATTAAGTTCTATTATATATCTCTTTATGTTATAAAATTAAACATAGAAACTCATCGATATTTGTCGATGTAGGACATGAAGGTGCAATTTTAACAAAAACATCAGAAAAATAAACAACAAGAACAGTGAAATCAGTATTTCAGTTCGAGTCTGTAATTAGAGGTAGCGTAAGGATTGATTTTGTAATAGTTTTCTGTGCCTTCATGATTGGATCTAGTGCAGATGCAGTGCCACTACCCCGTGCTATGATACCATACTCAATAATAGATTACTAATAATAATAATCATACTCAAAAATAAATTATTTTCAATTGTGTTGTAAGTCGAGAAAGTTTTTTGAGATCATCCGCATGTTTGATGTAAATTACTCCATCACTTTCATTTTTTTAACCCTCACTTTATATTCCTCGTAACAGATATATTCGAATCCCCCTTCTTTTGCCTTAGTCTTCGACCTGCACAGAAGATCTTAGAAGTAGGCACCAAGAATTTTGCTAAAAAAAAATTCTGGTATCCGTTTCCTTGGATTGTGGTTGGGTTGCTTCCTGTTTAGTAGAATCCTGTTAGTAAATCTAAAGTGGACTTTTGGTGGGATTCCTGGTCATCGGTCCGGAGTTTTCTAGATTTCGAGAATATCATCGCCTTTTAAGTCAACACTTGTGACTGCGGCCACACGTTTAATTATTTCCACAGGCTGCTCTCCCTCTTTTTCTGATATCCCTGGAAATTCAAGGGTGTCTTCGCGAGTTCTTTCCTTCACTTCTGCCAATCTGATTTCAAGGCTCTTTATTATCCCTTTTTTGGCGTTAATTCCTTTCTCACTGATTCGATCTCGGAAACCAGTTTAATTATGGTCTCCATCTTTAGATGGATGTCATCATATTGACGGCCGGTGAAGTCTTTTGTGCTTCTGCTTTCTCGATTTTCATCATCATTTTTTATTATTATTGCTTGTTTAAACACTTCTAATTTTTTTCTATCTTCGTCTTCATTTTCTCCAGCAAGATATTAATATGCAAGACAGCAAGATATACCCGGGGCAACAACGTTTTAAATAAATGAAAAACAAATCAATTAGGAAGCCACATATTAATGCAATATGGTTGGTTGATATTGCGTGCAGTATTGATAAACACGATGTTATTGCTCGCAGTCAGATGGATGCATTCACGGATTGCCGCCATATAAGCACTTCCTAACCTACCGTACTCACATAAAATATAAATAATAAAATGTATTTAAAATGATTGCAAGTTATTACAAAGTCTGCACGCCAATGAATGCAGAATCACAGGTCATTCAATTATGGACAGATTAGGGGAAAATGAGAAGAATAATGCAATATTAAATACAATATTAGATAATACAATATTGTATGATACAACATCATTATTATATTAGATAATACAATATCATTATGCAATACAATATTAGTTAACTTCAAGTCACGAATTGAAGATGAAATAATATTCAATCCCTCCCTCGTAACTCGTAACTCATAACTAACCCAAAAACGTAGCGTAATAGAGACTGACTCGACAATACTATAAGAAAGATCTTATACTAATAGCTACTTATTGGGGAACAAAAAAATAGGACAGTGTAATTTTCAACTCTGCAAACACGAAAGAAGATTGAAGAAGATAAACACGAAGACGCTATCAGAATCTGTTACTTATTCGAAGAGATGTCGTGATTGTGTATGAAGATGGCTCCTTACTTACTTCCATTATTGCTCCTATGACAACTTGTTTAAGTAAGATATCGTTCACACCTGTTACGTTTTACATTCTGCCACTCGTCGCTGCTGTGTTCCTACTTTATTCAGATACGTGTCCTACACTTAGAGTGGCGCTTTACTGCAAAGGATGGATACTACATACTACCTTACCTACTTTAGGAGGACAAGGAGAATGATATATATTGCACTGTGTTGATGGAAATCACCAATGCCGTTCCTAATATAGATATATGTAATTTTTACATATATTTTAAATTAAGCTCAATTAATTTTTTTAAATTATGGAAAGCAATATTATTTGGAAGAATGTTTTAATAATGAACGTGCTACTGAAATCTTTGAAAGCGAGACAACTGTAGATATATAAAGATTATGCATGGTTGTCCAATCATTTTTCATTATTCATTCATTATTTGTCACTATTTTTCCGCCATCTCAAAACCGTTGTTAAACAAATTTAAAAGGATCGTTATATAAATGGAAAGGACAGGAGGAATTTCGAGAATATCTGGCTATTCAGATCCGATCACAAATGCAGCTCAAGTTATTTCAAATAACGTTTACAAAAAGTTGCATTTAATTGTTATTGAATAGTTTGTCTTTAGTTCTCTCCAGAGATATTATGTTTTATTAATACTGGCCAGTATCTCAGTACTATTCTGTATTGATTAAAAGACTTATAAGTTCTTTGAGATCAGTGACTGTTTATTGTTATTTCGTTCTGTAAAAGTAATGTTTAAATGGACACACAATTGCTACTGGGAGGCTAGTTTAGGTCTGAAGAGCTCTTGCAAAATAATGACTCTGCCTATCCGTCTACGGCTATCTTCGGCACAAGTTGTAACCGACACCATGTGATCCGAAAATAACATTGACAACTCAAACAATGCTAGAAAATAGACTGATTATGATACATTACAGCTATCGTTTCGATTATGAGCGATCGTGGTTGAAGCAGGGCCTTGAAGCAGGACTGATCCACATTGTAAATATACTAAAAATATTTAAAAAAGGTATAATTTATGTAGACAACGCAAATGTCTATAATGTTGTAGATAGATATAATGTTGTAAAGATTGTAGATAGATAAATATGATGAATACATTGGATTACGCACTGGATTATTTTACAATAGTTCAATGTTCACAAATTGAGGGGTTTATATTCAATAATTGATTAATCGACGTCCAGCATCGAAATAATTTTAAAACCCAAGTGGCATAAATAAAATGATTAATGGCAAATGCCGGAAAAATTTCCGACCTGTTTTCCGATAGTTACAGTTATGGGAAAAAATATTGTGCAATGTCATGCGGTCCGGATAAATTTGAGATGTTTATTGTTTTGCATAATCATGACAATAGCAATAAAATATTATTTTGGAAAAAAGGTCGTTGAAATAAGGATAGTGGAAAACTGCCCGTTTCGAATACGCCTTAAAAACCATTTAAACACAGAAGTACCTGCTTCTGTGTTTTTTAAAATTGGACGCGAAACGGAGAGCGAACAAGAACAAATATCACAAATTTTCGAGTACATTCATATTAAAATGCTCGCGAATGTTGAAATTGTCGCCGGACGGATTCCGGATGGCGTGAAATCTCTGCTCCCGCTTCCGGACTCCCTTGATTTGTGGCTGCCAGATGTGGGATTGGAAGTGGAACGATAAAAATTCCACGTGAGAAAAGTTGTGAAATGAAACGAAATTAAAATATTTTTACCGTAATGTGGGTTAAATTGCACAAAAAAAACTTTTTTTAAACATTAACCCCCCGGCCTCGGCCAGATTTTGTCAGAAGGTCGAAATATTTCCGCTTTACAATAAAATGCAATTAAATTGAATATTTGTGAACGTATCCGAAAACTAAAAACTGTCTTTGAAAAGTGAAAAAATACGCTTTCAAATTTTGTAATTAGAATTGAACATATAATTTAAAAAATTCAAAAAATTTGCAAACAAACATAAAAAAGTTTTAAAAATGGCTCACCTTACTGATTATTTAAAATGACTGATAACGAAAAAAAATTATACATCAATATATATTTTATTAGAAAAATGATTATAAACGTTATTGTTGCCTCACCTTTTTGTCGTTCCATGTAAAAATAATTTATAAAAAATTTCTAAAGTTTCATTTTTTTTTCAAATTGCGATCCGAAACTGAGGTTTCATAAAGGTGTACATTTTACTCCTTTTGTGGTTAATTTCTTAATTTTAATATAGAGCGTGGTGTTTTCTCTCTCTAAAACCGTTATTTTTTTAGATTATATTTATCTCTATGATGATAGTAAGGGAGACAACGATTTCTATGAGACCATATGAGTTGTTCCGAAAAGCGAACAAATTAGCCTGAAGGAATTAGTATAAATGATTAGTTGAAAATTCATAACGCCCCTTTGGCTTAGATACTCGAAACACTACCAATACTTAGTACTCAAAATACTACCAAGGTAGCATTTAAAAGTTTTTTTCGTAAAAATATTTCCATGGTATTGACATTTACATCCACACTACGTGATTTTAAATTCTTGCATTTTCCTATATATTATATTAATCATAATTTACACGGACTAGCGCACAGGCAATAAAATATCAATTGCATGAACAGATTAATGCCAATGGCGTTAATAAATTTAATTAAAACCAACTACCTGTCGATTAACATTGTGCATAATTAATTCTCTCGTTAGTATGGTCAGGACACAAGATAAATTGAAATTAAAAGCTTTCGGGCAGTTTTAAATTTTAAAATAACATCACGTAGTTCATGTTTTTTATCGTAATACCCCTATGTGTGCAAAATGCGAACGCTTCGTTTGCTATAATCACCGCGGGAGGAAATTTGTGACGCAATTCTGCGTAGGATGCAAAATAATCGGGTTTCGTTTGTGGTGCCATTAGCT
This sequence comes from Glyphotaelius pellucidus, assembly GCA_936435175.1. Lineage (NCBI taxonomy): Eukaryota > Metazoa > Arthropoda > Insecta > Trichoptera > Limnephilidae > Glyphotaelius > Glyphotaelius pellucidus. Next base: position 10,009,012 of record OW386545.1, on the reverse strand, counting down.
TATAAATTATAATTTATTGATTGTTGCCTATACGCGATATAAAAAATGCAATATTATAGCGATACGAGGACTTTGAAATGCTCCCGCTTCATGAATATTAGATTTTACGTCATACCTCCGGGAAAATTGTTCTAGAAATTCGGTGACGGATTTTCGATATCGGTTTTGTAAATAATATATTCCTGAACTACGGAATAAAAATAGCTTTCATCACAGCTGGAGAGATTAAACATCGTGTTAATAAAGTTATCTCTGACGTTATTGATTCTCTTGTTGAGAACGATTGATGGATTGAATTCGAAAATAAGAAAGAAAAACGGGATGGAATACCTGCTTTATTATATTTATAATTTCAAGAAAAGGGACTACGTTTTAGTGCGAGAAGCGTACGTAATATATTGGGGAAGAAGCGCATGGGACGGGAAATTTGACGAGTTCTTCACAAAAGTAGTCCACCTAAGATATAAATTTTCTTTATGGAAATGCTTGAGAGCATTTATTTAATGAACCTTTATTGAAGCGTTTTCAGAGGAGATATTCAAATTTCTAGCGAATAGTCTTTCAAAAAATATATTTCAATAGCAAAAGCATAATAAATGATTTGGCCATTAAAGGAAATCAACCATCAGCTTAATGTTTTGGAAATTGATGGTACAAAGGTAGTAGGCCAAAAATAATATTATGTAAAGTATAGTGTATAATATCACTTTTCCATTTTTTTTCGAAAGTATTTCTAGGAACACATTTTGTAGGAAAGTATTACAAATATAATGATGAAGATTTATCGGCCCGATATTTGAAGTATGTAGTTTTGAAAGTAAGTTGTTGGTAGGTAGGCTAAAACAGTGAATAAAATTGTGATTGAAGATGTCAAATCCACCAAGTTCAGGTGTACACTTGTGTATATTATCTTCATCCGAAAATATTTGTATCATATTTTACGATAAAACAAAGTGTTGTACAAAATAAGTCCGCAGTGGTCGGCATTCGAAACACGTTTTACGATTTCAGTTCTGGCGACTTTCACAAGGTGAAAAAGTGATTTAGTGAAAATCCTATCCTACAAAACGTACACCGTGAGTGTTGGGTCGCATTAGGGGGAAGTTTCGCAGGAAAACGCGCGTGGGTTTAAAAGTATTGAACCACCCACACTTGGCCGAATTTCCAAGGGATAGTTGTAATTTTTATTTATAGGTTAAAAGTTTAACAAAAATACCAGGCAAAGATTACGGATCGAAAATGCTGAACAATTTCGCTGGGTTTGATAGTGGCTGGGTGGGAAGAACGTTGGCTCTCGTCGCAATTTGAATAACGTACGAAATATTTTCATTTCAAGTGTCGATACCAAATGAAAAATTTATTTATTGCAAAATTTGGTAGGTACTCATGATTTGTTATATGTAGGCATTCTTTAAATTTTTAACACGAAATTGCGAGGGTGAGTGCGTTCTTTAAGTAGGAAATGTTCACAAAATAAATAAAAAAATGAGTAAATTATTAAGGAATTTTTTTGTTAAATAGCTATCTATGAACTCCCTAAACAAGCCTTCTCTCCAGTGAAAGATACTCTCAGTATCGCCCTGGAGATATAACAGGATTTGAAATGTTATTTGAAATGATCTTTGCCGGGTTTAGTGTCCAGATATAATTTATTAGTCATATACAGTCTCATAATATACCCGAATTGATGTTGCCATAGTACCTACCTCTTTTAGGCATTTGGGACCCTTGTGCGAAAAAATCCGTTTTTATTTTTCGAAATTCTAGAATTATTTTCGTCCGTCTACATACCTGATGAATCCATCAAATGTGCCTTCATTGTGGGACAAGGGATGTGCGATATATAGGCCACACGAGATCTAGCGCGGCCGCCGAGTGCCGACACTGATTCAGTATTCTGGACGATGTAGTCAGCGTCAGCAAACTGCCCCACAAATTTCCTATAATATTATTCCGGGAATGGTAGCGAGAAGCATTCAATTCTCTGTTCAGTATAGCCACTCTATGCACTCTCTACTCTCTACTCTCCAGTCGACAGTCGCCAGTCGCCATGTGCCATTGTTGCCATTGGAACCGAAGCGTCAAAAGTCAAAACACCGTTTTATTATTATTTTGCCCGCGCACAGGGCGGATGCAAAATAACAAAGAGTCTTGGCATTTTCATACCAATTTTTCAATTCAAAGCATTTTTTTCATTTTAGTTTATTAGAGAAACAAACAATTATACATATTTTATTAAAGTAATAACGTGTTACACGAATGCATGAACCAGCAAAGTTTCCGTAAAATTTCATAGTATATGTATATGAAAAACATGGAAAAAGAAAAAGAAAAAAATTCTAAAAATGAAATAAAAAACACAGATTATAGTATATTTTTCACATAACAAGTAAACATGATTAAAAAAGAAAAACAACATAATGAGAATGATAAAATAACCCACAGCAAGGGTAGAGGGTTGGTAATTAACAACTTGTTTTAATTTTTTCTATTACGCATTTAGTAATTGATCTGAGGAAAAATGGAAAATGTCAGCTTCTGAAAACATATTATTGTATTTTGTGCACGTCCTTCTGAGAAATGAAAGTTGAGTGTAATTTTTTTTTAGTGTGTGATGTGGAATAATAGTTGGTTTGACCTTGTATTTCGTATTAGACAGTGGAAATTAATGCTTTCTTAAAGATAGTTGTTGTCAACAACGTTGTTGATGACTTTGAATAATAATTTCTGGTCGGATGTGTTTTTTCTATCTTCTAAAGTTGATAAATTATGGAATGTTGACGAGTCTTTTAGATGTTCTGGGCTAGGAGTACCTCATCACAGATGACACTATTATATTTGACTGCTGTTTTATATACCTACTTATATATATTTTTTTTCCAACATAGAATTATTATGTTTGGATTATTAAATTGATTCACCTACAAATTCCAGAAAAACATTAACTACCCATAAATTAAGTTTTAAGCATTGAGGTAAATTTACGGTAAAAAATGCACCATGAAATTTTTTTAAGTGCAAATATGTATAGTACACGCCAAACATTTAGACCGGCCTGACCGGCCTGATGACGTTGATCAGAAATCGTCGCATTACGCGGTTTTAAGGTCGGAAACGTGGCAAACGTCGCCACCCACGCCTTTCTCTGTCGTGCGTATGTTTTTACGCATATTTCTCTTTCGCTTACACTCATTCAGTAAATTGTACCATGTTCAGGCCGGTCTCAAACATTGGCGTGTACTAGAAGTAGTATTAATATATAATAAGTATCATAAAGCATTTTAAAACTTAGTAAATGTTCGATTTTACCCGTTTCTCGTTTCTTATAAAATTTCTGAATATCTAAAAATATATAATGCAATTGAGTTCTTCGCAATCTCACTGTGGTCAAAATGATTGTTGGAATGTATTATTTAAAATGCCGGAGTACCAACAACATGCACTTTTCACATGTGGCAGATGCACTTCTGAATGACATACAGCGGCGATACAGCGGAGCTTGCAATAGCAAACTTGAGTGAACTGGTTACAAAACTATACAAAGTATTCAGTGGTGGAACTACGGTAGGACGTAGGACAACGGACGGACCGGAATAATTGAAAGAAATGCATTTTTTATATCACCGACAAAACTTTTAGTGCTTTGCAAGCGTTGTGTGCATGTGAATTGTTTCCATTAAATATTGAAAACCTAGATCCTGATGCAACTATAAAGGTTTTAATGCAAACATCGCTTTTAAAAATAAAACTTTTAGGATGTGCATTGGACGCCTTTATATTTACCATGACGATTCACGGTAACGGTATAGTGACGGCATAAAAAAGGCAATAAACATACGTTCCTTATCACAATATTGCTGTAGCTCTTTCAAAAGATGAGATACAAAATGAACGTAGGTCTCCCTCCAAAGGAAAAAAGTTATTTCTCTAACGCACAGTACCGTGACGTACCTGTAGACCCCTACCGACAGATACTACTTGCCGTGACGATAATTTTGAAAGGATAGTATTGAGTGAATTCCAAAAATTCAAAACGTCACACGTCAATGCACTGATGGTTTTGCTTTTGTTCTTAAAGCTCGTCTTCCCACATTTCTACCGATTTATTACACATTTTCCATAAATATACATTAGTTTTAAAGCTCGTCTTCCCACATTTCTACCGATTTATAACACATTTTCCATAAATATACATTAGTTTTAAAGCTCGTCTTCCCACATTTCTACCGATTTATTACACATTTTCCATAAATTTACATTAGTTTTAAAGCTCGTCTTCCCACATTTCTACCGATTTATTACAATTTTCCATAAATATACATTAGATTTAAAGCTGAGTACAATGTATTATTACTAAGTATTCTGGTAGGCGTTGGGGCGTGGCTAATTAATGAAGAGTGGGTGGGGGAAACAGAACGGACATTGAATGGAAACATATCTAAGATTGAGCTACAAAATATTTTTTTATTGATAATGGATTCCTTATTATTAAGGGATTTTTTTTTATTTCCAAAGCTTCTAAGTTATCTAAGCGTTTTCCTTTATTTTTAGTATTAAGACACCTTAAATGTTTTTTTATTCTAATTTAGAAATTACGAGTTGTTTTCCCGACGTAAAACGAGGTCATTTAGTCATATATAGTCACATACCTCTCCTTCTTCTTTTTGAGCGGGTACTTCCGGGCTTTAGACATATAATGCTGCCGCTCTTCCTTTTATTCTTAATAACAACAGTCGAAAATGGGACGAACGGTGATTCTATATCTGCACCCCCCCCCCCCGAAGGAAACATACAATCAGTTTCATACATCTCTCTCACACGTATAAAGAAACACAGAAAATGAAACGCAATTCCCGGTGCAAAAAAGTAGAATTTTGGAGCAAGGAGTGCATGACTGTGTTCGATTTTCAAAGTCAATCAGGAAGTGCCTTAAAATCAGCAATGCAAGCTGTTAACCCCTTAGGCTAATTTGAGCGCTTTTCGGAACAACTCATATAGGTCTAAAGAAATCGTTGTGTTTACCTTACTATAATTAATAATTAATAATAATTAATACTTACAATTTATTCATTTAAAATAATATATAGTATATTTGCGGCACGTTCCAGAGTGGAAGATACTATCAGTATCGCCCTGGTGCAAGACCACCATTCAGAATTGAAACGTTGCTTGAAATGGCTTTAGCCGTGTTTAGTGACCAGATCTGAATAGCCAGGTACTTCCCCCACCTTCCTCTTCCCTATCTCCTTCCCCTCCCCACTACCTTCAGCCTCACAACATACCCCAATTGGGGATGCCATAGTCTCACTGGCTCCAGACGGGAGCAGTTGGGACTCTTGTGCGGTATTCATATAAAAAAAAATAAAAATAAATAATAATGGTTAGAAATATGATCTAAACCGTGTTAGAAAGAGAAAAACCTTGCTTTATATTCAAATCTAAAAGTTAGGAATTAGGAAACCTAAGTTTCAGATCCCTATTTGAAAAAAAAATTATGGTGCTTTGGGAATTTTTTTATAATTAATTAAACGTGAAACAAGAAAAAAAAATGCGTTGACGATAACGTTTAAAATAAATTTGCCTAATAAAATATGTGTGTTTTAATTTTTTTTCCTTATTAGTAATTTTAGTTAGAAAAAACATAAAGGCGAGCCGAGCCATATTTAAAACTTTTCTATAATTGCAATCGAAATTTATATATTTCAAAAAAGTACGTTTATTTCGAATTGTAAAATTTGAAAGCGTATTAGGTACTTTCACCTTTCAAAACTGTTTTCAGTTTTGGAATACGTTCACAAATATTCCGTTTATTTGGATTTTATCGCAAAGCGGAAATATTTTGACCTTCCGACAAAATGGGCCCAAGGCCTGAAGGGTAAATCAATAATATAACATTGTTTATCATTATTTTAGCTATACCAAATCCCTTATCTGCCCATCAATATGCGATTAGTAATATTGATTTCTTACATACAGAAAATTTATTTTTGTTCTTGAAAATTTTATTTTTATTTGGTTGACTACTTTCTACTTAAATACTAATTTAATATCGTCTGGCCCAGTACGTAATAGAATTTTGTTTTAAGATTTAAAGACGCAAAAAGTCGCCGGGATGAAATAAAATTATTATATCACATTTTCTGTCCATATTATTAAAATTATTTTTCATGCCAAAAATGCAAAGATTTTTGATGTCCGATAAAATTCCACAAATTTGTTCAATGGAAGCTTTTGTGATATTTACTGGAGTAATAAAAATTCATGATATCAATTATTGAATGAAGCTTATGGAATTATGCCATCTATCGCTTTAATCCAAAACTAAAATGATTGTGCAGCGCCGCTCACGGCAGCCTTTGAACTACGTTAGCGCACCCATACGGATTATTTCAGTTGAGGTATATTTGTCGAGAATTTGTCTGACACGTTACCTTCGGGTCGGCTCAGTTTTAGGACTGAGGTGCCTAACCTAACCTTTTTCTTGGACCTCTTTTCCGGGGTGGCGGGTCGGCTATAGCCACGAAAAATTGAACCCCCGGACAAAAATATATAAGAACGATAGTGTGGAGAGTGAAGCGGGATGCTATGTTTGTTTAGGCCCTAATTACGTGAAGAGTGGTTAGGGCCAAAAAGATATATATATCGACGGGGCCCTGGAGTATTCTAGCGACCGGAGACCGATGTGGACTATTTGGACCGGTTCTTGGGCCATTTACTTTTGGAACTGGAACATAAAATCAACGGTTCCAGGTTCCAGCGTCAGCAAAAGAATCGGTTCAATGTTCAATGTTTAATGTAACCGGGACAGTAATTTCGACCATCTCTACAGGATTCGTTGTTAAATGTGTTCAGGTTGGTCTCTACGTCTCTACGACGAAAGACTCGGACAAGGAATATCGACAGTTCCAGTGGCAGCCGACAGCAAACGAACCGGTTCCAAGTTCCAAATAACCGGAACAGGAATATCGACTTCCTCTTCAGAACCTTACATCGAAATGTGATAATAATATTTTTATTTTATACTAGCTGGTACCCGGCATGCGTTGCCATGCCATTTAAAAAATAAGTTAATTCGTCCCGTTCCCCTTCCGCCTCCCCTTCCTCTCCCTCGTTCTCTTTCCCTCTCGCGTTCCCACTCCGCCTCCTCCACCTTCCCTCCCCCCACTCCACTACCCCTTTCCCCGTCTCGCCCACCCCCTCCCAAGCTCCCCTCCCCCCTCCCAGGTTCCCCTTCCCAGATTCCCCTCCCGGGTTTCCCTCCTCCCCCTCCCGCGAACCTCCTACCTGAGTCCCCCTCCCGCATTTCATACATTCTTTCCCGGTACATTCAGTTTTCAAACAGCTCGCATGCCACCTTTGGCATATTTCATAATGCCAGAGCTCACCAGTAGTAAAATCCAATTTGGAGTAGTCGTTCGGAAGTCATGCGCGTAAATACATTTCGGCGATTCATTTTTTGGAGATAAATATTAACTACGATGCCTGAATTAAAAAATATATACCAACATGGTTTTCACGGCAACGATTTGTTTTGCTTTTCTTCTGACCTTAGCAATAACTCGCCTTTTTCGACAGAAGACGTAAAATAAATATAATATATTAATATTTATAATTTCGTAACGCCAGAACTTACCATAATATATAGCCTATATTACTCGCATATAATGAAGCTTTCTATTGGTGAAAAAATTCTAAGATCGGTTTATTAGTTTATTGTTACGCGTGAAAGCGTAACAAACAAATACACGCAGTTTCGCATTCAAAATATTAGTATAGATTTAGAATATTAGGGTAGGTACTTTCTATTACACAATTCAATTTACCAAATTTTGACACAGGCATTTAAATACAATAGCGAGTTCCCGGCATATGCTATGCCACTTAATAAAGAAAAAAATTCGTTATACTTATCTTTTCCCATTCGTCCCAAATGATGCCAGAACTCACTATACACGTATAGAAACCATCGCGAGCATGCGCAAATCAAATCCCCAAAGTTTCATCGCAATCGGATGAACGGTTTTGCAACGCAAAACATCACACACACATAGACAGTAACAAAGACATTTTCTATAGATCAGTAATTTTAATATCAAAAATGTCAGTTGAGCATTTTTTAATTTTTTTAAAGCTTACATTAAACAATTTTGTATTTAAAAAATGTTTTTGTAATCTATACTAATATTATAAAGAGGAAGGATTTGATTGTTTGTTTGTTTGTTTGTTTGTTAGTTTGTTTGCATCGAATAGGCTCCGAAACTACAGAACCGATTTGAAAAATTCTTTCACTGTTGGCAAAACAAATCGTTGGCGTGAAAACCATGTTGATATATATTTTTTAATTCAGGCATCGTAGTTAATATTTATCTCCAAAAATGAATCGCCGAAATGTATTTACGCGCATGACTTCCGAACGACTGTAACAAATTGGATTTTACTACTGGTGAGCTCTGGCATTATGAAATATGCAAAAGGTGGCATGCGAGCTGTTTGAAAACTGAATGTGCCGGGAAAGAATGTATGAAATGCGGGAGGGGGACTCAGATAGGAGGTTCGCGGGAGGGGGAGGAGGGAAACCCGGGAGGGGGAGGGGAATCTGGGAGGGGAAACCTGGGAGGGGGGAGGGGAGCTTGGAAAGGGGTGGGCGGGACGGGGAAAGGGGTAGTGGAGTGGGGGGAGGGAAGGTGGAGGAGGCGGAGTGGGAACGCGAGAGGGGAAGAGGACGCGGGAGAGGAAGGGGAGGCGGAAGGGGAGGCGGAAGGGGAACGGGACGAATGGGAAAGGACACGAAGGAGAAAACAATTTATTTATCAAATGGCATGGCAACGCATGACGGGTACCAGCTAGTTTCTAATAATACCATTTATTTAAGCGTATTTCATCACCTTTCAAAACCAGTATTTAGTTTTTGGATACGTTTACAAATATTCCATTTATTTGAATTTTTATTGCAAAATCGATACATATCGAAACATTTTTACCTTTTGACAAAATACGCCAAATTTTTGAAGGGTTAAGCTTTGAGCTTTAACCTTAAGCTTTGAGCTTTAAGCTTTGAGCTTCAAGCTTTGAGCTTTAAGCATTGAGCTTTAAGTTTTGAGCTTTAAGCTTTGAGCTTTAAGCCTTAAACTTTAAGCTTTGAGCTGAAAGCTTTGAGCTTTAAGCTTTGAGCTTTGTGCTTTGAGATTAAAGCCTTGAGCTTAAAGCTTTGAACTTTAAGCTTTGAGCTTCAAGCTTTGAGCTTTAAGCATTGAGCTTTAAGTTTTGAGCTTTAAGCTTTGAGCTTTAAGCCTTAAACTTTAAGCTTCGAGCTGAAAGCTTTGAGCTTTAAGCTTTGAGCTTTGTGCTTTGAGATAAAGCCTTGAGCTTAAAGCTTTGAACTTTAAGCTTTGAGCTTAAAGCTTTGAGCTTTAAGTTTTGTGATTAAAGCCTTGAGTTTAAAGCTTTGAGTTTAAAGCTTTGAGATTTAAGCTTTGAGCTTAAAGCTTTGAGCTTAAAGCCTTAAGCCTTGAGCTTTAAGCTTTGAGCTTTAAGCTTCGAGCTTTAAGCTTCGAGCTGTAAACTTTGAGCATTGTGCTTTGAGCTTTAAGTTTAGAGCTTAAAGCTTTGAGATTAAGCCTTGATCTTAAAGCTTTGAACTTTAAGCTTTGAGCTTAAAGCTTTGAGCTTTAAGTTTTGTGATTGAAGCCTTGAGTTTAAAGCTTTGAGCTTAAAGCTTTGAGCTTAAAGCTTTGAGATTTAAGCTTTGAGCTTCAAGCTTTGAGCTTTGAGCTTTGAGCTTTTAGCTGTGAGCTTTGAGCTTTAAGCTTTGAGATTAAAGCCTTGAGTTTCAAGCTTTGAGCTTTGAGTTTTAAGCTTTAAGCTTTTATCATTAAGCCTTATGCTTTGCGCAAAGCTAAAAGCTTAAAGCCGAAAGCATTAAGCTCAAACATCAAACTCAAAGCTTAAAGCTCAATCTTAAAGTTCAAGCTTAAAGCAAAAGTTCAAAGCTTAAAGGCCAAAGTTCAAACTTAATATCAAAGCTCTAAACTTAAGTTCAAAGCTTAAAGCTTAAAACTCAAAGCACAAAGCTTAAAAATAAAGCTCAAAGCTCAAAGTTAAAGCTCAAAACACAAATCTCAAAGCACAAAGCTCAACACTCAAAATTCAATATCAAATCTTAAAGTTCAAAGCTTAAAGCTCTACACATAAAGCTTAACGTTGAATGCTAAAGTTCAAAACTTAAAGCTAAAACTCAAAGCACAAAGCACGGCTTGCGTTGCAATGCAAAGAAATTAATTGATTCTCCTTGAATGTCCTTTCCCGTGCGTCCCCGTTCACCTTCCGAGTCCCCTTCCCCTTTCGCGTTTCCCTTCTACCTACCCCGCCTTCTCATCTCTCGTCTTCCCACCCACGTACTCCACCTCCCCCGTTTCCCTCCCCCTGCCTCTCCTCCTTGCCGCTTAAATATATGAAATACGCACATTTTCATTTATACAAATTTAATAACGCCAGAACTTACCATTATAAATAGTCTATATCCTTTGCGGGCGTGCGCACAACAAATTACCAAAATTTCATCGCAATCGGATGAACGGTATGTCAGCGCATAAAATACGAACAAACAAATTTTGATTTTTATATAGCAAATGCTTCCGTGGAAGAGTAGTATTGGTATATTTGTTTACATGTACTTAAATATAAGCATCCACAAATAAAATAAAAAAATAAAAAATATGTAAAATAGGAAAGACTTGATTGTTTGTTGGTGTCCTCCCGTACGGCCCGTACCCCAGTGACGCTTACATCGTATAATACTTACATTTTTAAACTCGTGATATCTTTTGAATGGGATGTCCGAATTGAATAATTCAAAATTTTATATAAAGGCATTGAAGCAGTCTCAAATATAAAATAATTTATTTTGATAAGAATAAATATCAAGATACAAATAAAGAGTCTTTTCTAGCGGCGGCAATTCAATTAATTTTTTAAAATAAAATAACACTTATTGTGGCATAACTATAATAGTTAGACATATGCTGTTACGACATTTTTTGTAGATAATGATGTGTTCTGTAAAGTCGTAGTACATTATTTTATTCTATCATCAATAGTTTTCGCAGCGCACGCGATGTAAGAATATTTTAGGTAATTTTTTTACACCTTGGGTTACATTATTGGAGTTTTAGTAAAGATCTCTAATTTAAAAAAAAAATATAATATAGCCTATGTTACCCGGGAGTAGTGTAGCTTCCCAACAGTGAAAGAATTTTTCAAATCGGTTCAGTAGTTTCGGAGCCTATTCGATGCAAACAAACAAACAAACAAACAAACAATCAAATCCTTCCTCTTTATAATATTAAGTATAGATTTTCACAAGTTATATTTTTATAAAAATTTATTGGAATAACTTGTCATAATAACTTTTAAAGTTCATATGCATCTCCATAATATCATTGACGAAGAAGATACAGCTAATATTTATTATAACCTGGGTAGTATCTCAAATAAAAATATCCGATTTTATTTATATGGGGCACCTATAGACTTTTTTTGTTAATACAAATAAGTTAGAAATTTGTGATCATTTAAAAAGATAGCAGCCAAAAATATTGGAAAAGTTAGTTGAAGATAATAATGTTAATTCTGCATTTGAAGTATGAAATCGACAAAAATGATATAATAGATATCTAAATAGATCACGATGACCGAGTTTGTTAAGTTTGACTAAATGTTGATGTACTTTAACTATTTTATTTTTAAACATTTTAAATTTATGGATGATATTTAGTAATCTTTTGGCGCATTATGGAATACAACGACGCAAGATATTTCCTGGATTTTTGTAAAAGATGAAATGAAAATCAAATTTATTAAAAAGAAAAATGGTAAATGGTATCCACCTCGTTCAATAACTTGTCTTAGGACCGTAGTCAAACATTAAATAATATTGATAAATAAATTCACGTTGCAAAGTGCGGGATCGCTGTTGGGTTTTGGAAGAATTCACAACCATTTGCACGAGAAATGCAACAAGCAGGAATTTGAATAATAAGTCATTAATGTCTGTGGCGTCATTCGACCATTTTTTGGCATGGGACATTCCAGCACCGCGCGGCTATTGATTGGGCTGAATTCGAATGAAACTATTGTCACAGTTTCTGGAATTTCCTGGTACGGTCACGTTTGAATAACTTAATCCAGCAATGCCGTAGTAAAAATATGTTTTCCCACAATTTGTTTCCAAATAACCAAGTTTGTTTACGCCACTATTTAAAAACCAAAAATATTATCAACATGTTTTGCAAACAATGGTTTCTTCATCTAAAAAACCTTATTGCCATCTACGTAAGGAATGTTATTGTTAATGGCCTGATTCCGAATTCCGTACGACGTAGTGCATCACCTTAATCATATTTATTATTTTTATCATATTTTTATTTTCATATTTATTAATATAATGAATAGTTGTTTTGACAGTTCAGCAAGAAGAAGATGAAATACCCCTTGGTTATAATTGAAACAAGATATACATTTTTTTATAAAATTTAGGTCTCATAATTAATGAGCTTGTCGCATACTTTTTACCATTTCTAAAAATTCACAAAAAATACTTAAGCAACAAATAATTCTTACGCTCGAATATTATTGTTTTATTATGTTGTCTTCGCAATTTTAGAAATTTAGTTAATTTAATTTTAACTATAGGAATACGTACGTCATAAAAATGTTGCAAATATCAACTTGTAACTTTGTTTATGCGCAAACATTTTTTGAATTATTCACGCAAAAAAGTTTTTTCATTGTCGATTGTGTTATGCATGGTCGAACTATTCGGTTGTTTGCTCGATCACTCGTACCTTTTTAATTTTATGTTGATCTAGTGCAGAGGTTCCCATACTTTTTTTTTCTCGTGGACCCCTTTCATAATTTTACTGGTTTCGGTGGACCCCTGCTGTAACATTTTATTATTTATTTATTTCATTTTTATTTAGTAAAATATTTACACATTTATGTACATTATTTATAAAATGTTTTGACTGTCCAACTAGGATGATTCCCGTTTTAGGACAGTCAAATTAGGATAAGTGTGAATATATATGGACCATGATTTATACAAAAAGAGGGAAAATTGAGGAAATGAAAAGAAGAGAAAGAATAAAACATAAAATTGGAAAGTTAAACATAAAATTGGAAAGTTAAAAGCGTATTAATTACTTTAAAAAAAAGGTTTATATGTATAGGTTCTTGAAAAAAAAGGCTTAAACATATAGTTCACTTGTGTATGCATGGCATACAACAGTTATTAAAATGATAATAATAATAAATAAAAGGAATAAAAATATTTTTACACTTAAACATAAAGGGAACTGGTGTTTGCATTTCATAATGTAGTCCTATTAATGAGAACTATAAAGAGAACAGAAACAATAAAATAAAATAAACAATTAAGGTATGATTATTACTGTTGTATGCTTTGCATAGTTATCAAAATAATAATAAAATAAGTTTACTTATAAATGGCGTTTGCATTACAAAATAATAGGCTTACATATACATTTTGTATGAATATGAAATTAAAAAAAAAGAGAAGTGATAGAATAAAATAAAATATCCAATTAAAACATAAGATTAACTGCTGCCTTGTAAAATTCTAATTTAAAAGTAATAGGTACGTACATACATGCACATAATATAAACAATTAGAATATGAAAGGTATCTTTTGCACAGTTTATTTTTTGTCGGAATTTTTGTTATTGATTTTGGTTTGTGTTTGATTTCATTTTTTGTGTAGTAAAAGTTCACTCTCCTTTCTCCCTAATTGATGAAACCAAGTAGTGGTCAATCTGCGAAGAACCCTTGTGCTTTCGTTTTTCCAAGCATCAGGCATTAAGTTGTATAGTTTTGGACCTAAGAATGAGAAGTGCCTTTGAGCAAGAGATGTTTTGGTTGTGAGTGGTACAATTGGATTTCTCCGTGAGTGTCGGGTGTCGTGAGAGTGGTTAATAGATGGGTAGAGGTGGCGTTGTTTATGGGTGTTTAAAATTAATTTTCTCATGTATAGTTGTCTAACATCCAGAACTCGTAACTCTTCAAATAGTGCATCGCTGTGATATCTAAATGGTGTTTTGAGAAATATCTAAACATTTCTACCATATTCCCAAAACTCGACATGCGTTGTACTGAATATTGAATATAACGCTGGAAGTTGTGGTCTGTCACAACGGGGCGGGGAGGGGAAGAGGAAGGTGGGGAAGTACCTGGCTATTCAGATCTGGTCACCAAATACGGCTAAAGACATTTAAAGCAACGTTTCAATTCTGAATGGTGGTCTTACGCCAGGGCGATACTGATAGCATCTTCCACTCTAGAACGTGCCGCAAATATACTAATCATTATTTTAAATGAATAAATTGTGATATAACCTTATAAGAGCCTTACCGCTGAACTAAACCGGCCGTCAAGGTAAAGCCAAGCTAACATTTTTGTTCTTTACTATCGAAACCAGATAAATTTTCGTGGACCCCCACTTACAACTTGTGGACCCCCATTTTTTTTATCACGCCTACGTGGACCCCCGTCGATCCTGTGGACCCCTGGGGGTCCACCTGGACCACTTTGGGAATCACTGATCTGGTGGTATATTACGGAGAGATCCACTATAACCTTGCAACAGAAAGAGAGGATTGAATTGAGTTCTCAGCCACGCGATAAGTCAGAAAAAGCAGTGCTTTTTTACAGTGAGTCATCCGCATAACTGTCTCTAAGCTATTGTGGGCTCTAGCAACAGTAATTAGCCAAACAAACTTTGCGGAGGTACATATTTGTGGCCCGCAACGTTTCCGCAACGTTCGCACTAGCTTTCCTCGAATTTCCGCTCGGTCGGCTCTCCGCCGTACATAATATTAACGGAATTATAATATGTGACAACGGAAATGAACGTGGCGGAAGCAGTGGGCGTCGGCTTATAACAGAGCGGAATGTGGGGAAAAACCAACCTCCTCGATTGGCTGATTCAATTTTATGCGATCCTATTTGAAATTTACGACGGTTATAAATAACACTGCCTCGACGCGGAAAGCGTCGCGACGTCACACGCGGGTAGTTATTCCGGCACAGCGGGTCCCTGCTGCATTACCTATTACCTATACAGCCACCGGTAGAGTTAGGGCGCTTCATCACGCCTGTTCTTCGCTTATATAACTGAAGAGAATAGATACAGAATTTATATACTATCTTTGGGCTTGCCACCGAAAAACTTTGTAACGTATGTAGTCTAGACTGTAAAACTATTAAACTTTGTAATATAGACTGATCTAACTTAACCCAATCAAACACAACCGAACAGTGGGCACCCGGTACACTGGTACACACAGTTTAAAGACGCTACGCGATGACATGTATATTGCTTATATACCATATACAACTTTTTAACCTATGTAATCTAGACTGTAAAACTACTAAATTTTGTAATCTAGGCTGTTCTAACTTAACCCAATCAAACATAACCGAACAGTGGGTACCTCGTACCCGTTACACTAGTAGGTAAAGACGCTACGTGATGACATGTATATGTGTATATTGCTCATATTATAGCTGGAGAGCAGAGCTACAGAATTTATTAACATATTGTCTCAGTTATTGAGAGCTTTGATGTTAAGGGCTTGTACAAAACACTGCTGTGCGATGACGCATCGCAAGAATGTACAACAACGCGCTGTTGTAGATTCTTGCCATACCTCATTGCACCGCAGTCACATTACATTTACCAAGCCAAAAAAAATAACCTCCCTTCTGAATTGCGCCGTAACATCAACCAATACAAATAAATAAAATTAAACAACTTAAAAAAAAAACTTATAGTAAAAAGTAAATATTTTATGCAAAACATATTTTAGCATACAAGAGTAGTACATAAATAAGAATCGTGGTTCCCTTATCAAGCACAAGAGCTCCTCTTTTCTGATAAGGTATACATGACCAATGACGACCTTAAATATAATATTTTAAAAATATATATGTGTAAATGTAACTCATATTACTTATATTACAATAATAAAAAAAAAATAATTTATACATTCTATTTTTTGAAGTGAAAACATCTTTAGCACCGTTGTGATTCGAAACTCGATGAAACGAAAAATAGCAACACTAAAAAGAGACAAACACATACATCTTTATGATTTAGCTTGCGAGAGAATGAGATAGTATTATCGTTTTCCTCTTTATGCGGTGTTTCTTAGCGTCTCCATTCTTGTCTACTTTAGTTTTTTGAAGGTTTCACTTCTACCGCACGTGAATCGCACACTCTTTTTTTTCAAGACAATCATTCCCGGGTTACGAATAACCTGACGATATTTGAAAATCTTCTACCACCAATGAGATAGTATTATCGTTCTCCTCTTTATGCGGTGTTTCTTAGCGTCTCCATTCTTGTCTACTTTAGTTTTTTGAAGGTTTCACTTCTACCGCACGTGAATCGCACACTCTTTTTTTTCAAGACAAACATTCCCGGGTTACGAATAACCTGACGATATTTGAAAATCTTCTACCACCAATGAGATAGTATTATCGTTCTCCACTTTATGCGGTGTTTCTTAGCGTCTCCATTCTTGTCTACTTTAGTTTTTTGAAGGTTTCACTTCTACCGCACGTGAATTGCACACTCTTTTTTTTTCAAGACAAACATTCCCGGGTTACGAATAACCTGACGATATTTGAAAATCTTCTACCACCAATATAGGAAGCGGAAAATCGCTTATGTCGCGATGGAGGACTTAGCCAAAATTATGTAGGAAAGGAACACACGACGCATGGTTGGGACCCAATCGCGATGCAAATTCAGCCACTTGATTCTATTGACACATTTGAGTCTATTGACACTGCTCAGAAATACATTCGAGATTTCTCCCAGAATGCAAAATCATAATTACAATTAAGTCAAATAATCAAAAGTCAAATAATCAAAATTCAAATAACATTAAAATAATAATAATAAATTATAAATTCTATCAATAGTGATGTAATGCAATTGACTGTGCAGTCAGCAACCATTCGCCGCAGAGCTTCTTGAAGCACTGCAATTATGTCGATATTCGAATAGACAGTGGTACTTCATTCAAAGTTTGATGACGAATAGCTGAAACTACCCACTAATTCAGTAGTTTTATGTCTGGAGAGAGCGAGTAAACGGTTTCTTTGGTGTGTAGTTGTGCTTGAGAGTCACGGGACCACTGCAGACTGTTAAGATGAAGCTATACGTGCAATCCTTTTTAGATAAATATTTACGCGAATCGGTTTACATAATGAACATCAAAAAATGCTACGGATAAATTGAAGCTTTTACTACCTTTCCTTTGTATTGGAATTATAATAAAATTATTATTTATATAACAACAAAAAAATAAGCGTAAACCACTAAAATGAATGTTTTTCATGACTTAACCATGAAGTAATACAAGAAACGATTTTAAAAAAATACCCCTTTATGGCTAAGAATATTATTATAAAATTATCTTTTCGCTTACTTGTCTCGTGCACATGAGACGCTCGATTTCATATTTTGAAGGCATGAGAATTGAAATATTTCTAGCTTTTAAATTCCTCTTAAACAGATAGCAGACCTTCGAATTCATCAAATTTAACATTTTATTTAACTTCCTTCTATTCGAAATATTTAGTATGTATATGTACATGTTTCATTTCGGATAGTGAAAGTAATATAATATATAGCTTTGCCAAACCAGTATATCAAATAAAAAAAAAATAAAAATTAGCCTTTACCTCTCCTTGAGGAGGCTTGATAACTCATTGCTCTGTGCATTTATTTCTCTTAATACTCCATCACACATTCAAAGAGTAAATTAATTTGCTAATTAGGTTATCGTTATTTGTAATGCCACCTTTGCCGTGGGTCACGCCAAGTGTTTCACCACGATGGTGACTTAGTGGGTCCAGGTCTTAGCGGCGGATGTGTCTGCCCACTAACTGTGTGGTGGGGCGGGTTGGGAGAGGCTGGTTGAGAGAGACCCTTTGACCTCTGCAGCTGAACTCTCTGGAGTCTAGAGTACTTTAAGCCCATTCGCCTTCCACCGCAACGGGAGGGATAAATTCACTCCTGAACACGCTACGACACTTCTACCCGTCCTCCTCAAAAAACCCCCCCACACAGCATTCTCAAAGACGAAATAAGCCCCGAGGGAAATTGTTTGTGTAGAGTTAATGTATAAAAACCACTAATATATTTCATATTTATGCAACTTACGGTACTAGGCAGAGCATTGGCTTAGATATTTGGTGTTCGGCTCAGATATTACACAGTTTAAAAATCCAACGTAGTACCTACTCTCAAATATTAAAAAAAATATGGTTATCGCTTGCGCAAACAATATATTTTCTCCACCTTCTAGAGAGGAAAATACTTACATTTAGCACTTAGAAAACTGCGTTCCAGAATTGTCACAGATTATCGAATCTTTCTCTTTTTTGAAAAAGTTGCATTGTTAGCAGCGGCTCACGAACTTCGAATTGCGTTGACAAATGGTTTCATTTCAGTTTCTCCATGAGCGAAGGCCCTAAGAATATATACATTTTTGGGTTTTGTATTCCCATAAGTAGTAATTTCGGATATTGAATTAAAATATTGTTTTATATGTGAAAGTACCCCTATATTACGCCTTCGTAGCTGATAACATATGATAGTAATCACATACTTTAGCTGATAACATATTATAGTAATCACATACATATTAATGTTGTGTTTGTCTTTGATAGCATCAATCATGTTCAATTTAATTGTATTTGTGAGCGCTTTGATATGAATCACTGTTGGCAAATCTTTAAATAAAAGAAAATAAATAATTAAAAAATATTGAAAATCATATTATTTTATTCAAAAGCCGATATTTCTTTCACTTGAAATGATAATACAAGAGCAGTATTTTTAAGAATTTAAATCAAGTCATATAAACATACATTTTTAAAATGCAGTTTCCTATCCCAGAGGTAATAACTCAAATAGGTAGTTACAGGTGCGGGTGCTGCAGATACTTTTCGCAGTATAAGGAGAACATCATTATATCCTGAACTTGCTTCCTTACTTCCTTACATACATCCTAGTTTCCTCGTCTCCTCGGATTTTCCCTTCCCCGCAGTGGCGCGGGCGTCTCCTTCAGCCACTGAATAGATAAAACGGTAGAGCTGTATTGTGGGAGGGTCCGTGTGCCCGAAGAATGAAACATAACTAGACTCTTTTATTTTTATTATTTTAATTTTTTTTTTTTTTAATGAAAACAAATAACTTTGGACTCTTTTATGTTTAAAAATATAGCATCTCTAACTAACACCACTTCTAAGATATTAACATTTTACTGGAGATAAGATTTTTTAACATCGATTATTTCAAAATAGTAGTTTATGGAGATCCAATGACTTGGCTTTAAGACGACAATATACCCTAAAATATATTCAGAATCTTAACGACGTAAGTAAAGAAGCCGTGTAAACAAATTGCGACTCGCGACTGTGTATTGGACGGACCTACTGTCGAATTTGCCCTATCAAAGAAAAGAAGAAGAAGAAAAATAATGTGGGAATCTTAACGACGTAAGTGAAGAAAGCGTGTAAACAAATATACCCCCGCGGTACTGCGTATTGGACGAACGTACTGTTGAATTCGCCCTAGCGGGCCTGGAGATTCGACCTTTCCGCCGCGTTAATTTTAATTAATTCTGAAGAATGTGTTACAAATATTAAAGATGTTTCTAAACGTTTCCCTCCCGAAGTTATTAATTCATCGTCTAGAAAAATAAAATCTGGTGCTTACCTCTAACTTTATAGTTGAAAAACGGGTTATAAAGTTTTGAAATCATTGTACGTAAAATATATTAATGGTAAGGTATTCTTTTTATTACTCTTAAATATAAAGAACTTACATCCTCAGGGTCGTTGGAATAAAAAAGTTATTATAGTTAGGAATTCGCCGAAAATGATTAAATTATTGAGCAAACAAAAATTATTAGGGTTGTGTACCGCCTTAGCACGAAAACGCACGCACCCGTGTTACCGACCGGTTTTTACCGGCCGGTGTTAGTTTGCGTTTACATGGCAATGATCCCATATCGGGACCGGCGTAAGTGTGTTTGTTTGTTTTTTATAAATATTTTTTATGTGAATACCCACAAAAGTCCCAGCTGCTCCCGTCTGCAGCCAATGAGACTACAGCATCTCCAATTGGGGTATGTTGTGAGGCTGAAAGTCGTGAGGAGGAGTAGGACATGGGGAAGAGAAAGGTGGGGAAGTACCTGGTTATTCAGATCTGGTAACCAAACAAGGCTAAAGCCATTTCAAGCAACGTTTCAATTCTGAATGGTGGTATTACACTAGGGCGATGCTGTTAGCATCTTCCACTCTGGAACGTGCCGCAAATACACTGTAATTATTAAATTGTGAAACAACACAAATTTGTTTGCGCACGCCGGGATTCGATTCCGCGGTCCGGATTACGAGTCAAGAGCCTTACCTCTCTACCACGGAGGCCGTCATGTGCGTATGTTGCAAAAAAAATTATCAACGTTATCTTCACACGTAAATTAGCGACAAACGTTTTCTTTCAAGAAACAGTTTTGCCCTTCTAGGCATAACTTGTTCGGTGGACGCAGCAGCTCGGGATGAATTCAGCCTTCGTGCAAGGTGTTTGGGATATGTCAGGGCTTTAGTTGGGCGGAACGACACGTGACGGCGTTCTGAATAGAAAATGCAAGGCAACTAATATTTATAATTTTATTTTATGAAACAGTTTGTGCGACGTCACTTGGCTGAGACGTAATGTATGTCCACCCCGGGTTACAGGTATTACGTTACGTCACTTGCATTTTCTAAACACAGCATTTCAAATTATGAAGTTTTTAAATTATTTGTTGGATTCAGTTGAATTATTTTGCTTAAAAGGTTAATATTTTTGTTTCACCTGTTATCATAATCATAGATATCGTAAGCGAAAGATACCTGTCATTACAACAGACGAAACCCTTTGCGTTGCGCCTTGCTACAAACATTTTCAGACCAGAGCCAGTGTGGTGCAAATAATAAAAGCCATTTCAGCTATATATTATATATAAAATGAAAATATGTTTGTTTCTGTCTATGTATGTATGTTATGGTGACCGGACAACTCGGAATGAAACCAACTCAGAACTATCTTAGATAAGCCATTTTGAGTGTTAAAAAAAGGTTTATGAAAAATTGGTTAAATATGTTACGTTAGGTTAGGGCTACCGGCTAATTTAAAATTATTTTTTTCATAGCTTTTAATGCCTTTCAAGGAGATGTTTAGTTGACTTTATTCTCAGTTGGCATGGAACCTTATGCTTTGCATTCGAAACCATTCATCCGATTGCGATGAAACTTTGGGGATTTGATGTGCGCATGCCCGCGATTCTTACTATACACAATAGTGAGTTATGGCATCATGAAATTATGCGTTGCTAACCGTTCATCCGATTGTGATGAAACTTTGGGGATTTGACGCGGATGATTTTTTGTAGCATCAAAATACTTTCTTTCCGTTCTCGCGAAGGTTTCTGGATTATTACAACCACATGACAATACATCTGAAAATTTTTTTCAATCATTACAAAAACTCTTACAAAACTTTCACAATTTGAGAATGGCATTTTGCAAACCAACGATTGTTAAATTAAAATTCAATTTTTGAAAATGTTTAAGTTATTAATGAATTTATTCTCACATATGGTACTAACCAAAATCAAACATTTTAAAGCTTATCAAAATTAAAATTTATTTTAATATCTTAGGCACCAAATTTGATAGAAAATTTGAAAAAAAAATTGCAACTGGTGGCACGCGAGCTGTTTGAAAATCGAATGTACCGGGGTTGAATATATTGAAAGCGGGAGAAAGGAGGGGATCGCGGGAGGGGGTTGGCGGGAGAGGGGTGAGGGAAGGTGTAGTGGGAACGTGGGAGAGAAAGGAGAGGTGGAAGGGGAACGGAACGAATGGGAAATGACACGCAGTGAGAAACAATTTCGTTCTTATGTGGCATAGCAACTCATGCCGGGAACTCGTTAGTATTACATAAAATAATGTGGCTTATGTCAGATGAGATTTTGTGAATACTTTTGGAGATTTTGTGGATACAAAAAATCTGGGTAGGTACATGTTTAAGAAAAAGTTTGTTTGTCCGTTAATTTATCCTTAGCCCAATATTTTTGAAGGAGAAATACACGGATGAGACCCGAGCGGCTGCTTCGACCATTGAGCTCTCGGGTCTACCTTTTGGTTTACCGTGTTTCCTCACTTTATATTGTGTTTTCAGATGGTATAATGATTTAATTATTATTTAAATCAATTTGGGAAGGGCATGTGGATACTGCCGCCCCGGGAACCATTTACTGAATAACCAACACCTCTGCCAATGCCTCACCCTAAGTGGTTCGCAACCTTTAGCGACTTAGAAGGGGTATCCGGGTTCATGGGATGAGATTGGTCCGGGTCTTGGCAGCGGATGCGTCTGCCCACCAGTTGTGCAGCGGGCCGGATCAGGAGAGAGTGGTTGATGCAGACTTTTGACTCTCTCGGAACATCGTCTTGCACTGCAATGGAAGGGATGATTCATACCTCCGTCACTCCCAGATTGGAGTGGATACACTGACCCCCAGATTACTCCCCATTCTCATACACTTTTCCTTCCCAGAAAAAGATCCTCCACACAGTGTACCCAAAGATGACAGAGGCCCTGAGGTTAATTATTTTTCCGAGAGCCTCGTGTTGAACTATCGTTAAAAAACGTTATCCAAATTATTTCAACATTCTATTTTAAAATCAAACAGAGCTTTGCGTTTTAAAATATTAACGCTAAAACAATTTTAAATAAAACAATATTTTTATAAACGTGCACCAACCGCTCTTAGAATAATTAATTAGAACAACACTGACTGTAACCGCTAGTTGCTCAGTACTTCACTAGCACGCAAGTACTCTCAGCTGTGCCCCGGAATAGTAATGTCATAATCCCGCCCTGAGGCGCACCTAAATATTTACTTCCTCCTCCCCGCATCATCCCACAGCCCCACCAACTCCCAGCATTTGCTTTAAGTATTGTGAGAAGGCCGGAGTGTTTATATACGAATCTCCAGAGATTATAATTGGCTTATTGCAGCTCTGAGATCTCTATCTACGGTTAGAGGTAGATTTGAATTTAAGAGCATCTCCCACTTGCGTAAGTTATTGTTTCTGTAAGGCTGAAAATAACGGGTCTTCAAATTACATAAATCACTTACATTCATCGATAATGTGATAAAATTTTGAAAGAAATTATGTTTTTATTTTCACAAGCTTTATTATTTTATTCTACACAAATCAATCGAACTTCAATTTGCAAAGGGATTAGGTTGAGTTGTAGAAGGTAGACGAGTTTAAGGTTTCTTGGAGTTAACCTCGTGGCTAAACAACCTATTAGATAATATGAAGTAAGGGCCCGTTCCTACTTCTGTTCAAAAATCGGACGACAAAAAATCGGACGTCGGACGCCCTGTTCACACCTCCGTTTAAAAAAACGGAACTATAATAAATCGGGTGATACATGCTTTCTTCGAACTGGTAGCAGGCGGGTTGAGGGGTCGGGTATAGTGAGGCTCAAGCCGGAACTACAAAGCGGCAAGTATGAACAGCTTCGTACAAACCTATGAGCGAGCGAGTTCCGACACGCCATCCATCCGACAAAACGTGTAGGATCAGACTTTTAATAAACTAAGTGTGAACACCTTTGTATATCCGCTACAGCCACTAAGGCTGGGCGCATACATCCGATTTTTTCATCCGATTGTCTGATCAGACAACCGGAAGGCCTTCGCGCCATACATTTCTTATGAAAGCCCGCACACATCCGATTCGAAAACCTGACCGGTAATAAAAATAGCCCACGCCCTTCCACGCCGGCCGTTCAATCCGGCCGTCCAGTGGGCGCGTCGTATTAACTATCCGATTTTCGAATCGGATGCGTGCGGTGTTAATCCGATCCGATTGTCTGATCTGACAACCGGAAAGCAAAATCGGATGTATGCGCCCAGCCTAGGGCATCCGATTTTTAAGCCGAACGACATCCGATTTTTAAACGGAAATAGGAGTGTTTTTAAAATTCCTTTATTTATTAATACTTAAATTTAAATCTGACTTGTCATTTTGATTGTAAGAAATTTATTTAAAATGGAGCTCGTGCCAAAAAATTTTTACCTTGAAGTGATAAAGATAGCATTAACGGAGAAATGGCAATTATTACAAATATGTATGTAAGGTGGGTGGTCCGAAGAAGTACATTTATTTATCCTTTTGGCACGGGTGTACATGTAACAGTAGTGTGGAAATAAAGCCAAATGCGTAACAAACGTTATAAAATTTTAAATAAACAAATATAACTTGGAGGAGAAACAATTTTGTTATATTTAAATACTTTCTAGAAAAACCAAATAACACGTATTTTGAGAAGCCACTTACGAAAGCTTGTATCTGCTAGGGCGAATATTAATTAAAACCTCATAGCTGAGCGATCACCGTCTTAGTGTTAATTTCTCCTTGCACCCTGTTATTTGGAGCGTAGACATCGCTGTGCCTGTTGCGGTATTGACCTGGTTAATCCGGCGGGTTGGAGATCTTCCTATTCTTCTGCAATCCTCCACCCCCAAACACAAGATTATCCAGAATGTGATAACTTTTCACAAGGTGTCCAAGTTTCGGTAGTTGATGGTGAATGATGTCTCAGGCAAATTGCTTACTGTCTTTGATTTCCAGATACGGCAGTCTTCAATTTTCTTACTGTCTTTGATTTCCAGATACGGCAGTATTCAATTTTCTTACTGTCTTTGATTTCCAGATATGGCAGTCTTCGATTTTCTTAATTTATACATTTTGCATTGATTGCAAACTTGGCTTTTCTCGGTTATTATGTCATCAGCGTAAGATAATTTTGTCATAGATTTTGATATTATAGATTTCTTTTTTCTACACTATTATTAGGTCTACTGTTAACGTCTTATTTTTCTTAATTATTATTTTTTCTTAATTTCACATAGTATTTTCCTGACATTGACGCTATTCACTGATCTTATTTACTCATCATCAACTGCAAATAGTTTGTTTACTATAATATTTGTTAATAAGCTCAGATAACCAAAGAAGTTACGTGCATGTTAGTTTAAGAGTTTGATTGATTTTCTGCGGTACGATCGTAAACATATGTTTATTATTATCTCCTCTAATCCCACTAGTCCTTAATGCTCGGAATAACAACCGATCAAAACATCACGCTTTAATATTCACATTGCCGTAAAGTTTTACGATGATACAATTCGCAATATTCACTGCAATTTCTAGCTTCGCAATAGAGGCAGAGCCATAAAATATAATATTACGACTGTGACGACCGGATCGGCCGATACCGATATGCACCACATTATGGTGACCTGACAGTTGATCCCCTACAGTTGGCCCCCCGATAATATAATAAAAATAATTTTTAAATTTTTTTTATTTATTTAATAAAGATATGTAAGTGTAGAGTGGTATTATATAAATTACATATTGGTACAGAATTTATTTAAAATTGCAATCTCACCAAAGAAGAAGCTAGTTCTTGTGCTTGATGAGCGAGTTACACTAATTATAACGGAAATAGAATAACATTATGCAATAGGTAAGTATATAATAGGAACAATTGAAGCTTCTGGATCATCTATATGTGTAGGTGTATAGGATTCGGTTACATACTAAAATATTGAGCACTTAAGAGAAACTAGTAAAATCTAAATAAAATAGAGATGAATATAGATAGATTGATAATAAATATAAAGATAGAGAAAAACAGGCAATTATTTAGTTAATTATTCCTGATGAAGTATAGCTTAAAATTATAAAATTATAATTTTTTGTGCATTATTTACCAATGTCAAATCTAAAATCGACTACAAAAATACCATTTTTAAGAGAGCACGAGGGATTTTCAATATTTTATGTTGTTTGCGTGTCTTTAAAATCACCCGTGCACATAACACAGACAAAATAAAAAAAAATTACACATTTTTATTTTTAGATACAAGTGTGTTTTATACCACCAGTTAAAATTAAATATTTATAAAATATACTGTCTTACTTTTAAAACAGTTTATAAAATGTCAGTTTTCAATAAATCGTCAATCGACCTTCAGATTTTTTCCATCTAAAATCATATACAATATGAAAAAAAATTATAAAAAATTAATTGTAATAGAAAACATCTTGGCCTTTACCACCCCATTTATATATTTTTTAAATGTAGCTTAATAATGACGTATTTTAATTTTTTTAAACTACGTAAATCAACGGTGTTTTAAACCATTTATTTGTACTAAAAAACAAATAATTTTGCAAATTAAAAATATTACCTAATAAAACAGTACTTTAACTATAAAATTAATAAACTAAATTTAAAAAAAAACGGTGATGTATTGGGTAATACATAATTTTTCTATGCACCCAAAAGACATAAAAACGATGACATCTTCGATTTACTTTCATTATGCGAAAATCTTTCGCCACGAGCGGTCGTCTGCGGCGCTATGTTCTGTAAGGTAGTGTTGAAAATATTTTTGTGTGTTTGTGCTAAGATAGAATACATATACATTAGAGGAATCAAATCAAGCAATGGAATTTGTTCGCGTAATTTGAAGGAAGCATGTCAAAAAGTTATTCGAAAACGCGCGCGGCAAGGACACGGACGATTATATGCTTATATTTTTTTACGTGTTCACTACTATTAGCGTCTTTTTATGAAGAATATAATTTAGAAGGAATTATGTCAAAAGGAATTAGGTAACGAAAGTGGCGAATACGTGACATTTCTAGCACCTTGTACCTTTTCACATCTTGGGTTGTAGCTTCGCACAGGGACCCAAATGTGGCCGATTTGAAGGTAATATGTGAAAAGAGACAATCATATTCACGTCCGTGCC
This sequence comes from Glyphotaelius pellucidus, assembly GCA_936435175.1. Lineage (NCBI taxonomy): Eukaryota > Metazoa > Arthropoda > Insecta > Trichoptera > Limnephilidae > Glyphotaelius > Glyphotaelius pellucidus. The sequence goes on along the minus strand of OW386545.1, from coordinate 9,982,027 downwards.
CGGAACAAATTAATCCTTTCCACGTGCTCCATCTAAAAATGTTCGAATATTTGGTAAAAGTACGAAGTACAGTCATCACTCGGTTTTACGAAATGATTTTCAATTATTGTATTTATTTATTTGTGTTTGTTTATCGCGCTTTTTAAAAATATTTTTAATATTATCTTTAAAATTTTCATATTCATAAAGGATATCTAAACATCAAATAGCAAACAAGTCCAAATTTTGCTCCTTCAAAAATTAAAAAAACTATCTGTAAAGTGTGAAATATGTGAAACCCAACGTAAAAAATGTCAATTTCTACAATAAATATTTTCTAAAAACAGAGCCCAGAAGTAATAAAAACTAAAATAAACCCAATTTTGTGCTAAATGCCGATTTCTTCAATTTTTTTAACCACTACTGTTTAATAATAACTTACTATAATACTCACGCACAGGCTTCGCCTTTGTGGGATTTTTGTTACTCTCTTGTATTTTATATTATTATGTATGTACTTGTATGAATATGTATCAAAAAAACTTTGCCAATAAAAAAAATCCATTACTGTTAAAGAAGCTCTTTTTAATTATATGCGTAAAGACAACAGTTATTGTTTTGGCGATGACTTGGGTAGGCAAAACAGCTGTTATAAGTGATGGCCAAAACAATATTGCTTTATTTTTTTCTTGATATGTTGTATAGTTAATTTAATCAATATTAATATATCGTAGAGCCGAAAAACGAAGAAAAGAGTGTAAAGAGAGGATGTGACGCGATTGTGAATGGTAAAAGAAGTCCGGAGAAGACATGGAACGATCGAGCAAACACCGTTGTGATTTTTCACTAAAACGGCGCTATACGAATCATCCAATTATTATTAAATAGTTGAGAGTCAGAACTGTACCTAACTTTATAATATTTTTCGATATCGTCATATCAGACAGTAAATCATTTAAAAATAAACACTTTTTAAAAGCTCATCAGGGTGTTTATAATGAATAAATATCCGTGTCGTCCTGGTATTTCGAAGTATGTAAGTATTTCAACGGGTCCTAATATAGTTTTTTATTAAAAAGTGAGTGTCAGGTTTCAAATTTCAAACGGGATGACAAGGGCTGTGCAAATAAATGGTTGATTATTATTTTTCTTATTTCTTAATAATTATTCATAATATATTATTTTTATTCATAAATTATTTAACTAAGCTATTAAATGCGCCCTTGGTTTTAAACAGTTTTACATTAGTTCATCATCTTTTTCAGTACACGTGTAAAAATACCCGGAGTGGCTCGGGGTTGTAAATGGTTTGGTACAAAGTTTTGAGGTTGAGAATTCTAGTATACCTGAAATATTATTGCTAAGAATTGAAGAATTTTTTTTAAACATTTGTTTCACAAAAAAATAATTATTTGATTCATTTCTTCCTCGGGCGTCCCCGACTTTTTCAGCGATTGTCTTCGTGTAGTCAAATTGTTACTATTAAAAGACAGTTACATGCAGTCCCAGTACAAGATTGTTACTACGCTATGTCGATGAGACTCTAGACTGGAATCTGAAATATGTATTTATTTATAAGCCTAAAAGGCGTTTTACATAAAAGTGATATAATTAATCAATATATACAGCGCGTAGCAAAATTTCTACATTTCATAGCAAGTAATAATAATAATACATAATCATACTAAAATATAATATATCGCTGTTTAGTATTGAAGTGAGTTTTATGTTTTTTCTTCTTCGTGTTATAACACGTTTTTATAAAAACGGTTTTTTTTTCTATGGCTACTTACTGTTAAAACCTAAAATTTCAAATAAATAAGTTTATTTTTCTGCGGTGTTTTATATTTCCATGTTGTGACAGCCCTAACAGTCCAAAAGTAAGTGGACGCATTGGAGACATTTCGGCGCTCGGCGGGCATGCCAGGTGTTCTTCTGGGTTGGAAGCCTTCAAAAAAATTCCCAGAATTTATGGAAAATTGTGTACATATTGTAAAATGTGGGAATATTAGTATACATGTAAAATTAATCAATGCACCTCCAATATTAATTTTATAATGAGAAGATGCAGATTTTTAAAGAACTTGTTGTCGTTTATATTTTTAAAATTAAAATAAACGTAGATTCTAGTGTTAAAACCCCATAAACATTTCGCAATTTTTTTTAAAATCATACGGTTTGAATCGTGAATATCCGCCGATTAAAAAAACTGTTTTTTTATTTTTTAAATTATTTTTCATTTTAATAGGGAATCGAAAGGGAAATTTCCCCACTTTATAGGGAAAAATCGAAATCTAGCGATCCACGAAATTGGCAAAGATGTATTTGTCGTTTTTTAATTTTTGTTCGGGAATGATCGTCGTAACTCGGGATTTTACGAGCAGATACTAGGGTCAAATCCACGTCAAGTAACAAAGTACAATAACATTTTGCGGAATCCACTTAAAAATGCGACGAGGGCGACACAAGCGACTAATTTTTGAACTATTTTGGCAAATTTCGACAAAATCGATTGCTCTGCTGGGCTCTTAATAAGATTTTTTTTACATTAGCTCAGTACAGGAGGCCCTGAGGAAAAAAATTCCCGGGCCTTTGTCATGTTTGGGGATGTTGTGTGGAGGGTCTTTTTAGGGAAAGGAAGGAGAAGAAGTTCTGGGGAGGAAAAAAGGTATTAGGAGTGGGTAGTAATTCAGGGGTCAATGTAACCAGGAGTGACAGACGTATGAATCTATCACTGCGGTACAAGGGTCGAGAGAGTCTGACAGGAGGGGTAAAAAGATTTGCCTAAACCAGTCTCTCCCGATCCGGCTTGCCACGCAGTACGTGGTATCACCCCATGAACCCGGGCTCACCTGCTAAGTCACCAAAAGTAGCGAACCATTTGGGGTTATATCACATGGATATCTTTTTTGTACTTTTACGCTGGTATATACAGTGTATAAACTATACATTATATAGACAAGAAGTTTTTCCTTCATTGAATTTGAATGAAAATGTATTTTTACTTTTGTTATTCGGCGGTACATCCTCTCTGCACACCCCTTCGGAGACACTTAGTTATATTTTGTGTAAGTAGTGTAATGGTTCAGTGTTGTTTGAACAAGTAGACGAGGAAATTTTTTTTTTAAATATTTAAATTCGATCATATTACTGACCTCTGTTGGGTGTGTTTGAAAACGAAATTGAAGGAGGCTGTAATAAAATACGGGTTAATTATCGCGTGGGAGGTGCTAGACTATCGGAGATGTAAAACGTTGGACAAATTGGAAATGATAAATCAACAATTATTTTGAACACAACGAATAGCGAGAGAGAGGCGGGGTTAACGTTTATCTGGTTCGAGGAGCGGAGAGTTCTCACGAAATCCATGGTATGGAATGCGAGCCCTTATGAATTTGATCATAACTCACTTTATGATGACCAAAAATAAGAAATTGATAACTGTTGAAATTCGGGACCGAGACTCTATTGAGATTTTGAAAAGGGTCGTTCAGGAAGTAGATTTTGGGTTAATTATGAACTTTTGCGTTTCAGTTATTAGGAGCGACATGTGGAATGTCTAAGTGACGTTCTAAGAGATTGACAGGTAACATGATTTTGGCTCTTTGAAGAGGTCATTAAGCTGGAATCACCACTCTAGGTTACGTACAAAATAGTGGAAAAAGTAATTAGCCAAATGCATAAAATTTAACGGCCTGTCTAATTCTAAATTTATTTACAAATTCGAGTGTGATTTTTGGAGAGATCAACAAATCATTTTGACAGTTATCACCTTTTTCGAGAGAACGGGACGATGAGATGTGGGAGGTTACTTAGTAGAGATGCAAATAACAGGGACAGATTAGGCCATGGTGGTGATAAATGGCCATCAATGAAAATCGAAATCAATAAAAATGTGAGTTTAATACTGGGAAAAGCCTTACGGGCGTTGCTATTTGTTTAAAGAGAGAGTTTGTCAGAGTATAAGGCCTAAACACTCACAAATACGGAAAAACAAGGGAGAATACATATTGTTCGTAGAATAATGCGTAGGATAAAATTCCTTCGCGTTAGGTTATAAAATAATGATAATAATAATGGATTATTCCAAAATGTATGCAGGGGTAGTGCGATGTAATACATTTATTTTGAGTGGGAGAAAATGTCCTATGACAAGTTTGAGTCGAGCGCGTGGTCCACCCCTGTTTTATTTTGCTAGACCGAGATGGTTGGGACCCCGATTTCAAGGGTTGGGACGGTGACAAACGTAGAAGGCAGGAAGAGGCATGAAGCGAGAGTGGTGAATGGCAAGCTAGTAAATACGACTCAAAATTGCATGAACTTATTTTGATTGATGGGAGATTTTCGTTTTAAATAGGCAGTTTTTTTTGATAACAGGACAGTCAGTGAAAGACAGTCAGTGAAGGACAGTCAGTGAAGGACAGTCAGTGAGTGGAACTCGGCGGAGGAATACGATTAAGTCTGGAGGTTTTTGGTTCTAAACCTCTAGCAGAAAGAGTGAATTAACCTAAGTGAAAATAGATAGTTGTAAGTTTTGTTAAAAGGAAGTTCGATCCATCAATCAGAAGTTGGTGAATTATAAAATAAAACAAGTTCGCGAATTATTGCAACGCTACGTAATAAGGAAAAAGCACATAGTTGAAGTTGCCGTAAATAAAAATAAAGTTAGTTTATCGGATTAAATTCAGTGTTAAAATCGCTTAGTAAAATTATATTTTATAAAAATTCGTGATTTATTCCAATAAAATAAGCTTAGAGTGTAGGAGTTGGTTAATAATATTACACTATTGTCCAAGGTGCGGAAAAAAAAAATGAATAGATAAAATTAATTTAATAATAGACAAACAGCTATAAACTTTACGTAGATTAATTTGGGTTTTAATAATAAATATGCCGCTTGACTGAAGCTTTAACTTAAAATGATAACTACAGATGACCGAACAGAGTATAGATTTCAGGACATTACATAACAGGTGGGGGGGGGGGGAATGGGCGTAGGGAGGGGGAGAGGGTTTTCTTTGTTTTCCCACAGGTTATAACAGGTGCAGATCCAAAAAAATCACAACGAGCGTGTATTCCCGCTAGGATAAAGGGTACAGTTATCAATCACTCTCGGTAAGTCGAATTACAACTCCATAATTTAAATTACAGGACATGCTGACCGCAAGAATGAAGCAGCCTATTGAACTATTGTTTACTATAAGTGTGCGTGTCGGTCAGGGGTTTTTTTCTCTTCGCCGTTATCACCCGGGCTCAACCCCGAACCATCGCTTAACAGCTGGATGCTAGGAGAGGAGCAGAAAAAATGGTTCTTATAGGTACATACGAATGCAGAGGCGATAAGGCTACGAGCTCTACAAATTGTCCAATTATTATTATTACCCAATTGCAGTTGTTGGCTGACAGTTTGGCGCAGACTTCGACAGGAGGAGGGCGTGAGAACCAGATTCACGATTCTATGCATGTAAAACATTATATCAACCTGTTTACCTGCGAAATTTCTACCTGTTGTATTGCGTGAATTAAATTTTCACGTTTGTGGAATGTGTACGATGGTACCGAGACTATACATAAGTGAGATACGTATGTCGAATGGTAAGAATTTTCCCCACCTTACCATGTTACGAAGAGGGAGAGGTACCAGCCACAGACTGGGCGGGTCACGCGCTATGTCGGAGGTCATTCCCTTTCGCGGGATCGTGTCGAGCGAACGGGCGCGAAAGGTTATGTACTAGGGATGCCGAATTGTATGTCATGGGCACGATTCGCTGACGGAGGCGTTTGACCTTAGACATCACGGGAAGCCTGCAAGGTTGTGTGGAGGAGCCGGTTAGCAAGGCATCTTGCGGGAAAATTCTGTAACGTTGTTGCATTCTCTCATCTGTTTCAACCCAAAAGTAAACGTAAGGCCCACAAAGTGCGCCTTATGTCAACTATTGGAGGTGGAAAGACGAAGACGGTCGGCTTTAACGGTCTGCCTCACAGCTTCGCGCCACTTGCCCGCGGATAGAGTCATGACAAGGGACGAAATGGAAATACCCCTTTTAGAGCCAGTAAAGTGAATCCGGAGGCGTTATGCGTATTGGAGTTGACTGGGAACGGTTTGAAAGCCTGCTGTTCTTCCTCTGGCATGAGTGAGTCCGGGTATGTCAGGGTGATCGTCCAAGAGATCCGCCAGATACCGGGGTATAGCTCAGACATGCATTGGCGGGATAGTTGTGTCCGGAGAACTGCCCACTCGGTCAACTTGGTTAGCGGAGGAGCCAATACTAGTTTGCAAAGAAATTCTCCTTCCTTTCCTTTTATCACTTCCTTAAGATTCCCTAGTTCTGCCGTAAATTGGTGCTACTAACAATAACAATATTTCTAACGGTTATGCATAGGATATGTATTTCAGATTGGGAGTCGCGGGAGCAGCCTACTCGGCCATAGAGAGCCACCTCTAGGTACGTACATTTAAATTAAAGTAAATAATGAACTTGTATTGCCATTTAATTGATCTAGGTGCAAAAGGGATCACTATAGCGGGGAACGGGGACTCTACAGGTAGTATACAGTTAGGGCCATAGGCATCGGTAGTGTAGGGCAGTTAGACAGGGCGTATCCTTCATGCGTTTGAGAAGACAACAGAAAAAATTCTTCCACGCCTTTTAAAGAGTCGAAAGTTACCACGAAAAATAGTAAATACATTAAATTCCTACTCCAAATAATCTGGAGGCTTCGAAACAAAAATCAATCACAACGTGAAGTAAAGGGTTTATTGTAAGATTTCCCAGAACAACCTTGCTTTACTGTGTTCGCATCACAAGGGTTGGGAAAACGAGATCAGGAAAACAGCGTAGCTGAACCTTCCAATCGGAGATCTCAACGACGAAGAGAGAAAAGGAAGGGGTGAAAAAACCTTGCAGCGGGGTGGGACCATCACAGTAGGTATACCGCATTTTTCCTAAACTAAACTGAAAATTTAATATAAGTCTACTGGAGGCCAATAATGGGGGATCAACTGTCATAGAACCACTTATTATATAGAAGAACCTTCAAATACATGAGCTCGAAATGTACATCCATTGATAAACAACCCACAAAATTGGTCACAAAGGGACTAAAAGTGAGTCTTTCTTATCTACACAATAAAACCCAAACATGGTTTTCAGAATACTACCGTGAAGTTGTCGAATGTGCTTGTAAATTTACAATGTACGTACCCAATTAGTCGTTGGGTCTGGTCCAAGAGATGTTACCTGCGTGGCGAACCAAGTGTCTGTAATGGGCGATATAATGTTCATCCAATTAAACTATTTATACTGCAAACTATGAAATATTTCTTTAAAAACAAAAACAAATTTGAAAAAAATGAAAAGAGAATCAATATTAGAAATAATAATGTTTAAAAAAAAATAAACGAATACCAAACAAATGCAAACTCAAAACAGTTTCATTGGACCTCGTACATTCAATCTTTTACCGAAAAATATTCAAGTGACAACTAAACTACTTCAATACATAAAGGACTTCTTGGCTTGACAATGTAGATATTGAAACGTTGTTTGTTTAATTTCTATCACTTTATGTTTCAAATGTTTAAACAATACAACTGAATGAAATTACACCATGTACTTATAATTACAATATACCTGTATTATAACACTTCTACACTTAATAAACACTTACTATTACACTGATTATTACATTATACACTCACTATTGCATTGTTGTATGTTCATTTTGTGCACAGCTGTTTAGACAATTTTTAATCATGTTTTTGCTTTATACGCCCATTGTTTGTTCTTTCTAGGTACAATAATAAAATATATTAAACTATATTACCCACGCACAGGCTGCGCCTTAGTGGGTTCCCATTATTCTTATTATTTCATGATATTGTATACATCTAATGTAAAATTTGGGAAAAATAAAGGAAAAAAAAAATGTTTACTCTAAATACAGATTAAAGAAGAACCCAAGAGACGGCAGTAGTTGGTACTCTTGTGCGGTTTCACACAAAAAATAAAATTATTGGAGCTTTTTCTTAAAACAACAGAAGAATGTTCAAACAAATTTATTTAAAATTAAACTCCTTAGGTTGAATAATGCAATAATGCAAGGCGAGCTTTGGCTTTAAAAAGTGCTTTACATTTTCTTTCTGGAATTTCTACGTGAAGTCAATTAAATTATTTTAAGCTGTCGAAGTATTTCTCAACATAAGCTAAGGAGCTTTGTAATAACTCTTGTCAACGAAGAACAATAACCTATTTTGAATTATTGAACCATTGAAAAAAGTTTGGGGAAGGATTTGTTAGGTTAGCTTAGGTTAAAAATAAAATTATTCCGGATTTTTTTTTTTTACTTGAGATCCACACAGGAGGCCCTGAGGAAAATAATTTCCCTCAGGGCCTGTGTCATCCTTGGGGATACTGTATGGAGGTTTTTTTTAAGGAAAAGGAGGAGAGGAGTTCCGGGAAGGAAAAGGGTTTAAGGGGTAGGTAGGAATCTGGGGTTCAGTGAGTCCTGGTCATCCGCCTCCAATACCTAGACAAACCTCACCCTATGAACCCGGGCACCCCTGCTAAATCACCAAACGTAGCGAACCACTTGGGGTGACCTATGGCAGAGGTGTTGGTATCCAATAACTGTTCCCGAGGCGGCGGTACCCATTCTCGCCTCCCAAATTGATGATGGATTGATGGGATTGCTCAATTTCTCCGGATGATGCGATTGCTCAATTTTTTATTATAATTTGAAGTAGTAAAAAAATGGAGTGTCAAATCAAGAGTCAGAATAACAGAATATTATGTAGGTATTAGACGAAGCACGAATGAACGAAAATGAATTAATGAAGAAGCGTGTGCCAAGGCAATGTTGCATGGTGTTTCTGACTAAACGGCTTGATTAGTAAGCTAATTTTTTTCAGTTCAAAAATTTATTTTTTTATAATTCAGGGTTCATCTAGTCGCCTCGATATACGATATACATTGGCTGCTACCCGATAGTGCAGTGGAATATAAGGATCTAGCAGCTATCCTCGTAACCCACTTCTGCGCCCGCCGAACCACCAGCCGCCAGCCCTGGGCGTGGCGGTTGAATTTTACTGAGGAAATAGAAAACATCTCTGAATATTTTATGTGGCGTTTTTCGCATTTTAAGCGAAATCAGGGCTGAGGCAAGATTTATTGAACTTTTATATAGTGGAGAAAGTGTTCGTAAGAGTTTTCTTATATCGTATATTATTTATTACGTTATTAAAAACGGAATCTTTTAAAGAAAGCAATATTTTTGTGGGTGATTAAAAAATTGGTTTAATTTTTTTCTCTTTATGCGTGCTCAAAAAAGGCTATAACTAACAGCATTGAAAATTTTACAATGGAACCAAAAACCTTTTTTTTTATACTGACGTTAGTTGTTTATAGGTAAATACATTTTTTAAAAATCATTATTTATTTTATTTTAGTATGTACATCTATATATATATATATATATTTTTTTTACATTAACTCCACAGAGGAGGCCTTGAGGAAAATAACTCCCCTCAGGGCCTATGTCATCTGGGATGCTGTGTGGAGGGTCTTTTTGAGGAGAGGAAGGAATGAACATTGGTCTTGAAGAGACCCATGTTGTAGGAGGGAGGAAACACAGATGCCGGCAAATCGTTCCATAGCCGAGCTGTTGAACTCAAGAACGAGTCGAAAAAACGACCCGTTCTCATGTGACAAATGTCAACGGTGTACATATGTTGGGCGCGCGTTTGGCGTGTCTCCCGACTATGCACCGGTGCCGAAGGGATCAATGACGCTAGTTCCTCAGAGAATCTTCCATTGAAATACCGGTAGAACATGGATAGCATTCCCACCCGACGCCTGTGCTCTAAAGATTGCAACCCGTTCGTTAAGGTGGGAGAATCTATCAAACGGACCGCCCGTTTCTGCACAGAGTCGAGGGTATTTTTCAAGTATTTTGGAGCTCCAGACCAGAGGTGGCTGCCAAATTCAACCGTGGGGCGCACTTGCGATTTGTACAGGGTAAGCAGTTGTGTACTATTAAAGTTTCTGCGGGCCCTGTACAGTACGCCCAGTTTTTGAGAAGCTAACTTTACTTTGGCTTCGATGGAGCCCCCATACCTGAGCTGGTCACTTATAGTTACACCAAGCATATCAATGGAAGGTCTGTTCGGAAGATTGCTTCCGTTGAAGGAGACTTTATAAAATTTTTAACATATATTTTTTTTGTCCTTGCCTGTCTCACTAGGAGATCCTGTGTCGAGACAGACTATTTTACAAATATTTTATAGGTATTATTAGGGTACATTTTACAATGTACCCTAATAATATACATGTACAGCTAAAATATTTGACAAACAATTTTTAGGTTGGTATGTAGTGGTAACAATAATGACGTACAGGATTATATTTGGGTGAGATGACTAATTATTGCACGACCTTTTTCGATGATCCTTTGTTTGATCAGGATTTTGTATATGTTAATATTATTCCATTGTCTTGTTTTGTCAGGTAGGTTATTGTATATTTTAGACACAATGTATTTGAAATTTCTTTGACCAAATGTTATGTTTTTTTTAGGTGTTTGTATGAGTTCTTTGGTTTTGTGGCGCGTGTTTACAATATTTTGGGTATTTTCATAAAATGTTTGTGTTTTATTTTTAAACAGATGAGTTAAGATAGTTTTTGTGTAAATTTGTCGAATATCTAATATATGGAATTTGTTGAAAATGTCTACAACACTTGTTATTATAATAAGATAGTATCTGTCTTGTTGTTGAATAGAATCACTTCGAACTTCGATAAATTTAATATCAATGAAGCACAATTTAAACGGCAAGCTATGTTGCTGTTAGTTTAAACCATAGGTTAACGCCCATAACGCCCTTTTGGCGGCGTTTCAGATCTTCAGGGGGCGGTAGAAGACCAAGAGAAAATTGGGGGGCGTTTCAGACTTTCAGGGGGGGCGGTAGGAGACCCATCCCATTAGGGGCTATCCATCCACAAAAATATTCTCCCTATCCCATTACGCCCCCTCCGTTGTGGCAAATGTAAACCTGACGTGGTATCCCACTAAGCCCCCTTCGTCGTGACGAGTTAGTGGGCGCTAGAAATAAAAATATTCTCGGTGTGGGCCGTGGGAAAAAAAGGTTGAGAATCTACGGTTTAAACCTTCTTGTCTTCATAAAATATTTTGTATATACTTTCTCTTAAAAACGCTTTAAAATTTTAATTTTGTAATGTTTTTAAAATGAATTGAATCGGTGTTCGATTCCGATTGAGCAGGATTTTTTTTTAATTCCAAACAGTAAATAAAATTTCATGTCACAATCTTACGCTTCGGTAATTTTCGCTAAGTTAAATTGTTTTATATGTTTTTATCATTATTTCAACCCTTATCACCAAAATTTAATTAAGGTATTATAAAATATTATAACATAATAGGTTCCGACCCTGATGATGAAAATTCCCAAAATGATGAAAATAATCCGCCGATCAATAGTCTTAGTCCTTGACTACTTTACTCGCCAAGTTAAATTGTTTTGTATATTTTTATTATTATTTTAACCCTTACCATCAACATTTCGTTTAGGCATTATAAAATATTTTATTTTAATACGTACCGACCCTTATTTCCCAAAATGATGAAAATAATCCGCCGATCAATAGTGTCTTAGTCCTTGACTACATTATACTCCAGAAAGTAAAGTTCCCACACATTTTATCATAATAAAAACGCAGACCTTTCGCGAAGTAGTACCTTCCCGAAAAACTGATGACGGTGCTAAATCAAAGGAGAGAAAAAATCACTCCGACTCTGTCGCCGTGAGGCTAAAAGTAGAATTTCTTATTTTCATAAAAAATGATGGAAACGGGTTAACTCCCCTTGAGGTGGAACCTTATTTCTTTAGGTGCCGTTCGCTCCCCCGGCCCCGGCCTGAGAAATACCCCCGTATATCTGCCGTACGCGGGACGTGGGGAACTGTGGAAACTGGGAAAGTGTGGAAACTGGGGAACTGTGAAAACTTTGCCTTTGAATGTCGGGAAGTAGTTTGATGTGATTATATTTTTTATATCATACTTGTATCGCCTGGTGAAGGCCTGGGGTTTTTTTTTAACATTAGCTCCACGCAGGAGGCTCTGAGAAAAATAATTCCCCGCAGGGCCTATTTCATCTTTGGGGATGCTGTGTGGGGGTCTTTTTAGGAAAGGAAGGAGAAGAAGTTCCGGGAAGGAAAAGGTTATGAGGGTTTGGTAGAAATCTGGTGGCCAGTGTGTCTAGAAGGGACGGATACATGAATCCGTCCGTCCCACTGCGGTGCAAGGCGATGCTCCGAGAGAGTACGGCTGAAGAAGTCAAAGTGGCTCCGTTCATTATCTCCCGATCCGGCCTGCCAAGCAGCCGGTGGCCAGACGCATCCGCCAAGACACAATTTAAAAGACGGATTTAAAAAAAATCAACATTTTTAATATAGTATTTTAACGAAATAAACGTACAATATTTCTACATAATAATACATAATACCTATATATTAGTTATGTAAAGCAATGAAGGACGACAGATGTCATATAATCCGACGGTAAACACAAGCCTTGGACAAAGACACGATTTGTTTGTTTTTATTTCTTGTACAAGGCAATAAATTGCATTCACCAATCTGTCACTCGATACAAAAAATGAGGGGAACCAAAAACATTTCAGATACAAAATAAAAAGATGGACTAAAGAACAAAAAAGACAATATTACAAAAAATTATAACTTACAAGAATAAAATATAGTAAAACACAATAATTCCAGAGGCATTTGAATGCCACACATTACCCGTTATAATATGTAACTCATGTTTCTGCATATTTACCTTTTCGTTTAAAAAAAGAATATACATACATAAATGTGTAGTTTGTGTTACATGTATATTGTAAATAGACACACAGTATGTTAATACACAAAAAACAATACCATTACAATACGTGCCTACTGTATTATATTCAACTGTAATTCGTAAAGATTTATTTAAAAATTTTGCATTACAGGCTTTATTATTATTTTATTGTATTTCGTTTGTATTTTATTTAATTTCGTTTCGGTTTTATTTTTATTTATTTCAACGTATTATCTCATTTTATCTACTAATCGTATTTTATTAAATTCTAAAATGGGGGTCTCACCACGGAAAAAGCACCCAGTGAGACCCACATTATCAAATAATGTTATAAATGTATAAATTTAATTTAATCAAATAAAAAAATGTCCTCTAACACGTACGAAAATCGGTACCAAACAAAATAGAACACGTATTTTTTCTTCACAAATCCAACGGGAATGACGTCCTGTATGAAAACTGAACGAAAAAAGCTTAGTGTTACTGTCTGTGGTTTTTAGGATTGAAATGTTTAACAATTGTTCTTCAAAAATGTGTAGCAGATTTTTTGATTGTCTTCTCAAATTAGCCAAGTGTTCAGGTATTCGGAGCTTCACCCTCTAAGCTCGAGACTACAAAAGTTTTTAGCCTCCCCTGGTTAACAATTTACCTGCTACAAGTTTCAACACGATAATACTTAGTATCGTTTGTCGTTGTGTCCTATTATTCGCTGGGTAGAAACCAGCCACCGGTAAGCAGGTTCAAACCTGCCCTGTTTACTCTCTCACCCCTAAGCAGGGAGGGGTCGAACAGTCCTGGTGCGGGAACCCTCCCCTAAGTGATTTCCAAGTTGCATTAAGCGGTTCTTCTAACTTGATACGCGCACTTTTTCAAAGTTTGCCACCCCCACTCTCATAGAATATAACAATATCTGACTTATTTTTACTAACCCGCTTCAGTACAATGCTCCTTTGAGAGATGGGATTACTGTTAACTTTGAGGGAGAGATTTGATGTATTACTGTGATTTTTATTCACTTACAACTCGTTCAACTAATAAATTACACGTCAGTGGCTGAGTGAGCAACACGTTTGGGTCCCACCGGGCGTCGCGTGTTCGATTCCTCGTCTGGCTAAGTCCTCCATCACGACTCAAGCAACATTTTCTTACTGCGGTGGTAGTAGGAGATTTTCAAATATTGTTGGGTTATTCGTTACCCGGGAATGTAAGTTTCTATTTTAAAAAAAGCTGAACATGAAATATTTGTCCAAAAGCCATGAGACCGACGACCATTTGTTCGAAAAGATAAGGTTTTCAAAATTAATTAATTAAAATTTTGATATCAAATATTTGTTTAGTAATAAATAAATAAACGCCGTCTGTTTCAACGCTTTCTTCGCCTTCGGAGTAAAAACACAAGAAAAAGAAATTGTTACTATTAAATATCACAAAACTTTGTTTTTTCAATCAATTTAACCGACTTTTTTACGTCACTTTTGACTTTTACTTTTACTTTCCGAAAACCGATAGTTACTCCAAAGTTACTTCGCCATTTTGACATATTTGACAGTTCTGTTGGAGGCAAGTTACAAAATTGCTTTAACATTGATTATTAATCATGTTTAATATTGTAGAAGATAATGGATGATAGTGACGATGAATTCCTCATAAAATATGTCTTAAAGCGAAGACCAAAAACATTTTGACCCCGAGTTAATAATATGGTTATTTGGGACGATCCCGAATTTTCGGCGCGTTTTTGTCGAAAGATTTCGTAAAATTTGTGACTCGCTAGTTCAGGGAGATATTACTACTAATATAAAATAAATTATATATTTTTTTTACATGAATTTCATGTTTTATGTTATAACAGTTTATCATTTATTTTTAAAATACTTTTTGTAATATTTTTATAGGAACAAAGCTGTCAGATCCGAGAACGACGTGAAATAAAATACAGCGGATTTATTGACAGTTGTTCTGGTTTTCAAATTAAATTTGTAGTGTGGCCGCACTAAAAAATAATGCGATGCCATTTTTCACAAAATTTCGTGGAATATTCTCTGTTAGACTGGCCGCACTAACAATTATTACTTTAGCAAAAGTACACTTGAAATAGCGTGTGGTCCTATTTAACGTTCTTGTTTTTTTACATAACAATTAAAATTTGAATTTAGTTCACGATTTAGATGTTTGTTGAAATAGACGGTCCTAATCGAGCTAGATTAAAATAACAGTACGTTCGTAGCTACTTTTGAACAAATGAAAAACCTGGGATATGTACGGATTCCCATTAAACCCTCTATAAATTTAATGTTCGACGAATTTCTCTAAATAGGTAAAGTAAAGTCATATTACTCGGTTTTAAGCTTTCAAAAAGTCTAGACGGCTCTGATTTGACCTTATTGTGAAGATCAATTTTATTTATTTTTATTATGATATTCAACAGGGTGTGCCAATGTTTCCAGTTTTGTGTGAAATGTTTACTCTCCGAGCTTGCTCACACAAATTTGAAAAAAGAATCTGATCTGAATCTATGAAATTCGGGTATGAATTATCGTGCGTTGAATATTTGAAAATGGTTATTTTATTATCTTACAAGAAAGTGAATATTATGAAATAGAAATAAATTGTTAATCAATGTAGGACATAAAAATAATAGCTAATTACAGAATTCATGAACGATTGTGATCAACAATATTATGGTAAAGAAAATAATAAATTTAAATATTTATAATCATAAATTTATGGTAAAGAAACGTTTTAATAAAATTTTCTTTGTCATTTATTAATTTCTAATACTTCTTTAAAATATGAACTGCTCGCCACTGCTACATTTTTGTATAAATTTTTCACGGCCGACGTAGTCGAGCGGTAAGGCTTTTGACTCGACTTAATAAATTTTATTTGATTAATTTGTGTTTTTTCACAATTTATTCGTTTAAAATATTATACAGCATATTTGCGGCATGTTCCAGAGTGGAAGATAAAAGATCGCCCTGATGTAAGACCACCATTCAGTATTGAAACATTGCTTGAAATGGCTTTAGACGTGTTTGGTGACCAGACCTGAAAAGCCAGGTACTTCCCACCTTCCTCTTCCCCATCTCCTTTCCCTCCCCGCTACCTTCAGCCCCACAACATACTCCAATCGGGGATGCCATAGTCTCCAGATGGGAGCAGTTGGGACTCTTGTGCGGTGTTATATATAAAAAAAACAGGAAACCTTGAGGGAAAAATTCCCACTAGGCTCGTGTCATCTTTGGGGATGCTGTGTGGCGAGTCTTTTTAGGGAAAGGAAGGAGAGAAAGTTCTGAGAAGGAAGTTTTGATGGATGGGTAGAAATCTGGGGGTCAACGTGTTCAGGAGTGACGAGCTTACGAATCCATTCCTCCCACTGCGGTGTAAGGCGGTAGGAGAGATCAAAACGTCTCCCTCAACCAGTCTCCCCCA
This sequence comes from Glyphotaelius pellucidus, assembly GCA_936435175.1. Classification (NCBI taxonomy): domain Eukaryota; kingdom Metazoa; phylum Arthropoda; class Insecta; order Trichoptera; family Limnephilidae; genus Glyphotaelius; species Glyphotaelius pellucidus. Next base: position 9,965,738 of record OW386545.1, on the reverse strand, counting down.
ATTCGGCCCGCCACCCGGCAAAAACATCCGCCGCCAAGACGTAAACAAACCTCACCCATGAACCCGGGCATCATTGCCAAGTTACCAAACGTAGCGAACCATTTTGGATGACATATGGCAGGGGTGTAGGTTATCCAACAAATGATTCGCGAGGCGGCGGTACCCACATCTGGCTCCCGAATCGAAATAGAAATAAATGTTTAATTTCTGGAAAATATGAATAGTGTTGACTTTTGACATTCATTTAACCTTTTGTCTTAACAAAAAAATATTTCAAAAATTTTCTTTTCAGGCACACCCAGCTTCACGCTGTAATGCTTTCTTTGAATGCAAATAATACGAAAATAAATATGAAAATAAAATAATACAAAAGCCATTGGAGTGCTGCGTTAACTTGCTTTTAAATTAGATTTTGCTTCAGAAAATGAATTTGGACGGCCAATTATAAAATATGAATACATCTAAAAAATATCACCGAATTATATCAGGTAATTTACATAAATAGATGGCAGTACAAAATTTATTTCGCTCATGTTCGAATCCCAGACGTCTGGTTTCATGTACTCTCGTATACTTGAAGGGCATACGAGCGATTTCCCAGCTGAAGCAAGCATTAGTCACGTCGTTGCATTAATTAGAAACGCATTCCTTGCGCATTCGATTACCCCCAGAAAATGATGTGGTTATTTCTCCCCAGATGGCCCCATGCTCACTGAACTGTAGACTGATTGAATGTGAGGGTGGATGGCCAAACTATAATGGCCCAACTCGTGGCGTTCCCCAGGGCTTGCAGTATGGCTTAAAAATAATTGTTTTAAGTTTTTTTTTTCATTGAGATGTTAATTATTTATCGAAGCCAGAGTAAAGTTAGCCTTTCAAAAACTGGGCGCACTGTACAGGGCCCGCAGATACTTTGATAGTACACAACTGCTAACCCTGACAAATCGCAAGTGCGCCTCACGGTTGAATTTGGCGGCCACCTCTGGTCTGGAGCCCCAAAATACTTGAAAAATACCCTCGACTCTGTGCAGAAACGGGCGGTCCGTTTGATAGATTCTCCCACCTTAACGATCGGATTGCAATCTTTAGAGCACAGGCGTCGGGTGGGAATGCTATCCATGTTCTACCGGTGTATATATTCGGTATTTCAATGGAAGATGCTCTGCGGAACTAGCGTCATTGATCCCTTCGGTCCCGGTGCATAGTCGGGAAACACGCCAAACGCGCGCCCAACATATGTACATTGTACACGGTTGACATTTGTCACATGAGAACGGGTCGTTTTTTTTAATTCAACAGCTCGGCTATGGAACGATTTCCCGGCTTCTGTGTTTCCTCCCTCCTACAACACGGGTCTCTTCAAAACCAATGTTCATTCCTTCCTCTCCTCAACAAAACCCTCCACACAGCATCCTAGATGACATAGGCCCTGAGAAAATTTATTTTCCTCAGGGCCTCCTGTGTGAAATAAATGTAAAAAAAACAAAGACAGTTAAAAAACGTACACAAAAAAACGATTTTTTTTATCAATGTTCTATTAACAAGTGAAAAGTTACTATAAACAAAAAACTATAAACATTATACCATCTGAGACTGGCGGAGCTGTATATATAATTAAACATTTTTTTACAGTATTTTTTTTTACAGTCTTATTAGAGAGGCGAAATGGCTTGCCTCAATCAGTTTCTCCCATTCCGGCCCATCACGCAGTAAGTGGGCAGACCCATCCATCGCCAAGACCTAGACAAACTTCACCCCATGAACCCGCACCCACACCCCTCCCAAAGGTAGCAAACCTCTTGGGGTGATGGCAGAAGTGTTTGTTATCCAATACATGGTTCCCGGGGCGGCGGTACCCATACCCGCCTACCAAATTGTAAATTATTCTTATTATAAAACAAAAATCCCGAAATGGAATTCGCACATCATTTTCTGTTAGAATTTTCTAGGCCAACGAAACTGTTTATGTCGGTGTCGTCATTTTGAGCTAGGGTTAATTTCCTAGTTGAATATCTATGGCGTTCGACATACTGCCATACTGTGCGTTCATAAAAAATAATGTACACCGTAATTAAGCGGTATGACATACACCTACTTAATTATTCATAATTTATCAGCAGAAACCCAATTTGTTTATTTATTACAAAACTTCAAATCTGTCAAACTTTGAGCTCTACCGAGAACCAAAAAAAGTTGCATGAGTTATTGTTTAGGGTTTTTAACTAGTCAGCCCTGAATAGTCAGATTCTTCTCCAATATTTATTTTTCCCGAATTCTTCCATCTCCATACTCCTTCAGTTTAAAGACATCTGCTGATTGAAGATGTCATATTCCCGTTCGCTACAGGTGGGTGAAGCTCTTACGCGGTATTCACTTTAAAAGGCACAGGGTAGCAACCTAAGTCCTTTTCAATCTACTACCTTCAGCTTCAAAACTTTCCAAAAATTGCAGACGAATATTCACACTGACTGTTTGAAAACTTAATGTACCGATAATGAATGTATGGAGTGCGGGAGGGGGGATAGTGGGGGGGGGGGGGGAAGGGAGAGGAAGGGGGATAATTGATAAGTGCATGCGCTATAGTAATTTCCCCCTAATACCATGCAAGCGAAGCCGCGAGTAAAAGCTAGTAATGTTATAAATGTGTAAATTTAATTTAATCAAATAAAAAAATGTCCGCTGACACGTACGAAAATCGGTACCAAACAAAATAGAACACGTATTTTTTCATCACAAATCCAACGGGAATGACGTCCTGTATGAAAACTGAACGAAAAAAGCTTAGTGTTACTGTCTGTGGTTTTCAGGAAGCTCTTACGCGGTATTCACTTTAAAAGGCACAGGGTAGCAACCTAAGTCCTTTTCAATCTACTACCTTCAGCTTCAAAACTTTCCAAAAATTGCAGATGAATATTCACACTGACTACGGGCAGCTCGAATTCTTATGCAGGTTACTGCGGTTTTTAAGGAGTTATCCTTAAAAAAAATACAATGCCTGGCTTACAAGCCAAAGTGCAAAATAATGCATTCACTTAATATTATAATATTACAGAAAACCTTTAAGATTCTTGACAACACAATTATTTGGACTTCACCGTACTGAAGATACATCAACTGTGTGTCAGAATTGATTAAGAAAAGACAAAGTTTTAATTTTTTTATTATTTTTTTTTTGCCACTTACATGGGTAAAAATTACAACATAAACTTTTTTTATATAAACAGTAAAAAAAGAAAGAATAATACAACTACACAGATAAAAGATTTATTTATTTATTACTGATAATATATTACATAACATTTATAATATATTACTCCCAATGAGTTTAATAAAACTCATTTCGGGAAGGACAACATTACACAAATAAAAGAAAAGAAAAGAAATTTAAGAAAAAGTAAAAGAAAACAAAAAGAAAATTATTTTTACACAAGAACACTAAATTCAATGAGAGTTTAATGAACAGTACATAAATGGACTAGACGCACTTGATATAGTTAGTAATTATATTTTATACGGAGAATATACAGGAATTACAAAGTAAGATAGCTAAATTCGTCACAGGTTAATAAAGCTGCTGAGAAAATACCCTTTTAGAGCCTTTGCCAATGTTTTTTTGTTTGATGCTGGAAGTTTTAAGTCATTAAAATTATTATTATTTATTTAAAAAATAGAATGTATTTAAGCAGAAAATATGTACCTAAAATAGTCTGAATATGTATCAAAAAATCCCACAGAGGCATCGCCAGTTCCTGTATATACTTGTGTTTTTTAAGGCAGTTAAAATTTACTCATATATGCATTATTTTGTAGAAGATTAAAATATAAAAATTTTGTAAAGAGTAAAAAAAATTAACCAAATTATAAAGTGTAAATATCAAAATATTAAATTAAAATATATATTTGTAACTTAAAAGTGTTTTGTCAAGCCGTATACGGGCATTTTACAAACTCCTAGTTCCCTAGTTGAACCTGTTACCGATTCCCTTGATTAAATGTAAAGGCCCTCCACTGCCCTCCAATCTCCACTCTTAATGTTTCCTCATACCGATCCATCTCCGTCGGGTTTGGAGTGATATCCTCGAGACTGATGACCGAATCCTTGGCCAATCCTTGGGGTGGATTTAATCTAATCGTATATCGTATAATGTGTTTTGGATTTTCAGGATGTGGGAAGAGTGAAAGGGCGCATGAGAGAAAGCGGTAAAGGGGGTAAAATCCGATAGGCGAAAAAGTAATTAATACTCCCGGTGTTTTTATTTGTATCGCAATGTAATTTAGTCGGAAAATTTATTGTTAGTCAATCAATCATGGTTAATGTGCATCATTTCACATAAACGTGAAATAGATATATTTTTCTTATAATTCTCAACATCTACACATTGTGTTGACTCCTGGACTGAATTTAACCTTTTGTATTTTTATATAAATTTTAATTCCACTTTGTACGATTTTTCCTAGAAGAATAAGAATTTATGTGTTACTTAATACTCGTAAAGAAAATTTTCAATAAACGAAAAACCCACGCAATTAATTATAATAAAAATCATGTGCAAAGTTTTTATTGCCCAATTTTTATACAAACAATCAATTTAAGAGCACTTTTGAAGCTATAAATTAACTGAATAGTGGAGTTGAATTGACCTCTGAAATTGCACAAAGCTTTATGTAAGAAAGCTTATTTTATTTGATTTTTTTTACTAGTTTCTACAAAGTAATTATGTAAGTATAAAACATTATAAACCCCGAACAAATCATCAATGTGGGATCGTACTATACTGTTTTAGTAATTTGGTGTAAATATGAATAAATTATTAAACTTTACAAAATTACATGATTTTAGGAAGGCATCATCCAATCAAGGAAAAATAATAAATACGATTGTATAAAAATAACTTAATCTCAGAATACCCTTCCCTAGCAGAACCCCTTTCAATTTGACATATCGAGTACAAGTCACCCCGCATGTCTATTGAATTCGTAAAAAAGAACTCAGAAATTTATGTGGAAGGAAGTACTGCCTACCTTTCACTGCATGCCACAATACACTATTCTTAAAGTAACCCCTATTTCTCGCGCCACCCCTTTGCCAAAGTACTACAATATTTCTGGGAGTCAATCCATGTTCAGAAAATGATTTGAATGTGTTTTTTACATAGAGCTTTGGTTTATAGCCGTGGTGCATCCCTTTCGAATAAAATATGATTTACATTTGAAATATTCGGAACGTAGTATGTGTATCTTCTTTTTATTTGAATTACGTATTTTTTTGTGAGTGCACTGTAGACGCCAACTCTCCGAAGTCAACGAAACTACACTAACCCCATCTGGGAATCTTTGGGAGGCTAAAGAAATTTGGGGAAGGGAGGGAGATGAGTAGAGTAAGGTTGGGATATTTGAAATTTATTACTTGTTACTAATATAGAAACAGCCATAAAAAATACTGATTTGATTCCGAATGGTTTTTATTAAAAACATTAATTTATCAAGGGATGGTCCGATGCTCTGCAGGGAATCAGCTCGCACAGTGACGCACAGTGCGGTGTAAGCTATGCGCCCCAAAGCTTAACTTTAGACTTATGGATTTCTATATTTCTTTGTGTGTGAAAGCGCGAAACAATAAATAATTTATATATATATACATGCAATAACCAAAAAAAACCCCTTTCTGGGGTCCTGTAAGTTATATTATTGTTAGCATTGCTAAGTCAAGATGTAAATCCGCGAGTCCCTGACTCCGGAGTCAATCAGCTTAATTCTCTTTTTTGTGTTGATTTGAATTCTTTTAAAGGAAGTGTTTTAATTCCAAATAGTAATTTACCAACAGTCTTACTAAATAATACTTCCCAACCATTTTACGTTGTTTTTTTTTTGTTATACATTAAATAAAGACTACATTTTCTTATGTTTCTAAAAAATGTTTCTGACGAATTGGTATCGTTGTGTTTCCATTCATAATGGCGCCAGGTGGTGGCCATTATTACGTTTGCGCGTTTATCTTTCCCGCTGCAAATATCTTTGCTGCGAAAAATTTTCTGTCACGAATTGTTGTTGTGATTCAGATAATTTTTTAGTACATAATTTATATCCTATTGATCAATTCACTCTTATATTCGTATAATAATTATTATTTGTGTTATATTTCGTCAGTTTTAATTATTATTTGTGTTACATTAACAGTGCCGTATTGCGAATTTAGTATGTCACCGGAAAAAATTGAGGTTATTTCAACACATTACTTTTTAATTGACTTTTGCCGCGTGAGTTTATGAAAACTTTCAAGAAAATAATGTTATTTTAATAACATAAATGTCTTATGCATGTTTTAAAAAAAATAAAATTCGATAAATCAACATTAAAATTATCCAAAAATAATCCAAAATATTAGATTTTTTATGTTATTCTCGGGGAATAATTATTTATAATTTATAATTGTATGAGCAAGTGACAGTTTTGTTGAAAAAATATTTAAATAAAAGCTTTATGTCTTTGATTTTTGATTTTTAAATTTTTTTTCGATGTTTCTACATAATTCAAAAATGTTCGTGGTAAGCTTTTTTACAACATTTTTCGTGATCGAAGCTTAAAATATAGCAATTTTTTACATGCTTAAGTATATTTTAAATACAAAAATTTAAAAGGTTTCTCTATCTAGTTTCTAAAGTGGTATTACGACATCTTCAAAAATAAGAAATTATCAGGACATTTAAAATTCTGAAATAGCGGTAGGTACACAACAGATAAACAACTCTATTTGACTGGATAAGCAATGTAGGTACGTACATATCTTTCCATGAACTATTTTTTGTCAGTTTTTAATTAGTAATGTTTTCATTTTCATTCGATCGTTTATCAATTCACGACGATTTTTAATAAGTCTGTAAATATTTTCATCACACGACATGTTTGCTTTTTATTAGGCACTTAATTAGATTGGTTAGATACCCGCACTTAAGTTAGTTAAACAAACCTATATGTCTTATAAACACAGCTTATAGTATATACATATCTTATAAACACAGTTCACAGCACACAGATAGTCCTGTGGTCTTACGTGGTGATCGCAATCTCTTGACATAATAATATAATAATGTTTGATTTATACAAATATGAAATTGTCTCAAACGTTCAACGAAATAAATTTCTAATGTCCAATTCCCGTTGATAAATTGCTTTGGGCTCCGCTTGAATTGGCAAGAATGTAATATTTGGGCCATATTTGATTTATTTCAAAGTGCAATCAGCCATGCCCTTCTTATTTTCATGTTAACATTTTCGAGAGTCTGTGTTATTATTTTGTGTTTGTAATGATTATTTTTTAAAACTTCCGGAAAGGAAATATACGCATGAATGATAAAGTGGCGGTTTGTATATTTATTTGTTTGCAAAGTGAAAAAATATTTGAAAAAAAAATGTTTTCTGAGCGTTTTCATCCAAAACCGCCTTGAATTTATTGGAATCATTTTTGAAGGTAATACATAAATATGTAATATTTAACCATTGAAGAGGAAGATAATATTAATAAACCTAAACGAAAACACGAAACAAAACAAGACATGGAAAATAAAAAAAAAAGGTAACGGCCGCAACTGTGATCAAACCCAGGACACCTGTCTTAAAGGGTCACATGCACGCTTAACGCTGAGCTAATAATATGGTACATCTAATATGGATCGATAAAAATGTCGGAAAATAATCAAGTCTCAATAGGTCTTATGATTCTTTTTCAATGATCAAAATTATCACGAATGAAAACAAAGGTATTATTTTTGTCTCTTAGGACAACACTGTAAAATAATGGTAGTTTGTGGAATAAAGGTATTTTTGAATGGCTTGAAGCTATGTGAAAGGTGACATAAAGTTGGTTAGCATTTCCGGAAGACCTTACTTACCACAATTTATTATTTGCATCACATTGATAAAAGAGATGGTGCAAATAATATTTTTGTTTTCTTCAGGAATGTTATCTACGAATGCAATTCTCTTTTTTCCTATTCAATACTGAGACCAATGCGGAGGTGTTTAAACTCCCCTAACCCTCCCCCCTTTTATGTATGCTCTTGAGATCATCCAATATTCGACCTCCCTGTGATGATTTTGATTTGAAGTAGCCCCCTCAATAAACACGTTCCAAGTTTGTCCACTGAAATTTTCGAAAAATGATTTCATCAATGAATTAAACAAATGCACAATTCACTAAATTGATGGCATATAGTCCGAAATGGCTGCATTTGCTAGCAACTAGTCTATGTACCAAGAGATTATTGAGGCGAGATGTTTGTTAACCAGTATAATCACAGGAGACCAAATTTGTCCCAGCTCACACAGATCTCATATAAATCGTTGTATCTCCCTTACTGTCATGGTGAGAACTACGATCTAAACGGTTTTAGAAAGAAAAAAGTACAAGTGTGCAGTAGAAGTGAAAGCACACGCGGTAGAAGTGAAATTCAGAAATCTAAAGTAGACAAGAGTTGGGAGGGTAGCACCGGACAAAGAGGAGACCGATTATTTATATGTAAACGTGTTTGTTTCTTTTTAGTGTCGCTTTTTCGTTTCATCTAGTTTCAAATCGGTGTCACAACGGTGCTAAAGAAGTTTTCACTTCAAAATTTCGCACTTTATATTCAAATTTAGAATTTCTCTACAGAAAAAAAATTTAAAAGTGCATCTCTACGAAAAATTTTCGAAGGCAATTTGAGAAAAATGTATATAATTTCGAGACTTTTTTATGAATTATTTTTTTATGAAACTGCAAAAACGAGGTGATAATAACGTCTACAATACATTTGCCGAATAAAAATGTTTTACTTTTGAAGTGAAAACTTCTCTAGCACCATTGTGATTTGAAACTCGATGAAACGGAAACGAGCCATATTAAAAAGAGACCAACACATGCATCTATAGATATATTTTGCCTGCAAGAGAATGAGATAGACTAATCGGTGTCCTGTTTACGGTGCTTCGTAGCCTTTCGGCCTTCTCTTTGTGCGATGTTTCGTAAAATAAAATGTTAAATTATTTTTAAACTTGGCATCTCAAAAATTAAGTTTTCTGAAGGTTTCACTTCTACCGCGTGTGAACTGCACACATTTTTTTCTCAGTAATTTTACATATATAAAAGAGGTGAGCTATTTTTAAAACTTTTTAAAGTTAAAAATTTAAATATCTTATGTTTATTTCTAATAATAACATTTGAAAGCATATTCTATCACCTTTCAAAAACAGTTTTTAGATTTGCTATATAAACACAAAGAAATTTTCCATTTATTTGGATTTTTAGTGGAAATTTTATGATCTTCAGTAGCTCGAGAGAACTCTTCTGGATGCTACGTGATTATTATTAATTACAGTAACTGTCGTAAGCGGGATTTGAACCAGGGGCCTTCCGCTTTCTGGGTGACTGATATAACCGCAAAGCTTTTTACAAAATACAAACCCACAATTTACACCCACAATAACCTGTTATATTGTACTTCTAATATGCGTGCGATTAAACTATAAAAAACATTTGATAAGATTTAATTCATTTATGTGACTAATCATGAATGTCTACAAACGAAATGTTTTCCTTGAGTACAGTAATTAACGAATAGAATCTGTGATTAACAAGTTTCTTTGTCGGAAGAGAATACGCATCCATGTGTCGTCTTGTCGTCGCGTCATGGGAGAAGAAAGTGACACGCGGGGTGAAATAGAGCCGGATTTACGCGTTGATGTTGATAAATTACAACCCTGTCTTCGCCAGGGGATGGCTCAACCCACCCTCCCACCCCGCCTGCCCCCACCGCAAGGCCAATTATTTCTACCAAGTTTCAATCCTAGATTAAATATACACGATAAGGCTTTCAAATCGTTTCTAGTGCTCTTGTTGGGAATGCCCTCTATTAAGCGTCTTGTTAAGTTTCAATCAAGGATTCATTCACCCAGCACATAGTGGAGAGAGCTTTAGAGCGATAAAGGGAATCCAACGTCTTCGTCCATTAATTCTGGATCTAGTTAAAAGAAAAATGAATTATTTATTCAATTTATTGAACAGTCTTTTGAATGCGGATTTTAGTTGTCACGCTTTTCGTATCATATCTAGATGTTGGCTTTTAAAAACATGAATCTACTGTCGAAGTTAAGACGAACCAATTTAAAAGAAAATTACGTACCTAAGATTTCAATCAATTAAGTACGCTGAAAAACATTTTCATCTAAACATTAAATTTTTCAAAATAATACAGAAAATTTTCTGATGGTAAGAACATAATTAGGATGATTTGGTGTTTTTTTAAAGCATTTTTATATAGTTTTTGTATTTATTTATATTAAGGGAGTATTCTAGTCTAGAAGCATGAATTGTAGGGGTTTTTCAGGTGCTAAAAAAAAAAAAATATTTTTAACAGCCATCACTTTACCAAACATTTATTAAACATTTAAGAATATGTTGTAAGTTGTAATCTACTGAGTTAATAAAAAGAAATATAACACTTTTAATAACTGGTTTTATTTTAGGATGTACGTATTCTTACATGAAAAACAAGAGAAGAACTTTTGGAGCATAGAGAAAAAACAAAAGAACTAAAATGGGTTGCCACATACAAAATGTTGCCAACCCTTAAACCAACATTATTATTGTTAAAATAATGTATTACATTGTATATTTTAACACCCCCGCTCAATGTAATACACTCTTACATTATCTAGTATAGTCCACATTGAGTAATAAATTTAAACAATTGATTTTTGTTCAATGACTTAGTATACATATCAGCTATTTGATCCTCAGTCTTAACATACCTTAAACATATCTTACATTCCTTAATTAAATCTTTGACAAAATGATAACGTATATCGATATGTTTTAGTCTTTTAATATTATCAGTATTTGCAACCATTATGGCAGACTGGTTATCACAGTATATAGGTACAGGACAAACATTTATATTATTAAAGTCTTTCAATAAACTTGACAGCCAACAAGATTCACTAGCCGCCATACTGACTGCAACATACTCTGCTTCGGTTGATGATAAGCTTACGGAACACTGTTTCTTAGAACACCACGATATAAGACAATTGGAGAACTTGAAACAGTAGCCAGTGGTAGACTTTCTATCTCGTGTGTCACCACCCCAATCTGCATCACAATGCCCAACAAGCCCATCATCGTTACATTTGAAAATCAGCTTATAATCTAGAGTATATTTTACATATCTTAAAATTCTTTTTAAATGAGTCAACAATACATCACTTGCATTATTTTGGTACCTACTTAATATAGATACAGCTACACAAAGATCTAGCCTAGTGCCTGAGACAGCATACATTAAACTTCCAATAATTTTCCTACAAGTATTTTCAATATCCTTGTCAGACTTACATTCTTTAGATTCTAAGATTTTTACATTAAAATTTTGATCAATAGGGGTAGATATTGGTTTGCAATTTTCCATGTTAAATCTTTTTAATACATTTTCTAAATAAGATTTTTGACATAATTCAGTTACACCGTCTTTCAAATTTTGTTTAACACTGATACCAAGAAAATTTGAAATTGGTCCCAAATCTTTCATCTTAAATGCATTGTGTAATTTTAATTTAAGATCACTTAATTCCTGTTCGTTATTACTAAACATCAAGAGGTCATCGACATACAGTAAAACATAAGTTTGGTTTTCTCCATTACACTTAGTAAACAAACAAGGATCATTCTTTGACTTTACATAGCCTGCTTTACTTATTACATGGTTAAATTTTTCATTCCAATATTTAGGGGATTTTTTTAGCCCATACAAAGATTTATTTAGTTTTACAATATTATCACAACCATTATACGCCCCTTCCGGTAATTTAATAAAAACAATTTCCTTTATATCCCCATATAAAAAGGCCCCAGTGACATCCATCTGATGTATTGATAGTTTTAATTTTGTAGCAACTGAAACAAATAATCTAAATGTTGACAATTTGGCAACAGGTGAGTAGATTTCATATAAATCTAATGTATCATTCTGTTCAAAACCTCTGGCAACCAATCTTGCTTTATATTGGATAATATTATCAACTTTCTTTATTTTGAATACCCACTTACTACTTATAATATTTTGTTTTTGAGGTACAGCGCACACTGTCCAAGTATTATTTGCTTTGAGAGTATCCAGTTCTTGTTTGACAGCTTCTTCCCAATGACAGGCATCACTCCTCTGCATAGCTTCCTTATAGGTGCCTGGTTCTGTCTCTGCAGTGTACACATTTTGGCAAGTATAGAATTGTGGTGCCTTTCTGACACGTTTGGTTCGTCGAGGAGAAGCTGGCTCTAATGTACTATCGCGTTCACTGTCTTCATCACTTGTTTCTTCAGGTTCATATAAGCTGTGCTGCTCATCATCTGACATCTGATTTGTAATGTTTAGATCACTCACAACATCTTCTACTAACTCTTGCTGGTTATTGTCAGTTTCATTGTTGAGTGTTTCTGTTACAGACTCTAGGTTTAAGTTATCGCATTCCTGAAAGACAGGTTCCAGAAAAATAACATCCCTCTTTATATGAACTTCATTTTTATCAGGATAAAAAATTCTAAACCCTTTCACATTTTCTCCGTACCCTACCATGATTCCATTTTCTCCTTTGGAATCCCATTTTCTTCGTTTTTCCTTTGGAATACGGACAGATACGGGAGTACCAAATATATGTAGGTTACTCAGATCAAATTGTTTGTCTGTCCATAATTCATACGGTGTTTTTCCTGGTTCATTACTTCTACTGGTTCTGTTGAGAACATAGGCTGCAGTGTTGACTGCTTCTGCCCATAATTTTTTTGGTAGGTTCTTGGCACACAGCATTGACCTTGCCGCTTCTGTCAGGGTTCTTATCTCCCGTTCCTCCTTGCCATTCTGTTCTGGCGTGTATGGTACAGAAGTTTGGTGTACTATACCCCGGTCTGAGAACAAAGTTGACACAGCCTTATTAATGAATTCTAATCCGTTGTCACTTCTAAATGTGATTATTTTGTTACCAGTGACATTTTCAGCTTTGTTTACAAAATCTTTAATACAATTAATCACTTCATCCTTCTTTTTAATAATGTAAACAGTTCTATAGCAAGAGTAATCATCTTTTAAAATCAAGAAATACCTCGCCCCGCCTACAGATACTGCCTCCATCGGCCCGCAAACATCGGCATATATCAGTTCACATGTTTTAACAGTTTTTGTCTCACTGTTCATAAAGGGCAGCCGGTGTGATTTGCCCTGTAAGCAGCCTTGACAATTCTGAAGAGAATTACTCGAGACTTTAATATTATTGCTCTCTAGCACGTTTTTCACCTGCTTTATATTCTGGTGTACAAGTTTCTCATGCCATTCACTCAAACTTGATTTATCTGTTGTTACATTTGCAAAGCAATTTTTATATTTATAACGAACATCCATAATATACATATTTCCAACACGATTTGCTACCGCACATACTTTATTATTCTTGAAAAACTTGCAAATGTTTTGATCTGTCAACACGACATAACCTTTGTCTGCCGTACAATTCACAGATAACAAGTTTATTTGTAAGTCTGGCACACACAGTACATTATCTATGGTTGTCTCGACCCACTGGTGTCCATTGAATACCTCTAGCTCCACTTGTCCGCAGCCAATAACATTTATTTCAGTACCATCACCTATTATCACAGATTTTTGTGACACTTCTGGTGAAAATGTCGAAAACAGATTTTTATCTTGACACATATGTTGACTAGCACCTGTGTCCACCAACCATTTTGACTGTTGATAAAGTTTTTTAGGTATTTGTTGTACTACAAATGCATTTTTCTCTTTTCCTTTCTTATACCAGCAATCACTTTTGTTGTGCCCAACTTTATTGCAATAAAAACATTTTTTAACTACGTTCTTTTCACTATTATTTTTATTGTTCTTACATTCGTTCTGGAAATGTCCTATTTTCCCACATTTGAAACACTTCCCAGTCTTTTTATTTTTCATTAAAAAAGCTGATGATGATGAAGTTTGCTGATGTTCATTATTCTTATCCATAAGCCTTTCTTCTTCCATCAATAACCTGGCCACTAAGTTGTCCAAGGTTTGTTTATCATCAGGGGCAGATTCCCAAGCCGAAACAAAATGTTTATATTCTTCTGGCAGCGACATAAGTACTTTAGTTATAACAAATTTCTCAGAAATCTCTTCCCCCATTTGCTTTAAAAGGTTCTGCATTTCTTGGATTTTCGACAAAAACACAGACATTTCTGTACCTTTTTCGTATTTGTACTGGAAAAAACGCTGTTGAACAATGTGAATGCTAGTCTCCGTCTTTTGTTCATAAACACTCTGCAACTTTTTCCTTATTTCCGCTGAAGTAGAACAGGATATAATGTGCAACATAACATTTTCTGTCATCCTTGTGACTATTAAGGTCTGAGCCTTTGCATCCTTGTTTTCCCAAAGAGATTTCTGTGCCTGTTCTTCAGGTTTTATACTTCGGCCTTCAACTACATCGAGCCATCCTTGTCCACGCAAAAGCACTGTAGTTTGGAACTTCCAAACATTCCAGTTTCTCGAACCTTCCAGTTTTAACACGTTTTGGTTTCCTTCCATCTTGATCACTACACTTAACAAGATGTTTTTTTTTTTTATTTCTTTTTGCCTTCCTCCTGCAAAAAATTAAGTGATGCACGCGGCGTGGTGTCAACTTAACCTCAATTCGCCGGTCAATCAATTTGCAGCAGTTATCCACAACTCAGCAAGTTTTATATTATACGTCAAGGTGTATGTGTCTGGGCCCATAACCTGTTGTAAGTTGTAATCTACTGAGTTAATAAAAAGAAATATAACACTTTTAATAACTGGTTTTATTTTAGGATGTACGTATTCTTACATGAAAAACAAGAGAAGAACTTTTGGAGCATAGAGAAAAAACAAAAGAACTAAAATGGGTTGCCACATACAAAATGTTGCCAACCCTTAAACCAACATTATTATTGTTAAAATAATGTATTACATTGTATATTTTAACAGAATACATAAAAAAAAAATCAAACGAAAAAATTAAAAATTCAAAAAATTGCAGGGTGTTGAAGTGGGGGGGTCTCGAAAAATGGCGCGCCCTGGTTGACACGATTGCAACCCTCCTAGTAATCTAAAAAAAAAAAACAAATTAATTCTTAATCCACACAAATGCGCCTATGGCCCGAACTAAAAATTTGAAATAAAAAAAGATATTTTATTTACCAGTTTTTTTGACTTTCCCAATTTTTTAAAAATAATAAAAATTTAAATTTTGTTTTAGTTTTAGTTAGCGCAATAGAGTAATGTATAGAGAAGGCTCCCACCAAATTTCTAGTAAATTAGTTAAGTAGAACTTGAGTTATCGTGTTGACCGTCTCGAAAAAAGTAGTTTTGAGAAAAATGCGTTTAAAATTTTGTTCTATTTAGATTCTGGTTAGATTCCGTCTAAACCGCGACATTAAAATGGTTATAACTTTTAAAATAATGCGAATTTCAAAAAAATCTTAAGAAAATATTTTTGAATATTTAAACTTTGGAAATATGAAGAAATTATTATTTTTTTTTTTCTAGACTAGAATACTGCCTTAATATAATCTTATATGGGCTTTTACAAACATGTGATGTACACAATAATTTTGTAATCATGAAGTAAAATATGCTAATTAAATTATATAGAACCCAAGCAGAAGAATAGTACCTAGGTTTTATGCTAACATTAATTATGATTATAGAGGTATGTTATTATAGCCTGTTTGTAACTATATTTCGTGCAATTGAACACATCTACTACCTCTGAGAAAGTATTGCCAACTGCATGCGATCTAGGCATAAGCGAGTATCAAAATGACTCAGTCGTGATGTTGATGTTAAAATTAAAAATAATTTTAGATCGAGTATTTCTTGTTCGTTTATGGAAGGAAAATATCCTTAATAAGGGCTGTCCATAATACTTTTAACAATTTTTAAAATAAAAGTCAAGTCGAAAATAAGATTTCTATCTGAGAGGTTTAATAGTTTTAATTATTTTATCAAGTGGTTGCAATTTATTGGTTTTGTAGGTAAACCGAGTTTGTAATTAATATGTCTTTACATACCTAATTTCTACTTTTACACAGTCCTTTTAAAGCAATTACACGTATTTTTGTATTGACATGTTTGCAAAAATAGCAGTTTCTAATTCAAATTTTTGAACTGAAAACTTCTTTAGTACTCTACGGTACTAAAGAAGTTTTAGTTTAGTAATCTACAGGATTTAGCCTGCGAGGGAATGAGGTAGCAACAAAATATTTATTTATTTCACGGGTACTCGGTTCCAATATGTAAAATACGATAAATCCACGGTCCCACGCAAGTCTCTTTTCTTCTAGTTGTATGACGAACCTTAGTGGCCAGACATTCAGCAGACCAAGGATCGAATCCTATGAAATCCAAATAAGATTTTTTTTTTTTTGTAAAATCAATATCCAATCTTCAAACCACTCCAAAACGGACATGCTAAACACAAAAGAGAGCGACATCCCGCGACTCCGAAGAAGAAAACAAAAATACTAATAAGATAAATTAAATTGGGAGGCGATAGGCCATAGGTCGTGGTTCGCTACATTTGGTGATTTAGCAGGGGTGCCCGGGTTCATGAGGTGAGTTTTGTCTAGGTCTTGGAGGCGGATGACCAGGACACACTGAACCCCAGATTCCTACCCACCGCTTAAACCCTTTTCCTTCCCAGAACTCTCCTCTCCTTCCTCTCCTAAAAAAAAACCCTCCACACAGCATCCCCAAAGATGACATATGCCCTGATGGAAATTGTTTTCCTCGGGGCCTCCTGTGTGGAGCTCATGTAAAAAAAAATGTCTAAGAAAAGGTACACTGGAATTCATTAATAATAATAATAATTGGAAAATATCATACTTCACATTGATAAAAAAGTGCATCGTAGTCTCACCACTCTTGTCTACTTTAGTTTTCTGAAGGTTTTATTTCTACCGCTTGTGAATTGTACACTCAGATTTTATTCAATGTCTAACACAAAAAAGTGCTTTTTTCTTCGGTATGTATATAATTCACACAACACTATTAATAATTTTCACATCGGTGAGGACGTATATATGTCGTAGGCTGATGGTAAAGTCAGGCAGATCATGATGCGCGTTGCCACATCATGATCTGCCGCATCGTGAAATGGCGGTAGATCGTGATTTGGCTGAGGCAAAATCGACATACGACATATACATTACAAATAAAAGAAATTTGAAATAGGCACTAATAAGTATGTAGGTCCGCCTTAACAAAACAAGGACTTATATATTTTATCCCTAAAAAAATCTACTTTTCAATTAAAATTCTCAATAAAACTCATTTTAAGATCTTTATCATAAGTTGAAAGGTTAATCACAAGACAATTAGTCGTTCGATCGATTAATTAACTTTATTTGTATTTTACTTCCAATTAAATCAGTAATTATTTGAAAATTTATAAAAGTAATTAACTTCCTTGACAAAAATTTGTTTAATCCCAAGAAAAAAGTCAATCTGTGCTCCCAGAAGCACTCGCGTAATTAAATCTCAAGACTCTCCTTAATTAAGAAGACAAAGTTCAAAATAATCTGGGCCTCTTTAATCCGGTAATCAATAATAGTTGTCACCTCGCGCACTATTCATGAGACGCCTCGGTTCTGGGCCCAAACCATAAATCCCGGGGTCATAAAAGTTTGATGTAAGAGCTCGTTTAATCCCTGCCGTGTGACTTATCCCGTGTAAGGCGAGACCGGCTAAAGCCTCTGGGCTCCCGGCAGTCCTGGCTCACGCTCACGGCTCACGCGAGGTAAACAAACCTAATATTATCTAGCCACGACTCATGGAATAAATACGAGCAAATACCAAATAATATACTCTCAGTTGTTTATGAACGTAACTTACTTTACTTACTTACCTTTTTGATGTGTATATTTCAGTGTTTACTTAGAATTACGTAGGTGACTGAACTAAACGTGACAGGAAATATCGCTCGGAATTTGATTGGATTTTTTTACATTTTTTTTTTAAATTTTCTTTATTCATTTTGTTTATTACAGGATTGTTTTACATGGTATTTCGACTACCAAGCTAGGCAAATGCCCGTATTATGGTAGTCGAGATTCATAATATATTAAGTATATAATATTAATAATCATCCATATATATGTAGATGAAAGTAAAAACATATAGCATACATATTAAGGAAAATATTCATACTAGTATCACGTACAGGAAAGGAGTTAAACTAGGTGAATATTGTATAAATAAAAATAAAATAGAATAACAAATAAAAATAAAAGTAACAAATAATAATATTTTAAGGATAATAGAAATAAAAAAATAAGAATAAATATTTAAATCATCTATACAGATGAACAATGATAGTCTTATACCCCAAAAAACAAAAGCAAGTATTCCTAGGCAGCATATGAAATGGACGAACAATGTCAAAAAATATGAAAAAAAAGCATCATCACATTAACTCCACACAGGAGGCCCCGAGGAAAACAATATCCGTTAGGGCCTATGTAATCTTTGGGGATGCTATGTGAAGAGTCTTTTTGTAGAAAGGAAGAAGTGAACC
Source organism: Glyphotaelius pellucidus (assembly GCA_936435175.1). Lineage (NCBI taxonomy): Eukaryota > Metazoa > Arthropoda > Insecta > Trichoptera > Limnephilidae > Glyphotaelius > Glyphotaelius pellucidus. Next base: position 9,947,132 of record OW386545.1, on the reverse strand, counting down.
TGAGTCTTGAAGAGTAGGTAAGAACAGAAGTTGTAGGATAGAGAAAACACAGAGGCCGGTAAATCGTTCCAAAGCCGAACTGCTGAATTCAAGAATGAATCGTAGAAACGATCCGTTCTCATGTGAAAATGTCAACAAATGTTGGGCGCGCGTTAGGCGTGTTTCTCGACTGCGCACCGGTGGAACCAATGGGACCACCACAGAACCACAGAACCACAGAACCACAGAACCACAGAACCACAGAACCACAGAACCACAGAACCAATGAACCAATGATGCTAGTTCCTCGAAGCGTCTTCCATTGAAATACCGGTAGAACAAGGACAGTATTCCCACCCAACTTTTGTGCCCTAAAGATTGCAATTCCTTTGTTCGATATGATAATCCATCAAACGGATCGGACTGCGCAGAGATTAAATTTGTAGTGTTGTAAAATTATAAGCAAAAAACAAATTAATGATACGAAACATTTATAAGGTTTTTGATTCCACGCTCAAAGAAATTCTATGGTTTGGTGGTGAAGATGTAGTAAAGCTAATTTTAATGAGAAGAGTCTCTATTTAAGGAAATTCCCCTTATTGTTTGGTCGAGTGAGGAAAAATAGAAAATCTGATTTAACAATTTCTGGAGAATAGGTAGGACGTGGAATATTCCCCCAACCATGATGAATAGCCTTTAACCTTTAACCTTTGTACTGTCAACAGTCCAAAGTGTTCGATGAAGTTCTCTAAAATCTCCTTAAATGACACGAATTTCGTTAGCAGGCTCCGATGTCAACAACAACAAAATTATTTTTCTACCTAGAAGTAGAAATAAAAAAATTACAATTTTCTTAAGTACTATTTATTCAACCAAATTTTATTGATTTTCTGAAAATTTACAGTTTTCCATTCTCTATTATAAAAACTTCGTTTTTTCCATGAAAAAAACACGTCACAGGTTTTACGACCTAAAGATGGAAAACGAGAAGAAAGTTAAACACATAAAACACACGTGGGAAGGCTACATTCAGGCAGTCAATCCAATGCAGTAAAATATACCTCATTTCTGAATATGATTTTTTTATCTCCCTTTTTCGTACACTTTACACGGCGGAATGGAAAGAGGGGTCCGCTACCCCGTTTTTTCTCGTTTATGTACAATATTATAGTATCAATATTGAGTTCAATATTACGAGTGTATGTTTTTCTTCCAGGAAAGTAAAGTGAGGTATGTAGTATCTACCGGCGGAGAGTAGACACAAATTGATTTTATAGAAAAAAATAGTTTTTATTCTATTTAAGTTAACGTTAAGTTGGAGGTACTTACACTTTTCAAAAACCATAAAATTATATTTTAAAGCGATCACATCATAACAGTCCTAGTTGCACAAAGGATTAAAAGAAAAGAGGAATACAATAAAAGCGATTTGGGAGTGTTTCATTCTCCAGTTTTTCTTGGTCCCCGGACTTCTAGGCTCAGAGCTAAGGAGTTTACCTCTCTGTCACGGAGATCGTCATTATGAGTAAATTAATATCTTAGGAAAAATTTTAAATAAAAAAATGCGGTTCAGGGTTTTGTAGATTAGGGCAGTTGTATCAGCATTATCTTAATGATGCAAAGGGTTTTAAATGCAGACTTACAAATAAATATTCTACTACAGTATAAGATATTGTTTTTTTGCAGGCCAAAAATTGGGTTTTTTGGGTCACGAATGGCAAGTTACCAAGAAACCTCCTAAAGTAGATTCACTCAGGCATATTTTACAAGATATTTGGCGTTTTTCTCACCATGCCCACGTCATTCTTTCTTGGCTTTTGACATTTGCGGTACTTGGTAATTTCACTTTTAATGGATGGCTTTCTTGATTGATTTTAATGTTGTATATATAAAGGAAATTGTTTTTTTTTTAGAAACTAAGTCTAGTTTCTAAAAATACGTATAAGTAAAAAATACTCTTTTTCACAAAATTCAACATACATACGAGTGGTGGAAAACATTTAAGATGGGTTGTTTAAAATTTTTCATTCTTGATCATCATTTTTTAACGTTAATTTTCACATCTGAGTAAATTCGAATCAAGTAATTTATTAAGTAATTACAGGCCAGTTGTTTCATAAAACTGAAATAATCACCGATCTTTAACTTAAAAAAATTGACGACTTGTTCAAATTTCTTGAAACAACCCATCCTTAGTATCGTTCATGAATGAGAAGTTATTTTGAAAGGTGTTTACTGTATTTAGAAATATAATCTGATTTATAAGTATAGAAATTTCTTCAATTCCCTCTACCATTTTCTTTCCTTTCCTAATTTATACAATACACCAAAATGTTTCCCAAATACGGCAATAGCTACAACCTAACCCAAATGGGGATGCCATAGTCCCACCGGTTTCAAACAGTAGGAACTCTACATAACTTTAGATTAAAATTGATAAAAATTGAAAAACCTTGTAGATACACTGGCTCTGGGCGGTGGTGTGCAATAAAAATTTACATCTTCAGTTATAAGAAATTGCCATAAGAAAAGACGTTGCAAGAAATTGAAAACTTTCGTCTCGAGAGAAGCCAAGAAAGACTGAGAATCAATTACCTCACTTAAGCACTTTCATAGCTAAGGTTATTGGTAATAATGCTGAGCTGTTAGGAACGGTTTAAGTTCTTTAACAGAACGGAAAAGAAGATTGCTTGGGATCAAAGGGAAATCAGATGAAATGGTCACCAAACTAAAAGTATTGGAGTCATTTTAATGCGATGTTTTAAATTATTGTGTCTTGCCCCCACATCATCACTTATGTGATACATCAGGCATCAGGCCCTCCCTTGGCTATTGATTAGTCGTGGACTATATCCCGACAAACAAATAAATAATTTAATTAATAAATAATTGTTATTCCAAATTTAGTAGGCATAATAAATTAATAATAATAATAATAATAATAATTGGATGTTCTATATTAACGCCTTCCGAGTATACTTTTAGACACAATCAGGTTTTAAAAATAATTCATCAAAGTTTGGTAAATAAACATAAATTGATTGACTGCCGTAATGTAGTACCATATTATGAATACGAACCAAATTCGTTTTTAGAAAATGAATTTTATAAAATATATTATGATAAAACTATACCAACAGACAGAACGATTCGTCATAATAGACCCGATATAGTTTTACATGACAAAATTAAAAAAAATAACATATCATTGATGTCGCTATTCCAAATTCCTGTAATATTCAAAAATCTGTTTCTGAAAAAATTATGAAAAATACAGATTTAGGAAATGAGATTAAAAGAATTTGGCATTCTCGGACTATAAAAATTTTACCATTTGTTATTTCGGCTACTGGCATTATACCTAGCTCTCTAATTAAAAATTTAGGCTTATTAGATTTATCAAAGAATCTTTATATAAAGATGCAAAAATCAGTCATATTAAATACATGTAGGATTACGAAAGATTTTTTAAATATTTATATTGAGGGATCAGTAGGATTTATCGGTTCAGTTAGGAGTTCTATTGAGCCGAACCCTCTGATATGAAAATATCTGGAGTCGGTGAAGTATTTTCCCATATGGTCTCTGGTAGGTTGACGTGTTGTTCTTGTATAGTTTTGAATTTATTATACTTATACAATCAATTACATCGCGTGGATTGACTAGATGATCATTTGTGGAAAAGTGTGTGGAAGGGTTAATTTTTTCCTGTGGGGAAGATTTAACCCGGACATAAAGTCTAGAGAACAATTAAAAAAAAAAATAATATATTTCCAGCACATTCCAGAGTGGTAGATACTTTCAGGCTCCGATGCCAACAACATAGGCTGGGCGCATACATCCGATTGTCTGATCAGACAATCGGAAAGCAAAATCGTCACTTCATCTTATTTAGCCAACAATAAATTTACACACATTTTACAAAAAAAAGAAATAACGAAGTCTTTAGTAAAACTAGGAGATTAAATTGGAATTAAATATATTATAAAAATAAACATCTTTCGTTGCACTATTGACCTAGAACGAACCTTCGAAAGCATTTTTATCTATCGGTTAGTCGTAGACTATATCCCGACAAACAATTAAATATATATATTTTTTAATAAATACTTGTTATTTCAAATTTGGTAGGCATAACAATTTATATAATATATTTCCAGAACATTCCAGAGAGGTAGATACTTTCAGTGTCGCTCTGGTAAAAGACCACCAATCAGAATCAAATGTCACCTGAAATGGCTTTAACAGATCATGTGCTTTCCAACTTCTTATTTTCCTTCTCATTTTCCTCGCCATACCCTTCAGTCTCACAACATCCCCCAATTGGAGATACCATAGTCTCACTCCCTCCGGTTAGCAAGGAGCTATTTGGATTCATGTGCGGTATTCACATAAAAAAACAACGTCAAGACCATTATGAATGTTGATAGAAACTATCAGTATCGTCCTGGTGAAAGAGCATCATTGCTCTTTATCATTCAGATTTAAAATATTTGTTACTGCGTTTGGTGACCAGATCTGAATAGCCAGGCATTACTCTACCTTCATCTTCCCATCTCCTCCCCATCCCAAACCCCTGCAACATGCACCTTCTGGGGATGCCGTAGTCCAACTGACTCCTAAAATTCAGGGGCAGTTGGAATCCTGTGAGGCAATCACAAAAAATTAAAAAATCTTAAATAAAAATATTTAAAAAAATCAGAGTGTGCAATTCACACGCGCGGTAGAAGTGAAACCTTCAGAAAACTTAAGTAGATACGAGTGTGAAGGCTACGAAGCACCGCACAAATAATAATTGTAACTTAATGTTTGTACAGCGCAGTTTTGTATTATTCCACTTCAAGTGCGCTTAAACCCTCCACACAGCGTCCCCAAGGATGACATAGGCCCTGAGGGAAATTATTTGCCTCAGGGCCAGGCAGTAAAAAAAAAAACCATAATAAACTTAAAAGTTTTCCTACAGTGTTCATTACGAGTCTTTACAAAATATTGATATAATAATATATGAAACAAAGAATACGCGATATATACAAAGCAATGCAGAGAGAACAAAATTAACAATAAAAGTGCTGTTTTGGCACAAGTGGGTGGCACAGATTAAATAATAATAAATATTAATAAACAAAATCTCAATCAATAGAAGCCTTGAAAAGTGAGCTCATAATTTAAGCGGCCAATGCGGTAAGGTTTCATACTATCACATTCTCTCGTAGTCTAAATCCTATAGTTGTATGTGTTTGTCTCTTTTTGGTGTCGTTTCAATTTTACCACTTCAAAAAGTTTCACTTCAAAAATAATTTTAAAGCTACACACACAATTTATAACGAAGAATTTGTTGTGCTTCATCTCTGAAATATTTTATGTGCATCTGAAATGGTTGACAGAAGGACCTTTTTATATACTTACTTCTGGAAATAAACTCGATTTTTTGACGATCAAATATTATATTGGCTGAGTGGCTGCCTCATCTCAGAGGGTGAGGGAAGCGAATATAGAAGATTCAATCTTTGCTTTACTGTATGTACATACACACTACATACTGATATAATGTTAACATAGATAAAGTAGAGGGGGGTTAAAAGCCTCAACCTATTTATTTTAATTTTATTTTTTTAAAGAAAGACAAACATTCCCGGGTTACGAATAACCTTTAAATATTTGAAAATCTCCTATTGAGTGGGGTTAAAAGCCACAACATACTTATTTTTTAAAATTATTATTTTTTTTTTTTTAATGAACGACAAAAATTCCCGGGTTATGAATAAACTTAAAATATTGGGACATCTCCTACATATGTCGTGATGGACGACTTAGCCAGCAGAGGAATTGAACCGCGATGCTAACTCAAACAATGACCGGCGTCTACAATAATATTAGGTATTTAGTTTTTTTTAGCACATTTATATTGTGCTGTTGAAACACGATACTTTTATTATTTTATATTTAAAAAAAAAATGAAAAGTGTTATTAAATGGTAGTTTAAACAAAGTTTATTATTTGAATTTACATATTTCACAGAGATATTTTGTGAAGTATACAAATATTCACACAAAATGAATTTGCACTTCCAATCGAAGAAGAAAAAAAAAAACTTTTAATACCTACCAGAAAAATTTCTTTACACTTGAATAAAAGGATATTAGAATCACGGCACACCCCTGGTAGGTATTTTTGTGTCAAAGTATTTAAACGTAATTGCAGCTTTTATGGCGCTCAACACCCCTGAGAAGCAATTACTTTTTACAAAAAAAAACATTAAATACCTATAACTCATTACAGATGTGTGTTTATTCTTTCACCATATTACACATAAGTGGATACACAATAATCCTATTTTAAATTTCCATGACATTATCTTAAAATTGCATTTCGCAAGTAAAAATACACCTTCATTGCAGAGAATTCTCTGTGGCGCCAATTTTCATCGTCCTAACGACCGCCAGCGAAATTGAATCGCGCGGTCAAAACGTCCTTCTAACTGCAACACCTACTCTCTACTTCCTGCTTGTACCAACCAGTGCATACTACTTGCTCTCTTTCGTCAGATTATAGAACATACGAGTTTTGTTACATGACTCTCTGAAAAACAAATCGCAAGTGCGCCCAAATGTTGCATTTGAAAGCCACCACTGATTTGAAGCCACAAAATACTTGATAAAAACCTTGATTGTGCAGAAATTAGCGGTTTGTTCGATTTCCATTTTAACAAACGGATTGCAATCATTAGAAACAGACGTCAGGTGGGAATGCTGTCCTTGTTCTAACAATATTTCAATGGAAGATGCCCCAGGGAACAAGCTTCATTGGTCCCTTTGGCAGCGTTGCATAGTCGGGAAACACGTCAAACACGCGCTCAACAATTAAACATGGTTGGCATTTGTCACAGGCGATTTCTACGACTCGGTTTTGAGTTCAACAGCTCGGCTGTGGAACGATTAGCCGTTTTTTGTCCAGCCTTGAATTTGAAATTCCTACAGAACAAAATAGATATAGAAATAAATAGATCGTAAATTTCTGTTATTCTGAAAGATCTGTAGTTACTCGTGTCTAGACAAACGAAGATTAGAGCAGATTGAGAAATGAATGTAATAAAGATATAAACACCATCAAATATAGTTGTAAATCTTTAGAACAACTTGGTTATGAGTTTGTGCCCGAGTACATACGTTAGTAGAAGATGTGAAGGTTTATATATCATAAAATGGAATACTGAATTCTTTATTTTAATTGTTTGTACGACAGCCTAATCATCCATCAATAGTTCAAGATTTCTTATTTTATTTAAGGAGTTGTGGCGTTCATACAACTATTTCCGCCACTCAAAGAAATCGCGAGAAAGAACTACAGCCGCAAAGTACTTGCAAATTCACACTGCGCGCAGCACCTGCTTATGCACGTATTGGCAGGCAATGTACTCGTGAGACCAGCTGCCCGACGAATAATAATATGCACCACCTTCGCGAAAGGTCGAGACTCAAGCGTGCATTCACGACTACAGTGACGAGTTAGTTCTAGCACCTTCCAGCGCACGTATTGCCAGTGAGTGGAAAGTTACTCGGCCGCTCGCTCTTATATAAAGCTGCGCACTAAACAACAAACTTGTTCAGTTCAAGTCTCGCCTCTCTACAGCGAACCATCGTGTAACTCCGAGTGCCCCGTGCATCAGCTCTCTTCCAGGGCAGCTTCCTTCGTGGACGTCACAAGGACTATCTGCCGGTGGCTCCACTCACTGAGTCACCGCCGCTCATCTCCGCAACGCGCGTCGAGCAGCGGCCTGGAAGACGAGGTCATCCTCCACCGCCACGGTGTCGAGCATCACGCTGGTGGCTCCACTCACCGAGTCACCGCCGTTCATCACTCCAGGGCAGCTTCCTACGTGGACATCACCAGGACTATCTGCCGGTGGCTCCACTCACCGAGTCACCGCCGTTTCTCTCCGCAACGCGCGTCGAGCAACGGACTGGATGATCAGGTCCTCTCCGCAACGAGCGTCGAGCAACACTCTGGTGACCTGCAGGCCCGTGGCCTGCTCCACCACAGCATCTCCGACCTGCACCACTCATCATGACCGAGCACCCGCAACGCTTCACTCTACGGCACTTCGACATCTTCATGTTACACCGACCGACCTCAGCTACGTAGCTCATGATACAATAAACGACTGGACTCGCAACCAACTCGGATGCCTTTCATTCTCTCACCGTCTCCGTCGACACGCGGAGTCGATTCCCTCACTGGTGACCACGACGGGAGGCCTCTATACAGCCTACAGAGTAATAAAATATATTTTCTGTTTTAGAAATATCATAGCACCATTCCTCTTGTAATGTCATGCTGTGTTAGAACATCTATTCTGCCATGTCAAATCTTGAACTTGATGACGAGTACAGCTGAAGTTTTCAGGCACTTAGCACTCCAAGAGAAATGAGCTATCAATAGAGTTATTCACCATAAAACTGAATATTCTAAGATGTAAAATTTTTGGATTCTCGGATAAATCTATTTGTTGTCTCAAATAAGTCAACATGGTGCGTAATAAGCTCGAATAAGAACCACGTGGTTATTAATTTACGTGACCATATATTCTATTTTACCTGCTTTGTGTCATATCTAGTGTTATCTATGTTTTGTTTCTTATATCTTATGTTATCTTTGTTTTTTTTCTTACAGTTATATTATGTTTATATTATATTTTGTTATTTCCTATACTTTACCAAAAACGTGTACTGCACTTTATGTAAAACCCTATGGGCGTTTAAATAAATAAATAAATAAATAAATATTTCCTGGATTTATATCAGCATATTTATGTATTTAATTTGATGCGACGTCCATATACCACCAGCGTACCCCAGCTTGCTCCTTTTGAAAATTTTATTTGTCTCATTGTTCGCAGCCAGTTAGAGTATAATACCGTCATTTGGTCACTTCACCGTGAAATTTACATTTAAAATGTGCAAAAAACAATGATATCGATATTTTTAATGTAAAGAATTCGATGTTTTAAACATACTAAAACATTTTAAACATCAAGATATTAAATTCGGTTTATTATTATTATTTTTTTTCAAATTTTTTCCAATTCTAAACCCACTGTAACGTAAGAAATTTTTCTTTGAATTCTATTGTTCATTACTAACCCTTATATAAGAAGTTGCAAACATTCAGTAACAAATGTGAAAGCCCTTTGGGTATAAAAAAGAGTAAATAAATACGTAAAACAATGCACTCGAAAGCAAGAAGTGTGCACGATAGGATTAGGAGAAAGGTTTATTGCAATCTCACGGCTCTCTTTCTAGTCAGGTTTTACCACATAAATTATCTCTGCACTTGATTTCAAAATCTTAAGTTTCTCTTTTACCAACGCTGCATCCTGTCTCGGCGGAGCAAACTTTTTCATCACAGAGTCTGGACCATCAGCGACCTTTGCTGGAGCTCGGAGCACACTGCACGTGTGGGCTGTGCGGGCTAGAAGTTTACATCGTCCCACATTCGCCTTTAAGTGCTTCCGTAACAGATTGGATGTGCTGAATTTAGAAAAACCGCTTCCACAGATAATGGCCGCACTCTGGAGATAACTTCATCTCGTACAAGCATGATATTAAATAAATACGTTGATGATGTCGCCGTAACTTATGGCGTTCCTTTCAAATTATAACTGCTTACCGAAACCGTTTTCTCGTTTTAAAATTACTAAAGCGAATGTTTTAGAAGTTTAGCAGCAAGAAGATTATTATTGTAAGTATGCATGCCACATTTTCTGATTCCTCGTAAAGGGAAAGGGTTTACCATAAACATGATACAAAGATTGGTGCTTCCGAAATGTACCAATGAATGCAGTGAAAAAAACCTAAACTATATTAAAAATTATAGCATTTATACTGCTAAGGTAAAATGTAATTTGAGGAAACGGTTATAAGATACAGATTATTTATATTGATGCCCAACTGATGCTCTTGTAACGACTTATAATTTTGTAGTACCACCTACACCCTACACCGCCAGGAAACTGGCTTAAGAGCGAGGTTTGACGGGCTCCGTGAAGTCCATGCATTCCCTCCCGAGGACTGCCAGCAAAATGGCGGTATACGTGGGACTGGTACATTCTCATAACCATATTTTCATCTCATAACCAAATAACACCCCAAAAACAAATAACGAAAATTGATTTTTATATTTAATATTTATTATTAAAAACAATATAATATGAAAAGATGTTTAATGAGAAAAGTGTGCATTTCTTCGTCGATCGTCCTCAGGCGTTTTCTTTTTTTATTTATTTAATCGTAGTTATAGTTGAAAACCCTAATTCGCATACTCGTAAGTAGGTCCTGGCAAATGGTAAGAAAATTGCAATAGCACGCTTTGAAAGCAGTGGATAGGTACTCATTTTTTATTGCAGCCAAAACTCTGTTTCTGAAAATTTTGGGTTTTATGTCCGATCAGCTTTTAACCCCATGAATTCTTCCTGCTTATTTATCGGTAAGTTTCCAAGTGAAATGCTATCTGATAATGGATTCCGTACCCAGTCCATGGGTTGCAGGTGAAAAGGAAAATGTTAGTTCTTTTTTTTTCTGCTAATAGCTCCAAGTATTTTACTATCAAATCCTGTACTTTTTTTTCTGTATCGGCAGCCACGACTGATAGCGTGATTGATCCATAACACCAACTTAGCGCGAAAGCTTTCAATCTTGTCCCATGACGTTAGAATATAAATTTATTTAAATAAGCAAATATGTAACATTGTAATGTTGTAACAATGTAACATTGCGGAAAGGCACACCAACTAATGACCACGGCACACCGGTGTGCCGCGGCACACACTTTGCGGAACACTGGACTAGAATATGGACACTAATTTCGATTTGTTTGTTTTCCGCCTAGACGCACTTTTTTCGAATGATTGTTGTTTTATGCTTCAAAAGTAAAGTAAACAAGAATAAAAATGTTACAGAACTGTCTGAAATAATTATTTTGGACAAATATTTTTCACGACGAGACAAAATATTGACAGATGCACATTCCAAATTTTATTTTGCATTCTACGTAAAGTGTTTATTAATATTGTAATGTCTATTCTATTTACATTCAGACATCTTGTGAAGTGTTGGGCTTCTTCAATAAATATAAGGTTCTTGGATCGAAGTTGTTTATTAATTATCGTATAACTTACAATGTTATATTATACTGGACAGACGTCGTTGTCAGACTGTCTAGGAATTAAATCTCAAGCTCATTCCGACTAACTTAACGGCGGCGGCTTACTCTACCGAAAGCCTTCGGCTCTCATCGTGACTGTTCGCGTTCATGACACGAACGGCGTTAAGTGGTACTGCTCTGACTCTTACTACTTTAGCGGACATTTGTTGGGATGTGGCAGAAGCTCTTACCTGTCAACACCTATTTACAGTAACTGAAACTACGTATTTATCCAATATAATCATTACAAATATATTCTATACTACACTTATATAGTAAAATAATAAAACTTTTCTTTATATTGGGGATTAATAAAAGAAAAATGAGAATAACATGCTTAATGAGAAGTACTTTCGCCTTCAAATCTTTATCTTTTGGAAATACATGTCCACCCCCATTATGCTAAATATGAGAAGTAATTTCGCCTTTAAATCTTTATCCTTTGGAAATACACGTCCACCCCCATTATACTAAATAAAAGAAGTGCTTTCGCCTTCAAATCTTTATCTTTTGGAAATACATGACACCCTCATTATACTAAAAATGAGAAGTACTTTTGCCTTCAAATATTTATCTTTTGAAAATATATGTCCACCCCCATAATACTAAATATGAGAAGTAATTTCGTCTTCAAATCTTTATCTTTTGGAAATGCATGTCCACCCCTATTATTACACTTCGGAACACAACAAAAATTTGACGGAATTATTTTGATATTACGACAAAAACTTTAAATTGACTCAAATCGCATGGAAATCGTATGAGATAATTTGACAGTTCCTCCAATCTAATGGGACCGTCTGTCTTTTTGAATGGGGCACCTAGCGGCAAAATTCGTGCGAATACAACCCATTAAAATGTTAGAAAATTGTAAAACTTTATACCAGAAATTAGCTAACTGAGATACTCGGGCGCAAGAGAAAAAAAAGTACTAAGCACTTCAGCTTAGGTTCAAAGTAGGAAAAGTTTTGCAGCTAAAAAGTGGAAGCAAAATGCGAATCTCGTGACTCGGAATTCTCTTAGTGGTTTGGCAGCACTTCTCTTTTTCTGACTGCGGTGTGAAGGGTCCAGGCGTGAATAATTTTGTTTAACTTACGTTAGGATTAGGTTAGAACACGACGAAGGGACATAGGTTATGTATGCAAGACTTACAACTGCAAATAAAATATTAGAATTCTTTCACCATTCCCAGTGTTTAGGTTCACAATGTACGACTACTTGCACTCGATACTTTTATCGATAATTTTCAAAATGCAGGTATAAAAATCTGAAAAACCTTAAAGTGTTCACATTTAAATTTTCCTGTCCCCATTACACAAATAAAGAATGTCTATTCAATTTATTAGATGCCTTACAATTAAAAATTCTCCAATGAATTATTTAAAAATATTCCTCTGTACTATTAAAAAACACCGACATTGTAGTTAGACGCTACGTTTAGCGATCAGCTCGGCGATTTAACTACGTTTTAAAGATCACTATGTTTCTATGGAAGGGGTACAGTTTGCTACGTTTGTTGACTTAGCAGGAGTTCACGGGTGAGGTTTGTCCAAATCTTTGCGGTGGATGCATCTCCCACCAACTGCGTGGCAGGCCGGATCGGAAGGGCCTGGTTGAGAGAGATGAATTAATACGTTCGTGACTTCTTAACTCGTTGATACCCGGATTCCTATCCACCCTTCATATCTTATTTCTTTTGAGAAATTCCTCTCCTTCCTTTTCCTAAAAAGAACCTCCACACAGCATCCCCAAAGATGACACGGGCCCTTTGACACAGGGATTTTTTCCCCAGGGCCTCTTGTGTGTAGATAATGTAAAAAAAAGTACTCGAAATCATGTTTCCACCCTCCAATTATTGCACGTCACTGAATTTGGAAGAAGGTCAACGATAAGCGTATTGCAAATTGACTTTTGGTTATTTACGAGCTAACAAAGACATTTAAAATGTCGTTACAGCTGTCAACAGTTGTCAAAAGGTTGATGTTGATAAATGAATAAAGTATCCTCTTTTCATTTGAATATAATATTGTAATGTCGATTCTTTCATATCTACCTACCATTATCACATTAAATCTGACACAAATGTGATCGGGGTATGGAATAATACAGGTCGGGTTCGGATTTATTTTCATATTTCAGCTTGACAAACGCAAATTTGATGTAGAAGTTGAGTCAGCAGAATTGTCTAAAGGTACACCCACCTACCCGCAGACCCTGGAAGATGAAAGTCACGCGCTTCACAATATAATATAAAGCTGGAAATATAGAAACGTCTGAGGAAACAGCATGGCGATTAACAACTTTGAGTTAATTTATATAAATTATTATTTAAATTTATTTGCCTATCTGATAAAGGTATTATTAAATACTAAGGGTTGTAAAACATTTCAAAATGAGAAGAATCAATTTCATAAAGACAAAAGAACGCTTGTTGAAGTAGACCAGGCTCACATTGCTGACTCCTCCGCGATAGGATATTCGATCCCTGCGATTGGTATATACAAAAAGTCATTGGAACTATAGAAGAAATGGAAGTGGTGGACGAGGTAGAACAGCCAGCTGCACAGAAACTCGTACGTCTCTGCTGAGAAGGACATATAAAAAACGGAAGAAAGCAACCACCAAGGACGGATCTTTTTACTAAGTATGCTGAACGAAGGAGTTAGGAGCGATGACTAGGCGGTGCAGGGGATAAAAATGCATCCTAGTGCAGAAGTGGGAGGGAAACAACAGTGAAGGCCTTTTCTAGGAACCAGGAATTGGTGGCCTGTGATTGAGTGGCAAGGCTCTCGACTAGAAAACTGAAGGTCTCGGGTTCAAAGCACTGCGCGGGCAAGTAAATTTAATTTAATTTATTTGTGTTTTTACACAAATAATTCATTTAGAAATATACTATAGTATTTTTGCAGGATCTTTCGGAGTGGAAAATTCTATCAGTATCGCTCTGGCGGGCCGGATCGGGGAAGCCTGTTGGGTGAGACCCTTTGACCTCTCCACCTGGACTCCCTCGACCCATCGCCTTGCCCGAGAGTTTGCAGGACGGATTCATACGCCCGTCACTCCTGGACATATTGACCCCGAGATTTCTTCCCACCCTCATACCTTTTTCCTTTCCAGAACATCCTCCTTTCTTAAAAAGACTTATTTTCGTCAGGGCCTCCAGTGTGGAATTACTTAAAAAAAACATATTTTAACCATTTTGATCATAACACAACCTCAGTAGTCTTTAACCATCGATATATTATAGTATAGACAAGCATAAAGTTACGGCGAATCCTTAAACAAAGGAAATCCTTGGCTGCTGCGAGTGCTGCGTAATCCCGGATGAATGAAATGTCTCACAATTTTTGACTTTGCCAACATTATACCTTTAAGTGCCAGCCGATAAAGGGAGTTTGACAAGGATTAGGAATGCGAGCCTTTTTTTAACAGGATTCACCGAGAATATGTATGAAATTGTTTTTAGATTCTAAAGATTGTGAATATGTTTTCGTTTTTCTCAGTTTTAAGGCGTGGGCATGCGGTATTCCCATTGTCCAAACCTAGGCGGATTTCGCTTCCACTATGGAATTCCACCTACACTATAATCGTATGTTTTTGTTCACGGACCAAAGAATAAAAAAACAGTGCCGCGTGGCCAGTGAAAAAAAGGATCTTAATATTTAAATGGATAGCGATAGCGCCTGTTCGCGCAGAACAAGTGAAAAGTTACAGCTTACCCTAGGTATGGCGGGTTTATAAAATCATGGAATCCTGCTTGATGTTTTTTGTTACCCACAGCGGCAGCGAATATTGCGTATATCTGAATAGGCTTTTTCAGGAAATTCGAACAAAACTGATCAGAAGAGAGGAGATCTATTCTCCTTAAATTTGGTTTTCCGTTTGGAACTAAAACAATATTTAATGACTAGATCTGAACAAGTTTCCAGTATTTTTCTTTCCTTTCTAAACAACTACTTTTTTTAACCTCACACCGTTCTCGAAATGGAGACGCCATTGTTCCATTAGCTCCGTGCAGTTGAAACTTTTATACTGAAATACCTAGGCTTAAGAGAAATAATAAGTATGGAGAAAAATACAGGCACACTAGCGCAGAGCCGTGAAAAATGATCATCTGAATTCTTGACAAATCTGTTCCAGTTTTGAAAATGACGATTAAAATAATTTTTCATTCAAACATTATTTTACGGGTAGTATTTTATAGCTTATCTGAATTCTTCACACAATCAGTTCCAAATTTGAAAATGACACTTAAATCCAAAGTAAGTTCAGAATTAATTGAACCAGAGCTACGCAGGACATACTAACAATCGAGATTAGTATTTTTGATGATTGATAGCCAAGTAAAACTTGACTGTGGCTCAGAAAACATTAAAAGTGGTTTGATTTGGGAAATCTCTCTTTTGGGCTGCAGTTTCAAGTATGCATAATTTATTATATTAATAATATTGTACAACCCCCGATAGGATGAAGATGATGGATATTGGTAGGAAGGGGAAGAATAAAAAGAAAGAAGAAGAGAAGGAAAAAATAATAATAAGAATGAAGGGGGAGTGAAAGCAGCAAAACCCAAAATAAATCAATTTGTAAGCACAGGATGCTGGTGACCCCTTTCGCACTAATGTAGGTATCTCGTATTCGGCAGATTTTTTCAATTGATCCATACATCCCTAAAACGTAGGACCAGGACAAAGGTCATTCTATTTTCCCCTAATCGCCTGTGAGTAACTGGGCACGTGGGTTGTATTAACTATCCAAGATTTTGAATCTGTCTGAACAAATAGGGCTTATTTGTTCGTGAGCCAACCGCTATAATATGGACTACAAAGAAATTTTAGCCACCAGAAGCTGTTGATGTGATCAATATTTACCTCAGAAATAATGTTTCAGAGATTGTCTGGAATCTAGATTACCACCAATTTGATTAAATCAGTTACTTCGTTAGAATTTTTTTACCGAGTTTAGACCTAATATCTCTACTCGACTTTGCTCACGTTTTAACAGTATTTTTGTAATTGAATACGGGAGCCACGTCTGGGATGGAGCCCAACAATTCTTCATAAACCTACATGATTTTGTGCAAAGGAGGGCGGTCCGTCTGATTAACAATCCTTTGTTAACATACCGATTGCCGTCTATAATGCACAGACGCAATGTGGGCACGCTGGTCTACAGATATTTTAATTGAGCCTGCTTTAAGAAGCACGATCCCCGGTGCACGTGCGTTAAACTCCACGGAAACGAGCAGAACACCCTGTTGATGTTGTCTTCATGAAAACGAGTCGTTTCTTCGACTCGTTTTTGTGTAAGTCGGCTCAAAGCTGGAACGAGCATTCGACATCGGTTTTTCCTCCATCGTATAATCCGAGCCTCTTCAAGACCTGCTTTAATAAATCCCTTTCTATAACGCCCTGCCTAATCGATGTATAATAATTGCCAGTTCCATAACATATGGTAGAAATGACGCAAAGAACTGAAATAAACTTGAACTTGCCTAGAAATTTCATACGGAAGAACATGCAATGACGATCTTCTAATGATTTTCATGACGACAAATTCCCGAATTTATGCATAGAGTTATAGTTTTCCTGCTTTAGCAAATATATGATCAGCTTTATAGATGGGTATTTAAATGATTATATTAATTAATTCATTAGACTGATTCTATGAAACCTAGTTGCCGATTAGAAAGCACAAAATATAACTTACAAAATCGAAAATTCAGTATTTAAAGAGACGTGCATGACTTACTTTAACCAGCGATTTTTAACTTTATTTGGAGTAAAAATTTGAAAATTGAATTTTGGTCGCCGGTGACTTATTGTTGTTATTTTTTAACCCTTATATTGCGGCTGGCCACATTTGCAGTCCTGTGAAATTATGGCTCCCTTGAGGTGCAATGCAGTGAACAGTGTGTGGAGCTAAGTTTTGAACGTATCGTTACTGTCCATGAAAATTTCAAAGTAAAAAAGTTGATTTTGTAGAAGCGTGTCTATTGTTTCAAATATAACATTTATTTGGCTTTGAGATGTTTACTAAATTCAATTCATTTCATAGGGGTTGAACGATTCTTTTTTCAAATACAAAACAAAAAAAAATGTCGCATGCAGTCACTAGTCACTCAGCCGAGAAACCGCCCTTACCCTACCCTCCTTAATGTTGAATACAGAATACCTATTGATTTTTAATGTTTTTAGGTGAATTCATTTTTTTTATTTCAACGGAGACAAAAAAATGCCATCCACACTTTGAAATCAAAATAAGCACAGGAAACGCAGGTTAAAGACAGATAGATATATGCAATTTGCGGAAATCGGTACCGCCGCCCCGGGAACCTTTATTGGATAACCAACACCTCTGCCATAGGTCACCCCAAGTGGTTCGCTACGTTTGATGATTTAGCAGGGGTGCCCGGGTTCATGGGGTGAGGTTTGTCTAGGTCTTGGAGGCGGACGACCAGGACACACTGAACCCCAGATTCCTACCCACCCCTTAAACCCTTTCCTTCCCAGAACTCTCCTCTCCTTTTTTTCCTTAAAATAAACCCTCCACACAGCATCACCAAAGATGACATAGGCTCTGAGGGAAAAAAATTTCTTTCTGTGTGGAGTTCATATAAAAATAATATATATATATATCTATAACATCCTGTATAATAATCTAGAAACATTGATGTTACAAAAAAGTTAGTCACATAATAGGCGCTTTTAATATTTCCACGTTTACGGAACGGCGACGGTACAAAAAAGGCAATAACATACGTTCGTTATCACAATAATGCTGCAGCCTAAATTTCTTACTACTAAAATTTCCTCCAAAGGAAAAAAGTAGTAATATTTGGCTTATTTATAAAGCGCCATTTTCATGAAAAATCATCTCAAGGGCGCTGGTACTTTGGAGGAAACAGACATACGTGCATTGTGTGTCTCGTATTTTGTCTCATCTTTATTTAATGTAAAAGAAAGAGCTGCAGAATTATTGTGATAAGGAACAAATATGTTTTTTGCCTTTTTGTAACGAAGCCGTTTGGTAGACGTAAACATGGGAATCTTAAAAGCAGCTGATCTCAGCAGTATAATGGAGGCGTCAAAAACTTTGGTCAGATTCTAAACGCTACAGCTAGTTTTTTTTATTTAACACACATCACAAAAACTCGTAGTTAAATGAAAGTAATTAATCGGATAATAGAAATGATCTCACGGTTGTCACTTAATTGAAGTTGTATCAACTGCACAACTGTGTTCAACTGCACTGAATTTGTGACGTTACAGTCTTTATGCCACAGGTTGTAGGTAGGAACACGAAGGATAATCCTTTGTCGCAAGAAGTCCTTGATGCAAGTACAGTTTATATTACTACTTGAATCTTTATCCATGTTTACATTTGGCTGACTTCTGGATGTTTTGTTGTACCTAATTATTAAGTAGAAAATAAAGAAATTATTAATGATTAAAGAAAATTCCAGTGCCGTTAATTATTAAAGGCAAAACAATTAAACTATCGTTATGTGACCGGTCAAATTTGTTTTATGGGGCCAACAGACTTAGTTATAAAAGATAAAAGATCATTTGGTTTTGGCTTATTTCGGAGAATCACTTGCCATAGATTCTCAATGTTTTTGCCTCCACTATTCGCCTACTATTAATAAGTAAATAGATATAAATAAGAACGGGGAAGTGGCAAAACATGCTACACACGTACGACGATGAACATAAATGTATTCTCATTTGTTTAGCAACTCCTAAATAGGCTTGTTTTCGTAGAAAGAATTTTACTCGAGTTCCAATTTTATGCCATCCTTTGTCCACGCCACTGTCAAGCCCGAGCCCAATAAAATGCCAAACTTCCCAATCCATGTACCTACCACCTTATTTGTATATAGTAATCTCTCTTCTTTCGATCGCCCCCTTTATTGGGGAAACTTTTCGATTTTGCTGACCCTCTGAGCACCCCCGCCCGTATATAATATAATCTCCGCTTTGTTGCTGGCAAGTCTTTTGTTCGTCGGACGTGAATCTCAGAGACGCTGCAACAACGACTTGGCTTTGAGAATGATAATAAAGACTCCACGTCCGGATTATTTGTAGGTAGATTGTTATGGTACAACGACGGGTGTTATTAGTACGTCGCTTCATTTTATCTGCAAAAGAATGCAGGCACACATTCAAATTTATTTTTTTATTTTATTTATATATGTGTTGGGTTATACGCTTTTATGCTTCCACAACGAACTTCATTGCCGAGATGTTAAGATTCTTGGTTTCAATTCAATTCAGTTTATTATTTTCAAAACAGTACAAAATTGTTCTCTTTAGTGGGTTTTTAAGTACATCGTTAAAAGAGAATTACATAAATATAAACGGTGGTTATAACAATTATACCAGTAGATAGTAACAGAGCTTGCCTTTTAGAGGCAGCTTCATTGATGTATGTATGATATATCCAAATTGTTTCTTTCAACAGCAAGATTACTCTCACTACCGGCACGTTTATTGACAAATTAGTCCAGCAGGGTGAGAAGTAGAACAGTCTGTCTGTCGTATGCTGTCGATGATGAAAAACCCTCGGGAACATAAAAAATGAATGCTCTCCACGATAGGCGTGTTTTCAAATCAACCACAAATCTGTTGCAATGTGTAGATCTCTCGGACTCGTAAATGGTTCATTCCAAGTATACCCAATAGAAAGTCGATTGGATAGAGCCACGCGTTGTAGCCATTCTCCCTTATGAAGTTTAAAATTTCTTCTGAATTCTCTTCAACACGAGGGATTTTTTACCTGGTGCGGACTCCAAATTATCAATTCATTTTCAAGTCCACTCCTAACAAATAAATGTATAAAATTATGAGAACACAACATCTCTAAAATTCTGAGCAGTGTGCAGAACCAAGTCCAGCGTTCTTAATGAAGTGCTACAAGCCATCTTAATATGAGCAAGAGATGTCAGCTTACTGTCAAACATGATTCCAAAATCCTTCGTGGTGAAGACACGTTTTAAACTTCTGGCTTCCATAGTATCCTGTAATAATTGGTATGACAAAATCAAACGTGTATGTACGTGGAACTCAATCCGATTCCTTTTACTCCAGTCATATCTACCTGACTAGAGTTGATTAATTAATTTATTTTTAATTTTTTTATGTGACACCTCATAAGAGCGTTCCTGTCTGCATAAATGTAAAGACAGGGGAACTATGTAGCCATCCGGTTGGGCAGCGTTGTGCGGCGTGTTAAGGTAGGGCCTGTAGGAAAGGAATTATTTATGCGGATTTTGAAGAGGTTCTGATTATGTGAAGGAGGAAAAACAGATGATTGTCTAAAGTTAGTTCTTCTAAGAATAGGATTTCGAATCCAGAGGTTGCAATTCCGAAATCCTGTGCGTGCAAAAAATAATTAAAAAAAAATATTGGTGTTGCTTCACAAGATGAATTAAAAATATTACGTTAGGTAAATTACGTGAAATAATTAGCTCTGTGTTTGCGGCACCTTCAAGTGAAGAAGGTAGGTACTTTTAGTATCACCCAGTATAGTTGGAAGATCTCCATTATCACACAGTATAGTTGGAAGATCTCCATTCGGAATCAAAACGTTGCTCGAAATGGCAATGAACATGTTTAGTCAGATCTGAATAGCAAGGTACTTCCCAATCCTTCTTTAACTTCCAGCTCCCTTCAACCCCACAACATGCGACAATTAGCGGTGTTAGGGTCCCACTAAATCCGAACCGTTGAGACTGTTGTGGGGTGATCACATAATTAAAAAAGTATAAACAACGTGACGATACTTTCAGACCGTTTGGTTACCAATAATTAGTAGAAGAACCATAATTTATCTGGTAATAGTAATTGCGCAGTACTTTGCTTAATAAATTATAAATGTTTCAATCATGCTTTAAATTTTAAATACTAATATTAAAATAGTACTACTGTTAACCTTGCGTCGAAAAAAGTATCTTTCTAGTTTTCTCTTATTTATTTGTATGTTAGTACATAAATACCTAACCTATCTAATTACGATACATATATTATTTTACGAAACATTTGATAATGAATTTTACAATTTGTCCGAAGAAACGTCATTTTCTCAATGAAAATTAAATAAGTGATTGAATAAATACATAAAACTTTATAAGATGAAGCAAACGTTTCCTAAAAAAGGTTCTTTAGATAAATATAACTACAAACATCAAGCAATTACTAGAATTGTTGCGATATTGTTTTGTAAGATACCTATCAAACTCAAACAACAGTCTTTCAACTTTTTAAAGAAATACTTTTTTCTTTTCCTTTTAAATAAGCAAATGAAATTTAAATAATCTGAGAGATCAAAACTATAAAAAGCATCCCGCTTTGCGCATGAAATTTAATTAAAACAAATATTTCCTGTAAATTAACAATCTAACTTATAAAAATAATCAGTTTTAAGCACTAATATAACAGCTTCACCCCGATTTTCAACACTTTTTTCAGAAGCTTATTTAGATTTTAATGCATATTTTTAAGGTATTCACTTAAAAATATGTCAAAACAATAAATTTTGCGTCTTTACTCAGTTTAATAGAATTTTTTCTACACAGCTCTCATGGAAATAACGTTGCGGGCTGAAAATAGACGCATCGATGCATTCAAGACAGGAAAAGCTGAGTAATTTTCGTGACGCCTGAATGATTTTGCTGCTTCATGCAGTCAAATATTTATATTTTAGGATTAAAATTATATTAATTTAACGATGTCACCGCCGTAGAAAGTAATGTAGAGTCACGACGGCCGGCGTAGTCTAGCGGTAAAACTCTTGACTCTTGACAATCCTAAGGGCGCGGGATCGAATCCCGGCGTGGCAAATAAATTTTATTTGATTAATTTGTGTTATTTCACAATTTAATCATTTAAAACTATGCAGTATATTTGCGGCACGTTCCAGAGTGGAAGATACTCTCAGTATCGCCCTAGTGTATGACCACCATTCAGAATTGAAACGTTGCATGAAATGGCTTTTGACGTGTTTGGTGACCAGATCTGAATAGCCAGGTACTTCCCTACCTTCCTCTTCCCCATCTCATTCCCCTCTCCGCTACCGTCAGCCTCACAAAATAGCCCAATTGGGGATGCCATAGTCTCACTTGCTCCAGACGGGAGCAGTTGGGATCATATAAAAAAAAACCACATTTATAAAATCTCATACCCATGTTACGGGTCGTTTATATGTTCCTTGATCACTTAATATACTTTACAATAAACAAAAAAATAATAAACACTCATATACAGCATCGTGGAATATTATAAAAATATAAACATTTACATAAGTAAAAGCAAATAAGAAAGTGTATTCTCACTACTGTACCCAAACTACCTAGATAAAAATGCCCTCTGGTTCAAAGCAGTTATATTATTATGTGTTGGCATATTGCGGAGAGTGAAGAAACATTGTCAATCACAACATCGGGCCGGCCGTACATTCTAGAAGGCATCAAAGGAAATCGCCCGCATAATAATGGTAAAAGTTTGCCCTTCGACATAAGGGCTTTCGTCTGCTCCAACTATTCAAATTTAGAGTGAATTTATTTATGTCTGCCCTTCTATTCAAAGCATAAAGGAATATTGGAAGCCTATTTTTATATCGAAGAGGATTTCTTGTCAATATTTGATTTTGTTAGATTTTTTCAAAGTTGTTGATTTGAAGTTTAAATCTTTTGCGATTGAATTTGAAATTCTAATGTCGGCAGGTCGGCACCATCGTATGACATGTTTAAAAACAATTTTTTACACGTCAAAGCTTTCATATATTTTTGAAGGTAGTTTTTTAAAAATTAATCTTCAGCGAACACCTCATATCGCATATCAATTTTTCAAATTATTTTATTTTTTTAATTTAACGCCTAGTGTGCTGGGTGAGCGCTGGCGCAAAATTTTCTCCAAAATTTTCAATGTTTTATTTATTTCGGAATGCGATTTTAACATGTATAAATAAAACGTATGAAGAACAAGGTCATAATCGCTTGAGGCATTCTTGTTCTTGACGTATGATATAGCGTTAACACACCTAGCCACTCGGAATAATTTGGATTAAATTCTCTATGGCGTCCGGGCATCATTTGAGCTGTCAAACTAGTTGTTAGCGTTGTTGTCGTGAAAAATATCGTAAAACCAATAAATTCATCAAATAAACGCAATAAATGTTGTTTTTATGCATGGTTTATTGTTCAAGACATGTGTTTCAGTAAATATAATATACGATAGAACAAGACAAACCCACAAAATATTACGTCAAAGTCAAAACTTCGCGATTTTACGTCGTTTCCTCCTTAGCATTTAAAAAGTAAAAAAAAAAGAAAAAAAAATTCCCGGGTTACGAATAACCTGACAGAATTTCAAAATCTCCTACTACCGCCACAGTAAGCGGAAAGGGTTACTTGTATCGTGGAGATGCTGATGGAGGACTTAGAATTAATTTATTTAAAGTTCACACCCATGACACTAACCAAAATTGAATCTAATCAATTTTATTTTATTTTAAATAGGTTCCAAATTTGATTACTTGTTTTTATAATATACAAAAACCAATGTTTATTCTAATAGAAAATTTGTAAAAAAAATTGCAACAGGTGGCACGCGAGCTGTTTAAAAATCTGAATCTACCGGGACTGAATATATTGAACATGGGAGAGGGAGGGGATCGCGGGAGGGGAATGGGAACGGGACGAATGGAAAAAGACACGCAGGGAGAAAAAAAAATTAAAAGTGGCATTGCAACGCATGCCGAGAACTCGCTAGTTAAAAATAAAGATGAGAATAATTTTTCTGGGATAGGGGACATGGGAGGGGAATGGGAACGGGACAAATGGGAAAAGACACACAGGGAGAAAAAATAAATAAGTGGCATTGCAACGCATGCCGGAAACTCATTAGTTAAAAATAAAGACGAGAACAATTTTGCTGCGCTGAAATTAAGCCGCATCTACTGTCTCAAATTCAAGTGTATGGACCTCTAAGACAGTAAAAGCTTTAGTCGTAAACAATATCCTTTTTACATCTAAATATGCAAAAAAAAAACAAGAAAACAACCCTTACCGTCGAAATGTTATGTAAGTTGTATCGGTGGATAACATATTTTCTGAAGCCTTGTCGTTGTTATGCAAAACAAATAATAAAAAAAAATCTGAGTTGTCGTGAATAGTTTCATTACACAATACAAACAATTTTCATCTATTGCTTTGGAAAAATACTACGATTCTCTTTCGTACTTGTTTATTTGAGTCGTATTATTATTACCAGGAAGTATTTGCCAGATTGATAAGCGCCATTGTTAAATTTTTATTTCTTATTATAATTATTCAATTTGTGATTCAATTACCCGCGCGACATTCAGCCACTTGATGTTTCCCGAAAGCAACAACAATGGCTTTCCCCATGAATCATGGGAGATAAAATAAATTGACTCTGTGCCCTAATGCATGCATCGGGAGAGTTTCAGCTCTCTTCAGTCTAGACGGGCCATTAGATAAATCACCCGGCCAAAATATTCCCATGGCAAAATAAATAAAAGGAAATGGCCTGAGAAGCTTTACTTGGATATTATCGTATGTAAATATTTTGGATGTTCTTATTTAGAATATTTAGACAATATGTATGGCAATGTACTGATTTTTAATAACACAGTAAATATTACTGCATTCCTTTTGTGAATCCGATTCTCAATTTGGTGACTTAGCAGGGGTGTCCGGGTGCACGAGGTGAGGCTTGGTGGTAGATGAATCTGCCCACCAGCTGCGTGACTGGCTGAGGGAGACCTTTCCACCTCTCCACTTTGACCCTTTTAGAATTTCGTCTTGCACCGCAGTGGAAGGATTGAATTCATACGTCCGTCACTCCTGGAGGCACTAACCTCCAGATTCCTACCCTCCCCACATTCCTTTTTCCTTTCCAGGACTTCGTTTCCTTCTTGTTCTCAAAAAAATCTCCACACAGCATCCCCTAAGATGACAAGAAGAACGCCTAAGGGGAATTATCTTCTTCAGGACCCCTTCTGTGGAGATTATGAAAATAAAATCCGTTGGCGTCCTTTTCTTAATCTTATCCTTTACGCTTAAATCAGCCGTGGATTCTTGATCTTCACATTTAATCTGGGTACAAATTGCATCTATCGTTTCTCTAACGCGAAAAGGGAAATGTTATTGCCCCCATGGCGTACTTAATGGTCTACATATTCGACTTTGATTCGGGAGGCTGCAGGTTTACCCCCTTTCAGAGAGCAAAACTTTATTGTACAATTTGATATACCCCACGAAAGCTTCTTGACTCTAAAAATGATTTTTAAATATAAATGAAATACGAATCGGTAAAATGGAGATCCATAAAATAGGTATTTATAGGCTAATATAAATATTTGTGGATATTGAAACGATTTGTGGTTGATGATTTTACTTACCTGTTATCCTTTAAAGGGGTATTCTAGTCTAGAATTTTTTTTTCATGTTTTGATAGTTCAAGAATATTTTAATTCGAATTATTTAAAAAGTTATAGCCATTTTAGAGTCGTAGCAATAGATAGAATCTAACTAGAATCTAAATGGAATAAAACTTGAAATGCATTTTTCTCGTAACTACTTTTTGCGAAATGTCACAAAATCTCAAGTTCTAATAAACCGATTTTCTTGAAATTTGGCATGAGTTTTATTTATACATTCCATTATGGTAGGAACCAACGAAAAATCAAAATTTTAAATTTTTAAATTTTTACTATTTTTAAAAATTGGAAAAGTTAAAAATAACTGAAAAACATAATTTTTTTGAGTAGTAGAAGGGGATAATTGATAAGTGCAAGCGCTACAATAATTTCCCCCTAATACCATGCGAGCAAAGCCGAGGGTAAAAGTTAGTTAAGAATAAATATTAAAAAAATTTATTAAAAAAAACCCAGATCATCAATTCCCCCTACAAAATCTGTTCATACCTATCCCCGGTATTGCCTGGGCTTTACACAGAAATTTTTGAAATTTGATGTGGACAGTAATAATTTCCCTCCTATTTTGATCGTTATGGGTGCAAAATGCAAAAACAACTGTATCTCTTTTATATTATTTTTGTCTCATTCATTCTTATGTTATCCTTAATACTCACTTGTGCCACTGTAACTTATAATCTTATTGGCTTAATTTAAAGGCCTTTTTATGGAGTTAAATAAATAAAATTTCGTGAAGACCTAACAAAATTCTGCTTTAAGGGGTGGGAAATGTGGATGGGAATAGTTTTTCTAAATCACTGTCAGCTTCCTCTTGTTATGATGGTTAAGTGGGCAAAATTTCATCAATCTCGGAATAAAACCATAGATTTGTATTTAAAAAGCCAAGTCGCCCGCCACACGTACTCTTCTTTCTAATAAATTAAATAAAATAAAATTTACATAGATAATCCTCATGCTCAAATGACCGCTGTGATTTTTGCACTATTTTCATTTTCGTATTCTTACTTTTATTTATGAAATGTAGATATACCCATAGTTTAATAGCTATTATGTTATTGATTTTTATTATAAAGGTTTATTATAATATACGCTTCTATTCTTATAAAAGTAAGCAGCTTGAACTGTCTGTTTTTTGTAATCTATTATATTTATGTACATTTGATAAAAAAAATGGAAATTTTTTTATCGGAAAGTACAAAACCCAATTACTTGGCACTATAAAACCGAATTACCTTAACTGCGTACATTACGTACACATACGAGTAACGGCGCGGCGCGGTTGACAATATGAAATCAGTGGAAGCCTTTGAATAAACAAGTAGTATCTTCAACAGTCTTGCTGTAAGCCCAATACATATTTTATTATTATATCCATTGCGAAAAACAAAACTATCGTAATAAAATATATAACGGCAGAAGTTTGTGTAGGTGGTTGCTTTATAAATACACAATCCGGGTAAGTGACTTACATAAAAAAGGAGAATAATTCTTTCTCCCCCCTGAGATGGCTTTCCCTTAATGGCCATTCGGGTTCGAATAAGGACACTATATTTTCGTGTAATTGTCTTGTTTTCATGTTTCTCTCAACTTTTTGCTTGCCTTCCTCCAGGGGTGGACTGGCATTCAAAATCTCTTCCGACAGGCAAACAATTAAATATATTTTTTTTTATAAATACTTCTCTGAAAACAGCGACCCCTCAGCGATGCCTCGGAAGTTAGAATAGTTTATGTAATTTGCGTCGTACTTAGCATGTGGTTTATCTAGACTCCAGAGTGACAAAAATCTAGACCATAACTCGCAAGTTGGGATGTCATATTCCTGCATCTTCTTTTTAAATGACGCTACAGCCCATTTAGCCTTGGCCTCCTTCAAAATAAGCCTCAAGTCTTCTTTTGTCCTCGGCCGTCGTCTTCCAATCTGCAACATGGAGTAGTCCTCTTGCATCTTTCCTGACATCATCCTCCCATCTCAGCTAGGCCCGCCTTTCGTTTACCTCCTGGGTGTCCTGTTAAAACCTTCTTCGGTACTCGTGCGCTTGGCATTCTTAAATTGGGTCTTCTGATAAATCTTTGGAGCCTTAAATGGGTAGAGAATCTGAAAGCTTGATGGATATCGTAGAGCTCATTATTGTGGCGGATTCTCCATGCCTCTCCCTCTCCCACCGCTCCTAAGATTCTTCGAAGTACCTTTCTTTCGAAGGTGTCCTTGCTGTCAGGCCACAGGCCAAGACCATTCCAATGATTGTTTTGTATAAAGTTATTTTGGTTTTCCTATGGACGTTTCGGGATTTGAACACTGGCAAAAACGCGAAGTAGGTGGTGTTAGCAGCTGTGATGCGCTTTCTTACTTCTACTGGGTCTTCGTTGTCCTTGCGTTATGATGGAGCCCAGGTATATTCATTATCGTGCATAACGATCGAAATCAAGAGATAAAATTAACTTCTGCGGTGCATCGCAATCACGAATCTTCAATTGCCTGTAAGACAAATTGTAAATTACACCATCAATTTTTTTTCTACGATATTCCCAACTTCTTAAACAAGGAGATATTTTATTCTTTTCCCTAGCTTAAAATCTTCCTTTTCCAAGAGCAAAAATATCTGTTCCGCTCACGGAATAATATAATACGGGTGTCGTTATGTTACAATATACATTCTATGAACTCTAGTCTTTCATGCACGTTGTCCTTGATGCATGTAAAGAAATCCAATCAAGTTGGTCAGTTTGACCACCTCCGTGGTCGAGGGTCAAGGCTCTCGACTAGCGATCTGGAGGTCGCGGGTTCAAATCCCGGCGTCCGCAATCAAATTTAATTCGATCGATTTGTTATATCACAATTTATTCATTTTAAACAATATAACGTATATTAGTGGAATATACTCTCGGTATCGCCATGGCGTAAGATCACCATTCAGAATTGAATCATTGCCTTTTTTTTACATGAGCTCCACACAGGAGGCCCTGAAAAAATAATTTTCCTCGCGGCCTATGCCATCTTTGGGGATGCTGCGAGAAGGGTTTTTTTTAAGGAAAGGAAGGGGAGGAGAGTTCTGGGAAGGAAAAGGGTTTAAGGGGTGGGTAGGAATCTGAGGTTCAGTGTGTCCTGGTCATCCGCCTCCAAGACCTAGACAAACCTCACCCCATGAACCCGGGCACCCCTCCTAAATCACCAAACGTAGCAAACCACTTGGGGTGACCTATAACAGAGGTGTTGGTTATCCAATAAAGGTTCCCGGGCGGCGATACCCATTCCCGCCTCCCAAATGGCTTGAAATGGCTTAAGCCGTGTTCAGTGACTAGATCAGAGTAGACAGGTACTTTCCCACCTTCCTCTTCCCCATCTCCTTTCCCTCCCCACTTACCTTCAGCCTCACACCATACCCCAATTGGGTTGCCGTAGTCTCACTGACTTCAGGCGGTTGGGAGCAGTTGGAACGCTTGTAGGGTATTCACATGAAAAAATATATAAAAAGTTTGCCCCTGCCTTCCACGAGATTACTAGAAGTAGTAGTTAGGTGGGTAGATATGAGGCAACTGAGATCGACGGAGCGTATTATTCGTTGTGTTGACTCGTCGTTTCCCTTTTCCTAAATCTTTTATATTTATTTGCATGACTCATACTGACTACCCCAGTAGTTGATTGTTGCCAACATTCCCACTTCAGACAATGCGAACATCACTAACGCACACATACTGTTTGCGTAAAAATCCAAGTAAAGTTATTCAAGCGATGGTTATACTCGTCTTATGATAAAAACACTTCTTTCTCTCAAGGCGTACATAGGTTATATTATACAGTTATGAATGTTATGTATACAAATGTATATTATGTATGATATGTATGCATGTTATACAAACACAACATTTGGTCAAAAAAATTTCAAATACATTGCGTCTAAAATATACAATAACCTACCTGACAAAACAAGACAATCGAATAATATTTAAATATACAAAATCCTGATCAAACAATGGATCATCGAAAAAGATCGTGCAATAATTAGCTATCTCACCCAAATATAATCCTGTATGTCATTATTGTTACCATATTCATACCAACCTAAAAATTGTTTGTCAAATATTTTAGCTTTATTGTAAAATGTACCCTAATATCTATAAAATATTTGTAAAATAGTCTGTCTCGACACAGGATCTCCTAGTGAGACAGACAAAGACAAAAAAATATAAGTAAAAAAATTATATAGATGTACATAATAAAATAAATACATATGTAGGTTACAAGAAAAATGCGGCTTACCGTTATATAAACTAGGCATAATATTATTTTATTTTATTTATTCATACACGCCTTGAAGGCTTTTACAGAATCACATTATTCAAGTTACACATGTTATTCAGGAGTATAATTGTAAGATTGAAGTATATAACATTATAAACTGTACTTTAAGGATACAAACAGGTTTAATATGTACATAGGTATGTAGTTTCGTTATCATTAAAATTGTACAAAGGAGTTAAAAAGTTTACATAGTGTAATAATGGTAAAACAGAAGAGTGCTTAAGATACTTAAAAGTAGTTATTGAGGAACGTGTAGGTATTTACTATGTTGATTTTATTATTAACTTGATCATGAATAAATTGTTCGAAAGCAAGTTTTTCAAGAATTCAGCAAAATTAACGCAGCGATAAATAGTACCTACACATAGAAGAAAATAAATAAAAAATACATGAGTTGTAATATCTTGAAAAGTTATACAGATGAGTTCAACAAGTGTATAGTGTGATAGTAAAAAAGTAAAAAATAGTACAAATTATGGTACAAAAAGTACAAGATAATATTAATACAAAAGAGAGAGGATAAAAAGGTAAGTACTAAGGTAATCTTTGTATACATAAGTATTAAATTTTGTTTTTATTGTGAACATGAAGAGACCATCGATTTTAATTTAATCATTAATATATTATTATTGCTAGGGCACCAAGATTTAAATAGAAATTTAAGTCAATGTGAGTTAGTTATTATATTTATAACAATAAATACGAGAGGATTGTTGTTAATTGTGTTCTTATTTGGCTACCTTTATTATTCACATATTTCATGTTTTGCGATAATTAATAATTTGATAAAGGTGCAATTGATTGATATTTATGGCTCTATTTTAAATATTCTAATATAATGAGTTTGAATTTAGACACAGATTGGTGACGATAAATGTCGATTGAGTTGTATTTATTTCCGAGTAAATGGAGTCTTTGGATGGGAGAGTTTATAAAATAATTATTAGCGGAATTGGTAACAGAATACAATGCATTCGACCGAGTTTCGCGAGTAGGTACTCGCAAATAATTAAAATTTGTCAAATCAAGGGCGTCCAGTCTGCCATTCGAAATTTTGAAAAGACAAACTAAATCACTTTTTATGCGCCTTGATGTCAAATCGGTTATGTTAAGTAATTCCATTAGGTATATATAATTAAGTTCTTCAATCGGTATACCCAGTTTGTAGTTAATAAATCTTAAAAACTTATGCTGAACTCTTTCAATTTTTTGTTGGAGGGTTTTATATAATGGAGCCCAGATAGTAGAATTATATTCTAAGTTGCTTCTCACCAACCCAGTGTACAACAATTTAAAGGAATTAATTGATTGAAATTCTTTAACTGTTCTCATAATATACCCCAGACATTTCATGGCCTTATTGGTTATTTCATATATATGAGGAACAAACAATTATGGTTTATTATGTCAAATTTCATTAGTTATTGTATTACAAAACATGTTTCAAACCAGCAGTTAAATTATTTATCATTTTATTTTAAAAAAAAATAGTAATTAGAACGAGGCAGGCTCATCTTTAAAATATTTATAAAAATCTCGCGTCACGATGTTTGTTCGAAATAAACTCCGAAACTACTTAACCGATTTTGATGAAATTTGGCTTGCTGTGCGTAATTTGGTCCAACTTAAAATATAGAATAGTTGTATCTCGATTATTGACGTCAATATTTATTATTGCGATTTAAATGTTTGTTATAGGACAATGCTTTGCAAATATTGATAAGTTCCATAAGTTTCTAACAGATGGCGGTGTGAGTTAATTTATCGACACAACACTTGGTTATCTAGGTTGGGTAACCATCCAGTAGATGGCATTGTGTTTCAATTTCATGTCTGAGCATGGCCGAGTCAGCTAGTAGGTATATATTTTTCTGTTGTAAGACATTTTCTTATATGTTAAAGAGAATGGTACGGAACTCTTAATTGTCTCTCGCTTATTGATCACCAACGTCTTACATATTTTTAAAACTTAACTTAATTATGTTTTTCGCGGCTTCTTTGGTTGAGGGTTAAGTCTCTTGACTAGCAATTCGAATATCGAGGGTTCAAATCCCGGCGTGAGCTAGAAAATTTTATTTGATTGAATTATGTTATTTCGCAATTTAATCATTAAAAATAATACACTGTATATTTGCGGCACGTTCCAGAATGGAAGATACTGTCAGTAACGCCTTGGTGTAAGACTAACATTCAGAATTGAAACGCTGCTTGAAATGGCTTTAGCCGTGTTTGGTGACCAGATCTGAACAGCCAGCTAACTTTCCACCGTCCTCTTCCCCTTCCTTCTACCTCCAGCCTCACAACTCACTCCAATTGGGGATGCCATAGTCTCACTGGCATCAGGTGATTGGGAACAATTGGAACTCTTGTGCGGTTCGTGAGTTTTCAATGAGATAAGATTTGAAAAATACGACGTTATTGACGTTGTTGTAGCTGATCAAAATTTTTGTTTTTTCTCCAAGTTTCAAATTTTTTGTGCAAAGATTTTTTAGGATTATTTTTGTTCATGGATTGCGGTGCATCTTTATACGAAAAATTCAAATTTTAAAAAATTAAATCTTTTTCAGCGACAACATCAAAAACTTTATATTTTTCAATCTTAGCCCTAAAAACTAAAAACTAAGCTCACTAAAAACTCAGGGCCGCCACTAATATGATACCTTCAACCACATTTCAACAAATTTATTTAATGTAGACAGTTTTGTGTTTGACAAAGAAGGACGAAATGGTTGATTCGTGTAAAATTAGGACTAGTAAGTAATAAATACACAAATCACAATTAGATTTCCACGAATCTTCGAAAAGTTGATATTGAGTTGAAAATCATAATAATGTTAATTGAATTTAATGAATTGATTCGTTCCAATAATTATTTTGGAGAGAGAAATGTACACATTGTATAATTACTTCTACGGAACCATCACCATTGTATTGATTAACAATATTCGAAAATGATATTATTATTAGCAATATATCTAATTCAAATTTTGTATCGATTGGTAAAATTTACGGCGTTTTCAGTATATAACTGGAAAGCTTTATTTAACTATCGAGTTTAATAAAGCAAATTAGAATTATTACTCCGAATCAGATGAATTTAATTAATCAACGTCAACAAAAGGAACAAAAGCAAATGAATATCAGTTTGGGATTTGTAGGAACAGAGAGGCCTACGTGAACAATAAATTGAAATCAATTATCAGTAGGTACATCTTCAAACCCTCAGTAATATTAGCCTACTCCAGTTCAATAAAAAAACTAATTGGATTTTATATTTGAACCTTCTGCAGTTTTTGTTTTCGTCCCCCGTTTTTTTGATTGACTTTTAAAAGCGAAAAGTATTTGTTGTTTTCTCGTTGGATGTCCCTTGCAAAGGCTGTCATTTCATCAATCAAAGAGTTTCGAAAATAAATGATATTAATCCTTTTTATTTATTTATTTATTAGCAAAAACAGCATTACACCAATATATTGCAAAAAAGGTTGTACAATATACATAATTATTACGTTTACAGTTAAAACATTTATTTAATAAGTGCTATTTTACGCTTAAAATCATTGCAGGAAATGTGGAAAATATCCACATTTCCTGCAAGGCAGTTAATTAACCTAGTAAGTCTTCCCAGGGGCATCACCATTGGTAAGTTAGTTCTGCACCTGGGAAGAATCAAAAGCCTGTGATGGCGACCTCGCGTGAAATTATACGGGACATAGAATCCTATTTCAGCCAGAATATCTGGTACCGATATAAAACCATTTAGAAGCTTATATGCCATCAGCAGTAATGCGACATCTCTTCTGGAACTAAGGCTGCAGATACCCAGCATTCCCGAGATAAATGCTGTTGAAAACAGCCATGGGTAAAAACCGAACTCTCTCATATAGAGGTATCGTAAATTTTTTTTTTGTATTTTCTCAACCATTAGTACATAGACGATGTCCTCAGGTCCCCATATCTGAGATCCACTCTCGAGAATGCTACGCACTAAGCTGAAGTAAAGCAGCCTTATTACTGTAAGGTTGGTCAAATCCTTAGAATTGTGTATGACAAAACCCAGCATCTTTGTCGCTGATTTACAGACATGACAAGAAGTTACTATTCAGTTTATAGTTAAGATTAGAGAAAAAACATTCATTTAAGAAGTTATTTGAAAAAAAAAAGATATTGAAACCTAACCGGCAACTACATAATAGCGTAGGTAATAGGTAAGGGCAATTTTAGTAATATTGCTCTAAAAATATCAAGTTTTTTTTATTCGGGAAGTTGTCCAAGGGATTTTGATTGATTGGGGTTCATCAAACTAATCAATCACCTTTTTAAAATTGGTTCGCAGCTGTTTTTAGTTCCAGTGATGTCGCCCAATTTCCGTGACAACGCCCTTCAATCAATAAATTGTTCCAATGTCTACAAATTTTAGTAGCCAAAAAGTTAAGTGGGGTATTTAAATATGTGGATTTAAGTTTTCTTGGATAACTCCCGTCAGTTAGTTCTTCTGATACCTGTGTACCGGGGTCACAAAAACAGTTAAGTGTGTTTTCAAATGTACGAAAATAAGGTCCATAAAAGTATCTCTAATGTATAGAAGTTAGAATGTAACCACACAGATGCATATCTTCCTACTGTTTAGGTGATGCATCTCCCTGACGATACTTAGCAGCATAATGGCACTTGAAATGGAGAGTTTCTGAGAGCTACCCCATATTATTTTATTGCCAATTTCCCCCTTCTATGGATGATACTCTCCACGCACAGCTCCCAAACGCTGTAACGCTGACACGAGATTTTGCATGACTCATCACTAAACATTGTACTTTGTGATATAAAGTTAAGGGTTGATGAGATCATATCTTCAAAATTGAAACGTTACTTCAAATATTTAGGTACATTTATGAATGTATTTTGTGAGACTCTCTGGTCAGACACGCATTTTCTCTTCTTTTCTCTATCTCTCCCTTTATCTCTTTTTATTTTTCTCTCTGTTGTCATTTACAAATTTATCATTTATTAAATGTTTTCTCAAAATGAACTTTCCACAATATTTGAATTTCTAATGTACAACAGTTGTAAAAAGGTTTCAAAAGTAAGTGAACCGCTGTCCGCAGTGGAGTTCAGATACCAACCATGATAGACAAGGAACTGAAAAGGTAGAAGAGGGATCCCAGGTGGAAGTAAAGGCCTTTCAATGAAGAAGATTGAGAATGGGATGCCTTTGGTGATAATATATGAGGTGCAAAAGCGGACGCAAGAAGAAATCAACCATGTCCTAAGAAGTTGTAAAAATTAAATGAATCAAATATTCGAGAAGGATCGTGCCGAGTACCGGAAAATATTATGAAATAATAACGTATGTACGTATGTGGATGAAACAAGGGATTTTCGCCATGAAAATGTTTTGTGTAATTCTATAATCTAAGGAAAGTAACTAGTATCCACGTTATAGTTTAAGATATTTTCAGGATGATTCATGCAATGACTACTATTTTCGTTGGATAAAACTGAAGGTACCTACCTACTTGTGCGTACTCTGTTCAGAGGCTGAGTCATAATGCGATCCGGAAATAAACCTTCTACATCGTCTCCAGCTACACAAATATTCCACGATAATAACATTGGCCGCAATTGATTTGCTTTGGCGTAACTTAATTTCGTTATTTGTAATACATTTTACTGCCGGGAGAGCAGGGAACACGGGAAGGTTGCAGATAGGTACCTTAATACGGCCTTTGTTCGGAAATGCTCCCGCCTTGGGCGATGTTTTTCAATCTTTACTACTGCATCCGATACGTGAACTGCGCTTCGCGTGGGATGGATTTACGGGAGAACTCAAAGCCTTTGATTATGATGAAATCAGTCTTGCAGGATATTCGAATTCTGTTTTTAGATGGATTTTTATAATAAAAAAGCCTTTCCCTATGAATTATTGTTCAATGTTTGAAAGTTCCTACCTATTGAAATCTAATAGATTCCAATAGATTCTAGCAGATACTTTCTACCCTTTTCTGAAATTTTAATTATTATTTTGTTGACTGCTCCAGTCAACAAAAAAATAGTCAGTGAGACTAAGACATCACTAATTGGGGTAAGTCGTGAGGCTGAAGGTAGTGGGGAGGGAAAGGGGAAAAGGAAGGTTGGGAAGTACCTGGCTGTTCAAATCTGATCACCAAACACGACCAAAGCAATTTTAAGCTTTTTTTTTTTTTTTTTTTTTATAGTTAATACCGCACAAGAGTCCCAACTGCTCCCGTCTGGAGCCAGTGAGACTATGGCATCCCCAATCGGGGTATGTTGTGAGGCTGAAGGTAGTGGGGAGGGGAAGGAGATAGGGAAGAGGAAGGTGGGGAAGTACCTGGCTATTCAGATCTGGTCACTAAACACGGCTAAAGCCATTTTCAAGCAACGTTTCAATTCTGAATGGTGGTCTTACACCAGGGCGATACTGATAGTATCTTCCACTCTGGAACGTGCCGCAAATATACTACATATTATTTTAAATGAATAAATTGTGAAATAACACAAATATCAAATAAAATTTATTTGCGCACGCCGGGTTCGAACCCGCGACCTTCGGATTGTGAGTCCAGAGTCTTACCTCGGGACCACGGAGGCCGTCAAAGCTACGTTTCTATCCTGAATGGTGCCCAATTCAGTAATTAATTAGTATTTTGTAGAAGCCCGTTGTCAATGATTTAATATAAATTAAATACTTGAAACTTTTTTTTTCAGTAATATAATTTTATTTAAATTTCATTAATTTACTGATTTCAAATAAGTTTAGGCGTACGTTATTACTACCTTGTTTCGCACGAGATTTAATTAAATATTTTTGAAGTGAAAATTTCTTTAGCGCCGTTGTGGTTTGAAACTCAAGACAAACGACAGTCTCGAAGAGACAAACCTCTATAGGATTTAGAGAATGAGATAATATAATTGATCTCCTCCTTGTGCGGTACTTTGTAGCCTTCCCACTCTTGTTTACTTTAATTTTCTGAAGGTTTCACTTCTACGAGCGTGTGAACTGCACACACTTTTTTCTTAACGATCCGATCAACCGAAAAAGTAACGTTCCAGCAAAATTTTAAATACTTTGCCACCATAGAAATTAATCTTCACAGATATCATAAATGAACAAGATTTAGAAAAAAACGTCTTATAAAGTTTTTGAAGTGAAACTTCTTTAGCGCCGTTAGTGACTTGAAATTCTGGTGAAAAGGAAGTGCATCACAACTCAGTTCTACACAAATACTAGGTTCTAATATAACGCCGTCAGTTCGCGCCTCGGCGCGGGCCTTCCATAGCGTAGTTGGCAAGGTGTCTGACAAGTCTCAGCGGCGTAAAAGACAGACATCCCGCGAACGGGTTTCAAATCCTGCTTATTCCAAAAAAAAAACATCTTTTATTTTGTGAAAGCAATATCCAATCTTCAAACCACTTTAAAAAAACAAGCAAAAGAAAAGAAAGCGACGTCTAGCGACTTTAGTTTCACTTCTAACGCGTGTGAATTACACACTCTGATTTTTTATTTTTATTTATTTTTTACTAACCTAAAGCATGTATGTAGCAAAATTTATTGTGAATGAATTAAGATATGAACGAAGGAAACCGCGAGGAAATTCCCTTGCCATGCAAAAATCAGCATTCCTCCGGGTATAAAAATCAAGTTTTATGTCTTATGTAAATACCTTCTTAATATTCGATGAGTATTTGGCATAAAATTTTATGGGGCGTATAGGCGCATAAAAATTTCTCCATCACCGAGGGATAGATTTATTTTTTATTTAATAGAAAATTTGCACAATGAAACTAAAATTTTGTTGGGCAATATTTTCCGCACCGCGAGATAAAGCGTTATCAAAAATTTAGACGTGATAGAAAAATGATCTGGGGTCCATTGTGTGACTGCGACCCTGCTTTACGAGCACATGGCTCCATATTGTGGCCGGAAAATGGCCCTCTAATAAAATGCGGTATTTTTAAAAAATTTGGAATTTAGGAATAAGTTGAAATAAGCATTTTTTACTGATTTATTGTATTTTGTCAGGCTTAAAACATATTATTACATACATAATGTAAGATTTAAAAATATATTACAACCTAATAACCAATGTTCATATGGTAAAAAAATAATAACATGTATAAAAAAAAAATATATATATTTTTATTTTTTATTTATAATATTATGTTTTACATGGTACATAATCATAAAAATACATCTTAGGTTTTTTACTACTCTTCCATTGAAAGCATTTGCTTGTGATAGAAGGGGAGTGTACATAAATGTTGTTATTAGTACTTAAATAATTCGTTGTACATGAATACATGTGTGCTGTAGTATTTATTTTGATAATATTATGTATTAAAAAAAAAGAAACAATGTTATGGAAGACAAAGGATATTTGTAAGATCAATTAAGTGGCAGTAGTTATTTTCTTAAGAATATTTTTTAAATGTTTCTTGACAGAGAGCAATATTTGGGTATTATCATTAATGCTTCTGATTTCTTCCAGTACACGATTGAAAAAAGTTCTTCCCTGGTAAGTGTAATAATGTTGTGCAAAAGACGTATTTAGTTTTGGACATAGAAAAACATGTTTAAGACGAGTTCTCACATGTTTTTACATGCAAACAATTTTTTACATGCTTTTCGACTACCACACTAGGCACATGCCCTTATTATGGAAGTCGAAATTGTAAACATATGTATGCATGTAATACATATGTATGTAATATCTCTTAATTCGTTAAATAAATTGATTTGTTAAATGCAATGTTTTAGCATAATAAGAAGTTCTTTAACTGGTTTCTCAGTTAATAATAGGTAAATAAATAAATTACTTTACTTTTTGAAATAATGAATTAGAGCTCGTTACCGCTTTCGTTTGGTAGTTACTTTTAAAACGTCCAAAAAAAGATACGATATTCTTTAAAAAATCTTTTTTTTTTTAAATTTTTTAAAAAGAAAGACAAACATTCCCGGGGTACGAATAACCCAACAATGTTTGAAAATCTCCTACTACCACCACAGAAAGCCGAAAATATTGCTTATATTGTGATGTAAGACTTAGCCAGCCGAGAAATCGAACACGAGACGCCCTGGTGGGACCCAAACGCGATGCCCACTCAACCACTGACCGGTCAAAATCATTAAATATGGTTAGTCATTTATATATGCTACATACGCGTCATAGATTTTCAATCGAAACTTTTTAAATCAAAATTTTTGTAATTTACTGGCTCGAGTTTAAGCAATAAGCTAGTTATGAGAATATATGAATTTCTTGCATTACAGTTGTACAGTAAGAAATTATATATACATTGCAAAAATTTTTATAAAAAAAGTGATTCCGTATTGGGAAAATCGACACGGACAAACCGATTTCACGGGTGGAAATAAAGCAGAACGAACATATTTAAAAAAATTGAATTCTTGAGATATATAGGAATTGATTATTTTTCATGATAGAGTTTTTTTTATATCATGTAAACTTCCACACAGAATTGCTCACAGAACTAGTGTTTCTTTTTCGCAAGCGTCTCGGTTGGCTCCCCTCACCAACTTGTTCGAGTCATAAAAAATCTATTAAAGCTGCGATACCGGGAAACATCAATCAAACACGACACGTGTTTTATGGCATACAAATCACACGCGCCGCAAAAACGCACATAAAAACATTCTCCCTTCATTGGAAATAAAATATAAAGGTACAAAAACTATGAATAAGACACAGAAAGAAGATTTATACGAGGACCTATTTGTATTCGTACTTTTCGTAGTTCCAGAAAGTCTTCTGAGCCCATTTCAGAGAAATTTTGAGTTACTGGTGTAATAAAACGACTGCCTTTGATTCAGCCAACAGATAATACCATTCTTTATTCTATAAGACCAGTGCATAATACTTCAGTCAGAAGGAAAATGTGAAACTTGAATTATGATGATTATATTACAGCAAGTACAGACATTTTTTATTCTCCGAGGGTTATGGCTGCAGTGAAAAGTTGCAATTGTTAATGGGTCAAAAAACACACAAAAAATTTGATTCTTTCTTTTGAATCTATTATCGAAATGATATTGTGAAATTATTGAAATACGTAATTTTAAAAATATTTAATAACCTAGAGAAAATACCTTTCACGGTATTCTTATTACTGTAGGTACAAAGAACATCTTAAGAAGATGTCTGGTGTCCACAAAATGAAAAAAAGCAAAAAATGCCTAGTAAGAAGCCCCCTAGTACATAATGCTTGAACGCCGACGATTTTTAAAAGAATTTTGATTTATTCTATTTTCTCCGATTTTTCTATTGGTGAACTTTGGTTTTATAATTTAACACATTTTTTTATTATTTTTTTTTATTTTTTATTTATTTATTTTTTTGTCTTTATTTTTTCCCATTAAATCTATAAACATTTCAAAATTAATTTTTACATAATTTCATAACACAGTAAGATACAAATATAAGAAACAAATAATGTAAAAGATTAGCGAAACGTGAATCTATATTAGACAAAAGTAGGTAATGGGGACCCACTAAGGCACTGCCTATGCGTGGGTAATATAAGAAAATGATATATTACATCAGTAAGTACAATTAACCCTTTGAATGGCAGGAGACCAGATTTGTCCCAGCTCACATGCGTCTCGTATAAATCGCTGTAACTCCGTTAATATCGGAGTGAGAATTACATTCTAAACAGTTTTAAAAAGGCAAAACATTAAGCTTTTTAGTCTAATCTAAAAAATAACGACAAAAAAGTAAAATCTATACCTTTATGAAACCAAAGTTTTGAATCGCAATTTGAAAAAAAAATTGAACTTTGAGAATTTTTTATTAATTATTTTTATATGAAAAGACAAAAAAGTGAGGTGACGTTTAAAATACATTTGTCTTACAAAAAATATATGTGTTTATTATTTTTTTTATTTTTTATAAGTAATTTTAATTAGAAAAAGCATGAGGTGAGCTATTTTTAACACTTTTTTTATGTTTGCATGCAAAGTTTTTATATTTCAAAAATTAAATGTTTATTTTGAATTATAAAATTTGAAAGCGAATTTTGTCACCTTTCAAAAACAGTTTTTAGTTTTGGGATATGTTCAAAAATGTTCCATTTATTTACATTTTATTGAAAAGCGGAAACTTGACCATCTGAAAAATACGCCAAAATTTTGAAGGGTTAAAAAAGGTAAGTTTTATAAATATAGGTAGGTATCTGTGAAAAATATTCCATTAAAAAAGAGAAACTATGATTCTGTTGATTTTTTGTTATGGTTTCAAGAAAGTAAATGATGAACTACTTGAAGTTACCGTAGAATTGTAATGAAAAGTGATGCATTAAGGGTTTATTCTAGTCTAGAGGCATGAATTGTAGGTGTTTTTTCAGGTGCAACAAAAAAAACCAATAATATTTTTACCAACTTCTATTTTATGAAATATTTATTAAACATTAAAAAATCCATTAAAAAGAGTCGAACTAAAAAATTAAAAATTCAGAAAGTTACAGGGTTGAAGTGGGGGGTCTCAAAAAAATGGCGCACCCTGGTTGACACGATTGCAACCCTACCAGTAATCTAAAAAAAAATTCTTAATCCAAACAAATGCAGCTATAACCCGAACTAAAAAAAATCAAAAAAATTATTTTTCGCGAAATGGCGGCTGTCTGAAATAAAAAAGACGTTTTTGTACCAATTTTTTTGACTTTCTAAATTTTTTAAAAATAGTAAAAATTGAAATTTTGTTATAATTCTAGTTTCCGCCATAGAGGAATATATTGAGAAGGCTCACACAAATTGTCGAGTAAATTGGTTTAGTAGAACTTGAGATATCGTGTCAACCGCCAAAAAGTGGTTTGGAGAAAAATGGGTTTAAAATTTTGTTCTATTTAGATTTTGGTTAGATTCGGTCTAAACCGCGACATTCAAATGGTTATAACTTTTGAATTAATGCGAATTTCGAAAAATCCTTTTAAGGAGATATTTTTGAATATTTAAGCTTTGAAAATGTGAAGAAAATTTTTTTTTTTTTCTAGACTAGAATACTGCCTTAAGGTTTACATAGAATTTATAGCAAGTGTGAGAAGTGAACCTTGGTTATGTTTTTTCTTAATTTTTCTCTTCGTATGTGAACTGATATCCGTAACCCAACGATAAAAAGAAAACATAAATGGCAATATTAGAACAAATGTTTAAGAAATTGCCAGAAATAAGTAACATTGATAAAATTAAACTCATGATATCAACATTGAATGTCTCAGTACCTTCCCAAACCAGTGGATTTATTTAAAGATTTATATTGCTTTGTAAGATTTCTTAAGGTTTTTTTTTCACATTTTTTCATCGATTTTCTTCGTGGCTTTCAGGCTCTCGTGCTGCAGGGTGAGACCCGCCCTTTGTATTCCGCTCAGAACATAACCACGGGCGAAGTACGCGAGGAATAATAATATGTCGGTTCTTCGTGCCCTCTCATTGTCCATCCCTCTCCCTACCGCCCCACCCCCTCACCCCTCACCCCTACACCTTACACCCTTGACATACCGGCCTCTGAGAAATAAACGGAATTAAGGGAAACAGAATCAGAGGGACAGAATAAAGAATAAATACGGTTTATCGAGAGCTGACTGGAGGGTATTTAATAGCTGGGGGCCTCGGCGTTGATGATTGAAATGGGGCCTTTCAGTATGCAGCCCTAATATCTTGATTCTATTACGGTCTTTCGATACAATTCCATACGAGAAATTTCAAAAAGGTTGTGTAGCAATAATATTCTCAACACGAGTTTTTGTTAACATTCCTTTTTGACTTTACTCTTCAAGGATCTTCTTCACCATTTATTTAATGAAAAGTCAAGCGAGAATTAAATCAAAGTGTTGTTAAATTGCTGGATCTCAAATTTAAGTATAATTATATAAACACAAATTACTTTGTATACTCCACTAAGTTTATCAAAATTATTAACGTGTTTCAAAACCAACGGTTTCTTGGTAAGAATAAAATGAAAATTAAGAAAAATAACAGAAGACAAACAAGTTTAGACAAAGTTCCCACAGACAAAAAAAAACATTCAAAATAGGAGTGATTAATTAGTAAAAGATAACATAAAAAACAATTATATAAAATAAATTTTTAGATTATAAAATATGTTAAACACTTTTATAAATTAACACAAAATAATCAAGTTGTTTCATTGACAAAAATAAAATTTCATAGATATAAGTATTAATATGAAAATAAATTTAAGGGATGGCTATTTAAAAAAAAATGGTTTTTGATAACATTTAATTGTCTATCAACACTTTTTTCTAATTTCGAAGTTATCTAATTGTAAGCTCTATACTTATATTTATAATATTTTAATTTTGTTTTTTAATCAACGTGATTGTATTGCGTTACTTTATAAAAGTTTTAATTATATAAAGTAATTATTACATTTTCTAAAATGGCTTTAAAAATATATTTTTTTAATCGTTTTTATTAATATACCTTTTGCTAATTAAACACCTCTTTTGGAAAGTTTTTTGTCTTTAGGATCATTGTTTATACTTGTTTGTCTTTTGTTGTCAAAGTAATTTGTTTTCATATAATTGAAAATGACGCCACAAAATGAATTCGTGAAAATTGAAGAAAGAAATTAAAGAATTTGAAAAACGGAAATTGATTAAGCAGTTATGTCACCCTTTCGAGTTTCATCGCGTTTTTGGTGAAAACAGAGTTTGCTCATTGGCACATGAAGAAAACTGGCTTCTGGTGGAAATCTAGAGACAGATGACTTTTGACTGGTCGGTGGTTGAGTGGGCATCGCGTTTGGGTCCCACCCGGGCGTCCCTTGTTCGATTCCTCGGCTGGCCAAGTCCTCCATCACAACACAAGCAACATTTTCGGCTTTCTGTGGTGGTAGGAGATTTTCAAACATTGTTGGGTTATTCGTAACCCGGGAATGTTTGTCTTTCTTTTTTAAAAAAAAAAAAAAGAAAGATGAGTGTACGTCCAATTTTGGAGGTGGGTATGGGTACCGCCACCATGGGAACCATTTATTGGATAACCAACACCTC
Organism: Glyphotaelius pellucidus; assembly: GCA_936435175.1. NCBI lineage: Eukaryota > Metazoa > Arthropoda > Insecta > Trichoptera > Limnephilidae > Glyphotaelius > Glyphotaelius pellucidus. The sequence continues at coordinate 9,903,151 of OW386545.1, read as the reverse complement.
TGCCATAGATAACCCCAAGTGATTCGCTAAGTTTGGTGACTTAGTAGGGGTGCTCGGGTTCATGGGGTGAGGTTTGTCTAGTAGGACTCTATCAACCCATCGCCTTGCACCCCAGTCATTCCGACATCCGTCAGACATCCGTCACTCCTGGATACATTGACCTCCAGATTCTTACTCACCCCTGATACCTTTTTCCTTCCAGAACTTCCTTTCCTTCCCTTCATTAAAAAGACCCTTCACACAGCATCCCCTTTGATGACATTGGCCTTGAGGGAAATTATTTTCCTCAAGATTATCGTGATCTATTTTTAAGGGTTACGTGATTAATTTTTAATATGTTGTATTGCACTACATCCCTATTTACCCAACATTTTGGACAGCGTTACAGTGTCCATTATCAGGGCAGATTTGTAAAATGATAATGGACAGTGTAACGCTGTATGATACGTTGGCTAAATAAGAAGGTAGCGCAATACGGCATAAAAATATTTGTGGCCGTGAAAATCTCACATCATGTTCAATTTTTATAGAATTTTTTAATTACAGCAAATGTGTGGAATGCATTCATTTATAATCGGCTAACACTGTCAATGCGAATGCAACCTGGCGCGGCGCGAAAATATCAAATGATCTCCACCAATTGGACACTTCCACGTGTCAAATAACACGTGACCAGTGACACGTGACTTCAGCCACAGTCGGTTTGACATTTTCGCACAAAGTGGACGTGGCTGAAAATAGACAATTATTGTCAGCTTATTACATATATATGTATTAAATTAGATATTACGTAATTAAATGTTTCAAAAGTTTCAAAACTTTTTAGTATTCAAAATTTTTTTTTGGTTAATTCCGTACTTCAAAGTCGACACAATTTTTTTTTTTTTTTCAAAAAATAATATAATGCTATCGAAATAGCATTGAAACCCAAATGAAAATCACGTCAATATTGCGGAGCATTTGGGAGGCGGGAATGGGTACCGCCGCCCCTGGAACCTTTATTGGATAACCAACACCTCTGCCATAGGTCACCCCAAGTGGTTCGCTACGTTTGGTGATTTAGCAGGGGTGCCCGGGTTCATGGGGTGAGGTTTGTCTAGGTCTTGGAGGCGGACGACCAGGACGCACCGAACCCCAGACTCCTACCCACCTTTTAAACCCTTTTCCTTCCCAGAACTCTCCTCCCCTTTCTTTCCTAAAAAAACCCTCCACACAGTATCCCCAAAGATGACATAGGCCCTGAGGGAAATTAGTTTCCTCAGGGCCTCCTGTGTGGAGCTCATGTAAAAAAAAAAAATTAAATCCGGGACCCGAAAAGTACCTTTTTTCCGCGTGTCTTTCTTTTAGTAAGATAAAGAAAGGGACGCTCAGATGGTTTGGGCGGGTAGAGCAAATGATCGAAGAAAGGCGTGTAAGGAGAATGTTCGACGCAAATGTGAATGGTAGATGAATTCGGGGACGCCCTTGGGGACGCCTGTGGAAGATTAAGCACGATCAAGAGAATCAGATACTTGAAACGGGCGGAAAAATAGAAGAGTATGTATGAGTCGATGTATGAATGTGAATGAGGTAAGGAGTGTGTGCCAAGACCGAGTTGTTTGGTAGTCCATCCTCTCTGCCTACCCCTACGGGAAAAGGCGTGATGGTTAGTTAGTCTTTCTCACCTGTACCTTTTGATAAAATCAGTATGGAAAGCTATCCTTGTTCTACCGGTATTTCAATGGAAAATGCTCTGAGGAACCAGCGTCATTGATCCCTTTGGCACTGGTGCATAGTTGGGAAACACGCCAAAAGCGTTCCCAATATATACACGGTTGATATTTGTCACATGAGAACGGGTCGCTTATGAGGGCGGAAGTTTATCGCTATATGTCTTAAGATGAAGCCATGCGAAATAATGCAAATCATTTGAAAATTTGATCGCTTAGAAATATTGCAGATGCTGAAATTAAATACTGCAAGTAGAACACATCTCGTGGCCTTTGAAAATATCGAGTAATTTTTTGATAGGTCTTTAATAAGCCTAGAAAAATAAAGTATCCGGCCTATAAAAAAATCTATTTACAAACCTTTTTTCGTATATGATTTTATTGAATAATGTAGCTAATTAAGGTTCTTAGAAAATAATCCGAAAAAATTTTAATATTTGTTTCAGAACTTCAAAAAAATTTTTTTTTTCAGTGCATTGAAAGAGGCGTTACCCTACTGCGAATTTAAACCTAATATCATCTGCAGAAGGGCCGAAAGCGCATCGCATGTTTGCACCCAGTCACCTCCCAGATTTCGAAGGGAGTAGAAGATATGCCTTCGTTCTGTAAAAATATACTAGCGGAATACCAAAACACAGTGGCTATGTTTTTTATTGGTCAATGACGTCAACGCCCTAAAATCGCATACTACGTCCGATTCCGAATGGGTTCAGTACTAGGGAATTGTCTTAAACTCAAACAACGCTAGCGTGGCGGGCCTGACGTATGTCGACTCAAAAACGATTATGGACATACCAATTGTAAATGTCGACCGCTTTATAGATAATTAAGCGTTCATTTCGTAGTGCTGACAATATTGTAAAATTATTTCCCTGATATTTACGAATGAAGTTTTGTTAGCGATCGGTGTCATTGTGATTTTGCAAAATGGTCTTTATTGACTTGATAAGTTCACTCGAAAAGCGCATGGTGGGTTTGAGAACTATCATACCAAATTCAATTTTTAGTTATTAGTTTTTATCTGGAATATTGTGCTAGATGTGCCTATGTCAGTTTTGATAATTTGAAAATACTCTAGAACCCTTTTTATTTGAATATTAAGGATATTTATGTCAGGTGCTCCAGATTGATGAAACTGTGGCCTATCTAATGTAGAGGTCAAAATTTTGATTGAGCGTTTAATTTTAGCTTAATAATTTTATGTTTAGCTTAATAATTTTTTTTTAAATTTTATTTGGAAAACCAACAGTTAGTTTTATAATGTCCGATAAAATATGTGTAAATTATTTAACCAATAATAGGTTTTCACCAACGTGTATAAATTATTTAGTGAATATAAAGAAAAAGTGTTATAAAAGCTATGCGGATGGAATGGTGGGAGGGAGGGGAAAGGGATGGATCTATTCTATGTAAATAGTAGTATGTATATGAACATTTTATTTATTCATTTTAGGTTTGAAAATGTTAGGTACTGTGTTAAATAAGTCGATTTCACTGTATGAATTGTTAAATGTATATATGTGAAGCACGGTGAATGAATGTATTTTGTTTTGAGTTAGTGTTGCATTGAGGAATGTTTAATGTGTGGTTTTGTCTGGTTTGTTTAATGGGTACTCTTAATTGAATTCTTTCTAATAATTCCGGGCAATCTATCATAGCGGTAGCTATTTTTTGTAAAAATAGTACGTCTGCCGAATTTATTGGACTTTCCAACGAGATAGATATCTTGAAGAACACGGCTGACTCTTTGTGGCTCAGATGAGAACGATAGCTCTGAAAATCAAGGTGTCGTAGAAATCGGTTTTACGCTTTCTCAATCCTTTCTATGTGAGAAATAAACTTGGGATTCCAGATTTGAGAAGCGTACTCCAGAGCACTACGCACATACGCAAATTAATTCGGCGGTCGATGGTTTACATAAAGGAAATCAAAACGTTTTGATTGTACCCCTCCCAGACAAAGAGCGTGCAGTAGACATAAATTAACTTACATAATAAGCTGCTTGTCAACCATGATAGGTGTGTGTGCGTATGCATGTGTGGTGTATTCCCGAAACAATGTGACGTTTGACATCCTTTGTTCCCGGGCAAGGCAATAAACGCTCACAAATTTGGCTTGATATGGACAGCTAAAACTTAATTAGCGATGCATGGATTGTTTTGTAATGGGGTGTTTAATTCAATGCGCCACCCTGTAGCTGTCCGACAGATATATGGAGGGCCGGACATTTGGCTGTTTGATTTTGGCGGGGACGAGATTTATTCGGGTCACCCAGCAGTGATTTATTGACAAAGCTCAGAACTAGCGTGGTCGCGTACTCACATTTTACAAACACACTATAATAATGCTACATTTTTACCATCTGTGTTTATGCAGTTTTTCTAGAACCTCGTAGATTTATCTACGCCGAATTCCGATGTTTAAAATGTGAGCATTCAGGGTAAATAAAATTATTATATTTAATTTTTATTTTAACTTTATGAGTACAACTTCAAATTGTAATTACTTAACTAAATGAAAACAGTATAAGCGAAACCCATTTTCCTCAGGGCCTTATGTGTGGGTTAATGTAAAAAAAACTCAATCGAAAACTGGAAACAGAAAAATCAGAAAAAGATATTGGTACCTCTGGGACTCGAACCCAGGACCTCTCGCTTTCCGGGCGAACGCGTTAACCACTTCGCCAAGGTGTCGAAATCCAATTCGGTGACTTTAAACTGTATCATACTTCGACTAAAAACCAACCACACTATCTTCATTTTTCTTAACGCATGTTTTATTGAATGCTATTTTTATGTATGATTGCAAGATTCCAACCCGAACTAAATGCTATCTAGATAGTATATGGATAAATCTTAATCCATTTTATTTAATATGCGACACCTATTGACTTTTCTGCAAGTCTAGAATGAATATTTAATTTTAATTTTAATTTTATGAGTAAAACTTCAAATTGAAATATTTAATTAAATGAAGACAATACAAGCGAAACTCAGTCGAAAATCTGGAAAAAAGAAAAATCAGAAAAATATATTGGCACTTCTGGGACTCGAACCCAGGAACTCTTGCTTTCTGGGCGAACGCGCTAATCACTGGTGGTTCTTAGTCGAATATGATACAGTTAAAAATGACATTGGATATCGACACCTGGGCGCAGTGGTTAGCGCGTTCGCCCGGAAAGCGAAAGGTCCTGGGTTCGAGTTCCAGAGGTGCCAAAATCTTTTTCTGATTTTTCTGTTTCCAGATTTTCGATTGAGTTTCGCTTATATATTGTCTTCATTTAATAAAATATTAGATTATTATATTTTATTGAAGCCTAACTCATATAAAAACACCACATTAACCTCGCTGTGTGGCGATTGCGTAAGCTTATCCATATTTTGTACAATTTAGGTAAGTAGTTGATAAGCAGTTACAAAATCATTATTTACTGTTCAAAATTAAATCATTTAAAAAAAACCTTAGGACTTCCCTCAAAATGAACATTCTTTGGATCTCGATAACGATTTGTCGTTAAGTGTATTTTTAATTTTTAAGAAATCACATTATTCTTTTTATATTTTCAAAAAAGTTGAAAAAACACATTGCCTGAAAATCTTAAATCTACGCTCAGAACACTGTTTTATTCCCTCTTCTCTCTAACTCTGAACTCCACTCCAATCTTCCACGTAATTTTTAAATTAGCCCATTTAAATCAAATTAATAAATAAATTCATCTTCCCTTTTTCCTTTCCCTTCATAATTTGTATCGGTGGCCTTGGAACATCCTTGAAGGGTGAAAAAACATAAACAAACTCTTGTATTGTTAAATTTTGTACCCTTTATATAGCTATACTTTTGAATATTTTATATAGCCTTTTACTTTTTGTTATGTTATATTTTCACAAGTGTGCCCCATTATTGAATTTGGCAGCCACCTTTGCCCTGGAGCCCCAAAATACGTGAAAAAATCGACCACTGTGCGTAAATGGACTACCGATGTTTCTATGCAAGATGCTCCGAGTAACTAGTTGTAGAAATAACCCATGTAACAAATGTCAACAGTTTACTGTTACTGTATGGATACGTTCTTGAGTTCAACAATTCGGCTGTGGAATGATTTGCCGGCCTGTGTTTCCTCCTTCCTATAACACTTGTGTTTTTAAGACCATGGTTAACTCCTACCTTTCTTCGAAAAGACCCTCCACACAGCATCCTAAAAGATGAGATGGGCCTTTTGGGGAAATGTTTTTCCTCAGGACGTCCTGCCTGGAGTCAATGTTAATTAAAAACAAAAAAATACATATAATTACACATTTAATGGTGCTACTCCCCAATTCAAACACTGAAATTGATGTGAGTGCTGAGTGCTGAGAGACGTGGTATTGTTAAAATACAAATATTTTGTAAATAGTCGTAAGAATATTGTGTCTTTGAAAAAATATATCAATCATTATATTCCTTAATCCTTATTACTTAGTACTTATTAAAATTGAGCATCGGCACCACATCCCTTGATTTTAGGTCCCCTCTGGAAAATACCTCCACTCATACCTGCCGTCATACTAAAAAAGGCACAAGACAGTGGGATATTTGCAAAGGTCACAATCTGATCTACGAGACCTATCACCAAATACAATAAAAAGTGTATCAGAACGTGACTTTGCAATTTCCCAGCTGCCTTTTGCTTGTAACGACAATACGGGTTTTCTCCTGTCTCCTTCCAGTTCCTTATGCCCAATGATGCGGTGTTGTTGAAGACTTCTTCTTTCAGGGTTGTTATAAAAAAGCCTGTCTGGCGATTGGCTATCTTTTATCTTTATTATATGTCCTGACAAAAGGAGCTTATTTATCGTGAATTGCTTCTTAGGCTGCATATAAATGCATGTAACAAAACGCGAAATGAACTACGAATTATGCGAAAGGAATGAAGCAGCAGCAAACGGCGCGAAACTCCACTTGCAATTATTTCGTTCCTTTCTCATGATTCGTGGTTCGTTTAGCGTTTTGTTATATGCATGTAAACGCAGCCTTAAAATCTGATAATTTATTTGGTAAATACAGTGGAATCCGTTTATAATGACATCGATGGAAAATAATTAACACGTCATACTAAGCGGACGTCATACAAAGCATTTTGTAGAATATAAACAAACTCCTTTTTTGTTTGGTATAAATGTATGTATTTATTTTAATAGAGAAAAACACAGCATATTAACACTTGTCGTGATAAAAGAGCATTTTAAGACTCGTGACGAGAGAAACACAGCATATTAACGTCGTCGGGCGTCACGTGACCCTCCCGAATACATAATTTATTAAAAATGGGCCATAATCAGCGACATGTCACTATAAGCGAAGTCATTATATCCGACTTTGTTATAAAGAATTTTATATGAAAACCAAATCTCGCCGTGTAATTACGTCATATTAAGCGGTTGGTCAATATAGGCAGAGTCATAATAAACGGATTCTACTGTACTTCAAAACAAAAGATAAATGGTTAATTAGTAAAAAAGACCTGGTCGCTGTTCCGCGCCAGGGGATTTAATTTTGCATTTTATATTTCTTAATCTCATAAGCTCTATATAAGATCATAATATTAGTGGCACATTCAACCACATTAGTTTCTAATTTATCCATCACAATGCAAGTGCTAATCACATAAAAGCATTATTAGCATTAATGATTATTTTATGATCTAAATCACAGAAATGCAACATTGAATATTATTACACTTAGCGTCACCTAAACAAACTGGCGATGAACGATTCAAAACACGTTCAAAATCAATGGTCATTTACCAAGAATTGAAATGATTTAATCATATTCAAATCGTCAGCGTTTCAAAACACAATACAAGTCCGCTATAGTACCATCCACACTACAATTGAATATAGTACAGAATGAGCGCAGAATCGAGGGCAATATGGCGTGCCCCGCATAATCAAATCCACAAAAGTACACAATTCACTATTAATGGTGTCGTATTGAACATGGAAGTTGCAAGTTGAGTCCGGACCATTTATCGTATTAGCGCAATTCATAAATCCAATATAGAGCAAACCGAATTACGTCCGTTGTGTTGCGTTACTTTGGCTGTGCGGTGAATGCAAATTAATTTTATTTGCTTCCAGCGTTGGAATAGTTGTTGTTCGGAATTGTTGCAAAAATGTTAATTCCGTATTGAATTAGCTACATTGTGGAGGTTTAGGGTAAGGGGGTTTAATTCAGTCACGATTAATGGAAAAAAAGCATTGTGTGATTTTGAATCTGATTTCTTGCAAGGTGGTCTAATATCTATAAACGTTTTTGACTAACACCGGGAGAAATCACAGATTTGGCAATAATTTTAATATTTTTTTTGCAATGACTTACATTGCGAACTGCGTGGTTTTGACGCGGTTTTTTGAAGCGGTTTGGCGATACAAAGAGAGCTAGACGGCAACTTTGTCCCACGTGACCACTGCCCTCTCCGTAATTTTCAGCAACCATTTTCTGTTTAAGAATGATTGATGGTGACTTTGAGGTACACAATTAACAAACTGTGAGGGATTTGACCGGAAAGGATAAAAGGAATTAATTTTTAAAACATTTAAATACTCAGTATCTGTTATAACACTCAAAAGATAATAATTAAAAAAATTAAATACTCAGCATGTAGTATAACATTCAATAGATCTATATATTAATATGTAAAGCAAAAATTCGCACCCCTTTATACGAAAATTGCGCGGGCGGAGGAGTATGAAATTTTGCAAACTTATAGTTTATATAGATAAGGAGTGCAGAATGCTAATATTTTTTTAAAATTATGCATAAAAAATACATTAAATCAATAAAAAAAGACATTACAATTATTGTCGAATTTCGACCATTTGGCAACCACTAGTAATAATAATTATTTTTTTTGTTGTCCGCCGCGTTAAAGTTGCGTGAAAATTTCAAACGAATTGATCGCGTCCTTAAAGTCCCGCGCCGCATTGCACCGCTTGACACGCGTTATAATATGTAATAAGGACATTTCCAAGTGGAGGAGACTGTTTGAAATTTTCGCGTCGCTTCGAGTTCGCCCCGACTTCGCCTACGTAGGACGCAGTCTCAAGATCGATACTAGTTTTTGGTTTATTAAAATAATACTGTAGCGTACATTCCTTAAACTTACACTTGTACCTGCTAAGAAAAGTTTTATATAGAAAACTTTTGTGGAATGGCAGAAAGCATTTTGAGTTCAGGTTGCGGGTTGTGGTCAAAACAATAACTTGTTTATATTAGCGTTTTCATGTTTATTATATCTTTAATTAATTTACAATATTCGCACTTTGTTCCATGATGACTACCATTCACAATCGCTAGCTTTAAGAGACTTATAGCTGTGTTTGAACGAGCTTTTAGTGTTTATCAGTGATGAGTTTATTGCTTTTCAAAAATCTCACATAAAATATATCCAATTGATTTAGTGCAGTGCCCTTACAATGACGAAGCGGAAAATAACAGGAAAGCAATCAAAGAGGGTCAAATTTTTACACGCAGCAAGGTATGTTCATAATTATTATATATTAATAATTGTAGGATTTGTGAAGCTTGTTGGAGAAAATTCCTTAAAAGTTTAAAAATTCTACTTAAGGCCTGACTTACCATATTTCTACCGATCTATTACATATTTTCCTTAAACATTTTTAGTTTTAAAGCTCTTAAAAAAATACATTTGTTATTCTTGAACATAATATTTACAGATACATTACTTACGCCGAAACGGCAATTATATGAAATACCCTCGATAGAAATAAATCGCAAAGTATGCTTTGAAAATTATTATGAACACGTTTTTTCAGTTATTTTCAAGCCATTTTAGACATTCTCCACGAGATTTTCAATCTATTTTAAACGCGTCGCGTTTTATTAAACATTTTCACAATTTTTGCTTAAATATGATCGTTTTTAATATAAGCGCGCTCCCTCTAACATTCGTATTTTCATTTCTCTCTTTCTTCTTCTTTTTGAGCGGGAAATTATGAATGGTTGTTTACATTTTTAAACATTTAGTTATTTAGAATATTGCAGGAAGGTTTCTGGTTTTACATTGGTTTTACTAAATTCTGTCGAGTCTTTTCTTAATTATTACTACGACGTTAATTAAAAGTACGTTAACCAACCTTCATCTACCACGTACCTTCGTCTTCCTTGAGGCTCACAAAATTCCCCAAACGGGGATATCCTAGTTCCAACTGCTTCAACTTCAAACAGATGTACATGGTATAAAAATAAAATCGGTTACTCGTTTCTAGGCTTCCTTGGAAAACTGCTTGAAAATTTCATCATCAAATTATAATTTATTGAATTTTTATATAATATTATTTAATTTGAGAAATTCTACATTCTTTAACAAAATTTCAAATTCAATCAAATATGACCGATTCAAATATGAAAAAGCTTTACGACAATGAAAATTTGATTATCATTTACATAACTGATATTTTTGTAGAAAGCTATCGCCTTGTGGCCTAACATTGATTTGAAATGAAATAGGCAATATATTTTACGTTAATATTTTTTTATAAAGTATGGCTGAACAACCTTAAAACATTACTAAAGCTAAATTTTACCGACTGGTATCCCTGAGAGTCGCTCTCCGGTCCAGTGCATGATATTTCAAATTTATTCCGGTTCTCGCGTCTGCTCAGTTTGGCTGTTTTACGTTCCCTCTCGTGTACTCTAGTTGTTACGATTTTAATTTTGTATCAAGTTTATTATAAAATATGACTTTACTGTAAATATACTTGACCCGCATAATCAGGAGTTTCTTATTGGCAAATTTCCCCTACACACGCATCTCAGTTTACAGTGCTCGGAAAGCCTGTAATCTGCAAATCCAAATCAGGATAAACATATATAATTCACCACCTTTCAAACTGGCGACCCCGACGGGATTCCTACGTATAGGAACGTAAAGGGATTTTTAAGATGGCAAATATAAGATATGTAGGTATTATTTAACGCACCCTGGATTCTCTGTACGCTGGTGAAAGCGGCCTCTGTGGTCGGAAGACAGGGCTCTCGACCAGCAATCTGGAGGACGTGGGTTCAAATCCCGGCGTGCGCAAATAAATTTTATTTATTAATTTTTTTAATTTAAAAAATATGTGGCATGTTTGCGGCATATTCCAGAGGGAAGATATTCTCAGTATCGCCCTGGTGTAAGACCTTGATTCAGAATTGAAACTTGAAACTTTGCTTGAAATGGCTTTGGCCGTGTTTGGCGAGCAGATATTAATAGCCAGATGCTATAGTCTCTCTGGCTCCATTGAAGATGGGAGTAGTTGGGAGTAGTTGGGAGTAGTTGGGAGTAGTTGAGACTGTTGTGAGGTATTCGCATTAAAAAAGCTCTTTTCCTCACATTCATCATAATTTACATTCACAATAGGTGTGCTAAATTACCTAGTGAAGATTTGTTGACTTTCATTTGAAGTGAAAAAGAGTGCCCAATGTAGCTTGATACTGTTTTTGATATATTTAACTAAATTTACAAAGTATTTCGATATAAGTAATTTGATATTACAAAGTATTTTGTTTTTGTAATAAAATGAATAATTATTATCTCCGAATAGATAGGAAGTAATAAATACCAGGAAGTAATTTTCCTCAATAAATACTAACAAAGAAAATAATGTAAAATGTCATCAACAATGAAAGAAGAACCATCGGGAAGTTTTTCCGATTGATACAATATTTATTTGTCAGAACCCAAACGGGTGGGAGAGCTTTTGTGAAGTTGGTTTTTAAATACTCAAACCTTTTAGCGACATCTTGAAAGGGCGCGTTAATGGAAGCCCCCCTTAACTAACAAAGGTTTTTTTAGGTATCGCATCGAACAAGTAAAGTCTTCAGTGGGGAGTTCGCCTGAAACAACCTTCAGAGAAGCTTTCATGACAGTTCATTGACCACAAATAACGGGAATTAATTAATGTTTTACAAAGTTTGAAACTCGTGCTGTGCTCCTGGCACTTAGATAAATTAATAACAAACATAAACACGCGTAGATTTTATTCCCATTGAAAAACTTACATTTTATTTCATTCATATCCAATCATTCGTAAGTCTACAATTATTTACTAGCGCGTAGAGTAAGTTTAAAAATAAATGTCAAAGGAAATTTATTCATTCCTTACGACTAAGCAAAATACAAGCCGTAAACATAAAATACGTAGGCCCAGTAGCGAAATTTATCGATAGCAATAAAATAAAAAATAAAAATGTCTTACCAATCAAAAAAGTGAATCCGAAATCGTACGTGATCACCCGAATATATAAAACAATAAAGCAGACATCACAAAAACTATTACACCCTTTTCTTCATTGAAATGTAAGAAAACCAATATCTGTTTTCAGGTTCACGCTTTTTTACCGAATGTATTTTTTCAGCTGAAACGTGAGAAGCACTTACATTTTATTTATACGATATCTAAGAATATATTTGAAACAGAGCCTTCGAGAAACCCCGCGGCTAGGAGCAGGTAGGAAGTAGCTCGCAGACTGACAGTGGGAATATAAGTCTACCCTTGTACGGTGTACTCTCTACCCACTGTACCCTCTGATATATGGTTTCCCTCGCTTGTTTTATCTATCTCATCCTTTTAAACATCTTACAGTCAAAAATGTTTTAGGGATATGAGCTTTACGTAAAATTGAAAAGTTACGATTTTCTGGGGCTTTTTATTTTACGCAATTTATCCGATTTTGTTAGCACTGCAATGCCAATATCGAAAAACATGACCGCTAGTTGAAGAAAAATTCTTCCAAAAGAATAATACTTCTCATATTTTTAAATTCCTAAACCAATGCTTATGCGGTATTAAGATAAAATTACACGTTCCGAAATTAAAAAGCCAATAGAATGCTCGGTTTTATTACTAGAATCACCAAGTCATTTAAGAACCTCAGTAGCTTCAGAATCTCGTAGGTACTATTTATATATATTTTTTTTACATGAGCTCCACACAGGAGGCCCTGAAGAACATGAGGGAACGGGCTCCGCGCGTCGACGGAGACGGAGGGAGAAATGAAAGGCATCCGTGTTGGTTGCGAGTCCAGTCGTTTATTGTATCATGAGCTACGTAGCTGAGGTCGGTCGGTGTAACATGAAGATGTCGAAGTGCCGTAGAGTGAAGCGTTGCTGGTGCTCGGTCATGATGGGTGAAGCATGTCGGATGCTGTGGTGGAGCAGGCCACGGGCCTGCAGGTCACCAGAGTGTTGCTCGACGCTCGTTGCGGAGAGGACCTGATCTTCCAGGCCGTTGGTCGACGCGCGTTGCGGAGGGAAACGGCGGTGACTCGGTGAGTGGAGCCACTGGCAGATAGTCCTGGTGATGTCCACGTAGGAAGCTGCCCTGGAGTGATGAACGGCGGTGACTCGGTGAGTGGAGTCACCAGCGTGATGCTTGACACCGTGGCGGTGTAGGATGACCTCGTCTTCCAGGCCGCTGCTCAACGCGCGTTGCGGAGATGGGCGGCGGTGACTGGGTGAGTGGAGCCACCGGCAGATAGTCCTTGTGACGTCCACGAAGGAAGCTGCCCTGGGAGAGAGCTGATGCACCAAGCACTCGATGTTACGATGGTTCCCTGTAGAGAGGCGAGACCGTGAGATTGCACTGAAGTGTTGATTAGCGCGCCGCGAGACTGACTAGAACTGAACAAGTTTGTAGTTTAGTGCGCCGCTTTATATAAGAGCGAGCGGCTGAGTAACTTTCCACTCGCTGGCAATACGTGCGCTGGAAGGTGCTAGAATGTACTCGTCTCTGCAGTCGTGAATGCACGCTTGAGTCTGGACCTTTCGCGAAGGTGGTGCATATTATTATTCAGCCGGCAGCCGGCCGCACGAGTACATTGTCTGCCGATACGTGCATACGTAGGTGCTGCGCGTAGTGTGAATTTGCAAGTACTTTGCGGCGGTAGTTCCTTCTCGCGAATTCTAGAGTGGCGAAAAATAGTTGTATGAACGCCACAAACATAATTTCCCTCAGGGCCTATGTCATCTTTGAGGATGCTGTGTGGAGGGTTTTTTAAGGAAAGGAAGGAAAGGAGAGTTCTGGGAAGGAAAAGGGTTTAAGGGGTGGGTAGAAATCTGGGGTTCAGTGTGTCCTGGTCATCCGCCTCCAAGACCCAGACATACCTCACCCCATGAACTATTAATATGTAAGAAGCATCTTAGAGTACGGCTTCATGATTTGGTCTCCACTCTACGCAATTCGTAGCAGTAAAGTGGAGTCGGTTAAAAAAATACATGGAAATACTTGCTTACAAATCTTGATCTACATCGGGGCTCACTCAATTTAGAGAAGTCTCACTCTCCAAAAGAAGGCATGAATCAGAAATAATCTGTGTAAAATCATAAACGACATGTGTGATTCATCTTTAATTAATCTTAATATATGGCTGAAATTTACAAAAAGCCCTGAAACTTTTGGATCTTTGCTTATAGTAGTGGTACAAGTTTTTTCAAACTAACGCAAGGTCAAAAATGACTCGATTATACAATAATCATTGTAATCACAAAGGCTTGGATAAATTTTTTAATTCAATCTCTACCTTTGACGACCAGCGTAGTCCAGCGGTAAGGTTCTTGACTCGCATTCCGAAGAAGCGACCCGCTCTCATGTGACAAATGTCACCCGTGTACTTATGTTGGGCACGCGTTTGGCGTGTTTCCCAACTATGCACCGATCCTAAAGAAATCAATGATGCCAGTTCCTCGGAGCATCATCCATTAAAATAGCGGTAGAACAAGAATAGCATTCCCACCCGACGCCTGTACTATAAAGATTGCAATCCGTTTGTTAAGTTAGGAGAATCAATCAAACGGACCGCCCGTTTCTGCACAGAGTCGAGGGTATTTTTTAGGTATTTTGGGGCTCCATACCAGAGGTGGCTGTCAAATTCAACCGTGGGGTGCATTCGCGATTTGTACAGGGTAAGCAGTCGTGCACTAATTATCTGCGGGCCCTGTACTACAGTACGCCCAGTTTTTGAGAGGCTAACTTAACTCTGGCTTCGATGGAGCCCCCATATCTGAGCTGGTCACTTAGAGTTACACTAAGCATATCAATGGAGGGCCTGTTTGGAAGATTGCTTCCGTTGAAGGAGACTCGATTCCTTTATCGTTAATAAAAATTATAAACAGCATGTGTCCAAAATGAAAACCCTGTGGAATTCCCGAAGTTACATTAACAAAAATTAAATTATAATAAGCACAATAAATTTTCATTACTTCACTTACGTTTTTTTTCTATTTTTAAATGCTACATGCATTATATATTTTAAGAGGGGTAAAAATTTTAATATGCATATTTTATTCAGATCTTAGGATATGGACATGACAACATGCTTCATGTATTCCTCAGAAAGCTTCGGGAGAATGTAAGCTTTTACAATTCTGTATTGCGGAAATTAAAACCAAAAAAATAATACATGCTACGATATTATTAGAAAACCTAATTACCCAACTTTCACATTTACACAAAAAAGGACATTCGTCAAATTCTGGCAATCTTCACAAATTACGACTAATTTAAATTTTTATTTGAAAATTTCTCAAACTACTCAGTTTTCATTTAAAAGTAAAACGAGCATATTAAATGACTAAGCCGAATTTTTGTGTCAAAAAATCATCAATAGGTTACTGATCGAAGAAAAAACCAAAAGAAAATACACTAAACAAAGAAAATAAAAGGATTTCCCGATTAAAGATAAATCAGTTGTTTGGGAACAAAGCGAAATGGGAGATTGATTGATAATAATGCTTAGTTCATTGATTTATGAATGACGGAGAATCAAATAATGTTTTGAATTTCCTTCATTTTGTTTTGCATTGTATCGCCTGACTTTCTTTAAGTTTTTTGTTGTTGTTAATGTATCATGGCTGGCATAAAGTTTATGGCTCATATACAATAAATAGTATACGCGAGAAAGTGTTTTTTTATTTGCCATTATTTATTTTACGATTTATTATAAAGCTCAGATTTTATTCGGTATTAAAGGGCAACCGCTTAAGGCTACAAATTGAATTCAAGCAACAATTTTAGAGCCCCTAATAGTAAGAAGCATAAAAGATATAAATAAGTACGCCATATTTTCTCCTTTATATTACAATTCCCTATCAAAGGTGGTTGACATTATTTTTGGATGCCACACAGAATCTCACAGTACGAACAAGGGAAAACATACCCATATCCGGGGTCAGTTTATTAAGTTCTTCAGTCATAAGAATTTAATCAATCGATTCCTTCTGCAATAATTATTTTCGCAATAACTTAAGAGTTTCAATTTGGGAGGCGGGAATGGGTACCGCCGCCCCGGGAACCTTTATTGGATAACCAACACCTCTGTCACAGGTCACCCCAAGTGGTTCGCTACGTTTGGTGATTTAGCAGGGGTGCCCGGATTTATGGGGTGAGGTTTGTCTAGGCCTTGGAGGCGGATGACAAGGACACACTGAACCCCAGATTCCTATCCACCCCTTAAACCCTTTTCCTTCCCAGAACTCTCCACCCTCCTTTCCTAAAAAAAACCCTCCACACAGCATCCTTAAAGATGACATAGGCCCTGAGGGAAATTATTTTCCTCAGGGCCTCCTGTGTGGAGATCATGTAAAAAAAAAGTAAGAGGCAGTTTTTTTCGACGTGGTATTCGTATGCACGTCTATCATCATTTTACTATGTTTCAAATTGAAACTTAATATTTAGGACAAAGTGTAAGTTTAAAAAAATGGTCAAATTGTTTGAACCTATGTGTATTGAAGTATAATAAATGTACTGTATAAAGCTATCGGTAAACAAACCCTTAAAAAGATATTCCGCAAAAGCCTCCTTTGCCTCTTGAAGTCACGAATTCGATTTGACGTCAAAAAATATGTACATACGTAACTGAGTTATCGTTTTCATGATCTTGGGTAGAAAATTGTGATAATTTTTTCTGACCTAATCCCTGTTGGACAACATTATTTCTCGTACAGGAAAAATACATTCTTGTCGATTTGGGAAGATAACTGCTACCTACTTTCATTTTGGTTGGTCCACATTAATCAGAAAATCAATAGATTCACAATTTTCCAGGAATCGAGACGTTTAAGCGTACGCGCTGCAAATTGGGATCCGGGAGGTGCGCGCGACGGAAGTTAATATTTGTTTTATAAATAACTTAATACACTGACTGGCCTGGAGGGAATACGGTTGCTTTTACATTCAGGGGATAATAATTTAATTTACGTTAAAGGTAAGTTTTCAAACCATGATATTAAAATTAGTTTCTTTTGCCACCTTTAACAATTTTCAAACGAAATATGTGAAACAAATAAGACATAAAAATTCAATCGCATCTAGGAATTGGACCCAGGACCCAGGACCTGTTCCTTGCCGGGGAAGTACTCTGACCACGGAGCTAATTCTACCGTTTTGTCTCTAATGATTACATATTTCATTTTGAGGTTTTATTCGTTAAGTTATTCCTCGATGAAAAAAAATATAATTACGTTTTTTGTTAGTATCGCTCCCTGCGTAAAATTATAGCGACTGCTGCATTTTTGCTGTTTCAAAATGACTTTTATAAAAATAGTTTTAGAAAGTGTAATTTTTGCAAAAATCCCTGTCTTAATTTCGAATACTTAAATTACAGCGTAATTTTCTTAATCCGCAAACATTTCATTGGATACTATTCAACATAGTACGAGTACATAGAAGTATTCTTTGTATTGCCGTGGTGAGATACCGTAGTACCTTCCTCTTCCCCTCCATGCTACTTTCGGCCTCACAACATACCCCAATTGAGGATGCCATAATCCCGCTAGCTCCAGACGGGAGCAATGGAGCTATTATGTGGTATTCACAAAAAAGCCAAACTGACTGGCTCCAGGACAAAATTACTTTATTATTTTTTAATTATAATTAAAATACTGATTAAGGTGTATGAATGTAATGGCTTTTAATGTTCCTTTGGCGACGGTACGGCAACGCCACAAAAAAGTATGAAACGTAGGTTCTTTATCACTGTAATACTGCAGCTCTTTCTTATACGCTAAATAATAGTCAGACAAACGATATAAGTATGTCGCCTTCTCCCAAGGAAAAAAAAAAGATTTTCATACATCTCCCTCATTTTATTTACAGAAACAAAATGCCGTGTGCAATTGCCGTCACCGTGCCGTTGCCGTGGAGTTTAAAAAGCAGCATTATCTAGATGAAATTCTAACTTTTAACAAAACTATCCTGGAAGCTAATCATTTCCTGTTCAAGTCTATTTTTTTTACAGTTAATACCGCACACTGCGCTCATCTGGAGCCAGTGAGACTACGGCATCCCCTATCGGGATATGTTGTGAGGCTGAAGATAGTGGGTAGGGGAAGGAGGTGTGGAAGAGGAAGGTCGGGAAGTACCTGGCTATTCAGATCTGATCACCAAACACGGCTAAAGCCATTTCAAACAACTTTTCAATTCTGAATGGTGGTCTTACACCAGGGCGATACTGAGAGTATCTTACACTCTGGAACGTGCCGCAAACACACTATTTATTATTTTCAATTAATTAATTGTGAAATAACACAAATAAGTCAAATAAAATTTATTTGCGCATGCCGGGTTCGAACCCGCGACCTCCGGATTGTGAGTCAAGATCTTACCCCTGGACTACAGAGGCCGTCGAAGTCAAGTCTATCATGAAATGTGAAAAAAACAAGAACAGTTAAAAATCAAAAACTTTCAATCAAATTCTATAATGTACAAAATCAACTACGTGGTGTTTACTTTAAATTTTCCCGTTCGAGACAAATAAACACGTTTTGAGGAAAAGCAAGCTCCATTAAATATTTACAAGACGTATATACGATACCGAGTTGTGACTTATTACGTGCTTAAGTTAAGTAATGGTAAGGGGAGAAAGAAACCTCTGGATTCTCTTTCCCGAAAGCAGCACAAATAACCGAAGTGCGTTTATGTCAAAGTTAACGGACTGTGTGAATTTGATGAAAGTGCATAGTAGGTACATTTAAATGTCATTAGGTAAAATAAATATGGTCGAACACGTTTGAATTTAAACTCTAACATTTTAAACTTGCCCATATGATTGGCCTTAATTCTAGAATGGAATTACATAGAGATTCTTTTGAATACTGATAATAAAAGTTATTTACATAATCATTGAAAAAGAAGATAACAGTAATAATCTAAAGGAAAAAAAATTGAGTGTGTAATTCATACGCGGTAGAAGTGAAACTCGCTTGATGTCGCTTTTTTTTCTTTTGCCTGCTTATTTTTAAGTAGTTTGAAGATTTGATATTTATTTACAAAAATAAAAATGTCGACTTTTTTGGATTTCGTAGGATTTGAACTCCGTTCGCCCGATGTCTGTCTCTCTGGCCGCTTGGATTTGTCCGGCGCCTAGGCCGTTGCGCTACGGGAGGGTCGAGCCGAGGTGCAAATTTAACGCATTATATTAAAACCGACGACCCGTCGTATAATAAATTTTACCGACTTATTTCCGTTTCATCCGAAATTCTAATCATTAACGAGGCTAAAGAAGTTTCACTTCAACATGGAAGAGAACTAGACACAGAAAATAAAAAGGTAATGGTCAACTAGGAATCAAACCCAGCATCTCTTTCTTACCGGGACAACGCAACCACTCGGCCATTGGAACCCTTTGACCAAGGTCAATGTTGGAACCCGTATAATTAACGTAATTTTTGTGGACCTAATATTTCAAATTCAGATTACCAATATATCATCAATTAATTATTTTTCCTTATTCCATAAAGTTCTAAAGAATTTGTTTGTAGCCCAAATAGTGTCGGATAAACCACTTTGCCATTTTCAAATCGGCCTAGTATGATGAAAGTTTACCTCAAGTGGCCTTTACAATAAGTAACCTAATTTATTATGATCTGAAAATAACAGATTCATTGCAAGCAAATTGAAACTACAAATATTCAATTTATTTATTATTTTGAAATGATATTTTGCACATTCTAATAACTGTCCGAATTGACCAATTGATTGATTGATGATATTTTGCACATTGAAATTATCAGATTTGACAAAGAATTGTCTAAAATGGACAAATTTGACGACATTTTACACATCGGAATTAGCACATTAGAAAATTGACCATTTATATTTGGCACATTGGAATGGTCCGAACGGATGTTTAATTTTCCAAACGGATAAATTTGACGATGATTAACCAATTGGTATAGACTGATTAGACAAAAAATGGTCCGAATGTAGAAAGTTGAAGGTATTTTGTTATTTTTTGCACACACTATTTTCATTGTTGCATGTACACACTGTACACAGGGGCTAAACTAAAAATTTCTCAGAATTTCCATAATAATTTTTTAAAAACTTCCAATAGTTTTTACCTGCGAGTTATTAATAATATTCGATACAAAACTTAATGGAAACCATCAAATTGATTGAATTTTCTTTAAACGAGTGACTTTTGCTATCACCTAGTTAAAAAAATACAAATAATTGTAAAGTTAAAAGTAAAAAAATATCATCTCTGATTATATTCGAAAGGATACGGTAGGATCTGTACACTACGTAGTTTCAGGATTAAAGCAGGAGAGCACGTGAACGTTTTTCTAGTAGCGGAATCAAGGGGATGCTCCAGATTTCAGCCTTCGCAGGTAGGTACTACTAACTGGTGTTCGCTGCTTGCTGTCCGCTCGCTTCCTGAAGGAGCTAACTGGATCATTTGGAATATTACGATGCGCAGGTGCACGCGAACTTAAACGCTTTCCTCAAATTTAAAAGTACAGAGTCGAGTCTCGCCGGCTGCAATGATAAAATGAAGATCAACCAATTGAGAGAACGTTAAGAGATTTTATTACCTCGGCTTTGCAGGCTCTCGCGTTCTTTGCTCCGCTTAAAGCTTTTTTACTGTCAGATATTAAAAGGTTTTATGAGAGCCCCACTTACTTGAATTACTAATATAACAGCTGAAATTCTTCATTTTGGGCAGTAGGCTGGTTAAATTGAAATAAAATTTTAAAATTAATATTATAATGAGTCATTAGAGTAATTAATGATTATCGTCGACGGCAATCTATCACCGCGTATGTAACATCACCGCGTAAGTCATCCTGAAATGCCATTCGACGGCGGTCATAAACCTACATCGGTGGGATTATTATAGGATTTTTTCAATGTAAGGAAATAGTCCTAAACGAAAATATTATCACCACGCATCTCATTTGCCTTCCGTTTGGGTAAAATCACCGCCTACCTCAGTCGTTGACCAACCGCCATTGCCGCAACACGTTATTACGCTGATTACAACGGTTTTTTTAAATTTATGTGCTTTTTGTTCATCGGAAGTCTTACAAAAGGTTTGTATTATGAGACTAAATTATATATTACGTTGATGACTGTCGGTGTCATTGAGTAACTAATATTTTTTTGTATTTTTATGATTAGGTAACTATCTACTATTTTATTTGTCTAAATAATGTCATGTAACATAATATTACTTCGTTGTAAAATAATATTATTATTATTTTTTTAAATAAATAATATTTGATTCCACATTCCTGTGTTTTAAAACTATAATGATATCATATGCCTACCTCCCAACAAGAATAAATTTCCGCGTAAGTCAAAACTTTTGCCGTATTTTACTGAACATCACCGCTTAAGTCATTTAAGTCTTCAAAAACGTATATGTGTTTAAATACATAATTAAAAAGACAATTGAAAATGATAAATAAAATGGTTTGCCGCGATTTCGATGTAAATATATTAAGAAAAGTTGTTTTATGTCTCTCCTGAAAAGTGGCCAAATATGATTTACGCGGTGATGGATTGCCGTCGACGTTATGGAAAGCAAGTTTCGTAAATTATTAAAAGCTGATAAATATTTTATTCAAGATTTGCTTTAATGAGATAACTGCTTTGAAAAAAATGGAGCTGTGATTAAATCTACAACTATCGATGTAGTACATAATATATACTAACAATGTTTTCTAAATTTACCTTGCATGATAAACTCAATACAGGAGGCCCTCAGGAAAATAATTTCTCTCATGGCATATGTCATCTTTGGAGATGCTATGTGAAGGGTGGATCTTCGCATGTGGAGCTCTCCAGATAGTCTGCTGTCAGGTTGTAAGGCTGAGCTGCTTTCGTTGGATTCCTTCAGTTCCACACCATGTGGACGTTACAGAGAGTGATAGAGGTTATCCGTGGAGTAAAAACACTGGTGTTTATACTGGATGGTGTTTATTCTGTTTTTAATTTTATACTGGTTGATTCTAGTCTGAACACTTGACTGCAACAATAACTTAGACTAATTATAATCACAGAAGTGAAAGACGATGAAGAGAGAATTGGTGAGAGATTGATAATGAGTGAATCACAATAATGAGTGAAAGTGATGACAAGCAAAAATACAAACACGCCATTTTTATAGATACAAATTAGAAAGTTGACGCGAAAGTTTATGATAAAGGGCTCTACACATCAAGATTATAATAAATGATAATTACAAGTGTTCAGTGCTTAATGAAGTTAAATATAAAATAGGACAATAACAACACACAACATCCAACAAAGGGAATTATTAAGGAAGGGAAGGAGTACAAGTTTTGGGACGGAAAAGGTACGAGGAATGGGTCACACGAAGCTGGTGGGCAGGCGGATCCGCCGCCAAGACCTGGACACTTATCACCCGATGAACCCAGGCATTCAGTCACCAAACGTAGCGATCCACTTGGTGTAACCATGATAGTTGTGTTGGTAATCCAACAAGTAATTTCTAGGGCAGTGATACTCAAACCCGCCCTTCTATTATAAAATGAAGTGACTTAGCTTTTATTTGTAACTTTATTCAGTTTAAATAATAAGCGTATGTAAAAAAATATGTCTTGGGAATGCTCAATCTTTAATTGATGGATGCGTAAATAAAATAAAATAATAAAATATCTTGTTTTCAGACGAAAAACGTTGCTTACAGTTATTGAAGTGGACGTCTATGAAATTCAATGGTCTATTGCTTATGGTAAGTTATTTGCATATATAGTTTTGAAATAAATTATATATTACATATTTGACTTTGGTTCTAGGGTGTATATATTTTGTTTATGTAAGGAACACATCATTTCGATCTAATATTTATGTCGAGTTATCGATATGTACTTATTACCTTCCGATTAGAATTTTAAAGATTTTTTAAAACCATTTTCAAGCTGCCTCTAACTCCTTTTTCTCAATATACATTATTTCATTTAAAAATTATTGTTTAAAATTGAAATACCAAATTCGTATTTTTAAATTTCAATCACGATTTTCAGACATTTTCCCACCAGTTCACATGTGGTTTATGTCTGCTATGCGAAAGTGCAGTGAAAATTTAAGGTGGATTAGCCAATATATTATCTCTGTATAACGCAATCAGAGTTCGCTTGGAAACTAAGGGGAAGCCGTCGAATGAATCCGTCTTAGACAAGGTAGCGTAACGAATGAAAATAAATGATCGCCTTAAGAGAGACCTACCCTTGCCTCCTGCTCTCCGGGGAGTGATGTTTTTCGTATTAAGAACTTTAACCTTTAAACGTGTGGAGTAACATTCTTAGCAACGTAAGTTTTTTTTTGCATTAGCTCGACAGGGCCCTGAGGAAAAAATCCATCAGGGTCTGTGTCATCTTTGGGGATATTGTGTGGAGGGTATTTTTATGAAAACGAAGGAAAGGAAGTTCTGGGAAGGAAAAAGATATGAGGGGTAGGTAGAAATTTGGGGACAATGTGTCAATGTGTACGGATGTATGAATTTATCCCTCTCACAGCTTTGCAAGGCAATGGGTCGAGAGAGATCGGCTGGAGAGGTCAAAAGGTTTCTCTCAACCAGCCTCTTCCGATCCGGTCCACCACGTAGTAGGTGGGCAAATGCCACACTTGGAGCGACCCATTCGACCTATTGGAGCGAGCGATTCTTAGTCGAAGTACGGTACAGTTAAAAAGGTGACCGAATTGGATATCGACACCTTAGCTCAGTGGTCAAGGGCACCCGCCCGGAAAGTAAGGAGGTCCTGGGTTCGTGTCCCAGAGTTGCAAATATCTTTTTTCTGATTTTTCTGTTTCCAGATTTTCGATTGAGTTTCGCTCATAGTGTCTTCCTTTAATTAAGCATTTTTCTCTACTTGTGCTCTAAATGCTTTTAAAATCATTTCTTTTCCACTAAAATGTATCTATTTTGAAGTCTGGAAGTACTACAGGATCTCTAACACTTCAAAGTGTGATGCAGTCTAAAACAATATTTGTAAAGGGTACCATAATGCACAGTGCACACGGGATCAATGTTTCGGCATACAATATTACACAGGGCTAGAAGCGTATCTATTGAACCGGCGGAGGCGCACTTGTCAAAGGCGCCACCTTGTTAGCTAGCTGGAGTTTCCTAACTGCAACTACCCCGAACAGAACCTTATTTGTATGTTGCAGTATACGAGAAACTATATATTTCTACTTTGCAACCAAGATGGAAGACGCAATTAGGCGCCGCCGTTACTTAAGTGAGATGTGACCCGCAAGATTATATTGGAAAATAATGCATAGTTGAAAACCATTACTTAGATTGAGAGCAGAGTGTTGATCGATTGATTAATGGTTACAAACTTGTAACAACTTCACGAGATAGTCTGAAACTTTTATGAACAATTTCCATTCATGAGGTGAAGTTATCATTTTCACCCTATTTTCCTTTCTTTCAGAAGTAGTCTATCATGGGGGTAATCCGGTTAGTAGACAAGTGGTCCAACGCGTCAAGCTCCATCTAAGACATTGTGGGTCCAATCCTATCCTAGCTAAATCCTTCATCATTGCTCAAGCCACTTGCAATAATGGGATTAGGTAAGGTGAATTCTTACATTGTCAGTTCATTCGTTGACTGAGAATTTATGTTAATCTTAAAAAAAACTTTTGCCTTGAGGCTGCGACCCGAAAGCATCCGAACAAATTTTCTTGTATAAAAAACCCTCATAATGTCAATTACGAAGCAAAACCTTTTTTAAAAATGCTCTTTAATGCTGTCCTCGTAATTGATTAGATATTAAATAACATGAAATTCCTTTAGCCAAGATAATGCATAAACCTGTAGTTTTGGGCGGATAATTCAAAACAATTTGTTAGTAATTTGTCTTGATCATTTATAAAATTGATTTATTTAGGGCCAGTTGTTTCACAGAATTTAAAAAATTAATGTAAACATTTCTGTTCAAGTTCTGTTATTGAATATTAACTTCAAAATTTGATGAGTTGTTCAAATTCTGTGGTCTTGGTGTATACAGCTGATGATGAGTCGTTTGCTCATTGTTTTATTATAATGTATATTTAACTATCGCTTAAAAACACGCTCCGATGGTTTTTACTGCTAGACCCTGCGGGCAGTTTTTGGTTCGACTTCGCCCAGTTAGTATTCGTGACCATTTCATAAATCCAATAGGAACTGGTTCCAAAATTAGCCCGTTCCTCGTATCCAATGTCAACCAGTGGATGGCTAGTCACCGAGACAAAGCAACCGGGATGGGCAATGACGTCATATGTAATATACAGCCACTTGATACAACTGAGTATTACCGTCAATCTTTCCATATCCGGAGAGATACTTCAGATTCACAAATTCATAGAAGTTATACCTTATATCTAGGGGGGGACGTCCCTGTGCGTCCTGCCTACGAAAGTGGCGACATCTTGTGACGAATTCTTGAATTCAAAACCGAATTACAACGGTAACTTTGTTTGAAATTCCACGTACACAGATGTTATTTGTGGCGCGGCGCGTATGGCGTGGCGTCAGACATGCACTCGAAGCTGGGTTCTGAAATTCAACTCCTCAGACGCAAGCCTAATAATAACATTCGATCGATTCGATACAAAATTCATAAAAAACAAAAGTCTTTCCGGTAGTTTACTCTAAATTAAAAATGATGGAAATACAATTCATCAATTCATCAATTCATCAATTCTGGGACTAACTACCATATGTATTCCTCTTTGCCCAGAATACTAATGGAGGGAAACAATTATACCAAGTCAGTGGACATCTTCAATTTATCTTTGAATAAATATAAAATATTGTTATTGAGGCAGTTCAGTTATGTACAATAAAATGTTTTTTCTATGCTATATATGTAAAAGCCCCGAAAAAGGGCGTTTATTTATAAATAAATAAATAAATATCTTAAAAAATTAAAACACCTAGTTTTTAATGATAAACTTACTAATCAGATAAATGTACAAAAAAGGACAGCTAGACAAGTAAATCCGTTGTGAATGTCAGTAAATAACAGAGCGACAATCTAACCCGTATTCCCAAGGTAGGTGAGTTAGGTTGACACCTTGGGCTACCAAACTTTTGGTTTCTTCAACATCTTTAACACCTTTCGGAGTTAACACCTGTTCGTGTTTTTAACCAGTAATACAAGTATTACTTATAGTATAGTTATAGTGTATATTTACAGTCACGATAGTCATTTGTGGTGTCAAATAGCTACTGAGCTCAAATTTCTTACGATTTATTGAAAACTGGAACTAAAATTGATTTAAGAGGTGGGTATGAGTACCGCCGCCATTTAAGGAGGCCTAATCTTGGCCTCTCCAGCAGGACTCTGTCGACCCTTTGCCTTGAACCTCAGGGGGAGGGAATGATTCACACGTCCGTCACTCCTGAACGCATTGATTGTTCCAGATTCCTACCCACCCTCATACATATTTCCTTACCAGAACTTCCTCTCCCTCCTTTCCTAAAAGGACCATCCATACAGCATTCCCAAAGATGACATAGGCCCTGTGGATTTTTTTCTCAGGGCCTCTTGTGTGGATCTAACGAAAAAAAAACATTAAAAATTTTAATGTCACATTAATGTCATATTTAAAATTTTAATGTCACATTACAAGTATATGCTTCATATGAGTAAAAAAAATAATATTTTATTTTATAAAAATAGTACGTAAGTATGGATAAATTTTTGTATGAATTCGTTAATTATGAAAAGAAGACTTACTAAAAAAAATCCCTTTCGACAATTATTGGTACCTAGTCCGTGCAACAAAAAATAACACTTTAAAATCTGGGAAACAATAAATAAGGTTCTGGAGGGATATTTTCGGCAAAACGGTTTTTTTTAAGAAAATTAGAACAGCTTCTCTATTAAGCACTGCTTTCATATTTCTTACCACCTTTTTAATTCGATGCATAAAGATTACAAATAGGTACGTAAAAATAATCAAAATACTATTCAATTCATTTTAATTTACTTTTCATTCTATTTAAGGCTTTCAAAAAACACAAATTTTAATCCGATTTTAATAAAGTTTTCATCCAGCCTTCTTGCCAAAATTCAGTTCAGATAAACCCTCCCCAACCGCCCTCATTACGTGGAGCGGAAGATTGGCAATATTTTGACCTTAATTGGCTAAACTTGTATTTCTTCTTTTTCTTTTATCTGATTTTCGCAGTTCCCCATTTGAAGTAAATCCGCCGCAGCTTTTCGGGGAATTTGAGAGAATGACGGAATAGAACAAAGCAAAAACGACATTTTAATTTTAATTACAAAATGTTCTTGCAATCATTGAACATTGTGAACAATGCTTTGTGACCTGATTAGGTAGGCTTGTATATTGTCATAAAAAATATTGCACGACAATTTTTAAAATGATAAGCTGAATGAGGTAGAAAATCTTTGCTCATTTCGGAAAATTGGAAAATAAGCCTTTCAATTCTACCTCAGCAGTCCCTTACAATGGGCCTAGAAAAAACGCAGCAAAAAACGAGCGTGGAGGCTCGAAACTACCATTCAGAGCATTCCCTCAGGGGGAGGAAAAAATACAAGTGAAAAATGAAAATTCAAAGAAGGATTTTAAATATTAATTTTTCGATGAAGGCGCTCGTCGTGTAATCTTGTGGGGGGTATGTACCCAGTCTTCTACGTACTGAAGCAACGTTCCTTATTTTATATCAGCACGAGGCGATTCTACTACAGAGCTTTACAACAGAATTTTTATTTTCGCCCTCAAAAGCGTTTGACCAATTAGCATTCGTTTTGTTTTAAACGCTTCGCCCAATGCGAAAAATGTATTCAGAATAATAGCTTGCACTTGAAACTAAGTCATTGAGAATGAACTACACCACCGTACCTTCTTTCTTATGCAAAATAAATCTTTTATTTATTTTATTTATTTATTTATTTTGAGAAACATTACATATTACATTAATATAATGAGCTTTGGCTGTCCAACTAGGCAATTTGCCCGTTTTAGAACGGTCAAAATGAACAGATATTTTACATGTAAATAGTGTGTTGACTATAATATTGTCTTAAACTTAAATATAACACTTGATAAAAAATATTAAGGTTTTGATGGTAGATTCAAGAAGTTACTTATAAGTGTAAATTATATATTTATCAATAGAAAATAAAATATAGAGAAGAGAAATAACAAGAACATTCCAAAAGAAAAATAAAAAAGTGTTTTTTTTATTTTTTTATTAGCACTTATGCTCTTCAAGAAATTTTAGTATTGATTTTGATGAATTAATCAACTCGAAAATCAAAAAATGGGTAAGAAAAAAAAAATAATGATAATGGATTAAAAAAGAAAAAAGAAAGTAGAGAAAAGAAGATGCAAAGAAAAAAAAAATTGTAGTTTTTAAACGTAAATTGTATAAAAATAATATTAAAGTAAGAAATACCAATATAATACCAGTATATATGAATGTCAACAAAAAAGAAAATGTAATGGCTGTTGTTTAACATATTTTCGCATTCAGTTGTCCCCAAGACCAGAAGCCAATCATTTACCAGATTACGCAGAATGCTATCACTTTTTGATTTCCAAGCATCGGGTATAAGATTAAGCAATTTAGGGCCTAAGTACGAAAATTGTCTTTGAGCTAAGGATGAATAAGTGGTGGGAGGAACTACTGGGTTCCCCTTTGCATGTCTGGTGTCATGATAATGGTCTACGGTCTATCTACAACATAAAATACCATATTATGTGTATATTTCCACTGCCTGCAATTTAAATATAATCCCTGATTGTATTATTTATTCGCTAAACATTGCATATTATTTAAGGGAGTAAAAATATTCTGTATGGACCAAAATAATTTACACTTGTTTACAGTAACTTGCCAAATGTTAAAATCATACCAAAAAATAAAGTTTGCCAATTCATTTCGCCATGGTTCCCAAAGAAGGGGCATTATATTGCAACAACAACGGTAATTAGTTTAAAAAATAAAAGAGTCTCAGTGGCTGCGGGAGCCAAAGCTTTCGTTAAAAGTTCCCAATGAAATGTTTTTAAAACATATTTACGGGAAAAATTCTTAACAAAAGTAGAATGAATACATCTACGATTAACACGCCTATTCTTGTGATACAGAAAGTGGAACTTTTGCGTAGAGAGTTAGAATAACAATATTATTTTGCTCCTCAGCATCCCCTTCTGTTTTCTTTCAGCTTTTTGAACAGGATAATTTATTTGAGGGGAGCTTTACAACTGCAATAATTTTATAGCCTAAAAAGTGGTCAAATCCTTTGTGATATTTTCAAAGGAAATTACAATTTAATATTTTCACTCCCGTAGAATATATGTATTAAGTTTATCAAAGCACGAACAAATAAAAGAAGATTTAAGTTGAAAATGTATTTATTTAGATTACACGGTGCAACATTACAGATAAGTTGAACAGCATCAAAACACGATTATGCAGTTATAATTAAAAGAGAATTACTGAATTAGAATGCATCACATTACTGATTTTATTCCATCCTTAATACATATTGTCAAATATTTGTGGGAGGTACATCGTTCGCACTTCATTCTAGCTTAAAACTAATGTATTTATGTATTTTGGTTTTTCGTTATACGACAGTTGTTTAGTTTAGTGATGAAACAATGGAGTTCTGAAACAGCCATTGCGAGTTTCACAACTCCATAATCAATAACGAATAAAATTTATTTCTGCATTTTATTAACTGGTCCCAAGCTCAAAGAACGAAAATCGTCAAACTTATATATAATTGATTCATTACGAATGATATTGGTATTTTGTAAAACTATCAACTATATAAAATGTGAAAAAATGCCTTCAAATTGTAAGAAAATCGCAGATTTTAATCCTGATAAAAGATCTCATTTAAGAATCAATATATTATTTAACTTAAGAACAGCAACAGTTAGTTATATACCTTTTTCTTCTAACCCACTCCTTCCCTTTCCCAATAACCTTCGTCTCCATAGAATTCCGAAAATACGTGGCCGCTGTGATTCCGCTAGTTTCAGGCAGATCATAAAATTTATTGCTACTGTACAAAAAAAACAATAATTTTTTATTAATAAAACTCTTCTATATTTATTAATTTACTTAAAAACATGAAAAAATTATGAATATCTTTAGGCTGTATTTAGGTTTTCAAAAAAATATTGCTGAAATTTATAACAAAATCTTCGAAAGACTCATAATTTACTAATGCAGGTAGGTTTTAATCTTAATTTTAATATTTATATATTTTTTTATTCATTGCTCTTTGATGGTTACATAATTTTTCGATCACCATAGTGGGTACATGCTGTGTATGGTGGTCGAATTGTTAAAAAGTTTGTTATTTTACCATTATGTACCTACTATGAAACGTCAAGGCTCAATTATTTTCTAACCAATAGAGATCGTAATTTATCGGAGGTCATGTAATAAAAATTGTTTGATGGCATTATGAATATGATGAAAATAGTTTCTTGAAATTTTAGAATAGCGAACTTGAATAACTTCAACGAACACATGAACAATTATTTTGGAGTGTGATTGGTCAAAATGATTATTGCATTTTTCTCATTATCTTCTTTGTTCACTTTTTAAATTTTCAAACATTTCGCCATTTTGTCTCACTGGCTTAACGGTTATTCACATCTATTAGACCAAACGAAACAGTGAAAAATCAGAACACTTTTGAAAAGCTTTGTAGTCACGAAAAGTGGTGAAAAAAGTTGGTAAGGTTTTTAGTTTACTTTTCTTTTATCACTTTAAATGATTTCACATCACTGTTCAAAGTTAATCTATTTTGTCACTGTTTTATTAATTAATGTATACACGTATCTACAATCTACTAAAACTGTAAAAAAAAATACAATCGCAACATTTATTTGTAAAACAATTAAAAATCCTAGCAATTTAACAAATACATTTTCTAGTAAGAAACCTATATTCGTTTTGTTTTTCACAAGCTATCAAAAAAACCGAAGAATATTGGTTGAACGTAAAAATACATACTAGTACCTACCTACATAATAATTTTCCAGAACATCCTCGTTCCAAAAGCTCAAATATAGAACCTTCCACGCATGGTTTTCAATTTCCTGTTTGCTTTAATAGGAATATAGACACAAGACCGATGTTTATATTGCGCAAAGGATGTGTGAGAGTTATCGGAAAATCTAATATATTTTTGAAATATGCTTAGAATTTATACATTTACTAGTCCCAGAGAGAGATCGTACCTACGCCATCGATGCGCGTCCTAAAAGCCGCCCATAAAATTTTTCCGTCTCACACGTGTGAATGAAAACGAAAAACACACAAGATACTAGGATGTCGAATATCTGTAATCATATTTTTGAAGACATTCCGCGAGCGTAGGTTTCTTTCGATTTGTCTACTGAACTATTATGGTATTACCAGTTTTAAATCAAGCAAAAAATAATAAGTGATTTATTTCATAAAACGCATAAAATGGGTACAAAATTCACGAAAGATGATATAGGTATTTAACATTAATTGAATACTTAATAATTTAATTGTAAAAACAAAATTATATTATCGTTACAAAGAAATAAAGTTTGTATAATTTCTTGTCCGGGACGATATTTCTGTATCATCCCGAGATTTCTATATCAGGAACACTTCAAATGATATCGTACTGAAATAGTAAACTGACCATGCAATTTTGAATACTGGACTTTTTAAAATTTTTGAAAAATTGTGTTGTATAAGAACGTTTTTCAATTATTATTTGTTAAATTTAATGTAACTAATTAAATTTTATTTGGACACAATTTTATGTTTCTATGTAAGTATTCGTAATTATTTCTTCAGAGATACATTTTCGTCTGAACAAGAAAATATGTGCATACAAAATTTATTCGCATTTATATTTCAATTCCACATATTTAATAATACATGCTTAAAAATAAAATATTACGAATCGAAATCATCGATGTACCTAGGTATTTATTAATACTGCTTATAAATATTCTTCTCTAATTAAAGAAGATCTAAAAGTTAACCCGCTCCGCAGGTTTTTGCTGCTAGACCCTGCGGGCGGCTTTTGGTTCGGTTTCGCCCAGTTTGAGCGTTGGTAACCATTTCATAAATCCGATAGGAACTGGTTCCAAAAATAGTCTGTTCCTCGGATCCAGTGATACCTAGTCATCGGGACGAAGTAAGCGCGACAGGCAATGACGTCATAGCATATACACGCGTGGTATTATTATTCACCACAACTGCTTACAAAAACAATCACATTATCATCAATTTCTTTATACCCGAAGAGATTCACGAAATTACAAATACAAAAGTACTTTTGCCTGCCAGCCGTAGTTGCTCACGCTATCTGTTAACGTAAGTGGCGACATCTTAATGCATTTTTGAACCTACTTGAATTTGGGTCTATTACAAAAATAGCCTTTTAACAAATTTCAAGTACGAAGATGGATTTGCATAAGGCGCGGTGTCGAAGATGTACTCGAAGTCGAATTCTTAAATTTGAACCGTACAGACGCAATGCTATTAATAACGTCCGATGGTCACTATCATATAATAATCATATATAATATATACATATTATGAAGATATTGTATCTTGTCCTCCACTCTAGGAATTCACCTGTTTTGAGGACATTTTTCATGGATAAATTACATAATAATTTTTTTTTTTTTTTTTTACATGAGCTCCACACAGGAGGCCCTGAGGAAAATAATTTCCCACAGGGCCTATGTCATCTTTGGGGATGCTGTGTGGAGGGTTTTTTTAAGGAAGTTTAAGGGTTTTAAGGTTTAAGGAAAGGAGTTTAAGGGGTGGGTAGGAAGGAAAGGGGTTTAAGGGGTGGGTAGGAAGGAAAGGGGTTTAAGGGGTGGGTAGGAATCTGGGGTTCAGTGTGTCCTGGTCATCCACCTTCGAGACCTAGACAAACTTCACCCCATGAACCCGGGCACCCCTGCTAAATCACCAAACGTAGCGAACCACTTGGGGTGATCTATGGGAATAATAACAACAGTGAACTTTATAATATACAAGAAAGAGAATAATTTTAATTTAAAATACAAAATAGACATCTACGTAGTTTTAACAAAATAAATTTGTCTTACAAGTAAGGTAACAAAATATATTTTTTAACGCGTAGATGTTACGACGTATGTTCTTTTCGAATGCTTCATAACGACGTAGATACGAGCTCTGCACGGGAACATTATACACAGAATTCTGTGAATAATAATTTTAAAATTTATTGAAGTTTTTTTGAATACTGCTTTATAAATTAGAATAAATTGTTAAGCTTTTCAAAGGGCAGACCTTCCGAGAAGCACTTAGACCAACTAATAAGTTTATTGAAACATAAATAGCCACAGCTATTTGTTTAATATAATCAACAAAAGCAACGATCGTACAAACCGCAATCACCTCCGGGAAACAAATTCACATCATAATTTTGGTTACAGTTATGAGCTCTAAATTAAAACAAATAGATTAACTTGATGCTTGAGGCAAGATAAAAATAAATTGAATGATTTTTTTTAACATTTTTTTTTTTACATTTGTTCCATACACTTATTGTTTTCTAGGGTTGAATGTTTCTTCTTCTTCTTCGTGTGCCCTATCAGGTCCCCCTGACGTTGGCGATCACTCTGGAAAATGTCTCTCTACATTGTGCTGCCCGGAATAGCTCCTCCGCACTTCTAATGCCGGTCCACTCTCGTATATTTCGTAGCCAAGACGTTTGTCTCCTACCAGGCCCTCGGCGACCTTCTATTTTTCCTTTCAATATTAATTTGAGCAAGCGATACTTTTCCCCTCGAAGTACGTGACCCAGATATGAAATTTTCCTGCCTTTTATTGATGTGAGCAGTTCTCTATCTGCTCTAGCCCGCCTGAGAATTTCTATGTTAGTGATCATGTCGGTCCATGGAACCTTGAGCATTCTCCGGTGAAGCCACATTTCAAAAGCCTCTAACCTGTTGAATGTTTATTTATTCGAATTAGTTCGATAACCAAGAAAAAATAAATTGTTTAATATAATTAAGTAATTCCGTAAAGTAAAGTATTTCCACTTTGCAATAAAATTCCAGGTTAATCCAAAAATATGGACCAAGCGTTTTGAATGCTCTATTCCCTATAATTATTAAGTCAATCATGAATAATTCAGTCAATCGTGAATCATCAATCAACAATCATATTTGACACATCAGTATTCGACGAGGCAAATAAATGAAATCCATCATATCACCGTATGACGGCCTCCGTGGTCGAGAGGCAAGGCTATCTACTAGTAATTTGAAAGTCGCGGATTCGAATCTCGGCGTGTGAAGTAAATTTTATATGCTCATGACATTTAAAATAATAATAAAAAAAATTGTACTTTCAAGTGTTAAATAATCTTTGTACGCATCATCAAACATACTTATTTTAGTTGTTGATGGTTTTTTCATTATTTTTTTTACGAGTCCCAGCTTTTCCCAACCGTCTAGAGCCAGTGAGACTATGGCATTCCCATTGGGATATATTGTGTGAAGGTAGTGATATAATAAATAGTATATTTGCGAAAAATAAATATAAATAGTAAGTGTATGCACTTACTGTTTTCTAGGGTTGAATGTTTATTTATTCTAATTTGTTCGATATCCAAGAAAATAATTTTTTTAATATAATTGAGTAATCCCGTAGAGTAAAGTATTTCCACTTTGCAATAAAATTCAAATAAATGAAATATTTCTGAACGTTTCCGAAAATATGCTTAAAAATTTTATTATTAGAAATTAACTGATTTATTTTAAAGCTTATTTTTTAAAACTTAAACAAAAAAAAGTTTAATGAAATAAAAAAAATTGCTTGAAAACCACGATTTACTTATTAAATTGTATTAGATGCCAACCGGTTTCGCTTAACCCAAGCATCATTAGGGTATAAATTAAACACTCGGACCCATAAGTGTTTTCACGAAAATATAACATTAACATACGTATGTATTACGCATGAGGCGTATCTGACTTATTTTAAACTGATCGCTATTAAATAAATCGTGATTATATAAATAAAGTAATTGTTTTATTTCATTAAATATGTCAAACCACAAAGTGACTGCTTTCTACCAAAATATAAAAAAAGTTTGAAAAATGGCTCACCTTACGTTTTTCAAAAAAATTCTAAGAACTAAAAAAATACACACTTATTTTAAAAGACAAAATATTTATGTACCGTATGTTATCTCACTTTTCGTAGTTTCACGTACAAATAGCAAAATATCAAAAAATCTGTGAAAACTTTATTTGTAATTTTTGTAATCAAAAATTTTACTTTGTAAACTGATTATTTAATAACAAAAAAAGATTTAAAATTTTTTTATTTATTTATTAATAAACGCCCTTTTCGGGGCTTTTACATAGGCATATAGAAAATATTACTTTTACATAAGTACATAGAAAATATTACTTTTACATAGGTATATAGAAAATATTACTTTTACATAGGTATATAGAAAATATTACTTTTACATAGGTATATAGAAAATATTACTTTTACATAGGTACATAGAAAATATTACTTTTACATAGGTATATAGAAAATATTACTTTTACATAGGTATATAGAAAATATTACTTTTACATAGGTATATAGAAAATATTACTTTTACATAGGTATATAGAAAATATTAGAAATATACATATTTATTGTACATAACTGAATTACCTCAATAACAATATTTTTTATTTTTTTTAAATAAATCGAAGATGTCCACCGACTTGGTATAACTGTTTCCCTCCATTAGTATTTTGGGCAAAGAGGAATACAAATGGTAGTTAGTCCCAGAATTTCTGCACTGAAATAAATTCTAACTTCTAGTATTACGTAGTGGAATTCGGAAGCTTATCAATTCAAGCAATACCGGACTATCAACTAAATCATTTCGAATTAATATAAAATTCACAATTTTTTTTTCAAAATGCGGTCGGAAGCTTTGATTCTTCTTGAAGCTTCTTTGGCTAACTTGAAGATTTTAAAATTAAGCTTGGTATTTTTTAAATTTCTAAAACCGTTTAGATCGTATTTCTCCCCATGACAGTCAGGGAGACACAGCGACTTCTATGAGACCTATATGAGCGTTTTCAAAAAGCGAAAAAACTAACCAGAGGGCTTAGAAAGAAACACTGAAAGAAAATTAAAAAGAGCGATACAAAGATGTAGACTTGATAAACCTGTCCTTACAAAAAAAATTTAAATGTTTAAAAAAAAATCTAAGATATTGGTTATTTACGCAAATTTTTATTTTCAGTTCGGGAAAATTAAATGTATAAAATGTCTAGAAATGCCACTGTCTTTTTACTAAGGTATCTTTCTACAAAATTCGGTAGTATGCTTATTTCTTATTAGCATTTTTTCACTCCAACTAAAAAATCTGAAAAGATTATTTTTATAGTGTCGTAGAACGTTATTATGATAATTAAAATGTCTTCTGTGTGTACTGAATAAGATATACAATACTCGTGTTCTTTTGAAATAAAAAAAAATAACGTTACTTAAAAAAAAAAATTACATTTTTAAAATATTTACAATGATCACCTTTCAGAGTGAGCTCTTTGGAGAGGCTTCACCCCAACGGTGCTTTACACTCGTTATTGTTGATAGCCTTTTCTAAAAAATGTTTTTATTAGTTTCTCACCCCAAAGTTAGT
This sequence comes from Glyphotaelius pellucidus, assembly GCA_936435175.1. Classification (NCBI taxonomy): domain Eukaryota; kingdom Metazoa; phylum Arthropoda; class Insecta; order Trichoptera; family Limnephilidae; genus Glyphotaelius; species Glyphotaelius pellucidus. The sequence continues at coordinate 9,866,482 of OW386545.1, read as the reverse complement.
GGCAGGTTAATCCAAAAATATGGATCAAGCGTTTTGAATGCCCTATCCCCAATAATCATAGAATCAATCATGAATCATCAATTAACAAACATATTTAAATGATATCCATCAAATCACTTTATGACGGCCTCCGTGGTCGAAAGGTAAGGCTCTAGCCAGCGTAAATTTAAATGCTCATGACATTTAAAATAATACAATATTTTTTTTAAACTTTAAAATGTTAATGTATGCATAATCAAACATACTTATTTTAGTTGCATGTGCGATAGCGTTTTCATTATTTTTTATGTGAATACCGCCCAAGAGTCCAAGCTTTTCCCAACCGTCTAGAGCAAAGATATTGAAATACAAAAGAGATATGCTGTGATGTCCGCGCGACTATCGGCGGACTACTACCTAATATGAGTTGTTTGCATACAGAAAGATTTGAATCATTTCGTTGATTTTTTTAAAGTGTTCAGTAGTATTGGATAACAATATAGTTTGAATACGGAAATAATTCGTTCATTTAGTTTAAAAAAAATAAGGTTCGTTTAGTTTATTTATTAATTATTCGTTCATTTAGTTCAGTTGTTAATTGGTTAACAATATCGGCGACACCAGGAACCACAGCCCCACCAGTAAAAACTGCGGATAGCACATCTCTTATATTTCAATATCTTTGGTCTAGAGCCAGTGAGACTATGGCATCCCCATTGGGGTATATGTGAGTTTGAATGTAGTGATATAATAAATAATATATTTGCGACACGTTCCAGAGTAAAAGTTACTCTCAATATTGCCCTGATCTACGACCACTATTCAAAATTGAAACGTCCCTTGAAAGGGCTTTAGTCTGGTGATCAGATCTGGATAGCCAGATACTTCCCCACCTGCCTCATCCCCATCTAACTATCATGAGCCTCTCACCGTAGCAACTGCTACCGTCTGGAGCTCTTGAGCGATTTTCACATTAAAAAAACGTACCAATACACAAAAATAATTATTGATGTTAGGTTTTAAAGATTACAGCCCATGGGCTTAGTGAATTTTACCATTCCCATTAGTGGAAAACGCTGGAAGTGGTAGAACGGGAAGGAGAAGCAGAAATTATAGAAGAGGGTTGAGTTTCTTTACGCAAAAAATCGTTTTTTAAAAGGAAGATTACAAATTTTAATATTATTTGTACTCGCAAATATTGATAAGCTTAATAGCTTTTTTTATGTTTCCTTATTGCCTACCCCTGTCTGCGCATATTTTTATGACAGCTTAAAAGGGTTAAGGTCAATGATTTTCTTGCTACAACAGCGCGGCAGTTAGGAGTAACTACCATATTAAATTCGATACGGAGATTTCGCTTTTGTTATTGCCTTCTGAATTCCGAATCTCAATTTCATTTATTTTAAATTATGAGACTACGGTTAAGAGGCTGTAACTAATATCTTCCACTTGTTTATGGATATTAAAGTATGACTTACGAGATGATGATAAATAATTTTTATCGCAATTTTTATAGTTTACTGAGCTATTCAAAACTTTATTGAACCATCTCTGCTTCAGTTGTGTTATTTGAGAGTGTCAAAGTGTTATGACTACGATCTTATGACTTTTTCTGCCTGTTAACAGTTTCATGGCACCTATGAAAAATATAACGAAAAAGACGCTATATCTTCTCTCGAAAAGAAGAAGATGGAAAGATATGTAATTACGAAGGTTGGAGAGAGCGCGCTAAAATTTAAATTGATGAAATTGAAGCGAAAATTGTGAAAATGTTTCATAAAAATCTCGTAGGGGTTGTCTGAAACAACATTTAAAGAAACACTGTGAATTTTTTCATACATATAACTTGTTCAATTATAGAGACAGTGAAAATAAAAATTTTCGGAGCATACTTTGCGATTTTTTTCTATCGACGGAATTTTATATAATTTGCGTTTCGGCGTGGGAATGTATAAATATTATCTTAAAAAATAACATATATTTTTTTAAAAGCTTCAAAACTTCAAATGTTGAAGGAATTTATGCAAGAAATCGGTAGTAATTCGGGTAGCGGCGGCTAATTTGTTCGTTTTTGGAAACAACTCGTATAGGTATCATAGAAATCATTGTGTCTTCCTTACTATCATCGTGAGAAATTTGACTTAATTGGCGTTAGAAATAGAAAACACCACGCTTTATATTAAATATATAATTTAACCACAAAATAATTAATTTGCTTTATGAAACCGAAGTTTTCGACCACAATTTGAAAAAAATTGTGGAAATTCGGGAATTTTTAGTCAATTATTTTTACATGAAATAACAAAAAGGTGACAATAACGTTTACAATATATTTGTATCGAACGTGTTATAGAACTACCACTCTGCATATCGTTAATTATTATCAACGGCAAAATATTCAATTTTGAAACGTTGCATCATCAAAAATCAATTTCGCAATCAAATTACAATAGTGCGAGAGATGATTCATAGCTCCAGAAATAGAAAATATTTCATTATTACCGCCGGAGATGAGTCACACACCGATATTACACCATAATTAATCACAAAGGATTTGCAATTATTTCACAATTTGGATGGATTTGTTTAATATGGTGCAATAAACAAGCTGCCACTATAAAAAGATTGCGAAGAAGGCAACGATACTCAGTCATTACTATCAGCGGTTGGGGAAACATCTCTGCAGATTCGCCTACCTGAATCTTGGACGATTCAAGACGCCAGTCTCGCCGTCACTAGTTGGAGCTCCAAAACTTCAAACACCCGATGGAACATCACTTACAAAGCGCTGAGTCCTGGCCATCTTGCTCCGGGCTGAAGTCCCGGGGCCCCCTTGCACCGAGCCTGATCTGATGCTGATACCTGAGCCTTGGCCATCTTGCTCCGGGCTAAACGCCCGGGGCCCCCTTGCACCAAGCCTGATCCGATGCTGATACCTGAGTCCTGGCCATCTTGCTCCGGGCTGAAGTCCCGGGGGCCCCTTGCACCCAGCCTTGGATGCTGGTGCCGGATATGCCCGGGGCCCCCTTGCACCGAGCCTGATCTGATGCTGATACCTGAGCCCTGGCCATCTTGCTCCGGGCTGAAGTCACGGGACCCCCTTGCACCCAGCCTTGGATGCTGGTGCCGGATATGCCCAGGGCCCCCCTTGCACCGAGCCTGATCCGATGCTGATACCTGAGTCCTGGCCATCTTGCTCCGGGCTGAAGTCCCGGGGCCCCCTTGCACCAAGCCTGATCTGATGCTGATACCTGAGCCCTGGCCATCTTGCTCCGGGCTGAAGGCCCGGGACCCCCTTGCACCACCTAACCTGGAGAGGTACAACCTGGAGAGGTACAACCTGGAGAGGTACAACCTGGAGAGGTACAACCTGGAGAGGTACAACCTGGAGAGGTACAACCTGGAGAGGTACAACCTGGAGAGGTACAACCTGGAGAGGTACAACCTGGAGAGGTACAACCTGGAGAGGTACAACCTGGAGAGGTACAACCTGGAGAGGTACAACCTGGAGAGGTACAACCTGGAGAGGTACAACCTGGAGAGGTACAACCTGGAGAGGTACAACCTGGAGAGGTACAACCTGGAGAGGTACAACCTGGAGAGGTACAACCTGGAGAGGTACAACCTGGAGAGGTACAACCTGGAGAGGTACAACCTGGAGAGGTACAACCTGGAGAGGTACAACCTGGAGAGGTACAACCTGGAGAGGTACAACCTGGAGAGGTACAACCTGGAGAGGTACAACCTGGAGAGGTACAACCTGGAGAGGTACAACATCTGGAGCGCAGCCCGTTGCGATTACTAGCAACCAGCGTTCACCGAAGCCTACATTCGACGATAGGAAGATGCCCGTTCAGCATAGATGCTTCAGTAACCAGATACACTCTTATTACATTTCAAATATATATTCTACAGTAACCGTGCCACGGAACTTCAACAGCTGTCAAGGCGAGAAAACATCTCTATGAAGACATTGCAATAGTCGGGCGTCTCTGTGTGCCGGGCGCCTATTATTTACAGTCTTTGTGCAGGCCTAGAGGTCTCCTACAATATTTGTCTAATAAAAAGTGTGGTTAAAAAAAAAAACAATAATTTTGGTTCGAAAACAGTCAGGTGAGCCATTTTTAAAACTTTTTTATGTTTGCGTTTGGGGAAGAGAGTTCTAGGAAGGAGAAGCGTTTAAGTGGTGGCTATGAACCTGGGGTGTGTCCTGGTCATCCACCTCCAAGACCTAGACAAACCTCACCCCGTGAACCCATTTAGAATTAATTAGAAAATTTTGAAGCGTATTTTATCACCCATCAAAAAACAGTTTTTAGTTTTTAATGCGTTCAGAAATATTCTGTTTATTTGAATTTTTTTGAAAACCAAATTTTATTTGAAATCAAAACCTTCCGACAAAATATGCCCGAGGTCTGAGAGGTTAAAGCCTTTTTTAAGTGCGAATTAAAACGATTAAAATTGTCTACTGTTTATTTTTTTAGGGTAGGGGAATACCTTAGCGCATTTTAAAAATACATTAAAAAATATTTTAACCGACTTAATAAAGATATATCTCCCCGCCACGAAACAAAGGTCGTAAATCTTTTCCACAGGTGCTTTGTGTTTTTTTTTTAGAAAGAGTTCAGAAAATTCTGAACACGTCTAAAAATTAACGCAATGTATTATAATTCCCTTTAATTTAGCCCAGAAGTACTCGTGCAGTTCCGGCTGGGGTCGGTAGTCGGTACGGGACTATGCACCGTTTAATTAATGCGTTTTGTGCAAACGGTTCGCGTAATGCTCACTGAAAAATGTGATTTTAATTAGAGATTGGTAGCGAATGATGTCATTTTTTTAATTTGCGGGAAATTCATGCTCTTGACACTGCTCGTATTTAAAAAAAAAAATTGACGCAAAAATTACCATTTATCGCAGTTTTTTTAAATAAAATATTGCAGTGATATGAAAACTGCAAAAGAAAGCATAATTTTATTCACATACCATTTTTTTTTAATGTTCACTATTTTACTTGGTTTTTTTTTGTGTTTTATGTGAAAACCGCACAAAAGTACTAACTGCTCTCGTCTGAAGCCAGTGAGACTATGGTATCCTAAGTTGAGGTATGATATGAGGCTGAAGGTAGTGGGGAAGGGAAGAGAAAGGTGTTGAAGTATCTGGCTATTCAGATCTCGTCAACAGATACAGTGTAAGCCATTTCAAGGTTCAATTGCGAATGTTGGTCTTACACCAGGGCATTACTTATGGTGTATTCCACTCTGGAACGTGCCGCAAGTATATTTTATATTATTTTACTTTCTTAATTAAATTTTTTCTGCGCACACCGAGATTAGCGAGTCTTACTGCTCTATTACGGAGGCCGTATAATTTATAATAATAAGGCCGAGTGATGTAATTAATAGAAGATACAAAATAATTCAGTTGCCTTTTTATAATGTGCATACTGCAAGACTCCCAACAGCTCCCAACTGTCTGAATCCAGTGGAACTTGGCACCTTCAATTGCGATATGTTGGAATGTTTAAGGGATTTGAAAAGGCAAGGAAATGGAGATGGAGGAGGAAGACTGGGATGTTCAGATCTGGTCACCAAACGGGCTAAAGACATTTGAAGTAACTTTTCGTTTTTGAACGGTGGTCTTATACTGGAGTACCTTTTTACCAATCTGAAAAGTGTCGCTAATGTACTATATACTAGAGATGCCACGGCTACTATTCGGTATTCGGCAAATTCGGTTACTTTTTTTTACTATTCGTTATTCGGCCAAATATTGCAAACTATTCAGCTGAATATCGAATCCCAAATCATGAAAAAAAACGCGTAATAAATAAAATATTACACACAATTTTTTTATTTTATCAAAAAAATCAGCATATTTAATACTTAAAATCTATCGGTGGTAAGTTATAACTTATATACTTAAAATGAAAGGAGCATTTGTTGGTAGCAAACGATTGCGCTTTTCCTCATGGATTATGCCTGCTTCCGAAAATAGCCGCTCACTACATACACTGCGGAATGAAATTAATTTTTACATGAAAACTGTATGCGAAATGTACTGTCACTGAATATTTGGCGCTTCGGCCGAGAGTCTAGCCGAATATTCGTTATTCGGCAAAATCGCTATTCGTGGCATCTCTACCACATTCCGTGTGTATTTTTAAGGAGTCAATATCAGATAACAATTTTTTAATTAAATTTAATTTATTGGTGATTGCCGGGATTCGAACCCGTTGCCTTTGCATTCGTATTTGAGTCTTAGTCGCGTGACCTCGCCTTCTAAAAGCAAAATCTGCAAAAAATTACATTTTATAGTTTCCCAATAAAATATTGTATTACCACTTATCTAGAAACGATTAAAACGCAATTTGCTCTCATTAAGCCCACTGAAATATACTATCACGACACACACATTTGGCGCCGTTAAAAAGCACTTTTAGCTGGCCGTGGTTTGTGTCGGGTCATCACATTGTACATGAGGGAGTCATGATTTTTTGCTTTTCCCATAATTACTTTCCCTTCATCCCCATCCCCCACGGTGTGGGGCGGCATCACAAAGGGCTGGCTGGTCGGAAACAAGAACCTGCAGCGGTTGTGGGGTATTTTTTGTCACGTGGTTTTTGTCCACAAGACATGGGTCCTTAATAGGCCAGTTCGTGCACTTTTTTGACGTCCACCAGCTTCGACCTGTTTGCAAGCACATTATCATATATGGAGACTAAATTTTTTTTAACAATATAAACTATTGATTTATCAAATCCTCTCTAACTCACTGTTTGATAAAATTGTTAATTAATACTAAATTCTCGTTTAAATAAAATTTCACTTTGCTTTCCCAAACACGCTATCTCAGAATAAATAATAAACGGGACACAAATAAAAGAAGTAGAATCCATCAGGGACCTTGGGCTAATACTGGACGTTAAATTAAACTTTATACAACACACTGACGAAATCATCAACAAAGCCAACAAAATGCTGGGTTTAATAATTCGTATAACAAAACCTTTCCGCAACATTAAAACTCTTTATTCCCTTTACACAGCGTACATCCGTCTCCACTTAGAATACTGCACACCGATCTGGACTCCTTTCTACCAAGCTCATGTCGAAGAATCGAAATTACACCGAATCTATTAAATTTCACAACTTCAACTCCCTCTATACACGACGCTTAATTTTTGACCAAACCTTGTTATTTAAAATTCTGAATAATGCCTGGTCTCGCCAGAGCTTACCGACTTAATAAAAATTCATATTTCGACAAGTTCAACAAGAAAATCCGACTTATTTCATTTACCATCATTTAGAACTAACATCAGAACAAATTCCCCGATTCCCCGTTTATGCGCGCAATATAATACAACATTTTACAAAATAGATATTTTTAACAATACCCTTCAGAAATACCGAATAGAAGTAACGCGTACGATTGAAAATAAGATTGGATGTATCGGGAGCATCTCCTATCCTTATCCTATTTTCCTATTCCTCTCCCCCTCACCAAAAATTAATTTTTAGATCTAATAAAACTCCATCTTCAAATAATTTTAACTTAGGAGACCTTTTTGGCTTAACTTAATTTAATAACACTTTTTCCAATTATGTCCTATGCGTGCAAACTGTATCTAAATTTGTCAATAAACCATCACAATTTGGGAGGCGGATATGGGTACCGCGGCCCCGGGAACCATTTATTGGATAACCAACGCCTCTGCCATAGGTCACTCCAAGTGGTTCGCTGCACTTGGGGAATTAGCAGGGGTGCAAGGGTTCATAGGGTGAGGTTTGTCTGGGTCGATGGATGTATGAGGGAATCCTTTTGACTTCTCCAGCCGTAATCTCTCTGAACACCGCCTTGCACCGCAGTGGAAGGGATGGATTCATACGTCCGGAAACACTGTCCCTCAGATTCCTACCCATCCTTAATACCCCTTTTCTTCCCAGAACTTCCTCCCCTTACTTTCCCAAAAAGACCCTCCACTCAGCATCCCCAAAGATGACACAGGCCTTGAGGGGAATTATTTTCCTCAGGGCCTCCTGTGTGGAGCTAATGTAAAAAAAACGCTTATTCTCAAGTGATATCCCAGGTATTATGGTTCTATCTATTTTATGCCTGTGCAGAATATAAATAAAACAATATACTTTTGTACATTTTCTCGCAGCATCGCGTTCATTGGTTGCAATTTTTTAGCCATAAGTTGTTATAATGGTTTGTCTTGTCTGGAGTAGAAGTAAGATTGTAGAAATATATTTTTCACTGAAACAGTGCTATGAAAATTGAAAATCATTAAAATGTTATTATTATTAAACCATACAAATTTTTAACTAGAAACCGAAAATAAGTTTTCTGAGGCAGTGAAAACTCTTAATAACAATGAAAGCGAGCCGTTATGAAAATTGCAGTATTTTTGTCAGTAATATCTCGATCGCAAATTATTTTAACTTAAGCCGCCGCTACCCGAATTTCTACCAATTTCTTCAACATTTAAAATTTTTAAGCTCTTAAAAAAATAGATGTTATTTTTGAAGATTTTTTTTATTAGCAACTATATAAAATAATTGTACATACAAAATAAAATTATGAATTTAATGTTAAATATTGCAATTCTTAGTCCTCCTCACGGGGGTCCTGTGCCGAGGCGGACTAAAATTATTTAAATATATTTCATTTGTCTTCTATGTCGTTTTTAGTGTTTCCATTAGGGTTTTTTCATTGATCTCTTTCAGCCATATTTTTATTCTTGATTTGTATAAATTAGAATTTTTTATTAGTTTTATGTCTTGGGGAAGGATGTTATGAAGTTTAGTTGCAAAGTATCTGTAGTTTCTTTGTCCGAATGTGGTTTTGTAACTTGGAATGTTTTTTACATCATTTTTATTCGACCTAGTGTTATGCATGCATGGTCTAGTGGAAGATTCAGTATTTTTGAAAAGCTTTAATAATATATTTTGGCATATATTTGTTGCACATTTGGTACATCAAAGCTATTGAAAATTTCAATTGAAGATAATATCTATACATTTCTCACGCCGAAACGCAAATTTTACGAAATTTCTTCGATAGAAAAAATCGCATAGTATGCTCCGAAAATTATTATAAATACGTTTGTTTCAGTTATTTTACAAGTTATATATATGAAAAAATTCACCGTGTTTCTTTGAATGATGTTTTAGACAACCCCTGTGATTTTGCTCTATTTTAAACGAGTCGTAATTTATTAGACATTTTCACAATTTTCGCTTTAATTTTATCGCTTTTAGTATTAGAGCGCTCTCTCCAACATTCGTAATTACATTTTTTTATTTTTTATTTTTTATTTATTTAATATTTGTATGTTTTTACAATAAGTATACATTTTTTTTTACATGTTAAACAGAGTTGTAAAAATGAACATAACAATAGCATTTCCTCATCATAAAGAGACAAGGCTCTTGTGTTTGGTGAGGGAATTCAAGCTCAACTATATGTAAAATTTAGTAGAAAATAATAATATTGCATCTAATAACAAAAGATATGTAAGAAAACTCGGGATATAACAATAAATAAATTTCAAGATTTAAATGAAATATTAAAGGTAGAAATGGACTCTTACAGTTGTTTCAGGTGATTTTTCAATTTAATTTGGAATTTATGTATATTTTCGATAATTTTTAGTTCTAATGGGAGGTTGTTGAAATAATTTAATAACATATCTCTCCATCTTCTTTATTTCGAGCGGGAATACGGCGCCTTAAAGCTTTTTGAACATTAGCTATGTAAAGGTGGTTTTCATTTAATAATAAGACCTCCATATTCCTCAACGGAAAATTTAAAAATGATTTTAAAGCCGCATACACGTCGATACTCCTGGAAATGCATATGGACTCTTTTTTGTTTGTATCGACAAAGTATTGAAATCTAAAAGATGACGGATATTAATCAATTACCTGATAAATTATCTGACATTGATAAAAATCTTTTAAATGTACTATAGTAATGTAGAATGCATTTGAATGGAGGCATGTACAATTATTGTACAAAGTTAACAGAACTCAATGTAGCTACCGTTGTTCATAGGTATAGATCTAAGTAGAAAGTTGGTAATAGACTATCGAAGTTTCTTTTGCCAACTTTTTTGTCCACTTCACAAAGAATAATTTCATTTACAACTCTGATCCATTACACTAGAGTTTTTCTTTTGAAAAAAATAGAAATAAACTTATCAAGGCAAAAGAAACGTGACTTGGAAACAACGTTAACTTAGGGAGCAAACATTTGAACATATGTAATAGACAGTGATAAACAGTGGAGCAGTATTTTTCACAGTTCACGGGATCCCAGATAGGGGAAACGATACTTTTCTTTCTGCTGAGGAGGGAAAAAAATGCATCACTTCCGCCATGAGCCCTAATGGGGTGGAAGGAATCTGCGGTTACTGTAAAATGCACCACCCTTACTTCACCCTAATATCGCTTGCTGACTTTTCCTTCTTTTTTGTATATTTTTTTATCAGCTCTCGGTCAAACCCATGAAGCTGTTTTTAAAACAATGACGTTATACAGACCTGGCATCTTCCAATAGTGCTTGGATATTTTTTCTCACTTTCTTAAAGTTTTTTTATTGATTAGTTGCACAATTTCACGTTCTTTTTGATGCCTTCAAGTAATATATATTTTTCTGTGATTCTTCAAAATTTCTTGCAGTATTGTATAACTATAGAATACTCAAAGTCTTTATAATATTCATTGGTTGCAAAAGTAAATATTTTTATTTATTTATCTTAAAAATGGTACATATTCTAATATTAGAGACCTTCCATTAAAAGCATTTGCTTGTGGATGGAAAAAGAGTTTCTATTTCATATATGTATAATTAAAACAATCTCGTGTTTCACATATGTAGGTACAGTTAATACAGTCACATCGCAATTAAGACCCTTTAACTAAAAGACACATTCATGTATTCAGTAAGAAGAAAAAACTTTTTAGTGTGACATTCATGTGGAAATAGAGGTAACAGTTTTCCCGTTGATGATTTCTCTAAAATACTTTTTGATAGAGTTCAACAATTGTACTTTGTCATTAATGCTTCTGATTTCTACTGGTAGAAAAAGTATTTTCCTTGATGTGTGTAATAGTGCTGGGCAAAAGAAATGTTTAGTTTGGGGCGTAAAAATACATGTTTAAGTCTAGTATGATTTTCAGTTATGAATGAGTATTTATCTTATAATAAATATACTTTGTTTTATCTAATTTAAATTTGTTTAATCAAGCATTGATATCCGGAATTTAGAATGTAATATTTATTGATATCAACGAATGATAATCAAATTTCAAATCCTTTATGTACATGTACGTGTGCAGGTTAGATATTTTTAACATAATTTTAAGGATTTAGTTGACATATTTAGTATATCATTGAATAAATGAAAATACACCACAATAAAATTTATTTCCCTTATTTATCATTAATCAGAAGTATAGACATTTCAATTAATTAAGCTGTTAGAAAGAAATTAGAAAGATCTAAGGAGTGAGACTCGTAGATGCGTGAGTAAATTATAAAATTTGTTAGCCTTTCGTTATATTAGGTATTTATATTTATCTAATTTGATGTTTCAGACTTTAGACAGAGATTCTCTACTTTCAAGATTTCAACGATATGTGTTTTAGTTAGCAAAAAGCCTCAATTACGTAGAGCGAGTTTACAAGCTAATATCTGGGAAATTCACTATTTCTTAGTAAACTTGCTCAGTGTCATTAAATTACTTGCTTACTAGCAGATTGTGGACAATCTACGAAAATAGTTGAAAGGTGGTCAACTTTACTCGCTACTCGCTAGTGTTTGCCTAAAGATGGCGGCCCACCAACAGCTGATTTCGTCTGTCAGAATTAGTTCGGGCGGCAGCCGTTATTCTTTCTATTGGGTAGCGCTGCGAATTCAAGTTTTCTACAAGATGTAGAAAACTTGAATTCGCAGCGCAAGAGTCGTTATTTTAGCTGCTACTGAGCGAGTAGACAGTTTTGTGTGTCATCATGACAATCTCACTCGCCGATTCACCCGCTTTTAAACTTACCGGCTAGTAGCTTGTAAACTAGCTTATTGTAATTGAGGCTTTATACATTCTAAGACGATTTATACATTCCAGTTTTCATTACAATACACGATTGATTAAACGTACTTTTTATAGAAACGGTTTTTTAACAAACAGTAAATGACCTTTTTCAAACACACTATCTTAATTCTCTTGTCCAGTTACCATCTGTGTCTCGTAGTCTGCTACAAGGTGAGACAACGAAGGATGTACTGCGTCACTGCATCTCACGAACGCTTAGCTGGAATCTCTCCCAGGGGAGTAGGACACTATTGGAGTAACAGGAGCCCGGAGCCAGTGAGATGGTTCAATCTGTGTGATTGCCGGCGGTGATGGATCGTCACTGAGAACAACAAAAAGAAGAACGCCGCTCTTACTTCTGTTCTCCGGTTTAAATTGAATGTCACCTTGTGTGTTTTTGCGCCAATTGATGTAAAAGCTTTTGAATTCTTTACAGGTAGTTTTGCAGGTTAGTGTAGTTGATTATATTTATGTGTAGATGACTAAGGTCGTTGATAACTTTTTTTTGTGAAGCTAGATGTTTGTGGGTGTTATCGTAAGGGAAAATGTAATGATAAAAAATAATGACAAAAGAAACGTTTCTGTACTTGAATAATAGCGAAATGATTTTGTAAGGTTAGGTTTGGTAATGCTTAAGTATTTTCGGCGATCATTTTTAAATATTTCATAATAGTGAAGAATTTTATTGTGTACAATGTAAGTGTACAATACTGCTGAAAAATTATAAATATATTTTATAATAGTGAAAATTTTTATTGTGTAAAATGTATCGTTTTGATCAGAATAAAAAATCTATTTTATTTTTATTTCTATTTTTGAACATACACTTTACAAATTATTACATGGTTTACATAGATAATAAGTAGGAAGCGGAATATCGAGGCAAAAACATTCGGAATGTATGGCGAGCATTATGCTGAAATAGCCAAACCAAATGATCTTGTTTTCTTTTATCGCTAAGTCTGTTGGCCCCATTAAACAAATTAGACCGGTCAAATAACGATATTTTAATTGTTTTGCCTTTAATAATTAGCGGCCCAGGAATTTTCGTTTTGCCTCCGCATTCCGCCTCCTAATAACAAGAAAAAAAATGTTAATGATCCGTAACTGTATGTAAATAGGTGAGTCGTAGTATTTTGTGAACATCTCACTAGGCGAACCTGTGCTGAGGTGTTCCCATGTTTGGGATTAAGAGCTATTCTGTCGACATAAGTAGAAACACAGTATCCTCCGTAAAATAAATTGAATTAATTTAAAAAAAATAAAAAGGTAAACAAATGAAGAGGATAGAGAAATTCAGACCAGTAGACTGCCAAACCGCAATTTAAAAAAATCATTATAAATTCAATTAACTGAAGACGTATGTACAACAACAAGGCCCAGAAAATGTAATGAAATTACATTAACGTACATAAGTTACATTTTATTCGTCTAGATACAAATATGTATAATAAATAAAACGTATGGTATCATCATCATACTTCTAGAAATGATGGACTTATTTTTCTACATCAGTTGAAATTAAAGCCTTACAAAATTCAAGAATTTTTTTTTCTGGTCTTCGTCACCGTTTCGCCGAGATTTTCCATAAAACCATATTTTTAACCATGTTAGCCAGACAACGAGATGAAAAATAGGTTTCAGAGCAGATTTAATATCTAACACGTTTTAAGTGTGAAGTCCAGAGAGGTATCCGTGACGCAAACCTGATTCAGGCTGGCTGAGAAACAAATTCAGGGAAAAGGAGAATAATGACTCAAATGATTTCAGGAAATTACATAATTATTATTGAATCTTACAAAAAAACCTAAGTCAAATTTCCTAAATGAAATTGAATTTGTGATTAACTTTCTCGACCCATCGCCTTGCACCACAGTTGGAGGGATGGATTCATACGTCTGTCACTCTGGACCCGCTGACAAGCAGATTCCTACCCATCCCTCATACCTGTCTCTTTTCCAGAACTTCTTCTCCATCCTTTCCTTTAAAAGACCCTCCACACAGCATTTCCTAAGATGACATAGGCCCTGAGGGAAATTATTTTTCTCACGGCCTCCTGTGTAGAGCAAATGTAAAAAAGATTAAAAAAATATGAACATAATACATTGCGGGAGAAAGGTGCATTTTAGTTCGAATAATATCGGACTTAGTCCAAATTTACAGCAAGGTGACATGAAATTTGGGAAAATGTACATTGTTAGAATAAAAATGCTATATGAAAGCAAAGACAAACAGAGAAAACATAAGAAAATAGAAGTGAAATAAAAGTGTCAAGTCAAATCAAGACTTTGCTAAAATTAGAGTAAATATAAAATACCTTCAATTGTTTAGTGAGCGACACAAATCGTTTAGGCTTATACCAAAAATCAAGGTCTTGACCATTGAGTGAACCGACCATTCTACACATTCTGGACAGTGGTGAATTATAACCATAATTAGTCGAGTGTTGATTGAGGAAGAGCAGTTCTTTATTTCTGAGTCTACGAGAAGATATATTGAATGGGATGAGTTGTAGTTATATATTAACATAGGTAACATTAACAATATATGTTAACATAGGATCGGAGTACATAATGTACAAGTGTTTAATAAGAAGAACTTTAATAATAAGAAAAAATATACGCAAAGCTCCCAAATAATAATAGTATGCCGTGTAAAAACATACATCGCTTAAATACTGGAAAACTGTTATTAAATATGTCGATATTTGAGGTTAATTTGTTTCGTAGTGCAGAAAGCGAAAAAAAAGGTGCATGCATTTTGTAGTTGGTCCCGTTATTAATTATTGTTGCCGAATAATATTATTCGTCGTTTAGTTAAACGAACACCACCACAGACTGAGGGTTTTGATATAAATAGTGTTTATTGCTGTAATGGGCGTATATAATAATAATAAAAATAATAATAATAATAATAATAGTTTATTCCAGAATGTATGCAGGGGTAGTGCAATGCAATACATTCCATATTTTGAAATAACAGAAGCAATTTAGACAAATAATAGGTTAAGGCACATAGATAAAATAAATATAAAAAAACGAATAAGCATGAAAAATATGAGAAATGAAATTGAAAAAAATAGTAAACACTAAGATGAATTCATGCATCTGTTTACGGAGGATATTTCATCGTCTCCCGCCTCCAGAGGGCCATCAGGGGGGACTCCATCCAGGCAGTCATGGCGGTGATGATCGCATTCTTCGATTGGTCCAGTCTACGCCATAAGCTTCCCATACGGTGGCGGAGAAGTGCTCGGAAGGTGTGTACTGTATATGATAAAAGTATTTGAAAATGCTCTAAAAAGAACCAAATGAATCAAAACCCATTTAAATTGATCTCTCACATTAAGTATACATATAAATAATCCACGAATAGTTGAGTTCAAAAACGATGTTATTATCTACCTCTCTGTGATGCTCTCACTAATGGTTGTATGGGCATTCCATTCAAAAGAAAATAACAACAAAAAACAAATAAATAAAAAGATATGGCACTTTTTTGGTTTCCAACACTATTAATCTAGCCAAGGAGCCATTAACGCAACAAATGTTTCTGATAATAGAGCTGCAGAAGCAGGAGGAGACGGACTGGAAGAAGATAAGAAAAGTGGGAAAAGGGGGGATCTAGAATGTAACAAGTGGGGGGAGGAGGGAGATGGGAATTCCATTTCGTTTTGAAATTACAGACCCACTTTATCGTACGTCACATTTGGAGGGATGGCAGGACGAATGAATGGCATATTTTCCAAGGGTCTTTAATTCCATATGGAGACTAAGGGTTGTTTCAAATTTAAAATTTAAGTTTAGTTAAACTTTTACACAAGTTCTGTTATTATTTCAACATGGGCCAAATTTTTCACGGTGCTTAGAAATAATAGATCTTTAATAAGACTTTCAAAGAACTTGAATATTAACTTTTAAATTTTATGAATTGTTCAAATTATGAGAAATAATCCTTTCCAAGAGTTTGTATGGAAACTTAAGCTATCATGTAAAATAGTCGATCTGTTAATTATAGGACTCTTTGCAATATTTTTTTGGATTAATATTATGAACTAATTGAACTGCAAATTATTGGAATAAAATTATTATTGAAATACAAAGTGGCTTTTTGTATGACGATATTAAAGTCAACGGAAGACGTAATATCTCTGTTCATAAAAATAGTTAATTTATTCTAAGCAGACTTCAACATTAATTGTGATTTTATTATTACTTCTAGTTCTACTGCTCGACTCTGCCTTACGAAGATTTTATTTTATCTCTTTGTAAAAAATGTTAAAAACTACCTCGAGTAACTGATTTGCGTATTTTGAAAAATATAAGTGAATTTCTAAGCTCTATAGCTCATGATGTAAATGAAAATAGTTAAAAAATAAATACTTAAACATCACAAGCAGAAAAAGTTATGCTATTTTCACGATGCTAAAGTTCAGATTCGTTCATGCTGCTTCAGCCGCCGCATCCCGAATTTCTACTGATTTCTTACATATCTCCCTTAAACACTTGAAGTTTTTAAGCTCTTAAAAAAACATATGTTATTTTTGAAGATAATATCTAAACGCTCCTCACGCCGAAAAGCAAATTATATGAAATTCTTTCGATAGAAAAAAATCGCAAAGTTTGCTCCAAAAATTATTATAAACACGTTCATTTCACTTATTTTAGAAGTTATTTGTATGAAAAAATTCACAGCGTTTTTTTAAATGCTATTTTAGATGTTATATAAGAGATTTTTGCTCTATTTTAAACGAGTCGTGTGTTATATTATATATATATATATATATATATATATATATATTAAACATTTTCATAATTTTCGCTTCAATTTTATCGTTTTAATATCTCTCTCCAATATCGTAATTAAACATCTCTCTATCTTTTTCTTTTTGAGCGGGTATACGGCGCCTTCAGCACACATTTTCTGCCTAGGGTAAAATATTACAAAGGAAGACAATAAGAACCATTTTACTGACGCTTTCGTATCACAACTATAGGCAGAGGTAATTCATTGAAAACAATGACAACATTAAATTCTTTCATAAACTCTCCGCGATACGTATTGTACATTTTGTTATTATAATTTTTTACGGACCTTTTCAAAAATTTTAAAATATTTTGAAAACATTCTACCGCACTGAGCTCTTTAAACCCTTTATTCGGATATTCAAAGGTATCTTAAAAAATCCATAAAATTTCGCTCCAATTTATGCGAATTTACTGAAGGATTCAAAACTTTGGGCGTGCGCTAAACGGATCCTTTAAAAGAACGATCCCTTTGTAAGTGATTCGGTTCCGGGCTTGAATTTAGACGTGACGCGAACGGTTCTATGGCAGTGCGCAGTGATGGAAAATACTGATGAAGGAATCTGAAAAGGATACGATACTTTATTGATCCGAGGAAAGCCAAGTGGTTAAGATTAGGGATGGTATTGACGATGATTGAAATACTTTATGGCTGCTCGCTATTTTGGTGCACCTACATAGTTTTAATACCAACTGAATAAATTATGAAAATTTGCAACGGTGTATAGTATATTACATATAGTAGTCTGTTTTTACATATGTACGTCTTGCATGCATAAACAGTATTCATAGGCGCAATTACATTGCTCATTCTCCGATACAGCGGTTTCACGTTGTGGAAAACCAATATTTTTTATAATTTTTTTTAAGAGTCTTAGCTGCTCCCAACCGTCTGGAGACTATGATATCTCCAATTGTGAGGCTGAAGATAGTGAGGAGGGGAAGAGATGTGGAAGAGAAAGATGAGGGAATACCTGACTTCAAAACTGGTCACCAAATACGGCTACAGCCATTTCAAGCAACGTTTCAATACTGAACGGTGGTCCTACACCAGGGCGATCCCGAGAGTATCTTTCTCTCTGGTTGATTTTGATATACTGTTCATATACAAGTTTAACTTGATGAATTTTGAAGATCTTATTAAAAACCTATTCCAACCCAAATCTTAAACCTTCGGTTGTCTCTTTTAAACCTATCCAATCACTGTATTTTTGAAATTTTTCTTATATTTTAATGTCACTTTTATATATTTGTAAATTTTATCCACAGTTAATTTATTTTTATCATTTCTTTCTCAGATTTAAAATTATTTCTCATATTAAGGTTATGCTACCTAGATTTATGTAAAAACCGTCGCGTAAAATAAAATAGAGGGCTATCAGTGTCAAACGTTTATTATTATATATTATTATTAGAAATTATTATAAGAAATTATTATTATTTATTATTATTAGAAATTATTATTATATATTATTATTAGAAATCTCGAAAGTTAAGCACTAAAAAGTGCTAGAAAAGAAAAGAACACAAACTTTTGATTAAAACTGACAGTTTTCTACGACATTTTTATTATAAGCAAGTATTATTCATTTAACTCTTTAAAAGCACTGAAAGCGCAATATCGCGCGTGACTGTGGCAAAACCGCGTAGTGTTAAATTGTATGCGCTGCTTAGGAGACAAAATAATTGATTTAATTCGATAAAAATGCCTCAACATAAGTTATCAACAGGTCTCACGTTTGTAGAAAAAAGTTAGCACAACAAACAATAATGCTGGATGAGTAGTAAGTTCCGTGAATACATTTTTTTATACCCCATAAGTAATACACAAACATTGTACTATTACCGTACTTCATCAAACTTTCGTTGTGAAAAAAGGTTTTTAGAAGAAAAATAACAACTTAATAACTGAACAATTACTTATGAAACTCACCAGTCATTTTAATAATATTTGTCTTAAATGTGAAACCGGCATGCCTTATAAGTTATGCCAAATTACTTCCATTTAAGGTATAAAGGTTTATACGTTCATCGTTAAATACTGTTCTCCACCATGCTATAATCTACATTAGTAGGTAGTTGAGACCATCTGCCGCCACGGACCAAATGGAAATCCTCGCCGTTTTACGATTGAAGAAGATGTCCCGAGATTGGCGTGGAAAGTCCTGGAGGATTCAAAATATCATATTATATTATTTTTTACTTGTCATCAAAATTTTATGGGCACATAAATTACCCTTTCTCTACCCTTTATATGAAACTGCTTTGATGAAAATAAACTTTGAATCGATATCACGATATTTCTGTTTTTTTTTTCTGAAGTTTTAATAGGAGTTCGGTGTTGTTTGGCATAATTGAGAGAAATTTTGGAAAATGACAGCCGGGTTTACAAATCAAAATTGAGGAAACACTACGTTAATAAATATGTTTCAAATTCAAATTCAATGAAAAAATCCCAGTGGTAGAGACTAGCGAAGGATGGTTCCATGACAGTTGATTCCGTGACATTTGGCCCCCCGGCATATTTATATAAAAATGCAGTGCAAACTAAGTGTACCCACGTACTAAATATAACTATGTTCCCGAAGGAATGTGTAGAGTACCGCCGAATAAAAAGAGTATAAAATATTTTTTCATTCAAACGCATCAAGGATAAAACCACTTATTCATATGCGGTGTGTATACCAGCGTATAAGTACAAAAAATCGACAATGTAAATAAATTCGTTTGATATCCATAAAAAAATATTATTTCAGATATTTTCGAGGGTCATTTTTGGTTCGAAATTGGTAAATAATGCACAAAAAATCATCATTTTATAATAATTATTATTTCAGGAAGGCAACTGTCGGGGATCAACTGTCGGTCACATCGAAGGATTACTTACAACTTATATTTCGCGCGTTTACTTAAAACCGAAAAAGTCAAACATATAAACATATAAACACGAAGTTGTACAATTTAGCGGTTTGTTTTACCCAGAAGATGTCAAACATAATACACAAGTACCTACTGTGGAGATTAAGCCATCCATTATTATTAATTAATCCCATATATATCTGTTTATTTTTGTCCCCATGTATTTTTTAAAATGTAAAAATAAATAAATTAGAACAGAAAATGGGTAATGATCACTATTATTGGAGGAACTTAAAGGATTCATAACGCCAGCGCGATCATTGAGGACAACTGGATATGTAAGTACTAGATACTATAACCTGTAGTATAAGTGATATCGAGTTTTATGTTTTGAGATGAGATCCAGAAATAGGTCAATCACTATTGAGTGTAAGCTTATGTAAGTGTGGGACGCAGCCAAACAGGAAAGCGTAAATTGGGTAAATAAGAAAGCTCAAAATATGTATAGGGCCACAAAGCACTGATTCTAAAGAAATCAAACATGCCAATTTTTATTTTATCAACTCCGTACTTGTGAATGCTTTTTGGGGATTTTGCGTAGGAACTTTGAATCTTGGCCTTTCTTTTATTTTTTGCCTTATTTTTGATAGTATTAAAAGTTATTTAAAGACGGTATGGTTTCACGATAAAATTGGCTTTCCAGCTAAAAATAGTTACTTTTAACTTGAAATTTCAGATTGAAAACTCTATCGACTGTGGCTTGATAAAACCAGGCAAAATCCTTCAAGCAACAAAAT
Source organism: Glyphotaelius pellucidus (assembly GCA_936435175.1). Classification (NCBI taxonomy): domain Eukaryota; kingdom Metazoa; phylum Arthropoda; class Insecta; order Trichoptera; family Limnephilidae; genus Glyphotaelius; species Glyphotaelius pellucidus. The sequence continues at coordinate 9,845,945 of OW386545.1, read as the reverse complement.
GAAAATTTTAGAGGGGATGATAAAAATGCATATTTACAAATTCGTAAAACTAATTTTACATCTTGAAGTTAAGATGAAAGTGGTTATTAGTTTTTCAATTGATGTAGAATATTACAATTCTATTTATACTTATTAGAGATTTGAGGGTTGAGTAATTTCTTCTCTGGTTTTCACAAAAGCACCTACAAAAACTGAACACATTATTTATTTTTTAGTACTAAAAACGCCTCAGTAAAAATAACTTTGGCAAATTAAACTTTGAAGACTATTCTACAAATATGAAACCAATGAAAGGTAACATTCCCAAAACAATATGTCTTGTGGGATTTTACCAAAACACAGCCGCTATGTAAAATTCGGTTACTGGGTAACTCGGAATGAAACCAACTCAAAACCATCTCAAATAAGTCATATAGAGTGATAAAAAACATATATTTAAAATAAATTGGTTAAATCGGTGACGTTAGGTTAGGTTGTCGGCTAATTTAAAATGATTATTTTCATAGCTTTTAATGACTTTTCAAGGAAGTGTTGAGTTGACTTTATTCTCAGTTGGCATGTAAAATTCATAATACTAGAGCCACAGTTGATGAACTTTTTTTTAAATCAGATTTCTGATTTATGGTTTGATCCGGATTATGCTAAAATTTTCATATGCCTTGCATTTGATTCAATTCGTGATTTCTTTTTAATTGACAAAATCAGGATAAACATTTAGATATTTACTTTTAATTGGATTGCATGAGAAGGCAACACTTTCTCAGAAATACTAGTTTTTTTTATATGATTACCGCGCAAAAGTCCCAACTGCTCCCGTCTGGAGCCAGTGACACTATGGCATCCCCAATTATGTGTTGTGAGGCTGAAGGTATTGGGGAGGGGAGGGAGGTGGGGACCTATTCAGATCTGATCACCAAACGTGGCTCTTCTGAATGGTGGTCTTACACCGGAGCGTTACTGAGAGTAACTATAACTATTAAATACACTATATTTTATTTAATGAGTAAATTGTGAAACAACACACACCAATCAAATAAAATTTAATAAAATAAAATACTTTTTTGTTTAAAACCACGAGATTTATTAATTTTTGAACCGACCGGTTTCGCTTAACTTAAGCATCATCAGGGTACAAATTAATACTAAACAAGAAGTACATAATGTGTGCTTATATATAACAAAATATAGAGGGAGACAACGTGATACAAATATTACAAACAAATAAACGGTCATAAAATACATTAACATAAGTACTCAAGTAATGGGAAAAACAGAAAGATAATTATGTAGACTAATGGGTTATAATAATAAATTTGGAGAAACAAAGCATTAACTGGCATGGTGATAAGGAGCGCTGGGAATTTTTATTTTTAAGGGTTTATTGGAAACAGACCTAATATAGGACTGCTTGATATGTCTAATTGATTATTAAGTATATGACTTTTGGTTTTTACAGCTTTTTTTATTTCTAGCGCCTCTAGATTGTTTAGTCTGTTACCATGCCCGTTTTTATGTAAGATGTTAGCACCGGTGCTATGACAGAACGTATGATCTTTATCGATCAAATGATTTGCGAATTCTGAAAAACCGTTATTATTGAGGCAACGGAGATGTTCCTTTATCCTAATATTGACACTACGTGTTGTCTTACCGATATAGAAAGCCGAACAATTATTGCAATTTAATTTATAAATTCCCGAATGATTTAATTTGTCGTCCTTATCTTTCGAATTAATTAGAAATTTACCTAGATTGTTATTAGTATAAAAGGCCGGTCTGACTTCAGAAGGGAGGTTTTTTACACTTAAGGTAGAAAAATTATTAATGAATAAAATTCGCCGCCATTGATGATTAATATTATTATCATTGATTTGAGGACAAGGACTAGCAAATAAGAAGCGATTAACGGCTATTTGTTTTAGTTTTTTATTTAAGATTAAATCTATAAAATGTGATTCATAGCCATTATTTACCGCTATTTTTTTAATTATTTGAAGAATTTGATTTTTTTAATAATGAAGAATATTCGTGCCAAACTAGCTGATGAAGATTTAATCCTCACGAAAGCGGACAAGGGGAATACAGTAATTATAATTCCTCGAACTGAATACAATACAAAAGTGGCGGACTTCATCGACACTGACAATTTCACAATACTGACGAAAGATCCAACCATTAAGTTCCAAGAAAATGTGAAACAAACTCTTCAAGCATGTAAAACTAAAATATTTCAAGATGAATCGTATCACAAAGTAAAATTTTTAAATAAAAATCCCAAAACTCCTAAATTATATGGGTTCCTCAAAATACATAAGAATCATTGCCCCATCAGACCTGTAGTTTCGTGTTGTAATGCCCCAAATTTTAAAATATCATCAGTTATTACTAATGTGTTTCAAAATACCAATGTTTTTTCACCTAAACATACCCTTAAAAACTCTTTTTCATTGGTAGAAGAATTAAAAGATATGATTCTCCCTAGTAATTCTAAACTAATTTCTTTTGACGTGGTAAATTTGTTTCCCAATGTTCCCATAGAAGAGAGTAAATGTTTAATTTCTGATTTGCTAAATAGCTCTGATCTCTCTACAGATTTAATAAAAGATTTAACTTCCTTGTTTAATATGTGCCTGAATCAAAATTATTTTCAATTTAATAATGTTATATATCAGCAACGGGACGGCCTGGCTATGGGCAGCCCTACCAGTCCTCTGATTGCTGATATATTCATGGATAGCCTAGAGAATAAAATTTTATCTAGTACCTCACCTCTTATTAAAAACGTTCTGTACTGGAAAAGATATGTTGATGATGTTTTGTGTATATGGTCAGGGACTGAACGTCAACTTAATTCCTTCCTCAATCTTATAAACTCTTTTCATAATCAGATTAAATTCACGTTAGAGATAGGCAACAATTCAACCTTAAATTATTTAGACCTTACCTTATCGATCGTTAATAACAAAATTGATTTTAACATATTTCGTAAACCCTCTTATACTGACATTGTCATACACAGCACCTCCAATCACCCTATTTCACATAAGCACTCCGCATTCCATTCAATGGTCCATCGTTTGGTCACAATTCCAATGTCCGATAATAATTTTGCTAATGAACTAAAAATAATTAAAAAAATAGCGGTAAATAATGGCTATGAATCACATTTTATAGATTTAATCTTAAATAAAAAACTAAAACAAATAGCCGTTAATCGCTTCTTATTTGCTAGTCCTTGTCCTCAAATCAATGATAATAATATTAATCATCAATGGCGGCGAATTTTATTCATTAATAATTTTTCTACCTTAAGTGTAAAAAACCTCCCTTCTGAAGTCAGACCGGCCTTTTATACTAATAACAATCTAGGTAAATTTCTAATTAATTCGAAAGATAAGGACGACAAATTAAATCATTCGGGAATTTATAAATTAAATTGCAATAATTGTTCGGCTTTCTATATCGGTAAGACAACACGTAGTGTCAATATTAGGATAAAGGAACATCTCCGTTGCCTCAATAATAACGGTTTTTCAGAATTCGCAAATCATTTGATCGATAAAGATCATACGTTCTGTCATAGCACCGGTGCTAACATCTTACATAAAAACGGGCATGGTAACAGACTAAACAATCTAGAGGCGCTAGAAATAAAAAAAGCTGTAAAAACCAAAAGTCATATACTTAATAATCAATTAGACATATCAAGCAGTCCTATATTAGGTCTGTTTCCAATAAACCCTTAAAAATAAAAATTCCCAGCGCTCCTTATCACCATGCCAGTTAATGCTTTGTTTCTCCAAATTTATTATTATAACCCATTAGTCTACATAATTATCTTTCTGTTTTTCCCATTACTTGAGTACTTATGTTAATGTATTTTATGACCGTTTATTTGTTTGTAATATTTGTATCACGTTGTCTCCCTCTATATTTTGTTATATATAAGCACACATTATGTACTTCTTGTTTAGTATTAATTTGTACCCTGATGATGCTTAAGTTAAGCGAAACCGGTCGGTTCAAAAATTAATAAATCTCGTGGTTTTAAACAAAAAAGTATTTTATTTTATTAAATATGTCAAACCACAAAGTGATTGCTTTCTACAATAAAATAAAATTTACTTTCGCACGCCGGAATTCGAACCCGCGATCTTCGGGTTGCTAGTCGAGATCCTTTCTCCACGTCTACGGAGGCTGACATGTATTCAAATACACGGAATTTATCTTCAGGCTTTAATAACATACCTCATAAATAAATGTTATTGTTTGATTTTTTTATTATTTGCATGCATTCTATTTTAGATTTCCTTGGCGCGGTGAATTCGATCAAAAAGAAGACGGAGAGATATGTAAATACGAATGTTACAGAGAGCGCGCTAATATTAAAAACGATAATATTTTAGCGAAAATTGAGAAAATGTTTTATAAAACACGACACTTTTTAAATAGAGCAAAAATTTCGTGGGGACTCTACAATAGCATTTAAAGAAACATTGTGGATTTTTTCAGACATATAACTTGTAAAATAACTGAAAAAACGTGTTTATAATAATTTTCGGAGCATACTTTGCGATTTTTTTCTATCGAGCGAATTACATATAATTGCCGTTTCGGCGTGGGGAATGTACAGACCTTATCTTAAAAAATAACGTACATTTTTTGAAGAACTTTAATACTTAAAGAATTTAAGGAAAATATTTAATAAATCGGTAGTAGTGCGGGAAGCCAGGCTTTAAGAAATTTTAATTCTTTGATTTGAGTTCCACAAAAATACTACGCATACAACATGTTCATAAAAGCCCGCATGGGTGAATACTAAAAATAAATAAATAATATACAGGACAAAAGTATGGCCTTGCGTTTATCTGCCCACATTCCGGAACACTTGTATATTATTTGAAATGTTTTTTAGTTTTATGCAGATTTCTGGTTCTTGTACATTTCGTCTAGTTTTTTCGTCAATATACTATAGAGTGCGCTTTCGTAGGGAGTTCCAGAGATAATATTGACCAAGAACGACTCGCCAAGAACAAATGGAGTTTGAAGTTCGACGTACTTCGCTACAGACGAAGTTACCAACAGTAGCACTGGGCTACCAACATTTTGATATGGTAGATTAATTATTGCCAAAGTGGAGCGAAACTAGAACAGTTATAGTCAGTTGGAAATATCACGAGGATAGTTGTTAGAGTTAGAGTTAGTGAAATGAATTTAATTGTATTATCGGAATGATTTGCTAAGTTCAATTTCTGGATCTGCTCGACGATAAGGCAACTATCGGAATCTGAGAGAAATCTTTAAAATTTTAAGCTTTGGAATGAATACAGTTTATGTATATCTCTCGAACCTACCTTCACCCGCAACTGAAGAAGGGTATGCGTCAAATTAAACTCCAAGAAAATGATCACACTTAGGATGGGTTGTTTAAAAAAAATTTATGGATTCATCAAATATTTGAAGTTGATTTTCACGTTCTGTGTAAGTTCTTTTCAACTTCTATTATTTAATAGTTATAGGGCAGTTGTTTCACAATACTGAAATAATCACAGAACTTGAATAGAACTTACACAAAACGTGAAAATTAACTTCAAATATTTGATGAATCCATCAAATTTTTTGAAACAACCCGTCCTAAGTGTGATCATTTTCTTGGAGTTTAATTCAACCTTTGGTTGTTATTGTCACATTTTTCAAAATCAGAATTAATATTTTTGTTAATGTTTTTCCGATGGATAATATGTGTGTAACTAGTGGATAACTTTTTAATTCTCTACTCAATACTCTTACAATTATTTATATTATTAAGTTATTTTTTAGCATTATCACATTTATTGCAGAGTGATAACAAAAAAAAATTGTTGACAGAAGCAAAATAAAAGTAAGATCATCTTGGATCAAAAATAAATATGTATTTATATAAAACTATAAAGAAGAGAAGGAGTGGTAAATAATAGAAGCAAATGCAAATTCAAGAATAATTTTTTTTATTTATTTTATTTATTTATCTATTTAAACGGCCGTAGGGCTTTTACATAAAGTGCTGTACATGTTTTTGATAAAATAAAGGAAATAACATAAAATATAAAAAAAAAAAAAAACAAAATATAGGTAACATAAAATATAAGAGTTGACACAAAGTGGGTAACATAGAATATAAGTAAAGTAAAGATAGAGATAAATATAGTTTATGAAGTAAGAAGAAATAGTTGGCACACACGTCGTTTGAAATTTGCCAAATTCAAATTATTATCAAATACATCCATATTGTTTAAGTATTTGTTACTAAGGCTATGTAAACGCTGTATTTATTAATTGCAGGAGTTCACAACAATCGAATTTAGAGTAAAATGATTTTAATAAAAAGGTTAATAATTTTAATTACGAATTTCGCTTATTTGATGCTTTAAAAAAAAAGTTAACATTAAAGATTTTTTTGAATTTTATAGATTAATTGGAGAATAAGTAAACAGTTTGTAAAATTTCAATTTCGGAGGCGGGTATTGGCTAACTAACACCCCTGCCAAACTTTACTGCCGTAAGTAGTTCGCTACATTTCGTGTACTGAACCACTTCGTTCGCTACATGCATCTGCCAACCTACTGCGTGGCGGGCCGGATCGGGAAAGACTTTAAAGAGATCTTTTGACCTCTCCAGCCGGACTCTCTTGATTCATCGCCTTGCGCCGCATTGGGAGGAATGGATTCGTATCCTGGACGCGCTGACCCTCAGATTCCTACTTTGTCCTTCCCAGAACTTCCTCTCCTCGCCTTAGCCTAAGAAATCCTCCACACAGCATCCTCGAAGATAACACATGCGCCAAGGAAAATTGTTTTCCTCAGGGCCTCCTGTGTGGAGCTAATGTAAACGTTTTTTTAATCAATTTCTATTCAATACAATTTTTGTTATACAGACACATGCGAGAGAGGGTTGAAAATGTAATATCTCTGTTGAATGTTTCTGAAGTGATTAGAAATTATTAACGAAGGTATTTAGACGTGAAACTTCAACGGATGAACACGACACTGCATGAAAATAGTTGAATTTACCTCAAAATTTGCACCAGGAGATTCAGTAAAATATTATTATTGCTGGAATGTTTTGTTTTACATTAGCTCCACACAGGATGCATTGAAGAAAATAATTCCTCTCAGAGCCGATGTCACCTGTGGGGATGCTGTGTGTTGGGTTGTTTTAGGAAAGGAAGGGGAGGAAGTTCTGGGAAGGAAAAAGGTATGAGGGGTGGGTAGGAATCAGTGGATCAGTGTATTCAAGAGCGACGGACGTATGAATCTATCCCTCCCACTGCGGTGCATAGCGGTGTTCCGAGAGAGTCCTTCTGAAAATGTCAAAAGATCTCCCTCAACCACTCTTTCTCCGGCCTGCCACGCAGTTGGCGGGCATACGCATCACCCGCCAAGATACGGACAAACTTCACCGCACGAATTTAGGCATCCCTGCTGATTCACCAAATGTAACGAACAACTTGGGGTGACCTATGGCAGGGTGTTTGTTATCCAATAAATGATTCCCGGGGCGGCGGTACCCATATGCGCCTCCCCAAAATACTAGGGCTATACTGAGCATATTTCTCTGAGCGTTTCAAAAATATCTTTTGGATATGTGACTATTGCAAAGAATATAATGTAAAAGTGTGTGCTACTTTATTGACTTTAGTAAAAAAAAAAGTGTTTTTCATTTACTCACAAATAATTGCCCAAGTTGCCTCTAAAGTCATGAAACACTAAAATCTTTAATGTTACTAAAATCTATAATTTAAAGCAAAAATAAATAAAGTAGCATCCGTACTAGATATTTGATTACAAAAATAATTTTTCAGTTTGGTCGGGTATTTTGATCTCCAATCCAAATTTAAGATTTGTATGAAACTGGCTGAAATGGGCCGCGCATACGTTCCTCTTAAGATCGATAATTTCAATATTCTATGCTCAACGCAGCGTCATAAATTCTTCAGGCAACAACTATGCGAATTTTCAGTTTCAAGTTGAAGCGAAGTTTTTACTGTTTTTGTTGGCATATTTCATTTGCAAGTTTCCTAGAATAACCTCTCAACGCCAGGTGCTTCTCTAGTAAGTAGAAGAAGATATTTTGAACTTACAGCTTGAAAGCTAGTTTATGCTCTTGGATAAACTCAAGTCTACTATAGAACCACATAATATGCTGCTTTATCAAAATAAAGGCATTATTTATTGATGTATTCTTAAACGCTATTTTTATATTTTTTATTGACTGAGCCTCTCCTTCTTCTCAAGTCGGTTCCTCATTGCTGAGGATCGTGACCCCTACTTCTATATCCATGGTAGATATCGGAGTAGGGGTCACGATTCCTCAACTCCTTGTGGTTCTGCGCTGCGTGGAGAGCTGCGGACACCGACGTACCAGAGGTTAGTGATATTTGGATGTTACGTATAAATTATGCAACCAGGAAGAGGTACCTACATTCACAGGTAAATTGTCTTTGTGTTTTTACACACTGGTATCACGAGTTTGTCTATGGAGATGTCAGTGACATGAAGAGAAAAAGTCTTTCCTTGCTTAAAACACAGAACGATTGGAGCTCTTGGCTGTGTTTTCGACGACGAATCAATCGTACAAGATGTGATTTTTTTTTATAAAACGAAAGGAGCATCCAAATCCGAAGTAATCGGAATGCCCAGCGAGGCAATTTTCTGAAAGCATGTGATGACAAATTTCACCAACACAATACAAAGGTCGTATTTTCAATTCTTTTCAACCCCACCTGAAATCTGGATGGCATTGTAAGCTGATTGCTACCTGGTGTAAAGCACCATTACTTGGAGGAGAGTTGCAGATCTCATGCAAGGCCCTTTACAACATTATAACATAGAAACTTAGATCACTAAGTGGGTGATCACCTGGATTATGGATTTAGACACTATTCAAGAATCTTTTGGATCTCGAAAGATCGTTGGACCGATCCTGTTCGCGACAAGTAACAGCCCCCTTGGTAAAGCGATTCAGATTAGGATGTAGGGTGTTCTAAGTATAGATTGAGTACACAACCTGAGGTAAGCGGTTCTCTTTGTTTTTTTTTGTTTCTGTCGAAATAGGCATGACGGTCGCCCCAAAACTTTTAAATCAATCACATAGTTGCCCGTGACATGGTCACTACAATGCATCGGTGACAATCCTCTGCGTTCTTCTGCGTTCTTCTGCGTTCCTCTGCGTTCTTCTCCGTTCCTCTGCTTCTTCTGCGTTCCACTTTGCCAGTGACTATGAGTCTCCCCAATTTGGAGTTCTCAGTTTGGCGAGCAAAGTGTCTAAAGTATCTTGAGATATATCGTAGGCAGATAGTTGAAAGCCTACTGTGGATATCTAGCGCTTCCAGGGTGGACACATTTGTGCGTCTGGCCGTCCATAGAATCCTGAGAATTTTTCTCTAGCTTCACATTTCGAGGACGTCTATCCGTTTTCTTTCTCCGGCTCTAAGTGTGAGCTTAGCGAAGTCCCATTTTAATTCGTTCTGCATATCGTCTGTTTGTAAATTTGTACGTACTTTCCGTTTCCGGTTCAAGATGGTGGCCGTTTTAATGGTTCAGTAAAATTTATTTTTTCAAATGTGAAATCTTTGTGTTTATTTAAACTTTCTTATTCACATTTTATTAATACCATGGTACCTACCCGCATGAAAAAAGAATTGTCATTGAGTTATTGACATTGCTTTGGACAGATTGAATAATGCGTTATTTGGAATAAAAAATTTAACATAAAATATTTGGTTCATAATTGAGTAGGTAGGTATTTGAGTTTGACCCTTAGAAATCTATTGTTTTCTTTGATAATAATGGTTTTGATTTATTAAATAATATATATAGCATAAAATGAAGTCGCTCCCGCTGTCTGTACGCTTAGATCTTTTAAATTACGCAACGGATTTTCGTGCGGTTTTCACCAATAAATAGAGTGATTCAAGAGGAAGGTGTATATGTATATGTATATTATAGTAGAGAAAAGCCGAGAAATTCAAATATTCAATTCAGACAGCGGGCAGCTGGTTGGCAAGCGGGCGGTATGGATTTGATATGTATGCAAATTACAGATGGCGTTGGTTATAAAGGTTGGGTAACGGCGTTGTGTTTCGTCAGCCACATCAAAGTGTGGCCAGGTCTGCTAGTACATTTATAAGTTATTCACATTGTAAACCACTGATTTCCCTAAAATAAAATTATGAGAATGAATTGTTCACAGGAGTATATTTATTTGAAAATGAAAAATTCTAATAGGAATGGATATTTTCATCTTAAAATTACGTTTTGTTGACCGTGTTACATCAAAATTGACTGCATTGACGTTTCTTAATTTGTAACTCCAGACATTATCAATTTAAATGAGAATTAGTTGAAGTGTTATTTATTTTAGTAATTTTTAAAGAAGTTATTATTTTCAAGATTTACAGTAGGTATCTTCAATAAGCATTCTCAGCATTCAAAGGGGACTGAGTCGGTATCCCGCTGTGAGTATCGACCTTGGTCCGTCCAGCTGCCAGTCAAGCGTCCTAACCACCAGCCTATCGACCATCTCGCCTGACCACAAGTATCGGCAAGTTCACACAGTTAGAAATGAATATCAATTTAACCAACAACCGACCGTATAATGAAGAATTTGGAGTATTCAAATTAAATCAGTTTATTTTTCTTTCCAGGTCGTCGCTTTAGTTCAATTGTCCAAACGACCATTAGAAAATTTTACAGAAGGAGAAGTTTTTCTTTCATTATTTCAATGAAACATTATGATAGGTGTTTAAGGTAAAGCTATTTCCGTAAAGGTAAAGGTCTCATTAGTTTAAGTATTTCTTTGTTTAGTGATTAACTATCATTTTTTAAACTTTATTTTTAATTTTAAAGTGGAGATTGAACAAAAATTAAAATGGTCGTTTGGACAATTAAGAACTAATGTTGTGTGAACTAAAGTGGTCGTAATGATCCAAAAACCTTTGCGGGGGGCTTAAAGAAGGTGTTTTGAAAGTTTCAAACATTTCCTACACTTAATACAGCAACACATAGACAACTCATAACTGTTATACGTATATATCCCCCAGCTAGCATATTTTTATATGTATAGATTAGTGATCACATAAAAATAGGAATAAAATAATTTAAAATATACAGATTTTAACCAGCGGTTCTAATTTAATTTTGTTCTCCGATGATATTTTTTTGTTTTAAAATACAAAAAATATTTTATTCACACTGATCACACAAGTAGACGGAGTGCTTATCACGTGAATCGCTATTCCCAACCACTCAGTTGTGACGGGTGATGGGAAAATATATTTTTAATTTTTTTTTTAATTTTTAAATTATCATACTGCAAAATGACATCTACATTTTTCTCACTTTCAATCACTTGTTAAAATTCAAGTACATTAATTATGTGCTGCTACACCCTGTATAACAATAAAGAAGTAAAACTAAGAATATTAAAATCATATATATTATTAAAATATAAAAAGAAAAATTCAGAGTGCAAACTGACATCTACATTTTTCTAAGTATATATTATATTTATAGAAGTACTCCGGATACGTGATGTTACACCCTGTATAACAATAACGAAGTAAAGCTAAGAATATTAAAAGTTACAACAAAATTAATAATAATACAAAAATAAAAGTAATAATCATTATTATTCTACGTCTTGGTTCCATTATTTGGGCAGCCGTCCAGTTATTTGCGGCTGATGGATTTGGGTGCCTGATTGTTGGTAGACAAGACTGGAGATGTCATGTTGCATAACAGCAGAATCCAAGTAATCTGCTTCTCCAAGTTAAGTCCTCTTCGTATAATCGTTTCCTTCACGATCTCTATAACTATCCGATGACTGTAAGACGAGAGCTTCTCTGTTGGACTATTGGCAGTAAGGCAGATGACCCATTCTCTGAGGATACCGACCATGAAAGTCAGGAGTGATCAAGGTTCGGAATAGGGATGGGGTTATGAAGTAATTTTTCATAGTTCAAGTGTATTATTTTGTCAGTCAGAAAATAATTTTGGAGCGTTATCACTAAGAGTATCTACAGAACCTTTTTTCATAGGACAGTTTTAATAGATAATCACTCAGGGTCAATATTTTATAAAAATCTTTAAATGCACACGCAATTAACTGTTTGATATGATAATAAAAAACTCAATTCTTTGTGGAAAGCCATCTTTAATTAAAAAAAGGAAAAAATATCAAATTTTTAAAAGAGAAAATTTTTCACAAATTTGAAAAAATCACAAAATTTTATTACAAAATTTTATTTTTTTTAATAAAAATAAGAATAGCTGTTTGCTTTATCATTCAAAGTTCATACCAAGCCTAAAAAATATTCGCAAATAATTTTTTTGAACATAGTATCGGCCTTTGCACGTCCATACAAAAATGCAACGACTTAAAAGGAATATAAATGCTAGAAATATTTCGATTCTTATGCCACACAAAATTTGAAATCGCGCGTCGTGTTTGTACGAAGCAAGTAAGCGAAAAAGTGGTTTTTATTTATTTTGTGCATAATTTTATAAGAATGAAAAAAAATTAGAACACAAAACCTCAAAAATTGTCTTAGCAATAGAGGGGTATTTTTATTTTTTTTTTTCTTATATTTCTTAAGTCATGAAAAAAATTTTTTTTTGGTGTTTTACGCTTATATTTTTTGTTATGTAAATAATAATTTTATTGTAATTCTAATACATAGAAAAGCCAGTAAAAGCTTCAATTTATCCGTAGCATATTTTTTATGTTTATATTGTAAACCGATTTGTCGTAAAGACGAATCTAAATAGTATCTTTACATTGTATAGCTTCATCTTAGTACTGGGGTAAAAGTGTCGTAGAAAATCAGAAATAAAGTTTTTTTAATATAACAAGGAGGCTACTCAGATAAATTGAAACAATATAATAACGAATCTTTTACATTACATACCTACCTGCCTACCTAGTTATTTCACTTTGTGAAAATGTATAGTTTTATATTACAAATAAAGTAGGTAAGTGTATTGATTTTTGAAATTCTGAATAGCCATTTCAAATATATTTAAAAAAGCTCCTCAATTTCTTGTAAGTATTTAAGTGTCTAATATTTGATTCCTTTACCGTTCAATTCAACAGAATAATACTTGTATGCTCGGAATAAAAGCGTTTTAGTAAATAATATAGATGTAGCAGGGGCTAGGGAGATATTATTTAAATGGGCAATTAATGCGGCAGACTTAAATCTCCAGCCGACTATGAACTGTTCGCGGAAGCTCGCGGAACGTGCTGCACGGCAAGCTTAATATAAACTGGGTGGCTCAGGAACACAGGTTAATTTAACAAGTGCATTTAAATTTGTGAATTGATGATCACTGTAAAAGCAGTGGTAAAAAAGCGCCATAAAACAAAGCTTAAAAAAGTTTAATTTTGTAATTAACTCCACTTCCAGAAGCAACACGGCTCAAAAGTTGTTTATAAGTGACCTTTTGTCGTTATTGAATGTAAATACGACATCTATCATTTGTGATCGCATTTACACTTTTACTCGACTGCCTATTTATTTACTTTACTTGTTAAGAATGAGATGCTTGATTACACAAACCTCACCTTTCAAATCACAACTAAAGACGAACTTTGTTTTGCCCTCTCAATTAAAATCTTTTCAATTTTTCCTTAATTTATATGCGTAGTAACCAGATCTGATTTAACAGAGCCGGATCCGCAAAAGAATGTGCAAAAACCTGGCTTCAATTCTGAAGGAGCACGGTGAAAAAAAAATAAATTAAATTCTACGTAAAATATTCCCTGAATCATTTAAGAATTACCAATAATACGGGATAGTTATTGTGCGCTAGCAACACCTACCGTTCAACTCTCTGCGCGCACAATGTGTGCCTTTGACGGTTTCCAAGTTTCGAAATGCCACGGATTTTTTTTACAATTCCGTACATTTTATTCAAACGTAAGATCTATTTTTCCATGCGTCTCTTATCACGAATGGATGCGGCTATCGGCACTTACTGCACAAAGAGCCAGATTTTATGGATCTGGCAGTGATTTCTAATATACATTTCACCCCCAATTTCAATTTGGCAGGCGGATATGGGTACTGCCGCTCCGGGAACCATTTATTGGATAACCAACACCTATGCCATAGGTCACCCCGATTGGTTCAGGTTTGGTGTCTTAGCAGGGGTGCTCGGGTTTGTGGGGTGATGTTTGTCCGGGTCTTGGTGGCGGATGCGTCTGCCCACCAGTTGCATGGTAGGCCGGGACAGGAGAGAATGGTTGAGAGAGTCCCTTCGACTTCTCCAGCCGTGCTCTCTCGGAAAATCGCCTTACACCGCAGTCGGAGGGATGGATTCATTCCTGGACAAAATGACCCCCAGATTCCTACCCACCCCTCATACCCTTTTCCTTCCCAGAACTTTCTCTCCTACCTTTCACAAAGCATCCCGTAATGTAACACAGGCCCTGAGGGAAATTATTTTCGTCTTTTTTATGTTAGCTCCTGTGTGTAAAAATAAAATATATTTAATTAATATCAACGTGTTAAATATACACTCCTTTAACGGAAGCAATCTTCCGAACAGGACCTCCATCGATATGCTTGGTGTAACTCTAAGTGAACAGCTCCGGTATGGGAGCTCCAACGAAGCCAGAGTTAAGTTAGCCTCTCAGAAACTGGGCGTACTGTACAGGGCCCGCAGATACTTTAATAGTACACAACTGCTAACCCTGTACAAATTACAAGTGCGCTCCGCGGTTGAATTTGGCAGCCACCTCTGGTCTGGAACCCCAAAATACCTAAAAAAAAACCTCGACTCTGTGCAGAAACGGGCGGTCCGATTGATAGACTCTCCTAACCCAACAAACGGGTTGCAATCTTTAGAGCATAGGCGTCAGGTGGGAATGCTGTCCTTGTTCTACTGGTATTACAATGAAAGATTGTAATACCAGCTCCGAGGAACAAGCGTCATTGATCTCTTCGGCACCGGTGCATAGTCGGGAAACACGCCAAACGCGCGCTCAACATTTGTACACGGTTGACATTAGTCACATGAGAACGGGTCGTTTCTACGACTCGTTCTTGAGTTCAACAGCTCGGCTGTGGAACGATTTGCCGGCCTCTGTGTTTCCTCCCTCCTACAACATGGGTCTCTTCAAGACCCATGTTCACTCCTTCCTCTCCTCAAAAACACCCTCCACACAGCATCTTCAAATGGCCCTGAGGGAATAAAAAAAATAAAAAATTCACACCACAAATAGTAACTACTTATTACACATACAAGCATAAGAAAGTGTACGATCAAATGAACCTGAGTCTCTTCAAGATTCAGGTTCAATCCTTCATTTCCACAAAAAAGACTATCCATACAGCATCCCCTAAGAAGACAATTTTCCTCAGGGCCTTCTGTGTGGAATTAAAATGAAACAATCTGACATGGTTGAATGAAGGAAATAACCACTAGATAATAAGTCCACTTTTATAAGCATCCTAAAACGTATGCCGTAAAAACAAAACTAAGAAATAAATTTTAATTTATGAAACACGTAACACGCGCCACCCCGTCACCGCTTCCAGCACAGTTCAGGAACCCAAACGGGGACGTAGAGCGTCAGAGAATTCAGCAAACGTATGAAAGTTTTGTAGGAGCAGTTGTGTTATTCAGTGTTATTAAATTTACCCCGCTGCTGCATAGGAATAGTAATGATTTCCCGTCCACTTTTCTTGGTGATTGTAAGCCGAGGTGGACTTATTCCAAACCCGCGGTTCGTGAATGAACAAGGCGAGCTTTTGAAAATCAAGCGCCCTAGAGAACTTCTTTTAAATCTAGTTATTTTATTTCATGTGTATTTATTTATCAACTGGGTTAAACCCGTGATTTGTTTTTTTTTTTAAATATGAATACCGCACAAGAGTCTCAACAGCTCCGCTCTGGAGCCAGTTAGACTATGGCATCCCCAATTGGGGTATGTTGTGAGGCTGAAGGTAGTGGGGAGGGAAATGAGATGGGGAAGAGGAAGGTGGGTAAGTACCTGGCTATTCAGATCTGGTCACCAAATACTTCTAAAGCCATTTCAAGCAAAGTTCAATTCTGAATGGCGGTCTTCCACCGCGGCGATACTGAGAGTATCTTCCACTCTGGAACGCGCCGTTAATATACAATATATTATTTTAATTGAATTAATTGTGAAATAACACAAATTAAACAAATAAAATTTATTTGGCACGCCGGGATTCGATCCCGTGACCACGACGGCCGTCCGGTGAATGCATTATTTTTAAATTTATAAATGGAAAATCATATCACCTAACACCGAGCATCATAGTATTGAAGAAACAGTATGGCGTCGTGATATTTTCTACATTTTCTCCAAACAGGAGGTACTAAGATAAATAATTCCCCTTAGGTATATCATCTTTGGGGATGCTCTGTGAAGGGTCTTTTTAGGAAAGGAAGAAAAGAAAGTTCTTCGAAAGCAAATGACCCGAGGATTGGAAAGGAATGTGCGGGTCAGTGTGTCTAGTGTGAGGGATGAATGAATCTATCTCTTCCACGGCGGTGCAAAGCGATGTTACGAGAGAGTCCATTATGTAGAGGTCGAAGGGTCTCCTTCAATCCGTCTCTCCCGATCCGGCCTGCCACGCAGTTGGTAAGTGGACGCATGAAAAACGCAAGATCCATAAAAATATCACCCCATGACTCGGGCTACCCCTGCTAAGTCACCAAACGCAGAGAACCACTTGGGGTGATCCGTGGCAGATGTATTGGTTATCAAGTAAATGGTTCCCGAGGTGGCAGTACCCATACCCGCCTTCCAAATTAGATTGTAATTGCATTGTAAGACACGAGATCTTATGTTGCAAATTTGTGTTTGTATAAATTTACAAGTAACGTAGCTCTTTATGAACACTGTGATAACAAAATCATCGTTTCCTCGGCTTGGTAGGTACGCAATGTTTAAAAACAAAAAAATATCATTAACAACTATAAATATTTCTTCAAAATACTTTTATAATAATACTTGGTTTTACCCGCGGCTTCGCTCGCATGGTATTAGGGGGAAATTACTGTAGCGCTTGCACTTATTAATTATCACCCCTCGTGGGTTCCTCTTCCCACTCTCGCATTCCATACATTCATTCCCGGTACATTCAGTTTCCAAACAGCTCGCGTGCCATCTATTGCAATTTTTTATATAAATTTCATAATGCCAGAACTTACCAGTATATATAGAAAAGATTGCTGGCAGGCATACATCAAATCCCCAAAGTTTCATCGCAAAGGGATGAACTGTTAGCAATGCATAATTTCATGATGCCAGAACTCACTATATATGTAGTAAGAATCGCGGGCATGCGCACATCAAATCCACAAATCGGATGAATGATTTAGCAACGCATAGCATAGATGCATAGACAGAAGCAAACACATTTTCATTTTTATATATATAGATTCAGTAAATTAATTCCTTATGAAAATCAGACCAAGGGATTGTACGCGTAGCCCACTAATGAAAACAATATAAAGCACCTCAATTATTCGATAAGAATAGTTAATTAGGCGTAATCGTATTGTATTTTAATGCCAAGTTCAGAATGAGACGCTTTGTAAGTTTGAAATGGCGACTATCGGAGCAAAAGCTAGTAGCTATCTACCATGTTCCCTACATTTAACTGTACAATTATTCTCAAAAGCTTTTACTTTTTATTAAAATCATAAATCTGACGTCAGACACACTTGTTCATTATTCCGTTTCGTTACTCACATCAGTAGTACTTGTAAATTCAAAGATGTACATTTTGACTGTGTTCTGTAACATTTATTTCTCCGAGGATTATTTATACTTAATTTTTACTTTCCAGAATCATTATTTAAAAAAAAAAACATGTGAATACATTTGTTTTCGAAGAAGCTGTGTATATTTAAATAAAATAATAATACGATATATATGTAGTTTAGATATGTGGTTATGTGGTTTAGATCCTTTGCTACAAATCCGGAGATCACGGGTGCAAAAGACGGCATGCGCAGCAAAATTTTCTTTGATTAATTTGCGGTATGTCATAATTTATTAAATATTTGTAGCACGCTCCAGAGTGATAGATATCTTCAGTACCCTCGTGGTGAAATGGTTTTAGCCGTATTTTGTGAACAGATCTGAATAGCCAGTTATTCCACAACTTCTTCCTCGCTACCTCATTTCCCTCCCCACTACCTTCAGCCTCACAACATACCTCAATTGGAGACGCTATAGTCTCACTGGTATCACATAAAAAATCTTAATTCTGTTTTTGGGAACATAAAAAACCCAGAATATATTTTGATTTAGTATAATGTTTTCCAGCAATGGTTTCTAGGTGGGATTTCCTTTACGTTATTTAATCGCTTTTCGATAGTCAGTTTGAATAATTATATTATTCAATATTAAGAACAGTCAAACATTTTTAGTAGATTCTTAATTATAATTTCTAATGTGGTTATCGCTGTCTGTATGTTATCATTAATTTAAACGAAAATGATGATCCCCACGAATATTGGAGAAAATTTTTGGTAAATTAAAGAAGTACGTGATTTTCTTTGATTTCTTATTCAGGCTAAAATGTTCGAAGATAAATTTTCTGACCAGATCCAAGATAGCTCATATTTTCATAGAAGTGCTTGAAAAACAGGAATTGTACAATACACCGGGCAATAAATAACTTTGTTACTCATATCAAACTCAAAAACCAATTTTTTGTCCATACCAAGATGAAGAAGCAGAAGATTTGTATTACGTATAGTAGGTATTCTTGTACGAGGTTAACTAGTTAACACAAACAATTATAAGGCATTAAATAGGTATGTAGGCGTAAAGATCTCGATCGATGGAAAAACAAAACATAAATAACAGGTGATTTTTCAATGGTTTTTCTATCACGCTGATGTGATTTTCTATCATTTTTCTGATGCGTAAGCAAATTATTAGTACGAGAGATATTACTTTTTCTGTGTGAGATTGTAAACACGAAATTAAGTTTCTAGATTTTACTTTACAAAATTGTAAAAACCGCCGAAACGGACGGGTTTCGTGATCAAAATATAGGCCCCCAATTAGGGCATGTATTTCCATACAAAATTGTGTTTTCGAAATTTAACTGGGAAGGAGATCTACGATTTAAGACTAGTGTAAGTGAGACGGATGCTAGGGGGGTTTGGCTAAATGGAACATTTGTTTCCATTCAAATTTGTGTGGAAGGCACTTCCAGTGTTATATTATTTATTCTGTGTTCTGATTAAAAACATAATCAGTTTGACAAATGACCATCTGATGGCCATTTAGAACAATTTCGAATATTTATTTGAAGAAACAGAAAAAAAGGAACTAAACTCATTCCATACCAGCCGTAAGACAACACCTTTCCAAAATGGTTTTCTCATGAAAAGGGGTGGAAATTGAAGAAGATAATCAAAAATATCAGAAGATATTATAACACTAACATGTTAGGTTTCTTCAGTTTTTGTACAGGGTAGTTAGAATTCCTCCCCTGTTACGTTTTCCAGGAATACGTTCACAATATAACAAATGTTTATTACATCATACTCGAGACTTAAAATCATAATTTCAGATCACGGCCCTTATCTCAAAATAAAAGGAAAAATTCCCCTTTTTAATTTTATACCTCACTGAAAATAAACGCAATTACGTTGAGGGAACTACGTTCTAGAAAATTCCCACACTAGCCTTCCAGGGTCAAACTATTTCAAGAATTTATTTCTCCACTTGCATTATTCTGTGCACGTATATTGGGTTAGGTATAATACAATTTCTCCCGGATACAACTATAGGAGGAGTAAGTAAAAGCTACCGTCTATGGCAGATATAAGACATTGTATGGGAGACATGCCCCAGCTTGTAAATTCAATTTTTGAAAAAAGGGAGACGAACAAGCTCCCATTTCAGAAAGACAAAATTACATTGAACACTTCATACGAAAAAATATGGCCTTAGTTTCGATGTTTTGGGTTTATGCACAAACTTAGATAATAAAAGTGGGCACCTGATTGAATTATTAAAAGGCTATTTTTTCTTTACTTATCGAACTAATAAAAATTGTTAACATTGTTATATAATATAACTTCAACTTGAAATCTGAGTACCCGCATTAAATCGGAAATTATTGATTTAACGATTTTCAATATTCTATTTATATTCATAAGCCGGTTTTCACACCGAGAAAAGAAAATGGAAATTTTAAATGTAATATTAAGGTGGGAGAGAATTCGTCAGTGAGAAATTAAATTGCTGCTCCAATAGCGTCCCAGTATAATATTTGTACACATAAATACATTATTAAATTTAGTGTGAAATTTTCCAGGAACTGTGCCGACCTACTCGTTTATCTCCGAAGTTTTAATAGAGCTTTGTGAAGTGAACAAATTTATTTGAAATTTTGTAATTAAATTCTTTTCAAAGCTATTTTAATAATGTTCATGCGATTTAAGAAATAACTCCAAAATGAAAGCAATGTTGTTCCAATTGCAATTCAAAATTTTCTTTCATAGGTAGCTATCACTTTGTGGTTGTACATAATTATTATTTTAATCTTCTTCTTTCGTACGGTGGGGGGTCAGAGGGGGACATCTAGGTCTGCGAGCCAGTCTAGGGCCTCTGGGGTCCTAGCACACTGAAATCGTTAACTTAACAATATCGAATCGACAGGCGAAACTATTTTATACCGAACCGATATTGATATGGCAATAAATAAGAAATCGATATACGCTGGCAACACTTGAGATATTTTCTATGTAGCGATCAATATCTATGGTATCGGAAATGTCAAACTATTGTTTATTTATAGACCGGGAGCCTGGCTACACAAATCTTACGTCATCGAGTTCACGGATTAAACTTCTTTCTAGTGATAAAGGACATTTAGTAAGCCTTAAAAAAGCTGGTTTCCCGGTGCGCCTCTTGGCAGGTTGCGCGCAGTCATAGAAAAAGTGAGTCATTTTTTTCGAAAAAATTATGTCATCGAGAAATCGAACGGGAATGGTGTCATATGATAAAGGTCGATTAGTAGATGAGAAAAAAGCAGGTCTGCCAATCGGCAGCCTGGCATGTTCGCAGACAGCTGGTTTTAAAGAGATTTTTTGAAGAAGAAGATAACACTAATAATCTAAACGAAAATAAGAAAGAGAACAAGAGACAGAAAAATAGAAAAAGGTAATGTTCGCAACTGGGACTCAAACCCAGAACCTCTTGTCTAACCGGGCGCGCTTTAACCAATTCAGCCATTGCCACCTTCCATCAAAGGGTCATAATTGTCAATCTAATGTTTTCAAATTTTAGAATTTAATTTGACAAATAATTTTTTTTTAAATTTATTTTGTAGTTACTGAAAATAAATGTAATTTCAACTAATTAACTTCGCTGGCCTTCTATTCAATTTACAAATATTTAAACAAATATCACAGAGCCGTGAATAAATACCATAATTATTATAGGATTTGTAAACCTGAAATAATTTATAAAAAAATGCTTTCCTCAGTATCATTCATTCATTGTCTTAAAAACAAACAAGTTGATTTTAGAACCAATCAAAAATATAGTATTCTTGGAAAATTACGACATCTGTCGAAAACTTTAACAAAAGAAGTACACATTTCAAATAAAGAATTATTAATTAAAATAAAATAATGTTGGTACGTACTTTATAGCTGTCTGAATAATTTCTCCCACAATCAGTTTCAATTTAGAAAATCAAAGCGAAAAATCAAATCCTGGAGTTCATTGAACCGGATTTGGAGACGCAAATCCGAAATTAGTATTTTTAATTGATATGCAGAAAATTCCAGATGATTTTGAGTACCATATATCTGTATTTTCAAGAATCTGATCAACATACCTGCACCATTTAAGAACATTCGATACCCCGGGTATAACCCCGCAATGACCGCTAAAATAATTCTAATTTAAAATGTTTAAATCTTTCATTGGCCATAAAACCTAGAATCGGAACTATTTCCAAATCAAGTTTGTTTGCAGAGAAAATAATGGCTACAGAACCAATACCGGCGACTGACAGTAGCTGGAAATCTCAGATACAGCCCCGCGATATCGGGGCCGGGCGAACGAACATAATATATTGTATTTCTCCAAAGGGGAGACGCAGACTCTCGTAGTCTCGTATCTGCAGGGAGCAGCCGCCAAACGACCGCACCTCGCGCACCAGCCAGTGAGGCGTGTGATTCCCGAATCCCCTGTATATCGTCGTATCAACAAATAATTCAGGGTTGTCAGTCAGACGTTGGATCATTTTAAATCTCACCAATTTTACTGTGCGACGGGTTGAGCCGTTTTCAATCAATCACTTTTTAAATTTTGTATTTATTGTGAATATTTAAAGGTAGGTAATACGGTTTTGTTTGATTTTGCTTTATCCAGAGCTTTGAAACTTTTCTTGTATGAGTATTATAAAGTTTACGAGTTTCTTCTGTGGAAGAATATATCGAATCCATGTACGTCAGTGAGGAATTGTAGGTATATAGGTACCTACGGTGACCGGCCAACTCGGAATGAAATCAACTCAGAACCATCTCAGACAAGTCATTTAGAGTGATAAAAAATATATATAAAAAAAATGGTTAAATAGGTTATGTTTGGTTAGGGTTATCGGCTAATTTAAAATGAATTTTTTCATAGATTTTAATGACTTTTCAAGGAGGTGGTGTTGAGTTGACATTATTCCCAGTTGGCATGGAACCGGTACCTACGTGGTAATAAAGATTGTAAGGTTTTGCAGGGTGTAATTTAATATACATTTATTCGAACGAAGAAACCATTGGTTTTGAAAGATGTAGATTATTATGATGGAATTGTGGTGTGAACTAAGTTATTTATATAAATTAAAATCTAGTCAATTTTCTAATTTGTCATTGATGTCTTCACTGGTTTTCATGTTTTTTTGAGTTGGAAAAAAAAATTTGCGTAAATTTTTTTTATGCTTTGTTTGTTCATTTTTCAGATATCCGTTAGACATTTATCTCAAAAAAATCGAAATTTGAGTTGAGTACGCAATTATACGTAAAATTGTACCCTCTGTCTGGTTCAATACTCAGATTACTCATAAATACCGCCAAATCAATTAAAATGCAGAAAAACTTAAAGCGAATTAAACAAAAAATTATGATTTCTGGGTTACTAGTAAGAAATTTCAAAATGTCATACTTATGTACCGGACCATTATCTTCTCAGTGTTTTTTTTAATATGTAAAGCCCACACATGTGTAAATAATACTTGACTTATGGCGAACATTAGAATATTGTTTTCCTCGTTATCTCAAAATTTAGTATTTGGAGATATCTGACTAATCAACTGAGCGATCGATACCTTAAATTCACGTAGAAAAATTTGTAAAATTATTTTTACTTAGGATTCCAAGATTTCTCGCAAATTTAATTAAATTTTTCTTTATTTGCACTTTTTAGTATTTATAATCCAACATATAAATATTAACAATTTTACAAAATCAATTTATGCATGTAAGCTTTCAAAAAAATTTTACTGGTGCATTTTGTGTACATCGAAAGAGTTTCACTGTTATTATTACTGTGCTGATTTTAAATTAGTTAGTGTTACTTAATATTACTGTGCAGATTTTAAATTAGTTAGTATTACTGTGCAGATTTTAAATTAGTTAGCATTACTTAATATTACTGTGCAGATTTTAAATTAGTTAGTATTACTTTATATTAGTGTGCAGATTTTAAATAAGTTTGCATTACTTAATATTACTGTGCAGATTTTAAATTAGTCAGTATTACTTGATATTAGTGTGCAAATTTTAAATTAATTTGCATTACTTAATATTACGGTGCAGATTTTAAATTAGTAAGTATCACTTAATATTACTGTGCAGATTTTATATAAGTTAGTATTACTTAATATTACCGTGCAGATTTTAAATAAGTTGGTATTTCTTAATATTACTGTGCAGATTCTAAATAAATATGTACTACTTAATATTTCTGTGCAAATTTTAAATATGTTAGTATTACTGTGCAGATTTTAAATGGCGTACCTAATCAGAAATCACTGAATTTTCCTTTCGTTTATTGACTTTGTTGGTGTTTTAATAGATTCTTGCTGAAAAAATGTAAGAAAAAATGTATTTATTTATATTTTCAGGTTCTACATAAAATATACACTAAAATATTATGGAGAAGATTACAAAATAAAATAAAAAAGTGCATGAGGGCAGTTTTACTGTATTGATATATGTCAGGCACAAAAGCTCTTCTTTTCTGATAAGGTACAAATGACCAAAAACGACCTTTCATATAATATTTTGTAAAATATGTATGTATGTATGTAATCCATATTTTTTATATAACAAAAAAAAAACATTTAATAAAAAAATGTCAAAAGATAGTTGATAACTCTCTGCAGAAATATGAAACAGATGTAGTGAATGCAGCGAATACAACAACCTTTTTTTATTTTTCTGCATCATATTATACAGAACAACACTATACTACATCTTTGTCGAATGAAAGAGGTATTTATAAAAAAAGTTATCTTCGATCTTTATGTTTGTTAACACAACAATAAAATAAAAGAGACATTTCTTACCTGCCAAGTCTAAATGAAGTCGGCAGTTCGAAAAGATTCAACCTGCGCCTGCTGTAAGAGTCAGTTCTTAGTTGCGGCCTTACAACGTGAAATCAGCGATTCCGATGATGTCGAGATTCTGCTAACGTACAGCCTTCGAATATGTTGGGTGCATTCTAAAACACGAGATACAATTTACTTCACCCGAATCAGTAAATAAACTGACAACAGTAGTTTATCCAGTGCTTTCCTGATGTATCGACATTTAATTTAAATAAAAAAAAAATGTAATTCATTTTTTTTTCCACTGTTTCTCTTAGGCAGTCCACACTTCAATTTTAATAACCCCAGTTTTTTTTATTAAGGAAACTAGAACCCTCTGCTAGATAGTAATGTATTTGAATCAAGTTTGTTCGCAATAAAAGCTGTAGCCGTCCGAAAAGTGGAAAAAATGATTGCGCATATTTTTATAGATATCTTGTAACAAATAAATAATATATATATATATATATTTATTTTTATTTAAATAATAATAATAAGTTATTTATTTCAGCCGAATAGAGCGGTGGGTGCAATACTCTGTCAGCCATATAAAAGTATACATTACATACTATATGAAAAAGAAAAAATAAATTAATAAAAAAAGATTTAAAAAGAAATATATATACACATATTTAGTACTCGTTTATCTACTACGGGGGCTTCAGATGAATTCTCCATGTTTGGTGAAGAGGCGCGCCCTGCCACTGGGCCACGGCCAGGACGAGAGTGTTCTCCGATCTTTGGTAGCGCTGTCTCACCCCGGCTGTTCTGTGGCGCATCAAAGCGGCGAACCCATGTACCCTTCCTTCTGCGAACATCTGCGAGGCACTGCATCGCCAAGGTAGGCCGAATAGCGCCCTATATGCGTTATTGATTAAATGATGTGATATAAATTACATGATGCTTCGGTTAAAAGTAAATGGTTCACGATGTTTCTAGATGTATCCCATAATAAACCCACTCTTATTGATCCAACTTATGGTAAATCATAAATTCCATCTAAAGGAAAGAAAACAAATATTTTAATCTTAATGGTACAAATAACAAATACTCATAAACTATAAAAGTATAAAGTTTAATAAAAAATATATAACAGAAATAGTATTACACAGTTTTTCAGAGCAGTGCTTGTGTTAAAATGGACGAGAAACGTATTTATATAAATAAAATTTGAACATACATTTTTCAGAAAGAGTAAGAGAACGAGAAAAAAATAATAACGAATAATATATATGAAAGAGAACAGAAAAAAGAAGAAGAGAGAAAAATGATATCTAATTTTATAATTGAGAAATATTGTATTATATTACTAAGTATTATAATTTTGATAAACTATGAAATGAGCTTTTTCATTGTGTCAATCAAGTTTAATTTGTAGAATTCTTATTATTCAAAATAAAAACGGTTTATTTTTAAACAAGTGCTGCTATCTGCTATGTAATTATTTTTACGCGTGACAGCTGTTTCGACTTCTGAAAGCATTATCAAACTGTGGTCATACCACTTACAGAAGATGTATTTATAATATTTCTAGACAGGTATTTACGTAATTTCATAAAATTTCTGAGTGAAATTACTGAATTTATTAATTTTTATTATTTCCCCAATTACTGCATCGTTTAAATTCGACTGAAGATCGTTACGTATTCTAATGCTTATGGGAGTTATTTCCAAATGATGACTCATAGTTTTATTTTCTAGCATAATCATTTGAAATAATTTGAAAATTACTTTGATTTTCGTTTACTTTGACATTTTTATTTTTAGTTTCGACAAGTTTTTTTAATTTTCGTTTCTTGAGTTTTGAATTTATCAAATATCCGCTGATGAGTTCACGAATATGGTAATCCAAGGAATCATGCAGTTTAAAAGTTAATTCATTGTGCTTTTCAATTTTGTATAATTTTTTAAAGATTCCAATCTCATCTTGTGGTTGAACCTTTTCACTCCAATATGTTTGTAAAATTGTTGGACTGTGGTGGTTTAACAGTTTCCAGAGCTAAGAATTTCTAGGTCTATTGCTATTCGAAAAAGAGTTAAGTTTCACTGTTGAAACAATCTTTGTGAATTTGTAAAAAAGGTTATTTTTTGTAAATAATTTGCAACGAAGGGACTTCAAATTATTAAATTAATAATCTGAGGGTTAATTAATGCATAACAAATAAATAATAATAGATTTTGCGATAATAATATAATACAAGTGACTCGGTGATGGTAGGATTTGTTCAAATCAATCACAGATTTAGTATTATAAATGATTATGAAGACAATTATAAATAATGTAATACATATATTCATAATAATCTCACGACGAAAAGAAATCATTTTATCCTAATCATGTATTTAGCACTAAATCATATTATTTGTCTATTGCTTCTTTAAAGCATATTTATATAATATAACATTTTATTCATCTATACAACTCTTATTTCAATTTGAGAGGCGGGTGTAGGTCCCGCCGTCCCACGAACAATTTACTGGATGACCAACACATCTGCCATAGGTCGCCTCAAGTGGTTGGCTGCGTCTGGTGGCTTGGCATGAGTGTCCGGGTTTAGGCGGAGAGGTTTGTCTGGATCTGTAACGGGAGAGACCTGGTTGAGGGAGACTTTTTGATCTCTCTAGCAGGACACTTGCACTTCAATGAGAGGTGTAGATTCATAAGTCCGACACTCTTGGACGCCCTGATCCCTAGATTTTTAACAGACCCTCATACCTTTTTCCTTATCGGAACTTACTCTCCTACCTTTCCTAAAAAGACCCTAAACATAGCATCCCCGAAAATGATATAGGCCCTGAAGGGAGTCAAGGCCTCCTGTGTGGAGATAATATTAAGAGTGAAATTTCCCGAAAACATGAGATTGGAAACTTTACAAAATTATACAAAATTGAAAAGCACAATGTATTAACTTTTTAACTGCATCCACGGGAATTTGACACCCTAGATTACGATACTCGCAAACACAAAATATATTTGACAAATTCAAAACTCAAGAAAATAAAATTAAATAAAAAAGAAGTCTTGCAAGAAAATTAACAAAGGGGCGACTTTCTGCACTTAAAACACGTTTTGCTCTTCTCGTATCTTACCTACAAATTAACAAAGGGGTGACTTTCTGCACTTAAAACACGTTTTGCTCTTCTCGTATCTTACCTACAAATTAACAAAGGGGTGACTTTCTGCACTTAAAACACGTTTTGCTCTTCTCGTATCTTACCTACAAATTAACAAAGGGGTGACTTTCTGCACTTAAAACACGTTTTGCTCTTCTCGTATCTTACCTACAAATTAACAAAGGGGTGACTTTCTGCACTTAAAACACGTTTTGCTCTTCTCGTATCTTACCTACAAATTAACAAAGGGGTGACTTTCTGCACTTAAAACACGTTTTGCTCTTCTCGTATCTTACCTACAAATTAACAAAGGGGTGACTTTCTGCACTTAAAACACGTTTTGCTCTTCTCGTATCTTACCTACAAATTAACAAAGGGGTGACTTTCTGCACTTAAAACACGTTTTGCTCTTCTCGTATCTTACCTACAAATTAACAAAGGGGTGACTTTCTGCACTTAAAACACGTTTTGCTCTTCTCGTATCTTACCTACACAGATTTATCACCAGAGCATAGGAAGTTTTTTTTATAAATATTGACAGGTATTCAAGGACAGGAAGAATATCGAAATACTTTTTGCTTTTATCGACTTGATAGTTTTGTTTTTTTGGCACGTAATCTCAGAATTTGAAATCCCTGACATAATCCGAGCCTTACACGCTAAATAATAATGCGCAAAGCCAATATTGCAACAAAGCAAATAAAAATATTTTGTATTATCTTCCATCGGGATTGCCACACTAACATGATAAACGAGTTTTAAGCATCGTGCTCAGGGCGAGGATTAAAGGATTTACTTCTTGGCTCGCACGACACACCTAATCACCTTAGAAAAGCGCCCAAGGAGGATATACAAGCCGCGTCCTACCAACTAAAGCGGGACAATTCTAGCGCTATCTCGTTAAAGATTCGTAAGTGTGAAGGCATCGGGGATAGTTTTGTCTGGAGCGTGTGTTGTGTTTGTTAAGATTATGTTGTACCTTGACATTATATTATTTTACTAGGGTGACCAGGTTTAAAAAAATAAATTTAAAGAGTGTTCTAATTAATAGTTTGCAAGTAAACAATCCACTTGATAGGGTAGGTTATCTTAAGGGTATCTTAATATGACATTTACACTATTATACATTTTTTGTAGAAATGTTAAAGCATTTAGTATGAGTCTATGAGTATCTATTATCTACTAATTTTTGCTATAAATTCATCACATCTGCGATTTAACCTCACGGTTTCAGAAGGCAAAACTCACACTAAGCGTGGTAAATTTTAATATATTTTTTAATGTGAATATCGCACAAGAGCCCCAACTGCTCCCGCCTGGAGACAGTGAGACTATGGCATCCCCAATTTTGGGTTTGTTGTGAGGCTGAAGGTAGAGCGGAGGGAAGGAGATGGTGAAGAGGAAGGTGGGAAGTACCTGGCTATTCAGATCTGGTCACCAAACACGGCTAAAGCCATTTCAAGCAACGTTTCAATTCTGAATGGTGGTAAGACCACCAGGGTGATACTGAGAGTATCTTCCACTCTGGAACGTGCCGCAAATATACTATAAATTATTTTAAATGAATAAATTGCGAAATAACACAAATTAATTAAATAAAATTTATTTGTTCGTATACAAAATTCTAACCGTAACGTATACAAAAAAATAAGTTGCTAATTTACATTTTTTAAATTTAATTCACTTTTTAAATTTCATTTTTTAAATTTAAGCCCGAATCGACGTCATAAAGTTACGATACATTAAATATATGAGTACTTGTTCGAAAAATATGTCTTGCGGAAAACGCAACGCATGCTCAAATTCTCGTCACGCTGTTGAGATTATGCTGTCTCCATAAAATTAACACCTTCACATGGCATTAAAGATTTTATTAGCTAAGGAATATAAGAGAGAGCAGAGCTTTACTGCTCTTGAATTATGGGAAAATATCATGTTGTATGAATATGCTCAGTAGCTGCATGCCGCTTCGTAGATTTTTTGTTATTTGAAGCTTTAGAAAGATCTAATTGGCTTTATTTTTTAAAAAGTAATTTGTAATAATATAGGCTGTGTCAAATATGTTGAAAGATCTATGATTTATTTCTGTTCAGCAATTATTAATACACCTCGTTGCAATAAGAACAGCGGTATTTTTTGTATTCTGGCTTATGAACCAGTTTACTTTTTTATTGTTATAGTTAAAACAATTTTCAATGTTTTAATTCTTCGGGTCTTCTAAAATTGCACTAAATCTATAGTTGTCAGTGTGACGTCACCAGTCTCAAAAAGCATAAAAATCATTGTCTTACTGTTGTATTTAGAATCGGTATTTATTGAAGTACACCAAAGGTGCGCAGACTTTAAAAATTGGGGCGCGTGCGAAGACTCATACTAATATTTAAAAAAAATCTTAACATGAGATCTCCCCACGAGGAACTTCTTTAAACTAGGCTATCAAGCCGCATCCTGCAGTGAATGAGAAAATATTAAATTTTTTGTTGTGTACATGAATATGAATGCAGTTTCAAAGTCTTTTAACAGATGTCGTTAGTATAGGTATTTATATTTTGTCTTGATATGTCTCAGTTGAGGTAAAAGTTATGAGGTTATGGTTAGATTTTCACGGCCAAACTTTTTTTTTTACTTATTTTTGGGGTGTTATGCCATGTTGCGCTACCTTATTCTTTAGCCAATGTTTCGGACAGAATTACAGCGTCCACCGACACACATCTACCCTGACGGTATGGACGCTATAACACTGTCCGAAACGTCGCGGTCGGTTAAAGAAGGAGGTAGCGTAACACCCCAAAAATAAATAATGAAAAGAATAATTTAAAAAATCAGTCCAGTTATACTACATGAGGGAGTCAACTGTCGCCCGTCGGGGTCTAATACCCGAATAGTTACGAAGATACCCGATGATATCCGATCGGCAAGTGGGCACATTAAGTGACCATTTGACAAGTCAGAGCATCCTTTAGAACGAACGTTAAGTCCAATTAAATATTCATTGTACATGAGTCGATAATCAACCCGACTCGTACCCGGACGAACCGAAGCATAATTGAAACTTCCCACCATCAGAGTTGTATTGTGCACCAGAGAAAACAACAAACAATTAAATTTATTAAACAGATGAGTATTGAGAGCATGGTCACCTCACATCAGACCCTGGCGGCTCCCTGGTTCGCTCTGTTTGTTACATGAGACGGATTAAGTTTTGATTGGGATATGGGATTAATGCGGCTAACTAGACCCGCTCCGTGCCGCAGACATTGGCGAACTTTCAAAGTGAAGACCTGAGATTTCTTGGCAAGGTACATCACTGGAGTTTGTAACTGTGCTGGTGGAAAATTATTAGGAATCTGCAAAATAATCACTGAACAGAAAACTAATAGAATTTCGAATTGCATTATCCATTTGAAAGAATATTGAAGACTACAAATTTCATAATTAAGATCTTTCGACTCCTTGGACCCAAGTAAACCGAAGAAATGGTTTTAAAAGATGTTCAAATAAAATTTCTGATATTTGAAACTGTTTTATCAATTTCACACGAGGAAAGATAAAAGGCTTCACTTTAAATACATAAACACCAATAACAAAATTTTATTGGTAAATTTTTTCAGTAGTATTTTGGATAAATCAGCAGAAATTTTCAATCTTCGATATAGCAGAAACTTTAATAGTACACAACTGCAAATACAAATGTACAAATCACAAGTGCACCCCACAGTTGAATTTGGCAGCCATCTCTGGTCTGGAGCTCCAAAATACCTGAAAAATAACCTCGACTCTGTGCAGAAACGGGCGTTCCGTTTGATTGATCTTCCCATCTTGACAGACGGATTGCAGAGTCAGGAAACACGCCAAACGTGTGCTCAACATATGTACATTAGAGTGGGCCGATTTTTTTTTCTTCCGAATTTCTTTTAGCGCTAGCAATAAAAAGTTGTCTTTGCATCTAAAACATCAAAAAAATTTAGTTTAAAAAAAATCAAAAAATATCCTAAAGTTCCGCAAGACCTCTGAAGTTTGAGAAAATATCGAAATATTTCTATTTTTTCAGCCTTTGCACAAAATATTCTGAAGTAGTTTAAAATTTTCAATTATGAGCTCTTGTTAAATAAACTCTATAGCTTCGTTGTTCAATTATGAGCTCTTGTTAAATAAACTCTATAGCTTCGTTGTACAAAACCACCATTTATTATTTTTGTAGTGGTATGGCACTAAACCACGTCCGCCCGCAGTCCCCAAACCCGCCCTCGCTTGAGCAGCGCGCCACATTGACCGTTCCTTAGTCGACTAAGAACCCTCCGTTTCGTGATATTGTTTTGTAGATAACTAAAAGTACTTTAAAAATATGGAATTTAGCTTCTTTGCCAACCATTTCGAAAGAAAGAATTACAAAAATTATTAAGGCATATCAACATAAGTATATAAACTTGTTGAAGTCAGAAAAGGGTAGAAGAAATACAGTTTATTTCCAAAGAAGAGTCTCTCCATTTAAAATCACAAGCTACCTACTGTTTGTTATTGATATTGTAAATGGAAAGACAATGAATGCAATTTATTAATGCAAATTACAGACAATAAATGAAAGTTTCCCATAAGGAAAAAGAGTTTTTGGAAGACCAAAGAGGTGAGAGAAAGATGTTCATCGGCAGTGTTGATATACCGACTACGAAACAATTGCTAAAGCCTATGAAGAGAAAATGATAAGAACTTACCAAATTAAATGAACAGGATGAGAAAAAAGAGCTTTAGAATTTGTGGATACTTTGAATCATTGTTTATCATTGCGTATCATTATCTTCCACCTTAACATCAAAATTATCTTCTCCGGTCGCAAAATCAAGTCGGCTACTTAAGACTAATAACACCGCCTTTCCGACAACCAGCAATTCTTCGTCTTTTACAGTTCTCTCCAAGATCTTTGACAGGTTCAGGATATCGGATCGAGCTGGAGCAGCAATCGCTTCTGCCATTTAAATAATTTCAACATAATCACGCAGGATAATAAAGTTATAGACAAAAATAGACTGCGTCGCGGACGTCCGCGTACCAGATCTGTACTCATCAAAGCTATGTGCATAAAGTAAGTAGATTATTTTTTAATGGTCGAAAGGATAAGACCTTAGCTAATATAAAAAAGACACAAATACTATGAAAGCATAGTACTCGAAGAACACGTATCGATAATCGAGGAACCAATTTTCTTGACGCGTATTATGCCTAGGTCAGCACTGCCGTAAACACAGCCAAACTAATAATGGAATATTTTGCTGGTCAAAACATTTCACTTTACCATTTTAAAGTAATTGGGTGTGACAGCACAAATTTTAACACAGGAATAACTGTTGATGTGATTCAAACGATGGAGAAATACTTGAATGGACCGGCACAGTGGCTGATCTGCATTTTTCATTGCAACGAGCTGCTTCTACGCCATTTGATTATGAAGTCGGATGGTACAACCACTGGACTTCATGATTTTTCCGGCCCCGTAGGTTAGACTCTTCATAATTGGCATAATTTACCGGTACAATCTTTTTTTAAATTTATGTTGAGTATTCAACACCAAGATTTAAGCACCGATCAAAAATATTTGCTTGATAGTTTGAAAGTAGTTTCTAGCGGACGTTGTCATCCTGATATTGCCAGAAGAACCCAGGAGTGATTACTACAGCGAGTCAAATCCCACGATTATATATTGGAAGCGCAATGCCATCATATTTTTTCGTTATGTTAGCCACGTTTATCTTTTTTTTTTTTTTTTTTTTCTTTATTCATTAAAATGTTTGTTACATGAATTTTAAGATTTTTCGACCACCATGCTAGGCACATGCCCGTGTTGTGGTGGTCGAGGGCATACTCCTACGTAGTTTGATATAAAACTACGTGGGTCGTGCAAAAAGGTGCAAGGCGTATTTTTAGCACGATTAAATATTCGCGCTATCTTCCAGGTGAATTAAAAGCAATAGTTAATCCTGTACAGCAAAGTGCATACTTCGCTCATACTGAAAATTTACTCTTGTCAATGATAACCGATGAATCACCTACCATAAAAAAACTTGGAATAAAGCGTTTATCAAAAGCCAGAGAGTTATCCCGGACAGAAAATCGAACATTTAAAGTACCCCCATTGAATTTTGATGCACAATCCTACTTTGATTTGATTGGCAAGATACGCCAATCATGAATCCTCTCATTTTGGAAAATGTAACGGAAGAAGAATTAGAAGAACTTAACCGAACTTCAGAAGTCAGTTCCATTTACAAATAAGCTTTTTCCCATATTTTAATAATACTTTTAGTTACCTACAAAAAAATATCACGAAACGGAGGGTCCTTGGTCGACAACGGTCAATATGGCGCGCTGCTCAAGCGAGGGCGGGTTTGGGGACTGCGGGCGGACGTGGTTTAGTGCCATACTACTACAAAAATAATAAATGGTGGTTTTATACATCGTAGCTATAGACTTTATTTAATAAGATCTCATAAATTAATATCTTTAAACTATTTCAGAATATTTTGTGCAAAGGTTGAAAAAATTGAAATATTCAATATTTTCTCAAACTTTAGAGGTCTTGCGGAACTTTAGGATATTTTTTGATTGTTTTTAAACTAAATTATTTTGATGTTTTAAATGCAAAGACAACTTTTTATAACTAGCGCTTAAGGAAATAAGAACTTTTTTTTTCGCCATACAGTCGCGGCCCACACTAATGTACATGGTAGACATTTGTCAGTTGTCGCTTCTTCGACTCGTTCTGTGTTCAACAGCTCGGCTGTGGAACGATTTTCCGGCCTCTGTGTTTCCTCCTTCCACAACATGGGTCTCTTCAAGACTAATGTTCATTCTTTCCTCTCCTCAAAAGACCCTCCACGCAGCATCTCAAATGACATAGGCCCTGAGGGAAATTATTTTCCTCAGGGCCTCCGGTGTGAAGTAACTTCATGAAAAAGAGTTTTTTTTGTCGAAATTTTAAATTTACATAAATTAGATTTGTGTTTCAACGCTTATGTTTTAGACGGTCATTTGCAATTTTAATTTATGCCCTTCAAAATATATTTTTTTTAATGAGTTATATAATCTTAAAATTTTTATATTTAGTTGAATTAACGTAGTAGGCAGAAAAAAATGATTTTTGAAATATTATCATTTCAAATTTTAAAGTCAAGTAGCACATGTCCCTACCAAATATTTGCTACAACTTTTGATTAAAAACATAATTATTAAGTTTGTTCAAGTATTTTCGTCGCAAATCCAAATTTAATAATAATAATTATAATAATAGTGTTTATTTCAGCCGAACAGAGCGGTGAGTGCAATACTCTGTCAGCCATATAAAAGCATGCATTTATAAAATTCCATTAAATAATTAAATTAAATGGGATATGCAAGATAGGATAAAAAAAACATAATAAGATGTAATAACATAATAAAATAAAATCTTAAATAAAACATAATGGTAAACATATTTAGTATTTGTATACTACAGAGGCTTTAAGTAATTTCTTCATGTTTGGTGTAAGGGCGCGCTATGCCACTGTGCCACGGCCTGGATGAGAGTGATTAAGTTTTGTATAAAAAAGACTGCGCAGCCATTCTTTTGAAAAGAGTTCTTTGAAAGTACAGGTGTTGTAATTTTGTTATTTATATTTATTTGTTCATTGCCCGTGGGCTTCGAACTTTGGGACTTTTAAGCTAGTTTGTTCCAGGTTACGTAACAAATTAAAAAAAAATTATAATACTAGATAGGTATCATACTTTTTTGTATTTTAACAGTGAAAAAATAAAATAAAACTCACATCCCTTTGTCTGTACTTCGAATAAAACCGCTTAACTTTTACAGTTTTTCTTAAATCATCTGTACGTACAAACCTGTTAACTTAGTTACTGAAGGATTTATCGCCGCACGTGACGACAGCCGCGATGGTAGAATAGTTACGCTTTAGAAAAATAGCAGATCAACCTGTCAGAAATAAGTACCCGGAGATATTACCGCCGGAGTGCAAATTTATGTTTCCAAAGTCAAAATACAGATTTATGACACGGGTCAGATCTGACGTTCCAAGACATTGCTTGAACATTCTAGATTTCAGAAAAGCTTATATTTACCGTACAAGAGAACAAATCCTCCATGCTAACCGAAGCCAGTGAAACTGTGTAACGCAGTGATTCCCAAAGTGATCAGGTGGACCCCTAGGGGTCCACGGGAGACCCGACGGGGGTCCACGAAGGCGCGAATTCAAGTTGTAAGTGGGGGTCCACGAACTGGTTTCGATTGAGACCCATCCCGTGCCCCATATCTATATCCCATCCCACCCCTCGTCTCCCAAATCCCATTACGCCCCCTCCATAACAGAGCCACTGGCGTACAGCGCACGTTGTTGTACCGGTTATGCATGAGATCTTAAAATGCTCAGCTAGGCAAGGGAGGGGGGGGCGTAATGGGATATGGGTGTACTGTACTGGGATGGGAACATACCCATATCACATTACGCCCCCTCCGTCTTGGCAAATATAATCTCGAATACTGGTCAATTTTGCCCCCGTTTGAAAAAGTCGTAGATCCGGTACTGCTCCGTTGTGGCAGACCACACCTCGCCATTCAATATTCAGTACTATGCGTGTCGAGTTTTGGGAATATGGTAGAAATGTACAACCAGGGGGTCCACCGTGACCAGTAAAATTTTGAAAGTGGTCTACGAAACTATTTTGAAAGTTTGGAAACCTCTGGTGTAACGGTTGATTTCGTCACATGGATCATTCTACGCCAATTTTTTTTTATCGCAAAAAGAATAGCGATTGGCTGCAGACGTCCCTTTCAACATTTGATAGACAGAAGAAAGAGCGGACTGCAGTTGGAATCAAGCAGGCTCAAGATCACGATGTGACTTACGGCTGCCGGGGTGAACCAAATATGGCGGATACTTCGAAATGTAAATCATTCAACTTTATTTTATTAGTTTCTTAAATAAAGTCTGCCATTAACTTCTTAATATAAGATTACTTGTTCGTTATGTATAAACGATCTGGCGCCAGTAATAGTTTAACTTATTCACAATGGAATCACTTTGATATTGAATTTAACTCCAGAAGTTTTCTTGAAGCTTCTAGCTTGCCCTGCTTTCAATTGCCATTTTTTACAATTGGAGTCTTTGTCAATCCATCAAATCAACATTTAATGCATAACCTCTTTGATAAAATAAGCTTTATTTTATTTAAAAATATTTCGATTTTCGTTTCATATAATGGTTGACATATTTATTTCATGCTATATAATAATCTTCTTACACACAACTATTTTACTTCTTCATCTAATTATTTTACGCTACAACTAAGGCATCCTCGATTGGGGTATGTTGTGAGGTTGACGGGAGGGCAAGGAAACGGGGAACAATAAGGTGAGTAAGTACCTGGCTTTGCAGATCTGGTCACCAAATATGGCTAAAGCCATTTCAAGAAAAAATTCAATCTCGAATGGTGGACATAGAGTATCTCAATTTTCTATCTTTTTCAATTTACTATAATTAAATGAATAAATTATGAAATAATACAAATTGATCAAATAAAACTTACTTGCGCACTCCGGGATTTGAACCCGCGACCTCCGGATTGCTAGTTAAGAGTCTCAAAAGCGTGCGCGATCCTTGCTGAAATAAACTCGCGAGGTCTTCATCCTGCAGTGAAGAGAGAAAAACTGATTGGTCTTATTGCTGTTCAAAAATGTTACTTCACAACTCCCTTCTCACTCGTTTCAGCCCCACAACATATACCTTTATTGGGGGTGCCGTGGTCCGAATGTCGTAAAATAATGATAAGATCTTGAACATACATGGTTATGAAATGGACGGCTGTTACAGTGAGATTTTGTTTATTCTTTTAGATCTGCACATTTCTGTATGCGAGAATTTATGTGAAGGGAGAAAAGTTAATAAAAAAACACTTACTTACTAATTCTATTTTGTATTGGATTAAAAGCCTACCGATCTTTAAAAAATTGGTTGTCTGTAAAGTCGGTTTACGGACGATAATTTTACGCGATAACGTCACGAGCCGAACGCTTAAACCGAACGCTTAGGCCGATCTTGCCTCTCTATCGCTTGTTCCGCGCTCTCGCTGAACGCTTAGGCCGAACGCTTGTTACGGGACCTCGCTTATACGCCCGGCTCAGGCGGAATGTGACATCGTGACATCGTAACATCGTGACATCGTGACATCGTGACATCGTGACATCGTGACATCGTGACATCGTGACATCGTGACATCGTGACATCGTGACATCATGACATCGTGACATTGTGACATCGTGACATCGTGATATCGTGACAGCGTGACAATGAGTCACGCTTTTTCGTGAATGCCGCCGGCGTTCATCTATTTATAAGACGTCATGACGTCAAAAAAAAACTTTAAACATTTTTCCAAAGTGTCAAAGAAAGCACTAACCTTTTTTTAATATATTTATTTTATAATATTTCTTTGAA
Source organism: Glyphotaelius pellucidus (assembly GCA_936435175.1). NCBI lineage: Eukaryota > Metazoa > Arthropoda > Insecta > Trichoptera > Limnephilidae > Glyphotaelius > Glyphotaelius pellucidus. The sequence continues at coordinate 9,807,716 of OW386545.1, read as the reverse complement.
AAATAGAACATTTTGGTGAAACGTAATCATGAAAAATGTTCTAAAAACCGAAATTCATCGTTTTATTAAAGTAATGAACAATTTTAGTAAAAATAATAATCATTTTCTTAAAATTTTAACACCTTCACAATGGCTGTCTAAAATCTGAGGCGAAGAGAATTTCGTATTGTATAGTAATTAAATACACATTATAAATGTTGGTTTACACAACGCAAATAGTTAATTTATTGTTTTGACTGAAGTGGGATAATATCGAAAACAATTTAAGGACTTCGCCGGATGTTTGTATGAAGTTTAACCCCCAGTAACGAGCAACACAGCTGACCGCCGAGGGCCGTAGTAAGTAACTTTGCTTTGATAGTGTACAGCCAATAATAAATGATTGGTGTTTCTGGGAACTCCACCATCATCGGAAGGAAGGTTATTTTATTTCGAGTTTTAGAGAAAATTTATAAAAAAATCTCTGAGGGAACTCCGATAGCGGCAAAGACAGGATGGAATAAAAGGCGGACAGTCAGAGTAGTGAATCGAGTCGTTTATTTGGCTACGTAACGAGACGTCAATGCAGAGGCACAGGAAGTACCGTGATGATGAAATGTTGCTGGCGCACGGTGGTGATGTTGATCATGAAGGTCAGTGATGCTGCGGCTAGCGCGTCGCTCGACACCGTGACGGAGAAGAATGACCTGATCTTCCAGGCCGTCGCTCGACGCGTTAGTAGCAGAGGTTAACAGCGATATCACGGTGAGTGGAGCCATCTGCAGGTAGTCCTTTTGAGGCGGAGTGTATCTCAGTGGCAGCGAGGCGCGATGGACTTCGGTAGCCACGATATGATGTGCTGCTTCCTGGACTGAAGATGCGGTGCACCTTATAGACGCAGGAGCAGAGCGGTGGTTGTCGCTTCTAGTACGATGGACCATCGAGCTGATGAAAATTTTCGAAGGAAGCTGCACTAGATTCGTGATGCACCGGGCACTCGTATGTATAACTGTTATTGATGGATTGACTGACTGGATTGTGTCGAGCCCGTTGCGCTTATATAGACGGACCGGTTCAATAGCTTTCGAGAACGTCGGATAATATGTACCTGCGAAGGTTTTCGATCGTACTCGTCGGTGTGCTCGTAGGCGCTTGTTAAGTCGAGACCTTTCGAGGAGTTGTCCGACTAATCGTTGCCACGGGCACAAGTGTGGATGTAAATGTAGATGTAGATGCAATATGTAGGCGATGGCCGTCTCGAATGTTCTTTTTGGTGGCGAAAAATAATTGTGTGTTCGCCACATCTTTTTTTAATTTCCAAATCATATCGTATCGTAAACATCTAAGAGTAGCTCTACAAATTACAATATTACTCGAAAAAATTCTAAATAGGTGCTTAATATACATTAAATTTTTTTTTTTTTAAAGAAAGACAAACATTCCCGGGTTACGAATAACCCAACAATGTTTGAAAATCTCCTACTACCACCACAGAAAATCGAAAATGTTGTTTGTGTTGTGATGGAGGACTTAGCCAGCCGAGGAATCGAACACGCTACGCCCGGATGGGACGCAAACGCGATGCCCACTCAACCACTGACTGGTCGAGTGGGCACGGAATATCAACATAATGTTGGTAGGTAGATACGGGTACTGTCGCCCGTTCATTGTATCAAAGTTTCCAACTTCCACTCAATCTAGGTCACTCAAAGAGGTTTATGACGCTTGGTGACAAGCAGGATTGTCTAGGTTCACGCGGCAAGGTTAATCCAGGTCTTTAAGGCAGATGCGTCTGCCCACTAGCTTCGTGGTGGGCCTGATCAGAAGGTGCAGGTTGAGGTAGACCCTTCGACCTCTACAGCCGGACTCTCGAGACGTCTAGACCCATCGCCTTGCATCGCAGTGGGAGGTATGAATTCATACGTACCTCACTCCTTGAGACAATGATCTCCAATCCCAGTTCACAACTTCCCCGCAAACCTTTTTTGCATCTCCATTTGCACAGTCCCTCACGGAAAATATATTACTCATGACCCTCTGACCTTACGCCGAAGTCGCCAAAAATTAATATGATGTTCGTATTAATTCAAATCCAATTTATGATGTGATTATATCATTATATCTCCCGTTATCCATGCGTTCTGCGTAACTCTGAAAAAAAAATTTGTGCGGGAAAAAGCAGTGGAATTTGGTAAAATGTGAGGTTAATTTTTTAAACTTTTACCATCATGCAGAAGTTTATCCCCAGGACACTCTTTAGAACTGATCGTTACGCACGTTTAAACAATACTATAATTTACTTGCAATAGTATGCGGAAACAATTAAACATAATTTGGAAGCAGGAATATGTAAAATTTACGGAAAGCATACATATATAACATAATTTTTCAAATTACATAAATCTTTTCAGAGATCCAGATAAAAGGTATTTCTAAAAAAATTTCAAAATAAAGGGCATTATTTATCGCATCTGCATATTTATTCGTCCGGCATGTTTGTGACGAAATAAATAATCAAACACAAGGTTGGTTCGCTTTGCTTTTTCCTTTGACCCGAGTGGAAAAACGGGAGTGTCGCATATTTTAGCTTTAGATATCCCTCATATATTTGTGTTTACAAAAGGCCCGTTATCCTTCCCTTATTTCGCCGACTGGGCCGATAAATAAATAAAGCATTTTCTGAGTTCCTGTCCATAAAATATAATTTTAGTGTGTGAATGAGATGAAGTCTTTTATCGGGGAGCTTTGGGATTATTTAACTTGCTTATTGTAAGCAAAAATATATAATGTAGGAACATTGTTTGACCTAAATTTATTATTAGAGAAATAAATTTATATCCGTACTTTTGTTTATGTTGCTGAGTAAACTTCGTTGATGTACCAATATATATAAAAAATCAGTTATAATACAAAATACATATGAGTCTTATAATTTCAATACCCGCTATATCCGATTTTTCGATAAAATGATCTGAGTATGACATCTTGTTCACATTTTTGCGAAGGACAGGAGGAACCTAAAATTGAGTTTCAAAATCTCCCTTATCACGACAAAAAACTAAAATTGCGAGTGAAAAACAAAACCCGCTGTATCATTCAAAAAGTTATCATCAAAACCCGCTGTATCGAAATTCAACCAATTACGGGCCCAAAATGGCGCTATGTCCATTTTATTTATCGAAATGATTTAAATTATGCTAGACATATATAAAAAATTAACACTTTTCGACATCACATTACTCCATTTCATTATTCAAAAAATTAAAAGCAATTATTTATTTACGCTAGAGATGTGACTGTTTTTTGCGATTTTCTCGATAAAGTTGTTCCAATTTTTTAAGAAATAATGGCGATATAGATTTTTTCGTTAGTTTTTTTTTCTAGTCTTTAGTAGTTTTTTCTTAGTTTTGACACACAGTCCTTGCCTTATTCACATTCATACACCGCCTCATACATACTCTTCTATTTTTCTGACTCTCGACCTGACTCAATATCTGGTTCTCTTGATCATGCCATGTCTTCCTCGGGCGTCCTTCTACCATTCAAATTTGAGTCGTAAATTCTCCATTAATTACTTTCTTCGTTCATTCGCTGAGCTTGTCCAAACCATAAATTAAAATCAAATATCGTGGATTATGGCTCTTTTGAGCTTGAGACAGCTTGAGGATATTACGGGTTCGATTTCCAACATCAGAAAAAGTATATCTTACGGATTTTGTTAATTCTTGCTTCTGATAAAGAAACTCTCAGTGGGGGGATGTATTGTATGGATAACTCCGATAGATCAGTTTTAATATCCCGTTCTTTCTCATAAAAATACAACTTTCTCATATATCAGAAAGATATATCACAACTGAGTTCTCGGTAGCACGAGAATACGGTGCCTCGTGTCAGCCTCCACAAGACGGTTTGTATGTGAACGTATCAAATAACTTGAACATTCCTTATTTTACATCTCCTTCTCCGCCAGACTGGAATAAGCCGTTCATTCACTGGCCAGGAATTCACAGAGGGCCAATATTTGTTATGTCGGTCAAGCATAATAATGTACATAAACCCATTCGGAATTCAGTCAGTTAAAGGACTGAAAGGATGATGAGGGCGAAGCATTCAACTGTATCAGTTCGCATTTCTCACATTTCTGGCGTTTCTGACGTCACTACTGCTATTGTGCTTTGTCAAATATTTGGGAAGAAATGTGAGTTCATTAAGATAAAAGCGAATATTTTGTCGAAATAAAAAAAAACCCATATTCAAATATCAAAAACTCCTACTGTGCTTTGTCAAATTTTTGGAAAGTGAGTGCTTTTGCATCTTAAATGTGAATTCATGTAAGATAAAAGCAAATATTTTGATGTAATCAAAAGGCCCTTATTTTCAATTATCAAAAATTTATAACTGAATATGTAAATATTTATTTAAAAGTCCTTTTACCACAATGTAAAAAATAATGCAAAAACCAAAGCCTCTAGGATAAGACTTGACACCATTTTTCTTTACTACAATATTATGTTTTGAGAAAGCCCAGCAGATGAATTATTTAAAATTATGCAATATTTTTAATTTTTGAAACCTCAATTTTATCATCACGGATACTGTGTGAAGGGTCTGAAGGTTAGCGCGATAGCTCAGCGGTTAGAGGTTAGAGCTGGGGCCCCTTACAACAGAAGTTCTAGTGTTACCATCCTGGTTGCGGTTACAACTATTTTAGACCTATAGTTTGATAGATAAGATAAGTTGTGTTTATATTTTTTTTACACTTGATCCACAAAAGAGGCCCTGAGGAAAAAAAAATTCCCAGGACCTATGTCATCTTTGGGGATGCTGTGCCGAGGGTCTTTTTAAGGAAAGAAAGGAGAGTCTTTTTATGGAAAGTCAAAAGGAATCTAGGTGGTCAATGTGTCTAGAAGTGATGATGAATCCATCCCACCACTGCGGTGGAAGGCGATGGGTCGAGAGAGTCCGGCTGGAGAGATCTGTTTAGGTCTCCCTAAACCAATCTCTCCCGATCTGGTCGGGTTTTCCGAAACCTATTCCGGTTCAGTCGACAATTTACATTTTCAATATCAAAATTCAAATATTTAGAAATAAAATTATTAATATCTAAAATACACACTGGAAAGATTGTTTTATCTAAATTTAAGAACAATTTTTGTTTTTGCAAAGTGATAAAAAATAACCAATATAGAGGTGTATTTACAAAACATGGGAATAATATCAAAATTTAAATAGTTAGAAATAAAATTGTTAATTTCTTATATATGGGTGCAATGGAAAGATTATTTTATCTAGATTTTTAGAATAATTTTTGTTTTGCAAAGTGATAATAATGACCAATATAGGGTGTATTTAAAATTTAAATTGTCGCTACTGCGACTAAACTGGTTTAAGTTTTGGAAATACGCCAATACGCTTCCACCACGCAGTAGGTGGCAAACGCATTGGCCGCCAAGACCTAGACAAACCTAGCCCCATGAACCAGTGCGCCCCTGCTAAGTCACCAAATGTCGCGAACCACTTAGGGTGACCAATGGGTGTCAGATATCCAATATATGACCGGGGGTGTCGGATATCCAATAAATGGTTCCCGGGGGGGGGGGGGGGGGGGGTACCCTTACACGCCTCCCAAATTGAAACCCATAACTGAAGTCGCATGTAATTAAGTTCTCGGAATTTAAACTCACACAAATTTTTTGCATGTTCTTAAAATAAATTGAATTATTATTTTAGATTTCCTCTTTGTGGTATTTCATTGTTGCCCAAAGTAGTTGGGCTTAATTGCGGTTAATTCATTATGAATTATCAATATGCTACGGCTGTTATATTTTTAGAAATTGTTGATTTTACGTCTTATCGTATAAAGCACTAACTCCCACTTTTTATTGGTCGTATCAATAAAGTCGGTATTCATTAAAATTTTATGTTAATTAAAAGGAGTACAAATATTGACGAGTAGGTACTTAACTCATTTACTCGATGAAAACATACAACGTGCTTAATAAATTGCCATCCATTAAAACGATGATGCTGTTTTACTTTTAAATTCAATGTATTTATGTACACAGTGCTGTCAGTCGTCAACACTGTAAAGATAAATCTACAGAAATATGTTGTGGACGTAGCAGTGTGCCCGGAATATTATTATTAGTAATTTTTTACTAAACTTCTGATGAAATTGTTCGAAGATTTTCAAATGTCTAAAATCTTTCTTGGACAGGTAATTAATTTATTTGGTTTACTTCTCAGCCTTCCTCTTTCATCTCCTTTCATATCCATCTCTCTTCAGCTTCACTCTATTCAGCGTCACTCTCTTCAACCTCACTCTCTTCAGCCTCACTCTATTCTCAGTATCGCCCTGGTACCGCTACTTGCTACTTGCTTGAAATGGCTTTAGCCATTTGGTGACCAGATCTGAATAGCCAGGTACTTCCCCACCTTCCTCTTCCCCATCTCTTTCTACTCCCCACTACCTTCAGCCTCACGACATACCCTAATTGGGGATGCCATTGTCTAACTGGCTCCAGACGGGAGCAGCTGGGACTCTTGTGAGGTATTCACATAAAAAAACTCTATTTAGACTCACTATCTTCAGCCTCACTCTCTTCAATCTCACGTCATTCAGCCTCACTCTATTCAACCTCACTCTTTTCAGCCTAATTCTCTTCAACTTCACTCTCTTCAGAATCACTCTTTTCGGCCTCACTCTCTTTAGATTATTCAGATTCTCATTCTATTCAGATCCTCACTTTATTCAGCCTAACTCTCAACATTCTGGGGCAAAGGAGTCAAAAGAACTTAGTAAACTTATAAAAATTGGCGAAATGTTTGTTTTTTTTTTCGAGTAGATCACACTTCTAAGAACGATCCATTCAGTGTTGTCAGTCTTCAATAACTCGATTGCAAAACAGGAAGACTTTCTTTTTTATCGGGATTTACAAAAAAATATATTGCCCGATCAATTATTACTCCCCTTGGAACGCAATTACGAGATGACCGGCCTTGCCATTCGAAAGAGCGGTCATTTGTTAGGGGATAATAATAATGTTCCACAAAGAGGAGTGGTGATAAATCAAGCCGGGTGGCTCATCCTTCAAGGGAAGGAATCCCGCACCCAAACACACCCTTGCGGAATCCAACGTTCCGCAGATCCATTCTTCCATTGTTCATATCGAATAATATAAATGATCGCGCGTAGGTCTCAGAAAAGAGCAAAAACTGTAGGTGGTTTTAAAAAAATACTTTTATCTGAAAATAGTTTTAGTACTCGACTTTGCAAGGCATTATACTTCTTAGTAAGAATATTTATTTTGTGTTATCAAAATCTGTATTAAGAAGGAATATCCAGACATTTCAAATCATATAATCATGCAGTAAAATAAATCAATTCATTGTTTGGGAAAGCTACTTTCCAGAATTTTAATTTTAGTTCAAATAAAATCATAAAAAAAGATCCGGCCCTTGTTTTGTGACGAAAATACTTCAGTTTGTCTATTTTTTACGGTCTTACAAACTTATATATTAAAAAAATATACATTTTTATTTTGCTTGAAAAATTACTAATACTTATGGTCAAAAAATAATTACAAAAGAACATAATTTCAATTGTTTTATCATTACGAGTTTGAGCATTTTTGAATGTGGGTTTTTATCGAAGCAATTTTAATAAAATCGATATTGAGTTATTATGTTCAAATGCTAGTATGGAGAATAATTAATCTTTTCCATCGTAACCGCTCTGTACCATTGCAAGGGTACGATCGCAAGATCATCATTCGATGAAATTTAAGTTCTCGGCCGCTGGTTAATGGCGCTTAATAATAATATTCTTCTATGAACTAATTAGAAAAACTAAAGGTAATTTTCATATAAAGTAAGTTTGTGACATTATCTTAAAGTCATATACTCATTATTTTTTTAAAACAGCACAAAGTAACGAAAACGTTATAATCAAATCAATTTCCGATTTGGGAGGCAGGTATGGGGACCGCCGTTCCGGGAACCATTTATTGGATAACCGACATCTCCGCTATAGGTCATCCCAAGTGGATCGCCACGTTTGGTGATTTAGTTGGGATGCTTGGGTTCACGGTATGAGGTTTGTCTGGTTTGTTCTTGGTGGCGAATATGTTTCCCCACTTACTGCGTGGCGGTCCGGATCGGAAGAGATTTGTAAACCTAACCTAACCTAGACCTCTCCATCCAGACTATCTCGACCCATCGCCTTGCACCGCAGTGGGAGGAATCGATTCATACATCCGTAACTCCTGAAGATTTATTGGATTGATCCCAGATTTTAGCTCAATCCTCATTTTTTTCTTCCCAGAACTTCTCATTCTTCTTAATTTCCTTAAAAAATCCTCCACACAGCATCCCCAAATATAACGTCCTCAAATATAGACCCTGAGGGATTTTTTTTCTGAGGGCCTCCTTCGAATTATAAACCCATGATGAAGAAACCACTGGTTTTAAAACATGTTGATAAAAGCGGCGTTAACTATTTTTTTCATTTTTTTTCTGCCAATAGATTTCAACACTTTTTATAATCGTTTTTCCATAATGAACCATTATAAAGCAATCATCTAGCGTCGTACCTTTCTTCGGCTGCTAAATGTATGTTCCACTATAGCTCGTGATTGGAATAACGAAGTGATCTGAAAACAGTTGTGTTGACACACAAATTAATAACAAAAATTTTCCAAAATTGCACGACACCAGAGCTAACCGAAATTTAAGGTATTTTTTCCGATATACGTAAGTAGGTGCCTATTTTATTTATGTGATTAGGTAGCTACAAAATTAAATGCAGCTACAGATTGCAAATCAAATATGAGGCTGAAAATATTTTATCTACTTACTGTGCGAACAATATTTTTTCAAGTGATGACAATTTGTACCCACTAAGCTACAAAATAAGTAAGTAAAAAAAAATTTTAAATAAATTTTTGGTATCCAACCAATTTTCTTTTTATTAATCGTGTTCTTTAAAAAGAAAGTGACGTTAAAAAACCAATAAGTATCAACAAGTTCCGAAGATCAATTTCCTCCCCCTAAGTGTGTTTGTCGATATCTCAATTGTTCGCGCGGAATCCACCCGCCCTTTCATCAATGTCCGAGGGATCGACGGACTACATTGCTTGAGGGGTGGCCCAGTCCCACCCCCTTTCTTCGCCAATCCTCCGCACGTATTTAATACTGAAATTATTCTGTGGAATAATTCGGAAAGCGTAATTAATTTTCAGTAATCGACCATTCAAATGCAGAATTAGTCTAAAGCATAATTATTAATCGATGGCATTTGATAAAAGGTTTTGGAAATTATAATTAATCATCTACTAAAAATGTTTGACTGATCTCAATATTAAATAATATAATTATTAAAAAGACCATCAAAAAGCGAGGAAAAAACGTAAAGGAAATTCCGCCTAGTAACTATTTCTGGAAAAAATCATTTTAAATCAAAACATATTTTGGAATGTTTTTTAATGCTCCCAAAACAGCTTTAAGAACATTTCTGAACACTTTTATGAGTATTTTTTTTAATGTGAAACGCATTGAACGCCTTTTAAATTTTATTCAAAATTATTTAAAATTTTGTAGGTTGGAAAAATCCTTGAACTTTTTCGCTTCATTCTGCGAAAAATATTTTTAGTGTTAATTTACATAAACTCGCTAAAGCTAAAGTTTGTATTTGCAATGAATAATATTACTCAGTTTAGCCTGAAAATTATTCAAAGGCATATAAAAACTCCCATTAATGTTTCATTTCAATTCAGAATCAGCGTTTGTTTTGTATTTTCTTAAAAAAATCTTTGTAATATTTACACAAAACGGAGTCAAAGTGTCGCAGATCATAAATCACCCCAGGATTACGAGAAATAAACACCACTCACAATATTGCTCCAGAAAGTGTATGGCAAATATAATCCCTCTGACTTATACCTTCTTCTTATATAATATTATTATACACCGTCTCTCGTTTTCTCAATTCACATCCCGGGATATTCTAGTTTACTCCGCCGATCACTAGATGGCACTAGATAGCAAAGAAAGCAAAACGAAATGAAACAAAATAGGGCAGATTGCTATTAAAGAAATGGATACACGCTGTTTGTACAAATCTTGACATTTATCTCCGCTGAACGATAAAATGTCTGCTAGTTCATGAGTGCTTTAAATTTGAAAAGGGACTCAAACACGAGAAGTAAAATCCTTTTGTGAAAGTTAAGAAACAGGTTCACGCGCGCTGGAATTTTATATAATTTTAAAGGAATTCCACTTTACCGAGAAAATGCTCTCGAAGAAAATACAGTTATTGTTTGCTTGGGTTTGGCAAAATTTACACATCCATAGCTACAGATCGTCGACGGCTTTAATTTGTTCCAAGATAAAGCATCATATTTATTGTTACTTTTCTTCTGAAATGTCAAATACTTACAGCGTTGAAATAAATATATGAACGAAATTGGAAATACAAAACACTCTAAAATATTCTGAAAGATTTAAACCTGAAATGGCATATTAAACATTAAGCTAACATTATATACATATATTTAAAAGTTTTTACATCTAAAAACAAATACTCACATTAAAACTCTAGACAACAAAGAAAATTTTCCTTGTAAGTGTATTTGTTAAAATTAATAACGAAACAGCAAAGGAAATTATCTGCCTGTAATTTATTATCAGTTTCGTAAAAATCATTTGAATTCATTTTAGTATTATTAAACACTCATGAATTGCAAATTTGGCACGAAGGACACACATTTAACGTTATTGGGTGAAAATAATAAATGTTTGTAAATACAATAAATTGAGAAAAATTACCTCCTTACTTAAGGCAGTATTCTCTTCTTTTTCTTCACATTTCCAAAGTGTAAATATTCAAAAATGTCTCCTTCAAAGGATTTTTCGAAATGCGCATTATTTTAAAAGTTATAACCATTTTAATGTCTCGGTTTAGACGGAATTTAACCAGAATGTAAATAGACCAAAATTTTAAACGCATTTTTCTCCAAACCACTTTTTCGAGACGGTTGACACGATATCTCAAGTTCTACTAAACAAATTTACTTGAAATTTGATGAGTCTTCTCTATACATTCCTCTATAGCGGGAACTAGAACTATAACAAAATATCAATTTTTAAAAAATTTGGAAAGTCAAAAAAACTGGTACAAAAACGTCTTTTTTATTTCAGACAGCCGCCAAAAAATGTTTTTTCTTACTTTTCCCTGGTTCGGGCTGTAGCCGCATTTGTTTGGATTAAGAATTATTATATTTTTTTTAGATTACTGGGAGGATTGCAATCGTGTGAACGAGGGCACGCCATTTTTTGAGACCCCCCACTTCAACACCTTGTAACTTTTTGAATTTTTAGTTTTTTCGTTCGACTCTTTTTTTAATGTTTAATAAATATTTGATAAAATAATGGTTGGTAAAAAAATTGTAGGTTTTTTTTTATTGCTCCTGAAAAATCACCTTATAATTCATGCTTCTAGATCAGAATACTCCCTTAAAAAGACTCCATTACTTAAAAGTAATGAAGTCTTTTTAAGGGAGATTTTTCTTAATAGTCTTTTTAATTCGTAGCAGAAGTTGCATAAATATGATTTGAGATTTGACGTATACTTATGTTAAATTACTATTTTTTTTTTAACGAAAACAAATAACTTTGTGTACACCACTACTTAATAATGACGCCACAAGGAGAATTTGCGAATTTTGAAGAAATATTTTAGTTTTGTTTATTTTATTCTATAATTAAAATACAAAAAAAAGTTCAGATCAACAATCTAATGCACAGTCGGTGTCTTCGCTATTATACATTTTTTGACACAAAATATGTAAATATATGAAAGTGAATTTTAAAAATATTTCCTATTTTAAAGGCCTATTCGTATGATATTTGCTGCCACTGTTTGGAGCGAAAACCGAGTGTTCTTACTATTAAAAACTAGGCGGATTTTACTTCTGCTATGGGTAGCGAAACGTTGTTGATTTATGCTTTTCTAGTCAGTCACGTTCGTACCGTCCGTACGTGAATAAATACATACACTGTAATCGTGCGTGACCAGTGATAAAAAGTATTTTATTATTGAAATGGATAGAGTCAGCGCCTGTTTCGCAAAACGCGGAAAGATACCACCTACCCAGGCGGTCTGGCGGGATTAACGGGGTGCTAGTTTCGCGCCACCCGCGAGAGCTCATACAAATATCCGGTGGTATCCCCCTTGATGTTTTTCGCCACCCACAGCGGCAGCGAATATTGCTTATATATGAATAGGCCTGAATGAACCAAGTTGCTATTAAATTGATGCCCCTGACTAGCTAACATTTCTAAACATATCTAATTTTGTGCTGTTGCACTTTCACCAACAAATCTCAGATCAGAAATTATTCACCAATTCAGATCAGAAATAATTCACCAATAATGGCTTGTCGGCAAGGGGAAGCGCTATATGACGTAATACCAAATACTATCCTTAATTTAATTATTGTGGGAAATAATATGCAATTTAAAGACGAGTTGGTAGGAATAGAGTGGGTAATGACTTCGCGGTACTTAGTTTTATATATTACTAGCTTTTTCCCGCGGCTTCGCTCGCATGGTATTACGGGAAATTACTGTAGCGCTTGCACTTATCAATTATCTCCCCCCCCACCCCACCCCCATCCCCTCCCGCATTCCATATATTCATTCCCTTACATTCAGTTTTCAAACATCTCGCCTACCACCTAAATTTCATAATGCTATAGCTCAAAGAAAAAAAGAATTACTTATCCAATTTTGTTCATTCGTTCGGAATTTATGCGCCTACAAACATTTCGGAAGTTCGTTAATATAATAAAAAATACTCTATCAGTCAGTCTTTATAATCGTTACGAATTATATTTTTAATACAGGAACTCAAATCTGACATTTATTCCAAGCTTGTCCAAAAAAAACACGAATTCTAATATTTAAATTTTCTACAGTGTTAGCTGACCAGTAGACTGAGTGCCTACCAGCATAGAGCCCAAAAATATATCAACATTGTTTCCATGGAAAAGATTTTTTTCTGACGTTAGCAAAAACTCGCTTTTGTTAGCGACAGAAAACGTATAACAAATATAATATATTAATATTTATAATTTCATAACGCCAGAGCTTACCATTATATACAACCTGTAGTCTGCGCATATAATTTAGCTTTATATTGGTGAAAGAATTATTAAAGTCTTTATATCGTGTTATGCGTGAAAAGGTCATAAACGAACTCGAGCAGTTTCGCATTTATAATATTAGTATGGATTTACATTGTCGATATCTACAAAAGTTGATAATATAATAATGGCTGATGAATATTCAATTACCAGTTTCATGAAAATATTATCCGAAAACTTTTTCCGGGCGTGTCAAACAAATATTTATTCATGCAAATAATGGTTTAAATTCATTACATCATCTTTAAAAATAGATTTAATGATAAAATATTTAATTTTATATAATGTGTTCAAATTAACATTTATTAGGTAATTTGGCCATTTAACGGCCAAGCATTTATAAAGAACCCCCTTTTTTAAAATCGTTTTTAATGTTTTGGATAAAAATATGTTTCCGCTTAGATTTTCACTGAACACAAGATTCTTCTAATTTGTACAACTAGCAATATTATAAATGTTTAGATTGGACAGTAAAATCCTATCATTACAGACTGAGAAAAAACCACTTTAAAAAGTTTTGAGATTTTCACGACCAAAAAGTATTATTGTGATTTATTTTTGGTTTAAATAATAATAATTAGATTACACATCTGCCACGATGACAGACAATTTAATGCTGTCCGAAACGTTGGCTAAAGAAGGATGTAGCGAAACACGGCATAACACCCTAAAAATCACAATAACGTCACAATAAAACGTCACAAAAAATCACAATAATCTAATAATAATTCATTATACGTCTGATGATGGACCCTGTAATTCTGTCCGAAACTTTAGCTAAAGAAGAAGGTAGCGCAACACGGCATAATACACCAAACATAAATCACAATATCTTTAAAAAAAGTCACAAAAAATCACAATAATCTAATAATAATTCATTATACGTCTGATGATGGACCCTGTAATTCTGTCCGAAACTTTAGCTAAAGAAGAAGGTAGCGCAACACGGCATAATACACCAAAAATAAAACACAATATCTTAAAAAAAAGCATATTTATAAGTACCAGAGTAAGCATATGACTTGCCTTTGCTGAGTAAGATATGATTTATTTACATACCATTGGGTATATTTACCCGAGGAATGTTATATGGAATACCAACATTATTTCTGAATCAATCTCAATCCCATTCTACAAGAAATTATTCTTAATATTCACCTTCATAAATGCCAACAATATTTCTGACGTTTTATTTAATTTAAACTGCGTTACTTTTCTGTCAACTTCCCAAAAAAGGTATTCAATTAATTTGTGTGAGTATAAATCAGAAATCGGAATGCAACAATGATGAAATTATGAATGTGTAGTTTCCAGGATATAAAAAATATATTTTTCTTGACAAAAAATTGTCGACTAACTTTTTTTGTCAATAGTCTGGTAGTAGAGTGGACGTTATCTTTATTACAAACACGTATGCCGCAACCCGGTCATCGAGAAATTTGAACAATAGTTATTTTACCAATTGTTGCTGTCACTGTCGTTCTTACCGCTCGAATACTGGACGAAAGGAAAACTGCACCTCAGGATAATAATATCTAAATAAGATCACAAAAATTTATAAAAAAAGCAAAACGTTTCAGCACGCTAGTGGTTGATATTTTTATTACATTGAATTTGCAGTAGTGTCAAAAACCAGAGACAAAATTTGGGAATACGTTTGTACGGAAAAACGCCGCCTGGTGTCCTCTTAATCTTAATGCTTATTGACCATTGTGTTGCATGTGGGCTGATTTAAATGTTATTTTATGTGTAGAGCTCAATTTGGGCGTCAATAATGTAAAAAAGTTGGTATATAAAGTAAAGTAAATTTGCAAATGGTACCTA
Organism: Glyphotaelius pellucidus; assembly: GCA_936435175.1. Taxonomy (NCBI): domain Eukaryota; kingdom Metazoa; phylum Arthropoda; class Insecta; order Trichoptera; family Limnephilidae; genus Glyphotaelius; species Glyphotaelius pellucidus. Next base: position 9,792,711 of record OW386545.1, on the reverse strand, counting down.
TGTTACATGTTCATTCTATAATTTTATAAAATCTTTTTTCCAATTAATAAAGCAAATGTTTTTTTTTTGCATTAATATTTAATATGACATCGCATCTCATTTTCTGAGAGAACAAACGATAATAAAAACATTGTTAGTAATGAAAATGATCATTCGAGTTTTGAGCTTACAACTTTCATAACGCCAGAGATAGATTGATCACTCTAGAAAAAAGTCCGGGGTAAACTTCTGATAAGGCAAAAGAAATGCTGAAAACTTGTTTTGTTCTTTAATGTTAACTTAATTTTTAACGTTTTTGATAAACTGATGAAGATCATCACTTTATTAGGAACGTACCGTATCTCTAGTGAAATTCAAATAGCATCCCCTATATCTGAAATCTGCGTCCTCTTCTACACACCATGAAGGTAGGTACCTACTATAAATATTCGCTACCCCCAGTGAGTCGTTGCCCGTAGTGCCGCGCGTCGAATACAATGCATGGGAAACGGGAAGGCTTTAGCGGCAAACGAAGGCTACGAAGGCTACGAAGGCTACGGGTGCTACGGAAAGCTCAGAAAAGTCCAAATCCGCGTGTATTGCGATTTACATAACGTAATTTAAGAATCTGTACCATCCGGAGTCTCGCCGGGTTGAAACTATTGTTTTGTTATTTTTTAGACACGCAATTTAAATTCAGTCCGCTTGCCGGGACACCGTGGCTTATTGAAGGCACGTTTAAAGGCTCTCGTTTTATTTATTTTTATCTACAACATAAATAATTATTTAAACATCAGTATTTGTTAACAAGAATCAAATCTGGGTTTCTATGGGCAGTTGTTTCATAAAAATGAAATAATAACAGAACTTCAATAGAACTTTCACAGAGCTCGAAAATTAACTTAGAAGTTCAAATTTTTTGAAATAACTGATTGTATTCTTGAGAGTGTATTAAACCTTTTGTAATTGAGCTTTTTTACTAATAAGCTAACACTGCTCAATATAAAAGCCTAGCTATGACAATTTATTACGCCTGCAACTCTATTTTATACACAAATATACAAATCAATAATACAGTAATAGATTTATTTTTTTAATTTGAAGGAAGTACAATACTTAAAAAAAATGTTAAATGTATTAATTCACTATTTATTTTGTAAATGTTAGTCGTACATAGTTATTTGAGCTCTAACAACAACTGTAAAACTTGGCTCATGCTTGTATCTTCACTTATTTAATTAATTTATTGTACTTCGTCCTGTTTTCCTATGAACTGCCATTTTTTGTATGAGATGTACATTAACCTCTGCAGAAACCCCAGTATTTATGATATTTTTTTATGACAAGGTTACATTTTCACTCATACCTCAAGCGATTCATGAAATCTTTTAGAGAATTGTTATTGTTGTTTTACATAATTGTTTTTGTAATTTTTAAAACAATTATTGATATCATTCATTGTATGCGGAAGTGCCTTAGAAGCTACCAAGCATTTGTTTTACAGCAAACAGTTGTGACTGCTTTTCATTTTTTTTAGATAGAGCATAAAGCTTCACAACTGTGTACAAAATAAAATATTTTTTATATTTCATTTAATGCTTTTACATTTTTATTTAACAAGAGAATTGTATAATATGATCCACGCTAGAAGTTCACGTATGTTATGGAGGGCATTTTACAAGAATAAGTTAAATTTAGACAAGAAAGCTTTTAGCTTTTTTTACATGAACTCCACACAGTAGACCCTGAAAAAAATAATTTCCCTGAGGGCCTTTGTCATCTTTGGGGTTGCTGTGTGGAGAGTTTTTTTATAAAAGGAAAGATAGGAGGGTTTTGGGAACGAAAAGGGTTTAAGGGGTGGGTAGGAATCTGGGGTTCAGTGTGTCCTGGTCATCCGCCTCCAAAACCTAGACAAACCTCTCCCCATGAACCCGGGCACCCCTGCTAAATCACCAAACGTTGAGGTGACCTTTGGCAGAGGTGTTGGTTATCCATTAAAGGTTCCCGGGGCGGCGGTACCCATACCGCCTCCCAAATTGAGCTGTAAACAATTTAAAAAAATTACAGCAATTTAGGCAAGTTCCAACACAAACGGAAATAAATATTAAATTTTTAAAATAAATAATTAGAACGATTGCAACCAGTTCATAATAAGTATTTTTAATTTTCAAAAGCAGATGTTTTGAGCACGTAAGTGAATTGCATAGCTTAATGGCCTGGCATCTGAAGTGTTTTGGCCAAAGACTGTTTTTTTGGTATTTGTAGTTGGTGTGCAATGTGAGGTACCTCTATTGTGCACGTATTGTTCTAGTATTGCAAGTATTGTATGAGGCTAGCGATTAACTTGCAAAACAATTTGTTGAGTTTTCCAGAATATGCTCACTTTCGACCTTGATCGCTAGGATCGTTTGGAAGTTTCCCGCCCTCATTCAAAGAATCTTGCCTCGGAATTTTATTAAAATGAAGAGACTGATGGACTGAGCTATAAAAGCGCCAGCGTTATTTATCTTGGCCTATTTCAGCGTATCACTGCGAGTGATACGCCGAAATACGCCAAGCCAAATAACACTGACGCTTTTATAGCTAAATCTATCCCTAGCATAAAGATACATATAAACTGCTTATAATGGTAGAGAGCCATTAAGGACACCTATATTTGAATGTTCATCTAATATTTTTGAGATACTTTACTGCGAATTATTTACTTTAAAATTGACAAACGTGGTACTATTTTGAAGCATTAATAAATATAATGACTTCTGTATATTTTCAACGAACCAGTTGATAATCACAGATATAATATGTAAACACTTGATCAATGATTTGTAAGAAAAAAAAAGATGTCAGTAATTTCGGTTCGCGGAATGGCAGTAACAAATAATTTGGAAGAGATGCGAGACATCTCTAGTTAAACTGTCAAACTACTAAGTTAGCCTTTATTAGATTAGATTATCGATCATCCTAACATGAGGGAACTTTTAAAATAAATCCAAAAAATGTTTTAAAACATTTCTTCAATTTGGCCACATTTGTCAAAGAACGCTCGAGTGGCTAAATTCTTTTAATTAATTGATAAAATAATATTGATCTAAATTATTTGGCACCGTTTGAAAAACTGTCATCCGCTTGAGTAAGCCGGAATTTTAGTTTCATAACAGTACCTAGTAGCCCCGCCACCCGCTATGTGTTGTATTCAGGGCTTACCCGACTATACGAGCTTTCGCGGAATCTCCGTTGACTGCGCTTAAATTAATATAACATTTTTATTAAAAGCCTCCCTGAGAGTCCTATTTCAGAATTGTTCAATTTCGGTAGGAATTTGTGGATTAAATTAAAAACTGAAAAGAGACGGTCTTATTCCGGTGCAATTGCTGTAATTTGTGGCGTTATAAACAATGTTAGCTTATATTGACTAAAAGCATATCAAAGACAAAAAAGATTTCTGGAAAAACTTGACACTTTTATATCATGCTTAATATATAATATTTTTAATAATGTAATCATTCTTCTTTTTTTAAAGATATTGTAAGTTTCCCTATCATTTTCTTCTATGTATTAATATTTTGGGAATGTTCAATGAGCGACAAACTTTCTTCAACTAGCGTAACAATTTCTCAAGCACTCTCTATTCCAATTTGGAAGAAGGCGAATTTTGAAGATTTTATCATTTTATTTGGTTTTACATTGCTCGAAGTTATTTATACACATTTTTAATGCGTTGGATATAAGATACTATTCAGTCTAAGATGTAATAATGACGGACCATGTTTACATTTCATATAATCAGTCGAGCGACAGACCAATTTAAAACTTTTTCCTCGGATTTTTTGGTGATCATTTTGAATATTTTCTGCACACATTAAAAAAATCTTATCTCCGAATTTTAGAGACACATAAACCGAATAAAGTGCTATATAGTCGATGAATTCACCTATATTTAAATAATCATCCTATATTTATTGGATATATAAAAAAAGTGTTAAAAAATCATAAACATTCTAAACGGAAATATTTTCTGGTTTTTCTAACTGTAAACTCGCGTAGGAAATTGAATTTTGCGTCCACATTAAATATTTTCTATGAAGTTTCTTTTAAATGGTCCAATTCATGATCACACATACAAATATATATATAAACTGGAATTTTTAACGCGCTCACCAAAAATAACTGCAACATGTCAGACAGATGCATTCATGATCTTTAATACGAAAATAATCCGCTTACAAACGAATCCCATTTGGCAAATTTACTTCACAGTAACTTTACGAAAGCCACCCGAAAAATGTGGCATTTCTAATTTTCACTGTATTTTTAAGTCCCATGGTATATAAACACGTTGAATACATTGAAAATTCAATCACTATACACTGGTTTACAAATATGTTAGAAAAATTCACTAAAACATGATAAAAAATGACATTTCTTACGCCAACATTTTAACAGCCACCACAAAAAACCAAAGGGCAGTGACATCTCTTGATTATAATCAGAAGTAGGCTCTTCCAGCATTCTTAAGATATCAGGTTCATACCGCCGGATTATTCAAAAATATTACAAAAAAATGTTTAATGCATCTACGGAAAATTTGAATAGTACTGACAGCAAAGCAATCCGAGGTATTTTAAATGGTGCCATATTGTGTCAAAAAGCGCTCCAGTCGGTATAAGTAAAATTTACAAAATTTTAAGAAACCCCCGGCAAAAAAAGGCCGATAACCTTAAAACGCCTCAACAGATTTTCATGAATTGTATCTAAGAACCATTTCTATTACGTCGGCTTTCAAACAAAAAAAACTGCATCACAATCGGTCCATTCGCTTAGGAGCTACGATGCCACAGACAGACAGACACCCAGATACGTCAAACTTATAACACCGCTCCTCGCGTCGGGGTTAAAAAGATAGTTTAAAATACAAAAATGATTAAAAATAACTAACAACTTACTAAATACCTATACGAAATAATTACAATTATTTGGGAACAAACTTTAAACAATATGATATTCTTCAATAAATTTACAAACAACGGAAGGTAGAGAAAACACAAAGGAGGCTCAAGCATTGAAATTATGAAGGCTGTTTCCGAAGTTAAAATGGCTTTCCAATAGTTTTCATACTGCCTTAAGTGTCCATCAACAGTTTTGCTCGTACACGAGAAAAACAAATAATAAAGGGAAAATCCGCATATTCTACAAAGGAAGATAATATAAACTTGATATTAAATCGATCAACACAATCGATGAAGTCCGATAAATTCAAATCTACTGTGAATGAATTTGGGAAACTGGATATTTCCTTTAACTTTTCGATCAGAAAAAGCAGAAGAAGATGTTTCCGCTCGAAACTTTTCCAGCTTTTATGGGCGAAGTTAAATTGTAATACCAGGTCTAGACATGACGGAGATAGGCCCTGGTAGTAGAAAATGGGCCCTACGGTTGGTACTGGAAGCTGGAATTACTATTCTCACTGATCGTAAAATCTGAATATTCAGAACCATAGCAATATGCATAGTTGTTTACTTAGAGTGTACCTCCTCTCTTAACCTAGCAAATATATTATATTATGCGTTAATTTAATAAAAAAATATGAAAGTTTACTAATAACATTGATACATCGATTATTTGGGTAGTACTTCAAAGAAAGCGATTTCAAATCTATGTCCTTATGAAAACACTTTTCTAATGCGTACATTGCATGAGATAATTTGAAACGTTTTGATATTTAATTTCTTCACGGCGAGTTAAAAAATGCAATATCTGGTTTACAAAGATATTATGCTAGCGAAGTTCCGTGAAAAATCACAAGATATCTCATCATCATCATCATCATCACCATCATCATACAAAATTAGTACGCTAACGTCTCACGCCGTTCCTCATGCAAAAGATGTTGCCACTTTTGTTTTTTTTTAAATTTATTTTATTTTTTATTTAACGTTTAAATCTTTAACGGCAATATCGTTTAAAGCAAAAATACAATATAGTAAAGTAAAAATACAATGTGAACTAGTTTGTTCTCAGTCCTCCCCACTATGTATTCCTGTTCCGAGGCGAACGGTTGACAGCTAGCGTGAGGAACATCGACTGGAAGGCGTAAATACTATTGGATTCGTACTTTTGTGAAACTCTCCGGGTATGTGGAGATGGATGGTATGATTATTATTGTAACTGGCAGCTGTGAATAATAATACCACGTTGTGATTTCTACCCCGCGTCTTTATAGTATATATGATGTCATTGCCTGTCGCGGTTACTTCACCCCGGTGACTAGCTGTCACTGGATCCGAGGAACCAGCACCAGTTCTTATCGATTATAAAATGGTCACCAACACTTAAACACAAAGCTGAACCAAAAGTCGCCCGTAGCACCTAGCAGCAAAAACTTGCGGAGCGGGTTTTTAACTGCTATTCATACATAATTGTAGTATTTAAGCTGAAAGTATTAAAAGATATTTATTTGCATCATGATCATTGTCTTTCAAAAGAAGAAATTTACCTTTCGAATTCGAATTTCGAAACTTGGAAAAATTACGACATCTACCAAATATACAAGACATTAAATTCATACTTTTCGGACACAAAATTAGGTACAACTTATAAAAAGGATCATTCAAAGAATATGGGGCTACGAATGAAATAGCTTGATGTCCATTGAACCCATTTCAGCCAAATAACGCGCATTGTATCATTAAATTATCTTCACTCTAGCATCTGTAAAACATATAACAGAATTACGCATTTCAATAAATAATTATTCATCAATAATATAATGTTGGTATCTAACATGCTTTTTATTTTCTTGCATGTATACCTATGCTTTCTTTTCTTTACACATTTAGTGTTCTTTACACGTTTAGTACTCCTGTGTTCTATGTTCTCTGAACTCCTATGTTCTACACTTTTAGTACTACATTATTTTTTTCTATATTCTATTTTATTTTTCCTTACTCTTTCATATTACTCCATAGCCATTTACATTATTGTATATTCTTTTGTATTCTATAATATTCTTTCATATTATATTATTTTATATTTTTTTATATTCTCGCACATTTTTTATATTGCATATATGTATTTTACTTAACAAATGGACTGCAATCTTTAGAGCACAGGCGTCAGGTGGGAATGCTGTCCTTGTTCTACCGGTATTACAATGGAAGATGCTCCGAGGAACTAGCGTCACTGATCCCCTCGGCACCGGTGCATAGTCGGGAAACACGCCAAACACGCGCTCAACATTTGTACACGGTTGACATTAGTCACATGAGAACGGGTCGTTTCTACGACTCGTTTTTGAGTTCAACAGCCCGGCTGTGGAACGATTTGCCGGCTTCTGTGTTTCCTCCCTCCTACAATATGGGTCTCTTCAAGACCCATGTTCACTCCTTCCTCTCCTCAACAGCACCCTCCACACAGCATCTTCAAAGATGACATAGGCCCTGAGGGAAATTATTTCCCTCAGGGCCTCCTGTGTGGAGTTAATATAAAAAAAAAATATATATATATATATATGTTAAAGTACTGTATAGAAAATCGACCACTACAACACGGGCATGTGCCTAGCACGGTGGTCGAAAAATCATAAAATTCATGTAACAAACATTTTAATGAATAAAAAAAACTTTAAAAAAAAAATCTACTTCAGCGTTTGTCTAGAGCTTGTAAAAGGGCTTGAGATGTTGGATATATTGGATTATGTTTTAACTAAATGTAATACTTTTACTTGTTTATTAAACCTCTACAAATAATTCAAAAACACATAATTAAAGTCATATTATATACAACAAAAATAAAACATTCTCGACCAACTTATTATACAAAGAAACTAAAATATTTAATATACGTAAATTATTTATATTACAAACTTTGAAATATGTATTTAAAAACAAAAATAATTTCGAAATAAATGAAAACAGAATGAGCAAAAGAATAAATAATATATTTTTTTTTTTTTTTTTATATTAACTCCACACAGGAGGCCCTGAGGGAAATAATTTCCCTCAGGGCCTATGTCATCTTTGGAGATGCTGTGTGGAGGGTGCTGTTGAGGAGAGGAAGGAGTGAACATGGGTCTTGAAGAGACCCATATTGTAGGAGGGAGGAAACACAGAAGCCGGCAAATCGTTCCACAGCCGGGCTGTTGAACTCAAGAACGAGTCGTAGAAACGACCCGTTCTCATGTGACTAATGTCAACCGTGTACAAATGTTGAGCGCGTGTTTGGCGTGTTTCCCGACTATGCACCGGTGCCGGGGGGATCAGTGACGCTAGTTCCTCGGAGCATCTTCCATTGTAATACCGGTAGAACAAGGACAGCATTCCCACCTGACGCCTGTGCTCTAAAGATTGCAGTCCATTTGTTAAGTTAGGAGAATCTATCAAACGGACCGCCCGTTTCTGCACAGAGTCGAGGGTTTTTTTCAGGTATTTTGGGACTCCAGACCAGAGGTGGCTGCCAAATTCAACCGTGGGGCGCACTTGCGATTTGTACAGGGTTAGCAGTTGTGTACTATTAAAGTATCTGCGGGCCCTGTACAGTACGCTCAGTTTCTGAGAGGCTAACTTAACTCTGGCCTCGATGGAGCCCCCGTACCTGAGCTGGTCACTTAGAGTTACACCAAGCATATCAATGGAAGGCCTGTTCGGGAGATTGCTTCCGTTGAAGGAGACTAGATTATCATTCCGATCCCTTTTAGACGTAATCAGACATGATTGGGTCTTTGAAACATTAAATTCGACGAGGTTATTCTTACCCCAAGAGAAAACACTCTCGAGGTAACCGTCCATTCTTTGTTTCAAAGCCCTCCGAGCCATTGGGATTTGTGAGCCCTTTGGGGGCTTGTCAAACAAAAAGCTATCATGGACTGTACTGTCATCCGCGTAACAATGAATCGGTGCACATGTCAAGAGGTCATTGATGTGCAACAGAAACAAAGTCGGAGACAGAACCGATCCCTGTGGGACGCCAGCATTTATCGAATCCGAGGAAGAGGTGAAACCATCAGCAACCGCCTGAATCGACCTCTCCCTCAAAAAGTCGGCAATCCACGTACACAAGGAAGCGGGAAGTCCGTAAGAAGGCAGTTTGTTGACAAGCCCTCGGTGCCAAACCCGGTCAAAGGCCTTGGAAATATCCAGTGCAACGGTTTGGGTCTCACCAAAGCGTTCCAGGCACCGCCCCCAAACATGTGTCACATACGCGAGAAGATCACCGCACGAGCGGTTCCGCCGGAATCCGTATTGACGGTCGTTAATAATTTTGTTCTTCTCGAGGTATGTGAGTAGTTTGTCGTTGACCACACGTTCCATCACTTTTGACAGAACAGATGTGATCGCTATGGGGCGGTAGTTGGCCGGGTTAGAGCGGTCACCTTTCTTTGGAATAGGGTGAATGATCGCTTTTTTCCAACCAGAGGGCACAGACCCAGACTTCAGGGACATTTTGAAAAGCTTCGTCAAAATTGGAGCTATTTCTGCAGCGCACCTCTTCAATACCAGGGCAGGTATTCCGTCAGGCCCACTAGCTTTATTAACATCAAGCCCTCGTAAGACTTGGAGTACATCCCGATGCCGAATCCTCAGCTTTTTCATACGAAAACCGCAGTGAGGAACCGACGGCGGGATAGCACCTTGGTCATCGAGGGTCGAGTTTTCCGCGAACATTTTGCCTAATAAGTTAGCCTTTTCGGCGGCGGTATTTGCTAGAGAGCCGTCAGGTCTGGTAAGAGGTGGCAGACTGGGTTTGCAGAAATTGCGACCTATAGAGCCCGCAAGCGACCAGAACGCTCTGCTACCATGCGGGCAGGCAGCCAGCTTTCTGCTGACCTGCAGGTCGTGCTCGAATTTCGACCTATTGATGATTCTCTTACTTTCCTTTGCAATTTGGTTGTATAATATTCTGTTTTCGGACGTTCGAGATGTGTTGTAGGCTCGGTAAGCCGCGTTTTTTCGTCGCACTGCTTCAGAGCATTGTCGACTGAACCACGGCTTTGAGCCCACACCAGTTTCCTTAATAGTGGATTGGATGAAGCCATCCATCGCGGACGTGATGACTTCACCAATTTCCTGGGCACATCTTGAGGGATCCGAAGTCCGAAAACAGACAGCTGACCACGGGAAAGCATTAAAATGTGCCCGCAGACCGAACCAATCTGCAGACCTATAGTGCCACACTTTTCTTTTCAGCCTCTCGTTTGGCGGTCTGAAGGTTACGGGGATTGATGACGTCACCAGGCAGTGGTCCGACGATCCTAAAGGCGCTGTGACGTCAATCTTGTAACCGTGTGGCACAGTGGTTAAAAACAGGTCTAACAGATTAGAGCGGTGAGACTGGACATCAGGAACCCTTGTAGGCTCCTGAACCATTTGCTCCAGTCCGTGGCAAAGGGCAAAGGACTCCGCTTGTCGTCCAGCCGAGTCTGTTGATCCCGAGAACTTCAACCAAGGTTCGTTATGAACATTGAAGTCCCCCAGGACCACAAACTCTGCCGTAGGGAAGCGGGGCAAGAGGTCATCAATAGTGTTGCTTAAATGTTTGAAGAGCTCGGACGTGTCTGATTCGCTAAGGTTAGGTGAGCGGTATAAACACGCATAAAACCTTACCGTACTGGCAAGATTGACGCGCACCCACATTACGTCGAATCTGGAGATTTCCAGATTCAACAGACGCACACAGTTGACGTCAGCTCGACTGTAGAGACACACACCTCCCTTGGGTCTAAATTTGCCTACGAGAATGAAGCCCGGGCAGTCCAGATAGGAGGCGTCTGGAGGCTCGGCTATCTGCGTTTCGGAGAGGAAGAGAAGGTTAGGACGTTGGGAGAGAAGATGGTGGTGGACAGAGTTTAAGTTTTTGTGCAGGCCGCGAATGTTGGTGAAATTCACCAACAGTTTTGGCCTGCACCGGGGACTCCTGCTTCTCGCCGTTGTTGAAAAGTTATTTTTGAAAGTTTGTAAGTTCATTTTTATTTTTGTTTTTATTTTGTGTGTGTGGAGTGGAAGGTCGGGAAGGAAAGGGTATGAGGGGTGGGTAGGATGCTGGGGATCAGAATTTCCAGGAATGATGGACGTATGAATCCAACCCACCCACTGCGGTGCAAGGCGATGGGCAGGGAGAGTCCGGCTGGAGAGGTCGCCCAATGCGCCCCAAACGCTGCTGCTGGGTCCCCTCCGGTCACGAACCGGCACAACAGCAGCGGCGGGGTTTTTTCACTCGTTGATGGGGCAGCCCACCCTCAGTCGTGAGCCTGAGGGTCGGGCCCCTGTACTACCGAGCGGCCCGGACAACGGTAACCGGTTGTAAAGGGTCTCCCTCAACTAGCATCTCCCAATCCGGCCCGCCACGCAGAAGGTGGGCCGACGCACCCGCCATCAAGACCCAACCAAACATCACCCCATGAACCCGGGCACCCCTGCTAAGTCACCAAACGTAGCGAACCACTTGGGGTGACCTGTGGCAGAGGTGTTGGTCATCCAATAAATGGTTCCCAGGGCGGCGGTACCCATACCCGCCTACCAAATTGAGACCCCACAAACACCCCACAAACCAATACTAAATTACTGCAGACACATAGCAGTTTCATTGGTCCTCGTTCATTTAACCTTCTACCACTTCAAACTCAAATGATAAATAAAATGATAAAATATGTAAAAGAGGTAAAATTATGGTTGAATAATGTAGATATTGAAACGCCTTTTCTATAAATTTATCCATCCTTCTACAACTCACTTTCTGTAACTTTCCAAACTTTAGTACAATGTGTTTTCTGTTTATTTTATTTTTTTTAAATAACTAAAAAAAAAATTAAAAATCAGTATGTTTTTTCCATATTTTAATAGCTGAAAAAAAAACCTTTTTCACTTATTCTACCAATGTAATACTAACTTTTTATATTAACTTTATATTTTATATGTTTTTTAAGTCTATTTTATACTTTGGGTACTTGGAAATATAGTATTTTGTTTTAATATTACCCACACTCAGGCAGTGCCTTAGTGGGTTTTCATTTTTTGTTCATACTATTTGTTATTATATATTATGTTATTATATGTATACTATGTGCTATTATACATTATATGTACAAAGAAATGAGAATAAATAAAGTTAAAAAAAAAAAAAATGTAAATGTTATTATTACGTGTCTTTTTTTACGGCTTTTGTAATGTATTGGTCTTATGATATTTTTGCAAATAAATAAAATAAATAAATATCAAATGATTTCATATTTTTTAAAATGACAATAAGTTTACAGTAAATCAGTCCATTAACTAAATCTGTGAAGCAAAAAAAAAAGAAATCGATCTCAATATTGTGTTGATTTTCGTTGTTTTATTAGCGGTTATATTAGATTTGTCAGTAAAACGAAAGTAACAGATGCCACTAAAAGATGGCTAGCTCGAGTGATCCCTAAATTTATTAGAAAAATTATGGACTCCGCTCGACGACAACAGATTTAGTACTTGAGGGGTAGGAAGTATGGGGGTTGAGAGGGAAGCGTGGTCTCCACTAGATCAAATGTGGCTGATGATGATTTTAATATTGAGATGAGATTTGAATTTGCATTGCCGGAACCAGAAAGATAATTTTTTTCTTGTACTATATGTATTGCGTTATACGCCCTCAATATGTTCCGAAACCGTTATCGGAAATGTTTTCGAATTCCACCGTTTTGTTGAAAGATTCTTATCAGATCGTTTCTACTCTTCCTTAGAAATGGTGGCCTCCGCGGTCGAGGTGTAAGGTCCTCAACCGTGTTAAGTCACATTTAGTTCTATATATAAAATAATCTATTTAAAATGTACTTTCAGTACGGTCCAGAGATACAGATGCTCTCATTAACGCCCTGGTAGATCACTGTTCAGAATCAAACAGTTGCTTGAATCCAGAACTTGGTAGCCAGGTACTTTCCTCTACCATAACATACCCGAAATTGAAGGGAGCAGTTAGGACCCCTGTGTTGAATTCACATAAAAATATATAAATTGTTAAAAATATAAATACAAGAAAATAGCATTAGTAATAGAAAACTGTGAAAATGTGCACGACAACATTATTTAATTTTTACACCCCTTCACGACGATTTAGATTTTGATTGGAACAAATTTCACCAGGATAAGAACGAAAGTATTTTTCACTCTGGCTCTGGAACAAAGTGTATTCAGACTGGGTTAAAAATATTTGCTACGAAAAAATTACCACTTGGTGGAATATTATTAAACACTGTCAAAACAACGCCAACCCGTTTCGGCACAATCAGTTTCGGCAAAACCGTGAATTCGACAGAACCGAGTATATATACATTATACATATGGTACCTATACATTAAGGTGGGGTTGTGCTGAAACCGGTTGGAGTGCTACAGTGAAATGAATCCAGAGAGGAAGATACGTAATTATGATCTTCCAGAATTTTGAAACATTACTTGAGAATTTCTATGCTTAATGACTAACTTTATTTGCTTGTCACTTCGCTTTCCATTACAATATATTTTATTTAAAACTACCCAAATGCAAACTCTTCTTCTGACTATGCATAATCTTTAATCTTTTCATCAATATTTGTTAACATTTCATATTATCATTGCACGCACTCTTCCGACAATTTCTGAAGCTTCATCCCCTTTATTAAAAGTATAAACAAGTATTCGACCTCTTGCAAGAAAGAACAGAAAGCGGGGAGCAGCGAGTCTGCGCAAATAATTGATATTTACGTATCCTGCAGTCTTCCGCAGTACTTCTGGGTATTTGTTAGTGAAACAATCCGCCGCGGGGCGAGTGCAAGATGAAACTTAATTTTGCCTTCCGTTTACTGCTGGATAAATCTCTGAGCCAATAAGAAATCAAGTGTCAAAGTCTAGAGCAGGGGTGAGGAACCTTTGAGTTTTTGTTGTATCTCCCGTCGGCCGCACTAAGCTTGTGGGGAAGGGGGCGGAAAGGGGGGGACGACCATTCACCAAACGAACTGCGCTTTGATTTGGAGAATGGTTTCTTCGAAATAGGTCAGCACATGAATCCGTAACTGGAGTTTTGACTTCTGAACACAAGACTGGTGATTTAAGAATGAATCTGCGTACGAGTCCAACAGTTCATCAGCGTAAATTAAAATTATTCTTTTTTTTTAAATTGCTCAAAGAATAAGAAGACGATTTTAGAATGTTTTATTGACGTTTGCAAGTTGACTGCCTTCAACAAGAGTTTTCTTTGAATAAATAACTTTGAATTCACCAATTGTATATCTTTTTTTTTTTTTTTTGTTATTGTTTTTGAGATGTTATGCCGTGTTTCGCTATCTCCTTCTTTAGCCAACGTTTCGGACAGCGTTACAGTGTCCATCATCAGGGCAGATGAGTGAACTCATCTGCCCTGATGATGGACACTGTAACGCTGTCCGAAACGTTGGCTAAAGAAGGAGATAGCGAAACACGGCATAACACCCCAAAAACAATAACAAAAATACTTTTTGGCCGTGAAAACCTTAAAACAATTGTATATCTATTTTTTAACTAATTTAAAAATACATCTGAAATACCGTGAAAGGAAACCATTCGTGAGTTCTAAATTTTTTTTGCGGTTATTTAAGCAAAGTGCACCAAAAAAGCTCAAGGGCTGCACCAAAAAGCCTCGCGAGCCGCAGGTTCCCCATCCCTGATCTAGAGCAAGGGTCGGCGAAAAAACTACACATAAGCTCCTTAATAAGGTTGCCAATAATTGTCATCGATAACGATAATCACAATATTTTAGTATTTTATATTTATCTTAATAATTATTTGGAGTAAAAAGTTGTAAGGAAACCTTCAAAGCTGAGTGTTGCAAAGACGGTAACCTCCAATTATTAGTTTCAAAACTTGCAAAATCCATGTATGATTAACTTTACTCCAATAAATCCTTTCCTTTTCTCAATAACAGCTTTTTACGAAAAAATAAAATATTTTATTTCAGTTGAATAAGTGTTGTGTCCTTTATATTCTCTCCAGGGAACATCTTCTTATGGTGAGTATTGGGAAATGTGTTCTCCAGTATTTATTTTCCTTGTTAACTACAAAATATTTTATTGAAAGAGTAAGGAACTTTATAATACGGTGAATGTTTATTGTCGTATTATAATTACTATAATACTTTTGAGGACAGACGTGCTGGAGACTTTTTGGAGACGTCCTTCCAGGTTAAATGCTAATTTTTATCTAAAGAGCTCCTGAAAATTTAAAGACTTCGTAAATCTACTTCAGTCTCCTTCAGCACAACTCGGCAATGAGACCGTGTGAGCCGAAGAGCAGTTAATATACTACTATGGTAAATTATGTGATAGATCGTAGACTTGTATGATACTTTACATTAAGTAATAATAATAAAAAGAAAATATTTAACATTCAGCACGCAAATTACATTTTTTTTTTTAAAGTAGGCCTTTAATACAGGATACTACAATATATTTTGTTTTTGAAGAGTTTTATTTTCCAATGTACATTTGTTACTTAAAGTAAAATTTTTCCGCGATCGGTTTCGACACAACCGTGTCATTCGCTAGCAGGATTAAAACTTAAAAATTAAATGCAAGTACCAAAGATAAATTAGGGGGTAGTGGGAGGGATGATTTTGGGGGAGGGAAAAATTTATACTTTAAGTAACAAATGTACATTGGAAAAAAAAATTCTTCAAAAACAAAATGTCTAGAAATTGTTACACAGTTAATGCCCAAGAAATACAAAAAATACTACAATATATTCAACGTTATGAAATGAAACATTATCTCGGAATAAGTTTTTACAAAACCAACTGACAGAAGAGTTCATTTTATTGAAAAGTCGGTGCTAATTTGAAAACCACGAAGGTTAATTATTTTAAACAATAATTGGGATTGTGAACAATCGATATATCTCGATCTATTTGTTACTTACCCCTGAACTTGAGCATTGGACAAGGAGAACATACTTTACGTTAGGTTACTTGTTGTTCTCAGATTAAGCCCCAACAGTTTTGATTGCAAAGTTGTTACACAGGAGTTATCAACTATTCCCGCTCTGGCTTGATGGCTGATTATTGAGGGGGTATTTTAGTCTAGAAAAAAAAGAAGTTGTTTTTTCATATTCAAGAATAACTCCTTAAAAGGATTTTTCGAAATAAGAAATGCATTAGTCCATTTTGAATATGCATTGGCAGTCCGTATTTAATTTTTGACACTAAACGGGAGTTCATTTGTAGTTAATGAGGTCTTCAATCATTCTTCATTTCTCAAAGATCGAACGGAATAAATTAATGTTAAAAATTGATTTTATAGACTGACGGAATGGATTGCGTCTATGAATCGCGTATGCGACTTGTTTCATTTCTATGCGCTTCGTTAGTTCAATCCGTCCATAAATAAGCCAACTTTTGTATTTTTTTGAAATATGTGTGTATGTTGATAGTTAACCGAAACATTTCTGTTTCTATGGAGGCCGTGCTACAATTTTCCAATCGTCGGTCGAAATTTCTGTTAACAATCGTAGACCGTGCTCGTAAATATTCATAACTGACGAGAGTTAACGAATTTGGTCAATGTAACGTAGGGTTTTATCAATCGTCGATGTTAGACCTCCATTGTAATTTAATATTTTAAACTAACCAACCAATAGCATACACTGGTTATGCGACGGATTTGAAGTTTAAGGAAGAAGAAAAAAAAGCCAAACATCTACATACATTTTACGGTTCCATGCCAACTGAGAATAAAGTCAACTCAACACCTCTTTGAAAAGTCATTAAAAGCTACGAAAAAAATTATTTTAAAATAGTCCATAACCCTTACCCAACGTAACCTATTTCATTAATTTTTTAAAGTTTTTTTTCTTCACTCTTAATGACTTTTCTGAGGTGGTTCTGAGTTGGTTTCATTCTGAGTTTCCAGTCACCACATTATACAACCTGCAAAAATATGGTAATTTGAGGTATATGAAACATAATTTGGAGGTATAACCATCAATTTAAAATGTTTTTGAAGTGAAAAATTCTTTAGCACCGTTGTAATTTGAAACTGGATGAAACGAAAAATAGTGACACTAAAAAGAGACAAACACATACATCTATAGGATTTAGCCTGCGAGAGAATGAGAAAGTATGATCGGTCTCCTCTTTGTGCGGTGCTTCGTAGCCTCCCCACTTTAGTTTTATGAAGATTTCACTTCTACCATGTAAGAATTGTACACTCCGATTTGAAACTCGATAAAACGAAAAATAGCGACACTAAATAGAGACAAACATAAACCCATCTTTAAGATTTAGCCTGGGAGAGATTTTTTTTACATAAGTTCCACAAAGGAGGCCCTGAGGTATTCCCCTCAGGGCTTTTGTCATCTTTGGGGTTGCTGCGTGGAGGTTCTTTTTAGGAAAGGAATGAGGGGAAGTTCAGGGAAGAAAAAGGGTATTAAGGGTGGGTAGAAATCTGGGGGTCAGCGTCCAGGAGTGACGGACGTATAAATCCATCCTTCCCACTGCGGTGCAAGAAGATCTTCCGAGAGAATACTTCTAGAGAAGTCAAAGGGATTCACCCAACCATTCTTTCCCGATCCGGCCCGCAGTAGGTAGGTAAAAGCATCCACCACCAAGACCTAGACAAACAACATCCCATGAACCCGGGTACCCCTGCTAAATCACCAAACGTAGCAAACTATTTGAAGCGACCTATGGCAGGGATGTGAGTTATTCAATAAACGGTTTCCGGGACGGTGGTCACACCCGCCTCCCAAATTGTAGCCGAATTGCAAAATACGTTGCAAGTTTTCTATGTTGAACAATAATGTCAATTAGAGCTTAAAGTTTTAACTAACTTGAGGTTTGCATTTTACAAAAACTTCATGCTGGGATTGGTGAGTAATGGATGGACCAATGCCCCGGGGAACCGGCAGATTTGCATAGTGGTGTGGTGGTCTATGGAAACTTGCAGGGCGATACAACGGGATAGAACCTTATGAATTTATGCGGGAAGCGTTGTTTTATGTGCTGTAGTGGGCAGTGAAAATGTTCACAAATACACGTACACGAATAAAGTTAATTATTATACATGGTTACCACCTTAATGTTATGATATGACATTTATAATAATTAATTATAATTAACAATTAATTATTCAACTTTATAACATTCTAGGTGCGAATAACACATGAATTTATTGTATCTAATATTTTTATATTACTTGCGCGGCAACTTTCCCTTATCCCTCTCCTCCCCTTACCCTTCCCAACCCAAATCCCTATTTTGCAGTCTATTTCAGTTATAATCACACTTATTTTAATGTTGTGAATTAGTTTACCATTTGTTGAATTCACATTTGTACTCTTATTATTTTTTTAAATATTCTAGTTTATATTCAGTTAGTCTTATTTCTAAATACGTATCTGTGAACATTAATAATTGGTCTGTTTTTTTATCATCCTCTTATGTGTATTGTATTACTAAGACTGTTAATGTTCCTTAAATAAATAAATAAATAACCGTGTAAGATAATTTTTTACATTCTGTTTTTGATTTCGTTCGTATTTGGGAAATGATTTTATTTACATCTCGTTATCATGGAATGATTGGGCCTCAGCACGGGTTAGGGGGCCTCAGCACGGATGAGTGAAGCCAACACTATTAAACTATACGATAAAATGTAAAATATTTGTAAAATAGTATGTGTAAAATAATGTAAAAATAAATTATCAAGCCTTTAGAAAATTTTGATTATTACATTTGAGATAAGACCTAAATACATATTAAGTATTTATTTTATTTCTCAAGTGACCATTGAAGACAATAGAATAACGTTAAATCAGCGTCGATTCGCTGCCCAAATTTAAAAGGAGCATCATTTTGATAAAACAAATTGTTTAATGCGCATATATACATACTGATCGTAATGAACGTCCCAATATTACACTTTTTTGCGACGGATTCAACAGCTAGGAAACATGTTTCCTCGGAAATATAACATAAATAAGACACTACAAAGAGACATATAACAGGTACCCACCATGAAATATACTTAATAATTGTAAAGTGTTTTCACCACTGTAACTAATATACTGTTTGTTTCTGTTTATAAATAAATTTAAAAAGTTTGAAAAATCACGCAGGCCATTCTTACACGGAGATTCTTACAAGCGACTCAAGTTTTTTGCGCGTAGCTTGTGGAGTATCCATCAAACTAGTTTGCTAGTGTTCGTGCGTAACGCGATGCATCGACAACGGGTTTGGTGTCAGTTGGTCAGTTTGGTGGCTAGTTGCATAAATACGCACCTTCTACTCGTTTGGCGGAAATGGTGTCCAATCATGATTTGAATGTTAGATGTGTTCTGGGGTGGGAAAATATCCATGTTAATATAACAATAATTTACCGAAATATGCAAGAAAGAATTTAGCGGGAATTAAGATTGGAAAAAAAATCAATTTGACATCATTCTCGTATAGTTCCTGTAGGCGACAAATGCTCTACATTTAATATTTATTTCGTAGAACGAGTGAACCAAAAATCTTCTTTAAGTTTCTTCTTTTAGTTTTTTTATGCTTTTAACAACGATAAAGAAGAACAATATCATCTTCATCGCTAGAATCACTTGACTTGACACACGTCACGGCTGCACGTATAAAAATTACCAATTTCAATTTAATTCGGGTAGCGCCGTGTAAGGAAACCACCTTTAAAACTTAGCATATCTGCAGGCGACCTCTGGTTGCATCACACATAGTGGTTGGAAGTTCGAAAACCCACCGCACCATTGCCGTAAGAACTGCGTTCGTCCGGAAAACGACGGAAATTTCCATGCCCCGTCTGTTTCATATCGGTTTCGTGTGGCCAGCTGCATCGAATACAAGATCGAAACCAAAGAAAAATTGTAGTCTGGATCATCCCATTAATGACTTCCTTGGTCTGCTGATCAGCAAATCTGCTGATCAGCAAATCTGCTGATAGCTTGCAAATATCTCTTTGCAGGGCCGAAGTGCAAAATTTTCATAAAATACAAATTGGAATATTTCAAAACTGTACCACGCCTCATGGTAATGCAACCAGGTGAATAGTTTATTAAAATTTAAAGTTCGAGCAACTTTAGAAATTAACAAAATGTTTCGTATCTAGCTACATAACTCAAAAAATCAAAATAATCAAAATTCAGAATATTATTAAACCAGATTTCTCTGTAATAAATGCTGCTGTACAGACCTCAAGGGATTTTTAATCAACCGCAAAACCATTTTCACTAGTCTTGGTTTACGATCGTCAGTGTTTTTATCACGCTTTGTTCGCAATTTCCATACATATTGCAATTAGTTTTAAGCTGATCCCGGAAAATTCTCGCCCTCACAAATAATTGTTTCATTTATATGATAATAGCTGGTGGCTCAAAATTCACACAAAGCTCAACTATGTGTTTGTAAAAAATATACCCTCGTTGTTGTTTGAACTAGGGGTGTTATCCCCGCACTATAAATATTGTATAAGTGTTAGGGTATTTAATGCGATCGGTCTATAGATACGATACTGTTAATAATATGCAAGGTAAAGTCATGATTCAGTTTATGTTCAATATTTACATAATGGGTGTTGTTTCATATTAAAATTCGGATGTATTTATAAATAACTTTTTTTATCAAAAAATATTTCCTTTCCCTAATTTCCCTCATATAGTAGTGATTTCATTGCTGCAGAAATTAAATGAGAAAACGGTTGCCGCGTGGCCTCAATTGGTTTTCAATTACTATTCACTTAGCGAGATCAGATTCATTCCAATAAAAACGGAAATTTATTTGCTTAATTAGGCATGCAATAACCCGTTCCGTGACAACTCAAAACTTCTGTGAAAAGTCATTAAAAGTGGGGGAAATTAAAAAAAAAATAGCTCATAACCTAACCTATTTATCCAAGTTTTTTTTCTCACTTTTGATGAATTTTCACAGGTTTGATGAAGTTGCACAATGTTGAGCTGTTCTGTCACAATTTTAAATTGTTCGGTTCGGAATCACTATGTTATTTTTGTCAAATGTATTTGGAAACGAAATGATAATGAATTTTGCCAAGAAATTAAAAAAAAATATTCTTATTTATTACAATGCTTAAGTACACTAGGTACAATCGCTTACTGAGGATTGGTTTGTTCTATATCCACAAAAACTCAAACTGAGAAAACGAGGTTTAAAGTTTAAAAATATTCTATTTTTGTTTGCTTTATTCCAAACGAATTGTTATAAATAAAAATAAAAAGTTCACGGTTAAATACATCTAATTAGAACAACGTAATTGGTTTAAGTTTTATTTGAATAAAAGCATAATGTAAAAAGTATAAGGACACGGTTTATTGAACAAAATAGCCAAAAATTGATTGTTGGTTTGTACCATGTCCATACTTAATGTTGGTCTATTCTATATCCGTACTCTGAGTGAAGATAGTCCAAACCAACAGTAAATTAATCCTATGGCACAGTGTGGACGTAATAATAAAATGTGTGGAGTAATCAAACATCAGTTATTTTACATACATAAGGTTTTATAAAAAATAATAAAATAAAAAATTCTTCATTAGACATTAGAAAATATATGAAATATTTTGCTGTGAATGTATGGAATGTATGGAGTAGTCAAAGATAAGTAATTTTACGTGCACATGCATAAGTTTTTCATAAGTAATATAAACTAATAAAAATTCTCCATTAAAAATTAGAGAATAAAATATTTTCATACAAATTTATAAACAGTTTTTTTACACTAGCTCCATACAGGAGGCCCTAAGGAAAATAATTTCCCTCTGCCTATGTCATCTTAGGGGATGCAGTGTGGAGGGTGCTTAAAGGAAAATGAACAAGAGGAAGTTCTGGTAAGGAAATAGGTGTAAGGGGTGGGTAGGAATCTGGGGGTCAGTGTGTCCAGGAGTGACGGATGTGTGAATCCATTCCTTCAACTGCGGGGCAAAGCGATGGGTCCAGGGATTCTGGATGGAGACCTCCTCAACCAGTCTCTCTCAATCCGACCCGCCGCGCAGCAAATGGGCAGACGTATCGGCAACTTAGACCTTGATATAGCTCACCCCATGATCCCGGGCATCCCTGCTAAGTCACCAAACGTAGCGAACCATAGGTGAACGAAAAAGGGTGACCTATGGCAGAGGTGTTGGTTATCTAGAAAATGGTTCCCGAGGCGGCGGTACCCATACCCGCCTCCCAAATTATGAATGTAAGCAGTTACGAAACATTAGTAATTTTACGTACACATACATAATAAGGTATTAATGAATAATAATAAAAAATTCTCCATTAGAAACAAAAATATTTTCTGAATATAAATGTGAATAAAAATGTTTATTGTTTGTTTTCTTAGTACTTCCATTGTACTATCATAATTATAAAGTGTTGCTAAACAAAAAATCTTCTTTCAATTTTTTATGTAATAAGTAAGAAAAACATTTTTTTTTAAATTAAAGACAGATTTTAAGACTACTTTATCAAGGCCTTAAAAAAAAGTTGTATCAATTAAAAAACAAGTATAATGAATTTTAAAATATTTGCTTTGGATTGCCAAAAATATCGATTCTGTTCTGCATTTAGAGGTTCGTGCTTGTTTTTTAGATAATTCGGGAGGCTAGGTCCTATGTTAATCGAGGTCTACACGAGTACTCTCATACCATTCGTGAATCTTAACTTCTTTCAATACATTGTAATAAGCCATGTTTTAAAGTTTTTTGGTTTCGGTTTCCTCCTTATTGTACTTTTAGGTTAAATGTCCACTCAGAATGTTTCTTATTTCTGAACTTAAACTGCATCCTGTTTTAAATTATATTTTAGTTTTAATATTCTCGTTATGTCCTGTATTATAAGGGCATCATTATTATTAATTTTGTTCTCTTGGCATTGTTTTGTAGGTATGTACTGTATATTGTTTGTTAGACATTATTTGATCAATGTTTGGGCACGTAAGGAGCACTGCAGGATTATTTTTAAGTTTATTATAGTTAAGTGCACTTGAAATATAATAACACAAAACTGCGTTATACAAATTTCATCTTTGGGGATGCTGTGTGGAGGAGTTTTTTAAGGAAAGGAAGGGGAAGAGAGTTCTGAGAAGGAAAGGGGTTTAAGGGGTGGGTAGGAATCTGGGGTTCAGTGTGTCCTGATCATCCACCTCCAAGATCTAGACAAACGTCACCCCATAAACCCGGGCACCACCAAACGTAGCAAACCACTTGGAGTGACCTGATGGCAGAGGTGTTGGTTATCCAATAAAGGTTCCCGGGGTGGCGGTACCCATTCCCGCCTCCCAAATTGAATGTTACGTTAATATTATTTTTATTACTCAGAATAAATTTTTATCATTTAAAACATTTATTTTCTGAAATGTGGCAGTCACCTAGTAAATGTATTTAATACATGTTAATTTTACACACGGGTAATAATATGAATATTCGGTAGACGAGATGACAATTAAATAAAAAAGAACACAAACATAAATAGAACGTTAATATAAAAATGGTAAAGCTAATAATTCTCAAAAATCATCAAATGGAAAAGAAATATTTTAAATAAACATCATCTTAAATACTTAATTACCCTATCGAATTAAAGTTTACAGCAGAATATACCTCATGACCTACAGCACTGGGTGCCCATGGAACAATACATTAGACGTCCAGCGGGCGGGGGTGTGAAAGTAGCATTCTAGCAAATTCACCGAGTCGAGAGATTTCCCTCTTAAACGGGTATTAATTTTCCTCCGGTCGTAGGCTATTATTAATTTAACACCAAAATATTTGACTCACAATAAATTAGAGCAGGCTGCAGATTTAAATTGGCTACGCCAGACTGTGGTTATCAAAATCATATTAAAAATATGATTGGCTTGTTGACCCGGTGACCTATTTGAAGACATTTTTAAAAGTCGGTGTTTCTAAATTCAAGTGATCATTTAGAAACATCACTGTTTTCAAAACATTGAAACTTGAGTAGTTAAACTAGTCCTGGTGAGAGCTCGTACGCACGTCATCGACGCTCGTCCTCTCCCTTCTCACGCGTCTTGTTTGAAAACGAAAAAAAATGAAATTACTAATTTTTGATTAATTTTTCATTATAGTTAAAATGTTTAAATTTTCAATGTAATGATTTAAACTAGTTATTAAAAGCTGCCAGAAGCCCGTCTCTCAAATGTCCACAAGGATTTATCTTTAATGTATTACATTTTTGAAAATATTTTTTTGCTATTATTTCTTCCAAAAATGTTAATAAATATTGGTATAGGTATTTTGAACCAATTTTATATATTGACTCCATACATTAGCTGACTATGTTATCTTTCGGGGTGCTGTATGAAAGATCTTTTTAAGGGAAGGAAAGAGGTAATAGGAGTGGGTAAGGTTCTGGGTTTCAGCGTCCAGGTGTGATGTATAAATCCAACCCTCCAAATGCGATGTAAGGGATTAGGGTCATGAGAGTTCGGCTGGAGAGGCCAAAAGGTCTCTCACCTCCGGCCTTTCCCGATTCGCCACGCAGCTGGTGTGCAGACGAATCCGCCTTCAAGATATGGACAAACCTTACACTAAGTCACCAAAAGTAGCGAACCGCTTGGGGTGGCCCACGGCAGAATTATTTACTATCCATTGAATGGTTTCCGGAGTGGCGGCACCCGTACTCGCCCCAAATTTGTTTTTGACACGAAGAAACTTTCGATTGCTCATTAAAAAGTCGATTCAAGACAAATTCTAAGCAATGCCTTTATAGTGAAACCCTTCGACAGAGCATGATTTGATATTCAATTTAAAAAGAAAGAAAAATAAATTCGTCTCCCGACATGTTCATTATTTGTTCTAGGCATATATTTTATATTTTATTTATTTGCACAAAGTATAACGAATTTTTTATTACTTCCTTTGACGGGATTAATGATGACTCTCTCTAAAAATGAATTAGACATAACAACTTACTAACTTATTACTGAATAAATGTATGCAGTTTATTTACGTAACGATTGGGACAAACTCAAATGGAAATATAGAATTCTTAAATAAATAATAACAAAAACTTTGATGTCAAATAATGTTGGCTCGGAGTTAGCAAATTGTATACGAAATTCCCAGAGTAGCAGCAAATAATACAAATTCCACGCGTGACTTTTATTTTTATTCCAACTTTTAAGGTTCGCAGAAAAACAAATGTTGTTTTTTGCCATATTCAAATACGTAATAATAATTATTTCACACTCCGTTATTTTTTTAAGCGTAAAAAGGTTCCTTACTTTTGACCTGGATTCGCTGGAGCTTATAATTTCTTTTGGAAAAAAGCTACCTTTTTATGACCATGTGAAATGTTTGTAGAATCAAAACATTAACTGCCTTTCTTTTAACCGCCCGCCAAATTATTTTTATTACCCCAGCGGAGTGGTGAAAATTTCACACAAAAACACATTAATATCCACAAAGTGGTATTGTGAGAAAGGTGTAAGGGTAGGTAGGGTATAATCTTATTATCACAATTTTTGGTAACATTGACATCACATTTCGAAAGATTTGTGAAATAATATGATAATACTAGTTTTTATAACATTAACACATATGTATACGTATCTTCTTATATTCTGGTGCCCCCTCTTACAGAAGGTTAACTAACAAAGCGGCCATCGACACAATGATGTTCTTTGAATATTTTTTTCGTAGGAAGCAATTGCTATGTGGTTAGACATAATATTTAAAAAAAAATAAAACAAACCCTTTGTATTTTAATCACGAATTTATTATTTAAAATATATCTACCGGTTTTGCTTCGACCAAGCTTCATCAGGATATAATAATAACTAAATGTTAAGACAGAGTTATCGGTTGTAATTCTATAAATTGAGAGACATGAGGAGAAAGAAAAATTACTAATGAATATAATTAGATAGAGATACATTAATTTGAAAGAGCTACAATTGATAATCAATTAGTGGTAAGGAGACAACAATGTATATCTAATCAGAAAGAGATAAAGAATTTCACAAAAGATCATAATATAACATAATTAGACGGAGACAAATTAATTTGATAGAGGTACGATGGAAAATCAATTAGTGGTAGGGAGTCAATAATTTATATCTGATCACAAGGAAATGTACAAACAACAGTTGACGGTATTCAATGAGATATTCAAAATATTTAACATTTTAATATAAAGGACAATATTTAGATATACGATAATATTAATAATTAAGGACCTCAGAATAACAATATAGCACATACATAATATCATGGGCTGGGATGGATTGCAGGAAACAAGTTAAAGATAGCGCTATATGTGTATTTTTTTGATTGGATAAATTAATTTGGACATTGAGTAAATTCTGACTTATTTGTATTGATTTCCTAATTTTTAGATATTAGGCTTTAGAAATTATAACTAAATTAATTGAATTGAATTTCTTAACTTTTGGTTATTATTATATCCTGAGGAAGCTTGGTCGAATCAAAACCGGTAGATATATATCCATACTAATATTATAAATGCGAAACTGCTTGAGTTTGTTTATGACCTTTTCACGCATAACACAATATAATGACTTTAATAATTCTTTCACCAATATAAAGCTAAATTATATGCGCAGACTACAGGTTGTATATGATGGTAAGCTCTGGCGATATGAAATTATAAATATTAACATATTATATTTGTTATACGTTTTCTGTCGCTAACAAAAGCGAGTTTTTGCTAACGTCAGAAAAAAATCTTTTCCATGGAAACAATGTTGATATATTTTTAGGCTCTATGCTGGTAGGTACTCAGTCTACTGGTCAGCTACTACTGCAGAAAATTCAAATATTAGAATTCGTTTTTTTTTTGGACAAGCTTGGAATAAATGTCAGATGAGAGTTCCTATATTAAAAATATAATTCGTAACGATTATAAAGACTGAATGATAAATAGAGTATTTTTTTATTATATTAACGAACTTCCAAATATTTAAATAAAAATAATCATCTGAAATGTTTGTAAGCGCATAAATTCCGAACGAATGAACAAAATTGGATAAGTAATTCTTTTTTTCTTTGAGCTATAGCATTATGAAATTTAGGTGGTAGGCGAGATGTTTGAAAACTGAATGTAAGGGAATGAATATATGGAATGCGGAAGGGGATGGGGGTGGGGTGGGGGGGGGGGAGATAATTGATAAGTGCAAGCGCTACAGTAATTTCCCGTTATACCATGCGAGCGAAGCCGCGGGGAAATGCTAGTTAAATAATAAATTCGTGGTTAAAATACAAAGTGAGTGTTTTAATTTAAAAAAAACAATTGAATAATCTAGTGAGTTGTGCTTCGAAATATTTTTAAAGTTTGTTGTTTTATTTGGATTACGAATACACTAATTGCCTGGATATGAAGGTAAGTACCGTTAAAATATTGTGTGGATGTAATTGTGATTGTCCAATACACCATTTAAATATTACAATATCAAAATTAATTACATTTATTTATGTTTGTTTTTCCAGGTAGTAGTAGTGTGTGTTTTTAGTAAGATTTAAAAAAAAATTCCGTCTGTCCCTGTGAATGTCCTTGTGTTATGTCTGTAATTTTGTTTCCAGCAGGCCGCCCCAGATTGAGTAATCTGAGTATTGTACCAGGTAGAGGGTACTTTAACTGTCAAAATAAACAATTGGCAGTAAATTTCTAATAGGTTGCAATATAATCTTTTTTTTGTTTTTTTTTTTTTTTGTTTTCTTTATTCATTAAAATGTTTGTTACATGAATTTTATGATTTTTCGACCACCATGCTAGGCACATGCCCGTGTTGTGGTGGTCGAGTATACTTATATTATAAAAGCGAAGATCGAATGAATCAATTACACCAGTCGGGTCATAACCATTAAACGGTGTTTTAGTTACACTTTTAATGAAGGCTGTTGTACAATATTTTTACTTCTTATTTGCTTGTGATTATTTTGCACCATTCCTATGCGGTTGTAAATTTATATAAAATGAACTAATAAGTCAATCATATGCACAATCTTAGTTCATTCTAAGCCTAAAAAATTGAAATTAAGATATAGGTTGATTTTCAAGGTTAACCGCCGTGGGTGACGGAAGGGATGTAGCTTATGTTGAATATTTTTTTAAACGCTTGAGTTTTTGTAAGATTTTCAATATAAGCAATGCGCTGTCCTCACTGAATTGTTGGCACAAAGTAAATATCTGATACAATTTATTTTTGCCAGCCTCTATGAAGAAGGGTAAGACTCTCGGTTATCTAGCCCGGAGGTTGTGGGTTCAAATCCCGGCGTGCGCAAGAAAATTTTATTTTATTAATTTGTGTTATTTCACAAAATATTTATTAAAAATGATATGTAGTATAATTGCGACGCGTTCCAGAATGGAAAATACGCCAATATCGCCCAGGTGCAAGACCACCATTTCGAGCTATTAATACCATTACGTAAAGGTGTTATTTCCTTGTCACCAAACCGTAGCATAATAATAATAATAAAATATTTTATTCCAGGATGTGGGAGGAGAGTGCAATTCCACACGTCCCAAATAGTTATCCTTTGTGTTAAGTAGATTTTAAGTATAAAAACAAATAGAAAGGAAAAAAACATTAAAAAAATAATTGATAATAATAAATTGTGTAGGGCGTGGTTTTGAGTGAGCTCGAGCCCAGCGCTAACTCAGGAGTGGCGATGAATTAAATGATGAAAAATATTTGCTCTCTTTTCGTTACTTCTTTTCTCGTCATTTAACGTCTCTTTTCCAAGAAAACAACCCAAAAGCCGTTTGTTATAAATCAAATGAAACTGTACCTACCGCGGGCATTGGGCAACCGTCATTTAAAAAATATTATTATTAACCTTCCGTTATTTTCTCGTTTTATTTTCTCAGGTGTTTATATTAGACTATAACTCAGGCAACATTCTCAGGGCCTACTGCCGCCTCCTTCCGTCTTTCGTACTGAGGTAAACGGATGCCACCCACTTCCTTCAAGGTGGGCAGGTACTAGTTTACAGGGGCGTGCTTTGGTTTTTTTTCAAATCTAGTTTCCTACCCATTCTGTACAAGTTCGCATTAAAGATATATACATATGTTTTAAAATATTACTTATTTCGTTCATGTGAAGCAGATACTTTTTAATGCGACATTTAATATTTTAAAATTAAGTGAAACCGTAACTTCTTCTTTTGAAATTAACTCAATGCAGTGATTTATATAGGCAAAACTGTGAAGAACACCTATGATGTTTAAATAATAATGGCTTCTCCGATCTTGCTAACCATCTCATTGAAACTGATCCTAAGTTTAATAATAACATAGGCGTCTCCTAACTCCATAAGAACGGAATAGGTATCAGATTGGATAATTTAGAAGCACTCTAAGGAAAACTAAAAACATTAATAGCAAAGTAATCAACAACCAAATAAACGTAAACAAAAGTGCGGTACTTAGGTTATTTCCTATTGACAAAGACTTTATTACCTAGATTACTCCTACCACTGGAGCTCAACCCATTTTTTCAGTCCACTGTGAAAAGATAATTTATTATTTATAACACACCCTACTATACTTGTAGATTTTAGCAGATTGTTACTGTTCTGAAGAAGCTACGGCTGTAGCGAAACCCAGTCGGCATTAAGTAGTATATCAAAAATAAATGTCGTGTTTACTAAGTTATGAACACTTATTTCGGTTGTAATTCTGATTTAATGAAATTTAGAACTTAGACTTGAATTTAAGTGTAATTTTCGAAATTGTAACTGACTGTGGGAGTAATTCAGAAAACCGGT
This sequence comes from Glyphotaelius pellucidus, assembly GCA_936435175.1. Classification (NCBI taxonomy): domain Eukaryota; kingdom Metazoa; phylum Arthropoda; class Insecta; order Trichoptera; family Limnephilidae; genus Glyphotaelius; species Glyphotaelius pellucidus. The sequence continues at coordinate 9,763,004 of OW386545.1, read as the reverse complement.
AATAACGGGCCAAAACGATTTTAATTTTTTTTTTTTGAATAATACTTCTATACCTAAATTGGGTTGAAAATTTCCTTTGTATAAATTTTTGACAGATGTAGTAATTTTGAAGTTTACTTTTTTATTATTTAAATTTTTTATTGTAAACATTATAAAAAAATCATTTCGCCTCTTGTTGAAAATGATCAAAGGCAAAGGTCCTTATTAAGAGGCAAATATATTTTTACTAATTACGTTGACTTTTACAAAATCTTCAAATATAATATCCCGTGATTTTTCATGAGTCTGCACTAGAAACTATAATAAAAAAATCCTCAGTTACCTGCTGCAACTCTATCTAGAAATTTCGAGTTTTAAAGAATAACTAATTATATTCTATTAAAATCACGCCGGGATTTAAACCCGCCACCTCCGGATAGCAAATCGAGGTCCTTGCTTTTCTACCACGGAGGCCGTCCATATAAGAAAACATTGAAAAATAATTGTTGATATTATGCAAAGATAACAAAAATAATTAATCAAAAAGTATAGGACTTCTTTTCTACTTTTCTTGGAGGTTGCAGAGTTTTTAAAAACTCGGTCAATTCATGCCTAATTAGTCAGTCAGGAACTTTTCCAGTACGCCACTGCCTCACCTCAGAGAGGCAGCAGATACCACCGTGGCCCAGACGTTTTATTTCAGCTGTAGATCACCGAGAGGTTAAATGAGGTCTTAACACTTCAACAAAATGGCGGCCATATGGTTACCGTAATGGTTAATATAACTACAGTAGAAATTCCAGGCAGCGCAGGCTTTTTCATAAGGCCTTTATTTCATGTTAAAAGTTTGATTCGGTAATTTATATCCGCTTCGGACCTTTGCTATAAAAAATATTGATTGAAGAAACTTCAAGTCTCCTGAAACATTCGTTAGAACTTTATTTTTACTAAAAATGAGTTAAAAATCCACGATACGTGTGGCATAACGAAAGAAACTCAAATTGTTATGATTGTGCATCGTCGTTTTTAGGTTTTTTATTTATTTTTTAAATGTATATATTTAACTAACTAACCATCACGCTGTTTTCTCAGCCTTCTCATCTCTCGTAAACATACTACCCAGATACACAAGCACATCCACCTGTTCCAAGTATTCATCATTCACAACTATATTGCACACTATTTTCGTACTCTCTCTTTCAAACACCGTGACTTTATACTTACATTCATCATTAACTCATTCTTCATATATACTTCGTTCATCCTAGACACGAGAGACTAGATATTCCATGGTGTTAGAAATCAGTACCGCATCATCAGCATATCGTCGACGGCATTCCATCACCGCGTATGTAACATCACCGCGTAAGTCATCCTGAAATGCCATTCGACGGCGGTCATAAACCTACATCGGTGGGATTAATATAGGATTTTTTCAATGTAAGGAAATAGTCCTACAACAAAAATAGTATCACCGCGCATCTCATTTGCCTTCCGTTTGGGTAAAATCATCGCTTATCTCAGTCGTTGACCAACCGCCATTGCCGCAACACATTACAACGTTTTTTTTTTTTAATTTATGTGTTTTTTGTTCATCGGAAGTCTTACAAAAGGTTTGTATTATGAGACTAAATTATATATTACGTTGATGATTATTGATGTCATTGAGTAACTAATATTTTTTTGTATTTTTATGATTAAGTACCTATCTACTATTTTATTTGTCTAAATAATGTCATGTAACATAATATTACTTCGTTGTAAAAGAATATTATTATTATTTTTTAAATAAATAATATTTGTTTCCACATTCCTGTGTTTTAAAACTATAATGATATTATATGCCTACCTCCCAACAAGAATAAATTTCCGCGTTAAGTCAAAACTTTTGCCGTATTTTACTGAACATCACCACTTAAGTCATTTATTATTTTATTTTCGGTTTAAAACGTATATGTGTTTAAATACAATTTAAATAAATTGAAAAGACAATTGAACATGATAAATAAAATGGTTTGCCGCGATTTCGATGTAAATAAATTAAGAAAAGTGGTTTTATGTCTCTCCTGAAAAGTGGCCAAATATGATTTACGCGGTGATGGATTGCCGTCGACGATATATTATTGTAACATATTTTCTTAAACGTCGAAATATTATCCAACATTTGGGAAACGTATAGCACTTCGATGTTGTAGATATATTTAGTTCAACAACATTGCAATATTCGATTGATTGATACGTTTAAATTGATACGTTTTTTGTCATCGAATGGAGCTGGTTTATGCAGTGAAATTGTTTAACTCTGGATGTGCAAAAGACCTCAGGTTGATGAACATAATAAATTCATTTTGGATGATTTATATAGCGCCGTTTTTGTGAAAAATTACCTCAAGGGCGTAAATATATATATATATATATATATATATATTTTTTTTTTTTTAGGGTTTTTTACATATGTATGGTAAAAATTATACAGTACCTCTGAACTGCTTCAGTTATTATTATTATTATCAGTCGATTACACATTTTGGGAAATGAATATGCTAACATCGGCGACATTTATTTCTTAAAATTAGCGCAATATAAATATGCACTCAAAAATTATTTTTCCATAATGTAACTTTATATACGCAATATGGACATGTTGAAATGAAATGATGATATTTCTCATTTTTATTTCTTGCTATTTTTTGTTGTGATACACAAAATAATTGTGTTATTTTTAGGTTTCAGTTTTTAAGTTTTTTATTTTTTTCATGATGTAACTTTATATACGTAATATGGACATGTTGAAATGAGATATTTCTCATTTTTATTTCTTGTTATTTTTTGTTGTGATGCACAAAATAATTGTTTGTTATTTTTAAGTTTAAAACTACTATTATGTAATGATATTATTTTTCTTACTTTTGTACTCTATTATATGTTTATTTATAAAAGGCAGTACCTATAGCCGTTTATGTATTTAAAATAAAATAAAATAAATAAAAATAAAACATATTGTATTTGTTTAGTCACAAATTGAAGATCTCCACTGAATTGATACAATTACTTCCCTTCATTAAGCATTCTAGGCAAAGAGAAATGCAAGTGGTAGTTAGTTCCAGAATTTCTACACTGATCCCGACTCCTGTTTTCTAGGAAATAAACGTTATTTGATGGATGCAGCCATATCATATTACATATTATAGAAGCACCCAACGAAGTGATCTTACTTAACGTAAATAAAAATATTTTTCTTTCGTCGTTTAGTGCGTACAATTTCAGAGGTATTTTCTCCATTAATCCTCCCTCGTATATCCTCCCTTTATATTTATGGTTTCTTATCTCACTAGGTCATACCTAGTCTCTACACATTCTGTCTAATGAGCCCACTTCCACCGCGTTCAATATTTTCTCATACTTCTTTAGTATATTCTAAGTTTACAAAATAGTATTAACAGACTCTGTATACACAAAATAGTATAAACAGCATCAATGAGCAAATACTTCGGCATGTAACATAACTAATAACCAGGCGTCATTACTAAGTACTCCAACGTAAAATTATTCAATGATCTTCCTACGCACATAATCACATAGGTAAATCTATCAGTCAATTATTTGGAAGGCCAGTGTGGGCACCGCCGCCTGGAAACCATTTATTGGATACCTCAAACCCCTGCCACAGGTCACTCCAAGTGGTTCGCTAGGTTTGGTGACTTATCAGGGTAGCCCGGATTCATAGGATGATTCTAGGTCTTGGCGGCGGATGCTTTCGCACAACTACTGCGTGGCGGGCCGGATCGGGTTGAGGGAGACCTTTTGAACTGTCCAGCCGGACTCTCGACCCTTCGCCTAGCACCGCAGTGGGAGGGACGGATTCATACATCGATCTTTCCTGGACATAGTGCTCCCAAGATTCCTACGCACCCTTCATAACCTTTTCTTGCCCAGAACTTTCTCACCTTACTTTCACTGAAAAGACCCTCCACAGCTTCTCCAAATATTACGTAGGCCCTGAGGATTTTTTTTCCTCAGGGCTTCCTGAGTGGAGCTAATGTAAAAAACATAAAAAAATTACACAATTTTCAAGTAAAAACTTGAAATATTTTTGAAAAGCCAGCTGAAGTCATTGCGCAGTAGCTAAATTAATATTTTCTTTTAATAAAATACATAATACATACGTTCAAAAGTACACCGTTTTGATGTGTAAGATTTACTATTTTTAGCTGGTTTCGTAAATTATCAACAATTGTTAAATATATCTCAAGCACCGATGACATATAACTATACAGTACATAAAGGTTTCTCTTGAGATATTTTAAATTGTACATTATAAATCACTACTTCTATTTTTTATTTTGTAATTTTTTTTCAATTGTTATTCATAACTCCATGTAGATACTTATCCTGTTATTTATTTATTTAAAATTTACGGCACAAAGTGCCATTTACAAGCATGTGTATATTTAATTACAGTAATAGTACATTATACAGGCATTAAAAATAAACAATAATATCAAAAAATCATTATGTAGTGACCTCGTTAACGTATAATTGGCTGAAATGTTCGATCAGTACAACCTTATATTTCAGTATGGAAATATTAAAAATATCAGCCACTTATTATCCTAAGTTTATTTTATTTGCTGAAATTTTGACAAATCGTGTCTTTTATAAACTATTCTAAAATTACTAAATTGGGACTTCACAACATTGAGACTTAACACATGAAAAACTGCAAGAGCAGCTTTAAGCTTTTAAGATTTCTTAACATTTACACCTTAAAATTTACTTAACATTTTATCTTAAACATGAACACCAGCTTACATTAGGAAATAATATATTAATGCATACATTTGTGTACTTCAAAATCTGTTAAAACATGTAACAAAATAACACTACCTAATAAAGAACAAATATATAAATAACAAGTAGATAAATATGTTATATTGCTCGGCGAAGTTTTGTAATATTAATAATTGATAAATGGCCACGTTTTTGGCAAGAAATAAAACGATTTTATTGTTTGAAGTTGCAATTTAACTAACATTAGGAGAATTACATGAAGTAATTTTAAAACTAGAGAAGACATTCAAATATAATTTTTGATAGAACCTAGAATCTTCATACAAAACTAATAAACTTTTGAATAAAAAAATCAAAGTGTGCAATTCACACGCGGTAGAAGTGAAACCTTCAGAAAACTAAAGTAGACAGGAGTGGGGAGGATAGCTTCCGACACCGCACAAATAATAATAATTACGTCATATTTGCTTAGCGCAGTGTTGTATTATTTCACTTCAAGTGCGCTTATCTATAAATTTAATAAACTCAAATGTATTACTACAGTGGTCCTTACGAGTCCTTACAAAATATTGATCAAATAATATGAAACATAGAATATACAGTATATACAAAGCAATGCCCAGAGAACAAACTTAACAATAACAGTGCTGTTGTGGCACAGGTGGATGGCACAGATAATGAATGATAAACAAAATCTCAGCCAAAAGGAGCCTTGAAAAGTGAACTCATAATCAAAGCAGCCAATACGGTAAGGTTTCATTCTATCTCATTCCATCGCAGGCTAAATCCTGTAGATGTATGTGTTTGTCTCTTTTCGTGTCTTTTCCGTTTCATCGAGTTTCAAATCGCAACGGTGCTAAAGAAGTTTCATGTAAAAATCTGCGAGCGTAACAAATTGTAACTTAAAATAACTCACAGATATAAACAACTAATACAATGACTTTATTTAATTATAAAATAATTTATAGTTTAATTTATATTCAAGATTCCATAATTTATATCTACGCATGAAATATTCGACTGAAAAATCGACCTATTCCCGAGATTTCAATGATAGTTTCAGAATATGCAGAAAACGAATAAAATCATTATTACAGAGGTGAGTTTCTTCCCGAGAGGTGATTATCTGCCAGAACATCCCCTTCCTCAACTCCTTCCTCTCCCCTTTCAACCCCGCCACCCCTCCAACCCCGGGCGGCCTCATTAAATCTTTTATACATCGTCAGCATCCCGGCGGGATATTCTTTAATATCTAACACCACGGACCCCGGTTTATATCCCGCCGCAATCTTGTAATATAAAGAATTAACATAAAGTAATCATAAATTAATTAATATTCTGAAACAACAGAAGCAATATTATGAAAAATAATGCCCATGCTAAATATTCAGGGTTTATTTTCAATTAAATGCTGATAAATTATTTCAAAGTAATTCAAACTAAAAACTATTAATCCTCAACCAATTTTGTTAAGTAAGTTCGTTTTGTTTAGTTGAAGTAAAGGAACTATGTAATTTGTTTTTCGTTTGCAGATGTTGATGGAAAAGAGTGTAACGAGTGTTCTGCAAAACAATGTTTTGTTTTTCTTTTAACGATGCTAAAAGGATCTGCGCACTCTGCTCACAACAAAATAACAACTTTAGTTTTTGACAGAACTATAATGTTTTAGTACGATGTTTGAAACAATATTATCAACAATATCAACAACTCTATTAACAACAATATTAACAAATCTATTTTTCGACAAGAACTAAAAAGTTCCTAGTATGATGTTCAATATTGTAAAACCTTGAATGTTTCAGAAGTAAATTTGATCAAATTACCATAAAATGTTTTAAAGTGATTGGAAAATCTGTATTTTTGGAAACATATATGCAACATAGCTCTCCTAGGAATACTGGCAATTTTTCGTTCTTTTTGCCAACACTCTTATTACATTATTTTAAATTATACCGTCAACAGTATCATATATTTTATTAATATTTATTAATTAAATTCAATGGTTATATATATATTATAATGAATTAATAAATATTTCAGGCAATTTGGTGGTTTTGAACGAAAATCGTTGCATTTGGTGAAGTGTTCTTTGACATAATTTTTGTTAAACGAAAGAAAGACGAACATTTTCGAGTTAAAAATTTTGTTTATGCAATGAAGGAGGAATTAGCAGAGAATCGAACCCGCGATGCTTGGTTTGGAACCCGACACGACGCGACGCTTTGGACTACCGATAGTTGACAAGCAGGACTTAAAAAAATACAATATTCCCAAATAATAAAGAATTTTTTTTTTAAATTTTACAACTTTTCCCCAATCAGGCTTGAATACGTTTTTATCATATCACGTCATCAAGGTGGAAATCCATTTTATCGCATGGATTGTAAAGAATTAAAATGCGCTAGCAGGATAACTTCCTGTGTAAGTATTTGCTCTACGCTTGGCTAACAATGGTTACCCACTCAAAGCACACTGCAGTTCCCCATATTACACGATACTATTATTATATGTGACGATCATAGCGGTTAATTAACGGCACTAAACCCTGAAACAAACAAACAAACAACAAAGCTGTGAAGCTTGTTTTGTTCGGAATTGAAAATGTTTGTTTTTCGCTTTGAATTTTAGAATAGACCGGTTTCACTCTACTGTGGACGTGTTTACAGTTGTAAATTTTATAATTATTTAGGGGTCCGATGGGCTCGTAACTCCGTACTACGCTGAAGAATTACTCTGGCCGCTTCAGTCTTTCCGACGCGCAGAAAAATTACACAAAGTCGCACATAGGTAAATTACGGCGCCAAAAAGATATCACAAACACCTTTAAAATGTTCTCTACAAATCAGTTCAAAAATTTATTTCAAGAATTTATTTGGTAAACTCAATTGCAAAAACGCAATTATTAAATTCAAGAATTTATTTGGTAAACTCAATTGCAAAAACGCAATTATTAAATTCAAGAATTTATTTGGTAAACTCAATTGCAAAAACGCAATTATTAAATTCAAGAATTTATTTGGTAAACTCAATTGCAAAAACGCAATTATTAAATTCAAGAATTTATTTGGTAAACTCAATTGCAAAAACGCAATTATTAAATTCAAGAATTTATTTGGTAAACTCAATTGCAAAAACGCAATTATTAAATTCAAGAATTTATTTGGTAAACTCAATTGCAAAAACGCAATTATTAAATTCAAGAATTTATTTGGTAAACTCAATTGCAAAAACGCAATTATTAAATTCAAGAATTTATTTGGTAAACTCAATTGCAAAAACGCAATTATTAAATTCAAGAATTTATTTGGTAAACTCAATTGCAAAAACGCAATTATTAAATTCAAGAATTTATTTGGTAAACTCAATTGCAAAAACGCAATTATTAAATTCAAGAATTTATTTGGTAAACTCAATTGCAAAAACGCAATTATTAAATTCAAGAATTTATTTGGTAAACTCAATTGCCTGCGCAGGCGCCCAAAGTTGAGTTATCTTTCGCTCGGCTAGTATTGGCTAGTAATGCCATTGACGGAGTTTCAACGCCCGTCCTGTTTGAAGCGTCAGGTATGTACGCAATTATTGTTTACATAACAGTTGTACGTAAAAAAGATATAATAAATTATGTTTTATGAAATGCTGCTTTTCTTAAAACATGTATTGAATTGTTTACTTTAACTAGAATAATACAAAAAGTAACCCAGAATTCTACTCCTCTTATTCACCAGTTCGAAAAAATATCTTAAAATAAACTAAAATAAAAAAGTTTTAAATACATGTCCCCATTTATCTCCCTTCCATAAATCGAGCACATTCTATTCAGGTAGTCTCCCTTTTTATAATGCTGAAATTGAACGTTTTATACACAATTTATCGTCTATTTACAGTTTCAAATCATAGTTATATGTTATATGTACCTATCTGATTAATTCAAAATACACAAATAATTAAATATAAATTTACGTCGTTTTTAATTAGAAAACTACTAAAATATCTTTAGGGATGACGTGGAGATGGTCTTTCAAGGGAAAGGAAGAGAGGAAGTCCTGGAAGGAAAAGGTATTAGGCAAAAATCTGGGGTTCATTGTGTCCAAGAGTGACGTATGAATCCATTCCTTTAACTGCGGTGCAAAGCGATGGGTCGATAGAGTTCGGCTGGAGAGGTGAAAAGGTTTCCCTCAACCAGTCGCTGTCAATCCAGCCTGCCACACAGAGTATGGGCTGACACATCCGCCGCCAAGATCTAGACAAAACCTCACCCCACGAACTGGGGCAACCCTGCTAAATCAGCAAACGTATTAAACCACTTGGGATGACCTACGGCAGAGGTGTTAGTTATCCAATAAATGGTTCTGAACCCATTTCCGCCTCCCAAAACTAATCCTAGTATTTTCTGGAAGATGTTTTAGGTAGTCTCTCCTTATTTATTTCTGATCAGAATATCAAATAAAAATATTTTTGGCGTCGATACAATTCAATCTTGTGTGCGTCGATAAACTATAACCTATGGCAGGGGTCAGAATTTGCGGCTCGCGAGCCGCATGCGGCTCTTTGCGTAAACGTTTGCGGCTTTTCAGACATCAATTACAATTTCACCTCTACTCACCAGCCTTATGAGATAGAGCCGCCGAACGATTATTTTTTTTGCATTCCGAACACAAAACCGGCTTTTATTTAATAAGGAGTCTGTTTATAGAAACATATAAACCGGCAGAAGTGTGATATAACAGTAAGTGTAGGTAACACAAAGCAAATCGTAATTATCGTTCGACCACATTTTTACCAATTTATTTTACCATACTTTCAATTCAGATAACGATTTTATTCTGAATTGAAAGTATCATTACAATGCTTTTAGTGGTTAAAATTAGTTTATTATTTAATAGTTAGTAATACGTAGTGTCAATCAAATAGCTTACTATTATTTTCACAGTTACGTACATAAGTTGTGCTAGAATTTTTTTTCATATTCCCATATGAAAATATCACGCGATGAAGACAATAAAATGTTAATAATAACAAAAGCTCAACTTAATCCTCGGGAGCGTAATAATGCTGTCATTCGCAATACAGTTTTTTCCACAATCCTCGTGTGGAAATATGAAAATGGGGAAAAAGTGTCCGCTAAACGGCGCCGTAAGAAGTAGGAGGCAGTGTCTCAATCCCGACACAGTGGGAACTTTCCACGACGTTATTCGGAGCGCCGCGCGCTGCTTGCGAATTACCTTCATACATTGTATTCATATGAAGATCTCTAGGATTTTTGGTGGTGAAGGAAGCAGAGGAACTATGAAAAGATTTCCCAAAAATATTAAAAAGCAATTCTACTTACGATGGTTTCTCAGCTTCTTGCTGAAGATCGTGACTCCTACTCCAATTTCCATAGTAGACAAGACTCCTTCACTCCTCGCGGTCTGCGCTGCGTGAAGAGGTACAGACGCTAGACAGATATTTGGTCACTCCAGCGCATCGGTGAACTTTTACTGTTTCTTTTGACTTCCACTTTTGCAAGTGACCATGAGTTTATCCAAGTCGGAGTCCTCAGTTTGGCGAGCAACGTATCTAATGTGACTTAAAATACGTTGAAGGCAGATAGTTGAATGACTATTGTGGAAGCCTAGCTCTTCCAGAATGGATACATTTGCTACTTGATGCGTCTAGCCGTCCGTGAAATCCTGAACACATTTCGAGGGCGCCTATCCGCTTTCTTTCGCTGGTTCTTTGTGTCCATGTTTCCGCACCGTACAGAAATATGGGGAAAATCAACACCCGGACGAGTTTCACCTCGGTGGTCTTCATTATGCCTCTGTCACTCGACATCTTTTGCGCCTTACTCCTGACGTCTTTTTTCATGCAAATCCTTTTCATTTCTATTTACCAATCTTCCTCGTCACGTATAGACGAGCCTAGGTATATATATTCGTTCACCGTTTCTAAGTCTGTGAGAGCATTATTTGTACTTACCAAATTGTGTTCTTAAAAATTACAAAAAAACAACAATCAAATTATGTCAATAATAAGAGCAACACTTGTACACATTTTTAATATTTACAGTTATCTTGAAATATATTATTATGTTATTATGTTATTTTGCTATTAATTGTATATAATGTAATATAATAAATAAATAAATAAATAACAAAACTTAGCAACTGGAGCAACTAAGGTCAAAATCTGGACCACTTTTACTTTTCAGCGATGGACAGCGGTCCCAAATTGGACCACATTTTTTTAACGATTTTTACGGTTTTAAAATTTACGATTTTGTAATATTTTTTCTATAAATTCTACGAATACGTGATATCGACAAAAGATAGGGGAATTAATTTTTTTTTTTTTTTTACAGTTAATACCGCACAAGAGTCCCAACTGCTCCCGTCTGGAGCCAGTGAGACTATGGCATCCCCAATTGGGGTATGTTGTGAGGCTGAAGGTAGTGGGGAGGGGAAGGAGATAGGGAAGAGGAAGGTGGGAAGTACCTGGCTATTCAGATCTGGTCACTAAACACGGCTAAAGCCATTTCAAGCAACGTTTCAATTCTGAATGGTGGTCTTACACCAGGGCGATACTGATAGTATCTTCCACTCTGGAACGTGCCGCAAATATACTATATATTATTTTTAAATGAATAAATTGTGAAATAACACAAATTAATCAAATAAAATTTATTTGCGCACGCCGGGTTCGAACCCGCGACCTTCGGATTGTGATTGATTCATTATCTATATAGAATTATAATCAGTTTGTATGTTTCCGTATTAAAATTCGGAGGTATGATTTTTTTAATGTGGACGGAAAATATTCAAAATAATCTCCAAAAAATCACGAGCACGGAGGAAAAAACTTTTAAATCGCGCTGCCGCTCGAGTGGTTGAATAAAGTTCCACAAAAATTGCTAATTAATAAATTGCCACACTGGTGTAGACAAATGGGGAGATAAAAATAATTAATGTTAAAATTTGGCACTGAGGCACATTGCTTGATTCATTCACGTTCATACGTCTTCACATATATATTACAGAATTAAAACGAGGGTTTTCAGATAAATGTTTTAAACTCATCTCGTATTAAGATTAGTAAATGGATATTGAATACAATCCATCTCCAATAAACTGAATATTCATTGGATTATTTCATTAATCTCTTAATGGACAATTTATTCCCTTTAAAACTACACGACATCTGTAAATATTATATTATTAATGTTTATTATGTAATCATGGAAACTTCTACGTGTTACTTATAATATAAATGGTTTATTTATATCTGTAAAGATAATATATCTAGGCATATTTAACGTTACTTGAAAATACGGTAAAACGGTTTTTTAACTGTTTAAAATGCCATTGAGTTAATGTCTAGTCTTCCATAATTCCTTCGTCTGTGGAACATCTTCACATGAAAAGAAAATGTAACTTTTCCAAAGAGGTCAAAGTTTATTCTTTTATCAAATAATGTCGGAATAGAAAACCCGAGGAAGTTTACCTATAAATTCGAAGTTGTCACATTTTGGATTCAACAGATGCATTATATTCTGAATGTGACTGCAGAATTCTACATTTTGCTCAAAGCAAGATTGCCCACATAAGTTTAACATGATAATAATTATATGAAAAGTTGCGTATAGTTTTAAATTATATCTTCCGATACTAAACCAATGTTTACAGCGACTATGAAACGAGAAAGCTTTTAACGTTTCTTTAAACGTCACTGTGTTGAAGATGTTTATGTTTGAAGATTTCTTCACATTTGACGTCGTCAGGATGTATCAATTCTGAGGTAGGTGGTTCTTTAGTAATCCAAAATCTTTTTAAAGACTCGAGGAGTTGATTTAGTCATCTTATTTAAGTTTGGAAACAAAATAAGTCCCGAATATTAATTCATCTGAATGTTTGTGAAACGTTTGACCTTTTTTCTGTTGGAATATTATCAATGACTGAATAAAATATCCTACTAGAGGACTTGGCGTACCAATAAAACATTTTGTCCAAACGGTTGTACAAAAAAGGCGGCTAAAATGGAATCATTATTTATTACTTATCGTATAAACTGAAAAATAACTATTCGAATGAAACGCCATTTGGACAGAATGTTTGATATGTATTTTAATCGGTATGCTTCTAAGTCCCTCTCTTAAGGCAGTATTCTAGTCTAGAAAAAAAAAACTTTCTTCATATTTCCAAAGTTTAAATATTCAAAAATATCTCCTAAAAATGATTTTTCGAAATTCGCAGTATTTTAAAAGTTATAACCATTTTAATGTTGCGGTTTAGACGGAATCTAACCAGAATCTAAATAGAACCAAAGTTTAAAAGCATTTTTCTGAAAACTCCTTTTTTCGGGACGGTTGACACGATAAGTTCTACCAAACCAATTAACTTGAAATTTGGTGTGAGTCTTCTTTATACATTATTCTATTGCGCTAACTAAAACTATAACAAAATTTCAATTCTTACAATTTTTAAAAAATTTGAAAAGTCAAAAAAACTGGTAAAAAATGTCTTTTTTGTTTCAGACAGCCGCCATTTTGGGTTTTTTTTTTAACTTTTCCTTAGTTTGGGCCATAGCCGCATTTTTTTGGATTCGAAATGATATATTTTTATTTTTTAGATTACTAGGAGGGTTGTAATCGTATCAACCAGGGCGCGTCATTTTTTTGAGACCCCCCACTTCAACACCCTGTAACTTTAAAAAAAATTTCGTTTGATTTTTTTTTTAAATGTATTCTTTAATGTTTAATAAATATTTGGTAAAGTAATGACTGATAAAAATATTATTTGTTTTTTTTTTTGTTGCACCTGAAAAAACACCTACAATTCTTAGACTAGAATACCCCCTTAAGTATTTTGTTGAGTCAATGGGTATTACCAGTTAAGAGTTATAATGTCTTTAGCCAAGGAAAATTAAGACAGTGTCGTAATGAAATTGAGTGATTGAATCTTTATATGGCCACTTCCTCCGTGGTCTAGTTAGAAAAAAAAAAATTTTGATTAATCTGTGTTATTTCACAATTAATTCATTTAAAATAATATATAGTTTATTTGCGGCACGTTCCGGAGTGGAAGATACTGTCATTATCGCCCTGGGTAAGACCACCATTCAGAATTGAAAAGTTGCTTGAAATGGCTTTGACCGTGTTTGGTGACCAGACCTGAATAGCCAGGTACTTCCCACCTTTCCCTTTCTCATCTCCTTCCTCTCCCCACTACTTTCAGCCTCACAACATACCCCAATTAGGGATGCCATAGTCTCACTGTCTCCAGACGGGAGCAGTTGGGACTCTTGTGCGGTATTCACATAAAAAATTTAAAAAAACCTCACGAAGGGTATCAATACTGTCTTAATTAATTTATTTATCCTGCTGCCTAATATTATTAACGTAATTTTTCTTTTATTTTATTTAAGGTTTTATTCCAGCAGGACTGGGAGGGGTGTGCAATCCCAGTCTGCCATATTTCATAACAATAATAATAATACATAACATACATAAAAGAGTAAATTAATAATACATACTAATAATACATAACATACATACAATACATAAAAGAGTAAATTTATAATACATACTAGAACATAAGAGGGTAAATTAAAAGATAAAAAAAAAAATTCAATAAAAATGAAGCATAAAATTAAAATTAAATTAAGCAAAAATTAAACAGAATAAAAAATTAAAATATAATCCAGTGACATTTTTATCTCACTGTTCTATCCCTTCTATCTATCTATCTATCTATATGGTCATATACATTGGTATTATAAATAATAGATGACACATTTGAGACAGTGGATTGAAGTATGCAATATTGTTATTAAATAAGTACAATATAATTACAATGTTCTTTCACACTATTATACTCTAAGTAAGCAATATATACTTAAATCTTGACTTGTGTTGTAAGAATGCATTTTCTGATTGTTCTTTGACGATGAAAAATATTTTTGAATCGATATGTTATAAAGTTTATTGTATCCAATTTAAGAATTATCCCATCATGATTATTCATATAAATGACAAATAGGTTGTTTAAAAAAATTTTAACAATTCAACGTGAAAATTAACTTAAATTTTTTTTTTTTTTACATTAACTCCACACAAGAGGCCCTGAAAAAAATAATTTCCCTTAGGGCCTATGCCATCTTTGAAGATGCTGTGTGGAGGGTCTTTTTGAGGAGAGGAAGGAATGAACATTGGTCTTGAAGAGACCCATGTTGTTGGAGGGAGGAAACACAGAAGCCGCCAAGTCTTTCCATAGCCGGGTGCCGAAAGGATCAATGACGCTCGTTCCTCGGAGCATCTTCCATTGAAATACCGGTAGAACATGGATAGCATTCCCACCCGACGCATGTGTTCTAAAGATTGCAATCCGTTTGTTAAGGTGGGAGAATCTATCAAACGGACCGCCCGTTTCTGCACCAGAGCTCCATAGCAGAGGTGGCTGCCAAATTCAACCGCGGGGCGCACTTGCAATTTGTACAGGGTTAGCAGTTGTGTACTATTAAAGTATCTGAGGGCCCTGTACAGTACGCCCAGTTTTTGAGAGGCTAACTTTACTCTGGCTTCGATGGAGCCCCCATACCTGAGCTGATCACTTATAGTTACACCAAGCATATCAATGGAGGGTCTGTTCGGAAGATTACTTCCGTTGAAAGAGACTAGATTTTCAAATACATAGTATATCAAAAATCTAGTACGAGTGTGAGCTACTTTATTCATTTTTGCTTTGTATTTTAAGATATAGGCAATTAAAAATTTTAGTGTTTCATGATTTTAGAGGCAACTTGGGCAATCATTTGCGAGTAAATGAAAAACATTAAAAAAATAATTTTACTACGTTTATTTTACAAATACAATGAAAAATAAAATAAAAATAAAACATCTTTAAAATGCATTTTTGGGTATTAATTTTAATGCAAAGACGACAATTTTTTTCCGCCGTAAATAGTTAATTTGTATTTTATTTACACCTATCAAAATGATTTTTTTCTTAATTTTTATTTTTAATTTAGTAAAATTATTTTTTATTAATTTTCATTTACTCACAAATAATTGCCTAAGGCCTCTACAATCATGGATCATTAAAATCTTTAATGACCTATATCTTATAATTTAAGGTAAAAATAAATAAAGGAGCTCTCATCCGTTCTAGATATTTAAAATACCTTTTTGATTACAAAAACAATTTTTCAGTTTGGTTGGGTATTTTGATCTCAAATTCAAATTTAAGATTTGTATGAAACGGGCCGGAAAGGGCCGCGTAAACGTTCCACTTAATACATCTGCGAAGGTATTTATTGAATGTGCGAATTATAGCAAGTATACTTAAAAGGGATGAGGAGGTGAGGAACGCAGCGTTTGTCTATCTCCCTCACCGTATGTCAGTTTTGAAATGGTTTCTGGATAATAAACCCCCCATATACCATAGCATGAAATCACCTCCAAAGATAATCCGGTAACTAAGATTAAGCAATCAATATCCGTGGTTATTATTGTCATCACTTGTTGATTTTGGTATAATTATCAAAGTTCTCGAGCTGCACGGTGCAGAGGTCCCAATCAAGGCATGGGACTAAATTTAATAAAAATCAGAAAAGTCACTCAAATAATTGAAATTTCTACAGATCGGCTGACAACTGGATGGCGCTCACTTGCCAAAAATAAATTCAGGTCGGGGAATTTTTGTCTAATGATTTTGTTTATCAGTAACTACAGCAATTTTAACAAGTGCCTGTATATGTACACCTACACATAGATGATCCAGAAGTTTCAATTGTTCCTATTATATACTTACCTATTGCATAATGTTATTCTATTTGCGTTATAATTAGTGTAACTCGCTCACCAAGCACAAGAACTAGTTTTTTCTTCGGTGAGATTGCGGTTTTAAATATATTCTGTAGCGATATGTAATTTATATAACACAACTGAAACCCAGGTATGTTTTTAGGTTTTCACGGCCAAAAAGTATTTTTGTTATTGTTTTTGAGGTGTTATGCCGTGTTTCGCTACCTCCTTCTTAAGCCAACGTTCCGGACAGCGTTACAGTGTCCGCTGTCCGAAACGTTGGCTAAAGAAGGAGGTAGCGAAACACGGCATAACACCCCAAAAACAATAACAAAAACAACTGAAACCCACTTATATCTATATTAAATTAAAGAAAACCTTAGGCACCCAATAATAGATTACGATCTTACTTTAACTTGCTTCAACCTGCATTTCATGTATTGGAACATTGCTAGTTAATACAACGAAGCCTGCTACGCCTCAATATAAAGATCCCATCAAAAACGTGGTTTCAGAAATTCCACCATTTTTCCAAAATAGATATTTCTTCACTTATTCGAATGATAATCGGACATTGTTCCGTTCCTTCTCAAGTTTTTAAAATTCACGTCCTTGGCTCCCCAGATTGTACATTCTGTGGTCTAGATGTGGGAACTCTAGATCACATATTTTTTGGTTGTCCCACTCTAAATAAATATCCTCTCTTCTTTCAAGCGTTATCTAAAATTGCCTCTCCTCCATTCAACATCTCATCTCTTCTAAGTCTGAACTCGACTCTAATCTTTCATATAATTCTGAAATTTCCACATTTAAATAAAAATTAATATATAAATTAACCTTTCCTTTCTCTGTAATTTTAAATGATGGCCTAGAACACCCTTGCCCTTGGCCTTGAGCAGCGAAA
The DNA here is from genome assembly GCA_936435175.1 of Glyphotaelius pellucidus. Lineage (NCBI taxonomy): Eukaryota > Metazoa > Arthropoda > Insecta > Trichoptera > Limnephilidae > Glyphotaelius > Glyphotaelius pellucidus. The sequence goes on along the minus strand of OW386545.1, from coordinate 9,745,551 downwards.
ATTTAAAAAAATTTACTCTTGACCCAGACATTATTAAAATATCCTGTGTAATTACTTAATTACGTGTACACGGTACATCATGTGCCATTAAAATAATTAAATTTACATATGGATAATACAACAACATAAAGAATGTAACAAAACAAGGGTAAAGTAAAATTAAAAAGTATAAAGTAAAAATGTACAGTAAAAAGGCACAAAAATATTATAGTTAAAATAGGTGAAACGTTTACGTACAAAATGTCTAATGCGTGTATAATGCACCTGTTTAAAGATTTATTTTTTTTACATTAACTCCACACAGGAGGCCCTGAGGAAAATAATTTCCCTCAGGGCCTATGTCATCTTTGAAGATGCTGTGTGGAGGGTGTTTTTGAGGAGAGGAAGGAGTGAACATGGGTCTTGAAGAGACCCATGTTGTAGGAGGGAGGAAACGCAGAAGCCGGCAAATCGTTCCACAGCCGAGCTGTTGAACCCAAGAACGAGTCATAGAAAACACCCGTTCTCATGTGACTAATGTCAACCGTGTACAAATGTTGAGCGCTTGTTTGGCGTGTTTCCCGACTATGCAACGGTGCCGAGGGGATCAATGACGCTAGTTCCTCGGAGCATCTTTCATTGTAATACCGGTAGAACAAGGACAGCATTCCCACCTAACGCCTGTGCTCTAAAGATTGCAATCCGTTTGTTAAGTTAGGAGAATCTATCAAACGGACTGCCCGTTTCAAAAGATGTTCACATCAGGTTGAAATCTGTCTAAAAATCTAAATTAAATAAGATATGCAACAACTTAATAGTGGTAAAAGATAATATTAAATGGTTCTGTATTCGATTTCTGATTGGGACCGTTGCATTTTTAAAACTTGTGCCTTTTTCTTCCTCTATGATTAAATATTACAATGACATTTACTAGCTTCAATAAGTTATTATTCCAATGAATTCAATAAGTGTTACAACCTTTTAAAGTTTTATATAAAAAAATAATAAACACATAATCATTTGCTTAATAAAATACCTTGATTAATAAAGTATCTTGATTAAGAATCGATTATCCCACCCCATTCAACCGAGCGCGAGTTAAGGTGGTAAGTTTCAAACGAACAAAAAAATCTCTCTAATGTGCAACAAGTTCTATCGTCAATTTGCAGTTGAACAGATTGGAAGACGCCAGCAACGGCCAGTTGAGCATATTAGGGGGCTCACAGTTCCCGGCTCCTGGCTCTCAGGTGGAGGTAGTAGTAAGCGGAGGGGATACGGACCTCGATTTCTTTTAACTTATCTCACGTTATTTCTGCTTCCCTGGTAACCTAGTTCCAGGAACTGAGAGGTGCACGGTCAGCCAAACCTGAGATAAATTCTTAGGTTGGACGGATTTGACAGTTTTTTTATGGATATTGAAAAATGTTCTCCAAGGTTTTTTTTTTTTCAATTATTTCTGGCTTTCACCCATCAAGGGTGTTCTAGGCCATCATTTCAAATTGTAGAAAAGGGAAAGGTAAATTTAAATATAAATGAAGAAGTAAATTTATATATTAATATTATTTAAATGTGCAAATTTCAGAATTATATGGAAGATTGGAATCGAGTTTAGACTTAGGAGAGATGAGATGTTGAATGGAGGGGAAGTAATTTTAGATAACGCTTGATAAAAGAGAGGATATTTATTTAGAGAGGGACAACCAAAAAATATGTGATCTAAAGTTCCCACATCTAGACCACAGAAAGAACAATCTGGGGAGTCAAGGACATGAATTTTAAACAAGTGAGAAGGAACGGAACAATGTCCGATTCTCATTCGAATAAGAGAGGAAATTTCTTTTTTGGAAAAATGGGGTAATTTTTGAAACCACGGTTTTGATGGAATAGTCCTTTGTATTGAGGCATAGCAGGCTCCCTTGGATTGACTAGCAATGTTCCAATACTCTGTCCAAGCATTGCGGGATCTATCTTTGATGATGGAAAAAATATCAGATAGGGGAATATGGTTTACGAGGGTAACAATAGGGTTAGACGCTCCTTGTTTTGCCAAGGAATCCGCAATATCGTTACCCACTATGCCAACATGTCCAGGAATCCATATCAGAGTTACAGTTTTTCCAGAGCTTTGAATGGAGGCTATCATCACTCGAATAAGGCATACAAAATGATCATCAGGATGAAGAAGAGGACTCGATTTCAGTTTTTGGAGGGAACTGAGAGAGTCAGAGAGAACAAGGGAATGTTCAAAATTATTTTTGATTATATATTTAAGTGATTCAATTATTGCAATGCACTCGGCAGAAAATATTGAAAATTGGTTTGAAATTGAATAAAATATTCTATCATTAGAATTATTGTGGTAAACGTTAATACCTATACCACAGTTAGGACAGTCTGGAGATTTGGAGCCGTCAGTAAATAAAAGAGAAGAGTTGGGCCATTTAGATGAAATAATGTCATTGAACATATTATTGACAATACAGGCAGGGAGATTGGAATGACTTTTAAGAATGCCAATCCCTTCTAAAATTGTTGGGGATAGGGTGACATGACTATATTTTAATCTGTACAAAGGAAGAAGATCATTTTGGATAATTTGAAGCTCTGATAGAGAGCGAAAATTTTTACAGATGGCAGGAAGAGGTTTAGTTCGAGCTCTGATTGTAGGTGCATTTGGTGGGTTGATGAACAATGAGACTCTCGGAATAATCTGATGACATTTAGAATTTATACATTTAAGAACAAATTTGTCAGCAAATAGTTGACGCCTTAAATAAAGTGGGGGATCAGAACATTCTACTTGAAGGGAATTGATGGGTGAAGATTGCATCGCTCCAGTTATTATCCGCAAAGATTTTGATTGAATTTTGTCTAATTTACTGAGTGCATTTTTTGATGCAGTACTAAAAAGTGGGCAGGCATAATCGAGATGGCTTCGAATAAGTGCATTGTAAAGCAATTTAATGCAAGTAGGGTGGGCACCCCACCATACGCCAGTCAAAGATCTGATGATATTTAAATTCTTTTCACATTTAGTAACTATATTATGAATATGGGAAGACCATTTAAGTTTCCTATCAAATGTTACTCCCAAAAATTTAACTTCAGAGGCGTTGGGGATTGGAGAGTTTTTAAATAAAATTTGAACGTGGGGGTTTTTGTGACGGTTTGAGAAGACGACACACTGACTCTTTTGGACTGAAAGTTCAAGACCATTTAAAGTGAGCCATGTGCAAAGGGCATCCATGGCTTCATTAAGATATTTGACGGCGGAAGGGATGATTTTGGATGATAAGAAGAAAGCTATGTCATCTGCAAAGTCAATAACTTTTACTTGAGGGGGAATAGTGACATGCATATCGTTTGTGTATATATTATACAGTAAGGGAGATAATACATCCCCTTGGGGTAAACCCTTCCAAATAGATCTACTTTGAGGAGTAACATCTGGTAGCTCAATGAAAATTTTTCTATCAAGAAACAGATTGATAATCGATTGGACAAACATGAGAGGTAGACCGAGGCTTAAAAGTTTTTTTTTGAGGATTGGGATGGAAACATTGTCAAAAGCGCCTTCTATGTCTATAAAGACTGCAAGACATACTTCCTGGTTAGAAATGGATAAATTAATATCAGTGCTAATAATGGCAAGGTTATCTTGAGTAGATTTTTTTTTCCTAAATCCAAATTGAGATGGAGAGAGAAGCTGTTTACTCTCGACAAAAAATTCTAACCGGTTTTTGATTAATTTTTCATAAATTTTACTGAGGGTGGATGAAAGAGCAATTGGTCTGTAGTTGGAACCAGAATTGGGTGATTTATTTGATTTTAAAATTGGGATGATTATTTGGGAACTCCAGTCATCAGGCATTATGCCAGTCTGGAATATTTTATTTAAGATGCCTAAGAAGTGGTTTAGAACATTATCATTACTATTTTTGATTATGCTGTAAGGAATGCCATCTCTGCCTGGAGATGAGTCCTTGACTGTTGATAAACAATTTTTTAATTCAATTAAATTGAATGGAGAGTCTAGCCAATGATCAGACATAGGAGTATGGTAGATGGGAGTTATTTCATCTAAGTTAGGTACAGAAGGGGGGGCAATTTTGTCTAAGAACTCATCTATCCATTTAGAATGAGACGCTCGAGGAGATGTTGAACTGAATGAGGATCGAAATCTTCGAATCATAGACCAAACTTCCGAAATTGGAGTGTTTGGAGATACTGAACTACAGAAGTTGTACCACCCAGATCTTTTTTTTGACCTCAATACCCTTTTGGCATTAGATTCGGCATTTTTGTATACAAGATAGTTCTCCATAGTCATATTGTGACGATAGGAAAGAGATTTAGCTTTCCGAATTCTCACTACTTTGGAACATTCTTCATCCCACCAGGGAGTTGGAGGGAGTTTTTTAAGAGATTTAGTTTTAGGGGGAGGATTTGATTTATTTATTGCAGATATGAGCATTGATTTGAAGTTGTCATAGTCATCTTTGACAGATAATATATCAGAAGGGGATACATTTTGAATAAACTTATCCATATGCGAGTTAAATTCGTCCCATTTGGTGTGTTTTGTTTTTATCTTTGTCGAAATATGGGACTTGTCTGAATGGAAAGAAGTTTGGTAAGTGATTGTGATCGGGAAATGATCACTGGAGCAAGGGTCGGGGGACACCACCCACGAGGAGAGAGGTGCCAGGCTAGTAGAGCATATGGAGAGATCCACTGCACTGGGGTTTGTATTGGGGCGAGAGATTCTAGTAGGAGATCCGTCATTCAATAGGAAAAGGTTGGAATCATCTAGAAAATCCATCACGCTTCGACCATCTCGATCAGAGAAAGCAGAACCCCAGATGGGGGAATGGGCATTAAAATCGCCCAATAAAAAGAAAGGAGGGCTTAGCTGACGGACAATTTGCAACCAAGATTGCTTATTGAAGTGCGCTGTTGGGGAAAGATAGACAGAAACAAAGGATGTGTCCTTTATTTTAGCTGCAACCATTTGAAAGTCAGCATTGGGGGGTTTGATATTATTTATTGGGAAAAACGGCAGGGATTTTTTAATAAAAAGGGCAGCGCCACCGCCCATACCTTCCGGTCGATCATCGCGGAGACAGGAGTACCCTCCCACTTTAAAGTGGGTGGATGGAGTAAACCATGTCTCCGAGATAGCAGCCACAGAAATGAGGTTTGAATTTAATAGGTTAAGGAGGTTCGATTTGTTAGAAATAGCACTTCGGCTATTCCACTGAAGAATTCTGACATCTTGAAGAGTCATTTTGAATAAATGATTTTAATGTGGAAATAATAGAAGCAGCGTTGGACGGTAGATTAGTTTGAGAAGAAATTAGGTCAATTAGAAGCATAATCAGAGTTTGAATAAATGAAGAATTATCTTGGGAGAGTTTTTCAGAAAGATTTTGATGGTTCATGGAGGACGGATTATAATTGTTTGCGCACCCATTTGTGGCATTTGAAAGAGGTAAACCATTGGGATTTAAGAGTAGTGAGTTATGTTGTTGCTGATCGTATCCAGGAGTCGGTTTAGAAATAGGATTTTTGTATGTGAATTTAGTTGAACGAGAAGTTGTTGTTGAGGAGGAGGGGAGAGGGTTGGATGAAGAAGTGCTGGATAAAACCTCAGCAAATGATTTTTTGACAGGCGGGAATAGTTTAGAAGCCTGCAAAAAAGACAAGTTCTGAGAGGCCATAGAAATTTTAATATTTTTTTGGCGAAATTGTTCTGGGCAACTAGAGTTGATGGCGGAATGAGCGCCTGAGCAGTTGAAACATTTAGTAGAGGAGAGAGAAGAACATTGGTCAGCCGTGTGGTTTTCTCCACATTTGAAACATCTGGGAGGCGATCTGCATGCAGCTTTGGTATGACCAAAACGGCAGCAATTATAACATTGAGTGGTGGGATAAGTATACATTTCAACCGGTAGAGAATTGAAAAATAAATAAATATGGGAGGGAATGGATTGTCCTTCGAAGGTGATGACCACAGATTGGGAGGGCTTCCAGGAAACGATGCCTTCAGAGGAGTCCTTGTAATTAAGTCTCCTTGCTTTTATAGGATTGCCGATATGTTGGGGGGTTGAGAGTGAAGACAGAATTTCTGCAATGGACAGATCGGTCGAGATACCTCTGACCAGGCCCATTCGAGTGACATTGAAAGTTGGGATATAGGCCTTGAATTTTGAATTTGAAGAAATGAATATATTTTTGATGAAGTTGTTGGCGGCTGAACCTGTAAGAAATTCGACAGAGATTCGAAAACGACCCTCAGCTTTTACACCTCCAGGTTTAATTGATAAGTTCTTGCTATTTGATAGGAATTTACCAAATTCAAGAGGGTGAATGGTTTTGCCTTGCTCAGTTTTTTGAGCATACACTATGTAAGGGCCACAGGAATGAGGAGAATAAAAGTTTGTTGGAGGAGGTTGCGGAAGAACTGGTGGAGACTGTGAAGTGGAAGGTGAGTCATTTTTTATTGGTAAAGAGGGATTAAACTTCCTTTTTTTTGTAGAAGTCAGAATGACGGATTCACTGTCTGAAATTACTATATTTTCACCATCTGGGGGGACAGGAGGAGGATCTGGGGGCTTTTTAGGGTGTCCAGGAGGGTAATCCTCCTCCATTGCTTACAAAATTATGAAACAAAAATATGTATGGAAAGTGACAGAAGTAAAAAGTTTATAAATATCTGGAAATCAGCGACGAAAAGCGACTCCTGGAAGATCAGGGGGGAGAAGAATCCTCAAGGCACAATACACTACACTTATTTTGACCAGAAAACATAAAAATATTGGAAAAATTAATAAAAAACACGATTTTTAGTAGGAGCAAAACAAAATAACTGATGACCTTCTCCAAGGTTCCTTTTTTTAAATTTAAGTGCATATACATAAAATAACCAACATTGTTCTTTATGAAAAATTCGGGAAAAGGTTAATAACAAGTACGGACAGAGATAGTTTGAATACAACATACCGAAGATATTTAATTTATTATCTGACACTATAAAGTAACATAATTCTATGAATGAGGTTAAATGTATGGTGAAAAATTGGTTATCGGAAAAAGAATATTTATATTGAAATTTATGAAAAAATGTTGAATATGTAAATATAAGATGTTAATTATAACTTTTAAAATATATTTGTAATTGAATTATAAGTACCTGCTGACAAGCCAATGCAATTGGCTTAGCAGGACTTGTTTGTTGACATATAAAATAAAAAAATAAATTTTAAAAAATTTATAATCATGGTAATAAGGTTGTAAAATATATACGTAAGGTTAGGTTTTAAATGTTTAAACTCCCTAGGACGGATATTAATGATTTAAAAGAAAATTTTGATAAGAGATGATTTTTTTTGAGACCTTACACGTTTTTCCATTTTTGAGGGAGTCTAAATGCCTGCCATTTCTCCACATTGGACCATTATACAAAAAAAAAACGCCTCACTATTGCGCTACTGATACTAATTAACTTTTTAACATATATAGTCATCCTTATACGTTGAATACCGCTCAGTTTCTAAAGCTGTGTGGTGGGCCGGATCGGGAGAGACTGGAAAAGGAAGACCTTTTGACCTCACCAGTCGACCCCAATGCCTTGCGTCCCAGATTCATACGCCACTCCTTGACACACTGACCTCCGGATTCCCGCTCGCCCCGTCATACCTTTATCCTTCCCAGAAGTTTCTTTCCTTCCTTCTCTCTAAAAGAGCCTCCGCAAAGCATTCTCAACGATTTCATATGCCTCGAGGGAAATTATTTTCTTCAGAGTCTCCTGTGTGGAGTTAATGTAAAAAATAGAAAAAATTGATGGAATTTATGCACTGGTTCAATACTGCAAATTCCTATGAGCGGGCTACCTGTATTTCAAAAGATTCAATATCTCCTTTTATAAGCGGGTCAGGGCTACGCGACTACTAAAAGCAGGAATATAATATCAGAATCCTCAAGTCTGCCTATCTTACGTAGCCGCAGATACCTGTTTTCACAGGAGTAACCTTTGTCGATGACTCAACAAAGGCCACAAAATAATCCAACCTTTTTTGCCTTGAATTCTTTTCGCTTTATTTTTTAGAAGGGCGAGTTGATAGTCCTGTTGCGGAAAATCAATATTTGGAACTTCTAATAGAAAATGTTTTTGAGGGAAGCATTTTCTCAATATAATATTTTTGTAAATTTTAATCATCGATTCGTTGTACCCTTGGAATAAGTATAGGTATATTTCCTCAAGCATTGATTTGAATCCTGATGCATTGATTTAATAAAGAAAAGTTTTAACCTTCCAAATAATCACCAAATTAACAGACAACCAGCCATAGGTCACCCCAAGTGGTTTGCTACGTTTGGTGACTTAGCAAAGTTGCCTGGATTCAAGGGGTGTGGTTTGTCTAGGTCTTAATGGCGAATGCGTTGACCACCTACTGCGTGGCGGCTGGATTGAGAGATCGAACCTAGATCTATCCAGTCGAACTCTATCAACCCTATACCTTGCACCGCAGTTACTCCTGGTCATATTAATCACTAGATTCCTACCTACCCTTCATACCTTTTTCCTCTCCTTCCCTTCTTCCTTTCCCCAAAAATACCCTTCACCCAGCATCTCCAAAGATGACACAGGCACTGAGAAAAAAAAATCCCATGGCCTCTTGTGTGGAGCTATTGTAAAAAAAAAATTAAGGAAATTGTAAGATGGTGGAAAGTTCATCAAATTATAATAATTTTTCAGCCTTGATATTTTCTTATTACATATCTACCTTCGTGTAGATACGAATTAGCATCAGAATTAAGGCCAATTTGTGATCTATTCACAGTATTTTGTTAAAGAATCTGGAATGATTCTGAATTCCACGTATTATCTAGGATGATTAAAAACTTCTGATTTGGGCGATCTCAAAACAAATCAATCGTCTTAATACAAGTTGAAAGAAATCTGGATTGTAGCTTGTAAAAAAATATAAATGGTTCTTGTATCACCTGACTAAAAAGTTTCCACAATAGTTCTTGGAAGGGAGAGGAGTGAAACCATTACGTAGTATGTTTCGTTTAGGAAGTTTTAACCGAATTAGTTCTTGGAAAGAAGGCGTTTATTTTCCCCGGTAACCCATATCTCTAGTGATGTACATTACTTCCAGATTAAAGCTTGATTACATAAACTACCCACTGGACGGAGAAATCTATTTTATATTCTTTGTTTTGAAATTCAGGCGTGGGAACTAAAATAATAGTTGGACCAGTATTTTCCAGCAAAGGTTTAATATGTTATAATGTCGTAGTATTGGAGAAAGGAAAGATCCATTTTTGAAGTATTAATAACGCCAAGTTAGTTGATGACTTATTAAAACATTTTGTTCCATTTATTACAGATTTTTTTTTTTAAATTTTGAGATCATTCTTACAACACTTTATTAACGTAGTCCTTGTTGTACCTAATAATAATTTATTAATTATTGTCCTTATTGAAATTTCTTTAAGTAAATATTGACGTCATTTGACCTGTGATTGCTGATATAATTTGGAGCAAAAAATGTTAATGAAATTATTTCCGTTGACTTTTTCATTTTTTTCCACTGGTCACTCAGCTAAGTAACCGCCCAACCCCACCCAAACCCTAACTTTTTTATATGAATACCGCACAAGAGTCCCAACTACTCCTACTAGAGCCAATGAGACTATGGCATCTCCAATTGGGGTATGTTGTGAGGCTGAAGGTAGTGGGGAGGGGAAAGAGATGGGGAAGGGAAGGTGGGAAGTACCACAGTACATGTATATTAAATAAATATTACTTATTTTACTGTAAAAAAAATTTTCTTTTGTTTTCATTCAGTTCAGTTTCAATGCAGTTTAAGTGCCAGCAGCCCGGGGGTTTATTTTATTTTCAATAATTTACATTGATTTCGTTTACCAACCTCACTAGACAAAGTCTGTTCCGAGGCGGGTAAATAATATTTTGTTTTTAGTAAAAAAGATAAATGTTTTAAAAGATAGATGTTTTTAAAGACATGGGTATAAAAATATATAAATAATGTAAAAAGACTAAATAAAAAAATAAAAATATATGCATATATACACACGTATACATGCACACATACATAACGTTGTTACATTATATTTGCACTTCCGAAGTTTTTCTTTTTAGAAGTTTAGTTCATTGTCATCATGCCTCATTTTAATGCCGTTCCCTGGTCGCAGGAAAGCCTAAGTCAGTTCAAAGCACCATAATTCAGTGAAATGTTTCTCTGCGAACTGCGTCGTTATGCGGTTTAAGCACCTAAATTGGTTGAAGAAGTAGCTATGTGGGGCGAGGCACTAAATAGTTAATAGGCTACTCGCAAAGAACGGCCCGGCATAAAAATATTTCCTCCCGCATGCTGTTAGGCTGCTAGATAGGGAAACTCGGTAATATGTTCTGACCTTAGGAGATATAGTAATTATAGAGGATAAGTAATTATATGAACATTTTGTTTTGCTTTTATTTTTCTTTTAATTTCTGCAAACTAATGTATGATCAGCTTGCATTGCGGTCTTAGCGGCGGATAATTATTGCAATTCGCAGTAATACAATTGTGTAACTTCATATCCAGGAGCATTAAGGCAGTATTCTAGTCCAGAAAAAAAACTTTTTCTTTTCTTCATATTTCCAAAGTTTAAATATTCAAAAATATGTGCTCAAAAGGATTTTTCGAAATTCGCATTATTTAAAAAGTGATAACGATAACCATATTAATGTGGCGGTTTAGATGGAATTTAACCAAAATCTAAATATAATATAACAAAATTTTAAACGCATTTTTCTCAAAACCACTTTTTTCGAGACGATCGACACGATATTTCAAGATTCACGGAACCAATTTGCTTGAAATAAGGTGTGACCTTTCTCTACACGTTACTTTATCGCCCCTACCAGATATATATATTTATAACAAAATTTTATTATTATAACAAAATTTCAATTTTTACTATTTTTTAAAAATTCCTAAAAGTAAAAAAAAAAGTGGTAAAAAAACGTCTTTTTATTTCAGACAGCCGCCATTTTGCCATTTTTTTTTACTTTTCCTAGGTACTTGCCAATGCACCATTTGTCTGGATTAAGAATTAATTTGTTTTTTTTTCTTCTGATTACTAGGAGGGTTGCAATCGTGTCAACCAGGGCGCGCCATTTTTTTGAGCCCCCCCCCCCCCCCACTTCAACACACTGTAACTTTTTGAATTTTGAATTTTTACGTTTGATTTTTTTTATGTATTCTTTGATTTTTAATAAATATTTGGTAAAGTAGTGGCTGGTAAAAATATTACTGTTTTTTTTTATTACACCTGAAAAAACACCTACAATTCATGCTTCTAGACTAGAATACCCCCTTAAGACAATGATGCGTGTTTTGGGGAATTTTAGTACCTACGTACCACGAGGTAAAACTGCTTGATTCATTTAAGTATGCGGCAGTATCTTAAAGGCCACTTTCCGCCACCATTTTGGTATTTTGCACTGACTAGGTAAAATTTGTTCTTATTGTAGAAACAAGTTAAATATTATGAAATATCGAGAATACACGGAAAAAATATATTCTACTCGCTACAGCTTTTTTACATCGAACGTTTTTCTCAAACTAATCTCAAAGCCTATTAATTACTTATTAAAGTTTAGTCATATTATTAATAATCGCCTGTATGATTTCGTTCAATTCTGAAAGCTTCGTTAGTTCACCTCCATTCATTAGTAAGCCAGTTATTTTGCATAACGAAAGTAATGCATTATTCAAAAAGTTGTGTGTATTGATAGCTTACTGACAATCAGGAAACCGCGCTAAAAACGGAATTATGTGCTGACCGTGCTAACTGACTAACTGACCATAGATGACGGATTGTGTCAATATAACATGTAACCATTAACCATGGCATACCTGAAACTATGCACTACAAACTGAAAACTTCCTGTAAAAACAAAGAAATTGTCAATTTGTTTGCAGACTTTTTTAAGGATGTGTATGAAACAGATATCCCTGATGAACACATTCCAAACTTCGAGTCAGATATAAATTTACAACTATCTCAGATACATATTGAGATTTAAGAAATTGCTGTATGTATTAAACTACTTGAACCTAAAACTTGCTCAGGGCCAGATAAAATTCCCCCCGTATTTCTTAAAAAATGTGGGGGTAGTGTCTCTTACCCACTGTACCTACTATTTAATAAATCACTTTTAACGGGCAAGTTCCCGCAAATATGGAAAAACAGCTTTCTCACTCCAATATTCAAAAGTGGAGACAAGTCTCTGGTTGAAAATTACAGACCAATATGTATACAATCGTTGATACCGAAAATTTTTGAAAAGTTAATTCTTCAAAAAATTAGTTCGTGTATAAAATTTAATATCTCATCATTTCAACATGGTTTTGTCTCTGGACGATCTACATTAACTAACCTTACATTGTACGAAAGTTTTATTTCAGGTGCCCTTGCTAATAGAGAACAAGTTGACTCAATATATACAGATTTTAGTAAGGCTTTTGATAAGGTGTGTCATAAAATTCTTATAAATAAATTGTCTAAACTTGGTATAAGTGGCAACTTTTTATGCTGGATTAAGGATTATTTATCAAAACGTTTACTTACTGTCTCTATTAAGAGATCACTTATCTTACGAATTTGAAGCCACTAGTGGCGTGCCTCAGGGTTCGCACCTTGGTTCAATATTGTTTATTATATTTATAAAAGATGTCACTTCCGTATTCTCTGATGTTAATGTATTATTATTTGCTGATAACATGAAAATATATAAAATCATAAAAATGTGTACGACTGCTTGTCCCTACAATCCAATTTTATAAGATTTGCAGAATGGTGTACTATAAACAAGCTTACACTAAATATTAAAAAATGTCAAATCATGAGTTTCTTCAGAATAAAAAACCCAATAAAATACAGTTATTCACTGAACAACCAGAGTTTATTGTCAGTACCTGAAATAAGAGACCTCGGTATAACCTTTGATACGAAACTATTATTTACTAATCATATTAACATTATAACTAGTAAAGCAATGAAAATGTTGGGCTTCATTATAAGAATATGTAAAGATTTCAAAAACATACACACATTTAAAATACTTTATACGACTCTAGTTAGAAGTCATTTGGAATATAATTCCCCCTTATGGAACCCTTTTTACAAAAGTCATGAAATGTCCATTGAAAGAATCCAACGCAAATTTCTTAGATCAATAAATTTTAAATTAGGAATTCCCCCAGACGACATTAACTATGATTCTCTACTACAAAAAATGCGACTGTTATCGTTAAAAGGCAGAAGAATATTTAATGATCTAATTTTTTTATTTAAAATAAGTAATAACTGGTTTGACTCCCCTGAACTAGTTTTGTTGGTTAATTATCACGTACCTAGTAGAATAACTCGTCTCAAAACACCTTATTATTGCAACAATACTCTCAGTAATGCTGAACAAAATTCTATAATACATCGTCTACACTCTTTAGGTAATGAATTTGCTCATATCGATAATGCCGGAAGTCTGTCATCATACAAAAGATGCATAAAACAGAATTTGTCTGCTATTACTACCACGTAATCATAATATAATCATTAATCATGTCCTACCAGTACGCACTCGCTATTACTAACTTTGTAAACAGATGTATGTATACGCAACTGGATGTGCGTTCCCAATATCTATGGATTAGAAACATATCATAATCAGTGATACCTTTTATATTTGGTAATTTTATATTATCTTCAATTTTTGGCTCCTAAGAGCATTTTGTACTCTTTACATGTTACACTTTTTTCTTAATATATATAACTTTGTACTTTTATTATTTTTAAGATATCTATCTTATAGACTTTACATTTTACTTTTGACTGTATTATTTCCTACCTCTTAACTTTTTATTTCAATCTTTAACTTTTCATTATACTTTATATTTTATATTTTATGCTTTTACTTTATACTTTCATTTATCCATTTTACTTTTTACTTACTGCTACTACCTCAACTCCTTTTTTTACCTTTTGTTTTTATATTTAACTTTAATTTATGTTGTTTCTTTCGTTTTGTTATTGTATTATAATACATACATAACATAACTATAATTTATGTTAATTGCACATGTTGTGCCGTGTGTTTTTGAAATAAATAAATATCATATTGATATAGGGTTTTATCGATCAATCTTGCCAGACCTCCAAGCTGGGAGATAAAACAAATTACAATAATAACCGTATTGCAGTTAATTTTCAATTATCTTGTAATGATGAACACGATAATATATATTTTTATAAAAAATGTGTTCTTGAAATTATATAATAAATGTCTATGTGACTGCCGTTACTCGCCTCTATATTTCTTAATTCATTGGTGAAATGTACTGACCCACATACAGAGTTCCCTAGGAATATAATAAATTAGACGGGAATTGCCGTAGGTAGCCGATTTCGGACATTAGGCATCCCTTTGTCCCCGTTTGGGATGTGATTTTGCACCCTTCATGCTGTATGCGAATCGCAGCCGCCCCCACAAGAATAATGAGCTTCTTTATAATGGAGGACGCTCGCAACCAAATACCCAATTTCGAAAAGAAAGAACCAAAGCCATTTCAGAAGTACGTTTCCGTGTACGATGCACGCGAATTTTTTGTCGTTGTTGTTTTTACGTAACCTCTCCATCATATCATTTCTCACGAGGGAGCAGATGGTTTGTTAACATTTTCATAAAAACTATGTAAAGTCATATAAATTATGCAAAGCCACACAACTTTGCCATAGAAATTATGTAAGGTCACATAACTTTGTCATAGAAATTTTGTAAAAGCACACAATTTTGTAATAGAAATTATGTAAAGCACACAACTTTGCCATAGCAATTATGTAAGGACACACAATTTTGTCATAGAAATTTTGTAAAGCCTTACAATTTTGTGATAGAAATTATGTTAAGCACACAACTTAGCCGTAGCAATTTTGTAAGGTCACACAATTTTGTCATAGAAATTTTGTAAAGCCACACAATTTTGTGATAGAAATTATGTAAAGCACACAACTTTGCCATAGAAATTATGTAGTGTCACACAACTTTGTCATAGAAATTATGTGAAACCGCAAAACTTTTCCGTAGAAATTATGTAAAGCCACAAAATTTAGTCGTAGAAATTATGTAAAGCCACTTTGTCGGATAAATTATGTAAAAACACACAATTTTGTCATTCTAATTTGGGAAGCGGGTATGGGTACTGTTGCCCCAGGAACCATTTATTGGAAAACTAACACCTCTGTCGTAGGTCAACCCACGTGCTAATCCAGCCGGACTCTCTCGACCCGTCTCCTTGCACCGCTGAGGGAGGGATAGATTCATACCCTCAAATTCCTACTACTTCTTCCTTTTTTCCCAGACCTTCCTCTCCTTTCTTTCACTAAAAGACCCACAACACAGCATCCCCAAAGATGATACAGACCCTGAGGATTTTTTTTAACTGTGTGGAGCTAATGTAAAAAGCACCCATTATTAATTTTATGTTTTTAAGAAGCAAACTTTCGGCTTACCAATAACCAGCGAAAGATTTTGCTGGTGAAATAAAAGAGAGCTTAGCCAGCCAAAGAATTGTCGCCAACTTCCTCACATCACTTTCTCATCCCACCAGTTCTAGATGTCAAAAACATCCAAGGGTCCCTTTATTAACCTTATCAACCTTGCGTATATGGATTTACCAGATGTAGTACCTACCTACTTCCAATACCATTATATACCGTCATTACTCTAATTTCGAAATTCTTCTGCACAGATCTCTTCGGTATCAGATCTCTATTGTAGATTGCTAGGAACGCATCAAGACATCTAACCAATTATTGCATTCAAATCTCAAATCATGGAATTTCATATACTCACCTTATTTCTTTGTCCTTATCAACTTTAACTACAAAATAAAACCCAAGTCGAAAGAAGTAAAATAACACGATTAATTCCGTCCATTCTACTTCATCCGGGACTGCAAATCTGGCGTCAAATGAATCGGAAAATACCCTTCCGGCCGGGAGGAACCGCGATTTACATCGGAATTGAAGGGATATTTTATAGGAAAGGAGTTTAAAGATATTGCCCCGAGAACGTGAACAATGAACAATCCGAATATTGCATATGGCAAATGAATGGTGTCACGCAAATTCAGGCAATATATGCTTTCAGGGAAACGAAGAAATGCATATCGGTCGAATCGATACAGAAACGGCGTATTATTTCAATGGAAATCAGTGATATGGAATGAGGAGTATGTACGTACATATTACGTACTGTTTGCTTGACATTCAGCCAGACTTTCCAGAAAATGAGGTCTAACACTTTATGCATAAGCGAAAAGTTGTCTACAATAACCCTTACGGGCCATCACGGGGTGGGGGGGTAGAGAAGAGTGGCCCCTTAGGGGCCATCCATAAATTACGTCACACGAATTTCATGATTTTTTTTCGTCACATTTGTGAGACCCCCTCCCCCCTAGTGTTACGTCACATATTTTGCAATTTTACATCTAAATTTTTTTTGCATTTTAATATTTTAGATTTTTACATGTGACATCACAGAGCTGATGACCCCCCCCCCCCCCATACCTCTTGTCACACAATGTCACACCTCTCTACTCCCCCCACCCCTTTAGGTGTGAAGTAATTTATGGATGGTCCCTTATCGCCAACTTTTCCGCCTACCGAGATACTGCAGTGCTACGAAAATGTTCCTGGAGGGATGAATGTACACTTTCCGAGCACTTCTCCGCCACCGCACTGGAAGTTTATGGCGCAGACTGCACCAATCGAAGAATGCAATCATCACCGCCATGACTGCCTGGATGGAGCTCCCCTGATGGCCCTCTGGAGACGGGAGACGATGAAATACCCTGCGTAAACAGCTGCTTCGATTAATTTTAGTGTTTAATATTTTTCAATTTTTTATAAGAAAAACTCTCTTTTTATAACTTTTGAAGTTATTCCCATCAACGTAATATATCATTGAAGAAGAAGGTAACACTTATAATCTAATTAAAATATGAAAGAGAACAAGACACAGAAAAATAGAAAAGACAATGGTCGCAACTGGGACTCGAACCCAGACCTCTCGTCTAACGGGACGTTACAATTTAGATTATAAGTGTTATCTTCTTCTTCAATGATTTAATATTTTTTTTCAGTTTCATTTCTCGTTTTTCATGCTTATTCGTTTTTTATTTTATTTTGTGTTGTAATTTTTTTTTAACTCATCTTATTATTTGTCTTTGTTTTGTTATTTCGAAATATGGAATATATTGCGTTGCACAACCCCTGCACACAATCTGGAATAAACTAATATTATTATTTACTTTCGTATCGCGCTACTGTAGCTTGGATTACTATTGATTGTGTAGCATTACCAATATCCCCTTCACATCATTTCCCACTCCGCTTGACTATTTTTTTAAAAATTATTTTTAACACTAGAATTACAATTATTTCTGTGAATAGTAGACCAAAAAACAAGTTTCTAATTTTCTCTTTTTTAATACATCAAAACCAGCATTTCATCTTAAGTCATAAGATTTCTAAGCAGGTACTTCAATACTGTTTTTTTACATAAACCTAGGCTTGAGGAAAATAAATTCCCTAAGAGCCTATGTCATCTTTGGGAATGCTGTGTGAAGGGTATTTTTGTAGAACGGAAGGAGTAAACCAGGGTCTTGAAGAGACCCATCGTTCCACAGCCGACCTGTTGAACTCAAAAACGAGTCGTAGAAGCGAACCCTTCTCCTGTGACAAATGTCAATTGCACACAGATGTTGGGCTCGCGTTTGGCGTGTTTCTCAACTATGCACCGGTGACAAAGGATCCGAAAACGCAAGTTCCTCGTACCACCTTCCATTGAAATACCGGTAGAACAAGGATAGCATTTCTACCCAACGCCTGGGTTCTAAAGATTTCAATCCGTTTGTTTAGATAAGAGCAACTACCAAACGGACCGCGCATTTCTGCACAGAGTCGAGGGTTTTTTTTAGATATTTTGGGGCTCCTGATCTGAGGTGGCTGCCAAATTCAACTATAGGCGCCTTTGCGATTTATACAGTGTTAGCAGTTATGTAATATTAAGGGTAAACTTAAAAGAATTAATAATCTGAGTTTTAATGCAGCGGTGGTGCAAATTTATTTATTTTAGGGAAAACACTTGCAGTTATGCTTTAATATATTAAAAAATATATGTGTAGACATTTGTTTTACTTTATTCATCTTTATTAATTCTATAACAATTATTGTGCCATGTCTGTCTCGCTAGGAAATCCTGTTTTGAGAGCAGGCAGCATTTATAACAGAAACCAAATAACAACACAATATTACATTTACCAGCATCGAATCAATCGTGATTCAATCCAATATTGAATTGTACCAAAGCCTTTCTCGAAAGAATTGAGTTTATGTACGCACAAAACGCTTCATTCAAGCATAAACAAATATTTCATTCTAATATTTTAAAGCATATCTTTTAAATGTGTTTATTTCCATAACAGTTAATTTGGCGCCATTACGTAGATTACGAATATTTAAGTTTATCCTTAACCTACCTCCGTAATTATAGACGCTTATATGGTCATAATAAAAAAATCACATAACGAATTATACAATTTGTCCAAAGAAACGTCACTATCACAATGACCTCTTTTTAGCAACTTTCTTCGGGCAGTAGGTATCATCGTATCATCATATTTATTTATTTCAAAAACATACGGCACAACATGTTCCATTAACATAAATTATATTTATATATATATTATAATACAATAACCAAACGAAAGTAACAACATAAATTAAAGTTAAATAAAAAACAATAGGTAAAAAAAAGGAGTTGAGGTAACAATAGGTAAAAAAAAGCAGTAAGTAAAAAGTAAGATGGATAAATAAATGTATAAAGTAAAAGCATTAAATTATAAAATATAAAGTATAATGAAAAGTTAAAGATTGAGATAGAAAGTTAAAAGGTAGGAAATAATACAGTCAAAAGTAGAATGTCACTGATTATGTTATGTTTCTAATCCATAGATATTAGGAACGCTCATACAGTTGCGTATACATACATCTGTTTACAAAGTTAATAATAGCGAGTGCGTACTGGTAGGACATGATTAATGATTATATTATGATTACGTGGTAGTAATAGCAGACAAATTCTGTTTTATGCATCTTTTGTATGATGACAGACTTCCAGCATTATCGATATGAGCAATATTATATTGAAAAAGAATGCGAATAAGGAAAAAAATGTTACGACTTCACATTTGAAAAAATAATATTTATTCAACCATATTAGATCGGCCACCATAGAAACGGAAACCGAACGGAAAAATAAATTTACACACAGATGAAATACGAAACTGTTTAATAAAAATAGGACGATCAGTTGATTAGAAATTTTCTCATAGTATTATTTCTTTAACTGGAATCAGTGAAATACTAGTAGAATGCGGAGTATAATAATTTCATGTTCTACACTCTCGGCGAGATGTCTTGACTGCTGGAAGATATTCAGTGACTTTTCCCTTTAGAAATTTTCACATAGTGTTATTTCTTAAACCAGAATCAGTGAAATACTCGTAGAATACGGAGTATAATATTTTTTATGTTCTACACTCTCGGCGACATGTTTTGACTGCTGGAAGATATTCAGCGACTTTTCCCTTTTCCCTTTAAAAATTTTCTCATAGTATTATTTCATAAACTAGAATCAGTGAAATACTCGTAGAATACGGAGTATAAAAAATTTTATGTTCTACACTCTCGGCAAGATGTCTTGACTACTGGAAGATATTCAGTGACTTTTCTCTTTTCCCTTTAGAAATTTTCTCATAGTATTATTTCTTAAACTAGAATCAGTGAAATACTAGTAGAATGCGGAGTATAATAATTTCATGTTCTACGCTCTCGGCGAGATGTCTTGACTGCTGGAAGATATTCAGTGACTTTTCACTTTTCCCTTTAGAATTTTTCTTAAACTAGAATCAGTGAAATACTAGTAGAATGCGGAGTATAATAATTTTTATGTTCTACACTCTCGGCGACATGTCTTGACTGCTGGAAGATATTCAATGACTTTTCCCTTTAGAAATTTTCACATAGTGTTATTTCTTAAACCAGAATCAGTGAAATACTCGTAGAATACGGAGTATAATATTTTTTATGTTCTATACTCTCGGCGAGATGTCTTGACTGCTGGAAGATATTCAGAGACTTTTCGCTAGGGAACGGAGAACGGGAACGGAGAACGGGAACGGAGAACGGGAACGGAGAACGGATAACGGGTACTGTCTCACCACTCTCGCGTCGTGGGGTAAGCCTCTTGACTCACAATCCGAAGGTCGCGGGATCGAATCCCGGAGTGCCAAAATAAATACATTTTATTTGATTACTTTGTGTTATTTCACAATTAATTCATTTCAACATAATATACGGTATATTTGCGGCACGTTCCAGAGTGACAGATACTCTCAGTATCGCCCTGGTGTAAAATCACCATTCAGAATTGAAACGTTGCTCGAAATGGCTTAAGCCTTGTTTGGTGACCAGATGTGAATAGCCGGATACTTCCCCACCTTCCTCTCCTCCACCTCCTTCCCCTCCCCAAAAAAATGTTTGTTAATTTTTGGGCATCTTGCCTATCTTATGTAATGAAATAAATAAATAAATAAAATTATTTCTTGGGTTATTATTGTATAGTAAAAGCATAACATTGACGCCTTCCCCTTTCTCATAAACGACACCTGAAACAGAAAGATGCCACAACAGAGTTCTCGGCGGCAAAACTTTTAACGTCGTAAACCCATTATTCGCAGGTACCTTCTCCTTATGGGTATACAATATCCTCGGTGATGGAGCACTTCTCGAAGGTACTTTTGACTTGCAAAGAACGAGACGAGGTGAAACGAATGTTTCATCTATATTTTCCCTTACAAGCATTTTAGTTGTGTGTTCACAATAGTAAACAACACATCCATTCATGTTTGTCGAAGTAAAAATAAATATTAAAAAAATGTTAATGTGTAAGTGTTTACGTGAAAATTTAAAGCAAACTACATTACTTACCATAAAATGTCTTTATTCAATTATTTCTACTGCGAAAATATTTTTTACGCAGACAATTTTATTACGATTATACAGCATTTAATTTCAAGATAATTCCACCAAATATTTAAATTCCTTCGCTTGAAATACTTAATAAAATATTCCCGAGTAAACAACTAAACGGGGAAGCCTCTTTCATACGAGCATATTCATGAATCCAATTAACTCAAAATTAAGTTGGCAATTCATAATTTAGTTACTCTTTTGGTACCTACACGATTGTAGGAAGAAGTAAGAGAACATGTATATTATATGTGAGTGTGTTCATCAAATGTTTCCGTTTGAGCTATATTTAAGCAGTCTTTGAATTGTAATGAATTCTTCAAAAACAAGTTGACAAATATTGTAACGATAGTAAATTTTAATTTTTTTACTTTAACGTTAAAAAGTGAAAGAATAAATACGTGTACGCTGAATAAAATAGTAACAAACATATTAATAATTATATTTTAGTGAATGAGCTATCAAATATTCGCCACGGGTCATTTTTCACAAGTGTCAAAATAATAGAAAAGTTTTTACGAAATGATGCAAGAATGTGAATGAAGCAAAGAGTGTGTGACAAGACAGAGTTTGGCGAAAAAGTCTGATGGTTGGTTAGTTATTTTTTTTTTGCTTTTTATCAACTTTAAAATAAATCATTTATAAAAAAAACTTTTCCAAAAAAATTTAATTTTCCAAAAATATATTTTAAAAAAAACTAATTTTAATAAAATTATACCAAAACGTTATTAAAAATAAAACAAAATTAAGACTGATCACATTGAAAAAAAAAACAGTACAAAAATAACCCAAATAAAAAAGTTAAGGTAGTAAATAAGCTGTTAGTTTATAAAATTAAACAGGCATCATTGGTTGATTGTTTTTGTGTTTAATTCTTAGAACTCCATTTAATTTAAAAAAAATAATGATGTTAATTATATTTAATAATGTTATTTCTATGTTCTCCAAGTATTTTAGTGCTTATTTTATTATTGTGGCAGCTGTTTAGGCTTGAAAGGCCATTTTCAAACTTATTCTTTCGTATGGTGGGGGGGTCAGAGGGGGACATCTAGGTCTGCGAGCCAGTCTAGGGCCTCAGGCGTTGCCCTGTGGACCTCGTCAATCCCACCGGGGAATGAATGGAGCGGGCATTCGTTGACCACATGTTCGGTGGTCTCACACCTCACCGCATTCACACATCTCCGATTCTTTAAGGCCCCATTTATACATCATATGGGCACATATGATGCATAAATGGGACCTATGGGAGCACCATATCCTATTGATGGCGGACCAAAGTTTGCGAGGCAATGAGAACCCAGGCTGTCTCTCAGTGGGGACTTGTACGAGGGGCATTTTTCATCTTGGCTAATTGCCACTCAAGCTTCCACCTATCTTCTGGGGTGAGAGGTGAATGGAGGAGTCTTTCTCCTTCTGTCCAGAAAGGTTTTCGGGACTTTAATCGGCATGCCGGGTGAGAGACGACATCATCGTGCAAAGGTATTGCGATTTTTTACAGCGCCTTAGTGTTGCAATCTCTTGCCTGTTATTTGGCGGGGTTATATTTGCAAGTACGGGGAGCCAAGGGAGAGGAGTAGATCTCCCGGCCAAGGGGAATTACTAAATTTTCAAACCGTGGTTGGGCCACTTGGAGACGACTCATCTACTTATATATTTTCTCAAAACTCGGTTTAACCAATAATAAATCAATTTACGCACCTTCAAAATTGAAATTTAGAATCCTATAAATAAGTCGTTCTCTAGTGGTCTAACCACAGTTTGAAAATGGCATTATAAGCCGAAACAGAAGTCGCAATAATAAAATAAACTAAAATACTTGCAATACGTAACATTTAAAATAAATTAATTAAAAAAATGCATCGCTGCACTTAAATAATACTTATATTTGTTAGATTACAACAAGCATTAACTTAGATTTTTTAGAATGGGCACCCAATTAGTTTTTAAAAACCTTATGCAACTTCCTTACTTGGCCATATAATCCTTAAAGGGCTTCATTATCCTTGATACTGTCATTCTACTTCTGATGATTCAATGCTATTGCTACCTCCCCGTTGTCTTGGTCTGCCTAAAGGCCTAGTACCGTGTGGCACGGCTTCGTAAACCATCTTAATGGCTCTGCCCTCCCTTGTTCAGCACACATGACCATTTCATGCTAATCGACAAGCTCTCACGCTGCAGGTTACGAGGGGATGATAGGTTAAGTAATTTGTGTCCTGTTTGCTTCAGTGTCTCTGCATTGCTGCAGCAATACCTTTAGGTCTTGAGATCACCCATAGACCATAGACAGTACATTGCTGTTGTATGATTTTATTATCTCTGTAGATATCTCTCTATACGAATGTTGATTTGGCGATAGCGTTGAACGAGTATAATACACGTTATTAAATAACATGATCAAAAAACCTATTAGGTAGCTGGAAGAGGGACTTAAATTGATTTGACAAGAAAAAAATATTTGTAATTCCACCCTCTTTGTTCTAAAAGCTCAACTCTAAGGCCACCACTTCATTATTAACCTCTTTTGAAAAAACCTATTAACCGGAGTGTACCACGAAACTTGTGGGGGCGATTAATGAAAAACTTTTTTTTTAAATGTCGAAATTTTTATTTCACATTTTTTTTATTTCAAAAAATTTTGTAAATTTTCTTATTTGTGCGGTTTACAAAACGTTCATATAAACACACCTGAATAATGATATGATTTAAGGTTTTCGCCGCCAAAGTATTAATTTAGTTCGTTATTTATTTTTGGGGTGTTATGCCGTGTTGCGTTACCTCCTTCTTTAGCCAACGTTTCGGAAAGCGTTATAGTGTTCATCATCACACATCTGCCCTGATAACGAAATAAATAATTTTAATTATTATTTCTGTGCGCTCGGTCAGCTGCTCCGTAAATAACATTGATTTTCTTGGGACATGTTTCCAAATGAGTAACTAGGCATCTACTTGAAGCTTCTCAGATGTTATGCGAACACATACATTATTCGCAAAGTAAAGCTACAATTACACTAGACAATTTTATATTAGCGGTCAACGACGTGCACCGCTTCTGAGCGTTGTGCATCCCATACCACCAGCATGTCCTTCGTACAAAATGTATTATCATTCGTCTAACAGCACAACCTACCGCTCACTTTGAGTATCATTGATTTGAGAAGAGGGGTCAAAATTATCGAAGCGTTCAAAGAGTTTTTGAAGCCAAAGCTAAAGAAGTCCTTGTCGCATGAAAAAATCCTTTATTACGGAAGTTAACTGAAATAATTTTTTCATATAAATTTGATATTTATATTTCATCATTTTTATTGGACATAAAGATGACCTCGCTATATATTTGAATCTAAAAGTTGAATACAAAATAATTAAAATATACACCTTCATGAAACCAAAATTTCCGACCGCAATTTGAAAAAAAAATTATGAAACTTTGTGAATTTTTTAATAATTATTTTTACGATAAACGATCCAAAAGCGAGGTGATAATAACGTTTGTAAAACATGTTTACATACATTTCGTTAGAAAAAACATAAATCAACAAAACATGAAACGAAAAACATCATTAAAAAGGTTGAGGCATTTTTAAAAGTTTTAAAATTTTGCATTTAATTTTTTTAATTCACAATGTTACCTAATTGTTTCTAATAATAACATTTGAAAGCGTTTTTCATTAACTTTCCAAAACAGTTTTTAGTTTTCAGATACGTTAGCAAATATTCTGTTTATTTGGATTTTATCGCAAAGCGGAAATATTCTGACTACTGGCAGAATATGATCGAGGCCTGGGGGTTAAATAACCAAAAACAAAACTTTTCGTAATTTTGACGTGTTGTGTCGCATCAACGTTGCAAAACACCAAGTACAAGACGCACAAAGAACGAAGTAGAATGTAATAAATATCTTGAAAGAGCTCTGGCATCTCCATTTATTTTAATAATAAGCAATATTACGTACATCAAGACCTCAGAAGACATTACGCAAAGCCTGAAATTTAAAATGTTAGCCAGTGAAGCAGAGAGCAGAGCGCCGAGGAAAATCGAGACCCATTGTTCTCATTATGAGCGGAAGAAAATTAACAAATGAAATCTTTTTGTTTTGAATTTGAGAGAGTCATAATTCTCAGTCATTAAGCGGCTGACGCGAAAACAAACATTTATTTTAATTTAAAATTAAGTCCGTCATCCAAGCCTCGTGGTTACCTACGCAAATCAACGGAGGCTTGAATCCTTTATTCTGTTTTCTTTGCCAAGGTTTTGTTTATTTTAATTTAAATTACACCTTCCTTCTGAGGGATAGCAACATTTAATGGTTTAGAAATGTTACGCTATTTAGCGCTTGAAAGCTAGCGTAATCTTGATGGGTTAAAATTTTAAATTTTAATTTACCCAAATTATGAAAGTCTACAAGAATGATGAGGGCTTAAAGTTACTTAAAGTAACACGGTTACATCTAGCACTGCTTTTACTGACAAAACTTTTGAAAATTCATTTTAGAAAAGTGGCTGTAGCAATAACAAAGTAGAAAGTCTATTTAAATGAGATACAAATGAGTTAAAAAAAAAACTAGAAACGATGGAAATTATCGAAAAACTTGTTACTCTTAAAAATGTTTTTTAAAATCTTCAAAAAATCAAGTTTTTAGAAGAGTGGTAAATACTCTCAGTATGGCGCTGCAATTGCTTGAAATGGAGCATTGATCAGATCTAAATAGATACTTCCCGACCATCCTCTTGCTATTTATCATCTCCTTCCCCTCCCCACTCCTTCAATCTCACAACTTTCCACAATTAAGGTTACACAATTCCACATTCCACAATGCCATAGTTCTAGTAGCTTTAGACAGTTCGGACTCTGGTACGGTGTATGAAAGAAACTGGAAGAATATAATTTGATCAAAGTCAAGCAAAATTAATTGAGAAGAACAATAAATTGCCAGCCCTTTTTCATACAAATTTTAATTTTGGATTTGACGTCAAAATACACCACAAACCGATATAAATTTTTTTTTGCCTACCTTAGTAAATTTCAAGTACCTACAGATATGAGCTACTTTAATTTGTTTGTGTTTTAAGTTATAAAATAAAGGCCATTGAAGAATTCCATTTTCACGATTTAAACGGTAGCTATAATTTTGTCTTACCTACTATATAAGTATAATGAAATATAACTAACTAACTAACCATCACGCCGCTTCCCCGCAGGGGTGGGCAGAGAGGACGGACCGCCAAATAACTCGATCTTGGCACACGTTCCTTGCCTCGTTCACTTCATACATCGTCTCATACTTGCTCTTCTATTATTCTGACTCTTGACATCGCCCGACTGAAGTATCTGATTTATTTGGTCGTGCCATGTCTTCCTCGGGCGTCCCCGACTTGTCCGTCTACCATTCACATTTGCTCATATATTCTCCTTACACTTCTTTCCTCATTCATTCGCTCTACATGCCCAAACCATCTGAGCGTCCCTTTCTTAATCTTACTCATTACGCTTACATCAGCCTTGCATTCTTTGCGGAACTCCACATTTCTCACGCGATCACTTGGTTTTAGCACACATACGCCTCAGAGATTTCATTTCTACAGCATTCAGTCTACTTTCATCCATTCTCTGCCAGTTCCATGCCTCACTGCTATACATCAGGGTAGGTACCAGCACTCCATTATGGACGGCTAGCTTTGCTTCTTTTGACAGTTTTTTTGTTGGCGCTAACGGCGCGGCGTTCAGTCCTTCATTAATGGAGTTACCGGCATTTATCCTACTTTCAATATCTCAGTCTTCACATCTCTCGTATAATGAAATATAAAATAAAAATAAAACTTCGTAGAACTGGGTTTTTTATATTCGATCTTAATTTATGTAAGACAACTGTGTAATTTAACTTAAAAAGGTCATTTGTAATTAAAATTATTTTTTTAATCATTTTTATTTATTTTATTAGTATAAATATTTTAAAAATAAGATAAGGGTTATACTGAATCTTTTGATTGTTCTCACCAATGGAGAGCCAGTAGCTTCCTTCGACTTCGACTTCTGTTTCAATTTCCTAAACAAACATGTACCTGTTCACCGCAAGTCCAGTAACACGTCTGGCGTGGTCTTACTTGAGAGGACAGTGAAGATTGTAATTGTGAAGTCGACTACCTTGTTTTGTTTTGTTCCTATTCACTCGTTAGCTTTTATGTCTCGTAAGGAGACACCCAGCATGACGTTTCGTTTTAATTTTTATGTGCTGCATGTGTGATATATGCTCAATATTGAGATGATCCCGTTCACATACTTTTCAGTCAGCCCCTTCAGTATTTTTCATGATTGTCTGCAGTAGTTCTGTAGCCATCCAAGCACAAAATAGCTCCAAAGGGCAATAAAAAACATTTCGTTTTTGTTATGGTTAGTTTATTTTTACATTTGAGTTTTAAATAATTATCCCAAAGTTTGTGTTTCATGCCGCAATGTATTTATAATGTGCACTGGTCTGGTAGGTCCTAACCCGAATTCACGTCAAATGGCAGTAAGTCTAGTTTGGGTATAAAATAATTTTTCTCTGCCTGTTTTACGGTGTTCCATTATTATTTTTCCATGTAATTGAACGATGTTCATAGAAAATGCGTTTATCAAGTTTAGCTCGTACGGGTTTTTTTTCGAAAAAAGAAACTCGTCGGGCCGCCTTTGAAATTTCGAACGCGTGACGTAGTTTGAAGTAAAAGACTGCAACTTGTATCACAATTATTTCAAAATCAGTGGAACATGGACTGCAAGCTATGTCACGAATTTTTAGCCAATCACCGCTCAACCCCCTCGTTTAGCTAACCCTGACGCATTTTCTACAAACCTTGGTTATTAAGAATCGATATTCTGAGTGGAAGATACAAAATTCTTCTTTCACAACATAATTAATTGATGAAATGCGTCACCTGATGTGTGAATAATTTGGCCCGCACATATTACATGGAGAGACGGGGATATATTTGCCTATACTAATGCAGGAAGGTATTCATTCAGGTGAGTGCAGGTTTCATTGTATGTTTAGGCAATTCTTGACCATAATTTTTGAGTTGAGAATGCCGCGTAAATAATGATTTTTTTTAATATTTATCTTAGGATAGGAAGACGTTAGCCTTTGATGGGGCTATTTATATGATCCACCAGTAACTGAGCTTTAAAAGTAAACTTTTACGCAATTAGGAAGCAATGCTTATCACCGTTTGTTATTAATTCCCATGAAATATTATGACTGCTGTGCTGTGCTGTGCTGTGTGTGTGCACGCCGTGCTATGTGATTTGTGTGCACTTTATAGACTAGGTGATTTCTATACGCCTTCAAGACGCGTGTTCGAGTGCTGTTTGGGCACATAGTGACATTACAATCATCCTGCAATAGGGAATTATGGCATGATAACAAATATCGTACAGACGTGGAGAATAGTATGATAACAATCATTGTACAACATTTATTTTAACCGTGAATAATACGGAATAATCATGTGTTAATGGCCATTCAACGAAATGTAAAAATAAACGATACCAACTGCTCCCAACCGTCAGAAGTCAGTGACATATCGCACCACCCATTTATTGGGTTATGTTGCGGGCCTGAAGGTAGTGGGAAGAAGAAGGAGGTAGAACAGAGGAAGGTGGGGAAGCAACTATTTATTCAGTTCTGGTCACCAAACACTTCAAAAGCCATTTCAACAAAGTTTCAAAGGTGATTTAGCATGCCGCAGATATACAATGTACATATTATTTTTATTAGTAAATTGAGAAATAACACAAAACAACTAATTAAAATTTACTTCGTCACGTCAGGATTCGAGCCCGCGACCCCGGGATTTGTAGCCGAGAATCGTAACCAATCAACGATCGTCATAATTTTTTCTGCGACGCATTATAAATTTATTTTCATTCTCGGTAAGTGATTTTTTATTTAAATTTCTATGTGAATATCTCACAAAAATCCCAACTGCTCCCTTTGGATACTATGGCATCTCCAATAGGGGTATATTGTGAGGCTGAAGGGAAGTGGGGTGGGGAAGGAGATGGGAAAGTAGAAGGTGGGAAAGTATATGGTTATTCAGATCTAGTCGCCAAACACGACTAAAGCCATTTATTGTATTCTAAAACTTACCGCAAATGTATCGAATATTATTTAAAATGATTTACTTGTGAAAACACAAATCAATCAAAATGGATTTATCTGCGCAGGCCGGGATTTGAACCCGCCACCTCAGGATCGTTAGTACCACTCGGAGGCATAATATATGAAATAAATAAGACTCCGGCAGATACTTACCCAAAATATTTTTATTGAGTTGTAATTGGAATCATCAAAATTAAAGTGCTCCGTCATAAATCAACGATATGAGCAATTCAGAGTTTTTTGACAGTTTTCACACTAAATAATTCCACCTCGTTAACCGCCGATTTTCGGGCCATGTCAACATTTGATCAGTTGGCTTGAACCTTATTAAATTTTAATTAATTTTTAAAGGTTTACATAATTTATATAGTATTTTACATATCTTAAATGTTTATAATAAAGTAATTGCTAAATGTAGGTATGTATGTTCATCACCCACTAAATTATATAACATCGTCTCTAAAACACTTTCAACTCTTTATCACCCCACAAGCTAAATCACCCACTGATGGGCGATATTGCCAATATTAGGAATCATTGTTTTAAACCGTGTAAACCTACGGCAAGGATTGCTATACCATTAAACCATTTAATCAAATAATTGAAACTCGGCCACAAAATAACACCACATAACTAGTACAAAAGCAACACAATTTCAAATTATTTACCTTAATAATTGCTAACGAAACACATCTGCAGTACTGGGAATTAATTTTGGTAAAATAGTAGAAGCATTAGAGTAGTCTTGCTGGAAGCTAAACCGTATTGTTCAGTAATGATCAACCTTTTTAGCCGAAATAGTTCGCAAATTTGTTCGCGGACCATAGGAAGTAGGGTTTGACATTGTGAAATTCACAATAGTGGTGTGACAAACCTATTTATTTTTTAAAAGCGGTAATTTCTCATTACAACTATTAGAGGACGCAAAAAAGCGCCGCAGGTGAAAATTTTATATATCCAATGCCAGACCAATAAATATTGTCGATTTTTATCATTCTGAAATATTAAAGAAAGTTTAAAAAAATATCTTTGCAATTTTGGACAACTTTTGATTTTTGTAATTCGGAAAGTTCAACAAAAATTAGTTGAGAAAATTTTAGGTATATTTTTCTATACCTTTTTTACTACACTTTTACTAGATGAACCACGATATTTTGCCTGTATAAGAATATGTAAGAAAAAACCTCATTATTTTGAGCGTCTGATTCAAAACTTCGCGGGCCACGTGAAATGGGTCGCATGTTATCCGCGGGCCGCGGGTTGCTCACCTCTGGTATAGTTGAACCAACCACCGGCTTGTGGTGTGGAAGTTCATATAATAATCTCACTGTGCGACCACTCCGTTGCCAATACCAGGAGAATCCATAACGGGAAAATATTACTAGACCAAGACCCAGTCATTGAATTTCATAATCTGCTTGTAATTGTTAAATTTTCATTTTTTAGGATTATTAATTAAACCAGCAGACCCGTCAAAAATAAGTGATATTATAATGATTGTAGGATTTGTGAAACTGAAAGTATGTAAAAAAAATGTTTGCCTCAGGATCATTGCCTTTCAAAAGAAGAAATTTACCTTTCGCATGTTAGAAAACTTAAAAAATCACGACATCTTTTCTATGACCGTTGCCTCAGAAACGTATCTTCACCTTAGGTATTAATTCATCTATCAAGCATTTGAACAAAAAATACATATTTCTAATAAAGAATTAATAATTCATAAAATAATGTTGGTACCTACTTTATCGCTTGTGTGATATCAGAAGTAGTTTCAATTACTAAAATAAAAGTTCGTTGATCTTAAATATATTTTCGAATTAGGAAGAAAAATTTCATCTTTCTTATTTATCCATGCACCACAACCGAAATTAGTATTTTTACATCGGCTACTAAACCATTAGATTTATAGTGAGTTATTTTTTGCCATTTACATTGTGGGAGTGAGTTATTTTTCAAGTTTTTCTTAATTTTGCAATCGATTTAATTAATTATCTTCTTACCTTTTTTACTACACAAATTAATTTCGGAGCTTTTTTTATTAATATAACCTTTTCTTATTGCATTAAATATTACAGTTGGACAAATTCAGTGGTTCTCAACATTTTACAAATAAAAAAAATTCAATAAAGTCGAACGGCCGCACGTATGCGGCGATAGTCTATCTGGATCGTCCGAGTGCGCAGCATACGTGCGGAAATACTCCTCAAAGGGTTAACTAAACTGGTACCAAGATATCGAAAAGGTAATGAATAAGTTACCCACTGTATTGAACTCGACTTGCCCGACTTAAATTTTTATTTTTATATAAGTGTTAGTAAGGCACTAGAGACACAACTGCTCAGCTCTGGAGTCAGTGAGACTGTGGCATTCCCAATTGGGGTGAATATATTGTGAGGTTGAATGTAGTAACAAGGGGAAGGAGATGGGAGGGAGGAAGATGCGGAAGATAGGGAAGAATCTGGCTATTCAGATTCGGTTACCAAATACTGCAAAGCCTAACTTTTCGAGTGTGAATGGTGATCCTTTAACAGGATGATACTGATTTTATGTACAACTCTCGAACGTACCGCAAATATACTAAATTTTTTAAATGAATAAAAATAACAAAAATTAATAAAATAAAATTTAAGTAAAGGTATTTGAACCCACGACCTTCGGATTCGTAGCTAAGGAATATCGAGCGCTCTACCCAACGGGCTGTCTACTACTATTAATAACCTCAACTCAATATCAACCTTTAACCTACAATGAAAACAGGCTGAAGTCGTATCCACGTCATCACGGAGAATTTGAAACTAAAGTACGTGATAACTTACTTCTTATAATATTGATGGGTGACAATGCCTTCTATAATCGATGGTATAATATTTATATAAACGTAGAATATACATAATAGTATACCTATCTCTTTATTTTTTTTTTTTTTCTTTGTAGTGCATCTTTACCCGAAGAGTTATTAAAAGAGATTTATAAAAAGATCACTGTTTTAATACATCTTCGGGCATAGACCTACTTTATAGAAATGGGACAGGTTAGAAATTAGTTAAAATTTAGAAACTGTTGAAATTTGGAAAAATCTTTAAAAGTAGGTAAATAAAACCAATTTATTAAATGAACGTTTAGATCTATCAAATACGACGGCCTCCGTGGTCCCGAGGCAAGATTCTCGACTCACAATCCGAAGGTCGCGGGTTCGAACCCGGCGTGCGCAAATAAATTTTATTTGATTAATTTGTGTTATTTCACAATTTATTCATTTAAAATAATATATAGTATATTTGCGGCACGTTCCAGAGTGGAAGATACTATCAGTATCGCCCTGGTGTAAGACCACCATTCAGAATTGAAACGTTGCTTGAAATGGCTTTAGCCGTGTTTAGTGACCAGATCTGAATAGCCAGGTACTTCCCCACCTTCCTCTTCCCTATCTCCTTCCCCTCCCCACTACCTTCACCCTCACAACATACCCGAATTGGGGATGCCATAGTCTCACTGGCTCCAGACGGGAGCAGTTGGGACTCTTGTGCGGTATTAACTGTAAAAAAAAAAAAAAAAATAGCCCCATTTTAAATATATATCCCTTCCCCCAAATTTTACCCCCTCTCTCTTATGTACCCTTCGCTCATCGCCCACTAAATTTGATGTTCTCTCTCCCTATTCTACGTTACTTTTAAATATTCTGTAACTCAGTAAATTGGTTAATATGTTTTATATATCCCTGATGGAGGTTCAGGTTGAATTGAAACCGGTTGATTTAATGTATTACAGACTTATAATAAAGTAGATTCAATTTGAATTATTTTATTGTAATTATTATTTATACGGGTTACTTCAAAAAATTTTAACAATTCATCAACATTTTGTTAATTTTCACGTTCTGTGAGAGATTTAAGTCCTGTGAATATTTCAGTTTTATGAAGCAACTGATCTACAATGATATAATAATAGAACTCTAATAGAACTTACACAGAACTAAAATAAACAAAGAAAATTTGATGGATTGTTCAAATTTTGAAGCTAATTTTTAAGCCCTGCGTATATTCTATTCAAGTTCTGTTAATAAATCTTTTTTTTTTAAATTTTATTTGTCATCAACGCCCTTAGGGGCTTTTTTCATATGTTTTACATTTTCTATGATTTAGTGCAGACAGGTGTCAAAAATAGTGTTGAAAGTTAAGATAACAAAAATAGGCCAGTTGCTTCATATAACTGCAATAATCACAGAACTCGAATAGAAATTTCACAGAGCTTGAAAATTAACTTCAAAATTTGATGAATTGTTAAAATTTTTGAAACAACCCGTCCTAAGACATGTTTTTTGCATTAAAATATTAAGTTACTTAGTTTAAGTTACATATTAAATTAATAAAATTTTCTAGTTAAATGTTCAAAAAAGTTAAAAGTTTTATCAGGTTTATTACCACAACTTTATTTTAAAATAGGAAAACTTATTTCCCTGGTGATATTAATTCATTTTCGTTAGTATCATGATAAAGCAATTATAAAAGAAAGTAAAATCCCACATAAAAATACCCAAATTGCCTTAATTCTGAACAATATCAATTTTATGTTCCGCAGTATAAAAGTTGAAGATGTCCACTGGGAACGCCCGCCAAGGTTCCGCGCGCCTAACTTGCATAACGACGCTTCCGTTGAGGCTTTCCATTGTCCTTCCGTTTGCTCAGTGTACTTTTATAGCCGTCCACACAGCGGAAGATTTCCCCCTTCCCCAAACCTCCACCCTTCCCCAAGCCTCCCCCAACCCGCACATCCCTAGGAAATTGCATTGGCGGAGGGTTATTATTAATTCAAAGTTTTTCTTATTCAAAATTGGGGTGACTTGGTGCTATACAGAAAGGAAGGGGACTTGCAAAGAATGCGCATTGAAACTTTGATATATTAAAACTTGGGTAATAGATTATCGACATTTAATAAGCGTAAAGACGGGAAACTTCAAGTCCTAAATTTATAATAGGTGCTCTCCCTCCAAAGGAATTATTTCATGGCAAAATATTGTCTAATTATTATTTATTTTCGCATCATCAAAAATAGCTTAGCTTCATAAAACGAAGTCTTCAAGAAATTTTAAACCTTTATGAAATCTTCATCTTGAATATTTTCAGTTTTGTTAGAATAGATAGGCAGTACAAGCTTTACACGTTGAAAGAGTTTACATTGGCCATTTCGATTACAAAGTCAACCTTTTAATATGTTGCTCGAAATTGTTATTTAAGCGACGTGAAACCTCAAGAAAAATGCTTAAAATTACCCATTAACAAGCTAATTCAATTTATTAAAGAAAGCTTCTCATGTTTTTAGAAATAATAGAAAAGAATTATGTGTTGTTCTTCTAAGCTTTGCAATATTTATGACATTAAAAAAAAATCGTTCTTGGTTCTATCATTTTTTTTTCAAGTCAACAATATTAATACACTGGATTCAACAATATGGTTGGATATGAGAGTTAACGGCCAAAAACATTATGTGATTTATTTTTGGAGCATAATGCCACGTTGCGCTTCCTCCTTCTTTTGCCAAAGTCCGAGAGTGTTACGGTGTTCATCATTAAGGCAGATGGGTAGATTGAGCATGTATGTAAGTATGTAGAAGCGACACCATGTTGCGTGCTACAATCCTCTTGGAAGGTATTTCAGCATAATTAGTGAAAATGAATGTGGTTTTCGGCGTTTGATTTTGATGTAGCCATTAAGTGGGCTATAGTTTTATGGGAAGATAGTGGACGAATTCTATTTACATTCTCATTGTGATGAAATTGAAGTTGATTCAGTTTTTTTTATAAGCTCCACATTGGAGGCCCTGAGGAAAAAAAAATTCTTTGTCACCTTTGGTGAAGCTGTGTGGTGATCTTTTTATGGAAAGGAAGGAGATAATGTTTTGGAAAGGAAAAATATATGAGGTTTGGGTAAGAATTTGTGGATTAATGTGTCCAGGAGCGACAGACGAATGAATCCATCCCACGGCGATGGGTCGAGAGAGTCCGGCTGGAGAGGTCTCTCTCAACCAGTGTCTCCCGATCCGCCGCACCACGCAGTAGGTGGAAAAACTCATTCGCCGCCAAGACTTAGACAAACCTCACCCCATGTACCCGGGCACCCCTGCTAAATTACCAAACGCAGCAAACTACTTGAGGTGACCTATAGCAAGGGTGTTGGTTATCCAATAAATGGTTACCGGGTTGTTGTTATGAATCACTAATCGAATTTTGACGACCGGCGTGGTTTACGGGTAAGGCTCTTGACTCGCAATCCGAAGGACGCGGGATCGAATCCCGGCGTGGCAAATAAATTTTATTTGATTAATTTGTGTTATTTCACAACTAATTCAATTAAAATAATATATAGTATATTTGCGACACGTTCCAGAGTGGAAGATACTCTCAGTGTCGCCCTGGTGTAAGGCCACCATTCAGAATTGAAACGTCGCTTAAAATGGTTTTAGCCGTGTTTAGTGACCAGATCTGAATAGCTAGGTACTTCCCCACCTTCCTCTTCCCCATCTCCTTCCCCACCCTACTACCTTCAGCCTCACAACATACCTCAATTAGGGATGCCATAGTCTCACTGGCTCCAGACGGGAGCTGCTGAAACTCTCGTGTGGTATTTACATACAAATAAAAAAAAAATGAAAATAAGTGTAACCAAATAATTGTTAAGGCCTTTATAACAGTATTGTGTTCTGTATCTTACCTTTACCTACTTCATAAAACATCTTCTCAAGAAGAGAATACAATAAAAGTGAAATATCCATTTTAGCCAGATACTTGACCACTTTTATCTTCCTTATCTCCATTCTCTCCCATTTCTTCCGTCTCACAACATAGTTACCCTAACTGGTAATATTGGTGATGCCATAGTTACGCTAGTCCCGGGCAGTTGGTGCGATATTCACATTAAAAAAACAATAACATTAGATAGAGTTTGTCAACATTAAAATTTGCCGAACCATTTGCTTAGACGGGATGGATGTATATTGTATATGACATTTTACTTGTACGTGCATAATGATAAAAAAAACCAAAACCAAGCTGATTCAATACATCATTACAATTTTACTCGAAAAGTCTCAGAATCAGGAACGGGTCTCTTATAGAATTCTAAGTTCCTTAATTTGTAAATACAATTCAATTCACAAAAGATATACAAAAATACGAATTTATTTTTGGTATCCGCAGTACCAATGGATTACATTATTTAAACCTACGTGCCCAAAAAATATTACTTCGTTTGCACAACACTACAGCATCACATTTACAATTATTTTTAATATTATACAATTCGTCTGCACCAAACTCACGTTTTTCTGACTCAAAATTGAAAAACGTTTAATAAAACATTTTTCATCTTTTCCCGACTCACGTTAATATTTGTACATATCACGAAAGCGAAACTCCTTCACACATAATGCAAAAACCTTTTTAAAAAATCTTGATTGTTTTTTACATCAATTTCTAAGTATTTTACGCCGATTCTTACACACAAGCAAAATATAAGTACACGTGCATTTTATTTTATTTACTATTTTACGTGTACCGCACAACTGCTCCCAACCACCTGTGGAGGACGTGAGGCTGAAGGTAGGTAGAGAGGAGAAAAAAATGGGGGAGAAGAAGGTGGGGAAGTGCCTGGCTATTTAGATCTAATCACCAAACACGGCTACAGCCATTTCAAGCAACGTTTCAATTCTGAATAGTGATCTCACACCAGGGCGATACTGTGAGTATCTTGCACTCTGGAACGTGTCGCAAATATACCTTATATTTTTTAAATGATTCATTGTGAAAACACAAAACAATGAAAATTGGACACACTGGGATTTTAACGTAATCCAAAAATCTTTTTTTATTTATTTTATTTATATGCAAAAACAGCATAAAACCAATGCATTGCAAAAGCAGTTATAAAAGATACATAATAATTATATTTACATTTAAAACATGTATTTAAAATATAAGTGCTATTTCACGCTTAAAATCATTACAGTAAATGTGATAAATATCCACATTTCCTGCAAGGCAGTTAATTAACCTAGTGAGACTTTCCAGAGGCATCACCATCGGTAAGTTAGTTCTGCACCTGGGAAGAATCAAAAGCCTGTGTTGGCGACCTCGTGTGAAATTATCCGGGACACAGAATCCTATTTAAGTCAGAATATCTGGTACCGATATAAAACCATTTGGAAGCTTATAAGCCATCAGCAGTAATGCGACATCTCTTCTGGAACTAAGGCTGCAATATTCACGAGATAAATGCTGTAGAAAACAGCCATCTTGATTGTTTTTACATCAATTTCAAAATAATTTACGCCTATTCTTACACATAAACAAAATATACAAACACATTTATACAAATATACATAAAAACAAGTATACATACAAATATGTTCAATGGTATGTCTATTTAAATAAGAGTGGGTGCAAGACAAATAACACAGAGTGAAATAGTTAATGCGTCATGCGTAACTGACACGATAAAGGCAATTTCACTCACGAGCCGTTCTCGGTAGGAGTCGCGAGACTGTAGACATTTTCCGGTCGGCAGATAAACAGTGAGCAACTAGGTAACATTAGAAGGGAGCCGCGTAATGACTATATGAGAAAGTAAGGAGAATTCGCCATTCCTTTGCGAATACATTTGCATATTACTTCGCTGTAACAAGATATTCAGGTACTTTCTGTACGGAATTACGCCACAAGAATTTTTCTTCCTTTCCCGCGGTAATGGGCGAAAAAATAACGTAAGGCTCGGCTGATGTATCATTTTGGAGGTGGTATGTTTTGAATAATCTCTGAGATAAGAATACTCGTTGGCTGATGAAAATCATTACACTGAGCACGTCTCAAACAACCTTGTACAATAATAATTTAGTCATAGAAAAAAAATTGCTAATGGTGCTACTATTAGATGGTTGGGATAGCAGAACGGATGGACTGAGAAATATATGTGAGAAATTAAACACTAAAATATATGTATTTGATACATACCTGAACGACAACTCAACTTAGTTGCACTTCAAAAACGTTTTGAAAAATCATTAAAAGTAATGAAAAAAATAGTCCATGATCTAACGTTACCTATTTAATAATTTTGAAATTGATGAAATTGCATATTGTTGAGTTGTCCGGTCACCTTGAAAGACGTTGCAAAATTATTTTAATCAGGAACTTGAGTCAGGTCGGGGGATAGATTAACAAGGAGTGTCTGCAACTTAGAGATACACGCAATGTTTTTTCCTCTATTTATATTTCTGCGGACATATTATTAGTGGACTGCATTATTTAAACACATAGTTTTTTTTTTAATTTTCGCATAAATCGAGAGAAATATTTTTTTTCTCCTTCTGAAAATAATAGTTTCTTTTACATTTAAAAATACTCTACTATCGTATCACATCTATGACATCTCATTTTATGTTCGTATTACAATTTTAATAACTGTATATTATTTTAACATTACTTCGAATCGGAGAATTTGTTTCTTACATAAATTTAAACTAAACTAAATAATTCTACGATAATTTTACCTACGACCCAAATCTTCACAATATAAATGGAGAAGCTTCTTCAAAGAAACGTTAGTTCGTAATGTAAGGAAAAAGGAAAAAGGAAAACCGAAATTAATATTTGTCGAAAAGCTGCGATATAAATAAAGGAATCCTTTTCCTTATTGTCGGTGATTTTATCTTCCTCTTCCACGTTTTGGGGATAAAGAGTTTTGTGGTTCTGAGTGTAGATGTTTGTATGTTTCTTGCCAAGTCATTTCGAAATATAACCCACAAAGCTTTCGGTTTCCGTCTTTGATATTCGGATGTGAAAAGATGCGCAGCACCGGATGAAAAAAACCCATTCCATTTGTGACACACATTTGAAGAAATTATGGCAGTGAGATAGAACCATATCGGATTAAAAATGTCAAAGAAAATATGATGCAAGCCCAGTCGTGTTTGAAACCTTGTACTAAAGTTGGAAAGGGAAATTAGTGTCGTTATTATGTAAATTTCTCGAGAGAAATGTCCAAGGGATTTTATGTAGGTCACTCTGAATTGTAAATGTTAAGATGAATTAAACAATGTAGATTTTGTCTTGCAAATGTAAATATGCAGTGCTTAATAATTTGAGTACCGTAGCACAATTTAAATGCAATGCTGTTCCATTTTTTGGTTATGAATAGGAGATGAATTTGAAAGTGGCACAGAGTAGACGAATTTTTATGAAAATATGTGATTAGCTACTCATTTAATACGGTTTAAGCGATGAGGAGCAAACTTTCGATTTTGAATGGTTGACTCTCACAGGGGCATGAGAAAATGCACCACTTGTCCTGTGAAAATTCATGTTAATAAAATAAAAAAAGTCCAACCCTTGCACAAATTGGAAATTCACATATTACGATATGTGAATATTTTCAGTGAAATAAGATTTTTTAAATTAACTCCACACAGGAGGCCCTGAGGAAAATAATTTCAAATTCACATATTGCGATATGTGAATGTTTTCAGTGAAATAAGATTTTTTTACATTAACTCCACACAGGAGGCCCTGAGGAAAATAATTTCCCTCAGGTCATGTCATGTCATGTCGTCTGGGATGCTGTGTGGAGGGTCTTTTTGAGGATAGGAAGGAATGAACATTGATCTTGAAGAGACCCATGTTGTAGGAAGAAGGAAACACAAAGGCCGGCAAATCATTCCACAGCCGAGCTGTTGAACATAAGAACGAGTCGAAGAAGCGACAAATGTCAACCGTGTACATGTTAGGAATTATTATTGTCCTTTTGAAAATCCTACCCACCTCTCTCCCACTACCTTCAGTGCAGTTTAAACCTTCGAACCATACGCAGTGTGTTATGAAGTTCATACTTTCAAAGTGCAAAGATAACCTTCGGCGAATAAACATTGTATTAACACATGTATGCATAGACTTCAAATAACTTATATTACCATCTGTACAGTTTGGAACATTTTATGTGAATTCGAATGTGCATATCAACCCAGCCAGCTACATCAATTACAGTGAGTTTTTTACCATCTTTATTTTCCTTCCCACCTAAAGAAAGTTTCTAACAGTACATATGTTGGGCACGCGTTTGACGTGTTTCCCGACTATGCACCAGTGCCTAAGGGATCAATGACGCTAGTTCATCGGAGCATCTTCCATTGAAATACCGGTAGAATAAGGATAGCATTCCCACCCGACGCCTGTGCTCTAAAGACTGCAATCCGTTTGTTAAGTTAGGAGAATCTATCAAACGGACCGCCCGTTTCTGCACAGAGTCGAGGGTGTTTTTCAGGTATTTTGGGGCTCCAGTCCAGAGTTGGCTGCCAAATTCAACCGTGGGGCGCACTTGTGATTTGTACAGGGTTAGCAGTTATGTACTGTGTTACACCAAGCATGTCGATGGAGGGCCTGTAATGGTCAAATAGAACTACAGAGAAATATGAGATGAACGAATGAGTGTATTATTTTAATAATATTAATAATTCCTCGCTCTATCAACAGGGAAACCACCCTAATTATAATGTAAACGATTAAGTTTATTTGTCCGCGCAAGTTTTCCGGTCCAGGCTATTTAAAGTTTACTACAGTATATAACGGAAAGGCCTACGAACACATTTGCTAACGCATGAGTGGCGAGGGGCGTGATCATTGAACCAGAACAGAACGATATTAGCCGACATTTACAGGGGCAAGTATCCACCCCTACCTATACTACCCACTACCTAGAACCTAGATCCTACATCTCGCAGCCCTTTACTTACCAGCACGTGCTGAGGAAAAGGTTTACTGAAGCTTTATCTTCAATCACATAAAACTTCCTTGAACGTAATATTATCTGTATTATTTACAGAAATCAAGAAGGAAAAAAAGAATCCTATAGAACAAGTTCGTGTTAGGCGTGTATGCGAAGGATGCGAATGCAGCCTGATTTGGAATGCCATGCTAATTTTACTGGTCTTTATATATAAAAATGAAAATATATTTGCTTCTGGGTTTGTGTGTGTGTGTGTGGGTGAGATGTTATGCGTTGCTAACCGTTCATCCGATTGCAATAAAACTTTGGGGATTTGATGTGCGCATGCCCGTAATGGTTTTTATATACAATAGTGAGTTCTGGCATCATGAAATTATGCATTGCTAACCGTTCATCCGATTGCGATGAAACTTTGGGGATTCGGTGTGTGAATACCGGCGATGATTTATATATAGGTAGCGAGCTCTGGCGTCATGAAGGAGGACTGGGAAATGAAATAGGCTAAGTTTTATCACGGAAAAAATATTTCATTCTCGTGGGAAAATTCTGTATATAGTAATTTCCCCCTATTACCATGCGAACGAAGCCACGGGTAAAAGCTACTAGGTTTTAAAAAAGGAAGGTACTTTGAAGAACTACCATTATTGATTCCTTCAGCACCAGTACATGACTTGCAGACATGTCTAAGGTGTTCTTAATATTTGAAAATCATAGTCACTTGCAAAGTGGAAGACAGAAACATCAGAGGAAGGTTACCAATGCGCTGGAGTGACCAAATATCACTGGCGTCTGGTGCGTCGATGTCAGCAGCTCTCCGCGCAGCGCAGGACCGCGAAGAGTGGAGCAGCCTTATCCACCATGGGAACTGAAGTAGGGGTCACTACCTTTAGCAATGAGGAACCGACCCTTACTTCAGACTGAGAAGAAGAATATTTAACATACGAGAACGGGTCGTTGGAAAGATTTTCCAGCTTCGGTGTTTCCTCCTTCACTTTCCAAGTTCACTCCATCTTATTCTTTAACAGAGCTTCCATACAACATTCATAAACTGAAAAAATACATTTTATTTAATTAAATGAAGACAATACAAGCGAAACTCTATCGAAAATCTGAAAACAGAAAAATCAGACAAAATATATTGGCACCTCTGGGACTCGAAAACAGGACCTTTCGCTTTCCGGGCAAATGCACTACCACTGCGCCAAGGTGTCGATATCGAATTCGGTCATTTTTAACTATATCATAGTTCGATTAAGAACCACCCACATTATCTTCATTTTCTTAACGCATTTTTTTATTGACTGCTATGTTTATGTATGATTGCAAGATTCAAACCCGAACTAAATGCTATCTAGATAGTGTCTGGATAAATCTTTAACCATTTTATTTTACTACGCGACATATATTGACTTTTGCTGCAAGTCTAGAAGAATATTTTATTTTAATTTTAACTTTATGACTTGCAGAAAAAGTCAATATATGTCGCATAGTAAAATAAAATGGATAAAAATTTATCCAGACACTATCTAGATAGCATTTAGTTCTGGTTTGAATCTTGCAACCATCAGTCTGATTTTTAAAGCGGTATTGCCAAAACGCTTTTTTGTATGGACAGTATTATTTTTAGAAAAATAACGGCGTAGGTTCTTTTTCTAGCCTCATTTATTACCAAAATCCGTTGGAATGCAATATACTCGCGGATATTTATAGCTTATGATTGCAAAACTCACATGGGCACGCACAGGCCATATCTGAAGGCACTCGATAAATTGTCTACAAATCATTTAATATATCATCCCCTAACATATATCTTAAATCCGCCCAATAATAATGCTCCAGTGCAGCGTTGGAGCTTTTGCCTTTTAAGGGTTTCAATGAAAAAATATGGAGTATTTGGTGTTCGACCATGTTCGACCGTATCGCGTATAGTGAAGAAATTCGAACATATTTCGGGGCCGAAGTGATTG
This sequence comes from Glyphotaelius pellucidus, assembly GCA_936435175.1. Lineage (NCBI taxonomy): Eukaryota > Metazoa > Arthropoda > Insecta > Trichoptera > Limnephilidae > Glyphotaelius > Glyphotaelius pellucidus. Next base: position 9,702,532 of record OW386545.1, on the reverse strand, counting down.
TAAAGAGCTAGATTAAAAATTTTAAATTTTTTTATTGTAAAGTAAAAAATATAGGTTTCATAAATACTTCTACATTTTACAAAATATTATATTGAAGGTTGTTTTTGGTCATGTATACCTTCTCAGAAAAAGGGAGATCTAGTGCCTGATAAGGGAGCCACATTAAGTTATATTAATTAGTTAAATATAAATACATTTTATAAAAAACATAAAATTCATTTAAGAGAATGGTTGGGGGATTTCCTTTGACTTCTCTAGTCGAACTCTCTCGAAACATTGCCTTGCACCGCAGAGGGAGGGATGGATTTTTACGTCCGTCGCTTCTGGACACACTGACCTCCAGATTCATACCCGCCCCTAATACCTTTTTCCTTACCAGAACTTCATCTCCTTCCTTTCCTAAAACGACGCTCCATACAGCATCTCCAAATATGACATAGGCTTTGAGGGGAATTATTTTCCTCAAGGCCTCTTGTGTGGAGCTAATGTAAAAAAATACATATAATATGTTTTTGAACTTTCTAACGGCAAAGATATTACAGTATATTATATACATGTACGACGGCCTCCGTGGTCCCGAGGTAAGACTCTGGACTAACAATCCGAAGGGCGCGGGTTCGAACCCGACGTTCGCAAATATATTTTATTTGATTAATTTGTGTTATTTCACAATTTATTCATTTAAAATAATATATAGTATATTTACGCCACGTTCCAGAGTGGAAGATACTATCAGTATCGCCCTGGTGTAAGACCAAATTCAGAATTGAAACGTTGCTCGAAATGGCATTAGCCGTGTTTAGTGACCAGATCTGAATAGCCAGGTACTTCCCCACCTTCCTCTTCCCTGTCTCCTTCCCCTCCCCACTACCTTCAGCCACACAACATACCCCAATTGGGGATGCCATAGTCTCACTGGCTCCAGAGGGGAGCAGTTGGGACTCTTGTGCGGTATTTCATATAAAAAAAATACATGTACCTACCAAACTATTTTACGAATTGTTGCAATAATGTACATTCCTCTTCCAAACACAAGCAAACGCTTCTATGGAAGAGGTTTAATCTCAAATACGTGAAAGCCTACGATTAAACCTATTGTTTATCTACCTTAAATTTCTATAACAACTTTAAAAAAAATGTTTTCTCTGCTTATCTTTGCGATAAAATGGCGGAATAGTTTGTTAGGTGAACGTTTATTATTCAGTTTCATAGAAAATCAATTACTTTAAAAAATCAACATATTGTATTGGAACAATGTTCCCACACGAAAACTCTTTTTCAAATAATGTTAATATCTATAATAATGGTGAGAAAATAATGCTAATATTGAATTAAGTAAAAAGAAAAAAAAGCGTTGGTGGTTGCCGCCCCTCCCCCCCCCCCCCCTCACAAATGCCAAATTGTCCACCTCCATTCTCGGAGGTATTTTTCCTTTGTTTCCATAATTCACAAATATTTCAGTAAGGGTCTATAAACGCGTTCTTTGAACTGGAAAATTAGTTAAACAATAACATTCTCGTTCAGGGTATTTTAAAAACGATTTTTATTTTAATTTATTTTATTTTACTTTACAAAGGAAAAATGTCTTGTTATTTTTTTCCATTAAATGCAAACAAATTTCTGCATATGCACTGTGTCGTATAAAGCATTTGAGAAAAACTTTTACTTTATTCCAGATACCAGGATGAGAGTAATTGAATCGCACAAGTCTGTAATGATAGCAGCCAGACGGTAAGTGTTTAATTTTTTTAATATAGAATAAATAATAAGATAATTTATTTATTTATTTATTTATTTATTTCTATTCTTGTACATACACTTTACAAATAATTACATAGTTTACATAGATAATAGGTTAGTAATAAGAAAAAAACATGTTAAAGATCCGTAACTGTATGTAAATAGGTTAGTCGTAGTGTTTTGTGAACACCTCACTAGGCGAACCTGTGCTGAGGTGTTCCCATGTTTGGGATTAAGTGCTATTCTGTCGACCTAAGTAGAAACACTGTATCCTCCTTGATATTGTCAAGAAGGGCACTGTGGGTCGACCCATGGCGGCAGTAATATATATAATACACCCACACATCTTCCAAAGCCTACAATATGTCACTAGCAGTTGAAAACCCACTCCGCAGGTTTTTGCTGTTAGGCCCTGCGGGCGGCTTTTGGTTCGATTAGTGTTGGTGACCATTATATAAATCCGATAGGAACTGATTAAAAAAATAGCCCGTTCCTCGGATCCACTGTCATCCAGGGATAGCTAGTCACCGGGATAGACAATGACGTAAAATGCAATATATAGCCGCTTGATACTATTATTCACAACTAAGTTTTACCGACATTCAGATTCGAGGAGATACTCAAATTCACAAATTCGTAATACTTATACATGTCAGGGGCACGTCCCCATGCAAACTGCTAACGGAAATGGCGACATCTCTTAACTAATTCTTGAATTCGGAACCGAATTACAAGGGTTGCTTTGTTTGAAATTTCACCTACACAGATGTTATTTGTAGCGCGGCGCGTACGGCGTCGCGTCAGACGCGCACTCGAAGCCGGGTTCTGAAATTCAACCGCGCAGACGCAAGCCTATTAATGCTGTTCGATTTTAAGGGATTGTACGTAGCTCACCCGCTTCAAGTTCCGAACAAAAAAATATTTTCTTTATATACTTTACGTTTTGGATGCCTAATTAAACAAGATCAAAATCAAATTGTCAACATACCAACGCTACATCCCAGGGCGGGGTTTGATTTCTCTAACATGTCCAGGTAGGTCCAGGTTGTTTATGGAAAGCCCGTTGTCCGTTTCGGGGTCCTTGGTCATTGTTTTGGTGTTTGTAATCGGGGTTTTTCAACGAGTAGGGTGATTAACTATTTGCAGAACCCTCCTTTTTTATCTGGGCTTGGGACCGTGCAGCGTAGGTAAATTCATTACCCATAGATACAGGCAGAGGTAGGGGTTCATATATATACGTTTCTTATTTAAACAAAAGTAGAGAAAACGTGGGAACCAGGCTTTCCCCGCTTAAAAAATGTATATTGACTTCAGATCAAAGCACCATTGTCAAATTAAAACCATTTGTTGTAAAGAAATGCCACAAAAAACGTCAAATTGTTGAACTTCAAATTGGTAAAGTTGTATGTTTTGAAATGGTATGATTAAAAAGACACCAACAATTCTTTAAAAATATCAATAAATGGTATAAAATGGTATAAATGATAGCAAAGTTCTACCATGGTACCAAAATGGTATAAATGGTAGAACGTCTTTTGCCTAACCAAGAGAACTCTTTTTCTTGCTGTTTGTACTGCAACCCGACAATTAAAATGCAAATTCTTATTTTTAATTCCACAGCACATAACGAGGTAAAACTTTATCCCTTGTTACCGAGTAATATTTCATTACTATCTAAATTTATCAGAATAGCTCGCACAATTCTCTAAATCTCGGCTTCTCGGCATTAAAAGATTGAAAATCTGGCTGATTCAACTGGGAGATATAATTTTTAATTTACAATCTTGGAAAAGACAGATTACGGAAGGAAGACTCGCTAATTACTACCGGTAAATATGGCGGAAGGCGCAGATTGCTGAAATGTCCTTTAATTAAAGCGAAGAAAATGAAAAGGTATTCGCATTAAAAAGAAAATATGCTGCAGACGGCTAATACAGATTGTTCCAAGACTTGAGTAGTGCGGTGATGCTAATTTAAAGCTGCGTAATCTTGTGAATTTTTCATTTTGAATTTTAATTTTTTACTTATAAATATTCAGAATTATGTCGTTGATGGAATTTATTTATGTATTTATTAAATAATCGGCTAATGCCTAAAATGTTAACATTGCATATTTTAGTAGGTAAAGTCTCGTGATAATAAAATTTTAAATAAAGACGTTTATAAAATTCATTTATGCATATAAAGTTAAAATTGGATAATTATGAGTGAGGGAAGATAAAAATAAGGCTCAGATAAATTGAGATTTTGGATAGATGGATCTGATGGAACAATTTCGTAAGAACAGGGCGGATATCAAATAAATTCCCCCAGGATCAGATCTGTGTCATATTAGGGTATGCTGTGTGGAGGGTCTTTTTAGGGTAAGGAAGGAGAGGAAGTTTTGAGAAGGAAAAACGTATGATGGGTAGGAAATAGGGCAATGTGTCGAGGAATGACGGACGTATAAATCCATCCCCCCGGTGTAAATGTATGTGTATGCGGTGTAAGGCGATTGGTCAAGAGGGTCCGTCTGGAGAGGACTATTTTAGGTCTCCCTCAACCGGTCTCTCCCGATCCGGCCCACAATAGGTGGGCAAACACGTTTGCCGCCAAAACCTAGACAAAACTCACCCCATGAACCGGGCACCCTGCTAACTCACCAAACGCAGCGAACCACTTCGGGTGACCTATGGCAGGGGTGTTGGTTATCCAATAAATGATTCCCGGAGTGGCCGCTTCTCAAATTGGTTGCCCAGAATTGTTAACTAGGAGTTTACCGTAATAATAAAGCATTTGAACAGTAAAGTGTTGCATTAGTTAACCCAGTATATAGATGTAGGTAGGAGTCGGGCTAGCGTCCTGGCTCCGTACTACGCTGCGGTCAGTAGTAGCAGGCTGGCTTTCACGTCAGCATTTCCGAGGCATGGAGAAATTACAACACGTTGATTACGTAAAGCGTTTTCTTTATTATGTTTTATTATTAAAACATATACAAATTACATTATATTTAAAAATGCAGATAGTTCAATGCTACTTACATGTTTTTTTTTACAAAACTGGCAAAATTATCTCGGTAATAGTTAAATTTTAAAGAGACACGTGTACATTAAGGTGGTCCAAGCCCTCATAGAAAAATTTTTTTTTTTCAAATATAGGTGTCGCCACCCCCTTGATTTGTTACACCTACCATTTCTATTATGTGTAAAAAATTTCAGCCACCTATCATATACAAGGGGGTGCTCATCGAATTAGAAGTTTTTGACAAAAATTCAGGATTTTAAGTAAAACACGTAATTTAAGGTTTATTAATATTACAAGTATTTTAATAAAGTAAGTATACTAATTATTTAAATGTGAACCAAATTTGGAAATAAAGCAATAATTTACATAATATTAGTCACAATCTTTCAAAACTATGTTTGTTAACTCTTTTTGGATGTTTCAGTAGAAACGATTTTTCTATTTTGTTCAACGATGTGAAGTAAAAATTGCTTTTCTTCCTCATTCTATATCGTGTTGTAATCTTTTAATAGTTTAACATCTCTCTTTAATAGTTTAAAGTCTCAGGAGATAATCGCAAGAAAGAGTCCTTGATATCGAGAACTAAGAGCATTTTCAACATTCTTTGTGTTGCAAAAGCTTCTAATGTAACCTCTACAAGCTTAGCAAAATCACCTCGTACCGAACGATTACCGCCAACAGAACTTATTTTTTGAACAATGGCCTGTTTCTCAGCATCAGACAGCTTCTCAAAAAATAAGGCAAATGCAACTAGTTCATCTGACGAATATCATAAGTGACGCTCTAAGATACTCCTAGCTGCTGTACTGATTTCGGAATCAATGACTTCGTACAATTTCAAGCTTTTCCAAAATAGTAAGTCATTTACTAACTTTATTAGCTCTTCGTAATCATCACGAACTTGATTTCCCCCAGATAGAGCGGTTGTAAGACTCTATCGAGTATTTTCAGCGGACTGTTCTGCGTTCTTATTCAGGTCAAGACAATCGTAGTGCTTCTTCAATAATGTTTCTCAAATATCGAATCTTTTGAAAAGTGGAATTTAAGGAGAGCTTGATGGCCCAAAATACAGAATAAATATTGTTGAAAGCATTATTTGAAATACGTGATAGCGAGCAAGACACGAAAAATCACGTCCTGTCTTTTCTTCTAAAAGAGTGCAAGCTCCCATTTTGGCAACGGTGTTAGAAGCAGTAGTGTCAAAACTCATCGCCGAGCTTTATTTGTGACATTCTACTATTGCATTGTGTCAAAAACAGAATCAGATATTTTTCCACCGTTCCTGCAGTAAGTTTAGGTACTCTTAATAGTTTTTCACAACCATTACCGTCTTCTGAAATTTTTCAAATTCAAAGCGCTTGCCTGGGCAATATCAAAAACTTTGTCTAGTTCTTTTGTAAACAAATACTCTCTTTTTCTTTGTGCTTCAGAATTTTTTCCTCTAATTTTCTTCAATAGCAGCCAGTTCTCATGAAACTGAATCAGTTTTTCAATGCAGTTATTTTGTTGTCTAGTCGGAATACTAGATTTACTCCATACTTCTATAAGCTCTTGAATAAGTACATGCGAGCAATCTTTCACATTTTTTGATTCATTTAATATGTGGTGATAACGAAGTAAAACTTGCCGAAGAGTAGGAAGTTGGTTAAGCCTCATCACTGGCTCAATATCTCAAACCCCAAGTAGAAAAATTTCGTTTTTTTTTTCGATTAGATGAACAGATTGTATTACACTGATTCACTTCACAGTCTACTAAATAAGTATCAAAACTGTTTAAATTTGTCTAAAAAACTCTTCATTGGTTTATTTTAATATATATTTAATAGTTTAACACGCGAAACTGTCATGTAACAAAAAGTAAAAATTAAGCATTTTACAAAAAAAAATCAAAAACAACACTCGATTGAGCACCCCTTTCTGCTTGTGCTATCTCGCTGAAATTTCACTATGCTATTATTATAAATACACGCAACAAATTCACGGTGTGGCCAAATGAAAAATATTAAAAAAAAAATTTTGGACCACCTTAGTGTACATGTATCACAAATAAAATTCCAGAATATCGTAAACGTAAGTATATAATGGGAACAATTGAAACTTCTGGATCATCTATATGTGAAGATGTACATACAATGGGATATGGTTACATACTAAAATATTGTGCACTTTGGAGAAATTCGAAAAATCTAAATTAAATAGAAATAAATATAGATTGACAATAAATAGAAAGAAAGAGAAAAACAGGTAATTATTTAATTAATTATTCCTGATGAAGTGTTGCTTCAGTTTGAGTTTCAGTTTATTGATGTCTTTTATTTTTTTTATTTCAATCGGAAGATTGTTGAAATACTTTATTCCTAAATAGATGTAATTGTTTTACTACTACTCTAATAGCCAAATAACTAAATACAATTGCCAAAGACGACATGGCAACAAAGATGGAAACATATAAATTGAATAAAATCCTTGTAAACTACCCTCCTCACTCTCCCCCATATGTTATCTATATAAACCAGCGATTCCCAAAGTGGTCCAGGTGGACCCCTAGGGTTCCACGAGAGACCCGGCGTGGGTCCACGTAGGCGCGATAAAGAAATGGGGTTTATCCCATCACACCCCCCATCTCATATCTTATTACGCCCCTCTATAACAAAGCGGTTATGCATGAGATCTTAAAACGCCCAGCTAGGTAAGGGGGGGGAGAGGGAGTACTGGGATATGGGTGTACTGTACTGGGATGATAACATATCAAACCCCCTACCCCTCGCCCGTCCCATATTTAATTACATTATCTCGAATACTGGTCCATTTTGCCCCCGTTTGAAAAAGTCGTAGATCCGGTACTGCTCCGTTGTGACAGACCACACCTCGCCATTCAATATTCAGTACAACCCGTGTCGTTTTGGGAATATGATAGAAATGTACCAGCAGAGGGTCCACCGTGACCAGTAAAATTTTGAAAGTGGTCTACGAGAAAAAAAGTTTGGGAACCTCTGATATAAACTCTAGATTAAAAATAATTTTTACCAGTAAGAAGTTGGCTCTTACAAGCTGAAACCGGTTACGGTTAAAAGATAAATTGAATGGAAATAATTTTTATACGTTTTTTATTATAATGGAATTCCACCACGAATTGTCCAGGAACATTATTGAGATGACCTCGATATTACATCAATGAAATTGACTCAATTAAATCAACAATCTTAACAGTTAATATCAGTGATGGACGATGAATTGCTTGGAAATTTTGTCTGAAGCGTGAGAGTGTTTGAACTCAAAGGAACATTGTAAATTCAATTATTTCATGACCGTTATAAAGTTCCCTCGTAATTAAGTAAGGACATTTCATTTTGGAGGAACATAAAATACACAAGTTCAACTAAACAATCAATAAGCGAGTTACGAAACAACCAGGTTTCTCATGAATAAAGAAAGACATAAATCTTGGCGAACAATTTGCTCCTCTTTGTAACAGAATAAAATCGGCCTATAGTTCTGGACTGTAAGGTTTATTAGGGGCTCTAAGGTTGTTTAAAGTTTACACCCTTTCTCTTTCTCAAACTTGCCCTTAAAGTAAACCTTACAAATATTGAATGTTTTGAATATATATATGCCCTAAAATAATGTTTTTACGGTGGGTAAATGTTTGTTGGGATTGCCCGTAAAAAACTAACACATTTGTTTCATTCATCATTTTTAAAATAACAGTAGTTTTATGGCTCAATTCAGTATTTTTATGGTTTTCTATTTATTGTATCTTTCGGCTACAATTCGACTTAATACGTGTTTAATTCTATACAGTTCAAAGTACACCTATCGGTTTTAGAGAAAACTTATGTCGACTTCTAGGCCCCATGGATACCATTTAAATCAATCTCAGCAGAAGTTAAATAAAATTTGCTTACTTCGGGTGATGCTGTCCACATCGTCAGTGATCCGAATTCATAAATAATCAACAATATTAAAAAAAACTACTAGATAACTAAAATAAGGATTAACAATTTTCTCTAAACATTACATAACTGGATTTCATCATTCAATGCACGGATATTTAAAAGTTCAGTTGTTTCACAAACACGTGACAAAGTCATCAAATGGCCATTCGTTTTCATTTGACAGGTCACCGTTAATCGCCGATTCTGATAATAAGCTGACGAACTTAACAACAGTAGTTGTCCTCTATTGCTGATCATAATTTGAAACTTTGAACCTGAAACAGTCTTAGGACGGATACTTTCACAGAATTTTAACAATGCATCAAATTTCAAAGTTAATATTCATAATAAGTTCAGTAAATGTCGTATCAAAGTTTTTATTTATTTATTGATCAACGCCCTTTTTCAGGGCTTTTACATATTAATGGTAATAAATACAATATTTATTGTACATAACTGAACTGCTTCAGTAACAATATTTTATATTTGTTTAAAGATAAACTGAAGATGTCCACGGACTTGGTATAATTGTTTCCTTCCATTAGTATTCTGGGTAAAGAGGAATACATATGGTAGTTAGTCCCAGAATTTCTGCACTGAAATAAATCCTGACTTCTTGTAATACGTTGTGGAATCCGGAAGCTTATCAATTCAAGCAATACCGGACTATCAACTAAATTATGTAGAATTTTATATAGAAATACCAAGTCAGTGAAAATTCTTCTGACAATTTGAGCATATTCATATTATTTAACAGAGTGTTGTAGTTCAACATTTTTGTTGGAATCCCCATTTTGAAATTTAATTAATTAATTTATTAATTCTTTCAAATATCATCCCCGTGATGAAATAATAAAAACAGAATTTGAAGAGAACATCCACAGAACATAAATTTTAATTATTAAATTAAAATTGAAATTTTAATTATTAAATTAAAATTGAAATTTTAATTACAAAATTAAAATTGAAATTTTAATTATAAAATTAAGATTAATTGTTTGAATTCTGTGAAACAACCCGTCCTTAGACTTGGCATTTAAGGCGGCGCTTCCCCGCTCAAAAAGAAAAAGATGGAGAGATATGTAATTACAAATGTTTGACAGAGGGCGCTAATATTTTAAATGATAAAATTGAAGCGAAAATTGTGAAAATGTTTAACAAAACGTGACTCGTTTAACATAGAGCAAAAATCTCGTGGTTGGCGTCTTAAGTATCATTAAAAGAAACAAATGTGAATTTTTTCACAACTATAACTTGTAATAGAAACAGACGTGTTTTAAATAATTTTCGGAGCAACTAAGTGATTTTTTTATCGAGGGAATTCATATAATTTGCGTTTCGGCGTGGAACGCGTGTAGGTATTATCTTCAAAAATAACATATATTTTTTAAGAGCTTTAAGCTTTAAGCCTTAAGCTTCAAATGTTTAAGGGAGATATATAAGAAATCGGTGGAAATTCGGATAGTGGCGGGGACTTTTCAACTGTCAAAAAAGTGTAATGGCACTCAGTGGCATTTGATGACAATGTTTCTTTGAGTATTTGTAAAACAATCCGTCCTCAATAAAAAAAATTACTATACATAGTATTGGTCTGTAGGTATTGAGGAACGAGCTAATTTATTAACGTTATTTTTATCATATTTACCTCGAATTGGCAATAAATATTATTGGATAGGTATTTAGAATTTTACATTTTTCTCAATAATTCTGGTTTAAAATTGGAACTTTCGGAAAGAAGAAGATGTATTATATTCTATTCCATATAAAAACAAGTTTATTTATAAACGATAATCCAAGGACATAAACCGACGGCATCACTTTGAATTCATTTTTCCAATAATTGAATTTCAGAAAAAATAATATCATCAAATCAGGGATTCCAATTAATTTCTTATCAAAAACATACACAGGCACTTTGTTAGGAAAATAAATAAACGGTTTTTGATTTAAAAGTTTTCAAGAGTCCAGTGTTTTATCGAATTATCACTAGAGGCATATCATTTTTGACTGAGCGTAACGAAGTTCTGTTATAACTCGACCTTTGGCATTTCATCTGTCTGTGTTTTGATTACGTTTCGGTAGTACGTTGGATACTACCTTTCTATTATACCAGCTCGCATGATCGTGGTTGGTGATATGAGCTGTCAAATCATAATAAGGGTTGTTCTTATTTTTAACCTACATAACTTTTACCATTCTGTCACATTTTGTTTTTACTATATATGAATTCTCTCTGGATCTCAGAGGGGAAATTGTAGCAAGGGGGGAAGGAGCTCTAAAATGCCTATTGGGGGTGACAAATCCGAGCCGCCTGTATACCTATTTCGAGTGACAGAATTAACGTACGTCATAAAAGTTGTAGGAGACAAGTTTTTGAGGTTTTTAAAAATATTTTATTAAACACCATTAAAAATAATAATCGCTGTTACTTGATAGGTTATATAACCTTTTGGAGTTTAAAAATAATTTTATATTTTATGTCGTCATATCATTTTTTGTAACATTATAGAATATACGCAAGTCGAGGTGGCAGAAGACAACTGTGATTTGTATGAAATACACTTCAATCACGATGAGTTACAACTCTGTGACGTTATTTTCACTGTAAAAATATAAACACATATTTTTTTAAACGCACACAGTCGTTATGTCTTTAATAAAGTAGATTTTAAAGTAATTATAAAATAATAATAATGGTAATTCTGTTGAATATTAACTGGTGGAGACAACTTTATGAAGGTTAAAAAGAAAAACGACCCATTATCAATATTATGGCTATAATATTATTACGGGCGCCCCTGCTAATTCAACAAACGTAACGAACCACTTGGGGTGACCTATGGCAGGGGTGTTGGTTATCCAATAAATGGTTCCCGGGGTGGCGGTACCCATACCCGCCCAGCAAATTGATAATATAGCGGAATTCCATAAATTTCAACTAAAAACGGATTAAGACGAATTATATCAATAAATCAGAGTAATCAATTTTACTAATTCCCGAAGAACTTTTATTTTTTAATAAAAAAAATAACGAAAGCTTCCTTCATAAATTCAGGTTATCGGCTCCGCCTTTTCCTGTAGTTGTATTATGTAAAGCCATAAACACTATTTAACTAACTAGTACTGCCCATAAAAAAGCTATGATCACACATTCATCTTGCTAAAGAACACGGAGTCCCGTATGTTTTATTGAACGCGATAAATTTAAAAAGGGATTGAATTTCACTCTATACGATCTATCGAGGACGAAATATTTTACATTAAACTTACCTGAAAATCAAGAGGTGACTTTTTTCGTGTTTTATCGAGTGTAAAAAATTTAATTATTTATGTCGTAGCCGGGAATAAATTACCTATTTTGTACGTACAGGGTGTCAACGGACTTACTTTAACTAGTTATTCATGATTATATTAGTACAAATTACTTTGTAATCTTCGATTATTTAATGAAAATTATTAACTTGTTTCAAAATCAAGTTTAAAATATAATTATATTACGTATTCAATATAAATGTTATTATTACATAATCAAAATTAATTTTTATATGTTATTTTATATAACTTTTATGTTAGATACATTTATTTAACTAATCATTCCTATTTGAAAGTTTTTTTTGTCTGTAAGAACTTTTTATTTTATTTTGATATTTTTCTTAATTTTAATTTAAACCTGACGAAGAAACTGTTCGTTTAAAACATGTTGATAATTTTGATTTAATTTTTGATGTTTTTTTTATACATATACATCAAAACACTGCCTGCCAGTCCGCCATAGTGCAGAAACAAATGTGTGTACTATTGACCTGAGTAATAATTCCCCTAAGGATCTATGTCATCTCAGGGGATGCTATGTGGAGGATCTCTTTAAGGAACGGAAGGAGTGGAAGTTCTGAGCAGGAATATGTTCCTATCCCTTCTTCCCATAAATATACCCTCCACACAGTATCCCCAAATATGACATGGCCCTGAAAGATTTTTTTCTCAGGGCCTCCTGTGTGAAGCTAATGTGAAAAAAATTAGATCGAATAAATCAATTAAATTACAAAATTTTATTCAAATTCATGATAAAGTTTAATCATTCTAAAATTGAAATATTAGATCGATATAATGACCGAATGTGATTAGGTCTCATGAGTTCAATCGGTAGAGACGTTGGTTCCGGCAAGATTAGCGAATCTGGGTTTAAGTCCCAGTTACTACCCTTAACTTTTTTCATACTCTTTTCTATTTCATTGTTTAATACAATCGTTTTGATGATTATATAATAAATTCAAAAATATTATTCTTGATTGTCTTATTGTGTAAAAATGTATTATTTTTATGCACAAATTCTATACTGTATACTTTATTTTATATTTACATTATCTATTCTCTATACTTCAATATGTGTTTTTCTTTTTCTACCACTTTATATTTTTTTAATCATCTATGTTTTTCTGTTCATAATATGTATTTCATGCGAATTTTTCACTGGTCCATGCAACCAAGTAACATGTTATTAAAGTAATAAAATATGTTTTGTTTGTTTCCCTAATAAACTAAAAGAAATAATAAAATACTTGAATGTTACTCGTACATTGAACGAGTTAAAACTTTTGTTATTAGTTGCCCAGAAAATTTTCTAATTTGAAACGGAATTGGTTTGCCTTCTTCAAGTCTTGAAATTCTTGAAGGTCAGAAGTCAAGATCCTTAGAATTTCTACGAAGGTCCTGTTGATTATACTAATTATTCATTATCAAAATCCGTCCTTGCGAATTTTATTAAAATCCCAAGTAATTTCGAAGATTTTGTGTTTATTCTACGAGCTATCTTAATTGGCTAGTGAATGCTTTATTCTAGCTAGCGTCGGCGTCGGTCGGAAATCGGATGAATTTACGTTAATTTCATCAAAATTGTTTAATGAATAAACAAAGGCACGACCAGTAGTAACACTTGCACAAACTTTAAAACAATTGGATCAGGTCACAGACCTTCCTTAGTGTCAATTCCACTTTCAATGAAACTCGTTTATACATAATATTGTACAAGTCGATAATTTTCATTCCCTTAAAAAAATTAAATTTATTCATATTAACGTACGCCCGTACGGGCATTTACAAAACATGTGATGTATGTTTTTAGGTTTTCACGGCCAAAAAGTATTTTTGTTATTGTTTTTGGGGTGTTATGCCGTGTTTCGCTACCTCCTTCTTTAGCCAACGTTTCGGACAGCGTTACAGTGTCCATCATCAGGGCAGATGAGCAAATGATATTGGTGAGTGTTTACTTATGTGTGTCGAAGCGATAACGTGCTGCCAGCTCCATTTCTCTACGAGTTGGTGTTAGAAAATATTCAGCATGGTTTTTTGCGTTTAGCTTTGGTGTAGCCGTCAATTACTGGATACCAAGAACTATTGAGCTTAGCTCCGTCGTCTCTGTTAATATTGATGGGGTTTTTATGGATTTCAATTGCCTCCGTAATTAGGCGTGCTCTGTAAGTTTTGGGTCTTCCCAGGACTTCAGGAACAAATCCAAAGTGGCCGGTTTCGATTAATAATAATAAATAATTTTTGGATAATTTCTATAGCGCCATTTTTGTGAGAAAATCACCTCAAGGGCGCTTAAAAGTAAGTGAAAAGATTAAGTGCTAAAAAAAAAAAAAAAAGTGATATACATAATCTTCTTCTTCTTCTTTCGTATGGTGGGGGGGTCAGAGGGGGACATCTATGTCTGCGAGCCAGTCTAGGGCCTCAGGCGTTGCCCTGTGGACCTCATCAATCCCGCCGGGGAATGAATGGAGCAGGCATTCGTTGACCACATGTTCAGTGGTCTACACCTCACCGCATTCACACATCTCCGACTCTTTAAGGCCCCATTTATACATCATATGGGCACAACGGCTGTGGGAGCACCTTATTCTATTGATGGCGGACCATAGTTTGCGAGGCAATGAGAACCCAGGCTGTCTCTCAGTGGGGTCTTTTACGAGATGGGCATTTTTCACCTTGGCCGATTGCCACTCAAGCTTCCACTTATCTTCTGGGGTGAGAGGTGAATGGAGGAGTCTTTCTCCTTCTGTCCAGAAGGGTTTTCGGGACTTTAAGCGGCATGACGGGTGAGAGACGACATCATCGTATTGCGCTTTTTTGCAGCGCCTTCTTGTACTCCCTTAGTGTTGCAATCTCTCGCCTGATATTTGGCGGGGTTATATTTGCAAGTACGGGGAGCCAAGGCAGAGGCGTAGATTTTAACGTCCCGTTATGGTTCTCATTGTGGCATTAAGCTGAACGTCGACCATGGAAGTGTGGGCGCTTTTAGCCCATACTGGAGCACAGTATTCAGCTGCTGAGATATATACATATATGTATACATAATAAAAATATGTATACATAATAATTTTGTGGTACAGTAATCACGGGATAAATTATGCTAATTAAATTGTATACAATCCGTGCAGGAGGATAGTAGGTATCACGCTAACATTGATTTACGTGGGGAGAGACAAAAGTAATGAGAATCGGTCGGTAGAGGGGAGAAATGGAGGGGGAACGGGCTTTGTGTGGCTGACTGCTGTACGTGTACGGAAAGTCTTTCTCGGTCAGTGTGCGAAGCCGCGTCGCTGTGGATCTACGCGTTCGTCCAAAGTTTAATTTTAAGTAAATCAAGATTTTTTCTTTCGGCCTAAATGCGAAAATCTCCTCTCTGAGGATCAATGAGAGCCTTCGCCTTCAAGCCTGCCACGGGTTGAAAAATTAGCTGGAAGAGGACCCAAATTTTTTTCCAAGGTGATGGATGATTGGTGTTATGGAAGAGTGCTCTCTCTCCACTTCAGAAAAATCGATTTCACCTGACTTTTTTGTATTGAAGTATGTTATTATAGCCCTTTGTGTATTCTACTACTTCACTACTACATCTGAGAGAGTATTTCCCCCAAAATTATCCCTCCCACTACTCCCACCTAATTTAATCTTTGGTACTTGCATTTAATTTTTAAGTTAGTTTTAATTCTGCTCGTGAATGATACGGTTGTATCGAAACCGGTCGTGGAAAAATTAAATTTAAGTAACAAATGTACATTTAATAAAACTCTTCAAAAAACAAAATGTAAAATAAGGTTAGGTTAGGTAAGGTTAGGATTTAGTAGATATTTTTTTGGAGAATGTTTTGTCCGTAGGATATTTTGTTGGGGATATTTTATCACGGGATGAAAAAGCAAAGTACCATACAAAGCGTTGCGTATAAAGTTTAAACAGAATTTTTATTTAAAAAAAATAATTCTAGCTTTGCAGAGGTTTGTACTTTCTTTTTTATTAAAACCCGAGCCACCCACGTTCGCAAGATTTCAAGAAAAACTTTAAGCTTGAATATAATTTTTACTTAATTTGCAAGCGTTGAGCTATGTACGTCAAATTACCATGGAAATGTGCCACTTAATCATAGCTAATATCTTCACAGTATTAGGTATCCAGGACCAGGCTGCGTAAGAAAGTGAAGATTTGAAGGAGCATTATATACAAATGTTTTCATCAAGGTGCTTGTCGCTTTACTGAATCTTAGGCAAGATATAGCTGACGGTTCCACGTCAGTACAAATTGCTGCTAATTTATATCAAGTCTTTTGAATTATTGGGGTGTCTACCCTTTTCTATGATAACATTTTAAGATTACATGGTTCAATTCCTCCAAATGATACAACCCCTTGACAGAACATCTGTTGCGATGTAAAACGGTGACGTAAATTAATGCTTTCGTCTAAAATACAAGCCATTTTGTTCTTATGACGCACTATATTTCATGGAAGGGTGAATGTACTGGTACATTTACGCAATACGTGCGATATCAAAAATGATTATTATTTTAATAAATTATCTATTTTTGATTAAGTCATCTTTAGAGTGTTTAACATGTTTTGTTTTATTATATAAGGTTAAACTTAAATAATTCATAATATTCTCGTTTATAGATGTCAGTAACCTAATCATTTTAGGAAAAAGCCCTTTTTGCAAGTTATGCTGTTAAACATTAGAATGAACTTGAAGAAAATAAAGGATTTTCGATGTTGTATTTATGATGACGAATTTATTTGTTTTAATTGTTTTATTTAAATATGTGAATCTTTTTTGTGGATAAATTCAATTTTTTAAACTGTAACTTTCGATTTTTAAAATATTTTGATCAAGTAAAATATTTTGATCAATCTAATATATTTTGAACAATGTTGCTGGAATGTAGATGTTTTTAAAGGGAGTTTCATACTCACATCTTCATCCGATAATTCCATACTGAATTAATGAGTGGCCTAACGCAGAGTTTTTTTTTAAATTAAATTAAAGCGGTGGTGTTTCACAATCGAATACATATTTAAATACATTTCCTAATGCGCTTTATAAGGTTTGGTTTTGGTCTGCTGTATATTTTATAGAACATCATAGCCCCCTCGAACCCGGGGAAAAATGTGCGAATTTAGTTTTTGTTGTGGAATTTGTGTTTCTGTAAAACTACACATGTTAATTTTATTTAAATAAAAAACAAATCTCGACCTTTTCAGAGTCTTATGTCTCTTTAGGAGAAGCTGGGTCTCTAGCAACAAATATTAATCTAATAATAATCCAGGAATCACATAATTTTTTTTTATGTAGCCCACGAAGAATAATAATAAATTAATTAGTAATATATTAATAATAACATTTGTATAGCGTAGTTTTGTGTCCTTTCACTTCAAGTGCGCGACGAAGGAAAGACGATAGGTTCGAAGTGGGTAAAAAGGGGAATGTGCCAAATGAGAGGGAAAAAGATTATAACACCAGTCAAGCATCATTGTTTTACAACAATTTTTTATTATTTTTATTGTAATCAAGTCTCCCAATTAAACACATTATATAAATCCACAGATTTACTAAGATTACTTAGATTTACCTTGTAATATCCACCATTAAAGTTCGTGTCTCAGTCTGGGTGACCACAACTTATTTCTTGGGGTGGGTCGAAGGATTTACTTAAAATCTATCCTTTCTCTGAACTGGGCTTAACAAATATCGCAGACATGTTTTACTACATATTATTACAAGAAAAAATATTACCTGTTTTTATTTATAGTATTAAATTTTCTTTCGACAGTGGAATAGATTTTCAGTGAATTTAATTAACTAGGTGCTGCTAGGGTAGAAATAATTTTGTGAAGAGGATAGGTTTTAAAATAAAACATTCAGGCGCCCTGGGAAAAACAGCGTGGGTGTATTCTTTTAGCAGGAGCTTGTGCGATTTTCTGAAACAATCGAGTCACCTACCCACTCTGGCTAGATAAAAATATCGAGGTGAATAATGTATCATTTTCTGTTAGATCGGGCTAAATCTCTGGTTTTATTCATTTGCGATAAATTAAAGACAGAGCCTCCGATATGTGCTCGCAGATGAATAAAAGAAACCGCCCGACTAGATTTCGCTGGTTTGTAAAGGATGAAGAGTTGGTTTGGTGGAATTCAGCGTACCGCACCACTTCAACAGGGATGAAAGACCGGCATGATAAAATCGATCGGTTTGTCTTTGATGAGTACTGGCTCGGTTAGAATTCACCGGTTTGTGATGAATGATAGAACTGACTCACCTTAAAGCCATGGACTCGCAATGGATATAAGAATCCACCGATTTATCAAAGATCAACGAAGTTTCTGGTTTTTCAAGCATAAAATACCGACTTTATCATGGATGAAATGAAGGTTCGACTGGAACAGGCTAATCGTTAAGCCTAATCGCTACCCGAATTTCTACCGATTTCTTGCATATGTCCCTTGAAAATTTTAAGTTTTTAAGCTCTTAAAAAATATAAATATTATTTTTGAAGATAATATCTATACAACCCCTACGCCGAAACGCAAATTATATGAAATTCCCTCGATAAAAAAATAGCAAAGTATGCTCAGAAAATTTTTATTTTCACGTCTGTCTCTATTATTTAACAAGTTATATGTATGAAAAAATTCACAGTGTTTCTTTGCATGTTGATTTAGACATCCCCCACGAGATTTTTGCTCTATTCTAAACGAGTCGTGTTTTATTAAACATTTTCACAATTTTCACTTCAATTTTATCGTTTGAAATATTAGCGCGCTCTCTCCAACATTCGTAATTACATATCTCTTCATCTTCTTCTATTCGAGCCAGGATACGGCGCTTAACAATGAAATGCAACTCGGTTAGAATTCATCTTTCCACCAGTGATGTAAGACCAGCTCGCTTAGAAGTAACTGGTTCGTATGAGAGACCGTCAATATTGAATGTTATGATTCTGATTCAATTAGGTTTCTCTGGTTTACAAAGGATGTTAGAATCGTCTGCAGAACCAATGATGAAACACATTCTTTGTTAGAAATTTCCTTTTTTAGAATAGAATTTAAATGTTAGGACCGTTAGTTTTCCAGGGATATTAGAATTCACCGGTTTGTCTCCAGAACAAAATACCGGCTCGGCCTGAATTCACAGATTTGTAAAACCCACCGGTTCATCAAGGATGAAAGAGCCGGCTCGCCCGGGACCCGCCGCCCCCGCCCTGCGCCCGGTTCACCAGGGATGAAAAAGCAATTTACGCCGCGCAATCATTTTTTTCTTCACGAGCTCTGGGAGCCGCCATTACGAGCAAATTCCATTTGACGTGAAAAATCCCACGTAAAAATGAATATTTGAAGATAACGCACTGCGCTACACATTTTCCTGGCACTATGCGTGACATTAATCTGTCAAATTCTGTGTTCTCGGAAAAAACGATCCAATTTCTAGCAAGATACAATTTGTGTACCAAATTCAAATATTATTCTAACGAAAATCACAAAGTAAACAGGCACTGCCTATATTCATGGAAAAATATCATCTAAATGAGTATTCTAAATGATTAAATAATGGGACAGATACTTTGTGGTAAAGTTTCTAGTTTAGTAATATATGTTTTCCTTAATGTTGTAAACGTTCATCGCCAAGTTTGGAGTTGCGTCTACGTCAGTTTTGAGCAAATAAAAGTGGGTGACACTCTTTCCAATTCCACCGACATAACACTCCATTTAAAAAGTTTCACGTATTCGTACGTCACATCCCGCGAGGCTACAGCGGGTGACTACAAATGTCTGCCATTCACCGTTTCCTCCACATTCCTGCGACAATATTATTTCTGAAGCCTTTCTGAACGGCTCAATTGATAATAAAGGTCCTTTGTCATGCCTCTATCCCTCAGCATTCTTTTCCATTTCCCGGCTTTTGCGACTACCCGATAATCCTGAAATCCACCCGGAGAAGTGGCCGAGAATACATCATATAAAACTAATACTTACTCTAATGTAGAAAGAGAAGCGTTTTTCTCTTGTGTGTCTCCGGATACTTGAGATAAGATTCTTGCGTTTTGATAAGTGGGTCAATGAGATTATGAGAGGCGAGAATACTATTAAGAAGTGTCCGTTTATTGACAATGCTTCCTTGACGTATGAAGATCAATGCAAAGAAAGAAGTCCCATTCCCGGAGCAATGATCAAAAGAATGTAGGACAATCAAGTCTTTCTTGCTTTATCGCGTGTTTTTGTTCGTTTCAGAAAAGACCAAATAATAAAATTTACCGCCTTTCCAGACAGTGCTCTTATTCGTTTCGTGAATGAGATGCTGTTTCACCTTCGCTCTGATTCATAAATTATTATGGCCGGAATGGCGTTCTTCCATGATAACGATTGAATGAGGAATTACCTCCCCGAATCAACGTGGCTCTTTATCTAAGGCGAGGACCCGGAATTGCCTTAATAATATTTCATTGCGAGGAGAAAATAATTTTGGATTTGTGAGAAGGCGAAATGTCTTCAAAAGGATGGAAGCCAATTTATAAAAGGTTTTACAAATTATCCGCTTTAATATCTCTAGTTTGATGTCAGCTTTGACGAAAAACACGGCAGTAAAATAACGCCCACAACTGATCCTTTTCCCTCAAAACGTAGGTTAGTTACGTGAGGGATGAAAAAGTCGGTTATTTTAATTTATTAACATTTTGTTCGTTCTTTTTTAATCTTTTTTTTGTGATAATTTCATTACGTAAAACGAATGACTGATTTTTAAAATTTGTAATTAAAGTGGCTAAGATTCATGACGAATATTACTTTTTTTTCTTATTTGCTGGGTCAAAAACAGACTGAGAAATGAGTTGGCGAACCAAGCTGGAATCAATTTATTTACGGTGAAAAATTTGAAACAGTGAAGAAAGAAAAAGATTCGTCGCATTTGGGAATTGAACCCGGGACCTCAGCCTTGCCGGGGTTGCCACTGTTTGAGTTCGGAACAATTTTATCCTGTAACGGTAATGAAGAGATAAGCCGTCAGAAAAGTGTTGGGGGAGTGTCCAACGTCCGTGCGCCAGAAATAAGGGAAATTTTTTCCTGATTGCTGAAATTCATCAAAAAAAATTCCAATATCGAAATGCTTTCTTGAGCAAGTGACCAAGGTGGAAACAAAAAGGCAATATAAAAATAAAATAAAACAATAACATAAATACCGCAGTCCCGGGAACCATTTATTGGATAACCGACACTCCCGTCAAAGGTCACCCCAAGCGGTTCGCTACGTTTGGTGACTTAGTAGGGGTGCCCGGGTTCATTGGGTGAGGTCTAGGTCTTGGCGGCGAATTCGTTTGCCCACCTATCGCGGTGCGGGCTGGGCCGGGAGATACAGGTTGAGGGAGGCCTAGCCTGGACCTGAATACATTGACCCCCAAATTCCTACCCACACCTCATTCCTTTTACTTCCCAGAGTTTCCACTCCTTCCTTTTCCTAAAAAACCTAACACAAAACCTCCCCAAATATGACATTATTGAGGGGAATTATTGTGCCGCCTATATGGAGCTTTAAAAAAATATTAACACGGCATGATAACCCAAAAATAAATCACGATAATGACGTCAAGTATTTTTTAAATAGATCACACTACTAGGAGCTATCTGTTCAGTGTTCAACGTCATCTTCCTTGAAGCATGAAGATGGTACAAAGTGGAAAAAATATAATATTATAAAGTTTGTTCACCCTAAATATACATCTTAATCATAATTTAAGATTTTATATTACCACAGAAGCGTCCCTATCAAATCATACAGGGGAAAATTTGCAATGTTTATGTACATGGGTGCCCTGGGGAGGGTATCCATGGATAGCATTTAATTTGGCTTAATTACTTTAAGTAAAAACCCTCGGCATTTCGGCAAAGGATGAATAATTGGCTGGGTTCATAAATTGTGATCTTCATCATCGTTTGCTTGAGTATAACCACATCTTGATATCATAACTTCGGTACCTTTATTATAATTAGATGTTTGAATTTTGCTCAAATAAGCGAATTTATTTAGAGGTAAGGATTTTGCCAGTCTTAATTATTGCAAAAGTTATTCGCATTTCCTAACATGCAGGCAGAGTTTAAATTATTATGTAGATCAAAAATGTCAAGGCCTAATTATAAATTATTTTATAATTAAATGTGATAACAACATCAAGTTTTTAACCAACGTAATAGGAAATTTTCATAGGTAATATTGCTGGAGAAATTTTAATAGTGTTTTTCCAAATAAGTTGCTTCTAATGATTACTAGTTGGTTTATTTAGTTATCGTGAATATTAAACTGAACAAGACGTCTTTACTAGGGACTCTAAGTAGTGCTGTTGCTCCGGTGGGCCAACTGAGGGAGCCCGCCCAATCTTACCGAAGCCTTCAGCCACCATCGTACTCTTCTGATATCCAACTCAGCCGTCATCTTTGGAATATAGCAGAACTTCGTATTACAAATTAACCTATCGACATTTATTGAAATAGCTGAAACTAAATGAATAATCAATACGCTTCAAACACCTATGTTAAATTATATTAAAAACAAATGGAAAAAATTCATAAGTTTTTAATTTATAATTAAAAAAAATCCATATAAATTTGATCGTTCAAATGCCTCCGAATATAATTGTGCCTACACGTTTTTTTTTTCTTTTTGGGTTCTTAATAGAAAATTTTATTGGCACATGATTTCTGGTGCAAATGTGAGTGAGACATGTGTATAAAAAGATCTTATGTAAGTAGCTTCACAGTTGTCATAAAAAACATTTAAGAATAGATTGGTCGTTCTCATATAAAATTCCAAGCAAGGTGAGCTCTACGGATGGGTTGTTTCAATAAAATTGAACAATCCAACAATCTTTTAAAGTTAATAAGAACTTACACGATCTGTGTTCTGTTGTTACATCATTATAGTCAGTTGCATCACAAAACTGAAATAATTACAGAAATTGAATAAAACTTTCACGGAAAGTGAAAATTGATTTAATTAATTTTTCTGAAACAATCCAGCCTAAGCATCACGAACAATCGTAAAAATTCTAAAAAGAAATCATATTGGTTCTTACCTTTAATCTGTTGAGTGTTACATACGAAATAATTGAAAGCTTTTTTAAATAACTTGGAACAACGAAGCTTTAAATTATTATTTATACCTCCGCATAAACTAAAACAACCAAAAGCTAATCCTGTTTTACATAAGAACGCCATTCCGTTCCAAAAAAGCCTCCATTACGGCTCGCTCCTTAGGCCTACATATTTAAAGCGGGAAAAACTAACTAAAATACAAATTAGATCCCAAACGTAATTTGCCGGGGTTGTTTTGGGACGGGGGTGAGTCCAATATATGGTTATGTTCCGTCGCGGAGTGGGAAGTGATTTAAGGTATCAGGCAAGATGAGTTCACTAAGCGAATCACCATTTCAAAGGAAGAGTTAGCCCTTTCTATGCCGGTCCTCCCCCCTTCTCTTGGAGAATTGCGTCAAATGAAGTCTTTGCGGATAAAGAGGCAATCTTGACTATTGCATGGACGAATGAAATTTTAAGTGAATACCCATGGAACTAGAGTCGTTTGATTTTATAACGGAAAACGGCTAAAAAGACAATGTTACATCCTGTTTCTATTGTTATGAGATGATGATGACTTTGTGGAAGATCCTGTTGTTTGAGATATTCAAGGCAACAGTATTTTTGAAAAGAAAACATGTAATATTTTTGACACCGTGTGAATTTTATGGACAGTGGGTAATGTTTTATAGATGGCATTTGAGTAACAATAGTTCCACACAGGAGGCCCTGAGAAAAGCAATTTCCCTCGGGGACTATGTCATCTTTAGGGATGCTGTGTGGTGAGTCTTTTAAGGGAAAGGAAGGAGAGGAAGTTCTGGGAAGGAAAAAGGTGTGAGGGGTGGGTAGGAATCTGGGGGTTGATGTGTCCAGGAGTGACGGATGTATGGATCCACTCCTCCCACTGCGGTGCAAGGCGATGGGTCAAGAGAGTCTGGCTGGAGAAAACAAAAGGTCTCCCTCAACCAGTCTCATCCCATCCGGCCCGCCACGCAGTGGGTGGGCAAACGCATCTGCCGCCAAGACCTAGACAAACCTCACCCCGTGAACCCGGGTACCCCTGATAAGTCACCAAACGTAGTGAACGCTGGTTTTCCAATAAATGGTTCACAGGGCTGCGGTACTCATACCCACCTTCCCAAATTGGAAGCAGTTGTGCCTTTATAAATATATCTATTTGAATTCCGATTTTATTTTCTTGAATGAATTAATGCAACTCTTGAAAGTGGAAATTAACCCATTCCCGACATCGAAGCAAGCTGAAATTGGTAGATAAATGATAACGATGCATTTTGTTAACTTTTGATGGTACTCACGCACACACGCGTATACACAAGCATTTCTCTGAAATTGTCTAATGGCCGGCCCAAAAGATGGCGTTAAGAGGTCGGCTGTTCGATACCTAGGATCGTGGCGGTAAGTCAAAGCTACATTAAAAAAAAAATAGATAGTAAAAAAACATTATTTTTACGGGTTGATTATTTTTTTGTTAATACCGGCATAGTGTTATCGATTTGTCAAAATTTTGTTTAAATTGTTTTTAAAAGAGTTTTATTTTTAACTAGCAAAAATCTTGAGATTCCCCACATATTAGTTGACTTTAGTGTAACTGCGATGATAAGTTAGGGTGAATTTGAGACCTTGGTTGTG
This sequence comes from Glyphotaelius pellucidus, assembly GCA_936435175.1. Lineage (NCBI taxonomy): Eukaryota > Metazoa > Arthropoda > Insecta > Trichoptera > Limnephilidae > Glyphotaelius > Glyphotaelius pellucidus. Next base: position 9,677,823 of record OW386545.1, on the reverse strand, counting down.
AGGTTAATCTACATACGTCATAGTCTCCTATTTTCCATCAGATTTTCATCACTCTCGCCGTTTATCTCATTTGAATCTTCTTTAATAATGATGCTGCCCTTCAAAATTGACTTTCGGTTTACCTTCAAACCACTGAAATTCTTCAGGCGTGGAATTGAATAACTGCCAGAACGATGGAAGTCAATCGTAAACAATGCTGGATAATATTTTATCGGCCATTTGGATTTGTTTATCGGTGCGATCGGTTTCCAGACCAGCCCGCAAAAGGCAAAGGATAGTGACGATAAGTTTACTCGAGAAAATGCGCCTAGGTTTTACATTTATTTTTGCTTTTTAATAGACTTCTTGAACCTTTCCTGCCATGGAGGATTTAGGAGTATTTTTCAATCCTGCCCCAGGCTGATCGGCTCATGTGATAGTCTTAATATCCAAAACAAAACGCTTACTTATAGTATCAATAGTATTTTAAGAAGCATAAATATTTATAAACTTCAATATCGGAACAATCGTGGATCCTGAATCACCGGCATAGATTCATATCTTGTACTTCTTTTGAACAACTGTTTAATTCTTTGCATGCATTTAGATACATAATTAACGAATATTTAAGATTGTCAAGGCCGAAAGAAGTTTTTTTTTTAAATTTATTTTATTATTATTTACATGACGCCCTGAAGAATATAATCCCTCTCATGGCCTATGTCATATTTGGCTTGCAGTGTGAAGGAACTTTTTAGAAAAGGAGGGAGAGGAAGAAAAAACGGGGTGGGTAGGAATCTAGGAGTTCGTGTGTCCAGGAGTGACGGGCGTATGAATCAATCCCTCCCAGTGCGGTGCAAGCGATATTTCGAAGGTCTCCTGCTGGAGAGGTTAAAATGTGTCCCTCAACCAGTCTCTCCCAATACGGCCTGCCATGCATTTGGTTTGCAGACGCATCCGCCACCAAGATTTCTTAGATAATGTGAGAATGCGTGGAGAGTATCCGCGATTCATGCTTCATGAAGATCAGCTCACAGAAACCGCGTTGACAAAGTCTCCAGTCGAGGAGGAGTGGGGCCCTTGCAGTAACAGCGTACAAAATCATTAATAATTTAATAGATAGCCCATTCCTCCTAAAATGATATAAGTTGTTGATAATTGACGATGCCACGATCTTCTATGTATCCCACGCTGGCGTATGGCGCTGTTAAATAATGCTTCCAAAACTGTTGACCTCTTTAACAGTAGCCTTGATGAATTTAAGAGGCATTTAAGTGCCACAAATGTATGTATCTCATGTTACTATTTACCTTTTTCTTTTATTTATTCATAATTGTTTAGTTTGTGTCACATGTGTATTGTAAATGGACACACAGTCTGTAATACACAATTAAAAAAAAAAACGGACAAACCTCGCCTAGTGAACCCGGGCACCCCTACTAAGTGACAAAACGTAACGATCAACTTGAGGTGACAGAGGTATTAATTATCCAATAAATGTTTCCCAGGACGGTGGTACCCATACTCATCTTCCAAAAGTTCGTGTTGCGCTTCCTTCTCCCTGAACCAACGTTTCAGATAGTCTTGTAGTATCCATCATCGGGAAAGATATCATCCCTGTTGCTTAACGCTGCAAGCACAACACGGTATAACACCCCAGAAATCAAACACATGAATGTTCTGATTACGTGGTTATATCATTGGATTTTTTTTTTCAATTTTAATCAAATTTCATTAGTGCGCTCACAGACTTGAATAAAAATGTTCCTACTGGTTCTACCCAATTTAAAATTTAAAAAAAAAAATCATCATTAAGCCGCCGAAAAACTCCAGAGATTTCGTAAATGACCAGTATCAGTATACAATTTAGAGAAAAAAGTACGTTCTTTCGGCAGGGCGAGCAATTCTTGTGGGAACAAATGTAATTTTATATGAAACGGTAAACCCTCTTCTATTGATGATTAGATCTAACACAGAATCGAAGCGGGGCTATCAAAGGAGGTTAAATTTCTTATACTTTATACAATCTCCCAAGGAAAGGAGAAATGGATGAACATTATTTCCTACTTCAGGAAGGTAGTCTAAGGTCTAAGTAAGCCTCCGTATTTATTGTTCTTAACTTTTGCAATTTTGCAACCTTAGCTATTTAAAGAGGCTCTAAGTCTTTATTGATAATTAGGATTTTACTGGTACTTACCAACCGATGTGGATAAGTAATAAAGGGAATAAGAAAAGCATTTATAAATATATATATTTATATTTTGGGTAAAACATGTTGTTTTTATGTGAATATCGCATAAAAGTCCTTACTGCACCCAACCGTCTGGAGCCAGTGAGACTTGGGCGTCGACAATTAAGTCATGTTGCGAGGATGAAGGTAGTGGGAATATGATGGAGATGGGGAAGAGGAAGGTGGTAAAGTATCTGGCTATTCAGATCTGGTCACAACACACTACTAAGACCAATTTAAGTAACGTTTTAATTCTGAATCGTGGTGTTACATCAGGGCGATACTGATAGTATTTTCCACTCTGGAACTAGGTCGATACTGATAGTATCTTCCACTATGGAACGTGCCGCAATAAACAGTTTATTATTTTAAATTAATGAATTGTGAAACGAGATAAATTCATATAATTAAAAGTACATTGTTGTTGCACACGTTGGGTTTTGAACCCACGATCTTCAGATCGCTAGTAGAGAGCCTTAGCGCCTAGCGCTTAGATACCCCTTGACCAAGGAGATTTGAAGCACGGACGTGGAAAGAACACGAACACACGAAAGACAACACTCGTGTGTGTGTATGTTTTTCTGTGTAAGAGCACGCAAAATTGCATTTCATTAATCCGTAGGTGTGGAAAGTGAGGAAAAATCTTTCCTTAATTTTTATTGACAATTATGTACCTAAGAAGGAACCTTTCATTTTAAAAGTATTCCAGAGTTAATTAGCTGTTTGTGTTTTCAAATATGTTTTATGATCTATATTTTACAACAGTCTACAGAGCGTCTTAAAGATGATAAAGGCCTTAAGGGAAAATATTTTGCAGGAGGCCTTCATGAAAATATTTTCCTGAGAGCCTCCCGTGTGGACCTAATGTTAAATAAATTAACTTAAGTACTAGATATTTGCCATATTAATTTTAAATAAAAAACATATCTTTAATGTTGGTGTAGTATTTCAGCTACAAATCCTAAATAAAATTTTATGTGAAGTAGATGGGTTATTCTGTATCTTTTGTGTTAAGTCAGCGTTACGAGATAATTAAGACAAAAATGCTAAATGGCGGTCGTGTGTTATCGGCTGTCAAATTTCTGTGTTTTTCTATGGTTTTCAATGGCTTGTCCACATGTCCATGTCTGTCGTGTGTTGATTATTGATGTCAGTTAGTACGGATTAATTATCTACTGAAAAACACGAATTACTTTTAATTAGTTATTATAACTACTTACATATAAATCCAATAGGCGTCAATAAATAATGACTATCCGTTTGTCGTATTACTTTGATGTTTGTAAGCGATGACATTCGATTCGCAAATTTTCCAGCGACTAACATCTCTTGAGGATTACGCGGCAAACGCGCCGTCATATCTGGCGTTAACGTAACTACCTTTAAGAGTTGGTGGCTTAACACAAGCGCAGTATTTACCTCGTTAGCACGATACCGCATTTAAGAAAACTGACAAAATGTGTCGTATACGGCCGATTTAACATGTTAGGCTGTCGCAAAAATTACAGAATCACCTTTCAGGCCTTGAGTGCGTAACACAACAAAAAATTTCATTTTTCATTCCTTCAATTAACAAAACTGACTCCTTATTTACACGTTTCACATTCATTATCAAAGTTAGCATTCAGCACCACGACGTAACAAGAGCCGAGAGAACGGGTGACATAAGGACTGCGGGAAAAGATAAACCCGGAATAAAGGAGAAAAAGAAACAAAAAGGGGGAGTGTAGCGGTGCCGGTGCACCGGCGCGGCTGGCGGAACGAATTATACCGACGGGCACTGAATACTAAGGGAGCTACCATCTCCTGGGAATGAGAAGTTGAATCCTTGAACCGGAGAGTTACGCTAAGTCATTCGCGGCAAGTATCGTGAGGGATGGTCTTGTGTTGGGTAATGGATAGCTCGACTTTATAGCGTCAAGGATTTTTACAGTCAGTCTGAAAGCCATGATATTAAAAATTAAAATGGTCCGAAAATACAGCTACATATTTATTTATTAACGCCCTTGGACTTTTACATGAAACAAGTCCTTATTAATTACATCGGTGAATTCAAATTAATATAATAATTGTAGAAACAATATTATATTCTTATTCCCAGCCGTATGAATGGGATATGGAAATCAAGATAGGGGTAAAATGAATCAACGCAATACTCGTAAGTACAACAGATACAAAAAAGAGTGAACAGTCAAAAGAAAACAATAAAGAAAAAGTAAAAAATCAACGTAATAGGTAAGTTATCCATATATAATAATACTAGCTGGTACCCGGCATGCGTTGCTTTGCCATTTAATAAAGAAATTATTTCTCCCTGCGTGTCCTTTCCCTTTCGTCCCATTCCCCTTCCGCCTCCCCTTCCTCTCCCGCATCCCTTTCTCGGCGATTCATTTTTAGACATAGATATTAACTACGACGCTTGAAATAAATATATCAACATCGTTTCCACGGCAACGATTTTTTTCTTCTGAAGTTAGCAATTACTCGCTTTTGTTAGGGACAGAAAACGTAAATATATAAATAGTATTTAATTTTTTATAATTTCATAACGCCAGAGCTTACCATTTTATATAGCCTATATTACTCGCATATAATTTAGCTTTCTATTTTTGAAAGAATTTTTAAAATCGTTTTATTGGTTTATGCGTGAAAGCTCAACAAACAAACACACCCAGTTTCGCATTTATAATATAAATATAGATAGATTAGCAAATTAGCAAAACAAAATGTGATATATTTATGATTTAAATCAAAGTAAGGAATAAATGAAAATATCAACGGGACTGAATTTTTTCCATGCCTGTGTAGCCTGAGGAATGAATGAAATAGTTTGTTTTGACAAATAAACAAAGAACAACACTGGAATTCTCGTGTTACAATTTGGTACTCTGAAAATTATTATATCTTTTCTGTAAGGTAGATTAAGGTTAACTCAAACTTGCAGTGCCCGTATTATTTTAGCTACAAAGTAATGATCAACAAACGAAAAAGAACAAATAAATTTTTGGTAAACTGTTTTCAGTTTTTGTTTTTCAATTTTATAATTTTCAAATCAGAAAAATGCAGTTGGTTAGTTCCGTATCGATCGTCCAGTTAATTATTTAATAGTCAAGCAAGGCTGCCTGTACGAAAAATTACTTGTAAAATCGTTTATTGATAACTCTAAAGCATTTGATACCATTGATATAAAAACATGTGTGCGGTTTACACGCGATAGAAGTGAAACCTTCAGAAAACTATACTTCGAGAGAATGAGACGAATGCAGAGTATCAGATATTGTTAGCAAGTTTAAAAATATTTTACATTTAATTCTACGAAGCACAGCACAAAGGGGAACCCGATAGGCTACGAAGCACCACACAAAAAGGACACCGATTAGTCTATCTCATTATCTCGCAGGCTAAATCCAATAGATGTATATGTTTTTCTCCTTTTAGTGTTACTCGTTTCCGTTTCATCGAGTTTCAAATCACAACGGTGCTAAAAAAGTTTTCACTTCAATAAATATTAGAAACAATAAAGGCAGAGGACGACCGCCAGTTTGATTAAAAAAATACTAACTGACCGATAAATCGGAGTAAAAATTCTTCAAAAATTTTGCAAAATAAAATATTCATATCTCAGCAAGTGTCCCACAAGGGTCAATTTTTGGGCCAACCCTATATATATATATATAAAACTGGTCTATCGTCGCGCAAGATCAACAAAGTATTAGAGCGTACAAGATCAACAAAGTACGATCCGCTGCCACCGCTACGCCCGCTGCCGATATTCATGACTGTGAGCCATATGACCTGTCCGGTACATCGGCCACTGAGGCGGCCTTTCTCAGAAACGCACGAGAAGAGGATCCAACACTGATCGCCCCTGCATCCCTAGCTGCCCCCGCTGCCTAACACCCGCGCCCGCCCCTTCGCCCCATAGCGCACGCACTACGATGCCATCGGACCGAACCCGCGCCCTTTGAAGAGTGGTTAAAGACAATACTTAAGAGGAAGTGTTTTAAAACAATAAAAAATGAACAAATATGAACATTTTACAGTGACAAGATACATGTTTTTATATTTTTATTTGTTTTCTTTAGTGTTAACATCATGTTGTTGTTTTTATTTAGGTTTTGTGTATGTGTGAGTTAGAGTAAGTAAGGTTAAGTTAGATTAAGGAACATTAAGTTACGTAAAGTAAGCTAGATTAAGTAGATTAAGGATGTTAAATTAGTTTGTATTAGTAGTCCGTGGAAGGGAATGGCCGTCACAGGTGTCGATGAGACTCGCTATCCATCACATCGCCAACCCTTCGGTGGCGCAAAGAGGAGGACGGAACGTGAACAATGCCGAATTGGCACGTGGAATATAAGAGGAGGAATGGAAAGAAAGATGAATGAATTATGCGATACAATTTTTTTTATTTTTTTTTTTTTAAATTTCTTTATTCATTTTGTTTATTACAGGATTGTTTTATATGGTATTTCGACTACCAAGCTAGGCAAATGCCCGTATTATGGTAGTCAAGATTCATAAGATATTAAGTATATAATATTAATAATCATCCATATATATGTAGATGAAAGTACAAGCATATAGCATACATATTAAGGAAAATATTCATACTAATATTATGTATATGATCACATACAGGAAATGAGTTAAACTAGGTGAATCTTGTATAAATAAGAATAAAATAAAATAACAAATAAGAATAAAAGTAGCAAATAATAATAGAAATAAAAAATAAGAATAAATCATCTATACAGATGAACAATGATAGTCTTAGACCCCAAAAAACAAAAGCAAGTATTCTTAGGCAGCATATGAAATGGACGAACAATGTCAAAAAATATGAAAAAAAAAGCATCAGCGTAATATAAAGTTTTGGTTGAAAATTAATTTAGAGATAAGATTTTTTACTCGAGAAATATGAAAAAATAAGAACAGTTTTTAAGATGTAAGGCATTCTTTATAATATTTCCTTCCCTGAGTAAATAACCAGTTCTGTATATTAATGGCATAAAGATCATCAGTTTTCGATGTCTTAATATCAATACTCAGTAAGTTGAACATTTTAGGCGCGATGTAAGAGAACTGTCGTTGGGCGAAAGCTGTTTTTGTTGGAGGAATTTTGCATTTTTGGTGTGATGAATAGCGGGTGTAAATATTTTGTTGAGTTTTGAGTGTTAAATCATTTTTCCTTATGTGTATGAGAATTGTCTTAACGTATAATTGTCTAATGTCTAGGATTGCGAATTTTTTAAAAAGTGGCTCTGATGGGTGAGATGGGTGACATTTTAATATAATCCTTAGTAGCAGCTTTTGAATTAAGATCAAGGGATATATAATTGAAGCTGCACAGCCTCCCCATCCCACGATACCGTATGTGGCTATTGATTGGAATAGTGCAAAATATATGCATCTCATTGTTTGAATGTTCAGGATTGATCTGAGAGAGAGAAATATATAGCACAATTTGCGGAGTCTTTTTGTTGTGAAATTGACATGGTCCTCCCAACGCAGTTGGTCATCTATAACAATCCCCAGATATTTAATTTGGTCGGATTTTTTTAGGTTGGTGCATGAGCAATTATTGTGGGGAGGCGTAGAGGTAATATGGTTCTGTGAGCATGAGTGAATGATAAGATTAGAACAGTTTTGAGGAGGAGTGACTTTACGTATGGAGAAAAGTAAATATTTTGTTTTGTCAATATTAAGAGTCAGAAGGTTGTCGTCTAACCAATGTTTTACTTTATTTAGGCCCTTATTTGGTTTTTCCATAGTTGAGTTCCAATTTTCAGCTTCAAAGATGATTACCGTATCATCGGCAAAGGATATTATAGTTCCATTAATTTCCAAGTTACATAAAGTGTTAATATATATTAGAAAGAGAAGTGGGCCTAATACACTGCCTTGAGGCACACCGTACGTGATTGGTAAACTTGTACTTCTGTATTCTTTAGCAGAATTTACAAGAGACGATTGTGACCTATTTGTTAGATAGTTCTCAAACCATTTGAGGGGAGTACCTTTTATTCCTACCTGAAGGAGTTTTTTCAAAAGTATGCGGTGAGAGACAGTATCAAAGGCTTTGGCTAGATCCAAGAAAACAGCAAGGGGCTTGCGGCCTTTATCGAGGTTATCAGAGATTGCTTTTGTAAAAGTTGCAATTGCATCTGCGGCACTACGACCTTTGCGGAAGCCATATTGATTTCCTGACAAAATGTCATTGTCTTCAAGAAATTTGTATAGCCTTCGTTTTACCGTTTTTTCAATTATTTTTGATATCGGACTCAGCAAGGATATTGGTCTATAGTTATTCACTGATGATCTGTCCCCTGATTTATAGATAGGAATAATTGTTGAGTGTTTTAAAGAATTTGGGAAGAGGCTAGTTTGAAAGCTTAGGTTTATGATATGTTTAAGGGGCTTAGTGATGATTGGTTTGAGGTGTTTGATCAATTTAGTGGATATATTGTCGATTCCAGTTGAATGTGTGTTTTTGAGTGATGAAATAATGTCAGTGATTTCTTGTTCTGTGGTAGGAGTGAGATTAAATGGATCATAGCTAAGATTATCGATCGTTATTTTATTTGCAAGGTTAAATTCTGACATTCCGTTTTTATTTAAAATATTATTTGCTAAGTCTGATCCGACTGTGGAGAAGAATTTATTGAAATGATTTGCGATTTTTTCTGGATGAGTTGTTGTATCTAGTGTTTGGTCTGCAATGGTTATTTTATTTATAGGTGCGGTAGTTTTGTTGGTATAGCAAATCTCTTTGACAATATTCCAGATTTGTTTATTGTCATTTGCAGCTTCCTTGATCTGTTTTCTATAGTATTCGTCTCTAACTCTAGAGATTATTTTTTTACAAGCATTTCTGTATCGTTTGTAAAATAGGAGAGATTCGTGATTATTGGGATTGTTTTTACAAAATTTGTGAAGTTTATTACGCTTGTGAATACTGTGTAGAATGCCATTTGTTATCCAAGGCTTAAGTTTAATTTTGCGACTACTTTGTTTGTTGTTAGTGTTGGATGTGGAACTTTTTAAATGGTTATGTATGGTGTCGATAAAAAATTCGCACGCTATGTTTGGATCGGTGAATTCATAGAAATTTGACCAGTTTTCCTTGGAAACCAGTTTGAATAGCGTGTGCGTAACAATGAATGGAAAATGTTTGGACGTACTTTGTGTGACAGAGAGTATGAAAAAAGGGAGTGGCACAATGCAACATAATGACAGATTCGTCATCTGGTCTGGAAGACCAGATACGGAGAGGGCTTGTCAGGGTGTTGCAGCGCTACTGTCTCCCAGAATGGTAGAAAGTATGTTGGAATATGAATGTGTAAGTCCGAGAATAATGTGGATCAGATTCAAGATTGGTTTGACAAGGGTGTTTCTGGTTATTTGCTACGCCCCTGTTAATTCTGAAAGCGATAAAGTGAAAGATAATTTTTGGACTGGTGTGAACGATGTATTGAGGAAAAAAGATGTGAATGAAAGGATAATAATGACAGGCGATTTGAACGGGTGGGTCGGAATTAGACGTGATGGATTTGATTCGGCCTTAGGTAAGTTTGGGGATAAAAGAACGAATGACAATGGGAACAGAATACTTGAAGTATGTTTGGAGTGGAACCTTTTTGTGTCGAATACTTTCTTCGATCATAAAGGTATCCACCAGTATACGTGGGAAAGAGGTGTTGATAAATCGATAATCGATTTTGTAGTAATTGACTCTAGGTTGAGAGCCGTTACCGAGGACACAAGAGTGTTCAGAGGGGCTGAGGTTGAAACTGACCACTTTCTGGTAGTGTCGAGAGTAAGTCTCTTTCGCGGCTGGCGCTCTAAGGTGAAAACGGTAACAACTCCAACAAGAGTCAAAATAGAAAAACTACAAAACGGTAACATCAGAAGCGAGTATGAGAAGTGTGCAGAGATGAGATTGAATGAGAAGGAAATGGACGGTCTAAGCATAGAGGAAACATGGAACCACATAAAAGTGAGTCTGTACGAATCTGCTAAAGACGTGTGTGGGATAAGTAAGCAAGGCAGAAAGAAAGGCGACGCATGGTGGGATGATGAGATCAAAGCACTGGTCTCTGAGAAGAAGAAAGCATGGTTATGTCTGATAGCGACTGGCAGTGCTCCAAGCGAAGAGAGAGATCGAGCGAAAGAAGTGTATAAGGTATGCAAGAAAAGAGTAAGTGTTGGAGTGAAAGAACGAAAGAAACGTCTGGAAGAGGAAGAGGGAATCAAAATGACACACCACTTCCAAGAAAACATTAAGTTGTTTTGGAAGGAGGTCAAAAGGTCCCGGAGTGGTTCAGAGAATGGAAGCATGAAAGTGATAAAATCGAATGATGGACAAATGTTGACGAATGAGGAAGAAATAAAAGAGAGATGGATGAAATATTTTGAGGAAGTCTTTGAAAGCAATCCGGGTGATAGTGAGTCCAGCGTCGAATCGAGTACAAACGATGACGAAGTGAATGTTACCAAAATCAGCATGGATGAAATAAAAAGATCAATCAAATGTATGAAGAATGGTAAGGCTGTGGGTTTCGACAATATTGCTGCCGAATACTTTAAAGGGGATAGTCCTATTATTCTTACGTGGTTGTGCAGACTTTTTAACCAGTGTTTAGAGGAGGGTTACACGCCATTAGATTGGAGAAGGGCTGTAATCATGCCATTATACAAAGGTAAAGGGTCACGTATGGAATGTGGGAATCACAGGGCTATTAGCCTGCTTAGTTCAGTCGGCAAGCTGTATGGTAGAATATTGATAGAAAGGGTAAGAATGAAAACAAAGGAAAAAGTTTGGGATGTGCAAGGTGCTTTTATGAGTGGAAGGGGGTGCATGGACCAGATTTTCTCGTTGCGTATGCTCACTGAGAAGTTTCTTGCAAAAAATCAGAAACTCTTCTGTGCCTTTGTAGATTTACAGAAAGCATACGACCGAGTTGACAGGAAAAAGCTGTGGATGGTGTTGTCCAAGTACGGAGTGAATACGAATCTCATACACGCAATTGCATCTCTGTATGAGGGAAGCGTTGCATGTATTAGGGTGAACGGCGATTTTACGGGGTGGTTTGACATCACAAAAGGTGTTAAGCAAGGCTGCGTAATGTCACCGTGGTTATTCAATATATACATGGATAATTGTATGCAAGAATTGAAAGAGATGGGATTGGGTGCGAAATTGAGTGATCTGGAAGTATGTTGCCTGTTGTATGCTGATGATGCGGTGCTGATTTCTAACAGTATGGAAGATCTACAGTCGCTTGTGTCTAGGATGAACGAAGTATGTATGAAAAATGAGTTAATGATGAATGTAAGTAAGTCTAAAGTGATGGTATTTGAAAGAGAGAGTACGAAAACAATTTGCAACATAGTTGTGAATGACGAATACTTGGAGCAGGTGGATGAGTTTGTATATTTGGGAAGTATGTTTACGAGAGATGGAAAGACTGATAGAGATATCGAAAGACGGGTAAATACTGATAACTCCATTAATGGAGGACTGAACGCCGTTGGCGCCAACAAAAATCTGTCAAAAGAAGCGAAGCTAGCCGTCCATAATGGAGTGCTGGTACCTACCCTGATGTATGGCAGTGAGGCATGGAACTGGCAGAGAAAGGATGAAAGTAGACTGAATGCTGTAGAACTGAGATCCCTGAGACGTATGTGTGGTAAAACCATGTATGATCGTGTGAGAAATGTGGAGATCCGCAAAGAATGCAAGGCTGATGTAAGCGTTATGAGTAAGATTAAGAAAGGGACGCTCAGATGGTTTGGGCATGTAGAGCGAATGAATGAGGAAAGGAGTGTAAGGAGAATATATGACGCAAATGTGAATGGTAGACGAAGTCGGGGACGCCCGAGGAAGACATGGCACGACCAAGTGAATCAGATACTTGAGTCGGGCGATGTCAAGAGTCAGAATAATAGAAGAGCATGTATGAGACGATGTATGAATGTGAACGAAGCAAGGAGTGTGTGCCAAGATCGAGTTGTTTGGCGGTCTGTCCTCTCTGCCTACCCCTGCGGGGAAACGGCGTGATGGTTAGTTAGTTAGTTAGTTAGTTAGTTAGTTATAATATATAGGGTTGGCCCAAATCATATAATTATTTAATTATGTTTCAATCATAAGTAAATTGTTTTCCTTCGTTAGACATTTCATTTTTAAATGCACACGATTTGGCACTAATATCACACGAAGACCTGATTACTGCAATTTATTTATTTAAACGCCCTTTGGGCCCATGTGAGAGAGGACATCACTGTTGTTCTGACGGAGCGACCTCTTTTGGACAACGTGGACGTTCATCATCAAAAATATTACCATTACATTAATCCTATATTTGATTGTTGATATCGAAGGTACGTTCCCATAAACATTGTTCAATTCGGGGTCGATTTCATCATTAATTTCTCTTTCGATAACAAGTATATAATCTATGTACTGTATTATAATTGGACTGTACATTTGTAACCAAATGTAATAATAAATCACAGTACACACATTTTTGTACAAATGCAGAAATCGATTTCAACGCCCGTCAAACACAAACTAAATGACATTGTTGTTTGACAATTCTACAGTAGTCGTTTGGTTGTTAGATTTTACAAAAAACAAAATTGATTTGATACTGGGGGTGCCAAGTCTTGCCGATTACTTTTCAACCGCCCATAAGAACAATTTGAAACTTTTTATTGAAAATTTACCCAGGTGCTGTTCTCTGGACCGTTAACCTGAAGTATGCGATCAATTTGGCAAGTACTTAGCTTAGCACATACTACGAAGTTTTTAGGAAATTTCCACATCACATTTTTCTCAGTTTTATGTGGATGGATTTACATCATAACATGCACAAGCGGTAGATTGACGAGTATTAAAACGATTCATGTTAATTGTATTTTTAAATAATAACACTTCAAATTTGATAATTAAAAACATGCCAGATAATATCCAACCAGCTTTTTACGCCAATAACAAATTAAAAAATTATATATTAAATAACAAGGACAAAGGTGTGTTTTTGAACAAATCTGGGGTTTATAAATTAATTTGTAATGATTGTAACTTTTTTTATATTGGGAAGACTTCTAGAAATTTTAACATTAGAGTTAAGGAACATCTAAGATGTTTAAATAATTATAATTATTCAGAATTTGCAAACCACATTTTGGAAACAGGTCATTCTTTTGATATTAATAAAGGTTTAAAAATTTTACACACTAACACAACGGGTATACAATTAGATAATTTAGAAATTTTAGAAATTAGAAAAAGTGTTAATAGTAAATTAAATATTATAAATAACCAAACGTTTTTTAAAAATAGCCATCTTTTAAATTTATTTTCGTATTAATACTTATATTTATAATAATTTATTTTGTTATTTAGACTTCTTGTTTTCCTTTTAAAAGATTTATTATTATGTTAATGTAATTTTTTACCCATTCTAAAATAATTTTTATATTTTATTTTATATAATTGTTTTTTATGATATATTTTAGGTAATTAATCACCTCTCCTTTCTAATATTTTGTCTATGTTCTAATTAGTCTATACTTGTTTGTCTTTTGTTATTTATTATTGACTTATTATCCTGACGAAGAAAACATAGTTTTCGAAACATGTTGATATAGTTAATAAAATAGTGGTGTTATACAAAGGTATTTGTTTTTCATTAAATTAACGATTCATGTTGTTTGATGAAATGTTATCTGTTAAATTATTCAATAGGGTCCGACAGGTATTTTTTTACACGATCATTGGCGTGAAAATCAAACCCTCGAAACCCTTAAAAACAATACTAATTTATAGTGGAGGACGCTCGTAGTATCCCCACGGGGTAAGACAATGTAAGACATTAGAGGGGACCCCACCACTTTCCCAATGGCGTTATAAGGAAACTATGGTTTCCTGCTTCACCGCACACGTCAAGACTCTATTTTTGGTTGAACGAAGCTACATTTATTTGAACGACTCTAGACCCTCAAATGTCCATGCATACAGGGTTAGTAAGCAGTATGCAAGTACTTACATTAACATAATACAGAAGAAAAGTAGAAGTATCAGCCCGTGAATTCCTCTGAAATCGGTAATATTAAAAAAAAATAGAGATAAAAGTGTTCGTAAGAAAAAAAAAAAAAAAAAATAAGAGCTGCACCCAGTTGAAGAAGCCTTCTGGAATGAGAGAAATAGCGAAAAAACAGTGATAACATAATGCAAGTATTTACAATAATAACAAAAAGAAAATAAAATGCAAAACCTAAATAGTCAGAGTAGGTATTCAACAAACCACCAGGCAGTCCCAATGATAATGTGCATGGCTATCGGCCCAACCGCAGACGAGGCCAATACAATGTAAGACAAGAAGATCCTTTAGAAACGAAACTTTGCTTGAAATATGATTAGCTATCTTTAGTGACCAGATCTGAATAGTCAAGTATTTCTCAGCCACCTATCTTTTAGTTCCTCCACTTGCTTCTCTCTGACAATATTTCCAAAATAGGGAAGCAATAATTTCACATACAAGCACACTTTGAAGATATTGAAATTTATAAAAAAAATATATGAAACAAAAAGTTGCTCAAGGAAATTCATGCAATGATTAACAGAAAATATGTGGAATCTGAATATATACCCTGATAATGGAGACTGTAACGCTGTTGACTAAAGATGCAGGAAGAGCAACACGGTTTAATACTAAAAAAATAAATCACGATAGTATTTTCGTTATTTATTTTTGGGGGGATATGCCGTGTTGGGCTATCTCCTTCTTTAGCCAACGTTTCACAGCGTTACAGTGTCCATCATCAGGGCAAATGAGTAAATGATATTGGTAAGCGATACCTTACTGCCAGCTCTACTTCTTCAGCACGGTGTACATAAGCACACACTTTCACCAATATCATTACTCATCGTCCATGATGATGGACACTGTAACGCCGTCCGAAACGTTGGCTAAAGAAGGAGATAGCGCAACACGGCGTAACACCCCAAAAATAAATAACGAAAATACTTTTGGCCTTAAAAACCTAAAATCATACCTCACGACAATATTTTTGACTGTAAAAATCTCAAATCATATCAGAAAATCTGTGTATTGTGTCATAGGAACAAAAATTCACGAAATATACTCGTCCGTATTAATATAAAGTTTTTATGTTAAAATATAGCAAGAGCACCGAATACGAATTCTAGACAGAACGAGAGATAACAGTGTTAAAGCTATGTTGTATATCTAATCCTGTGAATCCAATAAGTTTGTAGATTGTATTATTTCTATAGCGCCGTTTTCGTGGGAAAATCACCTCAAGGGCGCTTTGAGCCGCACATTATAATCGTACATGCGCCTATTCTGAACACGTTTATTTTTACCGTGCAAGGAAGTTAGTAATGCAATGCGCATTAAAATGGAAATGCGTTTGCAGGGGTTTCCAATCCACAGGACTTTTTTGAAGCAGAGTAAGTTTCTTAAACGATGTGCAAAAGTGTTCAAACCAAAGCGACTTGTGATTCTTTTGAGATATTTATGTATTTATTAGTGACATTATATATTGTGTCTTGTAGATTCAAATTGTTCAACAGAGTTCATTTTATTTATAGTTCAAAAATAAATGGAAAGTTTGTATTTGCGCTGGGTGATTAACAATTGCAAAGATTCTTCATTGAATTGGAAAACTTGCAATTTAGTACCACATAAGAACGTGTCGTTTCTAAGACTCGTTCTTGAGTTCAACAGATCGTCCACCAGGCTCTCTACTTCTTTTCCAAAAAATACTCTACAAGCATCACCAAAGATGACGTGTAGGACCTGAGGGAAATTTTTTCCTCAGGGCCTACGTCATCCGTTATGTGCTAATGCAAAAAAACTACATATTATTATAAAACATCGTATAGGCGACAACTACAATGCTCAACTTCTAACAATCTAGGACGTGTACATACACATTAAGACCCGGCATCTCGTATTTCTACCGATTTATTACATATTTTACTTAAATAATTTAAGTTTTAAGCTCTTAAAAAATAAATGTTTTTCTTGAAGAAAATATCTATACATTCCGCACGCCAAAACGGCTATCATACGAAATTCCCTCGATAGAAAAAAAATCGCAAAGTATGCTTCGAAAATAATTATAAACACTTTTTTTCAACAAAAGTTTTATCTGTGAACAAATTCACAGGGTTTTTTTAAATGCTATTTCAGACATTCCTCGCGAGATTTTTGCTATATTTTAAACGAGTCATGTTTTATTAAACGTTTTCCCAATTTTCATTTTCAATTCCCATAATATCGTTTTTTATATTAGCGCACTCTCTCCAACATTCGTATTTACATATCTTTCCATATTTTTCTTTTTGATGCCGGGCCTTAACGGCTTCTTTAGAAATTTCTTCATTCACGCAATTATTTTCATATCGTTACGTCATTTCTACCATGGGCATTCAAGCTTAAAAATAAATGAGACATGATGCCACATTGTTTCACTGTTTATATATAGCCATAAGTTGTTCATTAGAATACATATATCGGAAAATATTGTCGAAACTCGAGCGAAATCGACTGTGGTTTGCGCACACTCGAATACAAGTCAAAATTTGCTCTTGTTTTCTCAGATAATTTTATCAAATATAAATTGTTTGAATTTTGGCAGCATGAATAATTATTTCTTCAATCTTCGCAAAATCACTTTATGGCTTCATTTTAATTAAATGAAAACAAAACACATTGTAAAACACCACTCACTCAATCAAAATTTTCTACATATTTCAAAACCAAAGGTTTCTTCGTCGGGATAATATTAATATAACTTTTTTGTTATTTATATTAATGTTAATCTTATCTTCACGAAGACACCTTTGGTTTTGAAACATGTTGATTATTTTGATTATATAGGTGGTGTTTTACAAAGTGATTTTTTTTTTCATTTAATTTGAATAATTATCGATGAAAAGGGGACATGACAAAATGATAATACAAGATTAAACAATTTGTTCCCACAGTTCCCAAGAAAAGTGATGCAAAAAAGAAAAATTTTAGTTTTCACGATCTTTAGAAACGTTTTAAAGTTAATTAGTATTCCAAGAAACCGCTGGACACTTCTGTCTTCAATCCAAATCCCTTGTCTCAAGTGAGTTGTCCCGGATAAATGCGTTGTTCCGCCTTCGTGGGGCAGAGATCCCCCTGCAGTAGCACCAGAGGGGGTGAGTCTGTGACAAAAATACAAACTGCCTATGATTGTCCCTAATGGCATCAATAAAAACTGTCCCGCACTGTGAGACGTGCTCAGAAGCTTGGCAATCTTACGGCAGCTGTACCAATTATCTTGCTGAAATGATATCCACTTCAAACAAAGCAGTATTAAAGTAACAAATGATAATATTGTAAAGCCTTTTATATGAATGTATGTAATTTTAATCACCTCTCTGCTATAGAAGTTTGTGTTAACTTAAAATTGTATGCTTTTGACTTTGAAACCTGTTTCATAAATAAAATAGTTATCAGGATTGTACGACTGATTATATTTTTTAAAGTTAAATTTACATTTTTATAATTCTTACTTAATAAGTCAGGTATGCATCGTACGTCGCACATTTTTATGGTAATGTTATCGAGAAAACAAGCTTATGGGTCCGAGTGGTTAAGATGGAAAATAAAAAGTTATTCTTATCGTTTCGCAGGATTTAGATAGAACAAACCTGAAAAAACGCCCTTGTCATCAAGGGATACACGGCCGTGAAATTTAAATAATGGGCATTTTATAGGAGTGTTGCTGTCACTGTTACATCCCTCCCCCCTCCGAATACTAAGCGAAATGGACAACTGCACCTCAGGCTGATAACACCCCTATGTCTGTAAGTTTTGCATTTTCAACACATTGCCTAGTTCGTATTATTAAAACTATTCCATTCAAACCGGGCATTTTTAACAATTTTTGGAGGGTCTTATAACACCTATAACATAAAACTAATCAAAAAAATACACGAGTGTCGATATCTATATTATATTAAAAATATTTGCACTATTGTCAAAATCCAGAGACGAAGATCAGGGAATATGTTTGTTGGGACCAAACGCCGTCCGGTTTCCTGTTAAACCCCGAGGACACCCGAACCTTGATTAAACATTCCTGCCAACACAAAATTTCTTTAATTCAAACACAATAACAACAACAAAAAAACAGTGTTCTTAAAGCTACGTGAATCATCCATACAGATCTGGCACTAATTAATCACCTAGAGATACATTATCAGAATACTGAATTTGTTTAATTACAGCCAAATTCCTGTCTAAAAGAACTGAAAAACTGAAAAGAATTGAATAATAATAATTACAATTTAACGTTGTACCTATCTACGTAAAACGTAATGCAAATAAACAAATTGAGTTGAATAGAGCCTTCTAATTTAGCGACCATTATTTCCGGCCTTTGAATCCACCCGAAGTTGTCCCTAAACCTGAACGTTCAAGGTACCTCTGCCAGGAGCCGGGGATTTGGGCGGTCGAGCGCCTTTGGTCGGAGAGGGTAGGACTTGAAAGGTTGTGCGGATTTGTGCGGAGGGGTGAAAGTAATCCAAACCTTATAAAAAGGATTCGAATGAGTCGAAAAATCGCCAAGTTTATCTAATATGGCAGAGGGTCCTTTGTGAAGAACATATATTTTTATACAATTATATATATTTTTAAAGGTTTTTTATTGACGTCGTTAAAAGAGAAAATTTATTTGTTGCTGAACATCGATCGTCCAATTAGTCAAATATCTCCGAAAAATCTAAATTTGAGTTGATACGGAAATACAGTTATACGTAAAAGTGTACCATCTATCTGGTACAATACTGAGATTACTCATGAATATCACCAAATCAAGTAATTTCCAACAGGGAATTAAACACTTTTGACGGCCTCCGTGGTCCCGAGGCAAGACTCTCCGGCCGGGGCCCGAGGCAAGACCGGCGTGCGCAAATAAATTTTATTTGATTAATTTGTGTTATTTCACAATTTATTCATTTAAAAATAATATATGGTATATTTGCGGCACGTTCCAGAGTGGAAGATACTATCAGTATCGCCCGGGAGTAAGACCACCATTCAGAATTGAAAAGTTGCTTGAAATGGCTTTAGCCGTGTTTAGTGACCAGCTCTGAATAGCCAGGTACTTCCCCGCCTTTCTCTCCCCCTCTCCTTCCCCTCCCCACTACCTTCAGCCTCACAACATACCCCAATTGGGGATGCCATAGTCTCACTGGCTCCAGACGGGAGCAGTTGGGACTCTTGTGCGGTATTTCATATAAAAAAAAACAAACAAAATGTTGATTTTTTACTGGGTCACTAGTGGGATTTTTCAAAATGCCATACAAATATACCGAACTATTATGCCTTCCGATGTTTTATTATAGTAAATTTAATATGTAAAACACAGATACGCGTAAATAATATGATTTACGGGGAGCTTTAGAATTTTGCTTTCCTCATTATTTAAAAACTTAGTATTTGAAGAGGTCTGAAGTCTGACTAATCTACTGGACTTTTGACATATTATTTTAAAAAAAGAGCTAAGTAATTGAAAATTTTGATGTGGTCCTTCTTGATTAGATTGCAGGTCGTAGTAAAATAATAAAAATAGTACCGGTAACATCAAATAGTATAGGTACAATTTTGGCCAAATTTTGGCATCATTCCAGAGAAGAAATTTTTCAAATAGTGCCAGTGAGAGACCATCATTACGAATAATCTTGTTATATATTTATTTATTTGTTGTTTCTCTACATTGCAGGTAAAATTTTTACAATACAATTTGCAACCTCACTAGGACAGCCTGTGTTGAGGTTAACAATTCTACAAATTAACAAAATAACACAAAATTATACAGATATTGAAAGAACAATATTGTTGTATTTCTTACAGATTGAGATTATGGGTACCAACTAAACTGCTGGCGCTAGGTAGTATTTATACAAATCAAAATATGTTTGTTTGTTTGTTCGTATTTTAAGCGCTACCATACCGTTCATCCGATTGCGATGAAACTTTTGTGATTTGTTGTGCGCACGCCTGCAAAGGTTATAGGCATTATGGTAAGCTTTGGCGTTGTTAAATTTGTAAAAGTGAAAATGTGTGTATTTCATATAAATATTTTAGCGGCAGGGAGGAAAGACAGGAGGGGGAGGGGAATGGAGGAGGTGAGATTCACGAGAGGGGTGAAGAGGGAGAGGAAGGGAAGGGGACTCGGAAGGTGAACAGGAACGCACGGGAAACGACATGCAAAAGGAATTTATTTCTTCGAATGGCATAGCAACGCGTGCCGGGTATCAGCTAGTACAAAATAAAAATTGTATTGCTTAACATGCTTTTTGCTAAAGATAACTGGAAGCTTCCCAACCTTTCCCTCCCTCTTCTCCTCACCCTTCATCACTGTCTTTAATACTCAAAAATGGATTTGCAAAATTTAAGTAACTGTACCGGCAGTTAGCACTTTGTTCGTATACAAAATAAAAACGAAATAAAAATAAAATTAACACGAACGGTTTAACTATTGAAATGTGAAATGTGAATTTATGTCTCAATAAAAAAATCGTAAAAATTTGAAAGTTTGTCTTTTTCACCCGGCGGTTAATCACCATTTTTTAAAATTTTATAATGTCTGTTTACCACCGCCTTAACCCATAAAATGAACTTTTGATAACTGTGACATAAAATAAATTAAAGGAAAAGCGCAATTAAAATAATTCGCGACTTGAACATTTAAGGGCCTGATTTCTTAATTAGCTGGGTTTTTACAATTTATCGTGCCCAGCGAAAGGTCTTCCGGGTGTTTTCATCTGCGCCGTAATTCGGGCCCTTAGAAGTTTTACGTGTGTTTTTTATGGCACGTTAAATTCCACGTAAAATTTTGAGGGATGACTGAAATTTTGGGGATTAATTAGAATGTAAAATGGTAACGAGCGCTTACAGGACAGGCCTTACTTCGACGGTGAAGATAATTTGAAATTACCAGTATAAAATTATATCTGCGTTAATTATCTCCCACACCCCACACAATAATAAAAATTAAATTGAAGTTAAAGTTGTCAAAACTCTCAATCTTTTTCCTATGGTTAAAAGATCGATGAATGTTTGTAGCAAAACAAGAAAATGGTGTTCCATGAGCTATACCAAATGTTTGAAGAGGGTCAAAATCAAGATTTAGATAGGGTGTCCCGGTAAGAGTGCCGGATATTGTTTTTGGAAAAGTGATATTATTTTTTAATCTTTTTTGCAATAGTTCCACGCAGAAGGTGCGGAAGAAAATAATTCCCCTCAGGGCCTGTGTTGTTTGTAGGGATGCCGTGTGGAGTTTAGATGTGCCGTTTAGGAAACTAAGGTTAGTTCTGGGAAGGAAAATGAGTTTGAGTGGTGGGAGGAAAATGAGTTTGAGTTTGGGGATCTGTGGTAACGTAAGAATTCATCCCCACTGCGGTTCAAGGCGATGTTTTGAGAGCGTTGTGCTGGAGAGGTCAAAATGTCTCCCTCAACTATTCTCTCCCAATTGGTGGGCAGACGCATCCGCTTCCAGAACCCGGAAAAACTTCACCCCCATGAACCCGGACACCCCTCTAAGTCACCAAACGTAGCAAACCACTTGGAGGTCTACGACAGGGGTCGCTTGTTTATTCAATAAATGATTCCCGCCTCCGTATAGTGAAGTACAAATGTTTTGATTATGCATGAAATAAAAAGTCAGAAAAGTGTTCACCACGGCTTTCCTGGCATCGATCACCTCAATTGGTTCACTCCGTTTGATGAATTAGCAGGGGTGCCCGGGTTCTTGG
This sequence comes from Glyphotaelius pellucidus, assembly GCA_936435175.1. NCBI lineage: Eukaryota > Metazoa > Arthropoda > Insecta > Trichoptera > Limnephilidae > Glyphotaelius > Glyphotaelius pellucidus. The sequence continues at coordinate 9,655,789 of OW386545.1, read as the reverse complement.
GGTGAGGTTTGTTTAGGTCTTGGTTGTAAATGCGTTTGCTCACCTGCGTGGCGGGCCAGATCTACTGCGTGGCGGGCCGGATCGGGAGAGACTGCCTGAGGAAGACATAATCTAAGCCAGCCGGGCTTTCTCGACCCTTGCCGTCCTCGTTCCTCGCCTTGCACCGCAGTGGGAGGAACGGATTCATATGTCTATCACTCCTGGACACATTGACCCCCAGATTCCTACCCACCCCTCACACTTTTTCCCTTTCCAGAACATTCTCTCCTTCCTTTCACCTTCCTCCTCACACAGCATCCCAAACACAGACCCTGAGGGATTTTTTCCTCAGGGCCACCTGTGTGGAGCTGTTTACAAGAGCTCTACACAGGAGGCCCTGAGGAAAATAATTTCCCTCAGGGTCTATGTCATCTTTGGGGATGCTGTACGTAGGATTTTTTTAAGGAAAAGGAGGTGAGGAGAGGAGAGAGGAAGGAAAAGGGTTTAAGGGGTGGGTAGGAATTTGGGGTTCAGTGTGTCCTGGTCATCCGCCTCCAAGACCTAGACAAATCTTATCCCATGAACCCGGGCACCCCAGCTAAATCTGCAAACGTAGCGAACTACTTGGGGTGACCTATGGCAGAGGTGTTGGCTACCCAATAAAGGTTCCCGGGGCGGCGGTACCCATTCCCGCCTCCCGAATTGCATATTTTTATGCAATACTATAACAGCTCTTTTTATGCAATTCAACTTAATATAATTGTATAATAATTACGATTCGATTGTGGTAATAACACTTGGATCTCCACCCTAACCTCATATTTTATGGCTTATTATCACACACATGTGACTAAAAGCCACATCCACCAAAATAAGTAGTATGGTGTCAAATCACACGATCTAACTAGCCAATTCTGTTCTACATTTCTTGAAATTGCACAACCGAGAAATTTTCTTTCCTTTTTTCAGAAAAATTTTCCAATTGAAGAAAGTACCCGAAAGAAAATTCCACAAAGTTACGAACTGTTTCAGCAGAACTTTTTCCATTTTTATAATGAGTTTTAACAAACATATCGCGCTGTTCTTTCGTATAGCGTTCCATACTTACAAATTGCAAGGTTGACAGATGACACATGAAATATTTAGAGCTGCCGACCTTACAATAAAAAAATGGTGCAAAATTTTAATCCGGCGCGGTGCTTTTGTTGAGAAATTTTACATAACAGGGACGTCTCTGCTACATAAAACATGTGGCAAGGATGTAAGAAAGTCGGTCATCAAAGAGGTTTCTTCAATAAACCTGCAGGACGAGGGTATGAAGGAAAACTTTAAGAATATCTTAGGCGGTTGGATGATCATTTGAAGGCACCTCTGTATGGAGGTAAACAGCAGCCTTAGATGTAAAGAAGTGAAGAGGAACGTCTGCAGGTGATTTCGTAGGGCCAAACTCTCAAAGAGTATAAGCGCCTGTGATGTTTGCATGTATGATTGGCCAGTTAGAATGGATACAGAGGGAGGATGAGGTTCCTAAGCCATATAATGGAATCTGGCGTTGCGTCACGCAGCTTCGCTGTTTTCCGAATGAACTGGTGGAGTGGATACCCTATGTACCATTTTTCTGCGTACTCTGGTTTGTACTACTCTATATTCACACAATGCGATCTTACACCATCTAAGATTATTTTAAATTAATGTCTAGCAAAGACGCCATTCAACAAGATCGATTAAAATTATTGTCAATTTGAGTAGAAATCAAGAATTCTTTAGATTGTAATCTATTTAAGCAAAGTCCTTAAAACGGTCGCGTTTCTTTCTTCCCCTTTTCTCAGAAGGACAAGTTTCCGAGTAGATGAACAACCTGCGTTAACACAATCATCCACCAACCTTATTTTAATTTGAATGCCCAACGGCTCCGTTTGACTGGAGCCAGCGAGACTATGGCATCCCCAAATTGGGCTGAGTTGTGAGACTGAAGGTAGTGGGGAAGGGAAGAGAAAGTTTGGGGAGTACTTGGCTATTCAGACCTCGTCAGAACGTGCCGCAAATATAAAATATCATTTTTAACGGAGTGATAATTTAATTTGTAACAATACATACTCATTAACTTTAATTTTCATGCACACGCAGGAATTTGAACCCGTCATGCCTTCAATCTGCATAAATAACCAACAGTTTTTACTCGTGCTTGGTGATTAGATCTTTATTTAACTCTTTATTTAGGATACTGTTAGTGGCCGATGGGGGCTCACCTTACCTTATGCCGACGGTCAGCTCACGTTTGTCGGGCAAGCAGGAGAGTCCCACCTCTTCAAGGTCGTAGGTCGGTAAAAATTACCTGGGTACATGTTATTTGCCAAACCCACCCCGTGTCCCGATCAAATGAAACAGGTTGGTATGGGGAAACATAATTATATTGACAGTAATTCCACGTCTACATCATCAGGGCAAGTACATTACATAAATCACACAATCATACGAGCAGGGCGGTTACATAATTATTTCCTATTAACAAAAGTTCTCTCTCTAACAGTTCCTCTGGGAGCGCAGTGTTTATAACCCGGGGATTCTGATAATCGGACACATTTAAGTACAGGGAGGAAGTAACATCTACTCACAGCGGTGTTCAGCGAGCAGGAGTGACTGCTAGGGTAACAGCCTCAGGTCAGCTATCCATTGCCTCGAAATTAGCGGAGTGCAAGTCGGAGTCGGCCCTCGCCATCTTGGTGCCGACGCGAACACTATGTGCAGAGCGGGTCGGCGGGACACAGCCAGCCGGTGGGACGGGTCGCAGGGGAATGGCAAGCGTAGGCGGCTCTGTTGCCCGGGCGGCTTCGCGGGGGGAGTATGCGGTTTGTTTGTGCAGGGGGGAAGCGTCCCGCACGCAGCTGTAGGAACTGTGGCGTCATAGTGCGTATCGTAACAATACTTCTCACCATTACAAAGAATTTTATTGTTTGGCTGATAGTAATTTTTTTCAATCAGTCCAAATTCTTAATAATAATGAAAATAATTTTAAAATTTGGCTAATTTATAAAGCGCCGTTTTCGTGAAAACTCCTCAAGGGCGCTGTACAAATAAGCAAACAAAATAATTGATTTCACTAGCTAACAACTAAGATTTATAATTATATTTAGTGACTTAATTCTAAGACTTATAGCTAGTGACTTATGACTCAGACATATATTTGCTGACCTAAAACTAGTGACTTAATGTCTTACATATTTACAACTGTGACTTAAACTTGGAGATTTACAACTAAGGCCTTCCGCAGAAACTGAAAAAAAACAGTTGGCGACTCAATCGCTATCCACCGGGAATCAACTTGTGGATTTCATTGGCGGTCCGCACAGGCAACTTGTTAAAGACCAGACGTCAAGGGCGACGCGGTGACTAGCAGTGCTGGTCGCAGCGGCCGTCGCGTTTCAGTTGCCATGTTGACTGGTCGCCATGGTAGCGGCTCACGACCTATCAAGTTTTCGAGTAATTTGCGATATGTCAGATCAGAAAAATATCGATTTTTTCAGGAGGTTGACAAATTGAGTTATGCCGTGAAATGAGTTGCCCACCAGTTATCGGCTTCTCCGTGCGCGATAGTCCTAATATATGTGTTTACAATTAAAAATCTTTGTAAGAATAAAACAAATAATTCAGTGTTTTCCTCATGGTAATAATAATAATAAATAATATTTGGATGATTTATATAGCGCCGTTTTTGTGAAAAATCACCTCAAGGGCGCTGTACAAACTTACAATATATTTCTAAAATCTAGAAAAACTACAAACTAGACAAACAATCAAAAACAACTTATGGCTAAAAATTGCATCCACCGGTTCATACGAAAATAAGATAGATAATAAAATAGATTTAAATTTAGATTCGCACGCAGAGGACATTGTCGTGAACACGTATGGTGTGCATTTTATTGGCGAAAATTAATATTCGTACTAGGTACATGTTAAAATATTATTATCTAAAAAATTGATAGACGTTTTTGACCTTTGTTTTGATGGTGAAATATCGAAAGATGTTTAAATGTTCTAAATCTAATAAATAATTTAAACTGTTTATTTAACTAATGGAATATTTTAATAAATAAATACACAATCACATAACTGTGTGCGAAAGATAACGCAAAAATTTCAACTATATTCACTTCTGCGCAAGATCTCTCAATAAATCCAAGTATCCCTGTTCATCCCAGGCGCAGAGTTTATTACAGTAATACGGCGCTAATCCAGGTTTAAGGATAAATCTTTGACTCCGTCATAATACTAGCCCATTCCAGTCGACTGCTCCCGCACGCCGGTTACCGCTGTATACTTTGGAATGGGCTTCACGACTTGAGCGATGAATTAGCATAATTGCATTTATAATCTTTTTCGTTGCTGTTCTCCCTGCGATATTCGTGCATAGATGCAGCAAAAATCTTAATGCCCTTATAGCAAATTTCTCCTCAATTTCTTCAATCATACTAAGCGGATGCGATATGCAGCGTTTATTTATTTGTTTTCAATACTTAAAACAAAAGCATTTGTTATTACAAATTTAAAAATGTATTTCATCACCTTTCAAAAATATTGTTTAGTTTTCGGATACGTTCAGAAATATTCCATTTATCTGGATTTTATTGCACGGCAGAAATATTTAGACCTTCTGTCAAAATATGCCCGAGGCCTTAGGGGTAACAAAATATATTTAATAAGCCAGGTACGTCTCATACGTCATTACATATGTCTGGCAATGTTGTAGGTAGCTTGAAAACAAGCTTATTTGTCTTTGTGGTTAAAGCTCTATTGGATTCTTATTTTAAGGGAAGAAAGGATTAAGCGGTCCATTAAATTAAATCCGGTCGGTGGCTGAGTTAGCATCGCGTTTGGGTCCTACCTAGGCCACGCGTGTTTGGTTCCTCGGCTGACTAAGTCCTCAATCACAACACAAGCAATATTTTCTGCTTACTGTGGTGGTAGATTTGTGGTGGTAGAAGATTTTTTCATCATATTTTTAATGTCAAATGAATTCTCAAAGCAACGCGAAGTACGTTTGTGGTATACCCAATATCTGTTATTATTTATCTCCTTTTCTTATCCTCGGTCGGTCTCTGTCTCTAATGCCCGGTCGCCTGATCCCTCTGAACGTGGCAGATCATTGTAAAAGCCAATCGCAGTAATCTTCGCTCGCAAGAGAATTTTTCTTGGAACTTTCCGTTCGCTTTCTTTCTTCATTTTGTGTCATTTAATATCACAGTTAGGTACAGTGCAGTTTTAATTGACAGAGAATACGCTAGCTAAAAGTGCCGCTATCTTGGATGGGTGCCAACCAATACAATAACACAATGAACCTAACTTGAGTGCTATCAAAATATAATGGACGAGATAATATTACATACCATTGGGGTAGGTATTTTAAAAGTACACGAAATTTAAAATTTTCAAGTATATGATTGTTTTGGCTTATTATTAATTTAGGTATGTTAGTGTATAACAATGTTTTGGCGTGGTGATGGCCTTTATTGGACATTCTCCAAATTTTCCTGGGGATGTTTATTTATTTAACGCCACGAGGGCTTTTACGTGTTTGGTATTACAATTAATTCATTACATATAATTATGAAACAAATAAATAATTAGTAAAAATAAAATAATTATATTCACATAATGCAAATTCAAGTCATAAAAATACAAAAACACAGATGTGTTTAGGAATAGTGGAATATATTTTTTACAAGATCAAACAAAAAGTCGATATTAAATTTATCAACATCACCTTAGTACTGATTTCCCATAGTGTGAAATCGTTGTATCTGAGAGTGGGCAATGTAGTTCCGCTTATGAATGCTGCTGCAGATTAGTGTGTTTTGTCGTGTTGTTATTGTGGGTATGCGTAAGTTTATGAGTTGCAGGAGTTTGCGACAGTTGAATTTAGAGTCTAGTAATTCTAGTATTTGATATATGGAACCATTGATAGAAATCTGATCAAAGAGGAAACCTTAATTAGTTTTCGCTGTGTAAGTATTGTGTAGGTATTTTTGTTATTATATACCTAAAAATTTTGAAGATGTATCGAACAAATGTAATTTTTGGCTTCGGTATAATTATTTTGGGTTTTGGGAAGCGGATATGGGTACCACCGTCCCTGGAACCATTTATTGGATGCCATAGTGGTTAGCTACGTTTACCCACAAAGTTTACGTAGTGGTTTGGTGACTTAGCAGGGTTGCCCAGGTTCATGGGGTGAGGTTTGTCTAGGTCTTCTCGGTGGATGCCGAGGATGGCGTTTGCCCACCAACTACAGAACAGAACAAAAACAACAGAAATAAAAATCCGGTATCATTCGAATATTCCGTCAATAACACAGCTTTAGAAAGAGTTACAGAAATGAGAGATCTGGGAATTATTTTGGATGAAAAACTAAGTTTCGCCAATCATATCCATCAAATTGTGAACAAAGGTATGAAAACACTAGGCTTCGTATTACGAACAACTAAAAATTTTAATTCCTTACAAGCCATTAAACTAATATACGTATCTCTAGTTAGAAGCCTAATCGAATATAACTCAGTAGTTTGGTCCCCAACCTACAAAATTCACATCAATAACATTGAGCGAATTCAAAAAAAATTTCTGCGTTTTATCAATTTTAAATTAAATATCCCAGTAGAAGACTTGAAATACGATTACTTATTAAATATTCTAAAAATACATACATTAGAAGACAGACGTAAAATAAACGACTTAACATTTTTATTCAAAATACTTAACTCTAAATTCGACTGCTGTGAACTCTTGCAACTCATTAACTTACGAATACCCACAGTAGCAACACGACAAAATACAATATTCTATAGCAGCACTCATAAGCGTAACTACATTGCCCACTCTCCGATACAACGACTTCACACCGTGGGAAATAAGTACTTGGGTGATGTTGACATTTTCAATTATGTATTATTTCCTTAGTTTCAAAGTATCTGTCAAATTAAAATTACACTACAAATCATGTAAAAGCCCTCTGGGCGTAAAATAAATAAACTGCGTGGCGGATCGGTAGAGGCTGGTTGAGGGAGACCTAACTTAGGTTCTCTCAACCTATCGCCTTACACCGCAGTGACAGGGAGAGATTCATACGTCCGTCACTCCTGGACACATTGTCCCACAAATTTATACACACCGCTCATTCCTTTTTCCTTTCTAGAACTTGATCTTCTTTTTTTCCCTAAAAAGACCCTCCACACAGCATCCCCAAAGACGAACATAAGTTCAGAACGTGAACATAAGTTCATTCGTGTAGAAAAGTGAAACTCGTAATGAAATGAAATCAGAACTCCTTTTTTGCAATTTTTTTTTTAATAATTGATGTTTTATAATAGCCGGTATATAAAAATATTAAATTGGATTTCTGGAAAGTCCCTCTCTGCGGAAAGAGTACTATGAAAGTAAGTAATATCATTGAATTCGTAGAAACATGTTTACTAGGAGATTTCCAAGGGAAACTGGAGTGCGGATGGAGGAGCTGACTCGAGTCATCCCCTTCTAATCGAGGACTCCCATGAATAATGTTTATGACCTCAGCCGTGATCACGTCGACCTAAAGTTAAGCCTAAGTGGCTTGTCGGAAAGAAGGATATACTGGACGACAGTGGTGTATCGTGATATTTTTTTTTCCATTTTGGCAATTTTCCGGAGCAAAACGTTCGTATTCACCAAGGCGTGCAGTCTGCAGAAGCTGTAAAAAAGAGAAAATCTCTAAAATTAATAAAAAAAATACACTCTCCCTAGATGATATCAAAGTATTAAGAGGGGTGTTGCTGTACATTGATAGGCCCCATTGTCTTTTTTGAGGGTTTTTTCTGACATCTTTTTTGTTTGATAATTTATAAGAAATTTGAAAATCTGATTTTTTTAAACTAATTCCACAGAGGCCCTGAGAAAAATAATTTGGGCCTCGGGGCCTCTGTCATCTTTGAGGGTGCTGTGTGGAGAATTTTTTAGTGATTTGAAGGAGAGTTCTGGAAGGAAATAAGTATGAGGGGTGTGTAGGAATCTAGAGGCAGTGTGTTCCGGAGCGGCAGATGAATGAATCCATTCCTCCCACTGCGGTGCAAAGCGATGAATCGAAAGAGTCCGGCTGGAGAGATCAAATGATCTCCCTCAACCATTCTCTCCCGATCCAGCCCGCCATGCAATAGTTGGACAGTCGCATTTGCTGCCGAGACCTAGACAAACATCATCCCAAGGACCCGAACACCCCTGCCAAGTCACCAAATGTATTAAACCACTTAGGGTGACCCATGGTAGGGGTGTTGGTTTTCCAATAAATGGTTCCCGGGGCGGCGTCACTCATACCCGCCTCCCAAATAGTAATAAATTGATTATTTTCCAATAGAAAAATATCCTCCAAATAACAATTCTATTTATTTTTAACCTAATGAGTAAAACATCAAATTGTAATATTTTAATTCATGAAGATAATATTAGAAAAACGATTTTCGCTAATATTTTCTTTATAATATTTAAAACATTAATAAAGACAATATAAACGAAAATCGAAAATCTAAAACAGAAAAATCAGAATTCTCAGATGTAACCGCTTCTTTTTCTGATTTTTCTGTTTCAGATTATCGATTGAGTTTCGCTAATATTTCTTCATTAATTAAAATATAACAATTCTATTCTTCATTTTCTTAATCTGGAAAATCATGATCACATAAATCTTAATAATTCACAGCCTACCACTGATGGAAATTATACTAAACCTTCCTACCTGTACTGTGTAAGTTGAAACGTCTAATATATTAGGCTTATGTGAAGGTTACCTAAAATGTATTGTGCTTTAGGTATCTTAAATACGAAAATAGTTGTACCCCACTTTGACCTACATTATTTCTTAATCTTTTTGCTCGAGATTCGTTCATCACGCTTCATTATTAAAATGATATATTGCTAGGCTAATCTGCCTTAAAAATTAATACTCTCCCCATAAAATTCACATTTTTAGACAAAAATATAAATCATTGGAAATACAGCGCCTTACAAATTTCACTTTTTACAAGGATATCAAATGTATGTACTTTCATTAAGAATACACATACTTAATGTGTTTCTTTGCGTTTTATGTCAAATAAATTGTTGTTATTGTATTTATGCAGGTGCCATTCCATTACATCCCTTTTTAACTGAACTAGCTAATGTACACCCAACGCGGAGTTGATCTTGTGGATGTTTTGAGGTTGTGAATTCTAGAAAATTTGGTGCAATTTTCAGATATCTATAATATTATTTAATTAAATGAAGACATTATGAGCGAAACTCAATCGAAAATCTGGAAACAGAAAAATCAGAAAAAGATATTTACACCTCTGGGACTCGAACCCAGGACCTCCCTACTTTCCGGGTTGGGCGCTCTTATCCACTGAGCTAAGGTTTCGATATCCGATTCGGTCACTTTTAACTGTACCATACTTCGACTAAGAACCACCCATATTATCTTCATTTTTCTAAACGCATATTTTTATTGGCTGCCATCTTTATGAATGATTGCAAGATTCAACTCGAACTAAATGCAATCTAGATGGTGTCTGGATAATTTTTTATCCATTTTATTTAATGTGCGACATCTATTGACTCTTCTGCAAGTTTAGGATGAATATTATTATTTTTTTTATAGACACCTTAGCTCAGTGGGTAAGAGCGCCCAACCCGGAAAGTAGGGAGGTCCTGGGTTCGAGTCCCAGAGGTGTAAATATCTTTTTTCTGATTTTTCTGTTTCCAGATTTTCGATTGAGTTTCGCTCATAATGTCTTCATTTAATTAAATATTACAGTTTGAGGTTTTACTCATAAAAAGTTAAAATAAAAAGTGTCAAAATCTCCTGCTAATGAATCTTTTTTCGGATAAAGTTTCATTATATAGTGTGGCAAATAAGTTCTTTATAATATAATCGGCAAACATGTTAATATTTCTGCCTGAATTTCACAAAATAAAACAAAACAATGCTATCTCGCTCTGAATTTTTCGTCAGGAATCAAAATGGGCGGCGTTTAACGAATTAGGAATTGAGAATTAAACCTTATGCCACGCATCACGATTTTGTACATTTTGTTTCAGTTCCGCCCCACCTGCGGTGGCGAATAGAAGTCCTTAGACCCTGCATCGCTTGGTTCCGTGAATTCAATTTTAAATTTCCTTGTAATAATAATAAACAATGGATAATGTAATTATAATGAGAATGGTGTTAGGAATTATTATTGTCCTTTTGAAATTCCTACCCACCTCCTTCCCAATACCTTTAGTGCAGTTTAAACCTTCGAGCAATCCGCAGTGTGTTATGAAGTTCATATTTTCAAAGTGCAAAGATAACCTTCGGAAACATTGTATTTACATGTGTTGCATAGACTTCAATGACTTATATTACCATCTGTACAGATTGGAACATTTTATGTGAATTTCGTATGTGCATATCAACCCACCCAGCTACAACTACAGTGAGTTTTTTACCATTCCTGTTTTCCCTACCTAAAGAAAGTTTCTAACATACTCCATTTTTTGATCATTTCGAGCCGGATATAACGAATCATTTAAAAGAGAAAATAGTTTGCTTGAAATCAGGATGCGTAAAAACATTAATTTCGTGATATGCTTCTAGAATTACATACCTACATATTACAAAGTACAAAATTCAATATAAGTTACACATTAATCGTGTTGTTGCATTTCAGTTACCTAGAGTTCAGAGTAGTGAGCATTTCAAATTCAATATCAAGGCGGTACTTCATAATATACAGCTGGTCCTTTACATGTGTTTGTTCATACCTTGCGTTGAAATATTTTAAAATATAGTCTTCCTTCTCCAACGCATGCGTATATTACTGTTTACAGTTCGTACTGCACTCAATAATAGTTTTGTTTACAAAGAGCCTTCCAACTTAATTGGTACTTTATTACGTATATAAATATATTTCGTTATTTTCTACGCCTGTAGAGTTATTTCAAATCATCATGGATACCTTGATTAAAAAGATTACTGTACTAAAAAGGAAACGTAGTAGAATAATTTCAAATTTGACCGTTACGTCAAAATTAATTTCACAACTTGATAATGAGGTTAATATTCCATTGTTTAGGGCTAGGCTGGAAAGGTTAAGTGAATATTACGACGACTTTCAGCGTTTACAAGCGGATATCCAGGGATTACTTTTAGATTTGGAAGATGATAACATCCATGACGACGTAGAAATTTCTGATTCTAATTTCGAAGCATTATATTATTCAATCAAAGCAACAGAAAATAGCATGAATATAGTCGAATCTACTCAGAAAGTACTTAAACAAGAAATTCGTTCTTCGTGTGTCAGGCCTCCCGCAATAAGTTTACCGAAATTTAGTGGTAAAATCGAAGAATGGGCTGAGTTCTACGCTTTATATACAAGTCTGGTCCACGATAAAGAGGACTATACGAACATTGAGAAACATCACTATCTCATGTCGTGTTTAAGTGGTTCGGCATTAAGTATGATAAAGGGTTTTCCGATAATCGATGAAAATTATGTAATTGTTTGGGATACATTAAGGCAACACTACCAAAACTCGAGAATTTTATTTAACCATTATTCAGAACAACTTCTAAATGTAAAACCAATGACTACAGAATCTGCAGAAGGGTTGTCTAATTATATTGCGAAGTTTCAAGATAATCTTTGTGCACTACAGACTTACGATAAGACGGAAATCTTTGAAATGTTTATTGCTCATATCATCATTAGAAACTTGGATTTTAATACAAAGCGACAATTTGAACTACAATTAAAAAAAGATGAAATACCTACTTCAGGAAAAGTTTTAGAATTTCTTCACAATCATCAACGAGTGTTACATATGTCTACTTCTTTTTTTCCGTCTACCACTTCTAACAAGAGTTCAAATTCAAATGTTAAACGTGTACTTACTGTTACAAAGAATAATTTCGTTTCAATAAAGTTATGCAAACTCTGTCAAAGTGATGAACATAATATAATGCATTGCCCGCAGTTCTTAAATACTTCAATAGAAAACCGATATGAAATCATCAAGACATTAAAACTTTGTTTTAATTGCTTAAAGGCGCACAAGATAAAAAATTGTCTTTCTAAATTTACATGCATAAAATGTAAAAGGCGTCATCATTCTTTACTTCATAAAAATGATAAGCCTTTAGTGAAGTCCAAATCAAGTGAAGTATTATTTTCGTCATCGTCATCACACTGTAACGTAGCTCTTTTAGGCACAGCTTTGGCAGAGTGTGAAACAGCTACCGGATCTTACAAAACAATTCGAATGCTATTAGACAGCGGTTCCCAGGTATCTATCATGAGTGCATCATGCGCAAAACATTTAGGACTAAAAATCATGCCTTACAAAGGGAAACTCAAGGGAATCGCTCAATACTCAGTACATATAATTGGTGAAGTGCATTGTACAATCAAACCTAAAAGCCAGAACGGTCCAAAATTCAAAACAAGCGCTGTTGTTATTTCTAATTTTACAAGTGAGATGCCACCATCAAGGATCAAGTTAGACTTGCCTTCTATGAACGTTTCTAGAAGAGAATTAGCGGACGACACCTTCGATACTCCTTCAAAAATAGATTTCCTGCTCGGAGCTAATCTCTTCCCTTCAATTCTTGACGGTGGGCGGACTTCTTTTGGAAATAACAGCAATATATCTGGATTATCAACAATATTCGGTTTGGTACTAATAGGAAATATTCCGAATGAAATTACTACTTCAACATCTTATCATGTTTCACTTGATCAGCCTATAAAAAGATTTTTGGACTTCTAAAGAAACACCAACTACAGAATTGATACAACCTGGTGGCGTCAAATGTGAAGAAATCTTCAAACCTAAACATCATCAACATGGTGATGGTAGTTATGTAGTTCCCTTTATAGTGAAATCCAAAGCACCTGAGCTTAATGGTTTCTACAACTTCAATTCTAGGCGGTTACGTAATTTAAAGCCAAAATTAAAAGGATAATAAAAGTCATAGAAGGCCTTACTTCAAATTAAGTTTTTTTTCTGCATATGTACGTTTATCTTTTAATTTTAAGCAAACTACTACTACTCTTCGTTTTAGTTACTTTCTACTTAATTAGTTAAATTTTCCTTCGTAAAATTGGTGGGCGGTATGTTAGGAATTATTATTGTCCTTTTGAAATTCCTACCCACCTCCTTCCCAATACCTTTAGTGCAGTTTAAACCTTCGAGCAATCCGCAGTGTGTTATGAAGTTCATATTTTCAAAGTGCAAAGATAACCTTCGGAAACATTGTATTGACATGTGTTGCATAGACTTCAATGACTTATATTACCATCTGTACAGATTGGAACATTTTATGTGAATTTCGTATGTGCATATCAACCCACCCAGCTACAACTACAGTGAGTTTTTTACCATTCCTGTTTTCCCTACCTAAAGAAAGTTTCTAACAATGTTAATGTTTTTAAGAGGCCTTTACGAAATCAATCTGTAAAAAAAACAACTCTCAAATACCTTTTCCAACCATTCCAAAAGCTTCATCTGAAGTCTTGTTAAGTATTTTTAAATCCTTCCCAAAAAAAGGCGGGGATTTTGATTTCAAATTTTTCCAGGACTAGTGGATCACCTTTCAAATCTTCCAGTGAAACATGGACTTAAAGCTACGTCGCGTATTTTCAGCCAATCACCGCTCTACTACCTCGATAAGCTAACCTTGTTACACGCATTTTCTATGAGAACACATTTTCTATGAACCTTGACGAGCACGGAGCTCGAAATTTGGATGCGTGATTGACCAAACTTTAATGATGTGTCATTTTTATTTCCAAAACGTTTCGTTTATTACATTTTGCGGTTTATAGTGACCAAGGTGAAGTGTACCACATTGTATTAAAAAACTACTTTCGTATACTGACTTCAATTCAAACCTATATCTCATTCCAGTGCTGATATAATACGTAATAAAGAAATATATATTCAAATTAACACACGAAATAGATTATCTTTTAGAGGATGTGTGATAAAATTAATCGTAGAATCTATTTAAGTTATTTTTATTTCGTTGTTGGCTCGCGAACAGATAAAATTAAACGTTGATTCTATTTAATTTATTTTGTTGTTGTCTCGCCAACAGAAGACACCACATCCAATTATTACATTAAGCTAACAAACTGAACTTGATTACAGTGACAATTCCAATTAAAGGTGAGCACACCATTCATCTCAACATTCTTAATGTGTTTGCACAATAATAAATTATATTACATGTACGTGCATAAAATTAGAAGGATCAAATATTAGAAAACACATAGATAATACGTGTACATGACCACACATGTATTTGCATATGTGTGCACACTCACACACATATATATACATTCACATGCATACATGAACATACACACGTGCACATAAATATATATTTATGCACAATGCACATATTAAATGTGATATGTAAGCACAAGTTCCTTCTGAACCTCGATATAAAGGTAAACCTCCACGAAAACTTGGTAAAGTATCCATTTATTGAAAATTGCCACGAAGGAGTCAACTTCCTGGGCCAACTATAATTATTGATGATTTAAAAAAACCCAATAAATTGGTATGAAAGTGTAATGATTAAAATTATATTAATAAGTCAGGTACGCTTCATTGTTATATTAACATTAAAACAAGGGGTCCGAGGGGTTAATATTAACATATTATTAGGCTGAAGGGAGCGGTAAATAAATCATAAACAAGATAATATTACTAAAGTATCAGTGCATTAGAATTCCTCGGAGGCAGCAGATGAATAGAGAATTCTTATGTTCTGAGAAAGGAAGCATAATTCTACATAGAGTGCAAAGTGCAACTGATTCCCTTACCATTTCACACAAAAATACCAAGAAACCGCTCTTGGAGACTCCGGGTTCGCAGTTTCCCTAGATTAATGAGATCTCGCCTACACAGATACGCTTCCACCCCCGCACCACCCCTAAAATTACCCTAATTTCACTCTGACCTGTGACTTCAGTAAAGGAAGGTTTCTGAGAAACACCTGATAAATACGCAAGAAGGGTTGCCTACCAACCAATAAGAACTAGGTATCCAACCTTTGATGATTAATAATTTACTATGTTTATCGAACAATATGCGTTAAAATTCGTGGAATAGGAGGCAAACCCTCTTCCAAAATAAACATCTCACTAATAAACATGCATTTATAAGTGCTGGGGCTTTCATTTCTCGTGGATGTAGGCACCTATCACTTACACTAATTTGCCATTCAATCCATTTAGTTTTCTTTTATGTTTTGGCAGTTAAATGGATTATCGAGATCGGCAGGTTTTTGCTGCTTTTAGTTTGGCTTCGCCCAGTTAGTATTGGTAACCATTTTATAAATCCAATAGGAACTCGTTCCAAAAATAGCCCGTTCCTCGGATCCACTGTCATCCAGTGTAGCTAGTCACCGGGACAAAATAACCGAGTCAGGCAATGACGTCATATGTAATATATAACCGCTTGATACAACTATGTATTACCGTCAATCTTTACATATCCGGAGAGATACTACAAATTCACAAATTAGTGGTAGTTATACCGAGGAGGTCACGTCCCCATCCGACCTGCTGACGGAAGTGGCGACATCTCGTGACGAATTCTTGAATTCGAAACCGAATTACAACGGTAACTTTGTTTGAAATTCCACGTACACAGATGTTATTTGTGGCGCGGCGCGTATGGCGTGGCGTCAGACATTCACTCGAAGCCAGGTTCTGAAATTCAACCAAGAAGACATAAGCCTATTAATACTATTCGATTCGATTTTTGGGGTGGTATGGTGTGTTGCCTTTCCTCCTTCCATAGTTAATCTTTCTTACATAATATGCCCTCTTGATGGATAACGCTGTCCAAAACATTGGCTTAATAAAAAGAAAGAGCCACACGGCAATATATCCCAATAGAAGGACTAAGAGTAGAGGATCGAACTCGAATGGAAACTAATTATTAAGAAATAATTAACACGCCACCAGCTCTTTTTCTGTATATGACGTAATATTTTTTAATCGAGAGTTGGAAAGTAGGCGGTGCGCCAGATAAGGGAACCTCTGATCTAAGCCTACCCCAGCGATAAAAGGTCAAAATGGTTAATTAGTTAAAATACCTGAAGTTGAATAAATTTAATTGAAGTCTTCCTCATTTTATTTTCTGAACAAAGCAATGGGTGAAATTTTTTTCATCATAAAATTGATGTTTTTGTACTTAAGTTTTTTTTTTATCGTAGAACTCTCAATTAAAACGATTTAGCAGGTTTCACCAGGCAGCCCTACCAGCGGTACCAACAAGGTGCGGGGGTTAAGAAAAATGACTTGTGATCCGTCTATGGAGGGCGTGAATAAAATGGAAAGGTATCTGTACCCTTGTAATCTGAGATAAGGAGGCAGGATCCAGGTCGGCCTCCCAGTACGTCGTTAGTACGGCTCAGTCAAAGGCACTCGTTTGTAGTTGCTTATAAATTCGGACGTCTATTTCAAGGGGACGTGGCTCGAGGGGCTTGTGTAATTCAAGTCGCTTTAGTGGTCATTACAAAACCAGCCACGAGTATTTTTTCCAGCTCAATTACCTGAGAGAAATTTCAAAAATTTGAATAAGTACTCAGTGAGTCATTTTAAATCTTTTTGAGAAAAAATTGTAGATTAAGTCGAGTAACTCTAAAAAAATCTTCGGAGGAAAACTGTAAGATAATATACTGAAACTAGCAGTTAAAAACCCGCTCCGCAGGTTTTTACTGCTAGGCTCTGCGGGCGGCTTTTAGTTCGGCTTCGCCCAGTTAGTGTTTGTGACCACTTTATAAATCCAATAGGAACTGGTTCCAAAAATAGCCTGTTCCTCGGACCCACTGTTATCCAGTGATAGTCACCGCAACAAAGTAACCGAGATAGGCAATGACGTTACATGTAATATATAGCAGCTTGATACAACTGAGTATTACCGTCAATCTTTCCATATTCGAAGGGATACTGCTAGTTCACTAAATCGTAGTACTTATACTTGCCTGGGGCACGTCCACACCAATCTGCCGACGAAAGTGGCGACATCTTGTGACGATTTTTTTAAATTTAAAACCGAATTACAACGGTAACTTCGTTTGAAATTCCATGTACACAGATGTTATTTGTGGCGCGGAGCGTAAGCGTGGCGTCAGACATGCAGTCGAAGTCGGGTTCTGAAATTCAACCACGCAGACGGAAAGCTATTAATACTGTTTCACGATGATAATTGATGATTATTAACTGTCTTTCAGGTGATAAGAGAAACGGTTTTCTTAGTGATACCTACTTATTTAGTTTCTGCGATTTTTTCGATGTTGTATTTGATGCTTAGTTAATTTCGTTTTTTTAAGATCAAGTTTTATAAGCATCTTAGTACCTACATTAAACGTTAGTTTCACCTTGTCACTTGAAAATAGGTTAAAAGAAAAAGCAAAAAAGGGTACAACTACAAACTACAAAAAAATTATAAAGTAAATTATACTAATCAAAAATCTCTTGCGTTACGATTTTTCTTAAAAGACATCAGAATGAAACATTTAGGAGGGTATTCTAGACTAGAAATTTTTTTTTTTTTTCATATTTCTGAAGTTTAAATATTCAAAAATATGTCTTTAAAAGGATTTTTCGAAATTCGCATTATTTTAAAAGTTATACCGATTTTAATGTCGCGGTTTAGACGAAATCTAACCAAAATCTATAGAACAAAATTTTAAACCCATTTTTCTCCAAATCACTTTTTTTGAGACGGTTGACACGATATCTCAAGTTCTACTAAACCAATTTACTTGAAATTTTGTGTGAGCCTTTTCTATACATTCCTCTATGGCGTGAACTTAAGAATTATAACAAAATTTTAATTTTTACTATTTTAAAAAAACTGGTAAAAAAACGCCTTTTTTATTTCAGACTGCCGCCATTTTGTGAATTTTTTTTTTACTTTTCCTTAGTTCGAGCCATAGCCGCATTTGTTTGGATTAAGAATTATTATTTTATTTTTTTATTACTGGGAGGGTTGCAATCGTGTCAACCAGGGCGCGCCATTTTTTTGAGACCCCCCGCTTCAACACCCTGTAACATTTTGAATAATTTTTTTTTTTCGTTTGACTTTTTTTTATGTATTCTTTAATGTTAAATAAATATTTTATAAAATAATAGTTGTAAAAATATTATTAGTTTTTTTGTTGCACCTGAAAAAACACCTACAATTCATGCTTCTAGACTAGAATACCCCCTTAATGAAGGTACACCGCATTTAATGAAACCAATAACTGTATTTATTATGACAGAGCATAATTCATTGTTCAGAAGAAAAATAAAACTTAAATATTTCATAACAAGCACACTAACAACTTTCGAAAACAAAAACAAATATTGAGTTTACGACAAACTACTGTAGTAATAAGAACCATTGAATTATATTCTGCTGAGATAGCTTTTAATATTCGCGTGTTGCTTTATCCGAGCTGGAGATAGAACAAGTCTGCCGAGACACACTTTAGTTAAACACTCCACCCCTAAAGCCATCTAATTCCACCCAACAACCCCTAACTTCCCATTCCAACAGACTTCTAACCAACTTTTAACTGACCTAAAGAATTCTTGAGGTCATTGTATACTTCTTGCTAATTCGTCACACTAGTTACTTTTGCCATTTACATTTGTAGGATGTGATAAACCTTGCCGTGTAATGAATGCACATTCGATGGTAACTAATTGGACCGTTCATTTGATCGTACCAAGTCCGAAGAGACGGTATGATCAAATGGATCCCAAACTTTTGTCAGTTAGTCAAAAGTCGATAAAATAGAAGATTTTGTTGTTTAAGATATTGTGCGTTTAAAAATGAAGCAAGGTGTTTTTACCAAGACGTGATGTATGTTTGACAACACAATTCTTAACTCACCCTGTTTTTTCGTACTAATTTTAATTTCTCTTTTTGAAGTGAAACTTCTATAGCCCCGTTGTGACTTGAAATTCGAATGAAACGGAAATACTTCACTAAAATGTAATATTTCACGGGTCCTTGGTTCTAATAAAATACAGCAAATCCTCGCGCAAGACTGCCGTACTCCAGCGGCATAAGGTGCGTAAAGAATATGGCTAGACATTCAGGTGACCTGGGTTCGAATCTTATAAAAACCAAAAAAACTATTTGAAGTGAAACTTCTATGGCCCTGTTGTGATTTCTGATGAAACGGAAATGACGTCAGCACCTGCAAAGCTCAAACTCCTATCAAGGCTCCTATTGGTTGAGATATACAACGGAAATGACGCTAGGTCTGCGCTCAGTGGCCTCTTTGATTGTAACCTCACTTTTCAAGGCTCCTTGATTCTTCATTGGTTGAGATTGTTATGGTAAAGTTTCGCTTCTACCGCGTGTTGACTGCATTCGATTTTTTTATGTGAATTCCGCACTGAGACTATGGCGTCCCCAATTGGGGTATGTCGTGAGGCCGAAGGTAGCGAGGAGGAGAAGGAGATGGGGAAGTATCTGGCTTTTCAGATCTAATTATCAATCACGGTTAAAGCCATTTCAAAATTTCAATTCTGAGTGGTGGTCTTACACCAGATCGATTCTGAGAGTATCTTCCACTCTGGAACGTGCCGCAAATATACCTAACATTATATTTAAATGATTAAATTGTGAAATAACACAAATAAAATTTACTTGTGCACGAGAGGATTTAAACCCACGACCTTCGGATCACAAGTTAAGAATATTACCCCTCGACCACGGGGACCTAATTCTAAACAAACTAAGATTTTTTTCTTAAATAAATATAGAATAAATAATTAAAATTAATAGCACACAGGAAATCCAATAATAGATTTTCACACAATTTAAAATTATAATAATAAAACTAAGGGTCCTGAACCCGTGAGCTAACAAGTTAACAAAATTGTATACTTATGTTAATAAAGAATAAAGAAGATGTAAAAACACAATTTTTTGAAGAAGAAGATAACACTTATAATCTAAATGAAAATATGAAAGAAAACAAGACACAGAAAAACAGAAAAAAACAATGGTCGCAACTGGGACTCGAACCCAGACCTCTCGTCCCAGTTGCGACCATTGTTTTTTTCTGTTTTTTTTCTGTTTTTCTGTGTCTTGTTTTCTTTCATATTTTCATTTAGATTATAAGTGTTATCTTCTTCTTCAATGATATATTACGTTGATGGGAATAACCTTAAAAAGTTATAAAAAGAGAGTTTTTCTCATAAAAAATTGAATACACAATTTTATTTTTATTTTATATATTTTTTTTTATTTTATATTTTTTTTTTGCATGAGCTCCACACAGGAGGCCCTCAGGAAAATAATCTCCCTCGGGGCCTATTCCATCTTTGGGGATGCTGTGTGGAGGGTTTTTTTTTTAAGGAAAGGAAATGAAGGAGAATTCGGGGAAGGAAAAGGGTTTAAGGGGTGGGTAGGAATCTGGGGTTCAGTGTGTCCTGGTCATCCGCCTCCAAGACCTAGACAAACCTCACTCTATGAACCGGGTGAAAATGTAAAGTAATAATCTGCTTGATAAATTTTACAACATAGTAGTAAATCATCAAGTATTCAGAAATTTATTCTCACTACACAACAGCAACAATAATAATATGTTAACGTACCTTCCTAGAAAATCCGTTCTTTGTAGGTACTCGTCAATTTTCTAATCTTTAATAAAATATGAAAAGTTCTAAAAAGAGTAAAACACAATCCTTAATGCTTATAACTCACAATGGAAATACTGTGACCTTTTAGTATTTGACTTGAAAATGTCCTTTGTGTCACGGGGATAAAGCCAAAGTGACATGTCGCGGTCAGTGCGATGACAGAGGGTTAATAAATTTTGACAAACCCCATCTCTAGCCTGTGACAACCTGGCATATTGTTTGTTAAACATTTTAAATTAGTTGGTTTTGAAAAGATTTAGGAGAAAACAAGAAAAAACCTTATCTATCAGAATCAAATCGAAAATATGAAATCAACAATTTTGACTGGGGATTTGTGATCCATAGCTGCAATCTTGAAGTCAGTACTCTTACTGAAATATAAAAAAAAAACGGTCACCGGACAACTCAGAATGAACTCAACTCAACACCTCCTTTGAAAAGCCATTAAAAGTGATGAAAAAAATGTTTAAAACATTGGTTAGTTATGTTATTTTAGTTAAGGTCAATTTGGGCTATTTTTTTTCATAACTTTTAATGACTTTTCAAAGAGGTGTTGAGTTGGCACGGAACAAAAAAAACGTACAGTATTTTCCTTATAGAATATCTACTTATAATAGAAAGTGAAAGCAGATAAAACGGGTTTTTCTGCCATGAAATTTGGAGAAGTTTTTTTGACTAGAGTATTGAGGTAAACACGACTATTTTTAGCTGGACGCATGATTTCCACCATGTAGAGCTTTTGCCAGTGACTATGAGTTTTTCTAGGTTGCAGTCCCCAGTTTGGCAAGCAAAGTGTCCAAAATATCTTAAAATGCGTAATAAGCATATAGTTAAAGCCTTTTGTAGATGCCTAGATCTTCCAGAATGGACACATTTGTGCTATCCATGGAATCCGAAGCATTTTTCTCCAGCACCTTATTTCGAGTGTTCCATGTGCTTTATTTTGCTGGCTCTAATCTTATTAACATAACTTGTATAAAATAATTCATGAAATTATTCAGAAGACTATAATTTTATCATTACAGTTCACGTACTTTTAACTAGGTATTTGTTTGCGGGTACTTAGAATAAGTCTTTGTTCTTTTTTTATTCAGCGTTGTAAATAATGTGACCTCTTTTCACCGGGCTTCCCAAAGGGTTTATGTAGTATTTTCAGGAAACTCTAAGATCGCAGAACAAAGACTTTATTGTATTCAGCTCATACATCTCGTATTCTATCGGAAAGTTCTGTGAAAGAAAAATAAAAGCGAACGCACTTTTCACGAGAATTCCCGTGTAAAAAGAGTTAAAAGATAAACCGGGAAGCTTAAATACACAGTTGTGTTTACGTGATCCGTTTAATAAAGTGGCTACCTCCGACATCTCGGGCTGTGTATTCACTGGATGCCCTTGTAGGCATTAGGAGCAACCAGGTGGGGATGACGGGGCCACAGAAAGCGCTAAGGTAGTTTTGTACGTGAAATAGATTATTCGGTTTAATTCCCTCTGCTTGCAGCAACTTGTTCCCTCTCCTTGGTAACCTGTAAGAATATCGCGTAACCAGAACACGTTATAACAATGTACTTGTTCGGAGGTTATTCTTTGTTATAATAAAATTTTTGTAAGAGATAACAATGTTTGGTTGTGATGTTGTACTTTTGCACTGTTCGCTTGAAGATAAATAGCGTAATACACAGTTTCTTTTACATTAGCGCCACACAGGAGGCTCTGAGAAAAATAATTCCCCTCAAGGCCTACGTCTTCTTTCTTTGGGATGCTGTGTAGAAGTTTTCAGGGGAAAGGAAGGAAAGGAAGTTCTATGGTGGAAAATATATGAGGTATGGGTATCTACAGGAAGGTAGGGTCGTGTTTCCAGGAGTGGCAGTCGTACGAATCCATCCCTTCGACACCGGCGCATACGCGAAACACGCGCCCAATATATGTACACGGTAACATTTGTCACACGAGAACGGGTCGTTTCTACGACTTATTCTTGAGTTCAACAACTCGTCTTTTCAAGACCCATGTTCACACCTTCCTTTCCTTAAAAAAACCCGCCACGCAGCATCTTCATAGATGACGTAGGCCCTAAGGGAAATTATTTTCCTCAGGCACCCTGTGTGGAGTTAATGTAATTTTTTTTTAAATTCCTCTCACTGCGGTGCATGGCAATGTTTCGAGAGAAACCTGCTGAAGAGGTCTTATTCAACCAGTCTCTTCCGATCCGGTCTTCCACGCTGTAGGTGGGCAAACGCATCGACTTCACCCCGTGAACTCGGGCACCCCTAAGTCACCAAACGTAGCGAACCACGTGGGGGTTACCTATGGTTGTCCGATAAAGTCTCCTCCCAATTGAAGCAGAATCGTAGTCTGCTAATGCAGCAAAAACAATAGTGGTTACGGTAATAGTGGTTGGTTACGTCATTTACGTCAACTTGCAAAGTAATTTCCGTTATGTAAAATAGATCTTTGAAATATGTTTTAACAAACAAAAACAGGATTTTTTATTCTACATTAAGGTTTAAAAGTGCGTTTTCTACAAATCCAAAAAGAGTATTTTCATTAAAAAAATATTGATTTTCTGTTACTTTTCATAATGGATGTGGGATTGATACTGAAAATCAAAAATTTCCTGCTAAAATACGAAAATACTGTTTAAGTTTGTATTTGCGTATCAGATATTCATTTGAACCCAACTCCAGTTTCAGAGTCAAGGAGGGATACAAAATACTAAATATTAAAGTCACATTTTCGGAAGACACATTTATCTGGCAAAACATTTCAAGCGATCTAAATAGCTAAGCATATTCATACCTGAAGGTTTTTCAGACGCAAATTGTAGCAAACACTACTTTCTCCTTACGCAAGCTGAATAATTGAGAATGCTTCGCTCAACCGAAAAACGTGGGTCGGCTCTCTTCTGTCATGTGGTGACAGCTATGTACTGGGAATATTAAAACTTTAAATTAAGAGCCGAAATTCGAGCCACATGTCTAAATAAAGGTTGCCAAGAGATACAGATAACATAAATTCTTTTGTTGGTAGATAAATTCACGACAATGTTTTGGAAAAATAGTATAAATAAAAAAGATCAAAATTTTGTGGTACGTTGATCGTTTTCACGATTATTTTGAATGGAATTTCATTAAATAAAAGGACTTTTTAAAGCGCAATTTATCTAAAATACCACCTCAAGAGCACCTCGAAAAAGTAAAAAAAATATTTTTTCTAAAATTTATAATTAAGTACATTTTGTCTGACACGTTTTTTGGATTTTCACGGCCAAAAGTATTTTCGTTATTTGGTTTCGACAGTGGATTCGAGGAACAGGCTATTTTTGGAACCAGCTCCTACGCCATTGCCTGTCTCGGTTTCTTTGTACCGGTGACTAGCGATCACTAGATGACAGTGGATTCGGTGAACAGGCTTTTTTGGAACCAGTTCCTATTGGAGCACGCCTGATAACGGCGACAATTGAAATCTACAACCATTTTGAAATATATTGTGATAGAGCTGTGAGATGTGAGTGGAGCTGGCAACACTGTATCGCTTTCAAGTACATAAGCACGCATTTCACCACTAACAATTACATATCTGCCCTGATGATGGACACCTGAAGGCGGCCCCGAAGAAGGAGGTAGCGCAAGACGGCATAACACCTCAAAAACAAATAACGAAAATACATTTTGTCTGTTTGAGTCTGGCAGGTTTTTGGGTGTTCCGAGAAATAAGGAAACTTGATGGAGGTTAGATAAATGTAATTCTATTTTTTATACAATTAATTTTTTTTTTAATCTCAAAAAAATTATGCCTAAGCAATGAAATTTTTAAAATAAACTAATTTTTTCATGGCATGAAGCTACGTAATAGAAAATCTGTATCTGTATAGTTATAAAACCTCAAATAATATTTATTTTCAATCTTCAATGTTTACCTTAACAATATTATGTAAAGTAAAATCGTATAATCGACTTACTCTAACTAATTGGATATCAAATAAGCTCTCCCGATTATGTCCCGTTGGTCACAACATTGTCCTCTATTCATAGGGACAAACACACCCTTAATCCCTGCGGTTGTAGGTTCTGTCCTCCCTTATCTTCGTGTACCCAAACTGCTGGGCAAGTAACCCTTAAACTTGCTACTATTCATCATCCCTACATGCTATATGCCAGGCTACATATTCCGTCAAAAGTAGATTGTACGCGGTACGCTGGACACCTTTTACTGTACGCCAGATTTGTAATGACTGATCTGTAGATACGCCTAAATAAAATAAATAATAAACTACAAAACACTTTTCAATAATAAACTACAAAGGTATGAGGTCTAATGTAAAAAATCGTCCTCTTTCGACTGGCATACTCCATTAAGTCGAATATTTAATCGTTTTCGATTTAAACGTATTTTTAAATTTAACATAAGTAAATAACCATAAATCCGATATTATTGTCAAGCAAAACACTTTACGTCAAACACAAATGTCAATAAAACATCAACATTCCCACTTTTGAAATAACTAAAACTATATTACAAGTAATTCAACACTCGGCACATTCCAACACTACACTCTATTACAATTGCGACGTACACCAACACAACACAAGAAATCACAACAAACTTCATATACCAAAAATCAAATCAACAAAATATGGACTAAGATCCCTAGAATACATAGCTCACACAAAATATAATCAACTACCCAACGAGATCAAACGTGCAAGTCAATGTAAAAAGACCCAAACTAACATGCTCAAACTTCATCTTATTAATGACTATCTGAAATAATAATGTTGTGTATGTCCCCATCATATGTCTATTTAATACATACAGCTATATGTTTCATGTAATGCGTATCATTCCCGCAATGAGTTTATTAACTCCTGGGAGTACAATGCTTTATATAATATACTATATTCTGTATTGTATACTTTTGATAAATAAAAAATAAAATAAAAATAAATAAATTTAGACGTTGAAACACAAGCAAAATTCACTAAATCAGCTTTAAAATCCACTAATCCTTCAAAATCCACATCAGTCAGGCATTTTGCGGCATTACAGTCAACAATTTAACAGTAATCTTAACAAGCAAAGCACACTAAGTCATTATTGACTGGTAAAACCCAATAAGTCATGCTCATTTTTTTGTAAATCTTTGATAAACGGTTGCCGTTATTGCTATCAACTAATATTGTGTATTGATAAGGTACTTAGGGGTTCATTCTAAATTATAAAATATTTAAAAAAAACATTTTGGAGATATTCATCCACTTACAGCATTTACAAAATTGCTAAATATTGAAATGCGATTATCCCAGGATTGTGTTTTAGTGACTTAGTGGAACTTTGCCAGTAGACCGACGATTTACAATATTTTTATGCGTTATATTCGTGTCACCCTTTGAAGACTTTATAAAAGCGTAACGCGTGGAATATATACTACGATCTTTACAAACATCATATTTCAACATGTTACTGTCATCTTCATGCTGATTTACATTTTACAAATATTAAATTTAGACCTATAAATTTAGTTTTGAGGTTTATAATTTTAATGAACGCTTTTGCCAACAATATTTTTTTATTATCTCTAAAACACCAGAATCGTTCAGGTTTCTTTGTCAGAAACGTATGATGATCCTTATTTATAATTGTTAATTACTTCTGCCTAGGGCTTAAACAAATATTGCGATAAAACTAGATCAATGTCTACACTCGCTTATTCTTGATTTTTTTTCTGTCTAGGACTGAAATCTTTCCTGATCCTTTCCGGAAATTTGTTACAAAGGTCTTCACTCCTTGGAGGGCAGTACCGTCTTGTCCCCGACACTCCCTGACGGCCAGAGTTTTAGCCTGGTAACTAAAAGTCACAAATATGGTTCAAGGGTCCTTGAACCATATCTAACTTTTTGTAACTTTGTGAAAGGATGATTGATATATTTAGTAATTGCGTTATGGCCAGAATTCATTTATAAAATACTCAACAAAAGTATGGATATTTTTAGTTCTTTGTACTAATAATACAATAAGAGTTATAAATTAACATAAATTAAATAATCAGCTTTTAAAAGGAATTTTATTTTTTAAATTAAAGTGAAATCAAGTTTTTAAACGACGTAATTTTACTTGTAATTTTTTAACTTATTTTAAGAGCCATTTCAAAAATTGTTCTGATTTATAGCGTTTTATTATATAACTATACTAGCTGACCCGGCCACACCTTGCTGCGACGCGAATAGAAACACAATGCCAACTACTGGATGGTCATCCAAACTTAATAACCAAGTGTTGTGTCGATAAATCAACTCACACCGCCATCTGTTAAAAACTAATGGAACTTACAAATAATTAAAAAACATTATCCTATAAGAAATATTTTATTCGCAATAATAAATATTGAGGTAAATGATCGAGATAAAAAACTATCCTTTGTTTTAGTTAGAGCAAATTGCAGACCAAAGATTAGTTAGACCAAAATTAGTTAGACCAAATTGCACAGCCAAGCCAAATTTCATAAAAATCGGTTTAGTAGTTTCGAAGTTTATCTCGAATCGAACGTGAGGCGAGATTTTTATATATGAAGATAAAGTAAATCTATTACCCATACAGCGATGAAGTTTTGTGTAGATTTTGAAAAAATTAAATGTATTTGCATTTCTTTAATATTACCCGTACCCACATTATAATAATGAAAACATTCGTGTAATTATCTTTTTGGAATAAATCCGACGCCCAGCCATCAACTCAGAGCCAGAAGTTTATACAACAAAAACCGTTTATCTAATACTCAATCTCGTACTAATAATATGAAATACGTAATTTACTGGCAAAACCAACTTTTTATTATGTTTTTGCATGGTTTTACAAACGTAACCAGAGAACATACAACTTCTTCAACGAACGGAGAATTTCCAATATCTTTGAAGAACTTACGTAATTCTATTTACTGATGAAAATAATACGTTTCACACAATAATAACTTCTATAAAAGTGTTTGAACCTGCTGTACACGTAATAATCGCAGTAAAATAAAAACTATCAAATGTGTGTAAATTTTTATCACAAGTAAAATATTTTTCGCAGATTTTTAATAGATGATAAATATTTAATTACTTTATTACCTCTCTACATAATATTGGTTTTTACTGATAATAAATTTTCACAAACTATGGATACCGTTAAAAACGCAATAATTTATCTAATTTTGGTCACGTGTGATTAGAATTGGAGATTTCAACAAAAGTGTGTAATTTTCATTCAAAATTACTGATTTTAAAATCGATCTAAAACCGCACATTCCTAAACGGTTCAAAATGGCTACAACGTCATTATGATAGAAAACACATGTGACTGATGAGACGGCTGTTAGTGACGTTGGCCGGCGTGACGTCAACAACGCCATATTCGCGAACAAAACGATCAGGTCGTTTTGACCGCAAATCAAAAATGGCACATTTTAATTCGTTATAAAAAATTTATTCGTTAACATAAAAATAAAATAAAAATGCCATGTATGATTTTAGGTTTTCACGGCCAAAAGTATTTTTGTTATTTATTTTTGTTATTTATTTTTGGGCTGTTATGCCGTGTTGCGCTACCTCCTTCTTTGGCCAAAATCTTCTCATCTGCCCTGATAATGGACACTGTAACGCTGTCCGAAAAGTTGGCTAAATAAGGAGGTAGCGCAACACGGCATAACACCGCAAAAATAAATAGCAAAAATAAAAATGCCATCATTATAGTAACAGTAAAATTACCCTGTTAGTTAGAATTATAATAAAACTATCCGGTTTCGCTCAGGGAGTTGATACGAGATTGAACTGACGTTCAAACCTACGACGGATTTTGCCATAATACTCCTCCCAAAGCTATCCTTCCCCCGCCCATACAAAAAAGGCTTCGAATGGTCACAATGTTCCAGAACATTCCACAACATTCGGGAGTGTTCTAGAATGTTCCACATGGTCCGGAATGTTTCCGAACGTTCCAAACTATTCCCAAACATTCCACACCGAATGTTCCGGGAAGCTTCTGAATGTCCCTGGAATGTTGTGGAACGCTCTCGGATACTCTCGAATATTCTGGACCATTCTAGAAATTTCTAGAGGCCAAAAGTTCCAGCCCTGATATCTTCAAAAACACGCCCTTCAATTGCAATTCCACAATAAGGAACTCCAGTGAAAAATATTATGGCTTTAAAAAAATATGTTCATACAGACCAATAAACGCTGATTCTGAATATATAAGTTGTATTAAATAATATTTAACGTAGAGTTTTAAAAAAAATATTAAAAAGTCCATTTTAAAACAGTTCATTAAAACACCCTGTCAAGTTGGTATTATTGAATTTGTGAGGCGTGACGTCACCGCGTCCATAAAATGCTCCAATGCTGAAATTCAAAATGGCCGTCAATGATCAGCTGATTCCAGTTGCCTACAAAATTCATACTTCGGTTGGTCTTGATGACGTCACACTAGATTCGGTGTTTTCGGGGGATCTTGAAAAATTAAAACTTTGACATTTATTTTAACTATTAAAACTAACTATAAAAATAAAAATAAATATGCAGTTATTTAAGTTAGAAGGTCATTATTCATTTAAAAAAATTTAAAAAATTGGACTGGAGTTCCTTATTGTGTGCAAGCAAAAGTACAAGTCTCCGTGTCCTTAAAATAAATGCCCGGTTAAGCACAATCTTATATGAAACATGTGTTGGTACCTACCTATGCAAATAACATATAATTACTCAAATTTTTAAAAAGATATAATTATTCATCATGCAATTTATGTCGGACATCCTTTATACAGAATTCAGTACTCCTAGAGTTGACGCTAAAGTCGTAAATTATTGCGTATTTGTAGCAGCTAAACTAGTAATTCTCATAATGCTCGCAGGGAACCAAAAGTCCTATAAACTCGCCGTAGACGTTCCTCGAATATTTTTTGCCAAAACGGGGGCTAATTTTATTTATACCCCGGAATCGGGAAATAGCGGCCTGAATTTGGGAGCGGATTATACGACTTAAAGAGTTTTTCCTTCGGCGAAACATGACTTGAGTTTCCTGTACGGAATATCAATCCACCCGAGAAAATAAGGGCCATTAAGGCGATTAAATAACGAAGATCTCGATTATTTGGAGAAATTTATTATTTTGGGGTGTGAATGATTTGCTAAGTCAAAGGTGTTTTATTTAAAATAATGTATCATGTAACTAAACAACGTTTTAAATTTCCTGCTTCAAATGACATTTTTTTTGTTTTGCATCAAGTGTATCTATTATATTTATTACTACAAGAAAATATTTTCCCGACATTATAGGGCACTCGTAGTAATTTGGAAATAACATTGTGGATAGAGAGCATTTTAATTATCTTTTGTCATCATGTAGGCATGTATTGCATTGCAGAATATAAAATATATAGTGTTAAGCCTATTCGAATTCGACCGATTTCTTACATATCTCCCGTTTACACATTTAAATTTTTAAGCTCTAAAAAAAATATTTGTTATTTTTTAAGATAAATCTAGATACGTTCCACGCGGAAACGCAAATTATATGAAATTCCCTCGATAGAAAAAAATCGCAAAGTTTGCTCCGAAAATTATTTAAAACAAGTCTATTTCTATTATTTTACAAGTTACATTTGTGAAAAAAATCACTTTGTTTCTTGAAATGATACTTAAAATATGTTCCACGAGATTTTTGCTCTATTTTAAACGAGTCATGTTTTATTAAACTTTTTCGCAATTTTCGCTGTTATTTTATCACTTAAAATATTAGCGCGCTCTGTCCAACATTCGTAATTACGTATCTCTTCATCTTCTTTTTCAGCCGAAGAGCGCCACCTTAAGCAACGTACCTACCTGACAAATATAAACCAGCGATTCCTGACCCTTTTTAATTTATAAAACACATGATAGTGCATTAAGACATTTACATTATATGATACATTAAATCACCAACATGCGGCTGCTTGTTTTATGGTGACCAATGGAATATAGTTACTTTGTGAAGTCTAGTGTAAACATGGTTTAATTTCGACATTTTTTTAGGTAAATAAAATTTTTATAAAAAGTCACCGGAAATCAAAATGTCATTTCCTACATTATTTAGGTACTCTAAATAAGCTCAGAGATCACTGCTATGGTATTTAAGGTACGTCTCGATAACGTTAAGACCTAAAAAGATACTTAGACGAAATAAGAACATTTATGTGATATTTCAAAGAGACTACGTACATTGTTGCATCCGATACTATCTACGAATTAGACAGCTTCAGATGAACTTGAAAGTGGACTGAAAATACTTTATAGACGAAATGGTGTTTAATGGAATTGGTTGATATTACATATATGGTATGAAAGGAAAAAGGATGGCCATTCTCTTACCTCTATACCAATTCGTAGAAGGAGCACATAACACACAATCACTTTAAGTTAATTTCACTTTGGGTTTCCATTACCGCAATCCCGAGCAATATTTGATCCCACGAATCTGTGGGATATTCATTTGTGGGATTTGATTTGATTCAATGCGGGATTGGGAGATTGAAAAAATACTAAACACACCAAAACGTATTATTTTGATTTTTACGAACTTGCGAGTTGCGAATCACGTGAGATACAAGCGCCAGAATGCCCAGCACCTACGAAATTGTTACGATCAACTTTTTTTTCAAAGTCTTCTTAATATTCTTCAAATTACCGTGGAGAGACCTATTAGTGAGTGTTTATGTTTTTTTTTAATATTCTTTTGCGATCTTCTATTAACAAATTCTTTTTAAAATGCTTATTCTATCACCTTTGCAATATATTTTTATAATATTAATAATACCAAAGATGTTTGGTTCGTGAGCCACAAAGATATTGAAATATAAGAGATGTGCTGTTCGCAGCAACACATGCTGCTATGGCATGAACCTCAGAAAAGTCATAAAAATTATTTTTCGCAAAATGGCGGCTGTCTGAAAAAAAAACATTTTTTTACCAGTTTTTTTGACTTTCCGAATTTTTTTGGAATAGTAAAAATTAAAGTTTTGTTATATTTATGGTTCATGCAATAAAGTTATGTATAGAAAAGGCTCACACCAAATTTCAAGTAAATTGGTTCAGTAGAACTTGAAATATTGTGTCAACCGTCAGGAAAAAAGTGGTTTTGAGAAAAAGGTGTTTAAAATTTTGTTCTACTTAGATTTTGGTTAGATTCCGTCTAAACCGCGAAATTAAAATGGTTATAACTTTTAAAATAATGCGAATTTCGAAAAATCCTTTTTAGGAGATATTCTTGAATATTTAAAATTTGGAAATATGAAGAAAAATTTTTTTTTTTTTTTTCTAGACTAGAATAACCCCTTAAGCAGTGAACGATGGTTGTACTGAAAGTTGACAGGAATCGAGGTAACAACAAGATAATGCTCAACATGAAGTTAGATTCGAATTTGAAAACTGGCGTCATACCTTAGTTTCTAGGAGCATGTATTTGAATTTCTTTGTCATCTCCGTCGCCCTTACAAAACACGGTGCGAATTTTTTGGAGAAAGCGAAATTTTATCAGTCAGCAAACGTTGGTTTGATTTTTTGCTCTCCCTCCTTACGTATTATTCCTTCATGGTTTCCGGCCCAAAAATGAAATCGTGTGTTCCGATATTTTATTGTACAAACCTCCGGGTAACGAACGCTGCGTTGGGTTCAGGATATTTTCCAGTTTGGGGATTACTTTGCTGTCCAGTGGATTATGCAAAAGGTTTTAATTGAAATTCACCGCCGGATTATCCGGGCCGCAGAAGATGTACAGGGCTGCCAATCGACTGCGCGCGCGTGCTCCCGCTAGCTAGCGGCAGATTTACTCCTGAAACGGTGACGCGTTATTTTTCCCTATTTAAAGGAACCGTAAGCGGTTATAAAATAAATTACTCGATGGAGCTCGGGAAAAGAATAAATTACTTCCTGGTTAGAACTGAATACCAACAGGATGCGAAAAACTAAAATGGTTGCAGTTTTGCGGATGACTTTTAAAACCTAAATTTTGCAAACCTTAAAAAATGAATATGAATGGGGCTTCTAAAATAGAACTTTGAAAAATATTTCATGTGGCTTCTTCTCTTTTACCATATGAACAAACTCTTTTATGTGAAAAATTTTAGCCTACCTTTTTTTAATTAGTGTACTGCTTACAAGGTATAACACCTTTCATGCAATAAGCTTTTCGTTTATTGTAGTATTTATCTGCTTTTCGTTTATTGTGTACGATTTGTAAAATTTATTCATGAATGCAACCTCTCAGAATAGAAAATGAAAAAAGTTCTACTGTAAACGTTTAAATACTGAATTTTTTTAGTTTGATTAGGAATCCCTTTTTTATCTGAGACCGATGAAGAGCTCAACTATCCAAAACGATTACTTTTCCAATTTAAAAAAATGTCAGAAAGCTGAAGAAATTAGGGATAGAGAGAAAGAAGAAACAAAAATTGACTGGGAAGTGCCTGGCTCATTCGGATCTAATAACCGAACACGGCTGAAACTATTTCAAGCACATTTCCATTCTGATTGGTGGTGTCCTATCAGGGTAACGCTGAGATTACCTTCCACTCTGGTCTGTACCATTGATGCCATATTACGATACCATGAAGATTGATTGCCTGTTAGAATATTAAATAATAATTAATAGTATCGTTTCTTCCAGAATGCGATATTATCCATTTAGTCTGTAAAATAATATCATTTGTAATATTCATATTTTTAGTAATTTTAGTTACGAGTAGTTTCTCCTTTTAAAAATGTGCAAAATAATATTATCTCACGGTTTCATGAATAAGGTCCGAACCTTGAATAATATGTTTATGGCTGGTATCGTATAAATACATTCCCTTACGAATTTGGAACCAATTCTTTTATTATTTGTTAAGTCGGTACTTTCAACTAGTACCTTCAAATAGCACCTGCTTATAAATGATTATGACACACCCAAAAATAAGTGATTTCCTGCAAATTCCATCGAGTTGTGCTCTCGTACCACGATAGTAACAAACAAGTATTTCGACACAGTTATATGAACATATAGAATAAATTCAAGGAATGAGTTCGACACCGACGCATACTACTTACTTTACAATAATTGTACGAACATTGTACAAAACAATAATTATTTCTAACGTTGTATTAGGTTAGTAATAATGATATTGTCCAGCAATTTACGAATTAAACAAAGTAAAAAAATGCTCCTTTTTTTTAAATTCTTCCTAAAAATGGTATACCTAATAATTCAATTGTTGTTATTTTGAAGCGGGCAGATAGGAAGATCAACAGAGCAAATTGACTCCCTGGCGGCACTTTTCCCTTGGCGCACCCTTGTTTGCCCGGGTTACAAGCAACAACTCCGAACTTCATTATCGTCCGTAAAATCAAAAGAATAATATCTAATTTAAACCTGTTTTGACAGAAACGATACGAAGGAGAGAAGGGTTTGGATTGCGATAATCAAATTTAAAAGCGGGTTATGTAATTCGTCGGTATTCGAAGGTAGAAAATCGTCAGTTTAAGACGAAGATTAAAACTAAATCACTATATTCGATTAATCTTTATGTAACATAACGTTTTGCTCGGGTAACTAGCTCAGAAATAATCATTGAATATTTAAATAAATGCATTTTTATTACATACCTCTGTACTGTCCTTTCTCCACTCTGCCTTCTCACCGGTTCGG
Organism: Glyphotaelius pellucidus; assembly: GCA_936435175.1. Lineage (NCBI taxonomy): Eukaryota > Metazoa > Arthropoda > Insecta > Trichoptera > Limnephilidae > Glyphotaelius > Glyphotaelius pellucidus. The sequence continues at coordinate 9,621,410 of OW386545.1, read as the reverse complement.
GTCGCTTGGATCGGAACAAAGGTGGATGAATATAATTATAAAGATTTTAAATGAATGGAATTTATTAAGGGTTGGCTAAGTGTAAACAAAATCCTAACTATACTTAGATCTACTTATATCTAAACTCAAATGATTGTCATATGGTTCGGGGATAACCAACTTTGCGACGTTTAATCTCGTTGGCAATCTGCGGGAGCCTTTCCAGGCACAGTGTCAGGATGCGGCAGCGGAGCTGTGGGGTGGGCAGTGAGCAGCGGGCAGTGGGCAGCAGGCAGTGTGCGGCGGGAAGTCGTTTTGCACTATTTTATTGTTCGTCAGGACGGCACTTTATAAAACGTTCTTCTAATATTGTCTTTTACGCAATTGTCATTACACACGTTAACTCGCGATATCAACTCTTCTTTTTATCTCTTGTCTTCTCAATTTCCGATGGACCTCTTCCTTACTCTTCTCGCGTTCCTCCCTCTCCCTGGTCTCAGTCTTGACTGTCTTTGTCCCGGCGTGCCCTATGCACTCGTAGGAACCGTGGCCCTACCCCGCACTTCTCACTTCTTCCGTCTTGGTCCTTGCGACCCACATATCTGTCAACACTTTCTTTGTCTTTGCCAGCGAGACTAATTCAAATTTATTTGTGACGAAATTTGATTCGTCACATTTACTACAAATTATGCTTATCATCTTTATTTTTGGCAATACAAAGAACACTAAGAATATAAACTTTTTAGGCTTGTTACTTCCTCTTAAGTCTGTCAATATAACCTTTTTTTACGTTGGCTCCACTAGGAAAATAATTTCCCTCGGGGCCTATGTCATCTTAGGAGAAGCTATGTGAAGGGTTTTTTAAGGAAAGGAAGGAGAAGAAGTTCTCGGAAGGAAATATGTATGAGGGGCGGGTAGGAATATGAGGGTCAGTGGATCCAGGAGTGACGTACGTATGAATCCATCCCTCTAACGCAGTGCAAGGCGATGGGTTGAGAGATTTCGGCTGGAGAGGATAAAAGACCCCCTCAACCAGTCTCTCTCGATCCTGCCCACCACGCGGCAGATGGGCAGATGCATCGGCTGCCAAGACCCGGACAAACCTCATCCCATGAACCCAGACACCTCTGCTAAGTCAACCAGTGAACCACTTGGGATGACCTCCGGCAGAGGTGTCGGTTATCCAATAAATGGTTCCCAGGGCATTGGTACCCATACCCGCCTCCCAAGCAACACAAACAGTGCATAATACCTGAGCCAAAAACAAAGACACTTCAAATACATAGCTTGCAAACTATACAATACACTACCAGCTACGATCAGACTAACTGAATCCTTGACAAAATTCAAACAAGATACAAAGAATTGAATTGTAAGTATTGGACGCCACACTACACAAACATCTGTAAAATAAATAACACCTAGACAGAAATAACTATTTACATACGACTCCATCCATATAAATAAAATAAATTAAAAATAATAGAATCAGTCAAATTTAACTCCACAAATAGATTTGACAGGATTTACTACTTTACTTCATCTCTTCCTACATTTTTATGAACTTTCTTTAAAGGATTTACCCATACTTCCAATCACCTTTATATTTTAATTGTTTACAAATTAATATGTATTTAACCAGAAATATTCTTGCAACTACGATATTCATTTATGTATCTCTAAGCCTGTCTCGACACAGGTATATCCTAGTGAGACAGGCATCGAAAGAACCCAATTTAAATATACTTTAAGATAAATAAATAAAACAATTTATGAAAATACAAAAACAATCTATTGACAAATCAATGTTTTTTATTATAAATAAGTAACTATTGTTTAAGAATGTGCACTGTTCGAAATATTTCAATTATTATGACTAAGCGTAGATAAATGTTTCTTATTTATTTTTTTATTTATCGGTTTCATCAGTGTTTCCCAACTGCACACTTTTATTTATATTTTTATCTTGATTTACCCTTTTTCTGGCAGAAGGTGTTTGTGAGTTAAACTTAGTTTTAATTAACTGAATAGTTTGCACATGAAAATAAATGTAAATTCTAGATTGAGATGAAGGAGATGGGAGGTATATTGAGAGAAGTAAAAGTGAAAATTAACGTTGGTATGTAGTTTCCTACTTCTGAAAATTTTCCAAATTTAAATTTTAATCACATATAATATGCTACATGTAAATTACTTATCAATCAAATTGATGTGAGGGTGTTATAAAAAAGATTTAGAATCTTTGTGAATTTCATTCCTTCTGTTATGAAGGTCAAATAAAAACTTGTGGTGTCCGGTTTATTTTAGAAAACCGAAACCCCAATCGAACAAGTGAATGAAAACAGTCAAGAAGGTTGTTACTTATTTCGGCATACAAAAGAGAAAGGGACTTATTGAATTTGACTCTTTATATTTATAAGCTAAATATACATTGGTTTTCCACCATTTGAAAATAATTTTTCAATCCGAAGGTCGCGGGTCCAAATTTCGGCGTGGGCAAGTAGATTTGATTTGATTAAGTTGTGTTATTTCATAATTTATTAATTTAAAATAATATGTATTTATCCAATGGAGCGCTTTTTGACACAATATGGCACCGTTTAAAATACCTCAGATTGCTTTGCTGCCAATTTTGGCAAATTTTCCCTTATTTGTAAGTAATCAAGTAGAATTTTACGATTTTATAATATTTTTTTATAAATCCTACAAATATGTGATAATCGACAAAAGATAGGTGAATTCATTGGCTGTACAGAACTGTAATCAGTTTGTAGGTCTCCGTATTAAAATTCGGTTTTTTTTTTATTTGAGCGGAAAATATTCAATATGGTCACAAAAAATGTCGAGCAGTCGGAGAAAAAAGTTTTAAATTGCGCTTTCGTTCCATAAAACGTGGATAAAATAATATTTGTTGCACGTTACAGAGTCGAAGATACTCAGCATCGCCTTGGTCGTAAGACCAAGAAATTCAGATTTTCAAATCATTTCAAACAACTATTCAATTCCATTCAGAATTGAAAAGTTGTTTGAAATGATTTTAGTCGTGTTTGGTTACTAGATCTGAGTAGCCAAGTACTTCCTCACCTTCACATTCCTCCTTCCCCTTCTCACTACCTTCAGCCTCATGAAATACCACAATTGGGGAATCGATAGTTATTCCATGCTTCAGATGGTTGGAAGCAGTTGGAACTTTGAGCGGTATTCACATAATAAAAAAAATAATAAAACTCTCTGTACTTTTACGTAAAGTAATCTAGATGTGACAATTTGCAAACACATTGACTAAAAAAACAAAACACGTTTGAAACAATTTTTTTATCAAAAAAAAAAACATTAAAAATGCAGACATTTTGAAAATGTGGGTAAAAGTATTTGTTGAGAGCAAATATTATGCGTGGCCTTTGAAACTTCGGCATGAAAATATCATTTATTTAATAAACCCAACTTAGGATTAGCCGCCACCGCTAGGACCACTAAATCACCGTGGCTTTTAACCAACTTTCGTTAGTCAACAAAGTTCACCGCAACCGGAAATTTTTTAAAGCAGAGTACTTGAATGAAATCAATTTATTTCCCTAATGGATTGCACGGGAAGCGTTGGAACTTTCTGTGATGTGGGAAGACAAATGAACATGCGATCGAGGTATGACGTACAGTGTCGTACAGAGCATGTACATAATATGTTGTGTATATGTTTGTAATCTCTTCACGAAAGCTCACATGAGTTCAGGTCAAAATAAGAAACTCATTTCGTAAAGGTTTTCATATTTTGTCAGAGGGTCAAAATATTTCCGCTTTGCAATGAAATCGAAATTAATGAAATATTTCTAAGCGTATCTGAAAACTAAAAACTGTTTTTGAAGGGTGGTAAAATACGCTTAACAATTTTATAATTCTAAAAAATCATATGATTTTTCAAATAAAAAAAATTTATTGGACAAATAATTACAAACGTTGTACCTAGTCACCTCACTTTTATGTCATACCATAAAAAATAATGAATTTAAAATTCCCAAAATTCCATTTTTTTTTTAATATTACGATCCGAAACTTTGGTGTCATAAAGGTGTACATTTTACTTCTTTTATGCTTAATTTTTAGATTTGAAAATAAATCGTGGTATTTTCTCTTTCTAACACCGTTAAAATCATATTTCTCACTATGAAAGTAAGGGAGACACAATGATTTTTATGAGATCTTTATGAGTTGTTCCGAAAAGCGAAAAAATTAGCCTGATGGGCTAAAACAGTTATACTTTCGGGTTAAAATCCTGGTGTAATATAATATGTAATGCAATATAAATTATATTTAATTAGTTTGTATTGCTTCATAATTAATTAAATTAAAACTAATGACCCGTGCAGTGGACTTCGCGTCCAAAACAATGATGTGTTTAATATTTTCTTATTGAAAAATCTAAATCGAAATTTCCTCCAAAATTGTTAGATTTGTTCGCATTTATTTAAATACATTTAAAAAAAATCAGACAAGGAATTATACAATTTGTCCAAAGAAACGTCACTATTTCAATGGCAATTCTTTGTTTAAAGTTTTTTAGGCAGGTAGATACCATAATAACTCAGTCATCGCCAGCTAGTCAAAGTTGGTCATCTAGACAAAATAAGGTATACTTGAATTATAAAGTGAACTTTCGTAAACCGCAAACGCAAAATCAGTTATTTTAGCCAAAAATAGCCATAAAACAGGACTTCGCTACCCACAATCAATAATGTATTATGCTATATTTACGGTACTGGAACTGGAAGTACGATGCTAGTATGCTCCTATGCATACTGGCATCGTCCTGGTGAAAGTCCACCATTCAGAATTGATACTCTGCTTTAAACGGCTTTAGATATGTCTGGTGAACAGATAGGAATAGCCAGATACCTTGCCCACCTTCCCCTTCTACTTTTCTTTACCCTAAGTACCCTAATTGAGGATTCCATAGTTTCATTGGCTCTGGACGGTTGGGAGCAGTTGGGACTCTTGTGCGGTATTCACAAAAAAATTACAAAAGTGTGGTTCACACACGGTTGAAGAAACCTTCAGAAAACTAAATTAGACAAGTGGGGAGCCTATAAAGTACCGCACAAAGAGGAGACCGATTGTTCTATCTCGTTCTTTCTCGTTCTATCTATTCTCGTTCGCAGGCTAAATCCTATAGATGTGTGTATGTGTTTGTCTTTTTTGGTGTCGCTTTGTCGTTTCATCTTGTTTCAAACACAACGGTTCCAAGGCAGTTTTCCAAGTACTTTGCGAAAGAAGAACAGGATCATAATATTTTAACATGACAGGGAGTTGTTTCCATTTGAACGATCAGCAGTTTTATGAACGCGACTCTACTAAACGGGGTAAAAAGAAAAAAAAAAATTGTTTTCTCCAGAGTTATTTTATTATGTGAAAGGTAATTTCTAAATACACAAAGACAGCTGCATACAAGATTTTGTACAAACAGATGGTAAATGCGATTATTTTTCTTGGGATGTATTCGTACAAGTATGCAGGGTGTAACAGGGTGTGTTTACCAGCGAAAGATTTTAATCAGTGATTCCTAATCATATTTGGAGTAAAAATGTAAATGTCATCTTGCTGTCCGATAATATTTTTTCATTACACGTCGCAACTGAGTATTCGGGTATAGCCTAGCAGCGGTGTAGCCTAGCAACGTGATCAGCACACTCCGTCTCATTCCAGCAGCATGGTAACACATGAAACAGTGCGCGTATCACGTGACCCCGTCGCGACGTGTGGGAGTGTTATCCGATCGACGTATATCCTTTATTCCAAATAAGCTCAGGAGTCGCAGGTTGCCGGGAAAGTAGGTATATATAACCTGCATATTGTTTTAATTTTTTTTTTTAATTTAATAATGCTAATATTAAGGTATGTATAATCTATATCTGCAAGTATTTTAGTTTTTTATTATTGTGACAGTGTAATTTAGGCTTTCAAGGCCACTTTAACAATTAATGAAAACATTAACAATTAATGTGGGTAATAAAGGAAAACATTAATATTTAATGTGGGGAATGAAAGAAAACATTAACATTTAATGTGGGGTATGGAAGAAAATATTAACATTTAATGTGGGGAATGAAAGAAAATATTAACATTTAATGTGAGGAATGAAAGAAAATATTAACATTTAATGTGGGGAACGAAAGAAAGCATTAACATTTAATGTGGGGAATGAAATAAAACATTAATATTTAATGTGAGGAATGAAAGAAAACATTAACATTTAATGCGGAGGTTTCCAAGTACCTCTTAGAACAGATCTATTGTCTCAATTATTTTCTCAGTAAACCGGTTTAACCGGTAATAAATCATTTTATCACATCGAAAATTGAAATCGGGAAATAGAATCACATAAATAAGTCGTCTCAACGAGGCATAATGGTCTTGAAAAAAGATATCTCTTTTTGTACTCCAAATATGCTTAGAAATCGCTGGTTAAAATCCTTGGGTACGTGCTGTTTAACTAGAGAGATCCTCATATTTCCAAAACACATTTAAAAACACCCCACTTGAGCGCAGAATTATGATTCACTTCGGGGGTCAACACGTATCAGCACACCACTACCCGGGGAGCATAAATCTGTCAAGGTTTTTTGAGTAATGGTCCTGCAATGCTAGGATATATCATAAACAACGCAGTCTCTCCGTAACTCAGTATATGTGGGGCGATCTTGTTTGTCAGACATAATGACGCTGGAGCACGAAAGTTTATATGATGTAACTCACACGTGTTCTAACAATAACGTTATGAATTTCTGTGACCCGCAGAATGTTTTCTGGTACTAACGGAATTTTCTACACCACGCTTACAAGTAGAAAGCTACGTATGGTACAAAATACATTAAAATGCACGGCATGTTAGTGGCGTATCGCAGTTTCTTCCAGGGCAAAAGCTCTTAAAAGGATTTTTTTCATTTCAAACATTTCAGATATTATATTAATCCTTCAGAATTTTGGCGTATTTTTCAGATGGTCAAAATATTTCCGCATTACAATAAAATGCAAATAAATAGAATATTTCTGATCATATCCCAAAATCAAAAACTGTTTTTAAAAGGTGATGAAATACACATTCAAATTTTATAATTCAAAATAAACATATTATTTTTGAAATATAAAAATTTTGCATGCAAACATAAAAAAGTTTTAAAAATGGCTAAAATTACTAATTATGAAAAAAATTTAAAAAAAAACACACAAACATTATATTAGACAAATGTATTACAAATGTTACTGTTACCTCTTTTTATTGTCTTTTTATATAAAAATTGTTAATAAAAAATTCTCAAAATTTCAATTTTTTGCGATTCAAAACATTGGTTTCATAAAGATGTACATTTTACTTTTTTCGTCGTTATTTTTTAGATTAGACTACAAAGAGTGGTGTTTTCACTCTTTAATACTGTTTAGAACATAATTCTCACTCTGATAGTAATGGAGTTACATACGAGACGCATGTGAGCTGGGACCCGCCATTCAAATGGTTAATAACATTGCAATAAATTTTTTAGCTCTTCAAAGTGGTTTTTTGATGTTTTTGATCCTTCTTTTAACTTTTTATTGAAACTTTGTATATTCTCAACACAGCCTCGGGTTGCGTTATTAGCCTCATGCAATCTCACTGAAATGACAACTATATTATCGGGAAATGGCCACGGCACGCTTACACCCCTGCAAAGCATGTATTTTTCACATGCACGTTACTCAGATTGGATTGTACGTGCTATATAAAGTGGCATTTTGTAGTGTTCTCTGATGCAGCATTGATCAATCTTCGACAACATTATATTACACTGGTGCGAGGAATATGGGATAAACTCGGTCGAAGGGAATATATAATAAACTTATATTTTTACGTCAAACTAACTTAGTTGATAGGTTAACTTAAAAGTATTTTTTTAAAGTAAATTTTACTTAAAATTAGGTTACGAATAATCTGATAATATTTGAAAATCTCCTACCACCATCGGAAAATGTTGCTTGTGTAGCAACAAAACTTACAATTTCTGGGTGGGAATCAGCCTCAATGCCAACACAGCCACAGACCGGTCAAATTAGTAATTTAGAAAAAAATATACTTTGAATAAGTTTGTTTTATTTTTACTTTGATTAACTTTTTAAAAGGACTAAAGCTCTTGTGTTGTTATTTAAATATAACGTATTTAACAATGCATTTCGAAAGCTGAAACAACTACCACGTGTAGAAATATATTTATCAAAAATAACCACTTAATCAATACGAAAATCATTCTTTTTAAATTAATACCAAAATCATTCTTTTGATATAAATACCAAAATTATTCTTTTGATATAAATACCGAAATCATTATTTTTATATAAATACCAAAATCATTCTTTTGACATAAATACCAAAATCAATCTTTTGATATAAATATTAAAATCATTTTTTTGATATAAATGCTAAAGTCATTCTTTTAATATAAATAAAGTGTTCCAAAAAGAAAAGGGTTTACACTTTTGATATTTAAAATATTATAAAGTGTTAACAGTCAATTAAATATTATTAATAACAATATTTTTGTAAGATAGCAATCTCGTAAGTTTATTTTCACATTGACGCCTTTGATAACCATGTATTTTTTTGTTATTTAGACATCTTGGTTACACCTTGATTATTTTATGTTAATTTTTTCATTAATTGCTCAATGCACAGGTACATAAATGCATTTATTACCTATTTTATAATAATTTTATTTCCTTTTTTGATTGTTTTTTTATGACATCTAATAATTAATTAATTACCGCTCAACGTAATGTTTTTTTTTCTATGGGTATTTAGTTGTGTACTCTATTCTTATATTAGTCAATTTTAATTATACATTTATCCTGATAAAAAAAACATTAGTTTTGAAACACTTTTATTTTATTTAAATATGAGCAAATTATTTAACCAATACTAGGGTTTCACTGGCGTATATTAATTATTTTGCGAATATAAAGAAAAAAAGTTCATTATTTTATTTACATAGTGAAGTATACAAAGTTATTTATTTTTAATAAATTAAAATTACGGCACAAAGTATGCTGTGATTATTGAAGTAAATTAAATTATTTAAAATTGTACCCTCTTATATTTTTCTCCATTATCAAACACAATACGTTACACAAATCTAAGTATTCCCTTTCGTATTTATTAATGTGAACGTCAGTCAGAAGTGATACGGCATGGAAATACACGTACTGTTGCAGATAATGCTCTACGTGGCCGTCGCACAGTGTATTGAATCATCAGATCCGTAGAGGATGAAACCTGTATGTACCGTATACTGAACTGTATATACACCCTACATGCATCCCTTCACCATGATTAATGTAACATATATGTCACACCGTGTCTGCTGTACACAAGACGGCACCAAGAGTTATGCTCAAAATCGATATTCGATCCTAAACTTCAATGTTCTGTGGAAATTGTGATGTTTCAAGCGGTTTATTGTTACATTATTCTTAGTAACGAGGATCAACTGGCAGTTATGTATTGCGTTTGGTGGTAACGATAAAGATATTTTTCACTTCTTAAATATTAATAATTGGTATGGGAAATTTTCTGTTGTCATTTGTTTTCTGTGATTTGTAGCCAATGATTGCACCTAACCCATCTATTGTAACAAAATATGATTATTTTTTAGCTCGTTTATTTTGCGAACCGAAATTTCTTACAATTTTTTTTCCATGATAAAAAAGTTTTGTAAATATAACAGAATCAACGTAAAAAGCATTACCACGGTAACTGGGTATGCTGTTAACATCCCATGAGCATAAAACTTTTTCACACTTATTGGGAATTCACAATACAGAAAATCAACTTACAGTTTTTCTAATACCAGGAAGTTGGCTCACTTCTTTGTAAACCTAATTTATAAGTTTAAAAACATATGTAGGTACATGAAAATATTTTTTCTTCGTTTACTGTATTATGCAACGTAAGTAGGAAAAAAAATGCAAATGTATAATACTAATTATTCGGATAATTGAGTATTGTCGCGTTGTCACGAAAAGTTTAAACAAGTACTGAATATTTAATTTACTTGGAATAACTTTTTGAAGTAAAACTTCTTAACGCACGCTTGACTTGGCGGGAAAGCTGGCGAATGCTTGTCGAGAGCGTAACGGAAACGAGGCAATGGAAGTTGAGAATGACATACAAAAAACGTCTAGTTACCTGTTAAATACATATTTTTAAATAGTACTAGAGGTGCCAATATGTTTTTCATTTACTCACTAAGTGCCCAAGTTGCCTCTAAAATCATGAAACACTAAAATCTTTAATGGCCTATATCTTATAATTTAAAGCAAAAATAAATAAAGTAGCTCACATCCGTACTAGATATTTGAAATATCTTTTGATTACAAAAATAACTTTTCAGTTTGGCGGGGTATTTTGATCTCAAATCCAAATTTAAGATTTTTATGAAACGATCCGAAAAGGGCCGCGCAAACGTTCCACTTTAAGTATGTTTCTATCGTTAAAGTAGTTTTTCATATTTTATGCAGAAAAATTAACCCATTAAACAGCAGTTTCTTTTTCATTGGGATCCAATTTATCTCCTCTCTCGTTTGATTAACCAATGTGCGCTTTTATAATTGCAGTGACGGCAAAAAAGGCGATAAATATACGTACCTTATCACAATGATTGCAGCTCTTTCAAAAGATGAGATACACGATGTACGCAGGTCTGTTTCCTCCAAAGGAAAAAAGTCAGCATTTTCTTGCATCTCTCTCACACACCGCTTCGTAGACCCCAACCAATACTACTAACCGTGACGTAATTTTAAAAGTGTGGAATACAGTTACAAGGATAATATTGAAATGAGTGAATTCCAAAAATTCAAAAACTTTAAATTTCAACGCGCTGAAGGTTTCGCTTTTGTTCTTAAACACATAATGCGTCCGCTCTTTCTTACACACTAAATAACAATAGTCAAAAATGAGACACACGATGAACGTTTTTCTGTTACCCCCAATCATTATCATATATCTCCCTCACACACTACCTCACGTATGAAGAAAATGAAACGCGGTTCCCGTCGCAAAAAAAATTGTACTTATACGGTTACACCGTAACCGTGAAACGTCGCGGTAATTTTAAAAGCGCGCACTGCATACCTGCCTTTCTCCAGCTTACATATCTTCGCCGTGTTCTGTATAACTTCCAGTTTATTCAAGTTCTCTCCATTGGCCAAATATAACGTCGTAGAGCAGGAATCTAAATGTGGAGCAACTATAGTTTTAAAATGAGCTCTGCGGTATTTCGATTTAGTTTATATCTTAGTCATCTAAGAAATTTACTTTTTGATACCTTCTTTAGCATTTAAAAATTTTCTGTGTCTTGTTTGATTTCATGTTTCGTTTAGACTTTTCAGAATTAACTTCTTCTTCAATGTTCGAAAACAGATTTGATGAAATTAATTATCTAGGGAAACGCAGTTACATATCAAACGAAATACAGGTAATTCAAAACAAGATAATCAAAAAAATGGAATGCAGTTCACACGCGGTAGAAGCGAAACCTTCACCCACACAATCTCAACCAATAGAAGCCTAGAAAAGTGAGCTCGTAATCAAATCGGCCAGTGCGGAAAGGTTTCATTCTATCTCATTCTCTCGAAGGTTAATCCTATAGATGTATGTGTTTGTCTCATTTTAGTGGCGTTTCCGTTTCGTCAAGTTTCAAATCACAACGGTGCTTAAGAAGTTTCACTACAAAAACTATTTCACTACAGATCCAAAACATCCACAAAAAATTATATACGGAAACAAAACTGTTAACACTAAGAAAGCTACATGATGCAATACAATACCCTCGCACGTACAAACACAGAATTCATTAAAACGTCCCAATTACTCACACACTTTACACGACAACACAATAACAATAACATACATTTAAACACCATACACACTATGGTAATAAATCCATTGGTTTCGATGGGGGACGACATTAAAAATGAAAGAAGTATGTGGAGATTTAAAGAAATATTATTAATTTTGTTCATAATCAGATATACTTTTCCGATAACCAAACATTTTTCTTTATCAGGAACAATATTGAACATTCGATAGCCCACTGACCTCGTTGTTGAATTGTGGTTATCCTCTAACTCCTACATTGAAGTGCCTCGTGGTTGGATAACGGATAGCTGAAATTTCATAATGGACTGCATTAGGCAAACAAAGCTACCAAATCAATTTTGACAAGAGCCGAAAGTTACTTACCGCGTGTATTTCTACCCATTTGTGTTTCAATAAACCACCATCGAGTTTTCGATGTTTATCTCATGGCTGTGGTACTTTAGAAGTTCATTAGTGCATTTAATGCGCCTCTATTTTGTGTTCTCCATTTTGTAAAAAATAGCTTTATTACAGATAAATAATTATCTCGTAACTACTTCACGTTTCGAAAGTTTCGCAATTTTCATTGTTCCTGTAAAAATTTTTGAATTTACTTATCGTATTGAAGTCCTATTTTAACTCAACCGTGTTGCATTTCATCTGTCTGATTTTTTTTGTTTTTGAATTTGTTTTTTACGTGTTGTGGCCTTGGCGGCCGGCGTATTCCAGCGGTAAGGCTCTTGACTCGCATTCCGAAGGTCGCGGGATCGAATCCCGGCGTGGAAAATAAATTTTGTATGATTAATTTGTGCCATTTCACAATTTATCATTTAAAATAATATATAGTACATTTGCGGCACGTTCCAGAGTGGAATATACTCTCAGTATCGCCCTGGTGTAAGACCACCATCAGAATTGAAACGTTGCTTGAAATGGCTTAAGCTGTGTTTGGTGACCAGGTCTGAATAGCCAGGTACTTCCCACCTTCCTCTTCTCCATCTCCTTCCCCTCCCCACTACCTTCAGCCTCACAACATACCCCAATTGGGGATGCCATGTCTCACTGGCTCCAGACGGGAGCAGATGGGACTCTTGTGCCGTATTCATATAAAAAATAATAAAAAAATAATATTCAAATGTTGGCCATTTTAATGATGTAGTAAATATTCCCTTTTCAAACGTGAAATCTTCTCATTTTTCTAGGACTTTCCAATTCGCATTTTTTTCAATATTATGTTACCTACCTGCCTGAAGAAAGTTTAAAATAAGAATTGTCATTGAGATAATGAAGTTTCTTTGGACAAATCATAAAATTTCTTGTTTGAAATGTAAAAAAATGTTGTATAAAATATATAGTTTATAATTAGGTAGGTAGGTATTTCAGTATCTACCCACACGCAAAGGCTATGATTTCACAGAAAATTTTGGTTCCGATTACTTATTAAATAAAAGAAAATCGGCAACATTGGGTTTTTTTAATGCGGGGTCCACTATTCATATACTACTGAATTATTAGCTAGAAAGAGATTTAAGGGTCCACTATTCGAATTTCGACCGATTTCTTAAATATCTCCCTTAAACATTTGAAGTTTTTAAGCTCTTAAAAAATATATGTTATTTTTGGAGATAATATCTAGATACGTTCCACGCCGAAACGCAAGTTATATGAAATTCCCTCGATAGAAAAAATCGCAAAGTATGCTCCGAAAATTATTTAAAACAAGTCTATTTCTATTATTTTACAAGTTATATTTGTGAAAAAATTCGCAATGTTTCTTTAAATGATACTTAAGATACGTTCCACGAGATTTTTGCTCTACTTTAAACGAGTCATGTTTTATTAAGCTTTTTCGCTATTTTCGCTGCGATTTTATCACTTAAAATATTATCGCGCTCTGTCGAACATTCGTAATTACACATCTCTCCATCTTCTTCTTTTTCAGCCGAATAGCGCCGCCATAGATATATTAAAATTTTCACTTTTTTAAATATCTTGATAATTTTGAATGCGGATTTTTCTCGGTAATCACTGTATAAATATTATGCTTGAATCTTCGATCAATATAATGCTTGGTCGATGGCTTGAATGCAATCCATTGCATTCCAAAAAAGTGTTCAGTTGACAGTATATTTAGCCATGTTGGTATATCTAATGATGGCTTGAGTTCTTGAGAAAACGAGTACCTAATGTTTATTTATTTATTTATTTATTCACGCCTTGAAGGCTTTTACATGTATTATATTATGTAGTTACATAAGTTATTATAATTACATAAGTAATGTGTTTAATAAAAGTTTAAAAAAATAGTATTTTTCTTCGATTTCTTTGTAATTATAAGTGTCGATTACCTCAGACTAACAGAATACAACAACTTTTTTTGACATGTGTTAGTATAAGCGGTACCCACCTATTATGATGAACTGGATTTTTCATAAACAAAATATTTCAGTTCTTTTTCGATTACACGAGTAGACAGTCTATCGGCATTCGTTGCACGTAGTACATGCATTTTCATTCCAAAGATTTATTTGAAATGTAATGCACATCGGTCAACAGTCGCGGTGGAGAGCTCGGGTCCGCGGAGCACATAGACTTGCAGGGTAATACATCAACGCCAAAGGATACGGATAACCATCACGTATCTGCCAGTATTGCAATAGGTACCGCGGGCAGAGGTCGCCAATGTAGTTTGCTGATTCCCTGGTGGTATTTTTGTCGTGCGTTTCACGTAAAATAAGTGTCATCTCATTTTTCATGCATGAGTCCCACTGTTTGGCTAGTGGTTTGCACCCGAGAGAAGGGAGGGGAACCAGAACTGAAGTTAGGGTAGAAATCAAGAATGGTTAAGGATAGTCATAATTAATCGCGAATAATCACGGATATTCAAGAATAATAACGACTGATCTAATCGCGAATAACCACGGATTTTTTAATAATTTCACTCATTAGCTATCTCATTTTGGGGATACTATGTGGAGGGTCTTTTTAGGAAAGGAAGGAGAGGAAGTTCTGGGAAAGAAAAAGATATCAGCGGTGGGGAAAAATCTGGGGATTGGTCTGTTCAGGAGTGACGGACGTATGAATCCATCCCTCCCACTGCGGTGGCAAGGCAACGTTCGGAGAGAGTCCTGCTGGAGATATCAACTCGACCAGTCTCTCTCTCGATTCGGCTGCCACAGTGTTGGTGGGCAGATATATCTGCCGCCAAGACCCGGACAAACATCACCACATGATACCGTACACCCCTGCTGTACAGATACCCGCCTCCCAAATAAATTAAGGACAATCATGGATAATCACGGAAAATAATAGATTGTCACGAATAAGAAACAAAAATTAAGGATATGTGTTTTAAAAAATATTAAATGATTTAGGTAAATATGTCTTCCACAATCATTAATATTATGTTTGTAATTAAATATGCATTGGTGTCTCCTCAAAAATACAAATCACAAATTGGTTTGCCAAATGTCAGTGTCTTGTATATGTTTGTATATTATAAGCACATATGACGATGTTAGATAACTCAAGCTAAATAAACGAATAAAGGGTGATCGAGGGCGTCTAAACAAACTATGCCTTAACTTGCCCAAACTTAGATAATCTACTTTAGAGAAAACTCTGCATTCTACAAATTCTTCGTGATATTTTTTTAATTTACTAAATTTGATGGATGGGGATTTGCTACACATAAGTACATACATAACCTTAATACGATTCAAAAAGGAATCATAAAGACCATATTGAAAGTACCCATTAGAACGCCTTCAATTGAAATTTTCAATAGCTTTGACGTACCAAATGTGCAACAAATATATGCAAAAATATATTATTAAAGCTTTTCAAAAATACTGAATCCTCCACTACACCGCGCATGTATAACACTAGGTCGAATAAAAATGATATAAAAAACATTCCAAGTTACAAAACCACATTCGGACAAAGAAACTACACATACTTTGCAACTAAACTTCATAACATCCTTCCTCAAGGCATAAAACTAATAAAACATTCTAATGTATACAAATCAAGAATAAAAATATGGCTGAAAGAGATCAATGAAAAAACCCTAATGGAAACACTAAAAACGACATAGAAGACAAATGAAATATATTTAAATAATTTTAGTCCCCCTCGGCACAACACCCCCTAGTGAGGAGGACTAAGAATTACAATATTTAACATTAAATTCGTCATTATATTTTGTACGTACAATTATTTTATATAGTTGCAAAGTAATAAAAAAAAAATTAAAAAATGTTCGGTTGAAATCATTTGAGTGTTTGGAAAAAAAAAATAAGTGGCATTTCTAAATCTTAATATCTTGTAGAGAAGTAAGCATACAATTATTTTGTACGATCCCAGCGGATAATTGGCGAAATCCTATTGACATTTGATATGTTAACTTATTTAATGTTCAATCCAATGAAGGAGAGCGATTTCAAACTTATTCATAGTAAAAGACTTTCAAAAACTTATTATTAATAAACATTTGAAAGCGCTTTTACTAGTAATTCAACCAATGTATAATCTACGGCGAGAAATTAATAATAATCTAAAAACGAATATTTCTAAAAACGCCTACATTTACTAAAACACAAACGAATATTTCTAAAAATGCCTAAATCTACAAAAGTGCGAGGGAATATTTCTAAAAAAGCCTAAATTTACTAAAGCACAAGGGAATATTTCTAAAAACGCCTGAATTTACTAAAGCCCAAGGGGATATTTCTAAAAACGCCTAAATTTACTAACGCACAAGGGAATATTTCTAAAAACGCCTAAATTTACTAACGCACAAGGGAATATTTCTAAAAATGACCAAAACTACAAAAGCACAAGGGAACAAGCAGTATGACGTATTGCCAGGGATTAGAAATGTTCTTTTTCTCTCCTGAAATACCCCATTCAGAATCAAAACGTGCTCAAAATAGCTTTAACCATTTAACCGTATTTGGTGACCAAAACTAAATAAGTACTTCCCCCTCCCTCCTCCTTTTATCTCTTTCCTCTCCCCACTACCTTCAACCTCACAGCATATCTTAATTATGGATGCCATAATCTCACTGACTCCACACGATTTTGAGCCGTTGGAAATCTTGTGCGAAATTTATATAAAAATAAATGTGCAAAATTATAGGTAGAGTAATAGGTTTAGTATATTTGAGTGTTAATTAGGACTTGCTTGAAATGGCTTTAACCGTGTTTGATGACCAGATCTGAACCAACCTTCCTCTTCTCCATCTCCATCATTTCCCAACATCCTTTATCCTCAAAACATACCTCAATAATTGGGAATGCACTAGTCCCACCGGCTATGGACGCAAATGCGGTATTCACAATAAAATATATTTTTTTTTGGTTTTAGCATTTCGCGTCACAAACAAATTACGAAGTGTCTTCTTCCTCTAGTGTTCTATCCGGGCAAAAGTTGACTATCAACAGGGAATTCTTCATCCTTCATGCTTTAGCCCAGTGCAACTCAGCGAACTGAACTCGTACCATTCCTGGTTTCGAGCGCAGGATTTTTTTTTTGTAAAACGTACATTTGCACACACATTTAATATATTGATTGTTCACTTGATTGCATCATCGAGTGAGAATTTTGCTAATATATTATATTATATAATTCATGTAGAAATTATTGTTAATTCAATACGTGTTTTATTTTTACACTTTTGTATTACCTACCTTGCTATGCAGCAAAATATTAGTCTAAAAACCATGATTTGTTTTCCCTGTCAATTCCTATAGAATGTACAATAGGTAGGTATTTCATGGTATTGGATATCGAGTATTGATAGGAAACTGCATTACACAGAATGAGTTATACGGGAAAAACTGGAATGAAAATGGTATTGGTATTAACGATTTGTTTGTTCTTTCGATATTAAATGTTTCTGCGCTTGTTTTCCGTGGCTTCTGCCTTTCTTCCTTGAAGTAACTAACATTCTTTGTGAAGTTTCAAAACAAAGAATGATATGTTTTGAAACGCGAACGCTGGAGAAAATCTTCAAGTAATAATGTTCAGACAATAATCTGGCAAAGCCTTTTGAGGGCATCAGATAATAAAACTTCCAACTGAAAAATGTTAAATTGTCTCATGAGACATGATTTAACACTCTCATGGGAATTAATTGCACTTGCAAAAATTATTGCATTTCTTGTAAAATTTGTTAACCACTTTATTTATTACACTTTGAAAAGTAATGGAACTTAAATTAGAACCATAATTTTTTTTAACACCAGTTTATTTTTGATTTCTTTATTCCTTCATCCCAACACAAGCAACATTTTCGGCTTTCTGTGGTGGTGGTAGGGGATTTTCGAACATTGTTGAGTTATTAGTAACCCGGGAATGTTTGTCTTTCTTTCAAAAAAACATAAAAAAATTGTGAAGACCTTTTTCTTACAAATCCGTATACACTTTCAGGGATTTTCTGTTGGCTTTAGCCATTATCTGACAAAAAGTATTTGAAAATGAGAATTGTGATGGTTTTCCTTTCCACTGTAGGCGTAGGCATAACCTTGATAAAAGATACAAGTCTGACGTCATTAGTCATTAGGATATATGTATATTAGGATGTACGTATATTTATGTTTATCTTTTAGTACAGCGTGGGCCGGGAAAACTTGAGCACACTAGTTCCGCAAAAGATTTGCAGGAGATTATGTTCCCGGGCACTCAACCTGATGTTTCACGAGACATGTAAATAATAAGCATGAAATAATAATAATATGTAAGCTTTCCTGCTGACATTTCGCCAAAGCTTACTCGTTTTTAATATCCGAAGCTCAGGGTGAACCGAGTACCTATACAGTAACGGGTGGCTTCCAAAGCACGACATGTGACATTCTATTTAAACACCGAAAGCTTTATTCCAAAATATACTCAGTGTTCATAATGAAAATGTACACACTGCATAAAATAAATACGCCTCACTGGAGGCTGTAGGTGGGAGGACCGCGGCGGGTGACCTATTTATTAGAATCGTATCCACAAATCTCTCGTAATTACAAATGGCGAGATTTTAAAATGTTAGGGTCTGTGGTTTATTTTTGTAAAAATTCAGCATTGCCATTTTTATTTTCTTTCAACCGCATAAAAACATCAAGAGAAACTATCCATCATATGAGAACATGCAGACATCAAGAGAGAAAACAGAGGTTAAAATATAGGTCGGTTTAGATACTTGATTTTTTTATATTTTCGTAATCCATTTAAAGCAATACGAGTACGAGTATCTATTCTGAGCGGTTCAGCGACTTTTCGTCCCGCAACAAAATATCCCTGACAAAATATCCTCCGACAAAATATCCCACGGACAAAACATCCCACAAAAAAATATCTACTAAAACCTAACCAAACCTAACCTAACAAAAAAATGGGACAAAAATATTACTGACATTCTGTAAAGACAATAAATTATTTATCTGTTTTATTTTTGTACCATTTTACTATTTTTGAACAATTTGTTATCTCTATTATTTTTGTCACATTTTACTATTTTTTAACAATAATTTTTTGTCTTGACAGGATGCCTGTATTATTTTTGTCCCATTTTTTGTTAGGTTAGGTTAGTTTAAGTTTTAGAAGATATTTTGTTGGGGTATGTTTAGTCCGTTGGATGATTTGTCGAAGGATATTTTGTTGGGGATATTTTGTCGCGGGATGAAAACACGCATTACCATCCTGAGCGATACAAGAATTTCTAATAGAATATTTGGGGGGTTTTAAATTCACGATCTTAAGGCTTCAACGATTAGGTCATCAATAGATTTACTATCAAAACCTGCATATGGCTATCTTAGTCCCAAATCAACATCAGTTTTAAAGTAATGAAACTTGTGTATAAATGTTAGAGTGGATAAGATATGAAAAATGAGAAAGCTTAAGCGAAATTTTAAATTTCTAGCTTGCGGCTTAAACGAAAATTTCAAGAATCTTTTTGAAACAAAAAAGTTTGAAAAAAGATAACGAATTCAAACTACTCGTATAAAATCTGAAATATTTTATACATTTTTATCCGACACGAAACGCTGCGGAATCATTTAACGTGTATGGAAGCTTTTTCATGGAGAGAAATTGACTTATATTAGTCCACTTTTTTCTCCCAACACAATCGTAAAAGGGAAATTGTCTTTGTTCAAACTCCTGGTTTTTGCTACCTGAATCCAGTCTGTAGCGATTTACGGCTAAATAAAATGCTAAATTATTCAAAAGGCATAAGATTTGAAAGTATAATAT
Source organism: Glyphotaelius pellucidus (assembly GCA_936435175.1). Lineage (NCBI taxonomy): Eukaryota > Metazoa > Arthropoda > Insecta > Trichoptera > Limnephilidae > Glyphotaelius > Glyphotaelius pellucidus. The sequence goes on along the minus strand of OW386545.1, from coordinate 9,601,308 downwards.
CATTTTTCTTCATCTTTTTCTGCCGCCGCCTGAAGTGTTTTGTCAAAGGAATTCAAGACGACTACAATGCTTTATTGGTACCGGGACAATGTTGAGCTTTCTTATTTGGCTTTGAATGCTTTGAGATCAGAAGGCAATTTTTTGAATTGCTCGAAAGCGGTCTCAGTTTTATTTTAAACGCAGATTTGTTAGTGTAAAATGAAATGAGTCGATGTCTAAAGATTATTTTTTTCTGGTAACACTAAAATAAAAATATTTTACATTTAGAAATGCTTACCGCACAATACAAGAACGATAAAATATACGCTTCGATACATGATTGTAGGGGTGACTTACGTCTCAGAATAGACTGGTCAGATCTCTTTTTTTTCTACATATTTGAATGGGATGACCTTCCTTGTCTAGAAGTCATTGGAAAATACTTTATCTTCTTTACATTTTTTCAACAATTTAATCAAACAATATTTTTGAACCATCCAATAAGAAGTATTGAATGAAACCTATAACCATATGTAGAGGTAGGTCATTACTTTATTTTCAGTTTATATTTGACAAAGGAACGGTGGTGCCTTAACTTTTTTGGCCCATTTTTAATGCATATTTATGTTTCTTTTTTATATTGTACACAACAGACATTAAAATAAACAATGAATATCAACAATCCAATAACGGTGCAGTATAACAATAATTATATAATTATATAACAATAATTACGTACAAGAGAAAAATAAGGTGTGAATCAAGTGAAACAAAAACAATAATTAATTTAAGGCTTTCTGAAAGAGGGAAGTAAATAATACAGAGGTACAAGATTAAATAATAATAAATAATACAAGATTACAAGACATTCATTTTGGGAGGAGAATGGGTACCGCCGCCCCTTCCAACCAACACCCTTGCCATACATCACCTCAAGTGGTTTGGGGCCAGGTTTGGTGACTTAGCAGGGGTTTAAGAGGTGAAGTTTGTCAAGGTCTTATCGGTGGTTGCGTCTGCCCGCTTACTGCGTGGCGGGTCGGATCGGGAGATTTGATTGAGCGAGGTCATCTAACCTCTCCACACACCGCCTTGCACTACGATTTCACATGTCCGATTCACATGTCCGTCACTCCTCAGATTCCTACCCACCCTTCATGCCTTTTTCCTTTCCAGAACGTTCTCCCCACCTTTTCCTAAAAAAAACCCTCAGCTAAGCATCCCCAAAGATGACGTAGGTCCCGAGGGAAGTTATTTTCCTCAAGGCCTCCTGTGAGTTAGGTATAAGTAAGCGATTGACACAAATTCATAAATATAAAGTATAATGAATAATGATTTTTCACAAAGTGTATTAATATTAAAAGACGGCCCCAAGCTTCTTTCATCATAAACTCAGTAGCCATTGGAATTTAGAGTCCATTTTACAATATTCACCCCTATTTGTCGACACAATGCTTAGGTTTAACAGTAAAATGCATTATTCTTAAGGGTCTACTATTCGTATTTCGACCGATTTCTTACATATCTCCCTTAAACATTTGAAGTTTTTAAGCTCTTAAAAAAATATATGTTATTTTTGAAGATAATATCTAGATACGTTCTACGCCGAAACGCAAATTATATGAAATTCCCTCGATAGAAAAAAATCGCAAAGTATGCTCCGAAAACTATTTTAACAAGTCTATTTCTTTTATTTTACAAGTTATATTTGTGAAAAAATTCACAATGTTTCTTTGAACGATACTTAAGATACGTTTCACGAGATTTTTGCTCTATTTTAAACGAGTCATGTTTTATTAAGCTTTTTCGCAATTTTCGCTGCTATTCTACGACTAACCATATTAGCGCGCTCTGTCCAACACTCGTAATTACATATCTCTCCATCTTCTTCTTTTTCAGCGCTGTGTTCACGAATAGTAGACCCTTAAATAAAAAATAAACTAAAAATATTACCTCAAGTTACCACAGATAACATACAAAAGTATCACATTTACAACAACGATTTTTTTTTTAATTTCCGGACACCCTCACAAACCACGTAGTTTTTCCATCTGTCGGATTTAAAACGATATTTTGTAAATGAAAATGGTTTTGATGTTCAATATTATGAAGCAAATATTTCATCTGAAAACTGTTGCAAAAGTGAACATTTTGACACTATTCACAGCGGGGGCTTGTCTCGCCTTATTTCCGATTTTGCGATTATCCAGGACAAAATCTGCAAGCTTTTATTTTTTTCATCCAAATATCAGCTTGTTGAATGAAAAATGCTGTTTGGAGAAAAGTTTTTGGCGTCGAATATTACTAATACTTTTTAATCCCAAATATTTGTATAGGAAAGAGAAGTAAGAGATTTTGTTCGGAAATATCGAAAAATACGTCAATAACTAACCGACACGCTACATTCCTGCAGAATTACGCAGAGGAAATGAACGCCTTTCTTGACACTCACTTCTTGCTTCACTTATTTACCTCTTACTAATTCTTTCGTTTTACTAAAAGACTCTTCTTGAGTTTTTGATTCCCTTTTTCGGGACTTCTTCCTTGACATGACTTTATCAAATTAAATTAACATCAAACTATTCAAAAAAAATAGCAAGATCAAGTTCAATAGATAATAAAACATACAAATTCTTAAGGCAGTATACTAGTCTAGAAAAAAAAAACAATTTTTTTACTTCGTATTTCCAGAGTTTTAATATATTCAAAAATATCTCCTTAAAAGGATTTTTCGAAATTCGCATTATTTTAAAAGTTGTAACCATTTTAATGTCACGGTTTGGACGGAATCTAACCAGAATCTAAATAGAACAAAATTTTAAACGCATTTTTCTCAAAACTATTTTTTTCGAGACGGTTGACACGATATCTCAAGTTATTTGGTGTGAGCCTTCTCTATACTTCACTCTATTGCACTAGCTAAAACTACAACAAAATTTCAATTTTTAATATTTAAAAAAAAAATTCTTTTATTTCAGACAACCGCCATTTTGCGAAAAAAAATTATATTACTTTTCCTTAGTTCGGGCTGTAGCCGCATTTGTTTGGTTTAAGAATTAATTTGTTTTTTTTAAAATGAGTTTGATGGATGATTTGATTTTTTGAGTTTGATTTTTTTGGTGGATGAGTTTGTGTATTTGGGAAGTATGTTTACGAGAGATGGGAAGACTGATAGAGATATCGAAAGAAGGGTAAATGTCGGTAACTCCATTAATGGAGGTCTGAACGCCGTTGGCAGCAACAAAAAATTGTCAAAAGAAGCGAAGCTAGCCGTCCATAATGGAGTGCTGGTACCTACCCTGATGTATGGCAGTGAGGCATGGAACTGGCAGAGAAAGGATGAAAGTAGACTGAATGCTGTAGAAATGAGATCCCTGAGACGTATGTGTGGTAAAACCATGTATGATCGTGTGAGAAATGTGGAGATCCGCAAAGAATGCAAGGCTGATGTAAGCGTAATGAATAAGATTAAGAAAGGGACGCTCAGATGGTTTGGGCATGTAGAGCGAATGAATGAGGAAAGGAGTGTAAGGAGAATATATGACGCAAATGTGAATGGTAGACGAAGTCGGGGACGCCCGAGGAAGACATGGCACGACCAAGTGAATCAGATACTTGAGTCGGGCGATGTCAAGAGTCAGAATAACAGAAGAGCATGTATGAGACGATGTATGAATGTGAACGAAGCAAGGAGTGTGTGCCAAGATCGAGTTGTTTGGCGGTCCGTCCTCTCTGCCTACCCCTGCGGGGAAACGGCGTGATGGTTAGTTAGTTAGTTAGTTGTTTTTTTTTTTAGATTACTATAAGGGTTGCGATCGTGTCAACCAGGGCGCGCCATTTTTTTAAACCATCCACTTCAACTCCCTGTAACTTTTGGAATTTTTAATTTTTTCGTTCGATTTTTTTTTTAAATAAATATTATTTTTATTAACTTATTATCCTGACGAAGAAAACATAGTTTTCGAAACATGTTGATATTGTTAATTAAATAGTGGTTGTTACACAAAGTTATTTGTTTTTCATTAAATTAATGATGACGCCACAAATTAAATTTGCCTATTTTGAAGAAATAATTAAATATTATTAAATAATAAAATAAAAAATAAAAAATAATTAAAATAAATAATTAAATATTATTATTTTCATTAAATATTATTTTGTTTAATTAATATTTGGTAAAGTAATGGCTGGTAAAAACATTATTTGTTTTTTTATTGCACCTGAAAAAACACCTACACTTCATGCTTCTAGACTAGAATACCCCCTTAAGTACGTAACCTACCTACCAAATTATAAAAATCGTCAAAAAAAATTTTTTTACCATCCCATGAAACTACCATTACTTTTATTTCGAGAAGTAATGTTAGATTTGAGGAAAAATGAAACTTGCTTATACATAATTTATTAGGGTATAAGTGCCTGAGCCCTGATACACTAAATTATGAAAGTTACGTGTCTTATGTACGTATACGTAGGTACTGAAATCAAGTAAATAATGTATTGTACTTACCGTAAATTCGAAAGCGTTATATTTATAGTTTTGCCAAAGTGGTTAGAGGTAAGCTCTTAACTGAAACTGAAATTTACTGACACGGTCATAAAGTGCGGCCTAAGTGCGTAGCTACTCTAATAAGAATCATATATTTTGTCTACATCGACAAAGGTTAATACCAGTGGCTTGCTCCCATTATATCCAGGAATAATAATAATGTTATGTCGTGCTAGATCAGAGATCTGTTCTCTATAATTCATCTTAAATGTGTTCACCAAAATTGAACTGTATATTTAGAAAAAACAATGTTATATATTATCAATTTATTGGTTTACTTTAACGCTCAATAGTCATATGTACTAATACCTATTGGTTGGTCTATTTACACAATACACCTCTCAATTTACACACACCTACATTTTTACACATCATATCGTGAACCTCTGTACTTGGGAGCTAATATTGTTAAATATTCCTAAACACATTCCTACCCTGCTCCTGTGTGTACTTGTCATGCACCGCATTGCCGGTCATCAATTGATTCTCGCCTAACAACCTTAAAAAAAATATTATACCGCTGAATTAAATCAAATTCGCTAGTAAACGCAGTGCAATGTAAAGCAGCCAGAAAGGAACAATTCATAAATTGCTGTACTTAGGTACTTGGAAGCTTTAACTCCACGAATTTCGGATCGATCTTATCTTTAAATATATATTAACATGTCAGAATCAATGATCGGTAGATTGTCGAACTGAGATCGGTATATTCGGTATTCAATTTCTGACATGGTTTGTAGTTTTTTAAACAGATCTAGTATTATTATTATTTAGAATTATTATTTTGTATATTATGGTCACTTACTTAAACTAAAAAGATAGCATATTCATAGCAAAATAGCAACCAAAACTGTTTGGCGCGGTTTGGCTTATACCTGCGTATACCTTTCTCATCATAAACAAACCATCTCTCATGTAATAGAAAGAGATGCACCATAGACATTCCAATGACCATACAAACATCAGATACGGGTGACGTCAGAATTCTTGGACCAATCATGACGCGTTTGGGGTTTAAAGCTTTTTAATCATTTTTTAAGAAAGTTTAATTAATTCTAAGAATAATAATATAGAAATATATTTATATATATAGAATCGATATTTTTTTATCTACATGAACATATTTTTTATAAGTCAAAATATTTTTCACTCAACTTCCCTATTCTACAAGACCCGCCGTAATTCCTATTGCTTTCCTCGCCTGTCTGTGGTGTATTTCTTCTTAGTAAGGTGGTTACAAATTCCTAACACATATTATACAATGTCCTTCGAACACATAAAGAATTACACTAAATTACACAATTTTATGGTCCTCCAGGCCGGATATAATACCTTTTAATATCTCTAAAAACATAAGAGTGTTATTACAATTACCCGCGTACAATTTCATTTCTACCCGCATCCGCATCTTTACGAATAATTTCTTATTTTATTTATCTATCTACATATACTGCCGTCTTAAACAAAAATCAACTATAAATTTTCAATCATCACATTATGGCGTAATTTTATTTATTTTGGTAACTGATGTCATTTTTCTTTTTAAAATCATTAATTCCCTTATTGACAGCCCTGAATTCACGCACATTCTTAAATTTATTATTGTAATATTAACGTGGTGTGGTTGATAGTCCGGTAGATACAATGCTTGGCCAACAGTCGGAAGGATCAAGTTCGAATCTCACAGCGCGTATCCACTCATATAAATAAATACCTAGGTACTCATTTTTCAGAACAAGTTAGTAACATAATGGTCAATTTAATTTTTTTATTTATGTCCACCATTGCCACCTTCTGTCAAACCGTCATATTTGTTAATCTTATATTTCAAATTTTAGAATTAACAATATTATCTTCAACTAATTTTTTTCCATATTATAGGCAACTACCCTTTTCATTGGAAACAATCATTCTAATAATTCGATATAATTGGTATTATATGGAATTGGTAAACGCGCACGTCCCGGTTAGACGAGGAGTACTAGGGTTGCAACCATTATCTTTTTCTGTGTCTTTTCTTTCATATATTCGTTTAAATTATTATTGTTTTCTTCTTCTTCAATGATATCAACAGTACATCAACAAGATATCAACAGTATTACTGACACACCTGCTTTGGTACAACTCATCCAATTTAACATCCCTTCCCATAGACTCCGAAATAATGAATTGCTGTTCCTCAATCAACATTCTACCAATTTTGGATATCATTCTCCTTTATCCAGAATGTGGAGACTTGTTAACGCAAGTCAAAGCATTGAATTTTTTGGTGTGAGCCTAAATGACTTTCGGCAGTCGATATGTGTAATTTTAAAGTCTTTTAAACCCATCTTCAAGCTTTGACTTGTACTTGTCTTCTATATGTTCTTTTATGTTACAAAATATCTTGGCCTTTTCATTGATTCACAACTCACATGGAATCACCAATTTAAACATGTTCTATCCAAAATTACTCCTATAACTGGTGTTTTATATAGACTTCGCGGGTTACTTCCTCCCTCTCTATTAAAATCGATTTACCATGCTATGATTCACTCACATCTAATATATCTCGCCGGAATCTGGGGATTTGCTACAAAAAAAAAGATTTCAGAAGTCCAAGTCGTCCAAAATAGAGCCCTGCGAAATATTTTCAGTCTACCTTGGGACACACATGTCAAAGACATCTACAGAAACACCCAAATACTTCCTTTTAATACCATTCCCACTTTTGAAATAACTAAAACTATATTACAAGTAATTCAACACTCGGCACATTCCAACACTACACTCTATTACAATTGCGACGTACACCAACACAACACAAGAAATCACAACAAACTTCATATACCAAAAATCAAATCAACAAAATATGGACTAAGATCCCTAGAATACATAGCTCACACAAAATATAATCAACTACCCAACGAGATCAAACGTGCAAGTCAATGTAAAAAGACCTAAACTAACATGCTCAAACTTCATCTTATTAATGACTATCTGAAATAATAATGTTGTGTATGTCCCCATCATATGTCCATTTAATACATACAGCTATATGTTTCATGTAATGCGTATCATTCCCGCAATGAGTTTATTAACTCCTGGGAGTACAATGCTTTATATAATATACTATATTCTGTATTGTATACTTTTGATAAATAAATAAAATAAAATAAATATATGATAATTTGTCAATGCTCTTTATTTATATGTACTTTCCTTTCATTTTCATCCCTTCTTTTTATATTCGTATTAATGTTGTATTATAAATGGACTATTTGTCCGTAAATAAATAAATAAATATATTAAGATTTTGTTTAAATTAATCTACTTTACGCAAGATACCAATGAACATTTTTTGTGAATTGCCTTGAATTGACGAAATTTTACCATTTACGATAGTGATTTGCATTCGAGTATCTAATAAAATCTAGAAAAGGAGAACTGCGGCATGCCACCGGTTACTTACCTATTAAAGCCATACCTCTAACAGTTCCATTGCAACGTCTCCCTCTCTCATAAAATAAGCATTCAACAGAAAGTGAGCTTCATAACAGAATTTTCAGCGATTGGATTTTCACTTACATAGGTAAAACTAACCTCTACTTATAACAGACCGCTTATGGCTTCATTGGAAACTCTCCCTCTTCTCTTGCACGGCGAATGCAACAGAGAGAGAGCTGCACAAGAGAGCTTTTAGCAGCAAGACCATTCCCACTTAGTACTAGTAGAACGCAGGCGATTGTTACTCCACACGTACGATAAATTTATCCGCTAAGTCACGTCTTTGGAATAATTTAGATTGGCAAAGCTTACCACTTACTTTGCGCCCTTAATGTCCCCATAAGCTGAGATAAGGCTCCGTATTGAGCAGAACTTAACGTGCTAAATTGTATGGAATATCATTTGATGCCATTTCTCTGAACATTACGATTTTTAAGTGGCACTTCCTTATCCCTTAACAAGAATTACCGGATTATGTTTGTGCAGTTGAATCCATCCCCTATTTCTTTATTCAGTCAAATTGAGGAACATTTTTGACTTAATTCGCCCCCCTTTCCATGTTTTTGAAAGAGATAAGTTTATTTTAACGCCGTTCGGATAGACTCAATTTACGGAGAGAGATGATGATTATTATTAATCCCATTTTTTCCAAGCATTTTTTTGTTCTTATGCATACATCCGTAATATAGGCATGTAAGTGTAAAAAACAAGGCATAATGTTAACGCACATTTGAAAATAGAGTGTAAACGCGTGATTATTTTTTTAGGTAGTTACTAAAACATTTTTATCGTACAGAGTCCCAAACTGCTCGGAGCCAATGAGGAAATGGCATCCCCAATAGTTTCGTTAGTTTGTTTTTTTTTTCGACACAGGAGTTTTTTTCGACACAAAAATCCCTCAAGGAAAAAATCCCTCGTGTCATCTTTGGGAATTCTGTGTGAGAGGTATTTTAAGGGAAAGGAAGGAAAGGAAGTTCTGGCAAGGAAAAAGGCATGAGGGGTGAAAGTTGAGTAGGAATCTGAGGGTCGATGTGTGCAGGAGTGATGAAAGTATGAATCCATCCCTCTCATTGCGGTTCAAGGCGAAGGGTTGAGAGAGTCCTGTTGAAGAGATCAAAAGTCTCCCTCAACCAGTTGAGTCTTTTCCAGTCGGCCCGTCACGCAATCTGCTGCCAAGACCAGACTCAGACTCGAGAAGTCAAAAGGCCTCTCCCAACCAGTCTCTCTCGATCCGATCCACCATGCAGTAGGTGGGCAAACGCGTCCGCCACCAAGACGTAGACAAACCTCACCCCATGAACCTGGGCACTCCTGCTACGTCACTAAACGTAGTCAATCGCTTGGGGTGACCTATGGTAGAGGTGTTGGTTATCAAATAAATGGTTCTCGTGGCAGCGGTACCCATACCCGACTACCAAATTGCGTAGTAAAAAACGGCATGCTAAAATAAATAATATTTGAGCACACTGGGTTTCGAACACTACTCTGAATCCTGGTTCAAGGATATTAACCAATCGGCCACGGATTTCATCAGAACACACATTGCCAAAATTTTTTTATATCTTATTTTTATTTTTAATTATGATTTATTTTTCGTCATATTACTAATCTTTCTCGTAAATCGACAGTTTAGGTACATATTTTAATCGAATTGTTAACAAAATTGAAAATTTTAATGCAAATACGATGTCTATTTACAATTTACCTTATTTTGTACAAATGCATAAACGAACGAGCAAATAAATGAAACAGTTGAAACGAGTTCATGGAATTGGAGTTATAATTATTTAATTATTATTGACATATTAAACTATTGATAGCTATTGACTACCTGATGCGAACAAAAAACATTACCTGCTGGCCTGATGAAAATCACAAATTGCAAGCTAATAACCATAATAGTTTTTATTACGGGAACTGTGGTAGTGCAATTCCACACATTTCACGAATTTCGAATATTTATGTACTCGTATACCATATTATCCATGTTGTAATGAACAAAGAACCATTGATTTTATTAATGAGGTCTGAACATTATTAAAACAACTTATTTTATATTTATACAGTATATATTTTATGCAGTATATATTTATGCAGTATATATTTATGCAGTATATTTTTAATGCAGTATATTTTTTTAAATTAGCAGTTCTGTGAACCGTCTAAAATAGTATATTTTTAATTCTCTCTTATTATAAATCAAAACCAAAATTTTTCCTCTGAAATCTTAGTAGGTAAATTGTAGGTACTTACATAACTACCTACTAAATTAATAAACACGACGATTTCAAAATGAAAAAATAATCTTCTTAAAATTTTTCTCGCACCTACATCCCTTCTCCTATCCCTTCACCTAAACAACATACCACAATTAGGTATGCCATAATCCCACTGGTTCCGGCCAGTTTGGACTCTTGAGCGGAAACCACGTAAAATATACTAAGGTATACTTAATAAATATACTCGCTAAACTTAAATGCCGACCCGAACTTGATATGATCCATTTTCGCGCAGGTACAAACACTTTACTGTCTTTAATGACCGTTAGAGAAAGAGACCCTTTCTCTTTCGCATCTCTTATGTATAAAACATGTGCGGCAGAGAAAGACGTTGGCGGGGAGGCATGCCGTTTTACGGAGCTTAAACTCGGCTATTTGGACGATTTCTGTATTAACGTTAGGTAGGTATTAAAGTTTGGCGTGTGCTATATTATTTTTTTTTAGTATTAGGAGTATTTACAGGCAAAAAAAAATAATGTTCTAATGAAGTATGTATACAATGATAAAAGACTTGTGAAATAAATATACAAACATTATTTTACATAGGAATACAATTTAGAAAAAAATAGTTAAGTATTGAAAAACAATAACAATAATATATATTTTTTCTTGTATTAAATATTATATAATGTAAGGGTAAATTAAGGGTACAATATATCAGTATCCAATTTTAGGGACTTAATTGTTCATATTTCAATATGTCGGTTCAATGTATCAATCTTTGTACCATTTTGAAAGGATTTAAAATATTACATATGTTCCACCCCAGCCTATAATACCGTATTGAAATACAGATTGAACAATTGCATATGAACATTATTTTGCTTACACATGAAATATATTAAAAATAGTATAAAAAGCTTTGACGGGTCCCCTTCATAACAATAGTAGTGCGACTAGACTAGACTGGAGCGCGAACAAAGGGCGTTATCTCGCGGGTCTCAGGTCGGGTCATTTATCAGGAACAATTTCGCGCTTGTAAATTCGGATGAGAATGTTTGATGGATTAGATTTCTGCGTACTCCAAAATTCCACCCGTGGATTTCCGAATAAATTCAGATTTTATGAAAACAGAAATGATGAAAGGGCGGTTAGAAGATTTGTTATAGGATATAACATTATTATAAAGCAGACTTTCATTCGGTTTTAGCCTTGCAGGAGGATATTCTGAGCATTACTTCTTGTAGGTATCATTTATATATCGTAATTAAAATAATTATATCATATTTTTTTTGTTTCAAAAGTATGTTAAATTCAGACTCATTCATTGATTTTTTGTAACGTCTTCACCTTTATTCTGCTAATATACATCGCGTGATGGTGATGTATGAATATCAGCAGAAGTTGTACCTGGATTTATTTATATTTAAAAAAAACTTTTCATAAAATATTTTTATATATATTTTTACACACAAGAAAAATAATTCCCCTCAGGGCCTATGTCATCTTTGGGGTTGTTTTTTGGAGGAGATTTTTAGGAAAAGGACATGAAGTTTCGAGAAGGAAAAAGATATGAGGCGTTGGAAGGAATCTGGAGATCAGTGTGTCCAAGAGTGACGGACGTATAAATTCATCCCTCCCACTGCGGTCCTGCTGGAGAAATCAAAACCTATGTCATCTTTGGGGTTGTTTTTTGGAGGAGATTTTTAGGAAAAGGACATGAAGTTTCGAGAAGGAAAAAGATATGAGGCGTTGGAAGGAATCTGGAGATCAGTGTGTCCAAGAGTGACGTACGTATAAATTCATCCCTCCCACTGCGGTCCTGCTGGAGAAATCAAAAGTCTCCTCAACCAGTTGAGTCTTTCCCGGTCGGCCCGCCACGCAATCCGCCGCCTAGATCCAGAGAAATCTCACCCCATGAACTCGGGCATCTCTGGAAAGTCACCAAACTAGTAGCGAACCACTTCGATTGACCTATGGCAGAGGTGTTGGTTACCGGGGTAGCGGTACCCGTCTCCCAAATTGTCAACATTACTCTTCATCCATCCACCGCAATCTCCCTCATCTCTATGATCTAACACAAACACGCGTTGGCGGGATGCAAATCCGATGCAGATGTCAGATCCACATTTGTAATGAAAAATGGGATATATTTATTTTCCTGCCGAGATAATTCCACGACGCATATTTCTCGCTACGTTCTGCCGGCGAATGGTAATTTTTTATTACTTTTTCCGTGATGTTGTTATTCCGAGTTTTCTGAATTTATTAAAACTAATGCTCTCGTCAGATCAAAAACCGCCCGGCGTTTTTTCTAGCTGAAACCTATTAAAAAGGTATCATACCAACCTTTTCGACCATTGGCGACATTTTTAGGGTCTGTAAGTTTAGGGCATTAAAAGGGTTCCTGAGTTATTTATTTTAATTATTTAGTTTGATATTTTTCTACAACTTCTTTTAGGCAACAAAGTAAAGTTGACTGGTTTAAAATTGTACCACATTACGTGTGCGTACTTAGCGTTGGGTAAAAGTATAGACATTATACTTCTACCCAAAAGTTCATAGAAAATGCTTTTAACAGGGTTAGCTCATCGAGGGGGTGGAGCGGTGATTGGTTAAAATTCGTGACTTAACTTAAAGTCCGTGTTCCACTGGGAGATTTGAATTAACTGCAATACAAGTGGCAGTAATTTACTTCAAGCTGCATCACGCGTTCGAAATTTCGAAAGCGACCCGACGAGTTTTTTTCGAAAAATGACCGTATGAGCTATCCTTGATAAACGCATTTTCTATGAACCTTGCTGTCTACCTATCTGGGAAAAGAGATCAAGAAATGCACATTTCTGTTTTACGAATGCGTAGATTGGATCGTCAAATAAATTTAGGATGCGAGAATGTCACATGTGTAAATGGGTGACCTGACAGTTGATCTCCCGACAGTTGGTTCCCGAATTAATTATTTTGATAGAAATATAATTTTCGTTCATTACTTTCCAATTTCAAAGCTAAAATCAACTTACCTTCGAAATACCTTCAACAAGTTGGTACGGATATCAAATTATTTTATTTACGGAGCAGATTTTTTTTAAACTTTTACGCTTTTATAACTGTGTACGGAGTGTAAAGGGTCTTACTTGACTTACTTTAAAGGCTTGTTCAGACTAAGCTAGTAGTTTAGTCGAGTCGCGAGTAACTCGCCGCTTGACTCGCCGAAAATCGTTCGCATTACTTTCAAGTAGAGTACATTATTGCCCGCCGCCAGTTGCAAGATGACGGCGGTTGACGGGCTGCTACAAAGCAAAGTAAATACGCTAATTAAGCATATTGTAATGCTTAGAAGAGGAGAAATTTTAGAAGAGTTGGAAGAATAAATTAGTAAAATGAAAATCAATAAACTTTAGAGACGAAAAGAGATTAATAGCAGCATTAGTAAATAATTTTAGAGTTGCATCTTCGCTCCAATGCCACGATATTCCCGCGCGTCTACAAACTAACTCTGCTACAACGGCAGGTTTGCGCGTGTTAGTGCGCAAGTCCGCGTGGAGCGCTACTCGCCGAAAAATTAGAACGAAATGGATTGAATCGACTAAAGAGCTGACTAACCCACTCTACTAAAATTATGGTATTCGGACGCGTTTAGTCACTATTATACTCACCACTCGACTAAAATACTCTACCAATGCGAACGGGTCATACATAACCTGTGATTCCTGATATAATTTAGAGTAAAAAATGTAAATAAAATTTTGATCTTTTGTGAATTTTTATTTTTTTTTAGCTAAGACTTGAACTACTTGAATAAAAAATAAAAAAATAAAAAAAAACTTCAAAAATGTCGCCGGAGACAAAAATTTCGTTAATAGTTTTTATTCCAATAAATGTCAGAAATCATCGGTTAAAGTAAGTCAAGAACGTATCTTAATACCCTGTTTAGACAAGTAGTTTTATCCTTGATGCATTTAAAAAAAATACGTTATATATTTTCGTTATTCGGCGGCACATCTCTCTACACACCCTTTCGAGTACACTTATGTATATAATATGTAAGTAATTATACCGTATTTTCCCTAAACCGACTGCGAGTTGTATATAAGAATGCCGGCCGCTGACTTTGGTGGATCAACTGTCATGTGTAAATGTATCCCAGAAAGACATGACATGGCACCAACAAATATATAAAATACAGAGTAACATCCCGTCGGCAGTCCACAAAAAGCAATAATTTTGGTGTGCGGTGTTCCATTCGTTTGTTCCAACGCCCACGGGAGTCGGCATGAAGGTTTGTTATCTAATTAATAATTACAAGGCACTTGGTAAAATAGATTTTTTTTGCTAGAAGGATAAGATTGAAAGCAAAATTATTCAACTTGTTCAGGTAGAATAATTATAATCATACATTTTACTTTTCTTTCAAATTTTTTTTATATCCATAAAGATTTTCCCGGAATTTGTAAGGCGCACCAAGTACTGGAAATCTTCGTTCAAAGCATTGAATTTGGAAAATACGTTTTTTACCTCGGTAAAATGTTATTATTTAGGTTTTCTTTTAAATCATAGCTCTCTGAAAATAAAGCCTCTGTCATCACAGGATGGAGGAATACCTAGAAATACCGCGTAAAACATGAGAGATTATCTCGAAACATGAAGCATAAAGCATTATTTTATTTTTTTTTATAAAAGAAAGACAAACATTCCCGGGTTACGAATAACCTAACAATGTTTGAAAATCTCCTATTACGACCACAGTAAGCCGAAAATGTTGTTTGAGTCGTGATGGAGGACATAGCCAGCCGAGGAATCGAACACGCGACGCCCTGACTGGGAGGGGATGTGGGTATCGCCGCCTGGGGAACCATTTATTGAATAATCAATACCCGTGCTACAGGTCTCCCAAGTGGTTCTTTACGTTTGACGACTTAGAAGGGGTGATCAGGTTCATAGGGCGAGGTCTATGTAAGTCTTGGCGGCGGATGCGTTCGCCCACCTACTGCGTGGCGGACCGGGAAATAGAGGTTGAAGACGACCTTTTTACCTCTCTCTTCGCTTTGCTTCGCAGGATTGAATGGATTCATACGTCCGTCACTCCTGGACACACTGACTCTCAGACTCCTACCCACCCCTCATACCTGTTTTCTTCCCATAACTTCCTCTCCTTCTTTTCTCTAAAAAGATCCTCCACACAGCATCCCCAAAGACGGTATAGGCCCCGAAGGAAATTGTTCTCAGGACCTCCTGGATATATAAAAAAAATATTCATATTGGCCGAATAGTGTTTTTTTACATTAACTCCACACAGTAGACCGTGAGAAAAATAATTTCCCTCAGGGCCTATGTCATCTTTGAAGATGCTGTGTGGAGGGTCTTTTTGAGGATAGAAAGGAGTGAACATGAGTCTTGAAGAGACCCATGTTGTAGGAAGGAAAAAACACAGAGGCCGGCAAATCGTTCGCAGCCATGGTTTTTAATCAATTTATGGGTCAACTGGTCTCTTTGCCAAAAAGCTTTACAATGGAGTTTTAGGTGTACATAGGCTTCATAAGAGCAGCCTGCCGTTCGCCCACATTATGCAATATGATTTTGAAGCTTGTAATATTTTCTCTTTTCCCCTCTTTCATGCTTGATAGCTAAAGAGTTGGAGCTTTCCTAAACCCTTCTTCTGACTGTGATCAAATAATTTACTCTTTTAAGGCTTTCTATATGCGGAGTACGGTGATGGAAATTCCTCCCCTAATCCACATAAGCCTTCATGAAATTTTCTCCCGACCCCTCCGATAACTATAGGATGCTCCTTTTAATCCCCCAGTACTTTACATTTGAATAAAATGTGTACTCGACTTTGTATACGTCTTTTATGACATGAACATAAAATTACACGTATAAATTTTTATAAGTAGACTTCATCATACGTTGTGATTGATTTTTGTTTCATGATATAGAAATCTAATTATTTTATTGTTTGTGGTAACCTTGGTTCTAGTGAAGCGTTGAATCGAGAGAGACTGAATTGATTATTTAATTACGAGACTAATTTAATTTTATTTTCCTTTTCCAAACGCGATTGAATGACCTAAATCCCAATATGGAGTCCCTACCCATTTTGTATGGCCTACATATTACCTGCCAGTACCCCAAATTACAAACAATTTCAAAACATTTATACAAGACAATGAATCAGTTAGTGATGGTTAATACAATGTTTATTCCGATCATTTAATCCACATCCTTCGGCTCCAAGTTTATAAGCTATAAGTTTATAAAATACAATCATGATTTAGTTGGTTAGTACCCCAGTTATTGTACAGTGGACGAATCAGGAACAAACCCTTTTCTGGCATAATCTGGCTCCGTATCCTCCAACAAGTACACCAGGTGATCCCAGTTCAACAAGAATATCCCACATGTCACAGATGCTATCACTGAATGATACCTAAGTTATCGCGTTTCAGTGACTCCTCACCCTCGTGCGGTACTTTCAAGTCTCCCCAAGAGCCCGATGACCCCCAGATTCCGACTCCTCCTTGGATTTAATTTTTACTGAAGGCGAACCGGTTTCGTCCTCGGTACAATCATATACTCACGGTGTTTTGTGATAACGAGGTTTCCTAGGCCTTTTATCACGTTCAGAAAAAGGTGCAACACGACCTCCAGGCCTTAGGCGTTTAGCTTTAAAACGAATTTGCACTATTCAATGGACAATACATAGAAAGATATATATGTAAACATACTTTGGGTGAGGTTTATAATCCACAATGCGACATTATGTACACCGCATTGGGGACCTGAATTTCGTGAAGGAAGTTGTGAGTTTCCAGCCAATGATCAGATATATACTTAATAATATTGGAGTATAACAATAAATAACCAATAAATTAAGATCTTATACTGGTAGTTTGATTTTGGAGAGCTACCGAACTCCAGGATTGATTTGTTTTGTTTTAATGATTTTATTTTAGAGTTCATCAACTCTGTTTCATTTTTCTTTTGAGACCCTTATCATGAAAGGTCAACTCCCATGTTTGACTCGACTTGCAATTACCCCAAAGATTTAAAATTTTCTTCGACAAAGTTGCTTTTCCGTGATTTTCCAACTGTCTAATAGTTAAGTATAGAATATGCTTGAAAACTAACAACTTGATTGTTTTTTTTTTTTTCATATAAGGTTTTGAATGTAATTTAATTGGGTACACAAAAGAACTAATCAATCATTCAATTGATTGACTTCATTAATCGGCCGACCCTACATTTGGTCGTCCCTGACACTTGTCACATCCATTGTCTAATATAATGAATAACCGCCCTTCTTTAAATAATCCAAAACATATACAATGTTAAAATATCATTGGTAAAACGTCCCCACCTATGACAACACTAACCCACTAAGCAACGGGTACTTCCCAGTTATGTAGCACGACCTTGTATTTATAGTTGACCCAGTGACATAGTTAATTGTTTGTTTATATAACACTTCGACCTGGTGAATGAGCATCGGTATGCACTTTTATTTCAACTAGTATGTACTCTCAGTTAAGTAAACACGACCTTGTATTTATAGCTGACCCAGTGACACAGTTAATTGTTTGTTTATATAACCTTTGACCTACCAACATAGTGGATAGGCATCGGTAGGCATTTTTATCCCAGCAGGTACATACTCCCAGTTATGTAAACACGACCCTGTAATTAGAGTTAACCCAGTGACATAGTTAATCGTTTGGTTTTATCCCCATTCAACATATGATTGCTATAGTTAGGTATTTTATATACCTTCTAAAAATACCTAAGTTACTTGATTTTGGTTCAACTTACGAACATTATAGAAAAGTAGTTTAATTATCTGTTAGGTGGTTCCCGAGCGACCTGATTTCATTTATTTATTCCCCCAAACACGCTAAAATATACACGAGCACGGCTTTCTATACGCCACCTAAGTTGATAGTAAACTACATCTTGATTATCCCATTTCCTCCTGTAAAATTAAGTGTAATAATATTAGATATACATAGATATTAGTTCATAAATACGGTCACATATACACACAAACAAATAGTCTGTTTTATCCAGAGACGAGCTCTGAAAATCGAGTTGGCACCACCCTGCTCTCCGTCTCTCGCTGGTCATGCTCCTGGAAAATTTTAAAGGAAAACTGACTCACTTTTCTCCGACTTGTTATTCAAAGCTCCACAGGGTATACTCTGCTCTTTGAAAAATCGGAATCCAACCTGAAATCTTCATTACTAAAACAACAATTTCTCATTACTTCGGACGATACAAGGTTTTACCTATCTCAAAACGTGATTAATTTGGTCATTCAATCTTTACATTTATTTATTACTTTTAAATTATTTAACTGAATTTATTATATCCGACGATGTTATTATTTTAAGCTATATTAAACGTGATTAATTTGATCGTCCAATTTTTATTATTTATTATTACTTTAAACACTTCAAAGTTTTTAATAACTTATATAGACACTTCACGCCACAATTTATTTTATGTTATTATTTCTGACGACGTTATTATTTTTTAAACTATATCAAACGTGATTAACTTGATCATTCGATTTTAATTTTTTTATTATTACTTAAAACATTTCAAAATTTTTAATACTTTTTATAAACACCTATGATGTATAATATTTATAACCCGATAAAAGTATAGTTGATTACGTTATCTAAGGTGCCGTATATTAATTTAGTAATATATAAATTATTCCAATAACGGTTAACTTGATAAATTGAATTTAACGATGTTGTTATTTAGCACTGGATTTAACACGGATAAGTTACTACAATAAACCACCATTGTTTAAACCGGATTGATAAGGAAAGTAAATTTTTATTTTAAATTTTTACGCTAAGTTTTAGATCTAAATTTATTTATTCACTGAGTTTAAATTTAAATTTTTATAGAATTTCACTGCTTTAAGATAGAGATATTTCAAAGTAAATGAAGCACTTCTTTGAAATTTTCTAAGTCCTGAAGACACTAAATTTATTATTATCCTTTCAGAAATTTTCTAAGTCCTGGAAAATTAACTGATAAACTCAAAAATACTAACGAAGACAATTCTCGCGACACACTAGGACACTTCAGGATCCTTACCGCACTCGAAAACCGACTGACTAAACAGCTCCTGCAAGGCTTTAAATAGGTCCCTCAGCTCCAAAAGAGCTTAATCGTAATTTCAATGGTCTGAGATAATAAGCTATATCAACTCGAGAATCGGAACATTCAATTCACTACAATGCTAAATCAATAATTAGCCACTACCCATCGGACGCACTCCTCTTAAGATAGTTACCAGATCCGAACTTAGAGATTGTACTATAGATCGCCCACTTCTTCCCTTTGTTTCAGAATACAAAATTATTATTCATATGAGACTGTTTTTTTTGTCCCGTTTTCCTTCAACTTGGAAAGTGTCCGTCCGTGACGTACTGAATCTAGATCTCGAATTTGCACAGGCGTTTGCAAAACGCAGATACCGCTACTTTTCCGACTTGATTATGGGATTTCTATAATTATCTCTTTCTCTAGGCACCTACGTTCTCCTCGAATGTATATCCATTACATTTCCAGACTGTATTTACGCTTTTTTTTGTCATTAATCCCCTACTTTTTTTATTATTCCACTCAATCTTCACAATTTTCTGTTCCACAAAGTTTCCTTATTACTATCTTTGTCTGCTCTCTCCTTCCCAGAGTATTCCTCTTTCCTTTATAACTTTATGACTAGTCAAAGCCTGATCCGAGATGGTATCTTCCTCGCAACGCTCTGATGACACCCCTGATTGCGCAATTTCGCTTTTAACACTCGCAATTTTGTTTTCTCTACACATGTTTTCCCACCAAGCCTTTCAACATAAAATCTATCTTACCAGCTACTCGAATTTTATATATAATCTCCGTTTTTCTTTTGCTCACTACCAAAGTCCGACCCTCGAATATCCGTCAATTTTATTGCATCCTCGGGGCCCCGCCTAAAATGCATCTCATTCTTGCAGGAAAAGCCATCAATTTCGTCTAATCGTTATTTACATTTCGAAAATTAAATAAGTCCAAGCAATTAATCATGTTTTATATCTCGGTCGTTAGTTTTAATTGTTTTTTCTTAGAGTAAATAATCCATAAGCCACATGTATTTCTTGATCACCCTTTAGGGCAATAAAATCTCCTAATTGCCTAAAAACCATGTCAGAAAAATTGTTATTAAAACACAATAAAGTGCAAGAGCTCGACAACCATTTATCTAAGCTCATTTCAACGTGATCGTTCCTCTGTCCCACTGTATTTTCCTAGTCTAATGTTGCGCAAAATACCCTTTTTTTTCTCTCGCTAATAAGTTGCTACGTGACATATGATCCCTTGGCCCCAGACGTGGCTGTTAATCCCCTTTTTTTTGTCTCTAAATGTTTCCGAGATGCTAGATCCTAGACCCTCCTCTCCGAGCAACGATATATTAATTTTAATAGAATTTTATTTTGAAATTCGCCCCTCTTTCTTTTTCTTCTTTTCACTTTAATAATTATGGTCAACTTGCACCCACGCCCCTTCTCGTTCAATTTGTTCATTTCCTTCAGATCAGCGACTGTTAGTCACCACGCACAATATGCTTTGTCTGAAGTTCCTACGGTATAAAGTCATTTTGTTACTGAACGCCCCCTTCCTGGGCTTTTACAAATAGTGCATGGTTATTATTTCGTATTTATTGCACATAACCGAACTGCCTTAATAAGATAATCTATATTTATTCAAAGATAAATTGAAGATATCCACCGACTTGGTATAATCGTTTCCATCCATTAGTATTCTGGGCAATGAGGAATACATATGGTAGTTAGTCCCAAGACTCCTGCACTAATATAAATCCTGACTTCTAGTATTACGAAGTGGAATTCGGAAGCTTATCAATCCAAATAATACCGGACTATCAATTAAATCATTTGTAATTTTATATAAACACTAATTCAGTGAAATTCTTCCGTCATAACTTTTTTTTGTGTTCCCTACCCTCATTTCTAATTATATAATTCTTTCATTTACGTAAGTTTGCATTTTTTCATATTTAAAGTTAACATTTCCACTCGTTTTCTATGGTTGTCAACTCCGTAATGCCCTGAATGTTTACATTCAAATTCGAGTCAATGGCCGCAATGCACCGGTTGTTTATCTAAAGTTCATTGCTCTCCATACTTCGTGAGAACATCAGGATCATTAATAACACGTTTTATTGCCCAGTCCAAAGTCCGAAATTCCTTTGTCCCGGTCCTCGAGTCTGTTATTGGTGTTACTCCCTGATGGGCGTAACCCTATGCCCTATCTCTATCGTCTAATAACTCTTCTTTTGTTTTAAGCAGTCTACATTGCAAGCTTCAAATTTAAACGACAGGTGTCAATATCATACTGATTCCCACTCGAAACGTTCCAAAGTTTTTCTCTTCGTCTGTTAGGGCGACACCTATGAATATTCAAATATAACGCAACCACGTCTTTGACCCCTTAAAAGAAAACATAGAACCCACGTGACCAACGCAGCACTGATGATTCCTTCATTACATCACAAGCTTTATGAAGTCCTGTGTTATTGCTGAACCAATGCGTCGGATTATTTAGGTAACTGCAATCGCACTTCATTCATTATCCTGTCCCAACAAATAATAATGTGACACACAACAGCAAAAATTAAACGAGGAAAAATTGCATGGGTTGCTTGGAAGATGGAATAATAAAAACACAAACCCAAAACAAAAACAAAAGGGTGATGATTGTGTAAAAAAGTGTTATTTGATTCTGAGCAAGGCCCGTTTTTAAAAAATATTACGAGTTGGAATCAAGTGACTAGAGGGAGGGGAAAATGAGAAATAGGAAGATTGTGATATTCCTGCTCATTCAGACATAGTTTCTGTTCTGCTTAGATCAGTTGGGCAGAAACTCGTCGCAAGGTTTACGCTTTAGCAAGCATGAATCGTTGGCATAACATAATAATTACTATCTAAAAGAGAATAAGGGAAGTGGTGTATAGACTGCGTGGTATAAGATTGGATGATGGGAAGATCTGAAGGCTGGAGAAACCTGTCTGAGATTTGTGAAGGAGGCTGAACCTCACCCGCCTTGATTATCAGGTAATATAGTCTGTTTTATGTTGTTTACATTTATATAACCTACCCCTACGAGACAGTGTGTGTGTATGTTTATAAAGGCTTCCAATTCCACAACAACCGTACACATTTTAAATGTCTGTAGTTCAATATAAACCTTCGTGCGATGTCATGGAGCAAAAAAACTAACCCGGTTCTGTCGTGGTTTTGTCTTGTTTTCTAAGAGTTCACTCTTTCTTTAAAGGCGCCGTATTTCCGTTCAAAAAGAAGAAGATGGAGAGATATTTAATTATGAATGTTGAAGAGAGGGCGTTAATATTTGAAAAGATAAAATTGAAGTGAAAGTTGTGAAAATGTTTAATAAAACACGACTCGTTTAAAATCGAGCAAAAATCTCGTGGAAAGCATCTTAAGTATCATTTAAAGAAACATCATTTAGAGCAAAAAATCTCGTGGGGAATATTTAAAGTAGAATTTTTTGTTTTACATGAGCTCCGCACAGGAGGCCCTGAGGAAAATAATTTCCCTCAGGGACTATATCATCTTTGAGGATGCTGTGTTGAGGGTTTTTTAAAAGGAAAAGAAGGAGAGGAGAGTTCTAGGAAGGAAAAGGGTTTAAGGGGTGGGTAGGAACTCGGTGGGTAGAAAGCGGCGGTACCCATTCTCGCCTCCCCAATTGATTTAAAGAAAATGAAATTTTTTTCATATTTATACTTCTAAAATAAGTGAAATGAACGTGTTTATAATAATTTTTGCAGCATACTTTGCGAATTTTGTCTATCGAGGGAATTTCGTATAATTTGCGTGGAGCTTTAACGGCGTGGAGAACGTCTAGCTCAAGTTATTTTCAAAAATAACGTATATATATGTATTTTTAAGATGGAGATATGTAACTCAAGTAAACTAGACATTAAAGTATCAGGGATACACCGTGTTTTCTTAAACTAGTGATCTTCAAGACTAATTTGTCAATATTTGGGAAGAGGACGACCTTATTCTTCGCTACTTATTGAAGTTATTGAAAATAAGAGAATCCAAATGACGCACACTTTGCACCTAAGTTTATTTTGGCGATGCGCGCGTTATCTATGATTTTTCACCAAGCTTCGAGAATTTGCTGATCGAAATTTTTCGGTTGAATATCGTATCAGGTCGATCGAGTAGTACTAATATTTGGGTGACGTACATAGCGCTATTTTCGCGAAAAAATGTCGTCAAGGGCGCCACAAAACTTAATTTTACTAACTTATACTTTATATTCATACTGACTTAATAAAACATTACTTACTTCAAAATATGCAAGAAATATTAAGCCACCGCTACCCGAATTTCTACTGATTTCTTACATACCTCCATTAAACATTTGAAGTTTTTAAGCTCTTAAAAAATATGTGTTATTTTTTAAGATAATATCTAGATTCGATAGAAAAAAATTGCAAAGCATGCTCCGAAAATTATTTAAAACAAGTCTATTTCTATTATTTTACAAGTAATATTTGTGAAAAAAACTTACAGTGTCTCTTCAAATGATACTTAAGATACCTTCCACGAGATTTTTGCTCTATTTTAAACGAGTCATGTTTTATCAAGCATTTTCCCAATTTTCGCATCAATTTTGAATTGAAAATATTGGCGCGCCCTGTCCAACATTCGTAATTACATCTCTCCATCTTCTTTTTTTTTGGGCCGGGAAGCGTTGCCTTAAGGGATTTCATATGTTCTGTGTTTATTTAATTGTTTAACTTACTGTATTCGGATCCTAACTGTGAGCAAGTTATCTCCAAATAACACGAAAGGCGCTTACCTGGTAAATCTCAATTTGGGTGTGGGGAGCTATTTATTGGATGACCAACACCGCCGTCAAAGGTCACCTCCATTGAGGTCCAAGTCTTGGCGGCGAATGCGTTTGCCCACCTAGAGCTGGATGGCCGGACCGAGGGAGACCTTTTGACCTCTCGACCCATCGCCTTGCACCGCGGTGGGAAGAATGGATTCACACGTCCGTCACTCCTGGGCCCACTAAATGAAATATCTAAATGGCTAAAGAAATATCGAAATGGTTGCATACAAACTGCAATTAAATGTAACTAAAAGTAAATTCGTTGCATTATGTAAAAAACTAAACGAACTTATTACCCTTCATGTAAACCATCAAAATATTGAAGAAGTAGAAGAAATTAAATACTGTGTTATTATAATCGTTAACAAATTAAAACTTAATTCTAACTTTGAAATGTTGACTAAAAAACAGAAAAAAGCTTAAGTAGGATAAAGCGGGGAAAATTAGACATTAAATCGAGGAAATCGATCTATAACACCACTGTGATATCCCACTTTTTTTTTTTTTTTTAATATATTTAATAATATTATTATTCAATTTATAAAAACAGTTTATTTATAAACAAGTTCTGCTAGGTAATTATTTTTACACGAACAGCTGTCACGTGTAATAATAATTACCTAGCAGAACTTTTTTATAAATAAACTGTATTTATAAATTGAATAATAATATTATTAAATAAATAAAAGAAATAAAAAAATTAAAATGGAGTTCTACAAATTAAACTTGATAACAATAAATAAAAATTAATTTTTCTGAGCAATAAAACCCAAGTTAAAACAATGGAAATATTTTAGAACAGAGGTATAAGGCTTATATTGTAGCAGATATACTAGGAAAAAAACCATGCAACGCCAGCTTCATGTTCTAAGTGTTGCAACGTTTAGTCTATAATACCTCAGTATTTATTTTTACGTTAAAAAATAAAATGTTACCAGATTATATGTTAAATAGTGTTCGCATTTAGTGCAGTTCGTCACTATCCTACAAGAAACTACAATTATTTTAGGCTTCCAAGACCAATAATTTATCTAGAACACAAAGCAATATTTATTATAAAGGTTTTCAAATGTTTAATGAACTTCCTGTAAATGTTAAGAAAGCTAAAAGTCTTGCTATTTTTTGTGGGTCGTGTCTCGAAGGTAATAGAATATTATTACGGTAGTTTTAGAATGGATATACGCTAGATATAAGAAGAAAAAAAAATATTTGTAAATAAAATATACAAGAAACAAAAGAACTCTGAACTCACATTTTTTTACTTTTCAGATCTTTCTCTCCTTCTTTTACTTGAAACCCCCTACACAGCATCCCCAAAGATGACGTTGGCCCCGAGGTAAATTGTTTCAGCAGTTCCAGCATCAGTTGAAGTGGTGTCTCCTGTGTGGAGCTAATAAAAAAAATACAAAACATTTATGTGTGAGAATTCAATACAAAGTTTCAGAACAAGTCGACGCCGTATAGTTCTTTCTTCCCCGACCTTAGACAGATGTTTAACTGCACCGGGATGGAAGTTTTAATAATGTCAACTTTTTCTCCCTAACTTCAGCTCCGGCTTTTTAATGTTCTAGGGGGGGAGTAACAGCTGAGAGGGGGTTCGGAGAGTGAAGTGGGTGGGGTTGATGGATACAGCCATTTACAAGGGATTCAAGTGGAAAGTCAAAAATAGGCAAAGAAATTGATTTGTCACTTTTGTGTTATTGATGTACTTTAATATTGTTACAAAACACAAGTGCGCCCAAGGTTGAATTTGGCAGCCACCTCTGATCTGGAGCCCCAAAATACCGGAAAAAAAACCTGACCGTGTGCGGAGATGGGCGGTTCTCCTATCTTAACAAACGGATTGCAATCTTTATAGCACGGGTGTCGGGTGGGAATGCTGTCCTTTTTCTACCGGTAGTTCAATGGAAGATGCTCAGAGATGCTGATCCCCTCGCCACCGGTGCATAGTCGAAAAACACGCCAAATATGCACCCAACAAAAGTATTGGGATGATATTTTTCACATGAGAACGGGTACACAGTATCTTCAAAGAAGTGTAGAGTTAGGGGCCATCCATAAATTACGTCACACGAATTTCATAATTTTTTGACCCCCCCCCTGTCACATTTGTGAGACCCCCTCCCCCCTAGAATTTCATGACTTTTGGACCCCGCCCATACCCCTTGTCACACTTCTCTACTCCCCCCCCCTTAGGGAGTGACGTAATTTATGGATGGCCCCTTATTGTAAAAAATTGTTTCCCTTCAATTGTTATAAATAGTTAGATAATCATCGGACACTTCAAACAAAATGACCAACTCCTTATCAAAGTGTGATAACGAAAAAAATAATTGGTTTAATTTGTATTGTGTTTATCCGCAGTAGATTTGGCCATTTTTCTATGAGCTTTATTTCGTATGCTGATATCTCATGGGGGTCTCAAAAGCTGCGCTGAAAAAAAAAATTTATTGCGATTATGTACAAAATTATGATGGTAAAGATGAGAGATTACTAAGATAAGCAGGAGTTATGGAGAAAAACATCACATCTTTGGACCTAAAGATCTGGATGGAGACTACATGAGAGGAATGAAGGTGTTTCCTAGAGGAAGTCAGGGCTCTCCTTGGCTTTCAACGCTTCAGCGCACACTATGACGATGTCTCAATACAATTCATTCATTGTAAGGCGGATTGGTATAAATTCCAATGGAACTTATCATACATTGCAAATTATCTAATATTTCTTTCGTCAAAAATTGTTTTAATCCAATAGGACGATTCCGTCAAATCAAGCTCCTTCATTTTTAAAGTGAATACTGCTCGAAACCGTTCGGAGCATGACATCATAAAATTATGCTGTGCAATATATTGTGGGACTGAAGAGAGTGAGAGAAGAAAAGGCAGAGAAAGAAGGTGGGGAAGTTCTTCAAATTTGATCACCGAATACTGCTAAAGTCATTTCCACAAACATTTTATTTCTTCCTCCAATTTTTTTAAGTATCCCGAAAACTCCGTATGCAAAAAAAGCTCAACCTCTCATATGTCAGAGGACTACATGAATTTTTCACAATTATATGTTAAAAGATTCACGGAGGAGCTTGTATTGACGCAATTACCCCGTGAAATACAACTAAATTACCCCGTAAATTACCTCAACTTAGCTTACCTAGATAAATATTACGTTATTCTAATTTTTCTTATATTGGTCTGCACGTTTTATACAGCAACATACAGGATTTATGGGTTAAAACCAGAAACTTTGGTTTCGAGACCAGCATTCAACCACAAATCCAATCAAAGGCCCGTGTGAAATCACTAGCTCACAATCCGCTGGAAATAAATTATTAACAAGCAAAAGCAGCTAGTTACTGAAAAGGTAATATTAAAACGTCACATAATTTCCCAGCGGAATAGAAAGAGAAATACTTTCTTCTCTGCGCCTTGTTGCTTTTGAACGGATTATCTACCACGAGCTTAAACCCCTTGCTGGCTAAATGATGAAATATTCAAGGAGAATGTGAAATTACCTTATTATATTGGACGGTTGCAAGATGGCTACTAACTACTAACAGGACGTTGCATGGTTGGATACACTTCTCTAAAAAGTGTTATTATGTCGTCAGCCTCATATAAGAACTGGAACTATAGGAAGAAGACTTTTCCGTTGGTCAAAAAAGACCCTTAATTATCATTATTGTTGTGTTTTTTGTTACTTACTCACATGACGTTTTATTTTACATAGATAATCCACCACTTTGATCCAATTTTTCTCTCCATTCTCACAAAAGATCGAGAACAAGTTATTTATGTACGCATATATTACAATAACATTTATAAAGTAAAAAGGACAATAAAATCTTAATATATATATTTCTTCTGTCCGTGTGTATGTCACTGAACTCCTCCTAAACGGCTGGACCGATTTTGATGAATTTTTTTGTGTGGGTTCAAGGGGATTCGAGAATGGTTGAGATTCACAATTTGGTCCACTGGAAAATGTTGGTTTTAGAATGTTTTACATTGAATCCGGCAGACTGCGCTACCATCGCAGTATCGAATATTCAATATTTTTCTATTTTAATTTTAGTTTGTCCCGACAGTTGTGTACAGGACAACGTCTGTCGGGTCCGCTGTAAATAAATAAAATAAATTGTGGAACATTCCAGAACACTCTCGAATGTTGTCCTGAGCGAAGCCGGGTAACCCAGCTAGTTTATAAATAAAAGTGTCTGTTGCGGGCGTCTTGGCCTTGTTTTTTTCAAATCTACAGTTTTATTCGGAGATTCATGAAATTTTGAAAACACGCTTGACGCTCAAAACAACTCACAAAATATCGAAAATTCGCGCCCCCCCCCCCCCCCCCCTCCTCACCCCCCCCCCCCCCCCCCCCTCCCCCTGAAAAAGTTTTGAAGTGAAAACTTCTTTACCACCGTTGTGATTTGAAACTCGTTGAAACGGAAACTAGCGACACTAAAAAGAGACAAACACACACATCTACAGGATTTAACCTAGAGAGCAATAAAATATTTATTTATTTCACGGGGACTCGGTTCCAATATAATGCTATAAATCTACAGCCCCACGCAGGTCTTCTTTGGTATAGTGGTTTAAAGCGCCGAACGAACCTCTGCAGACAATTGGCGGACGTATGATATCTAAAAAAAAAATTTTTTTTTTGTAAAATCAATATCCAATCTTCAAACCACTCCAAAATGAACAGGCAAACGAAAACCCAAAAGAAAGCTACATCTAGCGACTCTGAAGAATAAACACAAATACTAATAAGATGAGCAAATGTACCTATAAGAAAAGGTACGCAGGAATTCGACGAAAAAATATGGAAAAAAATCATCCTTCACATCGATGAAAAAAAAGTGCTTCGTATTCTCACTTCTACCGCGTGTGAATTGCACACTCTGATTTTTTTATACAGCCGTGTTATCATGGATCAATGTTTGCTTTCAAATATTCATTGCTTTGCTGAAATTTTAACATTTTACAATCTATCCTTCCTCATAGTATGCGAATTAAAAACGAGCGCCGCTCTTGTGCGGCAGACATCTCGGCGGGAAAGCGAAAAATTGGCGCGGGAATCACGACAGAGAGACGGCGGAAATCGGTTTGGCTAGTGGTGGGAAGGCGAGGAAGAAAAACGGGGGGTAATGGCTAGGGTTGGGGCGGAACAATCGTCATCCCGACACCTACGCGGCAGGTAACCACTCCCCTTGTGAGTGAAAGCGCAGGAACTTACCTACTCAGTCGGCTGAGGTGCTCGAGAATTTTAGTTGCACGGAGTTACAGTGTTGCAATGCCCATTAAAATTTTATTTTCTTGGATGGAAATTATAACACGTTTTATAGCTAATTTTGCAAGATGGTATCTGGTAAGGTGTGTGGTTAATCGAAGTTTAAAACCATTTTGATTAGAATGTAAGATCAACAATGTAAAGATTTCCACTTTGTTATTTGTAGCCACAGGGACCACTTGCATAGTCCCCCCTTTTTTTTAAGTAAAACTTCTTTACGCACGCTTGACTTGGGGAGTAGGCTGGTGAATGCGTTACGAGAGCGTTACGAAAAGTGTCGGGCGAGACGAACGGAAGTTGAGAGGGAGATATAAGTTAGTGAAAATAGAAATAGAGAGAGTTACGTTTTGTATATTACTGTAGGGGCAAGAGAGGTGCGAGCACACATTTTCTTTCTCTCTTTCTCTCAAAGCCAGTTACGTTTCGTATATCTAAGACACAGTGCAGCCCTATTGTTTGTATCACACTGTAGGAGCAAGAGAAAGCAGCGCGCGCGCAGTTTAACTTCAGTCGTGTGGTCTAAAGCACTCTCGTTTTTATTTTAATCTAAAATTTAGTTTATAAATCTCAATCTTTAGTTTATAAAAATCAAGGTTCATACAACTGTGATTATTCCACTCGGCAGAGTACTCGTACATATCATGTACGTAGTAAGATTTGAAGATAGTTTACCACCAAAGAGGCCCACCTACAAGAGGCCTAAACAGACTTCACTGGACAGTGTGGAGACGAACAACGCATCCTTTGGCATTGGGTAGGTATCAAAGGGAGTCCGTAGGAATGAAAGCATTTCTAAAAGGCAGCTAGTACCAGGAAGGATCGTAGAAATCGTGATGAACGCTAACAGGAGCAACGTTCAAAATTTTTGTGTATTAACCATTCTACTGGTTTTTTTGTATTAACTTTGTATTAATTTTTGTGTATTAACCATTCTACCGGTCTACCGCCTTTGTGCAAGTTTTTAGTCTTAAACGAACTGCCAAGTTTATAAAAAAATTGTGTTATTTCCGCTTTGCACTTAAAATTCAATAAATTAAATATTTCAGAACCTAGCCGAATTCTAAAAACTGTTATTGAAAGGTTATAAAATAAGCTATTATTATTACAAATAAATATTAATATTAAGAATGCAAACATCAAAAAATTATAATAATGATTCAGATGATGCTTGTATTTGAAAACGGTACTAAAATCACGGATTATGTAAAAAATAAACACTTATTTTATCGGACAAAATGTATAATAAACAAATTTGTCATTTCACTTTTTTACCATTTCATACAAAAATATTTAATAATAAATTAACACTCTATAACGGCGCGTATGCGATTTGGCTGGTGAAAACTGTTTCTACAATTATATATATATATATATTTTTTTACCTATATCTATGGACAACGTTGAATAGAGATGTGTAGCGTGTTTTATTATAAATTTTCTCCTTGTTGTTTTAGGGTTACAAAACGGAGTTATAACGATTTCTGTGGGAACACAAGAAAATCATTGCTTGAAAACAAGCTTATTGTACTTGACTGCTATTGTTATATTGTCATGTTAACAAGGGGTCGGAGTGGTTAAATATAAAAAAAATGTTTTTCATAACATCCGATTTTTTTTTTTTTTACAATAACTCCACACAGGAGGCCACGAGGAAAATAATTTCCCTCAGGGCCTATGTCATCTGGGATGCTGTGTGTATACTATTACCTTATGCACCTGTAGGTACAATAATGGTGAGTTGAGTTCTAATCGTCTTTCTAGGTCCAGTTATTAGAACAATTGTTATGTACTTGTGAAAGATGTACGTTATCTTTTGTTCCAATGCACGTCCTCAGATAAATGAACCCTATTCATTTGCGCAATGAAAATATGGATTTTAATTCTCCGTTTTATAACTGCGACATTTACTCAAGTTACCCCATGTAATTTTGACCGATTACTACCACGTTAAAAAAAGTCCTATTGGATATATACAACAAGAAAATCATAAAAACGCACACAAAATAAACACACTGTACCAAAAACAATACATCTATCAACACATTGTATTTCCTTAATCGCTTTGCAAATTTTTACTTTTGACAAAGTGTCGGCTGCTGAATCTCCAGTGGATGATGGATGCGCGGTAATTGGTCGACGCCTCACGTTTCTTTGTCGTCTGATTGCGGGGAAGATTCATTACTTCTGCTTTCACAAGATGTAGGTTTAGCAAGACTAATAATTGGCACGGTTTCTGGGGAGGAAAGAAAAAAAATGCCTACGGTAAGATGAAAAAGTGTTCTTAAAAATGCAACCCGTGTCGGGCTTCGTAATATTTTCGTCGTCATATTTTGGTTCGGCTTCTTTGTGATTTTCCCTCAACTGTGGCAGAAAATGGCGACTTTTTTGGGTTGGAGGGCTTAGCTTGAATACAACCAGAAACATCAATCAAGAAAAAAATTCATATTAATTTCAAATTCCGGCGTTGTTAATGCAAAATGGTATATTGTGGAGATGAAAAACATTAAGTCAGATTATGATAATTTGGTTTAGGTGCCTGTAAAGTTTCTCTGTAGTATTCTTTAGAGATTTTGTATTTTATTATTATTGGTCAGTATCTCAGTACTATTCTGTTTGATTGAAAGACTTTCTTCTTTGAGATCACAGTAAGTGTTTATTGTTATTTTGTACTATACAAATATGGTTTAAGAGGACACACGTCCTTGTAACTGGGATGCTAGTTTTGTCTGGCAAGCTCTCACAAAATAATAACTAACCACCATGTGACCCGAATATAGTATAAACAACACAAAAAATGTTAGAACTGATCATAGACTGATATTACGATTTATGATACATTCCAGTACTCCATGACATCCATTATTTAAATGGTTTGAATGCCTGTGTCAGGTGCTCTAGTTTACCAAATTAGTGACCTATCACTAATTATATAATATTGTTTCATCTATTTTTACGCCAAGAAATCAATCAACAAACCTCCTGGCCGATTACAGGCCGAAGTACATATTTGAACTAATTTAATCAATTTGGGAGGCGGGTACGGGTGCTACCGCGTTCGGAACCATTTATTGGATAACCAACACCTCTTCCACAGGTCACCCCAAGTGGTTCGCTACGTTTGGTGACTTAACAGGGATCATGGGGTGAGATTTGTGCGGATCTTGGCGGCGGATGCATCTACCCACCAAATGAGGACGGATCGGAGAGACTGGTTGAGAGATACCTTTTAACCTCTCCAGCAGGACTCTCTCGGAACATCGCCTTGCATCGCAGAAGGAGGGATAGATTCATATGACCGTCACTTCTGGACACAGTGATCCCTAAATTCCTACCTACGATGGATGCGAGAAGGTTTCTTTATTTTTGATAAATTGTTGCCTTTTTAAATGCTTTTGGAGGCGTGCATTATTCACTGACCTTTTAACATCCATGAATTATTGAAAGTTATTATGAAAAAATAATCGATGCTTAACTTATAACCTTATGCCTTTTTCATGCTCAGAACTACCTCTCCTTTGTTTCCTAAAATGACTCTCCATACAGCATCACCAAAGATGGCATTGGCCCTGAGAAGAATTATGGTCATCATGGCCTCCTGTGAGGAGCTAATCTAAAAAAGGCAACCCATTATCGAAAACGGCTACGGTCGTTATAAATTCACACCTATAACAATGCATTTGAGATAACCAAAAGGGTACAAAAAACTTGTTTGTAAAACTTGAAACCAACCGTTGGTGGGGCTGACTCGAGTCTTAAACATTTTACTAAACAGGGGATAAAAGTTGGCCAAGAAGTCCCGACCAGGGACGGCATTCACCCGAGGAGTATGTTAACAAGAATGATGCGAAAAGTTTAGCTTGTGCCCCTGCTTAATGCAGCGAATGCATTATCCTTACATACTTCATGGCTGACAAGGGCGCCCGTAGCCAGAGGAAGCAAATTTATGTTTACACACTACACGGTACCAACGCGGAGACACGGCTTGTAAATATTTTACGAGAGATCCGGAGGTTTGTACGAACCTACCCCTTGTAGGTACTGGCCGAAAGTTAAAATGGTACATCTTAGGTTATTACCTACAAAGGTAAATCCTACATATCATGATATCTTCTCAACTTGAAATATATCTTACTTATTACCTGTCTACCATTATACATTTTCAACACACCTCATATTTATGAATTATTTACACATCATTTATAAATATATTTGTTCATACTTTAAATATTGTTTTTACGGGATCACATTGTTTGCTTTGCTATCTACACGTGTTCTCAACTTCTGTTTTCTATTCTTGCTGTTTTAAAAGCTCACTAGAGCTGTCTTTTCATTCATATCGTAGTTTTATGTTATGTAAAAACCAAAAGGCGTTAATATATCAAATAAATAATAATTAAATAATAAATTTTATGTTTTATTCTTTCTCTTCTTTTCATTTCCTCAATTTTCCCTCTTTTTGTATAAATCATGGTCCATATATATTCACACTTATCCTAATTTGACTGTCCTAAAACGGGAATCATCCTAGTTGGACAGTCAAAACATTTTATAAATAATGTACATAAATGTGTAAATATTTTACTAAATAAAAATGAAATAAATAAATAAATGAATTATGTACCATTTTAACACCAAGGTTCCATCTGATATTCTGCCAAAATCGAATTTCTTGCATTTTTTCTCTTTGGAACCCTATCTAAAATATGTCCAACATCTGTCCCAAGTGGTTCGCTACCTAGTGGGGGAGGTTTTTCTAGGCGGATAACCAGGACATACTGAACCCCAGATTCCTACCCACCCCTTAAACCCTTTTCCTTCCCAGAACTCTCCCACCTCTTCCTTTCCTAAAAAAAAACCCTCCACACAGCATCCCCAAAGATGACATAGGCCCTGAGGAAGATTATTTTCCTCGGGGCCTCCTGTGTGGAGCTGGAGCGATGGTACCAACATCCTCTTCCCAAAATTAAACTCAAATAATTTCCAGATAATTATGCAACAAAGTTCTATTTAAAAACATTTACATACAAACTCAATTATTGTTAAACTTATTTTGAGATAAGATATGAGCGCATTAGAGGTATGCTGACTGCTCATTAAATAATAATAATATTTATTTTTTAGAACAAAGCTTCATTTGCAATTTATGAACTTAAAATACTTACAGCCTTACTAAAAAACGTCGTGAAAATTTAATTCAATTGATAAACGACCGTGGATATGAAAACATTCCTAATTAAAAAATAACAAAAATTGTTCATGGAAACATATATACATTATGGGATTGTTTATCCATGTTTTATTAATAATTTCTGAAAAAATTTCGGAATTTTTTCAACGTATTTTAAATGCCTGGATGATTTCTTATTTTTGAAGATGTCGTCAAAACAAATACCATTTTAGAAACTAGATAAAATGACCTTTTAGATTTTTGTTAAATTTAAAAAAATACAAAATTTGAAACACAGTCCTTTTATTAAATGAATTTGGAAGAAAATTGTCGTTCATACAATAATATATCAAAAAATTTTGAAGTTTGATTTTAATTCCCAAAAAATAAACTGATATTTCGAAGGGATTGCTTGCATCTTTAAAGACGTTCATTTCTACGATACGTTTACCAATACAAACGTTTACCAATACAAATAAATGTTATAAAAAATTTAATAAAATTTTATCGCAATTTTGGCATCACGAAAATTCAATTTACAACACGCAATTACTGTACAATTTCTTGACTAAATCTAACGAAAAAAAGCACAAATAAGTTGTAAATTTACTAAAATACGTAAATTAAATAATAAATTCACCGTTTTATGAAATAAAAACACAATTCACGAAGAGATTTCGGTTGCAAACATCTTTAACGAAACATCGACAAGCACATTGCTCAACACTGTGTGTTGTTACTAGTTTGAAAAATGTATTCAATATTTTTTTTATTAGTAACAGATGGATTTTTTTTGCATGGTCGTTGTACAAAGTGTAACTAAAATGTTGTGGAGTGATTTTTATTTAAGTAAGGCTGATATATATTATTTTGAACAGGATTTCATTTGCAAATTTAAGGACAAAGTAGTTTTATCTGAAAAAAAAATTAAACATAAGATACTGGAGACATGGCTTGTTAATGCCTCCTTAGTAGGTGAGAATCTATCCTTTGAACTGCCCGAGGAGGCAGGCAGGTATATTATATACAAATTCCGGTAATTACTACTTAAAATAAAGGTAGTTAAGGAGGGTACCGCCGCTCCGGGAACCATTTGCATAACAGTTGAACAGTTTGAACAGTTGCATAACCAACACACCTACTATGGGTCGCCCCAAGTTATTCACTATTTGTGACTTAGCGGGGGTGCCCGAGAGAGGTTTGTCAGCGGATGCATCTGCCCACCTCCTTATCTTTGTGGCGGGCCGGATCGGGATAGACTGGTTGAAGGAAACCTTTTGACATCTCCAGCCGGACTCTCCCGACCCAATGCCATGCACCGCAGTGGAAGGGGTGGATTCATACGCATATACTCGTAGATACATTGACCCTAGATTCCTTCGCACCCCTCATTTTTTTCCAGAAATTCCTCTCCCTTTTCATGACCCACACAGCAACCCCAAAGATGACAGGCCTTGAGTTATTTTTTTTGTGTGGAGGGGTGTAGAGTGTGGAACTAATGTTAAACAAAGGTTTCACCGGAAAATTCTCTTTTAAACCAACGTAATCTAATCTAATTTTGATTTAATCCAAATCTGATTTTCTATTATTTTTATTACAAAAACATTTCTGTAAAACAATATATTTTGCTCATTTGCAGTAACATAAAATTATGTTTTCATCTGCAGTATATATTATAAATGTTCGCCCATTATAGTTAAAACGAAGGTACTACGAAGTTTAACGATAAAACTGAGTTCACATAAAAGCGTTCGTGCTGGCGATTCGGTGTCGTGACTCTTTTGAGACAATGACAGTCACTAAAAAGGTTGCCACTGCTCTTAGCAGCAAAATTACCCATCTGAAAACATGTCATACACTTAGGACGGACAAGACCTGGCAGAGCAAAGTACAGAAAGAACCTACACTATGAAAGGTAACACGTACATTCTTGTCAAACAACTTAAGATTTAAAAAAACTTTGCATGTCTCTTTCTTTTATAACTGGACAAGATTTCAATTTGGGAGACAGGTTTGGGTAGAAACCGCCCCAGGAACCATTTATTGGATCAACAAAACCCCTGCCATCCGTAGGTCACACCAAGTGATTCGCTACGTTTGGTGACTTAGCAAGGGTACCCGAGTTCATGGAGTGAGGTTTGTCTAGGTCTTGACGACACATGCGTTTGCTTACCTACTGCGTGGCGGATCGGATAGGTAGAAACTGATTGATGGAGACTTTTTTACCTCTCCAGCCGGACTCTCTGGACCCATTGTCTTGTACCACAGTGGGAGAGATATATTTATTCGTCCGTCACACCTGAATCCATTGGCACCCAGATTCCTTACACCCTTTTCATTCCCAGATCTTCTTTATCCTAAAAAGATCATCCACACAGCATCCCCAAAGATGACATAGGCAACGAGGGAATTTTTTTCTTCGGGGCCTCCTGTGTGGAGCTAATGTAAAAAAAGATAGCATTTTTTGCTTGAAAAGAGAAATAAATATTCCATATTTGGCGAGAATATAGGCATATTTCAAAAATTATTATTTAACTTGTAGAAAAACTAACTGAACATGGTAAAGTCGTTTTTCTACACCTGGGCCTTCAATAATTTACACACAGATATATTGATTGCCATTAGATTTTTGGCTCTCATAATGACAATAATTCTTGAAAATTGTGTTTTATTCCACTATACTTTTGTGTAGTACACCACACACAATCGGACATGCAGAAATATTAAAAAGTTGTTTGAATAAATTATCAATTGATTTTTCCTGTTGTTTTTATTAATAAATCACTTCGTGCTATGGTGGCAGTTGTTGGGTTCTTGCATTAATTGAGTAATTCCCTGTGGCCGGTGCGACAAACCTGAAAAATATCATCGAAGCACTGCAATAACTTGTGTGAACCTGAAGGTGACTAAAAGACCAGTAATCTGATGAATGATGACAACATCGATAGGCAAAGACAAGCTCTCAGCGTAAAAGAAAACGGTTCCATGCCAATTGAGAATAAAGTCAACTCAACACCTCCTTGAAAAGTCATTAAAAGCTACGAAAAGAATAATTGTAAAATAGCCAATAACCCTAACCTAACATAACATATTTAACCAATTCCTTATATATATTTTATTATCACTCTAAATGACTTATCTGAGATGGTTCTGAGTTGGTTTTATTCCGAGTTGTCCGATCACCAAAGTAAACATGCTCAGTAGAAGATTTCGCCTTTGTACCGCTGTAAAAAGGACGTTATATACTTGTACTCTTGTGAACTTTGGGTGAACTTAGAGTTGATATGAATGGATATGCAGACGTTATTAGATCCAGGGTGGCAGGAATGCGGGAAAGGATAAGCAACTCTGGAAATATCCTCTTCATGGAAGCCCGCCTCAGTCCATCCTCCAGCATTGACGCATTGGAGAAAAATTCTAGCTCCTAATGTAGCCTCAGTACCCTAAAGGCTTATTATCTTTTTTTGTTTTCTTTTTACCATTGCTATTATTTTATTATTTGTTTCTTGTTTTTCATGTATAATTATATTCACCTGCTTTTTTAATGTATGTCTTTATGGAATGTGTGGGACTGCACTAACCCCCCCATACACCGGAATAAACTTATTATTATTATTATTAATAACGCAGGAGCATTAAGGCGGCGCTTCCCCGCTCAAAAAGAAGAGGATGGAGAGATATGTAATTATGAATGTTGGACAAATTGAAGCGAAAATTGTGAAAATGCTTAATAAAACATGACTCGTTTAAAATAGAGCAAAAATCTCTTGGAAGGCATCTTAATTAAGTATCATTTAAAGAAACTTTGTGAATTTTTTCACAAATACAACTTGTAAAATAATAGAAATGACTAGAAATGAATAAAATAATAATAGACTTGTTTTTAATAATTTTCGGGGCATACTTTGCGATTTTTTTCTATGGAGGGAATTTCATATAACTTGCGTTTCGGCGTGGAACGTATCTAGATATTATCTTAAAAAATAACATACATTTTTTTAAGAGCTTAAAAACTTCAAATGTTTAAGGGAGATATGTAAGAAATCGGTAGAAATTCGGGTAGCGGCGGCATAATATGTGTGTATTATTGTCATGTGCGTCCCTCCTTGTCCGCTTTGCTACGGATATATACGAAAACTCTAATTGAATAGTAAAAATTTCAATTGCTGCCAGAAGATTTTTCGACATTTTAAATACTTCTATTGCGGTCGAGATTATTAATACTGCCTAGTTGGCTGCGTTAAGACGCTTCACATCAGAATACCGCAATGACTTGCACAACCTATTTAAGGGAAGCTTTTCACACCGTCGAGTATCAATTTCGTTGGCCTTGAGGGAAACCACATGGGCCTAAGGGTGGAAACACAATAAATAAGGGGGGGAAATCGGTGGGTTATTATTTCTCCACTGTTGACAGGTTGATTTGCATCTGTGAAACGTGTTTTTATTAACCAGAAAATAGAGTAGTACCTAGTTCTGCGTCTAAAAAATATGTTTCCAATTTTCTCTTACTTAATAAATTGTCACCGAAAATTTCGTCTGTTTTTTTAAATTTTTTTTTAGTCTTCCAAAAAATGGCCAGTTTGCTCTTTTCGTTGGACGTTGTGGATGTACCAATTATATATCTATTTGTACATTTATGAATGAACTCGTTTAAAAATTATTCTTCCTGAATAAATTTCAATATTTGTTTAAGTTTGTACCATAAAACATTACATTTATTTGTCAGGGAGTCTAGTTGTCGAGTACGTAAACAACATGATCACAATGAAATTTAAGTGCATGTAAATTATAAATTATTCAACACTCCCAGACGCCACATTTAGACTACACCAGAAGCAGCTTTACCGCAATTTATGGTCAGCATTATGGCCTAAATAACAAGAAGTCGGTTCTAATTAATCTGTAGAAATTCTAGGAACATTTCATTCTGAGATTATTCCTAGCCAAGATTGTATAAAATGAACCCTGGGGTATATTCGTACCCGAGTGTCGGCGCATCTGCATTGTTTAAAGTGCCCCTCGTGATATATTGCGGGTTTGTCATTTCGAGGGGATAAACAGGGAAGTATGAATGTAAATAGGAATAATGGTCTTGAATATTTTGAAGGAATAGATCTTTCCAGTTTGTTTTTCATATAATAATAATAATAGTTTCATAAATAATGTATTCAGGGGTAGTGCAATGCAATACATCCATATTTCGAAATAACAAAAGAAAAAATTAGACAAATAATAAGACAAACAAATTATACGAATTAACAATACATTTAAAATTTGTTAGGCGGATATGGGTACCGTCGTCCAAGGAACCATTTATTGGATAACATCACCTCTGTCGTTGGTCGTCCCAAGTGGTTCGCCACGTTTGATGACTTAGCAGGGGTGCTCGGGTTCATGGGGTGAGGTTTGTCTGCCCACCAGCTGCCTGGTAGGCCAAAATAATAGAGAATGGTTGAGGGAATCCCTTTGACTTCTCCAGCCGTACTCTCTCGGAATATGGCCTTGTACCGCAGGGGAGGGATAGATTCATACGTCCGTCACTCCTGGAAACACTGACTTCAGATTCCTATCTACGCTTCATACCCTTTTCCTTTCCAGAACTTCTTCTCCTTCCTTTCCTAAAAAGACCCTCCACACAGCATCCCCAAATATGACATAGGCCCCGAGGGAAATAATTTTGCTCAGGGCCTTCTGTCTTGAGCTAATGTAAAAATAAAAACATAGTTTCATAAAATGAATACAGAAAAGAAAAAAAATAATGACGAAAAGAAGTTGAAAATGTTAATCACAAAAATGTATGCAAGCAGACGTTTGTGTAGGATATTTGATCGTTTCCAATCTCCAGAGGGCCATCATGAGGGACTCCATCCAGGCAATCCTGGCATTGATGATTGTATTATTCGATTGTCGTAGTCTGCGCCATACGCTTCTCATGCGGTGGCAGAGAAGTGCTCTGAAAGAGTGCACTCGTCTCTCCAGGAACATTTCCGTAGCGCTGCATTGTCTGTATAAAAACTGTTTTGATGTGACACCTCACCATAGATCTCGTAACTGTGATTAGGATTTGGAAGTGAATTTGAATTTGAGGACCGGGTCGATCATGGCACTGATCAACGATTCGCCTCCTATTATTGGTGTTCTACTTATGCGTTGGAGCGCGGGGGATCAATGACTTAATTTAGTTTCTCTGAGCTGGGATATTTCGTCTATACAAAGGAGGTGCCGATTGAAATGTTAACAATGTGTTGTAAATCATTCGATACACCCTCCTTTGCATAGAGCCAAGCAGGTTGATCACTTGATCAGACATCTGTCTGTGTGGTATATTGTAGTATCTTAAAATAGAGCCGGAAAAGAGGCAATTTAGTAAATTGGGTATGTAGATACTTAAAATGTAACAATTGATACAATAAGGTGCTTGTGTATCAATTAATAAAAGATACACCATTCAAAAAAATTGTCTAATTATTTTGACGGCCTCATTATGGTAATTGTTATTAGTATTATTTATTATTAATGTTTGAGGTAAAGTTTGTGGAAACGGTCGCAGTAGTCCGGCTTCTATCTTCAGCGTCATAGGGCCGGTATATCAGTGGCTCTTTATTACGCTCGATAAGTAGGTACCTACGTGAATAACAACAAAGCGATGAATTACGATATACCGGCCCATGGGCACTCAACGAGTGGAGAGTATATTATGAATTATGACCACCTTTAGGAAACACCTCCATTCCTGCAACCCTACTGTCTTTCTCCAGTTTCTTATGCCCGAGAGAACCTTCACACTGTCTAATCACCTAGGATAAGGCATCTTAACATTACGTCGCCTTAGTTCTTAATTGTCCAAACGACCATTTTAGTTGTTGTCCAAACTCCACTTTAAAATTAAATAAAGTATAAAAAATGATAGTTAATGACAATCACTTATCTAAGAATTATTTAAAATAATGAGACCTTTAACCTTTACGAAAATGGCCTTATCTTCACCACCTTTTAATAATGTTTCATTGAAATAATGAAAGAAAACCTTCTCCTCCTGTAAAATTTTCTAATGGTCGTTTGGATAAGAACTAAGGCGACGATTATTCTTCCTGCAGAGTACAGCACTTTCGACATTTGTGGTAAAGAATCGCTTCCCTGGTCATTGTCGAACAATTTGCTAGCAATTATAAAAAACTCCTAGCTTTTTCGAAAATAGTCGGCGTGCATAAGGTGTGTTTACTACCGACACATAAACATTAGAACCTGACACATCATAAAAATTGTAAAAAACTGACAAGCTTAATAACCTGATAGTTGTCCTCTCTGCTGTAATATAGCTGTAATAGCGCTGAATGGCCGTGTGATGACAATGTTGCAATAGAAATTCTGCTAAACTACTAGTCTAAATTGTTTTTTAACAGGGGTGGAAGAACTTAATCTACAAACTTCTTATGGATACATCTGTTATCAATGATTATATTTGAACGACCCTCTTTATAGACAAAGTTATACATTTGTTAATTACTTTCTTGAAAAGTCTGCGTAATGTTTTTAACTAGCCACGAACAGCGAGTAATCGCACGAATTTGCTGAACTCTAATGCTTACTTTTGTTTTGTAATGGTAAAACTTCCGTTCACCAAAACTGAAACTCAAATAAAAAGTATCTTCATAACAAAAGCACATATTTATTATTTTCCCCAGGACGCTCAGAGCCTAGAGGCCTTGGGAGGCAGAATATAGAATACTGTTGTATGTTAGAAAAATAAGATTATTTTGGGAGAAAGTATGAGCATTACACTTTTTTAAAATTGGAACAATAGGTCAATCAGTAGAATAAAAGGAAAATAAGAAAAAAGAAACACCGTACAGAAATAATTTCGTGTAACAAAAAACGCTGTTGCTGATAAGCTCATATTAAAAAAATGACGCTTTAAAAGATTCTCTCAAAACAATTTTGGTTGAAGCAGATAAGATCTGAGTAAAGTAAAAAATGCTGTGGTACCTACTTTCCTAGTACCTAACGCTGCGTATAAACAGGTACGAATTATGTATGGGAAATTTTTCGATAATT
The DNA here is from genome assembly GCA_936435175.1 of Glyphotaelius pellucidus. Classification (NCBI taxonomy): domain Eukaryota; kingdom Metazoa; phylum Arthropoda; class Insecta; order Trichoptera; family Limnephilidae; genus Glyphotaelius; species Glyphotaelius pellucidus. Next base: position 9,558,626 of record OW386545.1, on the reverse strand, counting down.
CTGGGTCGGTTTAAAAAAAATTCAGTTGCTTCCAGATTCATAGTCGGCTTAATGTCGAAAAATCCGTCAAAACTCATATTCGCTAGTCATTGGAATTAAAAAAAAAACTACGCGCGACGGCTCACTAGGCAGAGTTGGTTCAACATCTCAACCTCAATACAGACAATCCAACTTGGTTGGACGTTTGAGTGGTTGGATGGTAGTTGGATACTCAGGCAGTACAACCGTTCAACTTAATAGCCCCGCCCCCTTATCCATACAACGCACACACTGTTAAACTTTATGTTCAATTCAACCAATTTGATACAACCGCTTAACCAAATTAAATGGTCTGTAAAGCCGATTATTAACCTAATATATGTATTTGCTGGTACGTCGATAGTAATATGTAAAGACCCATTTCAAAGGTTAAAATAATATTTCAAGTTCGTGTAGTTAAGTAGGAAAGTGAGTACCTCGTAAACTTTTTTGAAATAATAATGTGCCAGACGGCTATTAAAATAATGAAAGTACGGCGAGCCTACCTACCACAAAGAGATTCGGACCTTTTTTTCTGCGTTGTGACTAAGTTGTAGTGAAAAGGACGATGAAAGATAATACATTTTTTACAACATCATAAACATGAATAAAAGTAATTCAAGTGGACCCTGTAAAATAAATATTATGTTAAACGGCGGGAAATGTAATGTTCGTCCCTCGGGGAACCCCACACAATTTAATATAAAGTAACATGGTCATATTCTAGGTTAGATAAAAAAGACCACCATTTTGTTGGTTATGGTTTTGAATGTTATGATGGATGCGCACACATAAATATTCTCTCATAAACTTCTGCACATTGCTCCATAAAGTTTTATTGCGTTTCTTGTCCTGTCTTGTGAACTAATCTTACTATATTTGTGTAAAGTCAAATGCTTATTCTTAATAAATGGCAATTTTAAAGGCAAATGCTTATTCTTAATAAATGGCAATTTTATAACTACAATAATTGTTAACATTCTGTAAATGTTTCCAACAATAAATAAATAAATCAATATTTTTTTTATGTGAATACCTCACTTGAGTCCTAGATGCTCCCGCCGCGCCGGGAGCAAATAGCATCCCCAATTGGGGTATGATGTGAGGCTGAAGGCAGGGGGGAGGGGAAGGAAATGGGAAAGAGGAAGGTTGGGAAGTATCTGGCTATTCAGATCTGGTCACCAAACACGGCTAAAGCCGTCTCAAGCAACGTTTAAATTCTGAATGGTAGTCCTACACCAGGGCGATACTGAAAATATCTTTCACCCTGGAACGTGGCGCAAATATACTTTACATTATTTTTTAATTGAATTAATTTTGAAATAACACAAATAAATCAAATAAAATTAATTTGACCACGCCGGGATTTGATCCCGCGAACTTTGGATTGCGAGTCAAGAGCCATACCCTTCGACTAGGACTAGAGAAAAAGAAGGTCCACTCCAGAGGAGCCCTCTGGAGTGGACCTTCTTGGAGTTAACTTTTGGGATACCAATAGTACCCTTTACACGTAGAGTTCGGAGCGGGACGTGCCCCGCGCCACTTCAAGCCGCCGCGCAGAAAAGTAAAGACCGAAAGTAAAATAACGGCTTACAGCGCAGTTCACTGTGAGACTTTTCTGCGCGGCGGCCTGAAGTGGGGCACGTCCCGCTCCGAACTCTGTGTGTAAAGGGTACTATTATATAAAAGATAAAGTTTTCGAAATCTGCCCAATATTTTCATCTGCCATCTGAATTTGTATATTTGCGTTCATTAAAATGATTCGAATAAATAAAAAAAGTAAAGAAAGGAAAACCTAGAATATCACAATGCATTACGTAAGTAATTTATTTGACAAAAATATTTTTGCATTTAGCACTTTGCATCGATCGCTAATACCTTATCAAATTAAAACAAGCTACCCCGCTTCCATGAAATGCGTTATGGCAACATAATTTTTTAATATTGTACGATGGTAGTATTTTTTCCCGCGCGAAACGGCCGGAACGTCAACTGTCAAACTCCGGTGATCAAAACTTCGACGCGGAAGTTTTTGTTTAGTTATCGAAGTGTTTTCTGTTTTCGTTAACGATGTTGTGATTTATCAATAAGGACATGAAGATTACTTGCTACTAACGTGATATGTATTACCGAAAATAGCCGAGAAAGTTATAAAATAGTTTAAATGAAGTTTTTGAACAATATAAAATAACCTTAAAATTTGTTTTGACATTCTTTTGTTTTGTATGGTGTGTGGTGGATTATCGATTCTGAAACTTTGTATAAGTTTGCGTGTTGACTCAAAATGTCATCTCTTTTATCTGCGGAACTTGCAGCTACATGCAATGCCTTGGGATCGCTCGATAAAAGAACTGGAAAGTATTTGATTGATGGATTTACTTTGGATACTGTGAAGGATCTCATCCGATATTTGCGCCGCGATGACGAAGATCACGAGATTAGGCAGCATCTGGGACAAACCAAAGTTCTGGAGACAGACTTGCTGCCCATTTTAATAAACCATTCTGAAGAGGCGGAGTTATTTGATGTTACCCTTAGGTGAGATAAAATAAAATTATTCCGTAGCTTACCCCGCCAAACTCCCTACATCAGATTTAGTTATTCGAATTTTAATTCTTAATAAGACCTAAAGGTGACATTTCCTTACTCCGCTTACTTCTTTTATAAATGTTTTAAATAACACTCTTTTACCTAAATAAGTGGTGAACTTTCAGAATCTTTGGACGTGCTTAATATGAATACCTCGAAAATGGCCGAAACTGTCAAAACACATGAAATTTTAATGGACACAGAATAGAACTTTTGCTTATTTTTTTATTTATTTTTTCATATGAATACCGCACAAGAGTTCCAACTGCTCCCGTCTGGAGCCAGTGAGACTATGGCATCCCCAATTGGGGTATGTTGTGAGGCTGTGGGTAGTAGGGAGGGGAAGGAAATGGGGAAGAGGAAGGTGGGAAGTACCTGGCTATTCAGACCTGGTCACCAAACACAGCTAAAGCCATTTCAAGCAACGTTTCAATTCTGAATGGTGGTCTTACACCTGGGCGATATCGAGAGTATCTTCTCTTACTATATATTATTTTAATTGAATAAATTGTGAAATAACACAAATTAATCAAATAAAATTTATTTGCCACGCTGGTGTACCATCTCATCAGCCGTAAATAGTTGTCTTTTATAGAAGTTGAATCGAAATGTTTTTTCAAAAAAATGTTCATCTGCGTGTCCAACTATTCTAAAAGATCGCCTAGTTTTCTTTAGAAGCGATATATATTACACATCTAACGATTTTCTGTTCAGTACTTTGCAAAAAGACCTGGCGCAGATAATTTATTTTTATTGCCATGGATTTTGAAACAATGATGAAACTTGCCGCGACAAAAATCAACTGTGTGCGCCTGGCCTAAGATTTCACTTACCTCCAGGCTCGTGGTGAACCTCACCAACCCTCCGCTGCTGCTGTACCGCGAGGAGATCCCCAAGGAGAAGGGTGGCCGGAGGGTCTATCTTCAGCTCCTGGCTCACCTGTCGTCTTACAAGGCCGGCTCCTTCACCAACACTGATGTGTGGACCGTTCTCACCAAGCGGCTCACCAAGATCCTGGAGATTGTGAGTAGTCTATTTCGATCTACTCTTTTCGTAACTATATTCATTGAAGCATTGACTTAACCTAATCTATCTGTTTCTATTTCAACCTCACTCTTACTAATCTTTTTCTTATTTCTACTAAAACCTAACCTAACCTCATTCTAAATAAAACCTACGTTAGGCTAATCTAAAACTTGACAGAATATCCTACAAGACTTTCATCAACACTGATGTGCGTATTGTCCTCACCAAGCGGATGACCAAGATATATATTTTTTTAAATAAAGTACTGCTCAAGAGTCCCAACTGCCTGGAGCCAGTGAATTGTGAAGCCGAGGGTTGTAGGGAAGGAAAGGAGATGGGAAGAGGGAGGCGGATATGGGTACCGCCGCCCGGGAACCATTTATTCGATATCCAACATCCCTGCCATGTCACCCCAAGTGGTTAGCTACGTTTCGTGACTTAGCAGGGACATCTCCAGCTGATCTCTCGTGACCCATCGCCTTGCACTGTTGGACAGATGGATTCATAAGTCCCTCATTCCTAGACACATTGACCCCAGAACTTCCTCTCCTTCCCTTTCCTAAAAACACCCTCCACACAGCATCCCCAAAGATGATGTAGGCCCTAAGGGAAATTATTTTCCTCAGGGCCTCCTGTGTGGAGCTAATGTAAAAAAAAAGAAGTACCTGGCTTTCAAATCCGATCTAAATACGGCTAAAGCCATTTCAAGCAACATTTCCATTCTGAATGGGTTACGTTATTTCAGAATGAATTACACCAGGGCGATACTGAGAATATATTTCACTCTGGAACGTGCTGCGTATATACCATATGTATATTATTTTAAATTAACAAATTATGAAATAACACAAATCAATAATCAACTCTTAAATTTAATAAAACTGAATACTGCATGCATGCGTATACGTTTGTGTATGTATGTGTCTATGTATGTTATGAGACGGGTTACATACTTTTCTTGTATTATATTGTTACTGTAATAAACGCCCAGGTTGCCGGCAATTAAAAAAAAAAAAAAATAAATAAATAAATAAAATTTACTTGCGCATGCTGGGATTCGAACCCGCTATCTTCCAATTGCTAGTTGAGAGTTTTACCCCCTTATCCACGTGGCTGTCGCACATGGAATCCATAAAGTTTCACTGAAACATTTACATGCAGTGGGATAGACTGCGTCATCTTTGAAAATGTTAGCCTAAACTCCTTATAACTCTTCCTATTCTAGCCTCGCTTAAACTAAAGCCAAATGGAATATACTATTCAACTAAATCTAAGGTTAGGTAGGTACTTCTGGTAAAAAGTCCATGAATCTAATTAGATGTATTAACTTAACCTAACCTCATCTAACCTTTTTATACCTAACCTATCTTTTATGTTCGAACAACTTAACCTAACCAAAAATCTTACCTTTATATTTTTTAGTGTAAATAGCACATTTTTTATTTTATTTTATGTGAACTGCTCAACAGCTCCCAACCGTTTGGCATCCCCGATTGGGGTATGTTGTGTGGTTGAAGGTAGTACGGAGGTTAAGAATATGGAGAAGACTAGAGCTAAAGCCATTTCAAGGAGCTTTTCAATCCTGTGGTCTTTTTTTACATTAGCTCCACATAGGAGGTCCTGAGAAAAATAGTTTCCTTCAGGGCCCATGTCATCTTTGGGGATGCTGTGTGGAGGATCTTTTTAAGGAAATGAAGGAGAGGCAGTTCTGGGAAGGAAAAAAGTCACAGGAATGGTTAGGAATCTGGGATTCAGTGGGTCCAGGTCATCCGCCGCCAAGACCTAGATAAACCTCACCCCACGAACCCGGGCACCCCTGCTAAATCACCAAACGTAGCAAACCATCTGGGGTGACCTATGGCAGAGATTTTGGTTATCCAGTAAGTGGTTCCCGGGGCGATTGCACCCATTCCCATCTCCCAAATTGTAAAATTATCTTACACCAGGGCGATACTAAGAGTATCGTTCACTCCAGAGCTTACTAGTTGTTGGTTGTTTCTGAAGGGTGTTGTGCTTCTTCCCTGCAGTATTCACCATCAGGGTAGATGTAATCCTTATCTGCAGTCATTAGTTAATTTTTTCTTGTGGAATCCTCTCTACCTCACAGTTTTCTTTTTTAAGCTACAAATACTTCAACAGAACTTAAGCATTTGGTTTTTTAATTTCCTTTAATTTTTTTTTTTAAATTTACTAATTCTTTTATAATTTTTCAAATGCTTACCTAGTTCTTCATTAAAATCCAATCACTTTATCCATTTAAGTTTGCCCCATTGTAAAGCTTCGCTTTCATCTTTACCGAAATGCTGAACAGTTCTTTAGCACAATTTGCATTTAATTAAATGGAACCTAACTTTGGTAGTTCCAATTGCATTGTTGGCTGCAAACTTGCTTTGTATTTGGGAAACTGATTGGAATGAATTTACAATGTAAATATACATGAAGCATCCCACTCTTAACTTACCCAGATATCCACCACACAATACCTCTAATGGAATTTGTGTTTAAACCTTTTAATTCTCCCGTGGAATCTGTTCTCCTGGTTACTATTATATTCCCGGCAAATAATTCCAAGGTTTTGCTGGAGGTTTGTAATTTAATTCTCATTTAAAGTAAGATGAAAGAAGTTGCAACTTTGTTTTAAACCACAGAAACTGGAAAGTTTGAAATTTTGTGAATCGCTACCAGAGAACCACCAACCTGGAAAATTAATCTTACACACCTAATAGTTATATCGACTTCAAACACAATTGTTTTTATATCACCTATTATGACTTGTTAATTTTTTTTCTGCTAGGGTGTTATGATTAAAAAAAAATTGTCATTTTTATTTTTAATAAATATGTAGTATTTTTTTTTTTTTTTTAATTTCGAAAGTTAATTTTTTGTAAGATTTTTTGTAATTTGGTGTAGCTCTCAAATACTTGAAAATCTTTGGACACAAAATGTCTTTGTAAAAAGAATTTTTCTTCACAAAGCTAGTGACGATTTTTTTTCAGTACAAAAAAGGCATGGTAAAGTCATTGCAGCAATAAATTTGTATCCAGGGTTACCCGATTCAATTTTAACGCTTTGAATGCAATCAACGTCCTCTGAATTAAGAAATAATAATACAGGATTAAAACAAATCACTTTGTAAAACACTACTTATTTAGTCAAAATTTTGAACATGTTTCAAAATCAAACGTTTTTTTGTCAGGATAAAATTAAAGTGGAATTTTAATTACCAGTGGTGTTTTACAAAGTGATTTGTTTTAATTCAATTGAAATAACACCACAAAGTGATTTTGCAAAGATTGTAGAAGTAAATAAAAATATCTTATTGCTGTGTTTTTAGTTGATATACAAAGCCCTTTGTGCACTTCATATAATGTTATTTTTTATAGGGTATTTCAATATTGTTTGTTGCAATATTGTTTGTTGCAATATTGTTTGTTGCAATATTGTTTATTGCAAAACTGTTTGTTGCAATATTGTTTGTTGCAATATTTTTTATTGCAAAACTGTTTATTGCAAAGCTGTTCGTTGCAATATTGTTTGTTGCAATATTGTTTGTTACAATGTTTATTTTGCAATAGGGTGTCCAATATTATCTTATTATGTTTCAATGGTTTTGTGGTTCAAACATTCTGAATAATTAAAATCTTTTTAATTTGTATACATGTCTATTTGTTCCAAGGATTCCGGAGAAAGAGACGAAGATTCAGGCCTCATCATTGAAAGGATTTTGATATTGGTCAGGAATATTCTACATGTTCCTGCTGATGACCATGATGCCTGGAGGCCGGACAATGATGCCAGTGTACATGATCAGGTATACAAATAAAATATACAATTAGACTCATCGAAATTCAATTGTGCTAAATCGAGTTAACCAGAAATAAAAATTAAAAAACCTTTTTTTTTTACCTGCTATGTCTACATAATAATGGGCCTAATGCTAAAAGCAATAAAGTTTATAAAAAAAGGGCTTTGATTGTTTTAACTTTCGACACGACATGTGGTGAAAAACCAAACTTGTGTTGCCGTAAGTAGTCACTGAGATACCCCAAGCATTTTAAGACTATTGTTTACAGGTTTTGTATGAATACGAAAAATACCAACGCAATAAATTAAACTATTTGCTGAGCATAATAATTTCAGAGATTTTGGCAACGGGAAGGTAAAGTCAAGTTGTTTTAGAAGTTTATTTCTTTTGAGCAATAGTGTTCATAATTTATTTTTGTTTTTATTTTGGTAGTTTTCTTTTACCACAAAACAACGATAATCAACGATTATCGATAATGCTTCTGTAATAATATAAAATAACATTATCAATGTAGATTAGACATGTAACTTGTAAAAGCAGTAGAATTTAAATAAAACTTTTGCTAACTTGATTTTGCATAGTTTAATTAAGACGAGTCGATGTATTCCATCGTTAATTTTGTTTTATTATTTATTTTACATGAATTTACTAAATTATACATTATTTCGTTTGCTAATTGTTATTATTTAATTATCCTATTTAATATTTCAGGTTTTGTGGGCGCTGAACCAGTCCGGGCTGCTCGATGTCATCCTGTACATGTCATCTGAAAACGAAAAGCCATATTTTATGCACATTTTGGAAATAATATCCTTGGCTCTAAGGGAGCAGAACCCAACAAGCCTGGCCGATGCGGCTCTGCAGAGAAGTGTGGATGAAAAGCTCAAGGATGAACAGGAGTTGTTAGCTATTCGATACAATGAGGTGAAAAAGAAGAATGAAAAGAATAAGAATTTTTCAGCAAACAGGTTGGTAAACTGATTTAAAAACTACTGTGTTTACACTTATAAGACTTTTTTTTCATAGTCTATGGAAAAAAAAAGAAATCACCATGTGAACACTGATATACGATTTTTTAAAAATAAATCCTTAAAAACACGTAAGTACTACATAAAAGTGTTTTTTTTACGTGGCTACTTACTTTACCGTCTTATACACATGTCCAAGCGTCCATAGTACAAGCAGGAAACTGGTGAGAAAGAGAAACCAAAAACAAAATTTTTTTTTTTGCCACTAAAAAGTTAAAAAAATTTTGGAGCCGGGACTGCGCTTCAACCCATTTTAAAAGACGTTAAATAGCTGATAAACCCCAAAAAGCCATTTTTTTCCAAATTTGACCAAAAAATTGGACTATTTACTCAAAAATGAAAGATCAAATCAAAAAAAACTTTTACCACAAAACGACTCTAAATGTGATGTTGATACCATTTAGAATTTATTTAGACACACCAGATGTCATTATTGTTAGTTTCAAATTACCCGTCTAATATTTAGTGGCGCGCAATAATTATTCTTTTTTATTGCTATGTTTATTTCTTTGTAATTTTCATTAGACTTATTTAAATACTTGCCATAATTAAAATTACGAATCATAATTCCACTATGCCAGGTGACTGACTCCAAAAAAAAAAAATGCCTGGCTTTTGAAGTTTACCTTTTTTTTTGCAGACACTCTCGTTTTGGAGGCACCTTTGTAGTGCAGAACATGAAGTCAATATCTGACAACAGTTTGATCTGCCACAAGCCTCTGAACAGCGTCAGGAACTTTGACTTCAGCGTAAACAAGACAAGGGTCAAGAAGCCGAAGAATCAGATGCCAGCTGGTGATGTTTCGTCTGGAGAACGGAGATCTGCTTTTGCCATCAGGTATAGTTTTACTCTTATAATTCTCTTATACTTCGACTTATAATACTACTTTCTCTTTTAATACTACTTGCTCTTATAATAATAGTCTTATACTATTTATAATTCCCTTATAATTCTCTTATACTTACACTTAAAACATTCTTTTAATACTCTTATATTTACTCTTGTAATACTACTAATTATAATACTACTCTTCTCCATAACTATGAGGTGTGATTGAGTAACCCCACTTTTTAATTTCCTTGTGTAACAGCAAAATGTGAATAGTTGCCATAGGTCACTCCATGTGGTTCCCTATGTTTGTTGACTTAGCAGGAGTGCCCGGGTACATGGGGGGGCAAGGTTTTTTTAGGTCTTGGCAGCAAATGCGTTTGCCCACCTACTGCGTAGTGGGCCCGATCGAGAGAGACTGGTTGAGGTTGTACTAATCTAGACCTCTCCAGCCAGACTCTTTCGACCCATCGCCTTGCAATGCAGTGAGAGAGATGGATTCATACATCCGTCACTCCTGGACCAAATTTACCCCCAGATTCCTACCCACCCTTTATATCTTTTCTCCTTTCTAGAAATTCCTCTCCTTCCTATCCCTAAAAAGACTCATTACAAAGCATCCTCAAAGATTATATACGCCCTTAGGGATTTTTTTCCTCAGGGCCTCATGTGTGTAGCTAATCTGAAAAAAAATGTGTAATATATTCTTAATTTTTTTCCCAACAGGTTATTCTTGAAAGAGTTTTGCGTAGAATTCCTGAATGCCTCCTACAATACGATGATGTACTATGTGAAGGATGTACTGGTGAGATCTAAGGCTCAGAAAAATGATGAAACTTATTACATGTGGGCTATGAAATTCTTTATGGAGTTCAATAGGAATTACAATTTCCAAGTGAAACTTGTTAGGTGAGTAAATAACAAGTAAACTATCGAAAATACCTGATATGTTTCTTTATACAATGCATTTCATTGTTCAGGCTATGAATTCAGATACATAGTCGAATTCAATTTTGAAATTGCATAAAATTTTTTTTTTTTAAATATCGTCGCCTTAAATGCCAAGGGAGCCAAGCCACAAATTTGGCGAAAATGAGTTAAGTATGCAGAAGTGTTTTTAAACCTTCAAAGTTGCCGTTGTCAATGGATTTGAGCCATAAAACACTCCATTTAATGCAAGTATTTTAAAAATTGCCAATAGTCACACATAGATGAAAACAGTCAATGACTAAAAGCTGCATAGATCTTTTGATTTCTGAAATACTTAAAACAAATGAAAGTAGTCAATGACGACAAGTTGCATACGTAACATCACAAAATATCTATGTCCAAAGCTTCACCCTTCTATCTTTAACCTCTGGTTTGCCGATTGCGCGCCCAGGACGCGCCATAAAAAAAAAAAATTTTGAGATGCGATTTTAAACCTTATGTATAAAGAAAATGTATGAAGGACAAGGTCAGAATCGCTTGGGGCATTCTTGTTCTTGACGTAACAGATATAAGGAACACACCTAGCCTCTCAAATAATCATCTTTGCACATATCTATGACTTTAGAAATGACATTTCTGCCGCGATTTGAGCTGTCAAACTTTGAGCGCCGCATGTCATGAAAAGATCGATAAAACTATCAATTTGTCAAATAAACGCAAGTAATATTATTTGTAAGCATAGTTTATTGTTCAGGGAACGTGTTTCGGTAAACATTATATACGATAGCATAAAATAAATCCGCAAAATATTATGTCAAAGTCAAAACATCGCGAAATTTTTGAGTTTCTTCCCTGGCATTTAAGAGGTTAAAAACAAAAAAAACTTTAAAAAATTTGACTTTTGTGTCACCAAAAATCTTTGAGGGCCGTTTTCTCAGCTTTGTGGTTTTGTGGCTTGACTCCCTTGACATCTACGGCGATGATATGTATAACTGTTTATTTCCCTAATAAACCATAATAAATACCCTAACTTTAAATTTCACTTTTCGAGGCTAACATTTCCTGAACTTTGGAGAAAAAATGTTGACAACTTTTGTTTTTGGCAATATTAGTCACTCTGCATCAGGTCACCCTGTATCGGGTCATCCTGTTACGATTCATCCTATGTCAGGTCACTCTATATTGGATCACTCTGTATCTAAATTTACAACGTTTGAACACTTGTATTAAATGAACCCCTTATTGAGACAAGCTGTATTTATTATGATACCTTGTATTATAAAATACTTGAAGAAACTATTTATTATCTTCGATAAATGTAGTCTACAATCATTTTTAATTCTTAATTACAAAATCTTGATAAGTTTCAAATCTACTGTTAATAATTTTTATTTCTTCTAATAATTGCTCCCATGAGCAATCCAACAAAAAAGTATCTCGAACTAAAGCTGTTAAAGCACTGTTCAACTTATTTTTATCAAAAGAAACATTCATTATTGCACGCTTTTCTAAGTTTCCCTCTTTTTCATTTATCACAAACTGAAATTCTTCTTTTACTCGGCCCAACTTCGTTACAGAGTGCATTAAAAAACAGAAAAATTAGTTGGGCTCCATTACTAATGAGAAATTGTCTTCAGAGATGTTACTACCTTTTATAAATGGATAACAAATAAAAAAGTTTTTCTTTTGTTCATTGTGCAACTTTCTTTTAAATGTAAGTTACTTAAGTTGGAGATCCAGTTTCAGAGACAGTTTCTTGAAAATATTTTTATTGCACTCAATTTCAGAGAGCTTGCAAAATTCTACTTTTTTTAAAAACTCCAAGAATTCAATATTTTAATGCTAAATGCCGTTTAAGTTAAAGAACTACTAAGTATGCCATGTGATTTTGGTTTGAAAATTAGATTGCTTATAAATACTTTAGATGCTTTAATTATATACTGTGAGTAGAATATACATTTGCCTTTGAAATAATTAAGTATTTTTTTTATTTTTCTTTTTGTATAGCCCAGAAAACAAAGTATTAGTTAAAAACTGCTTCAAAGTTCAAAATCTCCTACTTACGAACCCCTTTTTGGTTATTGTTTTATTGTATAATGTGGAAAATTAAATTCTTTAGAAAATGATCGTAAAACATTTAATTATTTGTGCCTGAGCTTCGCAAAATAAAATGAAACACATTTTTTGGCAATGTTTTTTTCTTGAATAAATCAAAACAGACGGCTGGTTTTGAATGGGAATTTAAATCTTTTCACCATTCACATAAGAAGTGTTACTGTTAGCGACCTGATCCAGAATTTTACACGACATAGTGCATCACCTTAAATAACTAAATATACACATTGTCAGGAATTTCGTAGTACAAGCATACCCTTCAGTTGAAAATTGCGTGTAGAATTCTTTCCAGAATTTTTTGTTTATAGATTATAGAAACAAGTGAGATAGGCCACAACCATTTTTAGTATGAAACCGCCCACACAAAAATTTCATTAACATTGTTAACCACTGCTGCGTATGACAGCCACTCTCAGCGACGTCCCGAATTTGTTTCTATTTACATAGGTACACAAAAGCATGAACTCCGCTGATAGTGTGTGTATTTTCTTTGATAGCCGGCATGCTTTCATGCCTTATCTCTCTTTGTTTCTGTTATCGATGGTATGCGTACTTGGCCTCATATGATCAATGAAGATACTGAATAAATATTTATTTTAGCGAAACGATGTCCGTGTCAACCTTCCACTACGTCCAGCAACAAATGGAGAAGAACTATGACATGTTCAAGATGGAAAAGGGGAAAGTTCCCGAATGGGTCAGAAGACTGCACTTGTCCCTGAAGGCTTACCATGAACTGTTGCTGACCATGACTGCGATGGACCAAAGCCCTGATAAAAGCGTCCAAGAGTCCTCTATTGTCCTTAAAAGCAACATCTTCTATGTTGTGGAGTATAGGGAATTTATTCTACAGATGTTTATATCGTTTGAAGATACGAAAATGCCCAGGTAAAAAAAAAAAGTAGAGAATAAATAAAGAATATTTTTTCAGCTATAAATTCTATATTAACATAATGTGTAGCGGGCATTCCCTTTACATTATTATATTGTTGCATATTTCTAGTATAATGATATTTCCTTTATTATTTTTTATTATTAATCTACCTTCAATCAATCCGAAATCTTTTTATAACCATAAAAAATTGTTTCCCTAACCATTTTCTTTTCAAAAATGTTATTCCCCTTCCTTAAAATAAATGCTTTTCTATTCTTATTGAATTTTCTTAGAATAAAGTTTGTGAACTGATTTCATTATGCAATCTTAATTATTATTATACCTTAGCTAACTTATTCTAACCCTAATTCAACCCGACCTAACCTAACCCAACCTAACCTGAATTAACCCCATTGAACTTACATAAATTGGCCTATTACATATAATAATAATATAATATTTTTTATTATCTTGTCGTTTGTCCAGTTGATTAGTCAGACATCTCCAAATGCAAAGTTTTGCGATAATGAGGAAAGCAATATTCGAATGCTCACCGTAAATCAAATATTACTTACACTTATCTGTGTTTTACGTGTTATTTTTGCTGTCCGGTACATTAGTGTGACATTTTGAAATTTCCTGCCAGTAACCCAGAAAACATAATTTTTTTTGTTTGTTCGCCACAGGTGGCTTTTATAAGTAATCTGAGTATTGTACCAGTTAGAGGGCACACTTTTACGTATATGTAGCTGCATACTCAACTCAAATTTCGATTTTTCGGAGATATATGACTTATCGATCAGCTGGAAGATCTTTTGATGTTGATCTGTTGACTTTTCTTTTTAACATTTTAATTTATTTTAGATCCTACCTGAAAGACCTCATTGAAACAATTCACACATTTTTGAGAATGTTAGAACACTTCTGCAATAAACACGGTCTTGTTGTTCAGAAGAAAGTGCGCTCCAAAGCCATCAAAAAAGGAAGCAAGTATTATTTCACATTTGCCTTAATCTAATAATGGGAAAATAATAGATGAATAATCTTATTTTTGATTTGTTGTAGAAAAAAAACCAGCAGCAAAGAAACCAGTCAAACCAAAGCCTATGTCTGAAGAAGCTAAGAATTCAGAATGGGAGAAGTTACAGTCCATGGTGGCAGAATTACTTGCTGGAGATTCCGAAATTTCCACAGATTTTTTACCATTTGATGCCACTTTAGAGAAGGGCATTGATGAACAAAAGTAAGCTTCAATGTATATATATTTAATATTACAAATATATTATCTTTGTAAACACCACTTTATAAAAATTACAGTTATAGAAAACGGTTCCATGACATCTCAGAATCAACTCAAATCAACACCTCTTCGGAAAGTCGTTAAGATATCAAAAAAACAAATTGAAAAATAGCCTCTAACCTAAGGTAACACAATTTTTTTCGTCACTTTTAATGAAGGAAAGGTGTTGAGTCGAGTTCATTCTGAGTTGCCCGGTCACCGAAGAAAAAATATTGGTAGATCCTTAAGTATTTGAAATGCATGCATTATGTCCATATTGAAATGCCTTTATCTTTGCTTAGTGACTAGGATCTGAATAGCCAGGTACTTTCCAATCTTCTTCTTTTCCATCTCCTTCCCCTTCCCACTCCTTTCAGCCTCACAAATACCTAATCGACGCTAGCCATAGTCCCACTAATCGCTGACAGTTGGGAGCGGTAATAAAATATAATATGATACTTCTTTACCTTTTCTCTTTCCTACCTATAACCCCTTCCTAAGCCTTTTCGCATCATAATGTACCCTAATTAGGGTTGCCATAGTCCCACTGATTCCTGGCAACTGGAACTCTTGTGCGATATTCACGTTAAAAAACCCTGTTTTTATAATGTTTATATTGTTTTAGCTAGTTTATTTTTAAAAATAAATAGGTTAAGTTAGGGGCTATTTTTTTTGTCACTTTAAATGATTTTTCAAAGGGGTGTTGAAATTCCTATTTGTTAAGCTGTCATGAAATCGTGTTTGATAGTACCTTTTCACTCCGCCAGAGCGCATGAGCATTTCGACTATTGCGAGCTGTATAGTACAATCAACATTATGCAAAGTCAACTGTCCGCAGAATTACTAGTTAGAATTCAATTAATTAACTTTACTATGTTTTTTTATTAGGGGTGATTGCACTAAGAAGATCCAAAAACTTCTTCTGGAAAATCGCCTGGTAGATGCTGTGGGACTTCTTCGAGCTGGAAGGTAAGATTTTTTTACCCTTTATAAGAAATATTCTGTTTATATATGTTTTTAGCAATGTCTCTTTCACATATGAAGCGCTTCGTACAGATCATTACAATTCTCCCGAAAAAATGCGTCATACGATTTAATATGAATCAGAAACTTCATAATGATCTACGAAGCGTACAAAGCATTGGCACTCGGGTGATGTTACGATCGCGGTCTACAACTATTCCCGCCTTTTGCGCGATGCAGGTAAGTGTTTTTTTTTTTACAGTAGGCCCTAAGGAAAACAATTTCCCTCACGGCTCATGTCATCTTTGGAGATGTTGTGTGGAAGGTGACGGTGTGGAAAGAATCCAGCTGAAGAAATCAAAAGGCCTCTCTCATCCAAACGCGTCCGCCGCCAAAACCTGGACAAACTTCCCGTGAACCCAGGCACGCCTGCTAAATCATGAAACGTAGCGAACCACTTCGGATGACCTATGGCAGGAGTGTTTGTTATCCAATAAATGGTTCCCGGGGCGGTGATACCTATACCACCACTCAAGTTGTAAAAAGTGTTTCATTTCGTAACTCGCGACTTCCCAAAGGTTGTTATTATTAGGTACATACATAATAGTAATATTAACATAGGAAATTATTTCAAAAATATCCAAACTTAAAAATAAAAATGCTTTCCTGTTTCGAAAAATTTCCTAAAATAAAAAATAAAAATTTTTCATTAATGAAAAATTACTTACCTTAAATTTTTCCAATTAGTTTAAATATTTCCAAAAAATTCAAATTTCATAAACTTTCAGATATCTAAATTTTTCTATTATCAAAAGAAAATTTTCAAATAAGGTCAACCGGGTAATTGCGTTACATTTTTAGAATGCTCATTTTCAAGTTCAAGTTACAGCCCAGCTATTTTTACTTATTATACGTCTAACATTCTCACTTACAGCCCATTTTTGTCTAATATTTTCAAAATTTATCGCTTTTTATAATATTTAACTTCATTCAACTATTGCATACAAGTTGAAGACGTGATTCGTATTTTAATGAAGTGATCCATTTTAGATGCATTTCCTCCACCTTGAGGTAAATGCGACCATTTATTTTATTGTTAAATTTAAAAAAAAAAGTTGAATCTGGGAATATTTTTAACGAGTAAATTTGATTTATAATAAGTTAGTCCATATATTTATTTGAATGTGAAATGTTGAATCTGTAAATAAAAAAAAATAAAATAAAAAATAAAAAAATTAAATAAAAAAAGTATTATTGAAAATCACATTCTGTTATAGATATATCTATAAAAATTCAACAGTGGGGCTTGGACTTGAGTTCAGTTGTTGAATAGAGTGAAACCCCCATTTTACACTTTTCACGGTACACAATTGGATTAATATCTTGTTCATCCAATGTATTAAAAGTTTGTTTTTCCTATTCTGCTTTAATTGCGCATTTTATTTGGTAATCACTAACTTTATTTTGTTCGTATTTACCATTTTCCAATATTTTAATTTAATAAAGTTGATCCCCTTTCAGAATATTCACGTAAATAAATTCGAAAATATTTCACTTCATAGTTTGCAAAATCGGTTCCTAAACTGCTCAAACTGGAAACAAACTTTTAAATTATTAATAATATAGTATGGAAAAATTGTTTCGAAGATTTTCAACTGTAAAACTTTAAATAATCTCAAGTAACTTCTCTGAGAAATTTTGGTCTAAAGAAGGTACCGACTTCGAAGAAATATTTTCCTTAGGATTTTTTTAAATTTCAATATGAAAGCTATTAATCTGAATGTCTTACATAAACTT
Source organism: Glyphotaelius pellucidus (assembly GCA_936435175.1). Lineage (NCBI taxonomy): Eukaryota > Metazoa > Arthropoda > Insecta > Trichoptera > Limnephilidae > Glyphotaelius > Glyphotaelius pellucidus. The sequence continues at coordinate 9,541,373 of OW386545.1, read as the reverse complement.
TTACAAATAAGAACGAAATTCAAATTGAAAATGTTATGTAAGTCTTATGCACTGAAGAGATAAACAGAAAGAAGTCAGTTGTGGGTGTGACGGTGTGTCCGAAGTAAGCTGAATTTTTGCTTACTTCTGAGAAATTCGTATATCTTTCATGCACAAATAATAAATTTCATTTGCCTGTCTGGGGTGTAGGAGTCTGAAGATTCCTTCGAAATTGGCTACATCTACGATCCATTTTCTTTCAAATCAGTAAAAATCACACTACTAGAGATTATTCGTTCAGTGGTTTTATGAGATTTTATCTTCGGCCTTCTTAGAAGGTCATCATTTAGGTTTCGACCTTCTTTCGTCAACACAAAATAAGATATCTTAATATGTGGATGCCTTTATTGGATACATTCAATATTCATGTCAGTTTTTCCAACCCTCCCACCCCTTCATCAATGCCCTTACAGCGTCTAGTTTTGCACCATAAAAATGTTGAATCATTTTATAAAGCAGAATCAGTTCGTCTGGAACGACGAAATCTCTAGCAGGGTTCACTAACGTCATGAATTGCACGATTTTTTTGTATAGAATTTTTAAGTCAGCTTAAATAAGAAAAAAAGTTTTTGTTTGAAAATGAAATACAAATAATATATTAATTAATAATTCTATAATATTGAAATGTTTATTTCTTTTGTTTAAAATTTTTATCAGATATCGTCATTTTTCAAGTTTACTTCGATACGTGTTCATTCAGCCTGTGTCAGACTACACTCAACGCGCGTTGCATTCTCGTGGCTTGACCTATTTCAGCTTACCGCTCGCCACACATTCCCATTGAAAATGCAATCCATCCACATGGAAACAAAACTTCATTAAAGACCAATGAGCAAAATGAAAATTCACAATGAAAAAAGGAATGCGCATAACTATTAATAATTATTACATAACTATTCCATCCCTTGGGATGTTTTATTTCTATTTCTTAGTTTAACTCCACGCAGGAGGCCCTGAGGAAAATAATTTTTCTCAGAGCTTATGTTGCAAAAAATTTCCATATCATCATAAATGTAATAACGACTCGACAACTTTACAAATAATAATTCATATTACTTGTAAGGTTTTCCCCGAACAATATTGAAGTGAGCTACAAACCCGAGATAATTAGCCTACTGGGAATAACCAACATAATTAGAAATTCGACAGTCAAAGACGACTTACTAACAAATGTAATTAATATAATTGACTAAAATCTTTGTAGACCACCCCTCTATCCCTCCCCCATATGTTATTTATAAAAACCGTAGGCTAAGAATATTTTTTATCAATCTGAAGACGTCTTTAACGAGCTGAAACCAGTTACGGTCAAATAAATTAAAGTGGAAATAAGTTTTATATTTGTTTTATTATAATGTACCAAAAGACATAGTTCAAAATTTTCGCACTTATTTGGGCTTCTCTAACAAATGTAACCGGATTTTATTTAAAAAATAAAAAAAAACGCACTTTTAATGCTGCCCTAGTGAAGGCAGGTTCCCGAGACAAGCAATGGAGATCGTTCAATGTAAGAGATTATTAAGAAAGACTTATATGACAATAAAATATGAAGATTCAGAGTGTGCAAATATTTTTGAAAAGAACTATTGAAATCACTGATGTGTATCTTGCATGATGCCTTTCAGAAATATACGGAATATATAAGAAAAAGAAACCAGGGAACAAGACCAATCAGCAAGACAGCATTGATAAAACAGCTAGTTTTTTTATGTCAGGCAAACAAGTCAGAAAAAGTACCTGGATTTGAAATTTGTCCATTTTAAAAATGCTAGCTCTACAAGCGTGTAATCAAGAAAATAGTAATCCAGTTGGCGAATGTGCATACATACGTTCATTTTGCAACTCATACTAATAATCTAGCATCCTTCAAGTCAAAAAATAATACAAAATCACTATCAAAATTACAAATCCTTTATCACTCTTTATTACCCTTACCAACGAAGAAAAATAGTGAAATTGACTGAAAAGATTATAACTGTGCAGAAACAGCCTAATACCCGAAGAACTTCATATCTGGTATGAAAATTTGGTTCTTGCCAACTCAGAATCAAATCATATCAACACCTCTTCAGAAAGTCATTGAAAATTATGAAAACAAAAATTGAAAAATAGCCCATAACCTAACCTAACGTTACCTATTTAACCAATTTTTTTAATATTTTTTACCAATTTTTTTATACATTATTTCTTTACTTTTAATAACTTTTCAAAGGAGTTTTCAAAGTTGCATGATTCTGAGTTGTCCGGTCACCGAAAATTTACCTTCAACTGTTAAGGATGATTCTGAGAAACTGCCTGTACGGACTAGGACCAGAATGAAGAACGTAGGTAAAGGTGACAAATAGCATATTTCTATTATGTTAAATATTTTTGTATCTTTTTATGTTACATCCAATAAAACATTGCTTGAAATAATGCTATATTATTCAACTCCACAAAGTGGCATTACAACACCCCTTTGAAAAGTTGGAACTATTTTGCATATTTGAACAAAATGTCTGTGGAAACTGTTGCAGGAGACCCCGCTAACGAAAACAAAATTATTATTAAATTAAATATTTTTTTGAACCATTCGATTTGTACACCACTACAAAGCACAAAAGCAAGTCGCCTCTTTAAAATTATACTGACCTGAGGTCACTTTAGTGTTTATTATTACTTGATCTAACAGTGCATTTCCTTTGTGCTTCTACCCTTGCCCAACCAAGTCAATCGCAAATAATGTAATTGCGTTGCTCGTTAATCCCGCCGCCGGATTAAAAGGAATAACGGGATTCCGCCGCTCGAGTCGCGAAAATTCTTTATTAGTAAATTCCATCTTTAAAGGAAAATTGTTATCGCTCGGTCCCAGACCTTTGCCATAATACTGACGGGGCTGATAAATCCATCCAGCTAAATTAATCCTTTCATAGACTGCCTTAACCATTCCTTGCCGATGTCGTCAACTGAGTTGACATCGTCTCGAATTATTAAAATATCCTTCCGCAATACATTTTTGTATTGCGAAATTCCGGAACACATTTGAATGGTAAAATAAATACTGTGATGACTCCTATGTACATTCGTAATTTAGTAAGTACTGTATTCTCCAAAAACTATTGGATGCTTATTGAAAAGACTTAGGTTCTTATCCACTGGAGCGCTTTTTGCCACAATATGACACTTTAAAATACCTCGAATTGCTTTGCTGCCAATTTTGACAAATTTTTCCCTAATTTGTAAGTAATTAAGTAGAAGTTTACGATTTTATAATATTTTTTGTAAATCCTACAAATATGTGATAATCGACAAAATTTAGGTGAATTCATTGTCTATATAGAACTATAATCAGTTTTATGTCTCCATATTAAAATTCGGAGGTATGATTTTTTTTTAATTTGGGCAAAAATATTCAAAATGATCACCAAAAAATGTCGAGCAATCGGAGAAAAACGTTTTAAATTGCGCTGTTGCACCAGTGGCTAAAGCTGTTTAATTACGTATCGTAATTTATAATAATACTTTTAAGGACAAACGTCCCTCCGGGTTGAAAGCTAGTTTTGACCTTCGAAGCTACTGAACTCTAATGACTCCTTACATTTACCTTCGGGATAACTCGGCAACGAGACCATATGAACCGGAGACCGAACCCATAGACAACTATAGTAATTTAGGAACTAAATCAAAGACTAGTGTGATGCATTACAAATACTATACGTAAGGTAATATTCAAGGGGGTATTCATGTCTAGAAGCATTAATTGTAGGTGTTTTTTCAGGTGCAATAAAAAACAATAACATTTTTAACAGCCATTACTTTAACAAATATTTATTAAACATTAAAGAACAGATAAAAAAAAATCAAACAAAAAAATTCAAAATTCAAAAAGTTACAGGGTGTTGAAGTGGGGGGTCTCAAAAAAATGGCGCGCCCTGGTTGACACAATTGCAACCTCCTAGTAATCAGAAGAAAAAAAAATCTTAATCCAGACAAATGCTGCTATGGTCCGTACCTCGGAAAAGTAAATTTTTTTTTCGCAAAATGGCGGCTGTCTGAAATAAAAAGACATATTTTACCCCTTTTTTTGACTTTTTTTTAAAAAATATCCAAAAATTAAATTGTAATAATTCTGGTAGGGGCGATCTAGTAATGTGTAACACGTTAAAAGTTTTGCTCTATTTAGATTCTGGTTAGATTCCATCTAAACCGAGACATTAAAATGGTTATAACTTTTAGAATAATGCGAATTTCGAATATTATGGAGATATTTTTTGAATATTTATACATTGGAAATATGAAGAAAAAAAAATTGTTTTTTTTTTTTTTCTAGACTAGAATACTACCTTAACGAACGCAACAGAGACAAATGTTTTGTCGAAAAATCGAGATTAAAATTTAGTCGATTATGTATTAAAATTGGTCTGCCGCAGTAATATACGTATTATGCGTTTTTTGCGTAGCCGCTCATTTTCATCGTTTTCTTATTACCATTATTATAGTGATTTGAATAAGTGATGCAAAATAATCATATTTGTTCGATTTAAAATTCAACGAAAATTACGCAACTCCTACTCACACACCCTTAGCAATATATTTTTTATATTTTACAAAACTTGCAGCCGGCATTAATGGTTTGGTTGTGTAAAATTTAAAACACGTTTATTAGAAAGGCTGTAAATGTAGACTGAGTGTAGCATCGAAGCCTGCAGAATTTTCTAACACCATAAGGGAAAGGTTAGTGAAGTTAGGTACCACTACGTCTTTCAGCGCCGTCCATCCGTACCCCTTTGTCATTTGCTTAGATAATAATCTTGACTTAATTGTTTTCCTTTGTTTTCGTCTGCGGAGTTTGTGCAAGTAATTATTTACAAATCATTATATTTTTGGGAAGCTGCGCGAAATTACACGAAAATTATCAAGACTTTTAAAAAATCTTTTTACGGATAAAAAAACGTTTTTGAGCTTCATGTATGTGGTGTATCAGAATTTATATGTGTTTTCAATGTCTCTCGACAGATTGTTTATCAGTTGTGTAAAATTTAAAAAATATATATATTAGTAAGGCCCCAAGTTATCATTTCCGATATAAGTGTAGAGATATGTTTTAACGTGCATCGACATGCTTCATGCACTGACAGGTGTGATTCTTCATGAACACTTACGGAATTTACTAGTACTAGTTAAAGCCAAACAAAACAATCTTTGGTAACACAACTCACAATACCTTAGCTCCACACACAAGGCCCTGAGGAAATTAATTATCTTCAGGCACTATTTCATATTTGGGGACGCTTGGTGAAGAATCTTTTTAGGAAAAGAAGGTTAGGAAGTCCTGGGAAGGAAAAATTTTCTTGAAGTCCCTCAACTAGTCTCTCCCGATACGGCCTGCAACGCGGTTGGTGGACAGACGCATCTGCGCCAAGACCCGGACAGACCTCACCTCATGAACCAAACGGAGAGAACCAGGGTACATATGACAGAGGTGTTGGTTATCCAATAAATGATTCAAGGGGCGGCGGTACCTACATCCGCCTCCCAAATAAAAAACTACCTATTTTATTTGGTAGACAATTTAGTAATGCCTCGCTTAAAAAAAATACGCACTGCGCACTTTATTTAGATTATCTTTTAGTCTGAAATTATTTCCCTTAAAGACAGATTTTAAATGTTTTCATTTAATTATTGACGTTGATATGAGCACTACTCTCAAGAAAATATCTATAATGATATTTACATAATTTTTTCCGATATAATATTTACCTAAATTAAAATCGAACACCTAATAAGATGCCTTTATTTGCGCCCCTAAATATTTCACCTGACAATATCTGAAAAGTTCGAAAGGAATGAAGGTTGTTGTAAATTAACAACGTTTTTCCATTAGGGTAAATGAGCGGAATAATGATTGACGGGTTTTCGTATTAGATACGACAACGAATCCGAACAAAAGCCAGAGCTTATTCCGGATTTACAAGTTTCAAAACACCGTGTATTCTTCAGCTTTCCTTACTTTTTCTTTGCTTCCCTTCAGCATTGGTCATCCTTCAGTTAATGAGAGTGCTTTCCCCGAAGATTGGAGGCAATAGATGAAATCTTAAAAGATTTTTGAAGGGATGTTTTACCAAATCGGTCGAATATTGAAAATTTCAGATTTATTTTAATGGATATTGGATTTCCGCGCTAAAAACCGACGAGCTTTACATTTCCGATGGACAAAAAAAAAACTTGAAGATTTCTCAATTTTATTTTTTTAATTATTTTCCTTGAATTATTTCTGTTGGTAGCACAAATTTTCCTCCTTCGCAATTTTCGTATTTTTTTAAGGGTGCCTTTAATTCAATGAAAAACCTCAGCGTTTATAATTTATGGAGATTGTGTATTCTATCTGTACCTTCCTAAAAGGATCACGTAGTGTTAAAAATTACGCAGTTGATATACCGGTACTAATTTATACATATTTCTTTTATTACCCACTTATGGCATTATGTTTGGTTAAACTTCAACTTTTGGCATTATGTTTGGTTGATGTTTTGTGTCAAAACAGGGATGATATTTGATTTATTAATCAAATCTGTACCCCAAAGGATAAACCACATAGCTAATTCTAAAGCTACGCGTGGTTTACCCTTGAAGGTACAGAAACAGGTAAACATAAAAAGATACTAAACGACTGAAAGATAAAGAATACTTTTTTGTTTTAAACCACCTCACTAGGCTGAGTCTGTTCGAGGTGAAAAAAGAAATTTGGTTCCATGACAACTCAATCATACAATTTCAACACCCCTTTGAAAAGTAATTAAAAATTGTGAAAAAAAAAATAATTGAAAAATTGCCTATAACCTAACCTAACGTGACCTATTTAAACAATTTTTTAAAATTCTTTTTGTTTGCGTTGACTTTTCAAAGGAGATGTTGAAGTTGCATGATTCTGAGTTGTCCGGTCACCAGAAATTTATTCTTATTTTAATATCTTAAAGATCATGAAAAAAAGCATAAGTTAAGAAACTTAAAAAAATCTTTAAAATGAAAGAAATAAATAGAAAAAACTAAATAATTTGAAGAAAAAAATTAATGAGAGAAATAGAAAAGCAATTACAGAAAAGAGAAAAATACAGGCGTGGATGTGTTGTTATATTGTAGAAGTTATTTGTCTGCGGTGCTGATAATGCCTTTGTTGGCTATCCATGTGTAAATTTTGTGTTTTAGATTTACATTTTTTAATGTATGATCTATGTATGATGCGGGGTTGAAGTTCGAATCCATACAAAGAAAGAAGTTTTAAAATAAGTTCATATTAATTAAATTAACATTTTCTTTGGAATAAAAACTAACCTGTTTTCTTAACTCGTAAAAGGTATATTCCACGACACGTCGCGCCACAAAATTGTATTTTTTTTGTTTGTTAAAAAAGGTGTATTCCATGATATGTCGCACATCAAAACTAAATTTATAGATCAGATGAAGTACCTACGTTTCGGCGCCAGGTGCTCGTAAATTGTTCACATTGAACAACCCTCTGCTCTAATGATGTCCGCCTGGCTGCTGGATGATTTGCTCTCAATTAAAAAATATTGTTTGAAATTTTTAGCAGGTCTGTCTTTTTAGATTTTCCTCAAATTTAAATGAGATTTTCCGTTTTTAAAGTATTATAAACAATAGTGAAGGTTTTTTTTTTCACTGTTATTCAAATAAACTAGCTGAAGTAAGTCCCCGGCGTTGTTCGGGATTAAAGCGGAATTTTCCAAAATCAGATGTAGACTGCAATTTTCATCTTGTTTTAAATGTCAAGTACGTAAATTCAAGAAGTATCAAAACTCTGCTTTTAGGGGTGGGAAAATGGGGGGGGGGGTATTTTTTAGAAATTTCATGTAGACGGGTCAAGGAAACAAAATGTCATTAATCTCGGTTAAAAAAACAAACCCAAACCGGGACACTTTATATATTAAAAGAGTATTTAATTATTACTCGGAAAAATTATAGACATTACGAAGAAAACCAGTTGTGGAGTCTGGTCCCTATCTCCTTCCCCTCCCTAATAATTTCAGCCTCACAACATACCCCAACTGGGGCTGCCGTAGTCTCACTGGCTCCAGAAGTTTGGGAGCAGTTGGGACTTTTCAATTTGGGAGGCGGGAATGGGTACCGCCGGCCTGGGAACCTTACTCGGATAACCAACACCTCTGGCATAGGTCACCCCAAGTAGTTCGTGCCCGGGTTCATGGGGTGAGGTTTGTCTAGGTCTTGGAGGCGGATGACCAGGACACACTGAACCCCAGATTCCTACCCACCCCTTAAACCCTTTTCCTTCCCAGAACTCCCCTCCCCTTCCTTTCCCGAAAAAAAACCTCTCCACACAGCATCCCCAAAGATGACATAGGCCCTGAGAAAAATTATTTTCCTCAGGGCCTCCTTTATGGAGCTCATGTAAAAAAAAAAAACTTTATGCGGTTTTCTTATTATAAAAAAAGTACTCCCTTGACAAAGTAATATTTTTGACATTTTACTCGAATTTAACATCGAACATATGTAGACCACGTGATGCCTGTTCGACGCGAAAACAAAATTTCATTAAAGCGAATATAGTTGATTTTCAGAACATACGAGTTTCCACATAAACAAATCTTTCTCAGCCAAAGCGATATTTCTTTCCGACTGGCATCGCTATCGCAAATCTCATAAAGTTATACAGCCGCCTTCCGCGTCTCTCATCTCGGACCGTAATACGTGTACGGGCTTGTTTACGGAGCGTCTCTCCCCGGCTCCTGACTAGAGATACCGCAAACTACAAAACATGGAAGAAAATTGCTCATTTCAGTCATCAACATGAACTACACGGACACTAGGAATGCGACTATCACTTTACAATATACATTTCTCGTAATAAGGTCAGAACTTCAGCACACAGAAACAATAAACTACGACTGAATCAGTTCTACGTTTGTATATATTTCTATTGATAAATAATTTATTAATTCTAAACCTGTTAGTAGCTGAATCGACAAATACGTTAGGTTCCAACTTATGCGTCCTCAATAGTTGCATCAGAAATCGCCTTGTCCTCTTGTAATAATGATAATAGGACGAATTCATATATTGTCAGATTATTCGTAACCCTGGAATTTTGGTCTTGTAAAAAGTGTCAATTTTGTATATTCAGTTTTGTATGTTAGCAAAAATTCATGAAAAATATTTAAGGACGGGTTTTTTCACAGCAATTGAAAAATTCATCAAATATCTAAGTTCTATTCAAGTTCTGTTTTTATTTCATTGTGGGGTGGTTATTTCACAGTACTTGGATAATCAAACTTGAACAGATCTTTCATAGAATTTTACGTATTATATTATTGTTGAAATTCGATGATTTGTACAATTTCTGTTAATCAACCCGTCCTAAGTGCAGTAATTTTTCGTAGTCTGTATATATGTGATTCCGCGAGTAATTGGCGGGTTATTTATTGTTTGAAAGAAACATTTACAGAGTGTTAACAATTATTACAACAATTATTACATAAATGCTTGTAGTGATAACAGAAATAATGATAATCAAAATATAAAACATAGTAGTGTCAAATATAATACATAACCTGCAGAGAAAGAGAAAAAAGAAAGAAAGAAAGAAAGGGTATGACAATAAAGCAGCTACATAACTGTTCTCCACGAAGTGTCATGGTAGGAGTTATTTGCTTCATTAGTGTTGTTGGTTTCTATATGAAGAAGCGTGGTGTTTAATAATGATATCAAATTTTATGAGATCAATTTTAATTGTAAACGGTTAACTCACTTGGGTAAAAGGTGGGTGCATCTTACAAACAAAAGAGGAGTATTAATTATTGTAAGTAACACGCACTGGAAGAACATTGCGCATGAAGAGGTTTGTGATATCAAATGTTATAGCAATGCTCGGTTAATCAATATGTGTTCATATCCTATTCGCCTCAATAACATCTTGTCTGAAACGATCAAAAATTCTGAACATCAGAAAATTTACCCAGCATTCTCTATCTGGAATCTCTAGGTCAACACAATTTAGCTAATAACGTCATTTCCTTCATTTGTTTGTCCGAAAAGTTCCATATTTTATATTTCTTGTTGTCATGTTCAAATTGTTTAAAAAAATTGTGTTCCAATCTCCATTTATGCCGGGTAGTAAATAAAATGTGTAGTAGATAGTAGTTTCAAAACATACCTATAAGTACACAATATCCTATAAAACCCTTCTTCAATATGTCCAATTTTTGTACATTTTTATCATTTAGACTTATTCCGAATTCGCCCAATATAACGAAACAGCTTTATCGAAGAAAAAACATCAGTATTCTTAGCCCCTCCCTCAGCCGTACAGCCTTATGTAGAGCCTCCCGTCCCACTGGGGTGGTAATTTATTCCAATCCACTCTCCTCCTCACAAATGACTCACTCGTATGAACGACAAACTTGCGTTTTTTACGTTTATTTATGGACTCGTCTATTAGGAATTAAAATAAGTTTTTATTTATTTTTATCATTTGGAAAATTTTTATCAAGTGTAGCAAATATGAAATCTTAATTTAAATACAATTCTGCATATCATCTCAATTCCTCAAAGTACGTTATGTGCCAATATATTGTTTCTTTTATAACACATTTTTAAACAAAGCTATACTTTTTACATTGCTGTAAGTGCAATGCTTAGCTTAATGGGGTTTGTGAAGTTTCACTATGCCTGCAGAAAAGTGTTCTGCTGAGCGAAAATTAGGCCGAGCCCTATTGGACGGTCACTCAGTTGGTTTCAAATAGCCGTTGATCTCAGATTTTGATTAGAACAATGAACACTGTCCAATAATTTAATCAGTATTGCGTTTCCTGTTTTCAATTTCATCCGAATTTATTGTACCAATTTTCTCAGTTAGTTAAATAAATTGCTTTTATTTTTTGTGTTCATTCACTGTAATCATCGCAAAATTACTGGTAACATCAGAATATAACTTATAAACTTAAGTTTCAATCTGAAAGTGGGTCAACTGATTTAGAATATCAGAAATTTAATAATTTCGACTGTTTTATTTAAATTTTCCATGTCTGCGTTAAAATATACCGCAAATGGAGAGAAACTTGACAAAACTGTTTTTAAGTCATCTGTCACAATAAGATCCCTTCGCTAGAATTGGTACACGTACAAAGAGAATGACAGATTCCAAAAGTGATAATAATTATCGGTAGAGTGGTCATTTGTACCGCGAAATGTTTATTTCTGAGGTTCCCAGTTCACTGTTCGAGGGAATCCTAAGTGGATGCTTGTTGGAAAGTTTTAATTAAAAAGTCGGAAACAAAAATATATCACAATCAAAATTGCCTCTGGGAATTATTATTTTATCTCGTTTGCATACTGTGATTATCTGGCGGCTGCTCTTTTGAACGTTTTTGCGTCTTCTTTTTCAGATATTTTCAGCGATATTACCCACACGTGTCGCGTCCCGTTAGCCGAGTTCTCGCTGAAATTAAGCTGGGTTTAATTGAAATGCGGATTTATAAACACTGGCGTAAAACTTATATACTTTCTCTAGCGGAACTATGAATTATACATGAAATGACTACCATATTTAATTTATTCGTATTTATATAGCGGAGGGAAGCGGCGTTTGCTGAAATCTCTGAAACCCGCCCGCTTTAAGTAGGAGCTCTCTAGCGCAAGTTTTAAAACACAAAAGTTGGCGGAGACTGCCAACAATAATGCCTTGATTTATCTCGTTTGTCTTTGTGTTGCGGATTGGACAATTTAATTCATCCTCATCTGTCTAATCTCGAGCATCCTAAGTTGTTCGTAAGACGTTAAGTAACTCATGTAACAGTACTCTAATGGTCTCGAGGAGTATTTAGGAAGTCACATTAATTCTAACATGCTAAACTTGATAAGCTCGAACATCTCATAGATGACCTTAACATATTCAAATAATACGAATTCTATCAAGCTGCACCCAAAGATCCTAGTTCAAATATTATGGAAATGTTAAATTTCTGAGTTACTCTCGTGTAGGTTTGTGAATCGTATTTCTTGTTTCAATTTCGTTGTGAAAAACGGCGTCCCTGAGGGTTCTCCAAAAGTAATAAAAACATTTTCATCCAGTCTTTCATATTTGAGGTAGGTTACTATTTTCTTGACGCGCCCACTGTTATTCTCCCAAAACGAGTTTTCAAGAACTAACTTTGCCGCAAATTGTAATGAAGCCCGCTATTCCTAATAAAACTTTGCAGGTTACATTTCAGATAGAGCTTTTGGAGCCGTTATTTTTTTAGAAAACCCACAGCAGATTTTAAATATAAATAAATATCATAATTTTAACAAACTGTCTTTTTGAAAGTTTGAATCGAAACGTTCCCGCATAAATTTAAAGTTGAACATGTTTGTTTCATGGTATCAAAGAAAACATGTAATCCGCATATATTTATGAAGCTTAATGTCAAGCGACTTGTTTAAACTTTCCTCCTAAATCAGGTTACCGCCCGGCGTCATAATTGTGTTGGGCCTTTTTGGGCGAATTATCGTGCTGAAGATGAATTCTTCTGGTTCGAAATCTTATTTACAGTGGCGGCCTTCTGTCCCAACCTCCGACAGTGCCAGTTGTTTACCTGTTTACCTGAAAGGCGAGAAACTTTTCTAAGGAAACAGCTTGACATAAATTATTTGCTTTAAGCTCCTGACTTATGATCGCGGCCAGGCTGTGCTTTTTCATATTTTTTTGTTATATTCTCGAATGTACGCGAAGGCTTTTGTTGTGAAGAAAATTAAGGCGATAACGCTTTCCTGATTTTTTAATTTGATACCTTCTTCATTCCTTGGCAAACCGGCCGAGAATTTTTACCGCAATGTGTACCTACATCATAACTTTTATAAAAGCGCCATTGCCTACGTACTCGTACATGATTCCTTTTCTTTAGAACGATTCAATAACAATATGTTTTCATATTGCAAACGAGCCTTCGTGACATACTTCCTTACGAAGCAATAAAGACTTGATATAATATAACTGTATATTTTGTCTTCCTTTTTTACTTTAAATACATTTTACCTTTTCCCATTAACATAAAACATGAAAACAAGATAACATAAGGAATGTTTTTTATTTAATTTGTTCTTAGAAAAAAATCCCGAGAAGAATTCTTTTGTTTTTAAACATCGTTTTAATAGGTAGACATCTTTTAAGATATGTTTTTATTTAGATACTTTTATTCAAATAACGACATTTTGATGAAAGAATGTAAACATAATTATTGAAGACATTTTTCTTTGATGTTTTTTTTTTATTTTCAATACCCAATGTCTTCTGTTTCTTTAATGCACAGTTCTATCTAACTAATCCACCATCACAAAAAAACGTGCAAGGGTCCAATAATTAACGAAGGCGGCGGATTTATAGGCATACCTATAAATATGTTAAAAATGAAAACAAGTATTTCGTAAATATAAACACTACTATCGATCTTTCTTAATATTTCCATTTTTTGATTAAATTTAAGGGGTCATGCTTTTTTATAAGTTTCAATGGTGAAGTTTGTACATGATTTAGATATAAAATGTGGTTCCATGTTAACTCGAATTAACTAAACTCAACATATCTTTAAAAATTCATTAAAAGCTATGAAAAAAAGAGAAATATAGCCCATTATCTAACCTAACGTAACTTATTTAACCAATTTTTTGTATATTTTTTTCGTCACTTTTAATGACTTTTCAGACTTGGAGGTGTTAAGTTGAATTCGTTCCGAGTTGTCCGGTCTCCATAAAGTGTAATATAAGAATACTTCCTATTTTTTTCAGACCTCACTAGGGTTTCTTGTTCTGAGGCTGTTATATTTTCTGTCCAAAAGATCTGTTCAAACTGGGAGGAACCAGTGTGTTTTCGATTATCGCCAATTACAAATTAATTAATTGCGAAGTTTGAAGAAACAAAAACTTTGTACCCCTTTTTACGAAAATTGCTCGGACGAAGGAGTATGAAATTTCGCACACTTATGGTTTATTTAGAGAAGGAGTGCAGAATTTTTTTTTAAATTATGCATACAAAATACATAAAATCCAGGAAAAAAACATTACATTATATTAATTATGGTCGAATTTCGACCATTGGGCGATCACTAGTTAAAATAAATAGACATCCTACTATAAGTAACCACTAAAAAAATACACCATTTCGCGTTATGTGTAAAATTAAAATTATTCGTAAACTGTTCGTTCATGGACGACGCTCAATAAAATATTTTATGAACCCTTTTTGCAACGTACGCTTTAAAATATTAAGATGAATTACTTGTTTGCGCCCATACCAACGCAATATGAATATGAATAAATAAACAAACGTGAATTATTAATTGTTTTTGTGTTTAATTCGTAGAACTCCATTTAATTTTTTTTATATTTAATTAAAATTAAAGTTGATATTATCAAGTTCTGCAAGTATTTTAGTATGTATTTTTGTTAGAGCTGTTTCGGTTTACAAAACCATTTTGAAAGTGTGGTTTAATCCACTGTTAGGCGACTTATTTATAAGATTTTAAATGTCAATTTCCAAAGGAGTCTTTATTGATTTATTACCGGTTAAACCAATTCGCTGATACACTAATTGAGAGTATTATGTGGGGTTCAGAATCTGTTTCCCCAACTAAGTGTTAAGGTTTTCTTAATTGTTTTATAACGACGTTATTGCTATGTCTCATTTAAGTGCGTTATATTTTAAAGTTTTAGTAAATATACTAAGTAGTGGGGAATAAATAATTTTCATTAACCTCTTTTCCTAACACAACTAAGGACATTTTTAATCGGTGATTCTACATGCGAAATTGAACAAACCTACATTCGTGCCACGATATTGTGTTTCTATCCCCAATTTTTACTGCGCGTACCCCATGTCGAAAACCGCTATATTAGATCATCGAAATCATGATCTTGCGAAAAGCGTTTTTCCTGAAATAATTAAATAGCGCTATCTGTGAAAAAGACGATTATCAATTCTTTTAAATTTACCCTTAAGGCGGTACACAACCCTAATAATTTTTGTTTGCTCAAAACTCACATTTTAATCATTTCCGGCGAATTCGTAACTAAAATAAACTTTTTTATTCCAACAGACCCCTGGGGATATAAGTTCTTTATATTTTAAATTAATAAAACCAATACTTTACCATTAATATATCTTACGTACAACTATTTTAAAACTTTATAACAAGTTTTTCAACTACAAAGTTAGAGGTGAGCACCAGATTTTATTTTTCTAGACGATGAATTAATAACTTCGGGAGGGATTCATAAAGAAACATCTTAAATATTTGTAACACGCTCTTCAGTATTAATTAAAATTAACGCGGCGGAAAGGTCGAATCTCCAGGCCCGCTACGTAGAATTCGACCTTATATGTTCGTCTAATACGCCGTGCTGCGGGCGTATATTTGTTTTCACGCTTTCTTCACTTGCGTCGTTAAGATTCCCACATTATTTGTCTTCTTCTGCTTTTCTTTGATAGAGCAAATTCGACAGTGGGTCCGTCCAATACACGGGCCGCGAGTCGCAATTTGTGTACACGGCTCCTTTACTTACGTCATTAAGATTCTGAATATATTTTGAGGTATATTGTCGTCTTAATAAAATCGAAATCGTGCGTTTGTATGCAATTTCAATACAGCGGTCGCTCAGTTTGATTAGTGAAAATGGCAGCTGGCATTTATAATTTAATCGCTGCTCAACTTCCCATCGCTCGGCATACAATCGACCGGCCGAAACGTTTTCCTAATATCAAGTTCATTTGCCATTATTGCTTCTTGTAGAGTGTTGAGTCCGTCCGTTTAGCTACCAACTTCACAAATGAAATTTCTCCAATTAAGAAAGTACAGCCGAGAGAAGGACACATGTCGAATTAATTTGTAACAGATTGCCGTGAATGTTCGTCTGGCTGGCGGTTTCCTGATATTCGGAATTTTGTATCGATTCGGAATATATCAGCGAATGACCGGGAAATTATTTGATTCTCTTATTCTATCGCGAATTCTTAATTCGAAGGCCCACGCGGTTGAGTGGTTAAGATATAATCCGGAGGTCGCGGGCTCGAATCCTGACCGGGCGAAAATAATTTTTATTTGATTATTTTGTCTTATTTCAATTAAAATAATATCCAGTACCTACATTTGCGGCACGTTCCAGGTGGTAGATATTTTCAGTTTAACCCTGGTCAAAAATCACCATTCAGAGTCGAAACGTTTCTAGAAATGGCTTTATCCGAATTTGGTGACTTGTAGTTTTATTGCAGCCCGTAGGTATTCAGGGTGTCATTTTAAACAATACCTCTGCCACCGGTCACCCCAAGCAGTTCGCTACGTTTGTTCACCTAGCAGGGGTGCCCAGGTTCATGCGGTGAGGTTTGTCCGGGTCTTGGTGGCGGATGCGTCTGTCCACCGCCTGCGTTGCAGGATCGGTAGAGACCGTTTGATCTCCCCAGCAGGACTCTCGGAACATCGTTTTGCACCGCAGTGGGAGGGTTGAATTCATACGTCCGTTACTCCTGGATACGCTTATAAAAATTAAATACCTTATAACCGATATCATCTAAAGGTAAATAAAACCCAGAAAATATCACAAAAACAGAAGGAACAGCGAATTGTCCGATTGGACAAAGAATTATTCTCCAAATGGACAAATTCAACTTTATTTTGCACCTTCGAATTGTTAAGATACACAAATTTAACAATATTTTGTCGTTATTTGAAATTGTCTGATCGGACAAAAAATGCAGGCCCCGGCAGCGATTTTATTAAAATAATACTTTCCATATATGAAAATCTGAGAATTTATGACACTCAACACACAGAATTTCTTCTTTATAGTAAAGATGTACATTATTATCGACGTTTACGATTGTCTTAATAATCTTCTTAACTTAGATTATTAATAGGCCGTATAATCATTCCACCTTTACTCTAAAGCTCGATGCTAGGACCTCCTGACATTAAAACCACCACCGTGCTTTCGCAATTACACCCGACACAATTTAAAATTGTGTCACCTATCCTATGGCATCTTCCTCCCTTGTTTCTGCATCAGCAGACATCGCTCAAGGAATAAATGCAGAGGAGCCACTGGTCACTAGAGCACAGATCAACCAACTTAACTTAGCAATTAGTGGCGTCGTAAGTGTAGATTTTGTAGGCACAAAATCTACACTTGAGAAATAGTTTGTTCGGTCGTTAGTTCCTACTCTGACCGCCTACAAAGATAAGTTATTATCAAGCTGTAACTTTGATACCAATTTAATTAGGCTACATGAGAAAATCCTTGTGATATTTTGTAGTAAATACGGATCTATTTTTGTAGCTGCTTATGCTTAATTATTAATGTGAATTTTCTTTACCAATTAAAATACAAAATATATTTTACGGGAATTGAATAATTAGGTATATTTACATTTTTTTTACTAATTGCGTAGTTATGTCTGAAGATTTTTGACATCCATATTATGTACTGATTATTTATATATGTTATAGGTGTTCTAAATATTTCACACATTTATAAAAAAAAAGTCCAGATGTAGGGATCTTTTTCATTAGTGTAGAGAACATTTTTTTAAAATGTAACACTGTAAATTTCGGCACCTATCTGGCCTATCTGCATATATTTACGTGTAGGACCACGTCAACCTATTTCGATAAATTTTATTTTTAAAGATATTTTAAACGTATTATTACAGCTTATTTTAGAAGCGTAACCACCCATTTGAGAGAAATAATATTTGTGAATTATGTAACTAACTCTCGGATTATACCGGCCATTGCTCTCAATCAACTCTCAATCTTGTTCTCAATCTATACGAAATTATGTAATAAAATCCCCCCAGAATTAAATATTAAAACATGCAAAATGTCCTACATCGGTTCAATAATAACCTAATCGTTGATTGGCTTGGGTAGGGTGGAGTCTGAAAAACTTTTAAATATTGTCACTTAAAATTTTACATGGTTTGGCACATTAAGTGAAAACGAACGGTATATTTAATTAAAAAAAAAAAGTTTTTTTACAAAATAAATTTGGCATTTTCACGAGCATTTGGCTCCATAGAACGGGTAATCTGCCTAGCTAGGAACTAATATCGAACTAACAAGACATAATAACACTTGTACACATTTTTAAATAGTTTCAGTTATTTTGCAATATTATGTTATTTTTGACATATAATAAAAAATCATAATATAATAAAAAATCTCCCGCCTTTGCAGTGCACCAAATTTACATTTATGTGCCACCATCTTTGAAATCTTGCTTCAGTTAAAATATATACACACATTAGCCATAGTGCAGTATCCTTCGCATTCCCAGGTCCGGCGCGGCGCGGTGTCCCGATCCCTTCGCTAAACTTTTATGAACTAATCCAATTAGCGGCCACCATTGTGGGATTTCTCATCGCTGTTTCTGGGATTGTTAGATTCTATATAATCATTCTGTTGCAGGTTTCCCGGCGGTAATGGTGGCCTTTATTGCTGGGCCGGTTGAAATTTGAGATATTTAAATTACAAAAGTACGCAATTACCCTTATTTAGAAAGCTGGGCTTTTGTCATTATCTTTATTGTTTTCAATGTTTCAAAATTTTAAACTTAGGAATATTATTTGTTGATATCTGACCCAACATAATTTTTCAACGCATTTTTTTAATTAAACAAATAATTGACAAATTATTATGACAATAGAACATTATAAAATCTTATTTTTTCGGTTAAGGATAAATTTAAAGGAATTTATAATCTGCTCTTTCGTAGATGGCGCTAATAAAATTATTTTTTGAAAAATACTTTTTGCAATTTACGCATTAAAATATTAATAAATGAAATAAAAATTTCAGTCCGAAAAATGGGACCATTTTTTTATAAACCGGACAGACAAGATATAATTTAAAGGTGCGGAAAAAAAACAATTAAAAAATAACAAAAATATTTTTTTTAAATGACAACCGTTTTGTAACAGGGTGCCGATTCGTGGGAAACTCCCCAAATTGCGGGAAATTTCCAAGATTATTTGTGGGGAGAACCTTGATGTGGGGAAAATGCGAAGATTTAAGTATGAGAAATGACCCAAATTACCGATTAAAAGAAAATTTCCTGATTATCCAACCGTATTAAAAAAAATAATTATTACAGGTGAGAATATACTATAATTTAATTTCCTTTTGCAGCAAATTTTGAAACAAATTTCTATTTTGTATTCCTGAACGAAAGAGAAGAGATAATCCGAAAATGACTAAACAAAAAAAATGCTAATATAAGTAGAATTACGTTTCGTTTCAGAGAAAGGGGAATTTGTGGGGAAATTATGAAAAAAAAATACATCTGTTATGGGTATTTTATAACATTGGCAACTTTGCTTTATTTACCTGGCAAAATTCAAATAGCGGGGAGCACTGGATTTTATTGTTTAAAAATAGATTCATGTAAATGCTGCAGGATCCCGAGATTATAAAAATAATTAAATATATTGTATTTTCCGAAAGATTCCTTAATAATTTCGTAAAACAACTTTCGCCAGTTCGAAATATAAGTGCACAAATATGCACAAGTGAATTTACGTTAAACGTCAACTTCAGTCAATGAAAATCTCAGTGTTGCTATATTTGAAGAAAATCAGTGTGGAATTTTATAAAAATAATTACCATATAATCGGGGTCCGGTTATTTGTCGCGAGCTAAAAAAATTAGGTTAATTTATTTTATTGTTAAAATAATTATAAATTTCTGATTTTTTAGTAACATTTTCGTAATCTTAGTAGAAACATCTACCCACACGATTTTTTCTAAGTTATTATAAAATGCGTGCAAGTGGCCTATTACTAAAGGATTCGACACACCGTGAATGCGTATTGCGTGTGTTATTATATTGAATTTCACGAAGCAAATTTCTAGGTTTTCAGACAAAGACTGTAGTACCTATACATATTTTTATTGGGTAATTTCATTCGCTTCGCGCATTTCAGATTTCACTACCAAAAGAATAAAGCAATTTGTTTCGATGCGTGAATATTTATATCGAAAACTCTCGTTTCTGTTTAAATAAGCAAAAAGGAAAGATTTGTTGTAACGTAAATCATTTGAATTTCTTTTGTTTCTGGAAATGTTTGTTCGCTAATAGAGTTACTTTTTCGTTGTTGACTTTTTAGTTTTTTTATATTGTTATCCTCTGATACAGTTTACAACTAGAGTTATACTGCTGCCTAAGAAAAACGTTGTTTTGATTCTCGAAAACGAAAATTTATTCAATCATTTAAGGGGGCGTTTTCCCGCTCAAAAAGAAGAAGATGGAGAGATATGTAATTACGAATGTTGGACAGAGCGCGCTAATATTTTAAATGACAAAATTGTGAAAATCCTTAATAAAACATGACTTGTTTAAAACAGAGCAAAAATCTCGTGGAAGGCATCTTAAGGGGGTATTCTAGTCTAGAGGCATGAATTGTAGGTGTTTTTTCAGATGCAACAAAAAAAACCAATAATATTTTTACCAACTTCTATTTTATGAAATATTTATTAAACGTTCAAGAATCCATTAAACAAGAGTCAAACTAAAAAAATAAAAATTCAGAAAGTTACAGGGTGTGAAGTGGGGCGTCTCAAAAAATGGCGCGCCCTGGTTGACACGATCCCATACCTCCCAGTAATCTAAAAAAAAAAAAAATTAATTCTTAATCCCAACAAATGCGGCTATGGCCCGAACTAAGGAAAAGTAAAAAAAAATTTTTTCGCAAAATGGCGACTGACTGAAATAAAAAAGACGTTTTTGTACCAGTTTTTTTGACTTTTTTTTTTAATAGTAAAAATTTAAATTTTGTTATAGTTCTATTTCCCGCCATAGAGGAATGTATAGAGAAGGCTCACATCAATTTTCAAGAAAATTGGTTTAATAGAACTTGAGATATCGTGTCAACCGCCTTGAAAAAAGTGGTTTGGAGAAAAATGGATTTAAAATTTTGTTCAATTCAGATTTTGGTTAGATTCCGTCTAAACCGCGACATTAAAATGGTTATTACTTTTAAAATAATTCGAATTTCGAAAAATCCTTTTAAGGAGATATTTTTGAATATTTAAACTTTGGAAATATGAAGAAAAAAAAAAGTTTTTTTTTTGGACTAGAATACCCCCTAAGTATCATTTAAAGAAACATTGTAAATTTTTTCACAAATATAACTTGTAAAATAATAGAAATAGACTTGTTTTTAATAATTTTCGGAGCATGCTTGCGATTTTTTTCTATCAAGGGAATTTCATATAATTTGCGTTTTGGCGTAGAACCTATCTAGATATTATCTTCAAAAATAACATATTTTTTTTAGAGTTTAAAAACTTCAAATGTTTACGGGAGCTACGTAAGAAATCGGTAGAAATTCGGGTAGCGGCGGCTTAAGAGGAACACAAAAGCCAAAAATGTGTTTAATATTCTTTTTTAATCAGGTAATTAAATAATAAAAACATTTATTCATCAACACTACCATACCATTTCGACTACCATAATACGGGCATGTGCTAGAAAAACTGTATACCTATGATATTTTTATGAATAAAGAATAATTAAAAAAAAAAAAACAGATTTTTCCAATTTTATGCATTTTGGTCAGTAATCATTGATCCTTTTGACAAAAAAGTTCATTGTTCAGCTCGTTCATGATTTCTCCCGGAATGCAGCTGGTTTTCAGCAATGCTTCTAATATAATGCACATAACATGCATAAAAAATTAAATCAAATCTCTAAAATAATACACATAGACGGTATAATATAATGCTTACACATAAAATTTATATATTCTATTGGGACCTATAACACCGTGAATATAAGTAAAAGGCATAAAAATTTCTTGGCAAATGGATTTTGGAAACGCAAAAGTGGTATTTATTTATTTTTTTAATAATTGCGCAAAAAATTGAATTTTAAAGAATGCAGAAGGAAAAACTGTCACAATATTTGTCTTATATGCGTTTAAACATTTCACTTTCATAAATGTATTATATATATTTTTAAATGATCAAATTTTGAATTAAGCCACCTCTGGTCTGGAGCCCCAAAATACCTGAAAAAAACCCTCGACTCTGCGCAGAAACGGGCGGTCCGTTTGATAGATTCTCCTAACTTAACAAACGGACTGCAATCTTTAGAGCACAGGCGTCAGGTGGGAATGCTGTCCTTGTTCTACCGGTATTACAATGGAAGATGCTCCGAGGAACTAGCGTCACTGATCCCCTCGGCACCGGTGCATAGTCGGGAAACACGCCAAACACGCGCTCAACATTTGTACACGGTTGACACTAGTCACATGAGAACGGGTCGTTTCTACGACTCGTTCTTGAGTTCAACAGCCCGGCTGTGGAACGATTTGCCGGCTTCTGTGTTTCCTCTCTCCTACAACATGGGTCTCTTCAAGACCCATGTTCACTCCTTCCTCTCCTCAACAGCACCCTCCACACAGCATCTTCAAAGATGACTTAGGCCCTGAGGGAAATTATTTCCCTCAGGGCCTCCTATGTGGAGTTAATGTAAAAAAAAAAAAAAAATTAATCCAAATATGGATATCCGGAGAGGGTCGAAAGTTCTTTAAAGAGTTTCTTTAGAGAATTTCTTTGAAGAATTTGTTTAAAGAATGTATGTTTAAACACCACCAATAAAAGTTTTTGTTTGTAAAGAACTATACGTAATTACTATAATATTAATAGCCAAAAGTTTAAATACTTCTCAAACTATTTACTTAAAACTATTTGGCACCACTGTCTACTACCACGATGTGTCTACCTTAAAGTAACAGACTCTACGGTGCCTACATGTATCGTGTACTCTGTCCACTGAGCCCACTGCCTACATGTACAGTGTCAAATAATGTAGCAATAATAATTTACTCTAGTGTCCAGTGTAATTTCGCCGGACTTAAACATGAATTCTAAAATTTATTTGTACCAAAAATTGGTGTAAAATAATTTACCTACCTAAAATAATTTAACCACGCACTTATAGATTTCCATCGTAACTAAAAACCTTTAATTATTTGCTTATTATATAGCACTTACTTTGATCTTATATATTTTATAATCACCTACTTTTTTATTCTTTCTAGTATATATATATATGTTTGTTTATGATCACACTTTTAGTACTATATTATTTTATGTTCTACTATATTCTTCCTCTTTTAAAATTACTCTATAGCAATTTACATCATTTTATAGTCTTTTGTATTCTATAATATTTCTTTACTATTATTTTATTTTATATTTTTTATGTTTTCGCACATTTTTTTATATTGCTTATATGTTAATGTAATATATAGAAAATCGACCACCACAACACGGGCATGTGCCTAGCATGGTGGTCGAAAAAATCTAAAATTAATGTAACAAACAATTTCAATGAATAAAGAAAACTTAAAAAAAAACTTTAAAAAACTTAAAAAAAATCAAATATAATTTACTTGTGCACGTCGGGATTTGAACTCCGGATTGCTGGTCGATCACTTATTCCCTTTCTTATTCTCGTTGATAATGTTTATCCTATTCACTCTATTTACTTAAAAACTCCATCTTTTTATTTATTTATTATATTCCATTAAATACATTTATTTATAGCAAAATAATATAGATAATATTGCATAATAATGAAAATATTTTAAAAGACCAGGAACTGTAAAACGACTTCTTATAATAGTAGATAATTATTATGGGTAACTTTATTCTGGCAATGGAAATGAGTGGCAAGCACGCCGCATCTACCTCATATAAAAATTAACATTTTAATTCATACTTAACTAATCGAGAAGCTATCATAATTTCCTCAGAGGCCAACCTTGTGTATTATATCTCAATGTTCAAACTCATATGAAGAATCCCATTTCTGCCTCTTTGAGACAACAATTTTATCTCATTATTTGCAAAAGTATGTTTTACTTTTATCTTCATGAAAGTGCTTTTCCACATCCTTGAGGGAAATTGTCGTTTTTGTATCGATGGATTCTTTGTATCCTAAGACTTTAGTTTATACCATGCGTGGAGATATTATTAATTGGTTTTGTGTTTAATTCGTAGAAATTCACTTTTAAATATAAGTTGAAATTAAATTTATTAATGTCCTGCTGGAATAAAACCTTAAAATAAAAATAAATGTTATTATTAAGCTGCGAGTATTTTTTTTTATTGTGACAGCTGTTTCGGATTACAAGGTCACTTTTAAACTGTCAAAGGCGTGGAGAGTTGAATCCAAAATTTACCTCATTAATAATTCCATAAATTGAATGATCACACAATAATTAAAGGTTTTTTAATCCTTCTGAAAATACGCTTCTCATCACAATAATTTTTCGAAGCATTCATAACAAAATTATTACGAAATGTTTAAATTTCGAATTGATAGTTTTGTGTAGTGGGTTGAAAGGTTAAAATAAACCAAGGACCTCGACTTTGATCATTTTTCATTAAATTTTATTATACTCTTATATCTAGTACGGAAAAACATAATACATAATTCAAATAAAGGAAAATAAAATACCTTCTTTTAACTGAAGGTCGCACACGACAAAAACACGTATTCCCATCAAATAAATAAATGTAACACCTCTTTTTTTAAAATACTCAACAGCCTCGTAAAATGCCTAGCAAAAGCAATCAATGACCAATTCGTTATAAAAAAATCTTAATTGCCTTTACTTGAACCAAAACCAATTACTTTCCTCTCAATGAATGAATTAATATTCTAAATTTGTATTTTAAATAAACAAATCCTGTTTCTTTTTTTTTGTTTTTAGTTTTAAATTTAGCTTTCTCTCATTAAATGTGATCTTGGCCACGTAAAGTTTCTTAAAATTAGTCAATTTTTTGTAAAACTACAGTTTCATTGAAGAAACAACAAAAAACTTACAAACTGCTCAAAGCTGGTATTTAATGAATTACTTGAAAACCTACCTAATTACTATAAAATAATTATACTAATCGCCGTATTCACTCTTCCAAACACAAGCGTTCGCTTCTGCAGAACAGGAAAAAATGTAACTCTTATTAAGTATATATTATGTTTATCTGATAAATGTATAATGTTATATGTAACATAAAAATATGTTCTATACAAAAAATAAACGATGATAATCTCATTCGCTTATTTCTTCGTTCACTGCTCTACATAATTATGCTTTAATATCTCAGTAACAGATCATTAAGCTTGATTTTGAACTCATGAGTTCAAAATACAGCCTGGTAAAAAAAATTGTTTTCAACTAGGCTGTTGAAAACAATTTTCAAACAAAACAAACAACAAACAAAACAAACTAGGCAGTTGGTAGGTAGTTGATATCTGAATATTTACCTATTTCCCAAACTCACTCTTCTTCTTTCTACTCCTACAATATTTCTCGAATTGGCGATGGCGTTGTTCGATGATCTGATAAATCTTGATATGTTTTATGTCATTACCGCGTAAGAGTCCCAACTGCACGGAGCTAATGGAATATGGCGTCCCAAATTTGGAGTGAGATGTAAGGTTGAAGGATATCGGAAAGTGTGAAAGAAGACTGTTGGGAAGTATCTAACTACATATTTAAATCTGGTCATTTTGAATTAAATAGTGCCATAAAATAAAATTGCTCCATTTGAAGAAGTAAATTTAATTCATTTGCGCATTTCGTGTTTCAAAACCTTCACCTCTGGGCTTGGAACTAAAGAGCTGATAACTTTGACACCGAGATGTTGATGATGAAAACATTATACCTATAGTATAAAGCACACTAAACTTATTGCATGTCCAGAATACTTTTAAGAAAAGCGTATTTGAATGTTGGATTCAAAGTCATGTGTTTTAAGTTTCAATTTTTATTGCAGTAATTAATAATTATTGATAAAGATATAATGTACATCATGCCTGTTTAGTACAAAACTGTCGCAGACCGTAAAAATCTGGTCTGCATTTTTGATAAATCAGTTTCAATTTTTTTTAAATATTATTTCATGTGTTGGTGCTTTATCGCTTGTCTGATTTCTACGCACTATCGGTTACTGTTTTGAAAATGACTGAAGTTCATGGTAAAGTTGTGTTCATTGAACCAGATTTCACGCAGTACTAATTGCTCGAGGGGTCAGGCTCTCGATTAGCAATCCTTAGGTCGCAGGTTCAAATCCCAGCGTGCGCAAGTAAATTTTATTTAATTAATTTGTGTTATTTCACAATTTTTTAACTAAAAATAATAATAATAAAGTATAATTGCGACACGTTCCACAGTGGGTGATACTCTCAGTATTGCCCTGGTGTAAGACCACTATTCAGAATTGAAATGTTACATGGATTGGCTTTAACCGCGTTTGTTGACCGGATCTGAATATCTAAGTTTTTCCACACATTCCTCATCTCCTGCTCACTCAATTGTTTTTAAAAATCTGAATATCTTACAAGAGTCTCAGTTGCTCCCGTCTGGAGCCAGTGGGACTACGGTACCCCCAATTGGGGTATGCTGTGAGGCTGATGGTATTAAGGAGGGGAAGGAGATGGGGAAGTGTAAGATGGGGAAGTACCTGACTATTCAGATCTGGTCACCGAACATGGCTAAAGTGATTTCTAGCAACTTTTCAATTCTGAATGGTGGTCTTACACTAGTATCTTCCACTCTGGAATGTGCCGTAAACATACTATTTATTAAGTCACTACCTTCAGCCTCACAATGTACCCCAATGGGGATGCCATAGTCTCACTGGTTCCAGACGGTTGGGTAAAGCTGGAAATTAAAAAACTATTGCACATACAACTTAAAATAAGTATATTTGGATGATGTATACAAAGATTGACATTTAAAAAGGCCTAAAAGTGGACAATGCTAGTGTGCTTAATTGAACCATCAATAAATAATTTCCCTAAAACTAGAATCACATTCGCTCAACGACGATTCCGGTTGATAGCTCCTAAAATATACAATGCATTTCAGCGATACAAGTTTAAATAATTCTGTATCCCTTTTTGCTACCCGTGTACAGAGCATTGGACATTTTAAGAGGACGAGGTTACATGAATTGAAAATTGCTTTTTTTCATATATTTCAAATTCTAATAAATTTTCTTTAAATTTAAACTTTAAATTTTAATACATTTCGACTGTCTCGAATAATAATGTCGGATGCGGTGCGATATTGTAGTTTAGTAGTAGAGCTGTTTAAAGTTTCCTTTCTGCATTTTAAATATTTCTCAAACAATTATTATCTTAAGGGGGTATTCTAGTCTAGAAAAAAAAAATCAATTTTTTTTTCTTCATATTTCCAAAGTTAAAATATTCAAAAATATCTCTTTAAAAGGATTTTTCGAAATTCGTATTATTTTAAAAGTTATAACCTTTTTAATGTCGCGGTTTAGACAGAATCTTACCAAAATCGTTTTTTTTAGCAGATCCGACATTGTTCCGTTGATTTTATTCTTCTTTTGCATTAGTCGATATTCCTGGGAGGCCTTCACTGCTCTGGGGGGGGGGGGGAGGGGGGAGGGTAAGGTTTTAAACTTTTTTGCATTTAAAAATTCTGGATGTATAACATGTCGAGAGTATTGTGTCAAAATTTCAAGTAAATCGGACAGTAACGAACATACAGCGTTTCAAGCGACCGGCCCTCATCCTCGATTCGAGTACTCAAAGTCTACTTGACCGATTCTTTTGAAATTTTGTACACTATTTTTACACATAAATTAACAGGTCTTGACGGCCGGCGTAGTCCAGCGGTACGGGCTCTTGACTAGCATTCCGAAGGTCGCGGGACCGAATCCCGGCGTGGCAAATAAATTTTATTTTATTAATTTGTGTTATTTCACAATTTATTAATTTAAAATAATATATAGTATATTTGCGGCACGTTCCAGAGTGGAAGATACTCTCAGTATCGCCCTGGTGTAAGACCACCATTCAGAATTGAAACGTTGCTTGAAATGGCGTTGGCCGTGTTTGGTGACCAGATCTGAATAGCCAGGTACTTCCCACCTTCCTTTTCCCCGTCTCCTCCCCTCCCACTACCTTCAGCCTCACAACATACCCCAATTGGGGATGCCATAGTCTCACATGGCGTTGGCCATGTTTGGTGACCAGATCTGAATAGCCAGGTACTCCCCACCTTCCTCTTCCCCGTCTCCTCCCCTCCCACTACCTTCAGCCTCACAACATACCCCAATTGGGGATGCCATAGTCTCACTGGCTTCAGACGGGAGCAGTTGGGACTCTTGTGGGGTATTCATATAAAAAAGGTAGTTAGAGGTAGTTTTTTTTCCATTTTATAATAACAAATTCACCGAAATTTTTTGGCGAAAATCGTGTTTTTCACTTCAAAATGCTACCAAAAAAAAAACTCCCTCTGACTACCTCGGAAAACGTATCATCTTTTAAACGCATTTCGACTTTTTTTTTCAAATGATTCGTTCTCACGGACTTATTTATTAATATTTTTAATTGAATTTTTTTCAATGATCCTTATATTATACTATAACTATAACGTGTATATGAAATAAATAAACCAACATTATTCATTTAAAAAAAAAGGCTTGAAAATATGCCTTTTTTTCGCCTTCAAAACCTTACCCCTCCCCCCTCCCTTAAATAATTGTAATGAGTTCTGTGATGTGTATACTTTTGCGTGAATTTTTATTTATATTTTCCTTGAAATGTTTATTTTTACCGTTCAATTTTAGTTTTAAATTTCGTTATGGTTTATTATTTTTATTATCACATTGCAAAATAACCTCTATTCGACTGATACGGGCATAAGCCTGGTACGTTGGTCGAGATAATGCAAATAAATTTTAATGTGAAATTTACGTGAAATGATAAAAACAAATACTTTCTCCTTTCTCAAGCATTTTAGATTTCTTTTTCACGTAGTTTTCTTTACCTCTTTAAGGTCCAGGGCTTAACTGATATAATTAATGCTTTGGTCGATGTTTGAAAGCAACATAACTTGTCTATTATTCGTAGTAAGTAGGTTCGCGGAAAACTGTTTCGGGTCGGCGGCCATTTTAACGCTCGCCATGTCGCTGTCAAGAGGCCCTCTGACGTGTCGGTAATTACGTTTCATTTGGCGGGCTTTTTGAATGACTCGTGTGTTCCAAATTCCAAATTCGAATTCGTATTCCAGGGAGGTGTGGCCTGAAAATGACATATTCGGCACCGAGGGGATGCCCGTCGAAGAGGAGATGGAAGTGCTGAAGATGATGTTCCTTGCAAACATTGGAGCGGAACAAATAGGTGAGTCCTCCTCATTTGCATATTTAGTGAACGCATATTTATATGCAATAAATTTTGTGTTTATTTTTATTTTTTAAGTTTAATGGGGGATTTATATTTATTCATAAAATTTTTATTGTTTAAATTTAACGCATGTTTTTAAATACATCTATTTGGATTTCGATTTTGTTTTCATGGATAAATCTTGAAGTGACAACTAATCCACTTCCCGAGCAAGAAACGCTGAAACTCGGTTGATAGAGTCGTTGTTGATGACAATGCATTTTATGAACTTTTGGTGTTACACAAATGCGCACACACATATTTCTCTGAGATTGGTTACTAACTGGTCTAAAAGATGGCCAGAAAATTGAAAATAGATCTATTATAGTAAAAATACTGTTTTTATTACGGATTTATTTTTTATTCATTAAGTTTAATGTATGTTTTTATTAGTTTGATTTAATGTAATTTTTATTCATTCAACTTTGTGTAAGTAATTTATCGATCGATCGTGCTAGACACCCACGGGTTCGGAAAATTACTTTTGAATCTTCCTATGACCTGTGACTGTAAGTGACTATATCTATGCTCATTAAACACATCCACTGTTAACGAGACAATACATTACAATTTTATCGAAACTTTGAACCTTGTCAAATAATTTACAAGCTTTATCAAAAAGCCCTTTCCCAGGCATGGAGCCCCCTCCATGCCTGGGGGGGTATCGCAGGAACATAACATAACCAAAGCGACCTCCACATTGCCTTACAAATATCAATCAAAATAACCTATAAACGTCATGTTATTCCATGACACTTTGACAAGTAACGCGGCGCAGTACAGGGAGAGGAGTGGTACGTGGCGAGGAATAAGGGGAAGGGCATAATCTCATGATAATAACCTCATTTGAATTGGTAACTCAAACCGCAGATGCGATTTATTTTCTTCAAATTTATATCTTCTGATCGCTTTTCCAGCAAGACAATTTGGTCGGGAGGTTGTGCCGCGTAATAAAATTACCTTCGGGAATAAATTTGAATGTGAAAATCATTTGGTGTATTTTAACGCCGTGTCGCTCCGTACTCGACGCCGACGGTGAGCGTCATTCTGTACCTGAACAAGAACTGGGAACTGGAAACTGTGTAACACCGACATCCCCCGATTCCCCCACCCCGATTGTTTTTCGTCCCGCCTCCCTTTACCTTTCATTTTTCAATAATCAGAAATTAGAAGCGGCGTTACTTTATTTAAATACTTATTCGGGAATGAAATGCTCTTCCCTAAATTGGACAAGGCGGGGCACCAATAACTTTTCGACTTTAACGCTTGTGTGCTCTGTATTTTTCATTCAAAACGAAATGTGGAGTGCTTACTTAGGCGACTTTACGTGAAAAGATTTCTGGATGTTACCAATTTTTATCACACGGGGCGAGAACATTCGCGACAAGTTCTTTGTGTCGCGTGAAAGAGTTTATAAAAAGCATCTTTCACCCGATAAGAATGAAAGCGTTCCTTACAAGTTTTTGAATGGTATCTCGGAATTTATTTTCTTCACTTAAGCATCAGACTTGTTTAGACTTAAAATACGTAATAAATCTATTGTGTCGTTTTTATTCGCGGCTCATTTTTTAAATTTTCGTCGCTCGTAAAGAATCTGTACTGCAGTTATAAATCAAGCAATAACGGCGATACAGAGCTTTATGAAAATCGCATTACGGCATATTGAAACCGGCGTAGTAAAAGTAGACTACATTAAAAGCATTTAAAATGTTTTTAACACATGAAAGAATTCCGGCCATTCATTCCGAATACAATCGTGGCCATTCCCGTTTATGAAAACGCTAATGGTATTTCTCTCTGGTTTTTAATCAGAGACCGCAGTCGGCCTCCGATTCCAATTACATTAATATTACAAAATTATCAGGAAGAGTTCATCTGGCGGTGCGCGGGCTCTATTCAGCCGCTGAAAAATACTGAAATGACTGAAACCCGAGCGAGTTCCGTCCGATGGTCAGCCGTGATTCGTAATTCGAGCTCGCTGAACTGTGACTCGGCCGCATATTATGAATTGATTTTATTTTTCAATTCTCCGACTACACTTGTTGGCTCTAAGCGGGGTTGGGCTGGCTGCTGGCTGGCCGGGGTCGGCTGCATTGGACGATGACGATAAATGGTTCGTGCTCCATTCACGCGTGTCAAATTTTTGCTACGAATTGAGATAGGCAATCGGAAATAATTATAGGTATTTTAACGAACATGTCAAATTGGTTTTGTAAAGGATTGTTTTGTGTGAGTAAATTGAGATAAGTAAAATTGAGTAAGTTTCTAACAATTATTTTATACACATTGCGCAAGTGTACATAGTTTTTTTACACATACACAAGTGTAGATAAAAGCAAAAAAATCCAAGTCACAACGAATGTATCAAATAAGCTTTACTAAAAATCACAACGCTATTATACACAGTTATTATATTGGTAACTATTCACTCGGGTGCGTAGAGACCTTTTGCTCCCTGACGGGTCAAATTTGTACTCATCTATATAACTCCACGTAACAAAAAAAAATTTATACACACATTATTCCTGTCAGTTCCAGTATTGGGCATTATTTTATAGGTCGGCAATTTTTTAAAGCTAAGTTACGAAAACGGACACCACGAAAAATTGTTTTACGTTGAGTCGTCACATGGTTAATCGTATTATTTTTCGAGAAGTAAAAATGAGAAAAAACATTGTTTTTATATTTTATATTTTTCGAGAAGTAAAAATGAGAAATAACATTGTTTTAATATTGTAAACCAATAATCTCATTGTATCTCAAAAAAGGTTAAGCTATTTAGATGTAAAAAATTAACTTTAATAAATTATTAATTGTTAGAACAAAAAAAAACATTCCGAATGATTTTCAAACTACAATAATTCACAATAAAATGTATGCAAGTCCTCTTAATTTACGTTGTATCTATAACGAATGCATGGACCTTGTAACTATAATGACAATATGGAAAAGTATTCAAAAGAAATTTCTACATTGCTTAAAGAACGGGCGCACCTAAACGGGGATATAATATGAATATGCTCTCGAAATATAACGTCTTCACTCTCTCTAACCGGCGAACATCCCTTGGCCTCACGACCTTGTATAAAGTCTGCACGATATTATCGACTGCCCTGACTCACTCAAACTGACAAATTATAAAATACCACTCAAAACATCTAGGTTTAACGACTTATTCCAAATTAGCCGTATTAACAAATGTTGGTCATTGGTCATTCATCCAATCTTGACGAACTTGGGAATTTTTTAATAAAAAAAACTTCAAATTGAATTGAATTGAATCAAAGGATTCCGACATTATTTGCTACTGATAGTGTTTTCGAGATTGATGATTATTACCAAACAAATACTTTATTTTGTTTGCAAAAAGAGGCAAAAGATTTTTTCAATTCAATAAAAAAACTTGTTACTTCAATTTGATTACTTTCTCTTCGTCGTTTTTTTTTAAATTGTATTTTGGACTGACAGTATAGAATTTCTGTCGGCTCCAAATCTGCCGCAAAATTCCGTAGAAATAAGATTAGCTCAATGTCATTTCATTCAAGCAATTCGAATTATTTCTTCAAAGGAAGAAAGTCGCGTAATCTAACTCAATAGACTACGTGGAGGTTTCTCCAAATTTATTTTTTAAGATTTGAATACATTTTTTATAGGTTTTTCTTTGGAATTGCTGATATAATTTCTATTTTGGAAATTTCTTCAAAAAGCTTAGCTTGTTGGATTCATTTTCTATTGTTTTTTCTTCCTAGAATCGTGCTAACAATATCTACCCTTGACCCGGCGAGAGTGTGGTGAAAAATGTAACAAGAAGTTTGTGACAGGGTATGACTTACCCGTTTACACATTTGACTGTAAAACTTGATTTTTAATTTTAAGAAAAAGCACCATAATATTTTTTTTTATTATAGCGAAACTATGTAATAACCTATTGGAAATAAAACTTGTGCGCCATTATAACATTTTTTTTTGTTTTACTTAATCGGAAACAAGTCACTATGAATTTTCAACAAAAAATTTCACTCTAAAAAAAAACTATAAAGGAACACAAGAAAACAAGTTTTATGAAAAAAAACTTAAAGATAGAACATGAAACAAGTAACTATATAAACTAAAAAAAATAACAAAAAACATTAGGAACATCTTAGGAACTGGAATTCAAATCAGTGCAGTTTTTACGTAGAAAATGATGAGCTCGTCTCAGAAGTATTTTCTAATGATTCTTCCAGCATTGACCAAAGTCGGGTTTCTTCACTGTCAATTTCCATTTTCTATTAAAATCTACAATGCAACGAAGAAAGTAAGTTAAAATAGCAGAAAAAGTAATGTTAGTTTTTGTCACGAAATATATACACATGTGGCAGGGTATCACATACCCAAACGCAGTTTGCAGGCGTATAACTCGAGCGCAGGCTGCGGCAACATTGCGATCACGCCACTATCCCCTCCAGCACCCATTTAACTCCAGCTACTCAAAGCAACGACGGATTTAAAGGTCATAGACAAAAAAATACTCGCAAATAAGTAACATGGTGGGTATGACATACCCTGCCACATTCTCGCCGGGTTAAGCGTTGTGTAGCTGCAAACATAGTTCTTCTCGGATACTAGGGCTGTGAGTTTGATTCCCTTCCGTAAACTCCCACGAAGGCAGTCGTTAATAAATTATTTATGCCAAGAGTAAATTATTAAAAAATGTATTCAAGGTAAGTTTTTTTTTTACATTAGCTTCACACGGGAGACCCTGCGAAAAACAATTTCTCTCGGGGCCTATATCATCTTTGTGGAAGGTCTTTTTAAGGAAAGGAAGTACTGGGAAGGAAAAAGGTATGGGGTGTCGGTAGGAATTTGAGGGCCGGTGTGTCCAGGAGTGACAGACATACGAATCCATTTCTCCCACTGCGGTGCATGAGTCGAGAGAGTCCGACTGGAGAGGTCAAAAGGACTTCCTGTCAGTCTCCATACAGTTGGTAGGCAAACGCTTTGACAAGTACCGCAAAAGCTTTAACAAGATTGACAAAGATCACCCATGAACCCGGGCACTCCTGCTAAGTCACTAAACATAGTCCACTTGGGATGAAATATAACAGAGGTGTTGGTTATCCAATAAATCATTCCCTGTGTACGTAGGCGTTACCCATACCCGCCTCCCAGATTGTTCACTTGCTACTTGATTACGCTTGCATACGATTGTCGCTTGCTACTTCACAAATTAAAAGGAAATTTATGAAAATATTTGTTACGCTGATTTTGTTTTCTTTAAAACGCGTAGATTTTTAATTTTAAGTTCACTCGTTCTATTGTTGCAAATTTTCAGATTGTGGTTTTGTAGAACTGTGAATTGAGGTTGATTGTTTCTGTGGGATGGATTTTTCCTACCCAATGTGTGGGCCGCCTGGCGAGGTAGGGCTTGAATATTATTTTTGATTTATTTTTGATTTTGAGATTATTTTCCAGATCTGTGTTATTTTATTTTGTTAAATCCTGTTATTTTATTTTGTTAAATCTTGTTATTTTATTTTTATCATATTCGCAGTGCTGTCACCATTTCACCTCATGTCACCTAGGTCGTTTGAAAGATTCATATATTTTTATAAATTTTGTTTTTAAGTGAAAACTTCTTTTGCACCATTGTGAATTGAAACTCGATGTAAGGAAAAAGCGACACTAAAAAGAGACAAACTCATACATCTTTAGGATTTAGCCTGCAAGAGAATGAGATATGATAATCTGTATCCCCTCTATCTCCTCTTATCTAATTTAGTTTTCTGAAGGTTTCACTTTTACTGCGAGTGCACTGCACATTTGTAATTTTTGAAGTGAAAACTTCTTTAGCACCTTTGTGATTTGAAACTCGTTGAAAAGGAAACGAGTGACCCTAAAAAGAGGCAAACACATACATCTATAGAATTAAGCCCGCGAGAGAATGAGATAGAATCAAACCTCACCTACGTTCAGTACCTACGAAGCGTCGCGCTTTGTCAAGCTGCGCGCATTGGCCCTTTTGATATTGAACTCACTTTTCAAGGCTGCTATTTGTTGAGATTGTGTGGGTGAAGTTTCACTTGTATTTTTTTCTACGCTTTAAAAAAATGTTGATTTTTTTCTCTGCATCATGCTAAAATTCTATGTTCAAAAAAATAATATTTCAAACACCAAAACACAATTGCTTCTCGGACCCGCTTGGGAATCTGTCTCTGGGAATCTGTACGGTGCTGCTGGAATAAGACGGAATGCGTATCACCCGGTGCGGTAGGTTTTATCCAACTTTTTTTTTTGTTTTCAATTGAAAAAAAATGTCACTGGGCAGCAAAATAATTTTTTTGAAGTAAAACTTCTTGACGCACGCTTGACTTGGGGGGTAAGCTGGTGAATGTGTGACGAGAGCGTAACGGAAACGAGGCGAACGGAAGTTGAGAATGTATCCAAAATATATCAAAACGACCGTATCTTTGATTTCCCTTCATTATGCGGGCAACCTTCCGCACGGATGGTCGTGTTCGTGACGCTTTGTTCCGTGATATGGTATTGGAAAACGTAGGTGTATTAGTGATTTAATATAATACATACACACGGGAGAAAAGAAATTAAACCGTATAATTTGTTCGTGTAATTTGAAGGAAGTGGGTCACTCCAAGTGGTTCGCTACTTTTGGTGACTTAGCAGGGGTTCCCGGGTTTATAGGGTAAGGTTTGTCTAGATCTTGGCGATGAATACATTTGACCGCTTTGCGTGGCGGGCCGGATCAGGAGATAATCTGATTTAGGGAGACCTTTACAGCCAGACCCTCTCGAACCATCACCTTGCACCGCAGTGGGAGGTACGGATTCATACGTCCGTCACATTGAACACATTGAACCCCAGATTCCTGCCGACTCCTTACATTTTTTTACTTCAAATATGCTCAGGAATTAACAAGTTAGTCTTTCGTGTCCGTGCTGACACACCCTGTATTGAATTTGTATATCTGATTTTATTAAATATTTCCCATCTTTCATATTTGCGTGTAGATTTGTGTCGTGAATTCAGACGCGTTAATTACGAACACGTCAGGCAGAGTGGCTATTAAAATCGAATGAGCATTAGGAATAAGCCACTTACCTACATTATGTACTGAGATCTTATTTACATTAGGACTTCATAGTATACACAAGCTGTCTCATAACTAATGGATGATGAATGTCGACTGTAATTATCATTATATGGCGAATCCCTCTCGTAAATGTTACATGCCACTTACACGTATAATGCCGCGGAGCTGGTATACTTGGGAGAGCGCGAAAGCAGGCGTATGCCAAAAATTGGACATCTGAAAGTTTTTCGTACTGTTATTCTGTATTAAGGGGGTATTCTAGTCTAGAAAAAAAAAAACATTTTTTTTTCTTCTTAATATTTCCAAAGTTTAAATATTCAAAAATATCTCCTTAAAAGGATTTTTCGAAATTCGCATTATTTTAAAAGTTATAACCATTTTAATATCGCGGTTTAGACGAAATCTAACCAAAATCTAAGTACAACAAAATTTTAAACCCATTTTTCTCCAAACCACTTTTTTCGAGGCGGTTGACACGATATCTCAAGTTCTACTATACCAATTTATTTGAAAATTGGTGTGAGCCTTCTCTATACATTCCTCTATGGCGGGAACTAAAACTATAACAAAATTAAAATTTTTACTATTTTTAAAAAATTTGGAAAGTCAAAAAAACTGGTACAAAAACGTCATTTTTATTTCAGGCAGCCGCCATTTTGCGAAAAAAATTTTTTTTTTTACTTTTCCTTAGTTCGGGCCACAGCCGCATTTGTTTGGATTAAGAATTATTATTTTTTTTTTAGTTTACTGGGAGAGTTGCAATCGTGTCAACCAGGGCGCGCCATTTTTTTGAGACCCCCCACTTTAACACCCTGTAACTTTCTGAATTTTGAATTTTTTATTGTGACTCTTTTTTAATGGATTCTTTAATGTTTAATAAACATTTCACAAAATAGAAATTGGTAAAAATATATTTTTTGTTTTTTTTGTTGCACCTGAAAAAACACCTACAATTCATGCCTCTAGACTGGAATACCCCCTTAAACGGACTCGGTTCAGGTCACGCTAAAAAAGAGACATAATCCATTTTTGAAAGTGAACTTCTGCTTTGAATCCCGAACTGAGTGTTAAATGCAAAGTTTTGCAACAGCTTATTGTGAAGTGGATGTCAACAAGACGGCTCCCTTACTGGACGGTAAGGAATCGACATAAACCGAGTGCTGTCAGACACTGCGCAGAAGAGTTCACTGAAGTAAGGTAACGGTTTACAGCGCAGTCCACGGTGAGACTTTTCCGGGAAGATTAGTTAGTTTAGTTATCGTTAGTTAACGATTATCTTGCTATCGTACCCTTGCAACTGTACAGGGCGGTTCCGATGAGAAAGATTAATTATTTTCATACCAGCATTTTAACATAATAACTCAATATCGATTTTGTTTCTTTCAAAATTTGCTTTGATAAATACTTACAAGCTCGTGAAGATAAAACTATAAAAATTATCTACTTTTTGTAATTATTTTTTTTATCATAAATTTTTCAATAATATCTAAGCAAAATAAGAATTATTTTTTTTAAAATACATTCGTTTGTAAGACCGTAAATATATGGACAAACTGAATTATTTTCGTCACAAAACAAGGGCGCGGATCTTTTTTTTAATAATTTTATTTAAAATTCTGAAAAGTAGCTTTACCAAATAATTTATTGATTTATTTTACTGCGTGATTATATGATTTGAAATGTGTGTTGTATAACACAAAATTTTGTTTGAAAATTTAACAAATCTGCCAACGACCTACGGTAAATCCTTATTGTACTAAAAATAAACATATTTTCTCAAAGTTAAAAATAACGCTTTACTAGATAAAAGAACAGTCTTTCAAAATCATTTTTTTGTGAAAAAGAGTCAATACGTCTAAAATTTGAATGACGTATTTCCGGTTTTGTCTGGTTATTCACTCTGAATAAGTAATGTCCACTAAAGCCCCAAAATAACTTTTCTAGTAAGCCATCGCAACAAAATGATATTGTGAGTGGTGGCAGTGTTCAAGCATTTTAAATTTATTTTAAAATTATGAGCTCTCTGATGGGCTTTTTCATATTTTTACATTTTACATTATTTACTGCGTGATACAGACAACAAGAGTTTTTTAATGTTCAGATTACAATAAATTAATTTTAACAAAAAATAGAGAAAAAAGAAAAAAATATATATCAGAAACCAGTGTTTTAATTGTAGGTAGGATAAAATTAATATAAAATCAACCAATCACTCGTATGCTATGCTCCTAAAATTTTGTTGCATAAAATATTATTCAGGTGTCTCTTATATACTAAAATGTATATTAAATAAGTCGATATTTGATGTGATTTTTTCCAAGTTTGTGAAAGCGAGAAACAGGTGAACGTTTGTGGCAGTTAATCCCGGAATTATAGTTGCGGAATAAGATATTTTGCCTAGTTGCTCGATTTGTTACTTTAAAGTGCGGGAGTTCACAACAGTCTAGTCTAGTTCGAAGTGAATAATTTTAAACCATCCACTATTTAAGTAATCCACTCTTGATCCCTAGTTTAATACCCTAGCATTCGCACAGCCATCGTCACGCTTCCCACGACTATGTGGGTACCCCAGTTGCCCAGAGATATACACAGCACCTAACACATGTACGTATGATCCTTACATAAATGTTTCTACTATTCTCTAGTGCAAATTCTAGCATTACTCTCCGCCTGTTTGCATTAATTATGGGGGCTATTTCGAGGCGGGCTGATGTGATTTTGTCGTTGGTCTGTGTGGAGAATTTGGTTGTGTAATAATCGTAAAGTTTCATCTCAGTCTTCCGCCTGTTGTGTGCCATGTTGTATGATTAACAGCAACTAGCTGTGAGGCAAGACCTGGGGTTGTTCGTCTGAGTGGGATCTCTATAATATATGCCTTCTGAAGTATCCGGCCTTTCTGCTATGTATTTGAAGTTATGATGATGTATTGTACTCGCATTGTGGACATGCTGAAACATTCTTCGGTAATGTGTGTCTACGCTGATTTCATGATTTAGTATTTTACCACAATGACCTTTTGTGTTGTTGTTGTTGATCATGAAACGAAAATTTATAAACAAATGGCAGTTTTCAACAACTCTAATGAATGAATGAATTAATAATTCATATGCATCCATCAGAATCAAGATTTTTGCTCATAAACCAGATGTCTATTATAACCCCTTAGGCCTGGACTATATTTGTCGGAAGGTCAAGATATTGAAATAAAATCCAAATGAATGGAATTTTTCTGAACGTATCCGAAAACTAAATCTGTTTTTGAAAGCTGTTAAAAAACGCTCTGAAATTTTATAATCCGAAATAAACATAATTTTTTAAATATAAAAATTTTGAAGATAAACATAAAATGTTTAAAAATGGCTTGCACTAAGTTATTTCTCACTAAAATTACAAAAAACGAAAAAAAAACCTACATTTTATTAGACAAATGTATTATAAACGTTATTGTTGCCTCACGTCTCCCTCGGTCGTGCTATGTAAAAATAAGTAATAAAAAATTCCCAAAGTTAATTTTTTTTATCAAATTGTAGTTCGCATCTTTGGTTTCATAAAGATGTACATATTATTTCTTTTGTGGTTAATTTTTAGGTTTTAATATAAAGCATGGTGTTTTCTCTTTCTAATACCGTTTAAATCATATTTCTCCCTACGATAGTAAGGGAGAGCCAACCAGGCTTTCTGTGAGCCCTACATGAGTTGTTCCGAAAAGCGAAGGAATTAGCCTGACGGGTTAAGTTTTAAATATGTATGTATAACTAGTACAGCGAAATCTTGTCAGTTCAAAATAAATAAGTTGAACAACGTTTTTTTTAACCACAATGCAAACAAATACGATAATTTCTTTATTTGCCTGTAGATTTCCAGACATCGATTGAGCGTATTTTTTATGTTTTTTTAAGTTATTGTTATTTCCCCGAGTGCCTAGTATTGGATTGCTCCAAAGCAAGCTCCTTTCTTTAAACTTTGTCTGAGCTTGTAAACTTTTCTCGATGTCGAATGCTTTATAACCAACTTTAAGCGGATTTTTGTTTGCAAGTTTCTTAAACTATTGTTTTGTCCCGCAAATATGCAGACGGTGCGATTTCTCTGCGAAGCCAGAAAAACTTATATCTGAGATTTTCGAAAAACCCCTGAATTTTCCCCGTTTTATACCAAGTACGTATAAGACTATCGAAAGTAATTGTGGAAATTTTCCCTCGGAACATGTTTTATCCCATTTTAATGGCGGCTTGTCGAGTACAAGCGGTTTCAAAAGATATCGCTGTTAACTCGCCCACATTTCTGAAATACTCGATAGTAATCATGTTAGAATTGAAAAATGGCTTTTCCGCCGCGGGAGGATCGATATCACCGAGTCTCCGCTCGTACCTAGTACCTACCTCCGATTAAGCCGAACTTTTTAATTGTCGGGGGAAGATATATGGGCGTTCTACCGGACGACGGTGTATTTTTTATTCGAAAAGCTGCGTTCTTGCCCGATCGCTTTCGCATAAATATTATTTGATTGCGCGATTTAATCTGTCTAGGAATGGAAGCGTTCGGAGATAGTTGAATCGCTCTTTACAAAATTTATGTGCCGGGATCAGGGGCGCCCCCGAAATGCCTATTCTTTGATTCCTTTATCCCAGGCTCCGCCATTCCAGGGTTCCGGACCCCAATCGACGCTCCTGAATCCCCCGGGTCGAATCACCGAAGAAACATCGCCCAAGCATTATTAGGCCGTCGTTGTCAAAGGTTCTACTAAAAGTGAACTTTTTTATTTGATGGTGAACCCCTCGATTCGGTCCTCGGCCGCCTCAAGCCCATATAAGCGCCGCTAGACATTCCGCGATCGGTGCCAAAAGGATGAGGAAAAAACTATTAGAAAGTCTTAGAAGAAGACTAACAATACACAGAGAGTTTTCATGAAAGAAGCAGAGTGGTAGGTATAGGAGGCTGAGAGATATGGCGAAACTTTGTAATGAATTTGAAATTTACGGCGCAGACTAAACATTAAAGTAGGATACCTAATGCTTTTTCCCTACCTTTCACTTGCTATACCATTATTCCTTGATCCTTTATAAGTTTTAACAAACAAATAGTAGATACCTAGCTACCTACAAACACTCTTCTCGATATTAACGATTGGCCTTTAAGTTTTGAATAGTTTTTTAAGGATCGACAGCGCATAAAAAGGGTCGAAGAAAATCAGAAAACAATAATCTCCTTTGCTAGAGCTTCCAATGAAGTATGTAACGCTGTCAGATTTGGAAATAAACTTGAAATAAATTGACTTTGTTTAGATTCATATTCCGCTGAGGAAGTTTTGCTGCCTCGGTTAGATAAGGCAAGCCTAGGCTTTTCTCCGCTCCCTCCTAAAATATTGCATTTTCCATTTTTCTTTGTTTCATCGTGTTGCAGGGAGTTTGATGGGATTTGAATGGGGTAGCTAGCTACTGCTGGGTAAATTGTTTTAACTAAATTTCTGAGAACTTTGTGCAGTGTAACATTGTAAAGTGTTCGGTTGATGCGGGAGTTGTTATCAAACTCGCATTGTTCGAGTTGTTTTCTGGAATGAATTTTTTTGGCTTATTTCATTTAAAAGCAATGAGGAAACTGATTTTAACGAGTAAAGTTTTTCATTGTTTTTATAATCAACTCGGCGAACTAAGGCCTGCGATAACCTGACCAGGGTCCGTTCTGTTTTTATCTCCTGTTTTTGTACATGAAACTTGTTTAAAAATCTTTGAGCAAGTTCAATAATAAATTCATATTATACTGCACATCCTCCGGCACCAATTATTTAAGAAAAACATTGATAATATCACATCATGTGTTATCAGTTGTTCATATCAAAGGTGTTCAAGATATTCATATCAATAATTGGAGTAATTATACAAAAAATGATAATAGTAATTCCTTCATCAGGAGAACATTAAATCTTAAATACTTTGATAGCCTCCGTGGTTGAGGGATAAGTCTCTAAACTAGCAATCCGAAGATTGCCGGTTCAAATCTCGGCGTACGCAAGTAAATTTTATTTGATATATTTAATTTATTTCGCAATTTATTTATTTAAAATAACATCCAGTATATATTCGGCACGTTCCAGAGTGAAATACACACTCAGTATCGCCCTGGTGTAAGACCTGTTTAAAAATTAGTTACCTCATTTAGAATAAAAAATTTGCTTGAAATAGCTTTAGCCGTTCTTTGTGACTAGATCTGAATAGCCAGGTACTTTCCCACCTCCTCTTCCCCAACTCCGTTTCTTCCCCACTATCTTCAACCTCACAATATACCCCAACTAAGGATGCCATATCTCACTTGCAACTGAGGATGCCAGATGGATGGGAACACTTTGAGATCTTGTGCGGTATTCACATTAAAAAAAGTTTTCATATTCTCCTTATGATGAAGACTCCTTATCTGTAGAGCATTACATACTTATTATTAAAATAAAGAGATTTCAAACAAATTCATGTGTTTATTTGTAATTATATCAAGCCCGTAAAAGCTTACTTCGAATATGTTAAAGTAATTAGTTCTATCTGATGTATTTATTTAAATTTAAGTTTCAATTTATTTTAATTTTTTTTGTAATGTTAACTAACCAATAATGTACCTACTTGTATTTTACCTTATTATTGTTTTTGAAAGCCCTTTGGGCGTTCATTAAATACATAAGCAAAGAATTTCAATATTTTAAATGTTCGATTGATTTCACCAGAAGTAATAATAAAAGTTTTGTTTATCACAAGAACACACCTAAAACAAACAGAAGAGTTGTTATAACTTTTTTTATTAAAATATACCCGGGTACAGACTTGCAGCCCATTTAACAAAACTTAATTTTGGATTTGAGGTCAAATACTTAACCAAACTGATTTTTTTTATCAAAAAGTTTCGCAAGTACCTAGTACGGAGGCGTGCTATTTTATTTATTTGTCAAATAAATCAATTTTTCATGAATTTAGAGGCTAATATGGCAATTATCTGCTAGTTAATGATAATTATTTAAAAAAATATTTTTGTTTACTTACTGTAGAAATATAAAATAAATTATAAAAAAGCATTTGAGGGGCGTAAATGCAAATTACAAATGTCCGATTTACATCAGTATCTCTAATTGGGGTATGTTGTCAGAGATTATTTTGGGGGAGGGGAAGAGGGCGATTAGAAAGTGCCTGGCTATTCAGAGGTCGCCGGGTCCACCAAACAAGTCTAAAGCCATTTCCAGCAACAACATTTCGACTCTGAATCATGGCCTTTCACCAGGGTGATACTTGGAGTATGTACCACTGTCGAATTTTTTGTAAGTGCCTATAATATAGAGATTTTTTTGGTGTGAATTAAATGTGAAATGAAACAATTTACATTAATAAAATTTACTTTACGGGACTCGGACCTATGACCTCTGAATTCGTAGAACCCCTCGACCGCAGATATCGTCAAATTGTTATATTCTTGTCGATTGTCTGTCGTGAAATGTTATGTCTTGTCGGTTATCTTGTCGATAGTCGTTGTGAAATGTCATGTCTTGTCGGTTGTCTTGTCGATTGTCGTTGTGAAATGTCATGTCTTGTCGGTTGTCTTGTCGATTGTCGTTGTGAAATGTCATGTCTTGTCGGTTGTCTTGTTTATTGTCGTTGAGAAATGTTATCTTGTCGATTGTCGTAGTAAAATGTTATGTCTCGTCGGTTAATCTGTCTATTGTCATTGTGAA
Source organism: Glyphotaelius pellucidus (assembly GCA_936435175.1). Taxonomy (NCBI): domain Eukaryota; kingdom Metazoa; phylum Arthropoda; class Insecta; order Trichoptera; family Limnephilidae; genus Glyphotaelius; species Glyphotaelius pellucidus. Next base: position 9,497,292 of record OW386545.1, on the reverse strand, counting down.
ATGTTATGTCTTGTCGGTTGACTTGTCGATTGTCGTTGTGAAATGTTAAGTCTTGTCGATTGTCGTTGTAAAATGTAATGTCTTGTCGGTTGTCTTGTCGATTTCGTTGTGAAATGTACAACGGTTCCACATCATTATAAAAATATATTCCAGCCAAGCTTTTCCATTTTTGATAATCCTCTTAGAATGCCACGAACCAGTGGAGTCCGCAAAAGTTTATTCGAGTGAAGTTGGCAACGTTAGCGCTGCCTCTTCCGAGCAGTAGTTGCTTCACAGAATTCCTTGGTTATTTTTACGAATACCGGAATGACAGAGCCGTAAATAAACACGGGGCTTTATTGCTCTGCAGGCCGCCGCTTGCAATGGACAAGCGGGAATGGCGGCTTAATGGGGAACAAACTTACACTTTATATTTTATATCTACCTTCGTTTTTCTCCAAACACATCATCATAGTTCCATGTAGCGATGCTAACTTCTGCAAGTCGTAGGATTTTACCGTGTTTTCGTGCATGTACCTAATATTGATGTGCTACCAAGCTCTTTATGTAAGCAGTTTTTTTTATACTGTGTTACGTGTTTTTAATGGGTTCTGAAATTTTGGATGTTAAGTTTGAAAACCCCGACAGCAGTCGTGAGAAATTTGGCTCTATGCCCAGATTACAAATAAAATTGTACCTATTAAATTTCTAGAGATTTATCACACAAAAAATTCAGTTACGCTACATATTTACGTACCAAGAGTGGAAGGTACTCTCAGTATCGCCCTGGTGCAAGAACAACATTCAGAATTGAATCTTTAAGTCTGGATCACACGTACCGAGTAGATGGGCGAGACAGTGCTCTCTGCCGAGTGCTCGGTATGTGTTTTCCGTTTCCATGCCAACTGAGAATAAAGTCAACTCAACACCACTTTTAAGAGTCATTCAAAGCTATGAAAAAAATAATTTTAAAATAGCCGATAACCCTAACCTAACGTTACCTATTTGACCAATTTTTCATCACATTTAATGACTTTTCTGAGGTGGTACTGAAATGGTTTCATTCTGACTAGTCCGGTCAGTACCTGGCTATTCAGATCTGGTCACCAAACACGGCTAAAGCCATTTCAAGCAACGTTTCAAATTCTGAATAAAGGTCTTACACCTGGGCGGTACTGAGATTATCTTTCACTCTGGAACCTGCCGAAAATATATTATATATTATTTTTAATTAATTATTGTGAAATATCACAAATGAATCAAATAACATTTATTTGCGCGCGCCGGGTTCGAACCTGCGACCTTCGGATTATGAGAGGAGAGCCTTGCCCAATCTTAACAATGCAATTAACCTCCAGATGATGTGTTGGTACATCATATCGATTACAGTCTTTTATTCCGCCTTCTAAATATCACTTCAAATTCTTAGATGGAAAAGGCCATTATACAAACGGCAAAGATTACACTTTCGAATCTCCCTCTTCACTTCCTAACCCCTTTTCAATCTTACAGCAATGCCCAAATTGTGGACATCATAGACCTACTGGTTCAGAAAAATGATACTTTTGCGATATTTCTCTTTTTCGAGTTGTCGAACTAAGATAAGTAATCACGTACATTAATTAAAATATGTTATACTTCATTCTTAAGACTAGCTGGTTCTCGGCATGCGTTGCATTGCCATATTCAAAGAAATAAAGTGTTTCTCCCAGCATGTCCTTTCCCGTGCGCACCCATTCCCTCCCGCGTTCCCCTTCCACATTCGCGCCTTACCTCTCCCCTCTCCCTCCCCCATCCCGCCAACCCCCCTCCCGCTTTCCATATATTCAGTCCCAGTACATTCAGTTTTCATACAGCTCGCTTGCTTTTCTTAATTCAAATTTTCATATATTACAAATATTCATTTTTGTATATTATATAAGATCAAGCAATCAAATTTGGTACCTAACATAGGTACCTATTTAAAATATCTATAATTCTTGATTGATTATGTAAGTACTTCAAATCAGAATGTACACATTAAATTTTTTCCTATCAATTGATACACTTAAAATAATTTAAATGTCACTAGCAGAATCAATAATAAGATATGGGTTAACAATATGGGGAAATACTACTGTAACCAACCTGAAACAAGTACAAGTTGCACAAAACGCAATTGTAAAATTATTAGTTGTCCCTAACATTTTCAAACAAAGACACAATACTCCGTTGCTGTTTCAGAGTGCAAAAATTTTACTTGTGAAGGCAATACTATGGTATAAAATTATAATTCAGCATATATTTACCCCGCAGCATAAAGAGAAACTAGATCATAAATATAGCACTAGATTCACGCGTAACGACGGGTTAATAGTTCCGAAATTTAATAATAAGTACGGACAGAGAACGTTTGAATACAACATACCGAAGATATTGAATTAATTACCTGACAATATAAAGCAACATAATTCTATGAATAAGGTTAAATATATGGTGAAAAATTGGTTATTGGAAAAAGAATATTTATTTTGATACTTATGATAAAATTTATGAAAAAATGTTTAAACTGTAGATAAAAGATGTAAATTATAACTTTAAATATATTTGTAAGTAATTATAAGCACCTGCTGTCAAGCCAATTGCAATTGGCTTAGCGGGACTGGATTGTTGATTTATAAAATAAATAAATAAATTTAAAAAAAAAAAAAAAAATCATTAATTTAAAGAGTTTTGAAAATTGAATTCTGATTTGACAACCATTGTTTTGCAAAATGTCATTCTCAAAATTTTGGCATTTTCACAGTTTTGAAGTTGTGAGATGATTGAAAAACTTTTCAGACGCATTGTCATGTGGTTGAAATAATCCAAAAACTTTCGCGGGGGATTAAGAAGGTATTTTGAAAGTTTTAAACATTTCCTATGCTTAATATAGCAATTCGCTAATCACTAATCCCCAAACACATTTTGATTTTTATTCTTATGTAAGAGACATTTCATAATGTTATCGAACGTAACTAAACCTTGAGAATAATGTATGTATGAACGTAAAATAATTATGTTCGCGGTTTCTTGAGTGAGAAGCACTCTCACGCCTTAGGTTCTAGGTAATAAATATACATAATATGTAGATATCCATTGCGTTATGTAGCAACAGATTTACAAAAATCAACATTTCACAATTCATTATTACACTTTAATTTTCGTCGCCTCATCTCTAAAATTTCTTAATTGTAATAATAAGCATAATATTTTTTTTTTTGTGTTTATTTGCTTTAAATACTGCATTGCTTTGTCATCCTCTCCATCGTGCGTCGTGCGTTGTTTGTTTAGGCTTAATTGTTTTTTGTATTAAATTTGGACGGAATTTTTGGCTTCTTTTTTGCCTTTCAAATGAATTGTGTCGAAAAATTCTGAACGTAAGCTACAAAAGACCGCCTCCGTGGTCGAGGTAAGGCTCTTGACTCGCAATTCATCGGGATCGATTCCCGGCGTGGGCAAATAAATTTTATTTGATTAGTTTTTGTTATTTCACAATTAATTCATTTAAACATAATATAGAGTATATTTGCAGCAGGTTCCAGAGTGGAAGAAATTCTCGATACTCCCCTTGCTTAAGTCTACTATTTAGAGTGGAAGCAAGAGATATTGAAATATAAGGAGAAATGCTATGATGTCCGCCCGACTGTCGGCGGAACTACTACATAATGGAAATAGTTTGAATACGGAATTTAGTTGATATTTCGATGTATTGTTTAACAATATAGTTTGAATACGGAAAGAATTCGTTCTTTTAGTTGATTTTTTGAAGGTGTGCAGTGGTATTGGTTAAAAATATCAGCGACACCAGGAAGCACTGCAGATAGCCCATCTCCTTATATTTAAATATCTTTCAATTGAAGCGTTACTTGAGATGGCTTAGCCGCATATAATGACCAGATATGATTATATCCGATATCTGAACTTAACCCAATTGGGGATGTCGTAGTCTCACTGGCTCCAGGCTGTTGGGACTCCTGTTCGGTATTCACATAAAAAAGAACACTACGCGGGCGCCGTAAACCGAAAAAGTTTGGGGACCACTGGGCTGTATTCTAGCATTGCCGATATCTGGTGCACTATTACGTATCATCTGATTTCGCTGATGCGCTGAAAGTGGATGCGGTTCGGCAACACCGCGCCTGTGGAGCAATATTATCTTTCAAGCCTTTTCAGAGTGCCTTGGGAGGGATGCCAAGTCCGCATTAACCGCTCCAAAGTCTCTATACAGCCTCCTTCCGCCTTGTATCCCACTTTATCTTTATCACCTATAAACCTACATCTCTAATCTCTGCCAGTGTCTGGGTTCCGACACATTAAAACAAAATGTTTGCTCACCAATAAAACAGAATTACATTTATTTTACGAATTTAATATTTATCCAAAATGTATGGTTAACAGTGGCGTGCTTTCGTTCTTTTTATTTATCTTATCTTTAAAAGAAAGACAAACATTCCCGGGTTACGAATAACCCAACAATGTTTGAAAATCTCCTACTATATATACATGGACTTTATTAATACATAGACATATTTTGATACATATCGTAATACATACACATATTTTGACCGGTCAGTGGTTGAGTGGGCGTCGCGTTTGAGTCCTACCCGGGCTAGCTGTTCCTCGGCTGGCTAAGTCCTCCATCACAACACAAGCAACATTTTCGGCTTTCTGTGTTGGTTTTAGGAGATTTTCAAACATTGATTGGTTATTCGTAACCTGAGAATGTTTGTCTTTCTTTAAAAAAAAATAGGTCTTTATTTTTTTATGTGAATACCGCACAAAAGTATAGAATACCCAACTGCTCCCAACCGTATAGAGTAGTCAGTGAGACTAAGGCATCCCCAATTGAGGTATGTTGTGAGGCTGAAAGTAAATGGGGAGGGGAAGGAGATCGGTAAGAGAAAAGTGAGGTAGTGCGTTGGTTATTCAGATATACCGTTTCAATTGTGAGTCGTGGTCTTATACCTGGGCGACACTGAGACTATCTTCCACTGTGAAACACTCCGAAACTATGCCTTGTAATATTTAAAATAATTTGATTGTGAAAACACAAATCAATCAATAACATTTACTTTATTTGTGATTTGAACCCGTGACCTTCGGATAGCTAGTCCAGAGCCTTGCTTTTAACCACGGAGGCCGTCGTAGTCAACGGTACACCAATATATTACAAATATAGAACATACAATGGTTGGTACAGCAAATGAGAAATGGTGAAATAAATATTTAAAAAATATATGCATAAAAATATAGTCATAATAACAAATTAATAGTTTATGTAAGAACACAACACGTGTAAATTGATGGTTTAAAACTATAGAGATATTCTATATCAAACAAACATTCACGAAGTGACATTATTGTATTACGTTACGATGGTGGAACTAGAAAGGTTTCCATTGTTATCGGGAACCATTTATTGGGCAACCAATACCTCTGCCAGAGGTCACCACAAGTGATTCGCTGCGTTTGGTGACTTAGCAGGAGTGCCCGGGGTCGTGAGGTGAGGTTTATTCGGGTCTTGGCGGCGGAAGCGTCAGCCCACTTACTATGGCCAGATTTGGAGAAACTGGTTGAGATAGACCTTTTTACCTCTCCAGCAAGGCTCTTTCACGTAGCATTCCTAATGATGACATACGCCCTTAGAGAAATTATTTTTCTATGTGGAGCTAATGTAAAAAAGGTTGTTAACACAATATTTATTATTGCCTTGTGGCAATTTCTACCATCCAATCCTATTCTATAAAACAAGGGTAGTTACTTAACGCATTATCTAAACACATTTTGAAAGGTGATTGTTTGTGTTCATTAGTGTTATTAGGTCAAATAAAACAATTTTTTTTATTTTACTAGTTCAGTTACCCTGTTTTTATCTAATACGGTAATTAGTATTGCCTTAAGCCTCGATTACATTGAGCGAGTTTACAAGCTAGCGAGTTAACAAACTAGCTGGCGAATTCACCATCTGCTGGTAAACTCGCTCAGTGTAATCATATTTACTAGCTTCATTTAGCAGATTTAGACTGAACAAATTTACTAGCAGATAGTGAATTCACCGGCTAGTAGCTTGTAAACTCGCTCAATGTAATCGAGGCTTTAGAATAAACACCTTCAATTTTTCAACAAACACCTTTCTTCGTGAAACACATGCAATAATTTTTTTCTGTAAAAATTATAACGAAATATTTTTTGTTTTGAAAAATTGGAAACCGCACGCCCTGGTGATTACGTAATTTTGATTCCGCCGGAATAATATTCCCCTGAGCTCCTTTTTACGTCAAAATTATTCTCCTCAATTTTGTTTATTGGAGTAGGTGCGGGTATATTTATTTATCGGGTAAAATTACGCTTTGGATAGGTAGACCTCGATTCGATATTCCAAAATATATTCAACTCTCTCAAAGAATTATGCTCCATTCTTCACACCGTTTCGTTAGGCTGAATTTTTTTTTAAGATCTGTAATTCGGAACCATGAAGAATATTTATGCGGCAATTTTTACGATTGGGGAATAATCAGTCGGTTATATCTTTTGTCAGCAAGGTTACATTTTTTTTTAAATCTAAAGGTACATCATTTGTGTTGAAAATACAATACAGAAATTCGCTAGCGACGATTTTAACTAGACTTTAGGCAAGGCCATAGTCTAATGAAGTTATGCCTAAATAATCAAAACGTAAGTTTTGGGGGACACGTAAATTATTCACCGGGCACGCGTTAGACTTGAAATAATATCAAATTAATCATAACACAAAACAAATACACAAACACATAACAAAATATACTGTTGATGAAATTAGAACGTGCTAGTTTTACAAAATTATTATTTTCTTTTGCATAAAAGAGCGTCACTAACCAAAAAAAGTCAAAGTGTGTAATTCACACGTGGTAGAAGTGAAACTAGAAAGTCGCCAGATGTCGCTTTCTTTTGCCTATTAATTTTAAAGTGGTTTGAAGATTTTGTTCGTTCGCTGTCTGTCGTTCTGGCCGCTGAGACTTATCAGGCGCCTTGTCCACTGAGCTATGGGGGGCACGCGCCGAGGTGCAATTTAACAGCATTATGTTAAAATCGAATATTTGTGTAGAACTGAGTTGTGACGCATTTCCGTTTCATCCGAATTTCAAATCATAACGGCGCTTAAGTAGTTTCACTTCAAAAATACTGTATTTTTTTACAATTTTCGAATTCAGTCATTGGATGTCACCTCGTGTAACCGCTTAAAGAATTATTCATCCACCGTTTCGGGTTTCCTGGTGATCTCTGTTGTTAAAGTTCCATGAAAAAAAAGGAAATTATATTTAAATTTTGTCTAGCTAGTGAGGCCGATTCAGTGTGAAAACGATTTAAAACACACATTTTTTCTAACAAACACACTCTAATTAATTTAGAGGCAGTGGTTCTCAAGTTCTTTTGGTAAGGTGTTCACGAAACTTAGATTCGTAACGCACACTGCCTGACTTAATTTTGAAAAATCGTTCAGACGGAAGGTGCACTGCGTTAATTAGATTATGGCGCACACCTTCCAAAGCCCCCGAACCTGACCCAGTTCGGGCCTCGGAGTACGCTCTGTGGCCGCCGCGCTCTGTGCCGACGTAATTGATATACGACTGTTTTAATTGCTTTCCAGAAATCGAATGCAAAGTGTCCTCATTGTAGTCCGTTTAAGTTCGCGATTGTAAATGCGTGTTCAGCACATCGGGAGAAACCCTTGCCTCGACCAGACTTTTGTTCCGAGATTTCCATTGAAAACTTATTACAATGCTGAGATGGCCGCCCCGTTTAATAGTCTAAAATAATATTTTACCCCTGGACCATTGTTTGGGCCGCCATCCCCATTGTTGTCTATTGTTCAGTATTATTTATGGCGTCACGGATTTCGTTTCGCTCTCAGAAAGTTATGTATCCTATTGATTCTCCTTTCTCTTGTTTGATAAGAAATTTCACTTAAACAACGGACGTTTTACACAGCTGTTTTATTGAATTGAAATCCGCTATTATTATCTTCGTAACATCAACAAAACATTTAATTATCTTTTATATCATTACTCATACAAGTTATTCGCCTACATCTATTTGCATAGTGCATCAATACACTTCGCCAAGTGTATTGATGTTTATTATTTCAAATCGAATGCTGTCGAAATATATAAATCCTACATTTAAAATATAAAATATAAACATACATACATATACATATAAAAATCAAACAAAAACAATTTAGGCACATATAAAAATCAAACACAAACAATTTATGTATCATAAAAACTAATAATAAAAACAATGTAAAAAAAAACCCTATTCATAATTCGTCAGAACTTCGTCAGAACTTCTATTCAGACAATTTAAGGTCAGAAAATTAAATGCATTATACTTCATGCAACATTACAAATTTATAAAGATGATATTCAAAATAAAGTAGCACCCTTTAATAATAACAGAAATCTTAGACAAACGTCAATACTTCCAACTCTAAAATGTAAAAAAACAATAGGACAGCAAAATCATAAATATCTCGGTGTCAAATTTTTTTAATTCCTTACCAGAAAAAATTAGAAACATGAACACTAATATAAAAGAATTTAAAACACACCTTAAAAATTATAGTGAAAATATGAAATGAGTAATATCGAATAAAACTATTATGATAACACCCCCCCCCCATACACACAAGCCCTGCTTATATATGGGGGTACATCAAATATACATATACAATATACATATATATTATGTAACTAATTATTGTATAGAATCTGTTTGAAATACATGTATCTATTTATGATTAATAATAAAATAAAATTAAAAAAAAAAATGTATTACGCTTGGTTTTATTACTTAGCTGATACACAAAGCTGTACTGGATTTAAGAAGAAGAAATCCGCAATATCTTGGCCACATCACGAGTATAGCTTACCGAACTTCCACTCTAAGCAAAGATTGACGGAGGTATGGTAGAGGAGAGGGTGCTGCCGCACCTCGTGACTTAACCGACGAAAACTACGTAACCGGTACGAGTGCTCCACTGGGTAGTTCCGGGCTGCAGCCTGCAGGGTGAATTTTGTCCTGATTATATTCCTTGTGTAGATAATATATGTAGACGATGACCTAGATTTATTACCTCCTGAAATTTGCTGCGCTCCTGGGTTACTATCGTCGTAATTCAAATTTCGTGGGTTACTATCGTTGTAATTCAAATTTCCTGCCCCCGTTGATGCAAAACCTTTGTTTGCTGATTTTTATGCATCGATGGACCAGCCGTATTTTGAATTTAATTAATACAACCGCATATAACTATGCCAGCTTTGATACCGTACACACTCGATAGACCCCAAGTTGGATAAAACCTGTAATTGAAATTTCCCTGAAAATTATCAAGTTAGTACCTTTTAACCAGTTTTTAAAATTCATTAAGTCATTACGTTAAGTTTAATTTCAGGCGATGACATTTTTTATGAAACCATTAGGTACGCAGAAAATGATGGGTCTAGTCTTGTTTGACTTACGAAATCGATGTACGCCTACAGGGTAGATTATTTCCCTACATTAGAATTGTTTAACGTCGTTAGCAGTTAAAGAATTATTGTTGTTAATGAATTATTTTTGAAAATTCGTATAATAATGTTCGTCCTCACCCGATGTGTAATTTATTGTTATCAATTTTAATTTGTAGAACTCCATTTTAATTCAATTTATAAAAACGTTTTATTTATAAACAAATTCTGCTATATAATTATTATTACGCGTGACAGCTGTTTCGCCTTCTGAAGGCATTATCAAACTGTGGTCATGCAACCTACAGACGAGGTATTTATGTTATTTCTAGATAGGATTTCGATTACTAATTTCTAATGTAATTCAAAGAAAAACATGCATTAATTGAAGAATAGTTGTACGAACTGAGGAAGCTATTATAAAACAACTAGGGGTGGCAACAGTATAAATTCCATGCGTTAAGGGACTATTGATGAAGGTACAAGCAGAACTTGTTTATAAATAAACCGAGTTGTAATGATGACCAATTGCCACTTTAATCTTTTTAAGTTCCGATTAATATATTTTTTGTCTGGAGAATGGAAAATCTCCATAGCCCATGGTACCTTCATCAATAGTCCCTTAACGCATAGAATTAATACTGTTGCCACCCCTAGTTGTTTTATAATAGCTTCCTTAGTTCGTACAACTATTCTTCAAGTAATGCATGTTTTTCTTTGAATTACATTTTGACTCACGTTGTGTGTATTTCACATTAGCGGGTTGTTGTTTTTATAAGTGGCTGGCAAAGGCGTTCTGTTAATTATAATTGAATTCCACTCTACGTGTGCCGTATCGTGTATCAAAGAAGAATGTTTGTGTTTTGCCTCATTAATTGTTTCATCCAGACATCTCTGTACTCTTTAATGTTGTAACACGTGCGACCCAGAAACGAGTTACCCAGAATTTATTTGATTCCCCCCAGGTTGGGGGCTCAGGTGTGCAGTTTCTATGAAATTTAAATAATTTGAATATCGAGTAAGTTCTCTCCGCGCCTATAATAATTGAATTTGGAAAATAATCCTTCCATTCCACAGAAAATTGTACCAAATAACGATCACCGCCGAGGCTTTCGCAGGATGTCTCAGAAATTAGCCAATTAAAGAAAGGGTTTGCCGATTTGGAGCAATCAAGACCTTTTCCCATTAGCAGGAAATTGAAACAGATTGAATTTTTCAAATTACACTTATATACATTTATATTCTCGGGAACCAAGTATTTTGACTGGAATCAATAAGGGAGTTAATGACTTTAAAAAGAAAAATGACTTCAGATACCAATCTTCTGTCAAGACTGCTTTATCAATTTTAGATTTTTCCTTAGATAGTTATAGTTTATATTTTTCAATCGTAGTATTAAGTTTATAATTTATATGAATGGTTTATTTAGGTTTCTGATTTCTAACACTATGAAATATTTACAGTCTCTAGTGTCTAGGATGAACGAAGTATTTATGAAGAATGAGTTAATGATGAATGTAAGTAAGTCTAAGTCATGGTGTTTGAAAGAGAAAGTATGTGATATAGTTGTGAATGATGAATACTTGGAGCAGGTGGATGAGTTTGTGTATCTGGGTAGTATGTTTACGAGAGATGGGAAGGCTGATAGAGGTATTGAAAGAAAGATAAATGCCGGTAACTCCATTGGAGGACTGAATGCCGTTGGCGCTAATAAAAAAACTGTCAAAAGAAGCGATACTAGCAGTCCACAATGGAGTCCTGGTACCTACCCTGATGTATGGCAGTGAGGCATGGAACTGGCAGAGGAAGGATTAAAGTAAACTGAATGTTGTTGAAATGAGATCCCCGAGGCGTATGTTTGGTAAAACCATGTATGATCATGTGAAAAATGTGGAGATTCGCAAAGAACGTAAGGCTGATGTAAGCATAATGAGTAAGGTTAATAAAGGGACCCTCAGATGGTTTGGGCATGTAGAGCGAATGAACGAAGAAAGTAGTGTAAGAAGAATATACGACGCAATTGTGAATGGTAGAAGTCGGGGATGCCCGGGGAAAACATGTCATGATCAAGTGAATTAGATACTTGAGTCGGGCCATGTCAAAAGTCAGAATAATAGAAGAGTATGTACGAGACGATTGTAACGATGTATGATTGTGAGTGAAGCAAAGAGTGTGTGCCAAGACCGAGTTGTTTGGCGGTCCGTCCTATCTACCTACCCCTGCGGGGAACCGTCGTGATGGTTAGTTAGTTAGGTTTCTGATTTGTTATTATTAATTGTAGTGTCTTGAGTTGGTTTTTGTTAAAAATGAAGCTGTTAAAAAAGATTTAAAGGACCTTTTGCGAAACGTAAAAGTTTAATACTTTACTCTAGTTTAGTATATTGTATATTACCATCGCATTAGCAGTACTAGGCTTTATGATGCACGAGTGTTGCGCGTACGTCCCCTGCTCATCAACATTTTAAGAGGAAGGAAAAAGGTGGAATTGTTGCAATTTCCCCGAATGCCTTTTTCCATGAAGAGAGGACTTTCCCAGCAACGCTTTTAGGGCTTCTTCGTAAATGTTCACGGCCTACTTTTGCTTCGAAATTAGTGTGATTAACTCAAAGTGCTAAAGCATGAACAGTACTTATCCGCCTGTAACCACGTCCGTTATTCAGTGATGAAAAACGAGCACGAGGCATTTGTTTCATCGTTTGAACGCCTGAAAACAATACAAGAACACTCATTAATTTGGAGAATATACAGGTACGTCGTGATTAAAATAAATTTCTCTTTAGTTTAGGGATAGTGCTCGTATATACTGTATTATGTACAGTCGTTGACCTAGTATCGAAGAAGCGGTAAATTTGTTGGCGAATATTATTATTCTGTGTGTTTTTTTTACTTGCGATAGATATAAGGTTTTATATTTGCACTCGTTCCAATGTGAAAGATGTTATGTAACTAATAATAATAATAATAATAATATCTTTATTCAATGAAATTTGGAACATTATAACTAAGAAAATACATATTCAGTGTAGTTTACAATATTTCTTCAAAATAGGCATATTTACTTTGGGGTGTCATCATTAATTTAATGAAAAACAAATACCTTTGTATAACACCACTATTTTAAAATAGTTAATTGTTAAAATAGTGGTGTTATACAAAGGTATTTGTTTTTTCATTAAATTAGTTTACAATAGATTATATCAGTACAAAAATTTTACAAGTAGAAAGTAGTATACATATGAACAGTAGGTTAAAGGTAAATCAAAGAATACTAATGTGTAGTTAGTTATATAGTTGAAGATTCTTATAACCTGCCTCACTAGGCTAGCCTGTGTTGAGGCAGTCATTTTGTACATCAATCTAAAATACTTATTAACATACCTACATTATTGTATTAATAATATGATGGTTACTTTAATGATAAGCTCTAATAGTACCAACCAATACATTGGTGTCTTTAGTAATTGCGGATTTGGGTGAGTGCACCGGTAAAGGCCCTGTCATTACTTTTAATCCAAATTTTTATGTTTTCTTTGAAATTTTTTTGTGAGTCGCATTTTTTTATTAAGTAGTAACTAATAGTATTGTTCTGGTGAGAGGTCTCATTTCAGAAATAAAATAGATTTCAATATGTTTCGTGATTATTTATTATATAACACATACATAATCAGGTGTCTACGAGGTCAATAAAAAAGTAATAATAATAATAATAATAATAATAATAATAGTTTATTCCAGAATGTATGCAGGGGTAGTGCAATGCAATACATTCCATATTTTGAAATAACAGAAGCAATTTAGACAAATAATAGGTTAAGGCACATAGATAAAATAAATATAAAAAAACGAATAAGCATGAAAAACATGAGAAATGAAATTGAAAAAAATAGTAAACACTAAGATGAATTCATGCATCTGTTTACGGAGGATATTTCATCGTCTCCCGCCTCCAGAGGGCCATCAGGGGGGACTCCATCCAGGCAGTCATGGCGGTGATGATCGCATTCTTCGATTGGTCCAGTCTACGCCATAAGCTTCCCATACGGTGGCGGAGAAGTGCTCGGAAGGTGTGTACTCGTCCCTCTAGGAACATTTCCGTAGCACTGCAGTATCTTGGTAGGCGGAAAAGTTGGCGATAAGCGTTGTTATAAGCAACCTTTAACTTATGCCATTGGGATGTAGTGTAGTTGACCCATAGTTCTGATGTGTACAGAGAGGTACAGAAAGCGTTGAAAAGTATTCTTTTTACTTTTGGACTGCAAAAGTAAAAACGTCTTGATAGCATACTCGCTCTAACTGATATGGCTCTTCTCTGCCTTTCCATATCCTCGATATCTTTGAGGTCGTCTGTGATGATGTGTCCCAGGTATTTAACGCTGTGATTAACATTAATATTTCTTTCATCTAGCAGTACTGAGGGTGTTTGGAATATTTCATTTTTAGATTTAAAAACCATAACTACTGACTTTGTGGTGTTATATAAAAGGTTATGGCTTTTTGCAAAGTCTTCACAAATTTTGAGTAGTTTCTTTAAAGCGCTTAGTGACGGTGCAAGAAGAACCATATCATCTGCGTAGTTAATGTTATTTACACACACTCCGTGTACATGGCAGCCTATTTTCGTGGCGTTAAGTTTTTGAATAAGCTCATCGGTGTATATATTGAACAGAACCGGAGACATACTTCCTCCTTGCCTTACGCCACTTTTCAAATGGAATGGGTTAGAAAACTCCCCAGACCATTTCACAATATTTTCTTGTTGCGTGTGCCAAATTGAAAGAATCGCTATAACATCTTCCGAAACTGCTCTTTTCCTTAGTTTTTCCCACAGTTTATTATGACATACACGGTCAAATGCTTTGCTTAGATCTAGAAAGCAGGTATAGATTGGCGTTTCCCTTAGTTTATAATAACTGATAGTTTCTTTTAGGGAATATATTGCCATAGATGTTGATAGTGCAGATTTGAAATTTGATTTTAATGCCTCCTATTATTTCTACTTAAAGAAAGTAAGTTAAGATGAAGCCGTGCGAAATAATGCAAAATCATACAAAATCATGTGGTTTTTTTGACAATTTGATCGCTTAGAAATATTATAGACGCTTCAATTAAATACTGCGAGTAGAACACATCTTGGCCTCAGAAAATATCAATCATTTTTCTTTTTCCAGTCTTTGTATAAGCCTAGAAAAAACTTAAGTATTAGATTTATTTAAAAAAACTTTCAAGTGCAAATTCTCCTACTTGTAAACATCTTTTCGGATATAATTTTATTGTATAATTTGGCGAATTCAGTTTTTTTTTTAATAATAATCGCAAAAAAGATTATGTTTATGCCCGAACTTCACAAAATATTTTTTTAATGTGAATACTGCACAAAATTTCTGACTGCTCCCAACCGCCTGGAGCCAGTGAGACTATGGCATCACCAATTGGGGTATGTTGTGAAACTAAAGCTAAGTGGGGAGAGGAACGAGATGGGGAAGAGGAAATTGGGGAAGAAGAAGGTGGAGAACTACCTGGCTTTTCAAATCTAGTCACCAACCACGGCTAAAGCCATTGAAAGTAACGTTTCAATTCTGAATGGTAGTCTTACACTAGGGCGATACCGAGAGTATCTTCCACTCTAGAACGTTTCGCAAATATACCTTATATTGTTTTTACCGGTCAGTGGCTGAGTTGGCATTGCGTTTGGGTCCCGCGATGCCAACACGCGTGACAGGCTAAGTCCTCCATCAAGACATGAGCAACATTTTCTCCTTACTGGGGTGGTAGTAGGAGGCTTTCAAATATTGCCAAGGTTATTCGTAAACCGGGATTGTTTGCCTTTCTTAAAAAAAAAGATTAATTGTGAAATAACAAACTAATCAAATGTAATGTAATTGCCATTAGCACAAAGCAGTCACCAGCCGCCACTGACATGCACTACATCTTGCATTGTACACCTCCCGTCTTACACCCCTGCCGGTACAGCCCGAGATGCAAGTAGGACGTATGTTTCCACTTCCTACGTTTCAAGGCGCGGTGGAGTATTTGTTTTCTCGGGGGTGAAATGACACCTAATACGGGAATCCGGGGATGCGGTTTGGCTCGACACTTTCACGGCCCGGGGGATAGATTGGATTTCCTTGTATTTTATCCCGGAATATCGTTAGCGGGATAACAATTTTAATTGCCCGCCATCCGTGAACAACTGGTTGAAAAATCGCACTTTGTTTATTTTGTTCGTTGAGTTTTTTCACTGAAATTTATTTAATAAATTTTGGACGTTGATTAACCAGTTACGTGAACCAGTTTACAGATTTGCTTCCCCCAACCACTTGGTCCTGACGACAACCCGTTTCGATGCTCTAAACAAGAGTTCAAAATACGTATAATTTTTTAATTAATTTTAAATGTTAGTGCGTGATGTGGGGTTATTTATTTGTTACTTAACAATTATTAAATTACAAAACAATTATTCAGTGTAAATTATCTAAAATTTACTCGTACTTTTTCAGGCTATTGGAAACAAAATGTTAACGATTTTCAAAAAATTAAATTCTTTTTTGTAAGTTCTTTCGGTGCTTTTAAAATATCTGCTACTTCTGCATGTTTATTTCCTAAAGCCTCGGTTACATTGAGTTTACAAGCTACTAGCTGATAAGTTTAAAAGCGGGTGAATCGACAAGTGAGATTATCATGATGACACACAAAACTGTCTACTCGCTCAGTAGCGACAGTAGCAGCTAAAATAACGACTCGCGCAAACCAATTCGGTCGACATTTTGTAAAAGACTTGAGCTCGCAGCTAGTCAGTAGCGATAATTACGGTTCCCGCGCGAACTAATTCTGACAGTTACAAAATCAGCAGGCCGCCATCTTAAGCGAGTAGCGAGTAAAGTTGACCACCTTTTAACTTTAACGTAGATTGTCCACAATTCGCTAGTCAGCAAGTAATACGATGACACTGAGCGAGTTTACTAACAGATAGTGAATTTCCCAGATAGTAGCTTGTAAATTCGCTCAATGTCATCGAGGCTTAAGCTGTGTAAGCGTGGTATAAGAGAGTTCATAAACGGATTGGTATTGACATTATTGTTGCAGTAAAATATGTTTTTAGTTCATGTAACTCCATTAGGAACATGATATGAAATCAATTGCAATAATGCAGGGCTGTCAATAAGGGAATTAATGATTTTAAAAAGAAAAATGACTTCCAATCTTCTGTCGGACAGCTTTATTAATTTTAGGTTTTTCATTAGACAGTTTTAGTTTATATTTTCAATAGGAGTATTAAGTTAATAATTTATGTCTTTAACTCGTCTTGTTGTGTTAAGAGTCGGAGTGAACTTTATAAAATAGGTTTAATAATGGATATATTTACAGAAAATATCGATTTTAGGGTATGCATTGAGTTAAATTGGCTACTAAGGAATAATGTTTAAAAATGGTGCAATAGTAATAATTGAGTTTTATTTGGAATATTTGTTGCGTCAAGGCGGGCTTAAATTTCCGCTTAACAAGTATGAAGTTAGGTAAGCTCGAAATTGAATATTCGGCAATTCACTTAGCAATTGAATAGTAGATAGTTAAAGAAGCTTTTGATTTCAGGTAGGTAAGAACTTTAAGATGCAGTCGATAATCTAAAATGGAATCGTAACACCAAGCCCCTGGAGTATTAATTATTGTTGATAAACCAAAACCGAATCGTGGAAACAAGGATAAATAGTAACTTAGAATAAATCCGATGCTCGTATTCCGTTCGTCTGCTTATTAGTGGGAGCTTATCTAGTATTCGTGTGTATTCGATATATCTGCTTTTACCAGTATAAGTTGTCCATATCCTTTCTCAACCCTTCCTATTGATATGCCAATATATTATTGATACTAGGCCAATTCGTCTGCCCTAATTATTCGACTCGGAAAAATATTTTCGCCGAACTCTGCATAATTGTAATCAATACTCCCACCCGCTGCTTCTGTGCTCCGGGGATCACAACATATTTTTTGTTGTGAAATGAGAGCAATTTGTAGATGAATTTTGATGTTCGGGTAATTTTACAGGTATTCCCGACGGACGGTTAGTAATTAATTATTCACGTTGGTTTACTGAATCCAAAAACATTCCTTTTTATCTGTGTTGCGTTTGTAGGATGTAGAGAACCTGGTTACCACTCCAAGAGTCGCTAGCGACTGTTTGTTGGGTGGCAATTTTAGAAGAGTTGAAAAAGATCGTGAAGAGGCTATATCTCGTGAACTGTGAAATCTCTCATCTTGAAATTAATTCACTCTTTGTGGAATTTCTACAACTATTTTTAGCTCGCGGAATAGATTTTCTTACTACTAATGGAGTTTTTAAATATCTGTTAAAATGTATACTGCTCCATAGTATGCGGTTGTTCAACATGCTGAAAATCAAATGGCATAACACCACTACATAGATGATGTACCTGAAAATTCTTCACAAAATTTTAGGTGCCCGAAAGTTCCACGTCGAGATTACATTTTTGCGAATAGCGGAATATCAAGAATTTGTGATGGCAGTATGATTTTTATTTACACCTGCCTTTCGATATGCTGTCGAAAATTGTGAAATTCCAATCGGAATAACATGAATACCCGTCTTCGCCGGTATTAATTAAAACATTGGGACATGTGACCGCTTTTAGCCCGGCCGACTGCTAAATTATTCATTATCGGTACACCTGGGCTCGTAAACCGGGCAATTCCGGGAACCCAGGCAGGACGGGACATCGGAAGGACCCTAAATTCCCGAATTATATTGGGAGACCATCACGACCGAAAATTTCCCCCGGCTCTAGTTTTAATTTCGGAGTATTTTCTAATTAAAGATAGCGCGAATGCCAGAATCCGCCGTGGATTTCAATTATCATTATTTCGCATTTTTAGACACAAACATAAAATAATAATTATTATTCTAAATTTGCCAACCAACATAAACATAAAATAATAATGATTATTCTAAATTTGCAAAATTTGCCAACGCATTTTTTTTGACACAAACATAAAATAATAATAATTATTCCAAATTCGCCAACCACATTTTGGAAACAAATCATAAAAGGGTTAAATTTTTTACATACCAACACAACGGATTTATAATTAGATAGCTTAGAAAGTTTTTGCAAATTATAAAAAGTGTAAATTACCAATTAAATATTATTAATAATATTTAATTGAAATAACCTTTTTTTTTAAATAATCACCTCTTAAATTTATTAATCTTAATACATAAAAACGAATGTTTCTTTGTTTGTCCCTTGTGCGTTCCTAAACCATTTATCGGATTGTGCTGGAACTTTGATTTGTTGTAAGCATGCCCGCGAAAGTTTCTACATATTATAATGGTGAGCTCTGGCGTTATGAAATTTTTTCCTATGCCATTCATCTGACTGCGATGAAACTTTGGTGAGTTGTGTGCGCACGCCCGCGAAGGTTTCTATATATTCTACCGTTATGAAATTTGTATAAAAAAATATTAAACTGGTGGGGCGCGAGTTGTTTGACAAATGATTGTATTTTATATAGTTTAGCGGCAGGGATGAAAGGAGAAGGTGGGAGAGAAATTCTGGAGGAGGGAAGGCGGGGAAGGTTGAAAGGGAAACACGGGTGGAGAGGGAGTCGCGGGAGGGGAACGGGGGCGAGAACGGGGATGCATGGGAAAGGACTTGCAGGATGAAACGATTTCGCATTGCAATGCATGACAGGTACTCGCTATTATCTTATAAAATTATTTTAAAAATAGATTAGGTTATTTTATAAATAGATATTACGTATAGCAATAGATAGTATAGTTAAAGACCATATTTTCATAGCCAAGGCATAGCTCCCATTAAAAAGAGTAAATTAATATATTTTAAAGTATTGTTTTTCTTTCTTGAGCAGGTACTCAAATGTCGTTGGCTAAAATAATGTATATTAGCCTGGCTTGGATCTTATCAATTGTCCACCTTAGTTTTCTTTAACATCAGTTTAGATCACATCATCATCATCATCTAGGACTTATCTTTTTAGTGTAAGGAGAGGAAATAATAATGCAACCATTTCCATCAACGGTGCGTGGTAATGTCTCTAGCTACCGTCAGTTTGACCTCATGGGTAATTAGCGTAATTACAGCTCATCATGCAGTACAGTAAGCACCTACCATCCCTCACTGGGGTTTAATGAAATACGCGTTATTATTATATTTTATGAATAAAGAATAAAGAAAAATAAAAACAAATTTAAAAAAAATTATGCGTACTCTTGAAATATCGTCTGAGTAAAGAATTACTTCAGGTACATAAGTAAAACATATGCTAGAAGACTTAGTGCAACATAAGCGGACTGGGGGTCGACACATTTTTTAATATGAAAACCGCACAAGACTGTCAATTGCTCCCGTCTGGAGCCATAGTATGACATCCCTATGGCATGGTTTACGTTGTAAGGCTGAAAATAGTGGGGAGAGGGAGGAGGTTGGGAAGAGGAAGATGTGGAAGTACCCGGCTATTCAGATCTGTTCACCAAACACGGCTCAAGCCATTTCAACTAACGTTTCAATTCTAAATGATGATTTTACACAAGAGCGATGCTGAAAGGGGTTACTTTGGAACGTGCCGCAAATATACTTTGTATTATTTTAATGAGAAATTAACACAAATTAATTACACAAAATGTATTTGCGCATGCCGGGATTTGAACCCGCAACCGTCGGATTGTTAGTTTGCTAGTGGGTTTTCGAACTGAAATAATTATGGAAGCAATTTAAATCCGCAAAAAACCGATGAATGTTGATTGCTGAGTAATTTTGAGGGTGGTGCTTGTGATTTCATGTTTAGGAAGGATTGTGATTGAAATGTATAGAATTAGCAGGGGTGTCCGGGTTCATGGGGTGTGGTTTATCCAGGTATTGGAGTCGGATGACAAGGACACACTGAACCCCAGATTCCTACCCACCCCTTAAACTCTTTTCCTTCCCAGAACTCTCATCCCCTTCTTTTCCTTAAAAAAAAACCCCACACAGCATCCCCAAAGATGACATAGGCCCCGGGGAAAATTATTTTCCTCAGGGACTTCTGTGTGGAGTTCATGTAAAAAAAATGTCCCTGACGGTTCCATGCCAACTCAGAATCAAGTCAACTCAACACCTCTTTGAAAAGTCATTAAAAGCTGTGAAAAAAAATAGTTGTAAACTAGCTCATAACCTAACCTATTTCACCATTTTTTTATATATATATTTTTTTCATCACTTTTTATGACTTTTCAAAGTAAGTGTTGGGTTGAGGTTATTTTAGCTTGTCCGGTCACCCTCTGACATGAATTTCCCACCAATTTGGCCAATTATAACATTGCAGATTACACTATCTAGATCTAGAGGTATTCTCTATCGGCAAAGTTATCTGTGCGTTATATTCCTGCCTCTAATCTGCTAATTTTACCGACAGTTATTTTGGCCAACTATGGCGTAGAAACCTAGCTCCACGCGTCCGAATGGTTTTATAAGATCGTTCCGGTTTTTCAATGGCCCGCTCCCTTATCGGAACCCAGCTATTGTTTTTGGCTTGCTGCCGCGCGTTAAGCCCGTTGGCAGACTCGCCCACCGCCTCCCTGGCTTTGATATGGCGATGCACAGATCTGGATAAGGTGCAGAATACAAACACTGCCTCTTTCCTCATTGTTCAGCACGTTTTCGCTGTATTTATTTTATAAAGTTTATTAATTTGACAGGGTTGCAACAAACACAAAATAAAAGAGTTATTGCTGGACGGAGAGGAACGGCAGCGCGAACTTTTTATAAACCGAACTTAAATTTGGATTTGAAGCCAATAATTTTTTTAAATTAAAATGTTTAGCAAATATGTAGTACGTATGTGTGCTACTTTATTTATGATTTAATCTATAAAACATAGGCCAATAAAGAATTCAGTTTACCGCGATATTAGAGTATCTTTGACAATTATTTGTGAGTTAACCCCTCGCTATTTGTTCGCTTTTTGGAAAAATTCATATAAGTCCCATAGAATATCGTTGTGTTTCCATTACCATCAAGGTTAGAAATATGATCTAAATGGCTTTCGAAAGAGAAAACACCACGCATAACCACATATAATTAAAATGTGCGCCTTTATGAAACCAAAGTTTTGCGATCGCAATTTTAAAAAAGTTGTGAAAATTTGGGAAATTTTTATTAATTATTTTTACATGAAACGGCAAAAAAGTGAGTTGACTACGGCGTTTGTAATAAATGTTCCTAATAGAATATTTTTTTGTGTTTTTTTTTTTCGTTAACAATAATTTTAGTTAGAAATACGTAAGGTGAGCCGTTTAAAAAAATTTGTATTTTAAAAATTATGTGTAAGTATTTCATCACCATAAAACAGTTTTTAGTTTTCGGATGCGTTCAGAAATATTCCATTTATTTGGATTTTATTGCAAAGCGGAAATATTTTGACCTGCTGACAAAATAGGCCCGAGGCCTGAAGGGTTAATGATAAAAACATTTATATTCACCTTTATGGCGTATTTATGGGCGCAAACAACTAATATTTTACAATATAACTTACCTAAAATTATGACTTTTTTAAGTTTATCCTTAATACACTAGTAATAAGTTAATGGACATAACTAACTATAGTAGTTAGACACTTGTAATGATATATGAGAATAATGATCGTATTTCCTTCAGTTTATTACTTTTTTTTACCCTTGTCTGCACGAGTTAAAGAGAAACGCGTGTGTGAAATTTATTTGTCTAAGAATATTTTCTTTGATTCTATGCCAAAACGAAAATTATCCTATTTGTATATGTTGACGGCGGAAATGTTGCTAGCGCGTACACAAATATAAACAGTAGAACTGATATTATTTTTCCAAGTTTATAATAACCAACAGTATTTGTATGTCTGGAATCTTGAAACCTACTCTTGTAACTCATTCTTATTTCTTATCTTTTGCCTCCTTAGTGAAGTATTACAATCGTTTTCTTCTTCTGTGGTCTTTTTCTACCCAATACAGGGTAAAGTTCTCATTTCTCTCTTCCCAATGTAAATATTTCCCTCCTCTCCTGTACCAACCCAATATCCTGACATAAAAGATACCTACGAATGGTGTTGTCATGCAAAATTACGGATTCACACATCTGCGTGAAATGGGCAGTAAGTATGAATAATAACTCCTGAATGAGCTACAACGACGTGCTATGTTTTCTTGTAAAACTTCCATGTAAACGGGAGAAAATCGCGTGTGTTAAAAAATGTATTGTGATGTCTGTTTAGAATTTTTAGTTTTCATTAACCCTTCGAATAATGAGAAAATAATATCTATGAACTTTTGCCTGTCAAGATTTGCGCGCAAAATTTCCGGTTCTTCCCGTGCATTTTAAATGTTCCTTTTTATTAGTTATTTTTTAATTTTTTTGCAAAAACAAAAAATGTTCTAAAATCTGGATAAAATAATCTTTCCGATGTGTTTATTAGAAATCAACATTTTTGTTTTTGAATATTAAAATTTTGATATTGAAAATGTAAATTGGCTTAAAAATTTGTTTCTGGGGATTCCTTAAAAAAGTACGTAAAATAAAATAAACTGTAAATTTTAAATATAGATTCATTTTTTTAAGAAAATTTGTAATAAAACTGTCACCTCACTTTTTATGACATTCATACAATTTTATTTTAAAATTAAGTGTTTGCTACGTCACAAATTGGCACAAAATAAAATCGTCACTTACGATCGGGTTTGTAAAATATCTAACCAACATAGCTCGTATATTCCTATGGCAATAAGAAGCATCATTTCTTTCGCTTTCTAACATAAAAGAAATTACAAATGTTTGAACAACAGGAAGAGAGATATCTAACTTTTAATAATGCACGGTCGCTCTGGGACAATCTGGGTCTCCTGTTATTATAACGGCATATGATGTTTTGGGACAACTTGGGTCTCCTGTGATTAGACGGGTTAATCATCTTTATTTATTATTATTACAATTATTGGTGTATAATGCCTGTCTCACTAGAGTTTTGTCATCGTAGGGTGATGAAAGGGGTATTCTAGTCTAGAAGCATGAATTGTAGGTGTTTTTTCAGGTGCAACAAAAAAACCAATAATATTTTTACCAACTATTATTTGATCAAATATTAATTAAACATTAAAGAATCCATTAAAAAAAGAGTCGAACGAAAAAATTCAAAAAGTTACAGGGTGTTGAAGTGGGGGGTCTCAAAAAAATGGCGCGCTCTGGTTGACACGATTGCAACCCCCCCCCCCCCCCCAGTAATTTAAAAAAAATATTATTCTTAATCCAAACAAATGCGGCTATGGCCCGAACTAAGGAAAAGTAAAAAAAAAATTTTTCGCAAAATGGCCGCTGTCTGAAATAAAAAAGACGTTTTTGTACCAGTTTTTTTGACTTTCCAAATTTTTAAAAAATAGTAAAAATTTAAATTTTGTTATGGTTCTAGTTCCCGCCATAGAGAAGGCTCACACCAAATTTCAAGTAAATTGGTTTAGTAGAACTTGAGATATCGTGTCAACCGTCTCGAAAAAAGTGTTTGGAGAAAAATGGGTTTAAAATTTTGTTCTATTTAGATTTTGGTTAGATTCCGTCTAAACCGCGACGTTATAATGGTTATAACTTTTGAAATAATTCGAATTTCAAAAAATCCTTTTAAGGAGATATTTTTGGATATTTAAACTTTGGAAATACGAAGAAAATTTTTTTTTTTTAGACTAGAATACTGCCTTAAACATGTTAAGATTTTTTTTTTTTATATACTGATTTATTAATTCCACATATAATTTTAAACATAAGAACTAATTTTTCTCTGGAGATACACCAAAGTTTACTTACACCAATATTATGTTTGCTATTAATATATTTTAATTCCAGCGTAGGCAAATGATTATATTGTAAGGGGTGATTGTAACCACTCTCCCGTATTAATCATCGCACTTCACTTGATGATATTTTCATACGGCCTAAAAAAGTCACCAAATCACGCAACAGCCTCTATAAAGCTCGTTAATAGGCTTCGACGGTACGTAATTCTGACGCTTATGTCACTCCGTCGCCCATAAACGGGCGCGTTAAGCTTATTTAGTATAATTAAAACTATTTTCCCCGAGAATTTATTAATTTATATACTGCGATCCCCGTTAGGGAGGGCAGCCACTGGTATAAATCCACGCTCATAATTACACCGTAATGATTTTACGACAACCCGACGGGAGCTCCTTGGTGTTTAGGGGTCTTCAACATTTAATGTATTAATTAATCAATTCCCTTCGACTCACGTGAAGTCACGTTTTTAAGGGTTTAATTAAATTATTCGTAAACCTTCATACGTTATTTTATCCAGGTACATAAACCTTTTCATGAAGTAGCGCATTATGCTAAGATAAGAATGAACTTATTCAAATAAATTGCGGACCATCTTGGTCTCATTTTAAAGGCACCTAGTAGAACAATACAAGATCACCCAACTTACTGACAATACACTTTATAATACACGAACAGTATCAAAAGTCATCGTTAGTGATAAGTTCGTAGGCCTGATACATTAAAAAATGTATATGACGAAATGAGACTATTTGTTATTTATTTGCATGTCTCTTAAAATTTTAAAGATTTATGTTGAAGATATCAATTTAAATGCTGTATAGCAGCACTATACCCTGTTATGCTGTGCTGAGTCAATACGTCTGAACTGCCATGCGGTATGCGTAGCAGATCGTGGTGTCGCCACTGACGGTAGTCGTTGGTACAAACTTAATGAAAACCGAGATAGAAAAAGACGCAGTGCCCCATGGCTTAGAATGATAGTATCTTCTGATATATATTTGCATGGTGAAGATAACCTTGATAATAGTTGACCTTCGATAGGAGACAAAAATGGAAATTAACTTGTGTACCTGCCCTTTTTACGGTTTAACAGGAAAAATAGCCTTCTACTTTAAAAGTGAGCCTATTTTAGTTTTTGTTTTCAAACTTCGTAAAAATTGCCAATGCAGTCTTTGCTAACTTGTCTGTTTATTGACCTCCATGGTCGAGTGGCAAGACTCGACTAGCGATCCGGACGTCGCGGATACAAATCCCGGCATCCGCCAGTAATTTTTATTTGATTGATTTGTTTTTTCACAATTTAATAATTAAAAATAATATAAGGTATCTTGCGCGGGATTCACATTAAAAAACTACAACAAAAAATAGTCCTTTTTGAAAGATTTATTTGAAATACGGATTTATTTCATCTTTTGAGATTGCTTAAGACTAAGATAAACTCAGATTTTAAATTGCGAAAACCGGAAATGCATCCCAGAGGGATTACGTCCAAGATTACTTCCGAGATGCCCGTCGAGAGCAGCGGTGCTCGCATATCATCTAAAATGCTTACCTTCAAGATTATTCTAGAAGTTATTTCAAAATATTCCGGAAGCTCGCGGTTAACAGGTTGGCTACCGCCTACGCTGTATGTATAGCTTACACAATATTTAATGAAAAGGTCGAACGCTTTTTACTCGAGTTAATTAAATTTCTCATATAACACCGCTCCATTATCTTCATGGCAGTGTTATCAAGCGCGGTATTTATTACGTACATGTCGACACTGTTACAAAGGCCAGGACCGAATCAGCAACATTTTGCATTAAATGTAATTGGCTGCCTATACAAATAAAAAGTAATTTTTAAGTCCCGTTTTTTTTTCTAATGTCAATTAAAAATTAAATAGTGATCATACGTTGGGGTCGAAGAAATTCAAAGATAGATAACTATTTCGATTTTCTTTTTAAACTTTTATTCCTGGTTATGATTGATGTGTTGGAATGATAAAATGTTTCTATGTACCTACATTGTTTTATAAATATGCATGATTTACCATTCTTGGCGTTCGCTGGCAATCCTAGTGAGGTGAAATGTTTATTTGTATTGTAAAAAGAAAGGCACAACTAGTTGACACAACTGGTTTAGCGATCGAATTAAAACTACCAAACACATACTCTTTTTTGTCAATGTTACCTTTACGAAGATGTATAGTAAGGTTAAAATAGGTTAAATATTGATTGTTTATCCTATTTGTTTCTCCAAACTTTGCAAATACACTTTGTGGCGTCATTATTGATTTAATGACAAAGTTGGTGTATACAAAGTTATTTGTTTTCATTTGATTGATTTAAATTTTTTTTTGGATTAAAATACCTTTGTAATTTTCTTCTACTTTGTTTATTAATGACCGTTTCTCTTTACGACGGACACCTTCATGCCGGTCAGTCCTTAACAAGTCTGAAGATGGCCATCATAAAGTGAAACCTATCCATTCCAGTCACTAAGATAAAAGTGGAGGAAAGTTATGAAGGTGTTTTAATCTATAATGCCTGGATCAGAGCACGCTATATTATATGCGATATACTTTCGTAGATTGGTTTATTTATGTTCCAAGCCCAAAAACGCCATTAAACTATTTTATAGCGTAGTGTGGCAGAACCGTAAAAAATTATATTCAAAATAAATTCCATCATGAATTAAATGTTTCAAAATAAGAAATTATTACAATAACGAATGTTTAAATTAAATGCTTCGTTTTCCGGTTACACTTTGTAAATTATTTGCACCGATTTCCGATTTGCGCCCTGGTTACACATTCCGCTTGCGTCTACGGCAGATCCTGCCCTGGTAAAAGGCTATGCCTTCATTGTTACTATTGTACCAGATTTGAAGTTTTATGTATCCACCACTACGATATTATCATTGGCTTTTCGTTCTCATTCTCAGCACCGTGGTAGGAGTTACCGCACCGATTACTGGCACTATGAATGCTTCTCATCGTATTATGTTTAATTAGTGTTCATTATCAACCTGTGTTCAGATTAAGGCTTCGGTATTCAAATATATTATAATTAGACCCAGTGAAATATCGTAATTCAAATATGCAAGACCATCTATTTAGGAAAATTAAGACTTTCTCAAATGATAGATTCAATTTGTATTATTATTTATTAATGATGTTTTTATTTGTCTCCTCTGAACCGTATGTATGTATTTCTTGAAAATAATTATTTGTTCGGTTCTTAGAAGCCATTATTATATCCCTGCCATTGGATTCATATTCCTGTTTTCCGTAAAAAAGATCTAGCTTCTCACTAAGTATCGAGTCATTGTCCTTTGTGAAATATTTCCTAGAGAAATAAAATAACAAAATAAAAAAGTCGCAGGAATACATAAATAATGTATGCCCTTATAAATGTTTATACGGCAATCGAAAACTCCGTGTAAAGAGAGGTCCGGCCTTTGTGCCATAACCCGGGGATATTTTCAGTTTTCTTCTTCCCACCCCACTGGTTCTCCTTCTCCTTCTATCAGGCTTTCTTCCCAAAGTATGTTACTTCGAAACTTGTATTTTTCACAAGGTAAAAATATCATTTTCTGTTCACTTCGTTAAATCGATAGCCAGAACTCACGGTTATCAAACATTTTCAAGGTTGACACGATGAAGTGGAGCATTGTGGTCCTTGAATTTAGTTCCACGTAGACCTACGAAGTACATTGCTTCGCATAAAATTTATTTCACATTAATATTTTTGAACTACTTTCTACAGTACGATATTTATAACATCAATATGGTGACAATACTGACAATAGTGACGAGCATTCGCTATGTTAACCACGTATTTCTTATAACGCCTCTTCCACAACTACTTTCCCTTCCCACTTATTACAGCTTTACAACGTTCCACACATGCCTAATCCCAAACGTCTTCGGTTTAAAGATTTATTGTAGGTTTAATAACAGTTTGTTTTTTATCAAGGTCGCAGAAAATTACATAATACCGGAATATTTCGCTTATCGTCACTTAAATTTTTAAAGAATTTTGAATTTAAGGTCTTCCATGTTTCCGAATTCATGTGTTCATTTAGTTTATTTACGGTTGTGTAAGTGCTTTTCCGGAATGCTAAAGGAATTCAAGTTTTCTGTACCGTCGGCTATTGAATTAGTGAGTACCTACCGTTGAATGAAATTCCGTTCAATGAAGCTCAAACATTAATATTTAACCGAAGAATCTAAAATTAGCGTCGATTTTAAAATCTCTATATTTACATTTTTCGCGGGGACCGAACCGCTTTATGATTTTCATTAAAGCTCTGTGGCTGAAGTCCACTTTTACCAATCAATCTGAGTTAAAATACGGGTCAAACGGACAATCTCGGCGTCATCGACGCGGCTTGCCCCACTTTGCTCAGCGGCACTTCATCTATTTCCGTGAATTTAACTTGGCTAAGCTTTGAACAGTCAAAGTGACAGCCGCAAAGATTTTTCTGGGACTATCGCATTAACAAAGTCAACGTCATAACTTTGTCGAACAAATGCGCTAAATTGGTTTATGCATTTAATTTTGATGAATCATTCATACCCGGGTTAATCGGGTGAGGTTTGTCTTGGCGGTAAATTTGCCCACCATGGCGGGCCGAATCGGAAGAGACTATTCAAGGGAGGTCTAACCTAGATCTCCCCAGCCGGAATTTCGACCCATCGCCTTCCATCGCAGTGGGAGGGATAAATTCGTACGTCCGTCACTCCTGGACACATTGACCCCCAGATTCCTACCCACCCTTCATACATTTTTCCTTCCTAGAACTTCTTCTCATTCCTTTCATTGAAAAGACCCTCCACACATCATCCCTAAAGAAGCGATAGGCCCTGGGGGATTTTTTTCTCCTCAAGACCTCCTGTGTGGAGTTAACGTAAAAAAATGCAAAATGTATTTTTCCCGTGATGGGTACTTATACACAACAAAGTTTCACAATTTGCAATATATAAATATGTATCTGACATAATTGTGACCCTTTTAGCCAACAACGTAGGTTATAGGTTTTCAATAGTTATAAAAAGTACCTTTTGCAGATATTTTTTTGTTCTAATACGATTTGATATTTTATATGTTAGGTTTCAATTCGATTACAATCATGGTAAAAAAATTGTTAGGCATTTTTTTTACGAAATCGGTTCATCAAAAGTATTATTATTATTATTATTATAATATGATGTGGAATTTTAATAAATTTATTGGTTTTCTATGTTTTGATTTATATTTGTGGCCGTGGATATAATACAACAGTTTTCGTTACCTATTTCAAACTATCATTGATTTAATAAAGAACCTCTCTTGGATGTTTATTCCTGCCAAATTAATATTTATTACCTTTATTAAATTCGAATGAAAGTAATCCAAGTTAATATTATCTATCCACTCTTCGCACGAAGTAATATTAAACCATCAAATAGTACGAAAGTACAAAACTTTTTGAATAATTCATAATATCGATTTCAGTACCAGGAACTCACGAACATTAAACAGGTTAGATATATTTCTTAGGGATTTCCTGAAATATTTATTGGGATAAAAATATAGACTCGACTATCCAGGTGTAGGACACAGTCCATAAGTTGTGGAAAGTACGAATACTATTGCGATATATTTCTGTGTACGTATTGTGTAGCAACGAACTAAGTAAGCACATTGTTTATGCTTTTGGTATTTCCACCGAATGGTTCGCATTCCAAGTACAGTTGTGCGAGCTTCCGTATAGATGCTGGAAGCTGGGAGCGCAGAAGGGATAGGGGATGATCCGTGTAATATATTGATGCCTCACCACACCCCGATTGTTTATAGCCGGCGTAAACCGTTCCAAAGGATGGGCCCGAAACCGATGAATAAACAAACTCTCCTCCCTCCCATTCCGCTGTAAATTCGCAATAAAAACGTCGCCGCAGGATACGACTCGACGACCATCTATTGCAATCCCGCCCCGTAACTTTGTCTTGGAATTATGGCTTGGGGAGGACCACTACAGTTTGACACAACTGTAAAATAAAAATGTATTATGACCCTGGTCGTTACTATCCACTATTACCGTTTCAAAAAACATAAAGTTTATCGCTTTGTCTTGGGAGTGAAGTAAAACGCCAGTTCTGCACAGATACACTTTTATTCTATGACAGTTCTTGTCCAATTTCCTTACTATCAATACGCTAGTTATTCTGTTGTACTCTTCGGGATCGCACCCACTCATCAAAATGATGGTCTGTTTTTACGGTTTGCATTTGCGAGTTGCTTAAATATTCTTTCCCCTTTGCGTTAATCGTTTTTTGACTCGACTGCGCAGTTTTTATATAAGCTTAGAAAAGTTACTATTTTATATGTCTATCTAAAGTAACCGATTCAACCTAGTTTTTATCAGTGCCACTTTTTTAGTTGTCCGTTCACCGATTTTACTGCTTATGAAATAATTCGTCGTTTCTTGGAATACTAACTGATTAAGAAATTCTATTTTGTTGACTCGTTAATTTTGATATAACGGATTGACTAAAAATCTCATGAAATTAATTTTTATTTGCTTAACTTAAAATAGTTCCACTTCATGTGGTCTAATACATACGTACAGTTTAATTTACACTTTATTTATTTATAATATTTTACATAGGTGATTTTAACATTTCTCTTTAAATACGCTTAATTAATTTAGTATATGAAAACATCTTACCACGTTTCTACGAGTATGTGGCTTAGTTAAATCTTGTCACATCGATAAAAAAGTGATCTGCTTCGATAAATAGGCTTATCTAAAATAAAATCCTAATAAGAATATTTACGTATGATTAATTAATTAAATATTACTCGGTATTACCGGCAGGGTTGCCAATACATATGTCCTAAAATACCCACAATAGATGTTCAAAATCCACAAATTGGGGAAAATAAAATAACGATTCCCCGAAATTTACCTCGAAAGTTCCTTTATGATTCTACCTCCTGAATTCTGTAGAAGTTAGCATTTTTTATTTAGTCATTATTGGATTTTTTCTCTCATTCAGGTTTAACCTGTAAAAATTTAAAGAAAATCAATTTATATTACATTCTCACCCGTAAAGGCCTATTCAGATGGGTGTTATATCTCTGCCGCTGTTAGTAGCGAAAAGCGTCAAGCGGGATTCCGCCGGATAATTTGTATGAGCTTACGCGGCCAGCGCGAAACTAGGACCTCGTCATTTCCGCCATGCCGCCTGAGTAGGCGGTATATTTTCGCTTGGTTTGCGGAATAGGCGTTACTGTTAAGAATAAGATGCTTTTTTCACTAGTCACGCACGATTCCGTTGTATGAGTTTATTCACGGACGGCACGAACTTGACTGACTACACTGGCGAAAATCAATTGCGTTTCGCTACCCGTAGCAAGGGCGAAATCCAAAATCCGCAGAACAGTGAGAATACCGCATACACACTCGGTTTTCGCTAATAACATAGTGTAAATGTGAATAGACCTTTATTGTAAATATTATTTTTCAGTATGGTTGGAAAACCAAGACATGCTCTTTTAATCAATATTTATTACGTGAGTATTATTGTAAAATACTATAGAATCCCAGCATCTTCTCCATATCAAGGTTCTCCCCACACATTACCTAATCAGTTTGAATTCTTGGAAATTCCCCGAAATTTGGGGATTTACCCCGAATTAGCAACCCTGGTTATCGGGTTTTTAGCACTCCTAGTACCTACCTACTACTCTATAATTCTTTCTTTTTAGCCTTGACAGCATTTCATCTTAAATTATTCACGATTAAATATGTTCTCTCACGTGCATACACCAACTGTTTTTAATACATTTTTGGGGCGCTTTTTTTATGCAAATTCGAACATAAAATATCTATGCGGGTACATTAAGTATCACGTGTGCAGTTTTAGCAAGGACCCGAACCGACTGTGAATATTTCATGTCAAAGCGTTGTTTACGTCTGTCTTGGGGGTGCTCCCTACCCTGATGTAAGGAATGCCACAACCCCCTAGGTTTCTTCACAGCCGTTCCTCAGAATTGAATACTGAATAAATGATACCCGTATTTGCAACTTACTCGGTTGACCAAATGTAGGCCGGATGGTTCGCTCACCGGGTATATAATTACAAGTCTACTGAATCTAGCATACAATGCCAAACTTGTCAAAGATGTTGGTTACAGTAACAAAGACAATTTACTCTTCGTTCCCAAATAGTATTTTGTTGAAAGTAATGGTTTGGTAATGATCAAAGTAATGATTTGGTCAACCGTAGGTAGGAAATACAGTTGACCAAATACAAATACGGGACGAGGTTCATAAACCGAAGACTACTAAATACATTACGCGATGCCAAGTTTAACAACGGTGATAGTGTTTACAGCAACCAAGACAATTTACTGTGGCTTCGAAATAGTATTTTGTTGAAGGTAATACATATATATCTAAGCTCTGCGTATTTGCGACTAACCTGGTTAACCAAATGTATGCCAGAACACTCGCTGGATTCATAAACAGAACTCTATTGAATCGGTTCTATGCCAACTCAGAATCAAATCAACTCGACACCTCTTTGAAAAGTCATTAAAAGCTACGCAAAAAATTGAAAAATAGCCCATAACCTAATCTATTTAACTATTTTTTTACATATTTTTTTCATTGTTTTAACGACTTTTCAAAGGAGGTGTTGTTCATTCTGAGTTGTCCGGTCACCATTGAATCAACTACGCAATGCCAAGCTTAACAACGATGAAACTAGTTATGGCAACCAAGGCAATTTACTGTGGCTTGGAAATAGTATTCTGTTGAAAGTAATACACATTTCCAACCAAATATATGTTAGAACACTCGCTGGGTTCACAACCAGAAGTCTATTGAATCCATTACGTAATGCCGAGCTTAACAACGATGATAGTAGTTTCAGCAACCTAGACAATTAACTGTGACGTAATACACATTTCTAAGCTCTGCGTATTTGCGACTATCCCGATTGACCAAATGTATGCCAGAACACTCGCTAGGTTCATAAACAGAAGTCTATTGAATCCCGCACGTAATCTTGAGCTTAATAATAAAAGTAGTAATTTTGGTGTAGTTACAGCTTCGACCAAGTATATCTAGACGTGCCCTGTGAATTTAAAAATGACGCCAGAAACCAAATAAAATTGGCTCAAGGCCCATTTATGAAAAAGTGCGAGCATTGTTTCGTACTATTTAGATCGCATAGTGCTTTGTGTTTTACCTTTTATCGGTCCACACTGAAACTAATTGCTGTCCCAGCCGTCCTGACGGAGTTAATTTTTTCAAACACAAAAATATCCTACTTCCGAATATTGTACAAGGTACAGTCCGCGGACTTTATATTTGATAATGTAGCCAGCTATCTGAATACACAAAAAAAAGTATTCCTTACAGATAGCTTTAAGACAGCGTTTTAATAAATGTAATAATATTGACGTATTATTTTTTTGGCAAGCAAAGTTTCTGACGTCACTTAATCACCCAAATGCTTGTGACGTCACCACACACCGATACTAACACATAGACGAAGGGCTGTCAGCACGATATGGCAGTGGTTTTCAAACTTTTTAAAAACGCGACCCGGTTGTATAAAACGGAAACCTTTAAAATACATTAAACGCAGATCTTAACAAAAAACCGCTGCACTATTTTTCAATTAAGGTCGAAAGTTAACCTATCTTAAGCCATAGCATTCCGAATTTCTACCGTTTTACAACATATTTCTCTAGAACACTTTAAGTTTTTAAGTTTCTAAAAAATATATGTTATTTTTGATAATATCTATACATTTGCCACGCCGAAACGGTAATTTAATGAAATTCTTCCGATAGAAGAAAATCGTATAATCGTATATATCGAAAATTATTATAAACTCTTTATTTTTGTTACATTACAAGTTATATATATGCAAAAAAATCATAATTCATTTTATCTTTAAAGCTATGACATTTCCCGCGGGGTTTTGGTTCTATTTTAAAATAGTTTAAACGAGTCATGTTTAATTAAACATTTTCACAATTTTCGCTTAAATATTATCGTTTTCGCGCTCCCTCTAACATTGGTATTTACATATCTCACCTTCCACTTCTTTTTGAGCGCTTACTAAGGGGCTTTAATTAACTACAAATTTCTGTCATTTTTTAATTATTACCTATATACAAAAAAAACTTAATGTTTGAGCAGCCGATTCAAAACTTTTAAGAAAGATTATAGTTTTCGGCTAAGACATTTTGAAAAACATAACAGAAGCCTTTGAATATTTTTTAGTGCAATTTTTTTGATATTTTTTGTAGTCAAAAGTCCGGAAAGCAGTAAATGGGCTTGCGGGCTGCTGGTTGCTCATCACTGTGTTAATGATAAGCAACCAACCTGGGCAGCCCACGGTGCGTGAGCGGTAAAAGGGTGAATTTTTCGTCATTATTTTCAAGCAAACGATGAATGGATTTTTTTTATTTTAAAACTCATGATCAATATATACATATACGGGACTGTGTACAAGTTTTTGTACACGAATCTAAAGTATGGTTTGCAGTGTACACCGCTTTCGACAGGACACTCCGACGAAATTGCTGCTTGGTGGTTGACAACGAGCCATACGTTCAACAGAAAAATAAAATTTAAAAATTTGCAGACGCATCCGCCGCCAAGACCCGGACAAACCTCAATCCATGAACCCGGGCACCCCTGCCTAGTCACCAAACGTAGCGAACCACTTGGAGTGACCTATGGCAGAGGCGTTGGTTATCCAATAAATGGTTCCCGAGGCGGCGGTACCCATACTCGCCTCCGAAATTGAATCGCTTGTCATAATAAAGTAAAAAAATATTTTTGTCTAATTAAATTTATGAATGTCTCGCGATCCCCACTTTAAAAACCATTTTTATACAACACAGCTTGTCTAAATGTCCACGCATGCAACACGTGATCACCTATCGATGTATTAGTTCAAAAATTACACCATGGGATTAAGTCGGTGCTCAGTTTCATATTGCCGAGAATTCGCATGCAAGACGGCGGAATTCGAAGGAGAGTTGTATTGCGAAATTACTGATACTTGGGGTTATGTTTTTTCAGATTTTTACTATGAGACGGCTTGTCTAGGGTATACTAGGTCAATGAGTTACAGCAATGAAGACAATTGACTGTGGCTTGGAAATAGGGTTTTTTCAATATTCTATTTTAAAAAATATTTTGGTGTCTTACACCTGCCTAGACCCAGTGGCGTAGCGTGAGGCACTTTTAAGGGGCGGCAAAATTTCACAATAAATTATAATTTTTATTTTTTTATTTTATTTAACGATAATAAAATAAAATAATTCGATGTGCAGTTATTAAATTCTAGTTGCGGACTACATGTGTTCTGCCAGAATCAAAGAGAAACCATTTTCATGTTCTGAGTGTAGTTTCAATTCACCGCATACAGATTTACTTTAAACCAGTTTTGTATTCAGAATGTAAAATTTCAGTTGTGGAATCATCTCCCAACACGTTTTGAAGGAAAACATTCTCTTATCTTAAGTGCAGTGATAAAATCCTAATTGCAGAGTAATATAAATGTGCTGCCAAAATCAAAGATAAACCATTTTCATGTACTGAGTGTAGTCTTAATTCACCCCATAGAGATTTATTTAAAACCAGTTCTATGTTCAGAATATAACGATAAATTAAATGACAAGTTGCAGATTCATAGTGGACCTAGTCAAGTTTTACATTCGAGTTGCATGCCATACGCTGCAAAAATTTTAAAATTGACTGTTCCATGTGTCACTATTATTTTGGTTCTCTAACGCAAAATTAATCTTAAGTTGAAACCTGCCTTGTGTTATAAACACATTGTAAAAATTCGAGATGCGAAATCCTATTACATGGATACCATTATCGATTTTCGAGAGCAGTTATAAATTTGTAGCAGAATTTAAAACATGATTTTGTTTTGAAGAAAATCGATTCACGTCGTATAAAAAATGCGGTCGTTATGAAAAAAGGAAATCTATATTTGAAATACCTATAAAGGGGGGCGGCAAAATTCGAAATACCTATGTAGGGGGGGGGGGGGGGGGCGGCAAAATTTTCCTCCGCCCCGGGCGGCTGACACCCACGCTACGCCACTGCCTAGACCACCAAAAAAGTAACGTATATGTCTAATTTAAACTACGAAGCGGAAATTCAATGTTCCGAAACAATAAATTCTTTCACGAAACTTCCTTTTTTGTTTTCAATTTTTTGATCGACGCAACTGTTTTGTTTGCAATTGTATTCTAGGGTTCGCTTCGTTTGATCACTTCGCAGGGGTGACCGGGTTCATATATGCCTAGGTATGCCTAGGTCTTTGCAGCGGATGCTTTTGCTGCTACTTTTGCGTGGCGGGCCGGATCGGGAGAGACTGGTTGAGGAAGACCTGTGACCTCTCCAGCCGGACTCTCGACCTATCGCCTTGCACCGCAGTGGGAGGAATTAATTAATTTTTTCGTCACCACTAAACACATTGACTCCCAGATTCCTACCCACCCCTCATTCCTTTTTCCTTCCCAGAATTTCCTTTCCCTAAAAAGACCCTCCACACAGCACCCCCAAAGATGATATAGGCCTGAAGAAATTTTTTTTTAGTGGGGAAAATGTTAAAAAAATACATTGTTTTCAGATCCTCTACATTTTCTGATCTGTTTATGAAAATTACCTATAGTGTGAGAATCATGACATGTTTGTACTTTATAAAAAAATTATAAGACAGGTCGTTACTGTGTTTTGATAGTTAGTTTGCAGACTGGTGCCACATTTTATCACTTTTAAGTAACGGGTAGAAAGGGTCATTAATCATATTTATAATTTATACAATTTTAGTCGCAGAGCGTGCATCAAGATTGATAGATATCCCTCTCTACATAACTTTAAACTTCAATTTATTCCGCCCACTGGCGGTTAATTTGGCTCGCGGTGACGGAGCCGGCAAAAAGAAAAGTGACTCGTTAAACTTCCGCGGCTCGCGTTCCCATCGAGAGAAGTTTCGAACAGTTCCCCATTATTATTTTTTTGTTTATTTATCCGAGCTAGTATTCAATAAAATTTACGATTCACCATTCCCCACGAACTGTCCTTTGAAATCCATAAAATGCGACAAAGTTCTAGTTTTCACGATAGCTTTAATAATTGATTTCAAATGTTCATGTTTCCTTGTTAACGCTTCCCTAAACAAGGGCTTTCTTAAAGCTTTCAATTTGCTTTGGATAATCCGGAGTGTTTAGACATTACTCTGTCTAGATTTCCACTAGACCGTCAGTCGCGTCGTCTGAATAAAATAGCCATATTTGTAAAACAGCCTTAAAGCTAGCTGGCGGTTTTTCGCTGTCCGAAATGTCTAGACCATGGGTGGCCAACCTTTTCAGCAGCCGGGCCAAATTTTAGAAATGAGATTTCCTACCGGGCCGTACAACAAAATTTCTTTTATTATTCAAAGCAAACAAGGAATATGTTGTTTTTTTTAAGAAGATATTACAGAAAAGAAACAAACATATTAAGTAGATTAGAGTTAGGCGTCTCAAAAAGAATTTGACTGGACACCCAGGTGGAAAGAGAAAAGTGGGAAGACCCATACTGAGGTGGGAAGATGAAGTAAGAGGGTATGCAGCACAGATTCTCCAGATAACAAACTGGAAGTCAGCCTGGAAGTGAGGTTAGGAGGAGTTGGAGGCGAATGTTGCGGGAGGCCAAGACTCGATATGGGCTGTAGCGCCATCGGAGATAGAGAGTGTTAGGCAATACAAAAAAATAATAATAAAAAAAACAAAATATAATAAATTTTAGTGAGACGTCTGATTTTTGTAGTCAGAACTAAATGCAACAATGTTGATAACGGTTGATGTTGTTACTACCCGCAAACAGTTTTCCAAATGCTCATCAGTGATTCGTGTTCTAATTTGAGATTTAATATGCTTTATCGACTAAAATTTTTTTTGCACGTGCAAATGTTTCCAAATAGCAAAATCATCGATAGAGCATGTTTGTAAAATGCAGAATATTTCTCTTTGTCCAAATATGTTTTGTAAAACTCTTCCAAAACATCCTGATTTAATTTCTCCTTTAACTGTGCATCACAACACATATAGATCACAATAAATTCACGTCTACGGAGAATGACGTTGCAAATGCAGCAAAAAGCAAACGATGCTTTTTATAATCTTGTAATCGGTTTTCAAATTCCATGTTCAAGTCGGATATCAACAAAGCGTATTTATCCGCCGTCATTTGTATAACATCTGGCTGCAATAACAATGTAGTAAAGTGAGTGAAGATTTTTGTCCTTAACTGTTGTTCCCAAAGCCCAAGTTTTATTTAGACTGTGGAAATAAGATCATACGTGTTATTAATAGTTGATCTTTCCCTTGTAGACGAGTATTAACAACTTTTAGGTGGCTAACTATATCGACCAGATATTGTCACGATAGTTGAATCAATGTACTGAGATTCTTCCATATATGAGTTTTGTTGCGAACTACGCACGTTGGAATGTTCTGTTGTTGGTTTTATGCACACTAAAAGAAAAAAATGTGTGCATATGCTCCGCGGGCCACAAGAAGACCCCCAGCGGGCCGCGGTTTGGCCACCCTTGGTCTAGACTACCGCATGTAAAATGGACTGAATAAAGAATTAAGTACTTATATGAACTGGTTAATCCAAATAAACATGATCACTAGTTCGATGAAGCTTACAACTTAAACTGTTTTTTTTTTTTTTTTTTTTTTAATCTAAAACATACTCTTAGATTGAGTATATTTATTTTCCTAACGAACCGAGATCAAATATTACGATCCGTTTTAAAATTACACTATAACCTCTTGAAACTACGATAGTTACTCTTTCAAAGATTTTTTGTATGGATTCCTTTTATACGATTGATTGTTTTCATGGAATATTTGTTTGATTTTCTTAAACGTATATACCTGACGGCCTGCTTGACGGCCGGCATAGTCGAGCGGTAAGGCTTTTGACTTGCAATCCGAAGGTCGCGGGATCGAATCCCGGCGTGGCAAATAAATTTCAATTGGTTAGTTTGAGTTATTTCACAATTAATTCATTTAAAATAATATATAGTATATTTGCGGCACGTTCCAGAGTGGAAGATACTCTCAGTATCGCCCTGGTGTAAGACCACCATTCAGAATTGAAACGTTGCTTAGAATTGCTTTAGCCGTGTTTGACGATCAGATCTGAATAGCCAGGCATTTCCCCACCGTCCTCTTCCCTATCTCCTTCCTCTCCCCACTACCTTCAGCTTCACAACATACCCCAATTGGGGAAGCCATTGTCTCACTGGCTCCAGACGGGAGCAGTTGGGACTCTTGTGCGGTATTCATATAAAAATTTTGATTTTCCTAACGAACCGAGATCAAATATTACAATCCGTTTTAACATTACAATAACAACCCCTATAACATTTTAAAACTATGATAATTATACTTTCTAAAGATTTTTTTTTGATTCCTTTTATATGATTGATTGTTTTCATGGAAAATTTGTTTGTTTTTCTAAGGGCCGTCTGTTTCAACGCTCGCTATAGTAAAAGTAAAACAAAAAGAAAGTAAATACAAAAGTTAAATGTCACCAAAATGCGTTTTTCAATCAATTTGACTGCTTGTTTTACGTTACTTTTAACTTTTGTATTTACTTTCCGAAAACCGATAGTTACTCTAGAGTTACTACGCCATATTGGCATATTTGACAGTTCTGTTCGAGGGAAGCTACGAAATTGCGCGCTTCAACATTCAGTAATCATGCTAAATATTGTAAAAGACGATGATAGTGACGTGACGATGAATTCCCCATTCAATATGTCTTGCAGCGACAACCAAAAACATTTCGACCCCGCGTCAATAATATGATCATTTGGGACGATCCCGAATTTTTGGCGCGGTATAGGATGTCGAAAAATCTCGTCAAATTTGTTACGCATCAAATGCAAGGATACATTACAACTACTTGAAGGTAAATCGCCACCAATTCATTCAACTTCGAGATTTCTTTGGCCGAGAAATTGCTGGCCTTGACTCTGTAATAATAAAATGTAATCATATTAACAGAACGTATATTAAAGCCATGTCATTAAACAAGTAAAACAACATAGTTGTACTTATTTACATATTCTGCCATATTTATAGTTGAGTTAACGAAGAACGGGAAACAAATTGCGGCCGGATGTTTTGACAGTTCCTCAGATAGTTTATGGTGTGGCCGCACCAAAAAATAATGCGGTGCATTTTTTCACGTAATTCCGCGGAATATTCTGCTTTTTAGCCTGGCCACACTGACAACTATAACTTTAACTTTAGCGAAAATACACTTACAGCGCGCGGTCCAATTTAACGTCCTCGTTACTTTAAAAGACAGTTAAAATTTAACTTTAGGACACGATTTAATTTTCTGTTGAAACAGACGGCCCTTAACGTTTACCTAGTTACCTTTCATTAAAGACAACTTTAAAAGAAAGATACCTGCCTAAAAAGTTATGTATATAATTCGCTCCAAGTTTCTCGCTTTTATGTGAAGATTCTTCGTATTGATTGTTATCAGAAGTTTGTTTGAGTTTATCCTAAATTTTTCTAAAGTTGCTATTTTTTCTATTCGCCCACACAAGTTTTTCAGAAAAGTTTTTTTTTCAAAAAAATTTCTTCAAACAAAATGTACCTGCTTATTACAATTGTTTCAAATATGTTTGTGTATAATGATGTCGACTTATGTGTCCTAATTATTTTCGGAAAGTCTTTCATCTGGGCATGTTAAGCAATTAAGAAGATACTACGTATAACTTCAAAGTTGTTCCCCATTAACGTTGTTATCTTGTTTCGTAGATCAATATGATCTCCAATTATCATTTTATGTTGGAGGATTTCCTAGTAAAGCCTTCTTTATATTATTGAAAAGTTGTTTTATTTTCGTTTGAGAAAAATGCAGGAACAATGCGGCCCCACACACGAGATTTTCCCGACAAAGGTTTACATTGTATTCCTCCCTTTGCCTTCGTTCTACCATTTTAATATTTGATCGCTTCCTAGGCTGTTCGCCGATTTATTATTTATCGTTTATTTAAGTTGCAATGTCTTTTGAGTAGGAATGGAGCAGGGAAATTTTCTTTGTGCCAATTGTTGTTTTGCCAACAAACTTGTTTAATTTTAATGAACGAATTCCTCCATCGTAGTTATTAAAACAATATTAAACTGCTTTACGAATTAATTAATTCATTTTTAAGTTGTTTACACTATGGGGATGGAATTTAGGACTAACTCAAAACTCGGTAGGAAAGTTACACGGACTAACCTTTCCTAATTTTCAGATAAACGAGGAACAAATTTGTTGCACGATGTGCAACACAACTCGACTAAAGTGGCTTATTCCAGGGATATGTTTGATAATTAACTTGTTTAGGGGGTTAGGCCACTCTAGAGGCCGAAAAAATAGGCTTTTTTAGGATTTTTTTCCAGAAATACTACAAAATATATCGAGATTCCAATAAAGAGTGTTTACACTGTTTACTGTACAAATCAGTAACTGTATACAAAAAAAATTGCAGCGATTAATTTAAAAAAATGGCGGCTGTGCGGCGTTTTTTTGATGATGTCTCCGTTTTTTCATGGTCCAGGGCCGTACAAACAGCTCCAGTAATTTTTGAATTATCAAAAGCCAATATTTTATTTTATTTTAATAACTGCTGAAGAAGAACGTAGGTGTTTTTCAATCTATTAGTTTTTGGCCAGATGGCACACTTCCAAAGTGGAAAGTGAAAAATTTGCCTAAAAATCTTCAGTTAATTGTTTATAACAAATGAACTATGCAATAAAAAAATCCTACGTACTTCTATAGACAATGCATTTTTCAAGATATATTCAATATTTCAAGTAAATCGGCTGAAATTTGTCTGAGTCACGTTTCCGGCTAACTTAAAAAATGCAGTTTTGAGATACACGCGTTTTAAGTTTTGAGTAATAGAAAATCATGAATAATTTTGCAATACTTTCAATCTTCGATGCCTGCACCATACAATTGGCCTTCCAGATTATCGTCCTGCTCTTGCCTTTCTTTTCTGTTTGATCTTAAAGCGATCCTTGCCTCTTTTATCCGTTCAGACAGCGATCTCTCTGAATGCTTTATGCGCTGTTTGTCGATTACTCATGTACTAAGTACCTACTTAATTAAGTACTATGTACTAAAATTCGAAAACCGAGTACTTAGAGATTTTTCCCAACTATAATATTTTGGGATCATCATTTTTGAGGTCTTAAGGGACAATTTTAAAAAATAAAAATAAAAACGATTTTTTGAAAAGTCTAGTGACCTAACTCCTTAAGTTGTTTGGGAAATACAATTGAATCTTTTTTTTACAAATATTCAAAGAATATAAAGAAACAGTTAAATATTTTCCTAAGACTTATTAGTTTCGTTCATAAAAATGGTAATAATTTTCCGTATTTGTTTTTCTTTGGGGTCTACTTAGATTTTCTTCCTTTATTGACTGCACGCCACCGTTATCTCCTTATAATATCTTGTTTAATCCTCCCGGGCTCATTACATGTGTTTAATAGGTTATTATTCCATAATGCATTTGGTGATAAAATTTAGTCGTCGGCGTAAAACTTCCCTTAATCCAAGTGTTTTCCCAAAACGCATAAAACCAATTCCCCCATCGCTGCTCGGGAGATTGCGACATATTTAAAATCACATTACGGCGCCCTAGGTCCTACTAGGGCCCACAAAAACACCGAAGGTCTTTGTGTTTTCATTTCGGTTGGAATTACCCGGTATTTCTACCTTCGCTGCACAGCCATTAACTGGCTGGGTTCAGGAACCAGGACCCGTGCAACATTAGGCGTAATGAGAGAATGCGTTATTCAATACCCATTAGTTTGGCTCCTAACCTCTGTCTGGCCCGGAAGTAGCTCTCCCCGTACTGTGAACTCTGTGCAGCTTCGTTTCAAACCTATGATAATTTACAGTGTTTAGAAAACTGGATATGGTTTTACCCTATGCGAAAATTTGAGCACACCGGGTGAAATATCGATAAATTGTGTCTTACAAATTATTATAAGATGTTTATCCTGCTAGTTTTCGCCCGAATTTCCCAAATGCCATTTAAAAAAAAGGGTTTATCCTTGCATGTCCTTTCCCACGCGTCCCCTTTTCATCCCGCGTTCCCCTTCCGTCTTTCCCACCTTTCCCCTCCCTCGCCACCCCTACCGCGAACCCTACCTCCTTCGTTACTCTCCCCCTCCTGCCTTCCCTCCCTGCCGCTGAAGTATATGCAATACACACATTTTCAAACCACTCGCGCACCATTTGTAGTAAATTTTTAATGCAATTTTCGTAACGCCAGAGCTTACCATTATTTATAGAAAGGGCGTGCGCACAACAAATCACCAAATTTTCATCCAAATCGGATGAACGGTATGCCAGCGCATAAAATATGATCAATTAAACAAATGGTAATTTTTATATATAAGATATTTATTTATTAATTTTATTTTAGTAATTTATACATTAAAGATTACAAATTGCTAATTAATTATAATATAACATTTTGCATACTATATTTTTTCTAGTTTGATGTAACTCCTACAATACATCTTGAACCTTCCAATTGGTGCTGACTTTAAAGTTTCTGGAGAGTTATAAAACCAGCCTGTTATAAAACTTCTAGCGTGTTATAAAACTTCATCCCTTTGTACAGTTAACTATTCTGCATATTCGCTTGTCCTTTTTTGTAGCCTGATTTCCTTGCACGTTCTTGTGTTATTGTGAATGTCCTTGTTGTGTATAATTTTATTTGATAACTATTTTGGTTGGTTGATAAATATCATCGCATCAAGATAAACATCATCGCATCGGATAAATATCATCGTTAAAGGTCAGCATCTGTTTCACTTTAGCCAATTTAGTTTCTTTAACATTTTATTTACTTTTGATAATCTATTTTTTCCGAAGTATTATTTTCGTTGCCCTATTTTGGTGAATTTTAAACTTATTTTACTGTCGTTCGTTACAAAGATATGTTACTTATAGTTTATGTAAACGATTTTTTTTCATTTTTACATTTAAATTAGCAAGTTATTATATGTAAAAAAATAGTTTTTGAAATGTTAATATATTTTTATTATATGTTGAAATATATTTTTAAATTTTGTTAAATAAATAACCTATTTTATTTGTTCGTAATTATCCATAATACTTTTAATTCCTTGTACATACTTATAAGTTTCGTCTACGATCAATTTTTATTCTTAATAGAGTCACCCTATTATATTTATTATTCTGATATGGTTCAATTATTGTTA
The DNA here is from genome assembly GCA_936435175.1 of Glyphotaelius pellucidus. Taxonomy (NCBI): domain Eukaryota; kingdom Metazoa; phylum Arthropoda; class Insecta; order Trichoptera; family Limnephilidae; genus Glyphotaelius; species Glyphotaelius pellucidus. The sequence continues at coordinate 9,452,658 of OW386545.1, read as the reverse complement.
AAATTAATTCTGAAAGTACGCAACAGGCTACTCACAGAACAGTTTTTTTTATTTACTTGTAATATTTTGGATGAAGCCATTTCTTTAGGTTGCTTCAATCAAATGTATAAATAGTAAACAGGCCTACAGTGAGAATGATTATTATGAGAAAAAAATTACATTATTTTCTTTGAGAACCAATAGATAATTTTTCGGTTAGCTTTGATAAATTGCAAAATGTTTTAAGCTTATCTTTGTGCTCGTAGTAGGCACTCTTAATAAAAAAGATTTCGAATTTGTTCAAATAAACCGACTGAATATTTGTAATCAGTCATGTACTGAGTCACTTGCTCATGGCGTAAAAAATACTGCTTTTCCAGCTGATTAATTCCCGGAACACCAAACTCGTTAACTGCGAATAATATTTGATGACTTAAAAATTCTGCCTTAATTATGGCCTAAAACTCTTATTTTTTGCACGGGAACAACATTTACATTTTCACGTGCTTTTTTTTACATTAACTCCACACAGGAGGCTCTGAGGAAAATAATTTCCCTCAGGGCCTATGTCATCTTTGAGGATGCTGTGTGGAGGGTGTTTTTGAGGAGAGGAAGGAGTGAACATATTGTAGGAGGGAGGAAACACAGAGGCCGGCAAAGTCGTAGAAACGACCCGTTCTTATGTGACTAATGTCAACCGTGTACAAATGTTGAGCGCGCGTTTGGCGTGTTTCCCGACCATGCACCGGTGCCGAGGGGATCAATGACGCTAGTTCCTCGGAGCATCTTCCATTGTAATACCGGTAGAACAAGGACAGCATTCCCACCTGGCGCCTGTGCTCTAAAGATTGCAAACCGTTTGTTAAATTATGAGAATCTATCAAACGGACCGCCCGTTTCGGCACAGAGTCAAGGGTTTTTTCCAGGTATTTTGGGGCTCCAGACCAGTGGTGGCTGCCAAATTCAACCGTGGGACGCACTTGCGATTTTATAGGGCTAGCAGTTGTGTACTATTAAAGTATCTGCGTGCCCTGTACAGTATGCCCAGTTTCTGAAAGTCTAACTTAACTCTGGCCTCGATGGAGCCCCCGTACCCCGTACCGTGCTTAATTAAACCCCATAATTGTTGGTGAAACCCACGGAAAATAAATAAGTTCATCAAATTCTTTGAATCTTTTAAATGGACTCGGTAAGCCAGGCGAAGAATGCTCCTAATGTCGAGAGCGCACACCAAACACCGAACGCCCGGTAGGTTTAGCTACCCTAGTTCCTGCTTTATATTCAATATGCCCCTGCCTCGAACTAAAACCTTTCTCTACATATAAAATTCCAATCGTTAATGGAAAATCTCGTTCGGAACGGTCAAACAATTCCTAATTGAGGAACGAATAATCCAATCACACTGATTTTTGATAAAACCAGGAAGGCTTTCCTTAATTTGTAGTCAGGTGCGCGAAACATCATTAGAGGTTCCATGAATAAACCCATAATTAATTGGGTTTTCAAATTGTTAAGCTATACATTCAATACCCATACAGGAGGAGCGTCCGTTTCCGAATCAGTGGCATTTTCTTTGGTCACTATTAGATAAAAAGGGATACTGCCTACTGTCAATAGATTCGCTGGAAACTCTCTCTCTCTTTATCATAAACAACGCGATTCCTACCTACCAGGCATCATGGCTTTAATAAGGAACTCCAGTCCAATTTTTTTAATTTTTTAAAATGAATATTGTCCTTCTAACTTAAATAACTGCATATTTATTTTTATTTATATAGTTAGTTTTAATAGTTAAAATAAATGTCAAAGTTTTAATTTTTCAAGATCCCCCGAAAACCACCGAATCTGGTGTGACGTCATCATGACCATCCGAAGTATGAATTTTGTAGGCAACTGGAATCAGCTGATCATCGCCGGCCATTTTGAATTTCAGCATTGGAGCGTTTTATGGACGCGGTGACGTCACGTCTCACAAATTCAATAATACCAACTTGACAGGGTGTTTTTATGAACTGTTTTAAAATGTACTTTTTAATATTTTTTTTAAAACTCTACGTTAAATAATATTTAATACAACTTATATATTCAGAATCAGCGTTTATTGGTCTATATGAACATATTTTTTAAAGCCATAATATTTTTTACTGGAGTTCCTTATTCTTCTGTTAGCAAGTCCTCCATTAATTATACAAGCTCTCCATTAAAATGCACTTTTTCCGTGCAACCGCAGAAATTTAATCAATATTATTTAATTTCTTAAAAAATAGTAACGTGGTATATTTTTAAAGCAGACCATTTATCGAATTACTTAACCCCTCAGGTTAATTTGTTCGCTTTTCGGAACAACTCGTAAGGTTTGATAGAAATCGTTGTTTCTCTTACTTTCATCATTAGTTATATGATCCGATGGGTGATCTAAGAAAAACACCACGGTTTATATTCAAATCTAAAAATTAACCACAAAATAATTAAAATGTACATGTTTCTGAAACCAAAGCTTCCGATCGGAATTTGAAAAAAAAATTATGAAACCTTGGAAATTTTTTATTAATTATTTTTACATGAAACGACACAAAAGTGAGTTCACCTTAACATTTATAACACATTAGCCTTATAAAATATGTGTGTGTTTTTATTTTTTGAAGTGAAAACTTCTTTAACACCGTTGTGATTTGAAACTCGATGAAACGAAAAAGCGACAAACACATAATCTATAGAATTAAGCCTGCGAGAGAATGAGGTGGAATAATCGGTCTCCTCTTTGTGCGGTGCTTCGTAGCCAATCGGTCTTTTCTGAAAGTTTCACTTCTACTGTGCGTGTGAACTGCACACTTGTATTTTTTTTCGTTATCAGTAATTTTAGTTAGGAAAAACGTGTGATGAAATGATCCAGTTTTTTTTTTTTGCAATAAAAATTTTGTTTTTCAAAAATTACATGTTTATATAAACTTATAAAATTTGAAAGATATTTCTTCTTCAAACACAGCAAATTTATTTTTTGGCACCATGTTTAATTCAAAATTAAAAGATTTCTTTGTTTTAACCACTTCTAATGTCCATAAAACTGACATATTTCCACAGGTGTCAAAAAATAAATTTTCTCTATTTGAAGAGAACATTGCTCTTGAAACACGTCAATGTTTTATAGACATCAAAAGTAGTGAAAACAAAGAAATCTTTTAATTTTGAATTTAAGTTTAATTTTAAGTATTTCATCACCTTTCAAAAACAATTTTTGGTTTTCGAATGCGTTCAGAAAGATTCCGTTTATTTATTGTACGGTGGAAATATTTTGACCTTCCGACCAAATAGGCCCGAGGCCTTGAAATATGTAGTTTGTGATGTAAAAAAATATCTTATATATCGCACAAAACTCTCGTTTGGGGAAAGTCTTACTCTCTATCGGTGCGCGAGGGTTAACTAGAATTTCGATATGTTATAAGGCATTTTCTGTGTAACTGTTAGATACGCAGTTTGAACGTAGTTACGCAGTTAGTATTTTCTCTCATTACCGTCACGTAGTTTTGTAGCCAACGAGTAATTGCTTGGGCTGTTTCTCAAAATGGGTACACGTAAAGGGTACAGTGCCTACGGTGGAAAGTCTATTATCCAAACTTAATTGGGGACATGGGTGTGCGGAAGATTGATCTGTTTGAATTAACGGGTTCAAAATGGTCGACTTCACGCACGATGATACCGTAGTAATCTACGTGAAGTGCGTGCTAAAATTTCATCAACAAATTACATCAAAAGTATCCATTCCAAATTAGGGATTTCATTGACATTATGAACAATCACTTCACATGTCGGTAGTTTATTATGGTTTAGCTGGTTAGTAGCCCAGTTCAGTCATTTAGTCAGTTTAGTCACAATTACTAACTAAGTAATTAATTAACCATCACGTCGTTTCACTGCAGGGGTAGGCAGAGAGTACGGGCCGCACGACAACTTAGTCTTGGCACACACTCCTTGCCTCGTTCACATTCATACATCGTCTCATAATTTTATTTTATTTTTTTAAGATTTTACTCCAGCAGGGCTGGGAGGGGTGTGCAATCCCAGTCTGCCATATTTCATAAATAACTATAATACATATAATAATATAAGAGAGTAGTTAATTTATCGAAGAAAGCAAACACTTTGTGGCTTGACATTTTACAGAATGAAACAAGTTCTTTGTTTAAAACCACTTTATTTAAATTTATATTAAGTGTTCGGCAAGTGTTTGCCGAACACTTAATTGATACTGACCATACCTTTAATAAAAATACGGGAGTCCAAATAGTCCATATAAATAAAATAGGAATACGCCTTAATAACCTAGAAGCTTTAGAAATATTAAAATCAAAGAAAAATAATTGCCAAATTTTAAACAAACAATTAGAATTAACCACCAGTCCCATTTTAAAGTTATTCCCTTTCTCCCTCTCTAACCCCCACCCTCCCTTGACCCCTCCTCCTACCCCGCCCCCAACCATTATCTGATGCTCTCTCTCTCTCTCTCTTATATGCTCTCTCTTTCTTTTGTGTTTACCTCATTATCTTAACTCTGTACTTTAATTTAGTTTATATGTTTATTGTCCTGAAGAAGGTCGAGTTCGACCGAAACCGGTCGACGAATATAAATTTAAATAAAGTGGTTTTAAACAAAGAACTTGTTTCATTCTGTAGAGAGTAGTTACATTAAAAGATCTGAAAGAAGAAAAAAGAAATAAAATATTAGGTATCTACCTAATTAAAACATAAAATGAAGACAAGATTCATCACATATATAACAAAATTACAAAACAAAAAATAAATTAAAAAAAAATAAATTAAAGCAATAAAAACTTGGCAGAAAATTAAAATTAAATTAAACAGAATAAAAAATTAATACATTTTAAAAATATTTTGGGATCGTCCATCAGGGAGGTCGCCTCATCGTCTGCATTCATCGCTCATAATGCTCTTCTATTATTCTGACTCTTGACATGGCCCGACTCAAATATCTGATTCACTTTATCGATACGCCATATCTTCCTCAGGCATCCCTGATTTCTTCTATTTGCGTCATATATTTTCCTTACACTCCTTCCCTCATTCATTCGCTCTACATGCCCAAATCTTCCAAGCGTACCTTTCTTAATCTTAGTCATTACGCTTACATCAGACTAACTAACTAACTAACTAACCATCACGCCGTTTCCCCGCAGGGGTAGGCAGACAGGACGCACCGCCAAACAACTCGATCTTGGCACATACTCCTTGCCTCGTTCGCATTCATACATCGCCTCATACATGCTCTTCTATTATTCTGACTCTTGACATCGCCCGACTCAAGTATCTGATTCACTTGGTCGTGCCATGTCTTCCTCGGGCGTCCCCGACTTCGTCTACCATTCACATTTGTGTCATATATTCTCCTTACACTCCTTTCCTCATTCATTCGCTCTTAATGCCCAAACCTTCCGAGCGTTCCTTTCTTAATCTTAGTCATTACGCTTACATCAGCCTTGCATTATTTGTAGATCTCCTCGTTTCTCACACGATCGTACAAGGGTTTATCAAACATACGCCTCAGGGATCTCATTTCTACACCATTCAGTCTACTTTCATCCTTCCTCTGCCAGTTCCATGCCTTACTGCCGTACATTTATTACTAGGTAAGGAAAATTATAAACTGTAACAAGTGTCGCCTAATACAGTGTTCCGCAAACTTTTTGTGATCAAGGTATCAGGTACCAAAACAAAATTTTTTAGAGGTACACCAAAGAAAAAACAATGTGTATTTAATATTTATTATGAAAATCAATATTATATGACAATATACTTAATGAGAAATGTGAGCCTTTTTAACTGAGGACAGGCAATCAAAATTTGGAGCAATCATTGATAATTTTTTTTTTTTTTAATCATTTATTCCAGATCTCGGGGAGGGTGGTGCAGTCCCACGAGTTCCATATTATACATATATAATAATCAAGTAATGATAACAAGATATAAAAAGAATACATAAAAAAAATATTTACATGGTAAAAGAAATTTAAAAGAAAATAATAATAATAGTTCAATAGTTCAGAAATGCACAAAATCATTTGCAAGGCAGATAGAAACATTACACCTTTAAATTTATACGACGATAATGCCAACATTCTTTTAAATACCAACCAGTAATTATTAGATTCCTGGTCAAATAAAATTATTCACGCCAAACACTTCAATTATCTCAACCAAACGTATGTTGACAAACTTTCGTCAAACAAATGGTTGAGTATTGGAGAATTGAGCGCAGAAATAGAAGGATTTATGCTTGCCATTCAGGATAGAGTCATTAATACTAAAAATTATAGGAAATATATAATCAAAGATAGAAATCAAATTGATGATTTATGTAGAAAATGTTTGGCTTTTCCGGAAACTATAGAACATATTATATCGGGATGTTCTATATTAGCGCCTTCTGAATATACTTTTAGACACCATCAGGTTTTAAAAATAATTCATCAAAGTTTGGTAACTAAACATAAATTGATTGACTGCCGTAATGTAGTACCATATTATGAATACGAACCAAATTCGTTTTTAGAAAATGAATTTTATAAAATATATTATGATAAAACTATACTAACAGACAGAACGATTCGTCATAATAGACCCGATATAGTTTTACATGACAAAATAACTTATATCATTGATGTCGCTATTCCAAATTCCTGTAATATTCAAAAATCTGTTTCTGAAAAAATTAGAAAATATACAGATTTAGGAAATGAGATTAAAAGAATTTGGCATTCTCGGACTATAAAAATATTACCATTTGTTATTTCGGCTACTGGCATTATACCTAGCTCTCTAATTAAAAATTTAGGCTTATTAGATTTGTCAAAGAATCTTTATATAAAAATGCAAAAATCAGTCATATTAAATACATGTAGGATTACGAAAGATTTTTTAAATATTTATATTGAGGGATCGGTAGGATTTATCGGTTCAGTTAGGAGTTCTATCGAGCCGAACCCTCTGATATGAAAATATCTGGAGTCGGTGAAGTATTTTCCCATATGGTCTCTGGTAGGTTGACGTGTTGTTCTTGTATAGTTTTGTATTTAGTATACTTACACAATGCAATTACATCGCGTGAATTGACTAGATTAGCATTTATGGAAAAGTGTGTGGAAGGATTAAGTTTTTCCTGTGAGGAAGATTTAACCCGGACATAAAATCTAGAGAACAATTAAAAATAAAAAAAACTTTTTGTTTAATCTATGTCCTCAGGAAGTGGATCCATCGCTTGTAGATGGGACCCTGCAAGAAGTGGAATGCTGCCATCACAATACTATTTTTTTTATAATGCTTCTCTCATCTCTTCGTCGATCGTCCTCAGGCGTTCTCTTTTTTTATATCTTAGTGCAAGTTGAAAACCCCAATTCACATAAATAGGTCGTGGCAAATGGTAAGATAATTGCAATAGCACGCTTTGAAAGCAGTGGATACTCATTTTTTATGCATAGCCAAAAATGTGCTAGTAGAATGGATTTCGAACCCAGTCCGTAGGTTGCAGGTCACACTTAGGAAAATAAGAGTTCATTCTTTCTGCTGTTTCACTAGCCTGTGCTTCGAGTGTTTCGCTATCAAAGCCTGCACTTTTTTATTGAATCGGCAGCCATGATATTTGGGTACATTTTATTACCACATACCATTGGGCGTGGCTGATCCATAGCGACAACTTAGCGCGAAAGCTTTCAATCTTATCCGATGACGTTAAAGTATTAGAATTCTTGCCTTGCTTCATGGTTGAGCTCGTTTAGATGAGCGAGTGTGTCCGACTGGCCTATTTTATTACCGATCCGATAGTCGGATCGCCTAAGCTGGTGCAGCGTCACAATGTTACTTTGTTACAATGTAGCATTGCGGTGAGGCACACCAGGTAACTACTACGGCACACCACTGTGCCGCGGCACACACTATGCGGTACGCTGGCCTAATAGATACCCGACTAGGACACCAAACCCAACTCAAAGTAAATACAATGTGAAAAGCTACGAAATTTTCTTCCTGCAGCGCTAACTCTTTTACCCCCCCTAAGGTGGGTGGGTGCATTCTGATATAATATTTACCAGGAAAATGAATTCCGCCTCGCTAATTGCCTTACTTTAAACTATGCTGGCTGCACTCTGATTAAATAGATATTTATCTTACTCTGCTCTTTACCTGATTGAATATTTTCCTAGGACTACTTATTTGACGTAAGCGGATTCACAATAATAACTTAAGTAAAATATATATTTTTTAAATATGTGAATACTGGTTGTTAGCTTGTGATCTACGTGAATATTTAAGCGTTTAAAAAATATTCTCCTAGTTCAATGTTTTTAATTAATATTTGCTTATTTTGTACAGGAGGTGGTATTTTATATAAAAATTGCACTTGATGAATAATTAGGTTTTTGGTCTTATAACAAACTCAATTTTTGCTAACGGGATAATGATTAGCATATTATACCAAAATATTATTCATGTTTAGGGTAGTTTTTCTGTGAGTATGAAAGTTTGCCGTCAAGGTAATGCGTAACACACGCCGCACACCTTGTTTTTCGAACGGAACGCCGTTTTCGTTAACAACTTCATTATATAAAGAGAAACTTCCTTTATTATTCCTGAAAGAGTATTTACCCGGAGTCCAACTACAACACAGTTTCCCGGAAGAAAACTTCCCGGGGTATAATGTTAAAGGCATGTTTTTCTGTCCAAAGTTTTGCGACGTAAAGATGGGATTTTTTCCTACCTAATTTTTAAGCAGTTTCGTTCCTGTTTGCTGACAAGTTATGCTGAATGTCTGTTAGCAATTTCTTCTCTATGTTTTCAACAACCCTGAGCAAAATACCTTTTTGTACCTCGTTTGGATGTTTTTATATCAGGCTGGTTCGTTATTTATCAGACGTCCTCGGGAGGTTTTTTTATTTGTCATTTTCCTTTGCAAGTTTAAAAAAGTTTTTTTAATCTTGTTCGTCATTATAGCAATCTTCCTCATAAAACGGCAGATTCTTCCAGTGCTATCAAAAGAGAAAAAAAACGTATTACCAGAATGGCCTTGGTGGAAATTACCCTTAAGGGATGTTAGTTTTCACCAAATATATTGAAATATAAAAGACGTGCTATACGCAGTTTTTGCTGGGTGGGACTGTGTTTCCTGGCATCGCCGATATTGTTAACTAATTCTACTGCACACTTTTAAAAAATCAACTAAATGAACGAATTCTTTCCGTATTAAAACTATATTGTTAATCAATACTACTGCTCAGAAAATCAACTAAATTAACGAATTATTTCCGTATTCAAACTGTGTCGATTAGGTAGTAGTTCGCCGACGGTCGGGTGGCCATCATAGCATATCTCAATATATTTCAATATCTTTGGTTTTCACCAATTAACACCAAGCGATATTTAAGCTATGGAAAAAATAGAGCTCGCACAATACCTACTAGCACCTACTAAAGTTTTTAGTATTTAGACGGCCGACGTGGTCTAGCGGTAAGTCTCTTGAATCCGAAGGTCGCAGGATCGAATCTCGGCGTGGCTAATAAATTCTATTTGATTGATTTGTGTTATTCCACAGTTAATTCATTAAAAATAGTATATAGTATATATGTGGCACGTTCCAGAGTCGAAGATACTCTCAGTATCGCCCTGGTATAAGACCACCATTCAGAATTGAAACGTTGCTTGAAATGGCTTTAGCCGTGTTTGGTGACCAGATCTGCCAGACCAGACAGGTACTTCCCCACCTTCCTCTTCCCCATTTCCTTCCCCTCCTTACTACCTTCAGCCTCACAACATACCCCAATTGGGGATGCCATAGTCTCACTGGCTCCAGACGGGAGCAGTAAGGACTCTTATGTGATTCATATAAAAAAGTATTTAAAAATAATAACATTTTTCTGTAATGCCTACTATGAATACACGTTTTATGTTACGTCATGAAAAGCATAAATTTACGTAATCTATAATGTGTTAACTTTTTGATGAGCATTTGTATAGAAAGCTATGATTTTTACACTCAATTATTTAAGACGGTATTTAAAATTATTGTTAATACACTTCAATTCGTTACCTACCTTAAATATCTCGTTACCTACCTGCGGTTTCACACGCCAAACATTTACTTACTTTTAATTGGAGAATGCGATAGTGTTGTAAAATTTCTTGTGACTTCTAGCGCCCTTGAGCGGTTATTTCACAAAAATGGCGCTGTGTAAATTCGATAATTATTTTCTTAACATTCACTTAAGTAGATCTCTATCAGCACCATGTTCCTTGCCTTGAAGCAGTCTGTACAATTAATTAAGATATCTATTAAACGCTAAACTAACTCTTCACTCAATCAAAATTTCGCCAAATAGAGTGTCGAGTGTCAGGCCTTTTGAAAGTAAGACGAACATTTAATTCTATTTTAATTTCAATTAGGACCTCGCTACTAAAACCGCGAAAAGCTCTGCTTTGGTGACAGAGAGGTTGTCTTACTTTGGGCCTAGAGGTCGCAAGGTCAAAACCCGTCTAAGTGCAAAACAAAAACATTGAATTGGTGAAGCTCGTAAAAAACTGAGTGTTCAGCGAACCTCATTCATTTTGTAAAATTTGCAAAATTTGTTAGATTTTTTATTTTTTTTACATGAGCTTCACACAGGAGGCCCTGAGGACAATAATTTTCCTCGGAGCCTATGTCATCTTTGGGAATGCTGTGTGGAGGTTTTTTTTTTTAGGAAAGGAAGGGGAGGAGAGTTCTGGAAAGGAAAAAGATTTAAGGGGTGGGTAGAAATCTGGGGTTCAGTGTGTCCTGGTCATCCGCCTCCAAGACCTAGACAAACCTCACACCATAAACCCGGACACCCCTGCTAAATCACCAAACGTAGAGAACCACTTGGGGTGATCTATGGCAGAGGTGTTGGTTATCCAATAAAGATTCCCGGGGCGGCGGTACTCATTCCCGCCTCCCAAATTGAAGGATGGCAGTTTTGACGAATCTCAATGGCAAGTAGGAATATTTTTAGCGCCCTTGAGGTGATTTTCTTCGAAAATGGCGCTATAAAAATCATCCAATAATAATAATTATTATTATTTCGTGGTTGGTAGGTATATTTCTGGTGTAAGTCAATCAGAATGCACATGTTGCTTTAAATAGATTACCTATGTTGTACTATATATATACACATAGTCTTTCATTTCAAAATATTCCGCAATTGTTAGTGATATAGTCCAACTAGATGCGGACAGCTCTTGTATGCCACATAAACAAAAACAAAAAAATGCAATGCCACTATCGATAGAATGGTCTGTGTTTCCCGTTCCGTGTTTATCTTTCGACCACTGGTAACCAAACATTCCCTTTGACGCGGCGGCCGTGTCGTGTAGTGATGTCTGAAATAGCGATACGTACCGTAATGTCGTCTGAATCGTGCTTTATTCGGACGGGATCGATAGTGCACGCTTATTAACAAACCCTACGGCATGCAGACCCATACATCACCATTCTCCTATGGGGTGAATTAAACCTATGCGCTATTGTCAAAGTGGTGGGTGGGAACTTGGCCGGGTCCATATTTTGAAAAGGGGTAGCAAGTAGTGATACCTTGAGTTATATAATCGTAGAAGATGCACAGCGGGTAAATCTACCAAGGTTGGCAATAGTAATCGACGTGAAGGAGGCAGTAAATTTGAAATATCGATTAAAGCTCGATCGGAGTTTTCAATATTTTTTTCTTTTATATTATTGACTCCTGAACTATAAACAATTTTCATGAATATCTTTATAAATAATATACGAAGAGCGAAATTTGTTTCAGTTTTACATGAAAAGATTTAGAAACAGGATAAACGTGTTCATGGGGTGAAGTTCATGGGGTGAAGTTCATGGGGTGAAGTTTGTCTAGGTCTTGGAGGCGGATGACCAGGACGCACTGAACCCCAGATTCCTACCCACCCCTTAAACCTTTTTCCTTCCCAGAACTCTCCTTTCCTTATTTTCCTTAAAAAACCCTCCACACAGCATCCCCAAAGATGACATAGGCTCTGAGGAAAATTATTTTTCTCAGGGCCTCCTGTGTGGAGCTCATGTAAAAAAAAAAAACGTACTGCCTAATTTTGATCGACGATTTTGGTTGACGCTTTTGTAGTTTTATTCGCTCCTTATATTTTGAATTTTATCTTTTAGTTACAAACATTATTCAGTTTACCCACCCGCTTAAATAAAAAAGTATATAGATTTTTAAATACACTTTTAAATAGATTTTTAAATACACTTTTAAATAGATTTTTAAATACACTTTTAAATAGATTTTTAAATACACTTTTAAATAGATTTTTAAATACACTTTTAAATAGATTTTTAAATACACTTTTAAATAGATTTTTAAATATACTTTTAAATAGATTTTTAAATACACTTTTAAATAGATTTTTAAATACACTTTTAAATAGATTTTTAAATACACTTAGATTTTTAAAAACACCTAGATTATACGTATTTTATTTCCAAATAAATGTATTTCTTGAATTATAAATACATAAAAATGCTGTTTCTTTTATTGATATTAATATTAACATTTTCTTAAATATTTTAAAACTTTATTGACATTTTCCTTTTTGAAATAAGTGTTTTTAAACTGGTTTCTGTCAAGGTAAATATCAACCTTTACGAGTACCTATACATTTTCCAAGTAGGTAGAGAAAAGTTCTCCTTAAAATTAGAACCACTTCGTTTTAAATAAATTTTTAATATCTATAAATATTTGGAAATTTTCCAATAAATCTGGTAACATAACAATATGTACTAATGGTTGAGAAAATACAAAAAAAAATTTTACGATACCTCTATATGAGAGAGTTCGGTTTTTACCCATGGCTGTTTCCAACAGCATTTATCTCGGGAATGCTGGTTATCTGCAGCCTTAGTTCCAGAAGAGATGTCGCATTACTGCTGATGGCATATAAGCTTCTAAATGGTTTTATATCGGTACCAGATATTCTGGCTGAAATAGGATTCTATGTCCCTGATAATTTCACGCGAGGTCGCCATCACAGGCTTTTGATTCTTCCCAGGTGCAGAACTAACTTACCAATGGTGATGCCCCTGGGAAGACTTACTAGGTTAATTAACTGCCTTGCAGGAAATGTGGATATTTTCCACATTTCCTGCAATGATTTTAAGCGTGAAATAGCACTTATTAAATAAATGTTTTAACTGTAAACGTAATGATTATGTATCTTGTACAACCGTTTTTGCAATATATTGGTGTAATGCTGTTTTTGCTAATAAATAAATAATAATAATAAATAATAATATGTGCAATCAATCAACTGTAATATTCTAAATCCATGGATATTAATTTGGATGAGAAAGGATTATGTACCAAATGCTCCGTACTTATTTCAAAATTGAGTTTCCGCTATATTACCTGCGTAGATATTAGCACGTACCTCACCTGTCAGTTTAACGAGCGTGGGAGTGGGAGGCTAATAAGAAGAGAAAGGGGAGGGGGCAGCAACCCCCGAAACCTGGCAACGGAATATACTAGATTGGCTCACAGCATTTTATTTCATCAAAATTTATCTTTTCGGGGTTATTAAACAACCCTTGAGCAAAGAGAGAGACACACCGGCCAATAATAAAACTTGTAATAGCAGGGCGCGATTACTGAGAGCTTTTTACAACTTAATTACATTGTTGATATTCCATCGTTAAATTCTTACGTATTTTTACGGTTAGTATTATCTTCTCTATTTATCTGCCTCTTTTCTCTTTCTTTATTCTGAACCAGTGGCACTTTGGTATCCACAATTTGGACGCTGTTTTAATGCTGATTAAAATGCGGGAAGGAAGCTGAACAGAAAGGTTTTTCAAATAAATGTTTGTGAATTTTAGTGGTCTCGCAACATGGCGATACTGAGAGTATCTTCCACTCTGTTTTAATCCGCAGCTACCCGAATTTCTACCGATTTCTTGCATATCGCTTGAACATTTGAAGTTTTTAAGCTCTTAAAAAATATGTTATTTTTGAAGATAATATTCATTCATTCCCCACGCAGAAACGCAAATTATATAAAATTCCCTCGATAGAAAAAAATCGCAAAGTATGCTCCGAAATTTTTTATTTTAACGTCTGTCTCTATTATTTAACAAGTTATATGTATGAAAAAAATCACAGTGTTTTTTTGGATGTTGTTTTAGACCACCCCCACGAGATGTTTGCTCTATTCTAAACGAGTCGTGTTTTATTAAACATTTTCACAATTTTCGTTTCAATTTCATCATTTAAATATTAGCGCGCTCTCTCCAATATTCGTAATTACATATCTCTTCATCTTCTTCTTTTCGAGCGAGGATACGGCGCCTTAAGCTCTACCTCTGAACACACAGAGCAAAGAGCTTATCGGACAGTCATTTCTTCCATATCCTTATTTTTTTTTTTTTACTTATAAGTTTCGCACTTTTATTCCTGACTATTTTAAATTAAGTTTGTATTGTTTTAAAATGGCCTACGAAAAATGTTTGGAAAATTTTGGATTCATAATTATTTTATCTACGAACTTTGCTGTTAAAAGGGGTCCTAATCAATAATGTTTAGAGTTCCTAATCTTTTAATAGATACTACACTAACATTATACTTTATGAGCCTTTGGGCATCCTGTTATTTACATAAGACTCCATCAATATTGTTGGATTGGCCGATCCCTGGCGACTGGCTTTAAATCGCCAGCTATCTCATCTGTAGGCGTCCTCTGCTTCCCCCAACCAAGAACGCTATACGATTATTCTGTGATTCCAATCTGTAGAGTTCTATTTGAGTTTGGAGATTCTGACGATAATGTACTATAACTCTGGGACTACGAGTAATATATTATTGTTGATTGATTTTTAATATATTTTATTTATACATAATTTTTATGATCTCTTATTGCTATTTAAATGAAACAGTAGTTGAAACTAAAGATTTATTTACCGCTAGTGATTATTTCATAAATAAATGCCACGTTAAAATTGTTAGCTAATGCCATAAATCCCCCGTGAGTGTCAAGTAGGTACGACCCAAATTAGTTTATCGTATTTTGTACTTAATGTTAACACTATTATTCTATGCACACAATATAATGTACAAGATAATGATTAAGTTGATTATTTTAAATATGTATGTTTTAACCACCCTCCAGTGTTATATTCAAATGGGTTAAAACATGTACAATTTACTACATTCAAATTTCGTTTTGTGGTGTTTCTTTGTTGAAAATATTAATTTGTTAATGAATTTATAACTGGTACTGTGAACAGTAGACCTCGCGTCCAAAAATGTGTGTTTCTAATTTTGACTTATTTAATAAATTAAAACTAATTTTTTTCTGAAATCATAAGATTTGTCAAGTAGGTACTTGAGGTCTGTTCACGCGGGCTAAGATTGACTACCCAAAAAAGCGTACTGATAGGAATATTGTCGTGTGTCCTGCTCTAGTAAAGTACAGGAGAGGGACGTACGAGAGGCGGTAGTGAAGGGGGAAATCGTAATACGTATTGTTGCACATCGCGAGCGAACACAAAAATTAAATAACTATGTAGTGAACAAAATAGAAAATATATGTAGTATTACGCTTGAATATTTGCAGGAAGCCGGTGAACGGTCCCTTTCGTTTAGTACCTTAGCATTAGCGGATGAGGGACACATCATGCGGAGGTCTCTGGACATATTCTGTAGTAGTGTTAGTTTGTTTATAGTACAAACGCTGGGTGTCAACAAAATTTACAATTTTACAATAATTCTTCGGTTAGGTTTGATTGTTTCACAATATACTCAAATTTATATTCAACGATGTTGTGATATTTTTATCTTGATTGAATCATTGAAAACAGTTATGATTATAACAAAAGAAAACAATATAGAATTTTACCCCGATTTGATGTTAACATGTGAGAACAGAGTTCGAAATGTGAAGTTTTGTCAAATATTAATTTGGAGTTATGATTAAACAACCTGGCCTAACATTCGCGTACAAAATAAAATCGGTGACCGAACAACTCGGAATGAAGCCAACTCGGAACCATCTCAGATAAGTCATTTAGAATGATAAAATATATAAATATAAAATTGGTTAAATAGGTTACATTAGGTTAGGCTTATCGGTTAATTGAAAATTATTTTTTTCATAGCTTTTAATGACTTTTCAAGGAGGTGTTGAGTTGACTTTATTCTCAGTTGGCATGGAACCATATAATCGACATATTTAGGCACTTTCATTAAAAACAAAAAAAATTAATGATGACTTCCGTGGTCGAGGGGTAAGAGTCTCGACTAGCGATAAGGAGGTGACGGGTACAAATCCCGGAGTGCGCAAGTAAATTATATTTGTTTGATTTGTTTTTTTTTTCCACAATTCAATCATTTAAAAATAATAAATGGTATATTTGCGGCACTTTCCAGAATGTAAGTTACTCTCAGTAGGACTCTGGTGTAAGACCACCATCAAGAATTGAAACGTTGCTCGAAATGGCTTTAACTGTGCTTAGTGACTAGTGACTAGATAGTAGATAGAATGTCCAGGTGCTTCCCCACCTTCCTTTTCCCATCTCCTTCCCCTCCTCACGTTCTGGGAAAGAGAAGGGTGTTAGGGGTGGGAAGGAATATGGGGGTCAGTGTGTCCAGGAGTGTCCCGGACGTGTGAATCAATCCCTCCCGCTGCGGTGAAAGACGTTGTTTCGAGAGAGTACCTACGGCTGAAGTCGATCCGGTCTGTCATGCAGCTGGTGGGCAGACGCATCTACCGTTAAGACCCGGACAAACCTCACCCCATGAACCCAGGCACCCGGGCACCCCTGCTAAGTCACCAAACGTAGTGAACCACTTGGGGTGACCTATGGTAGAGGTGTTTGTTATCCAATAAATGGTTCCCGGGGCGGCGGTACCCATACCCGCCTCGCATTCAGTCTACTTCATCCTTCCTCTGCCAGTTTCCATGCCTTACTGCCTTACTACCTTACATATACCGAACAGGCCTTCCATTGATATGCTTGATGTAACTCTAAGTGACCAGCTCAGGTATGGGGGCTCCATCGAGGCCAGAGTTAAGTTAGCCTCTCAGAAACTGGGCGTAACGTGCAGGGCCCGCAGATACTTTAATAGTACACAACTGCTAACCCTGTACAAATCGCAAGTGCGCCCCACGGTTGAATTTGGCAGCCACCTCTGGTCTGGAGCCCCAAAATACCTAAAAAAAACCCTCGACTCTGTGCAGAAACGGGCGGTCCGCTTTATAGAATCTCCTAACTTAACAAACGGACTGCAATCTTTAGAGCACAGTCGTCAGGTGGGAATGCTGTCCTTGTTCTACCGGTATTACAATGGAAGATGCTCCGAGGAACTAGCGTCACTGATCCCCTCGGCACCGGTGCATAGTCGGGAAACACGCCAAACACGCGGTCAACATTTGTACACGGTTGACATTAGTCATATGAGAACGGGTCGTTTCTACGACTCGTTCTTGAGTTTGAATCTACTATCTAGTCACTAGTCACTAAGCACAGTTAAAGCCATTTCGAGCAACGTTTCAATTCTTGATGGTGGTCTTACACCAGAGTCCTACTGAGAGTAACTTACATTCTGGAAAGTGCCGCAAATATACCATTTATTATTTTTAAATGATTGAATTGTGAAAAAAAAAACAAATCAAACAAATATAATTTACTTGCGCACTCCGGGATTTGTACCCGTCACCTCCTTATCGCTAGTCGAGACTCTTACCCCTCGACCACGGAAGTCATCATTAATTTTTTTTGTTTTTAATGAAAGTGCCTAAATATGTCGATTATATGGTTCCATGCCAACTGAGAATAAAGTCAACTCAACACCTCCTTGAAAAGTCATTAAAAGCTATGAAAAAAATAATTTTCAATTAACCGATAAGCCTAACCTAATGTAACCTATTTAACCAATTTTATATTTATATATTTTATCATTCTAAATGACTTATCTGAGATGGTTCCGAGTTGGCTTCATTCCGAGTTGTTCGGTCACCGATTTTATTTTGTACGCGAATGTTAGGCCAGGTTGTTTAATCATAACTCCAAATTAATATTTGACAAAACTTCACATTTCGAACTCTGTTCTCACATGTTAACATGTGAGAACAGAGTTCGAAATGTTCAATTCAATCATTTAAAAATAATAAATGGTATATTTGCGGCACTTTCCAGAATGTAAGTTACTCTCAGTAGGACTCTGGTGTAAGACCACCATCAAGAATTGAAACGTTGCTCGAAATGGCTTTAACTGTGCTTAGTGACTAGTGACTAGATAGTAGATAGAATGTCCAGGTGCTTCCCCACCTTCCTTTTCCCATCTCCTTCCCCTCCTCACGTTCTGGGAAAGAGAAGGGTGTTAGGGGTGGGAAGGAATATGGGGGTCAGTGTGTCCAGGAGTGTCCCGGACGTGTGAATCAATCCCTCCCGCTGCGGTGAAAGACGTTGTTTCGAGAGAGTACCTACGGCTGAAGTCGATCCGGTCTGTCATGCAGCTGGTGGGCAGACGCATCTACCGTTAAGACCCGGACAAACCTCACCCCATGAACCCAGGCACCCGGGCACCCCTGCTAAGTCACCAAACGTAGTGAACCACTTGGGGTGACCTATGGTAGAGGTGTTTGTTATCCAATAAATGGTTCCCGGGGCGGCGGTACCCATACCCGCCTCGCATTCAGTCTACTTCATCCTTCCTCTGCCAGTTTCCATGCCTTACTGCCTTACTACCTTACATATACCGAACAGGCCTTCCATTGATATGCTTGATGTAACTCTAAGTGACCAGCTCAGGTATGGGGGCTCCATCGAGGCCAGAGTTAAGTTAGCCTCTCAGAAACTGGGCGTAACGTGCAGGGCCCGCAGATACTTTAATAGTACACAACTGCTAACCCTGTACAAATCGCAAGTGCGCCCCACGGTTGAATTTGGCAGCCACCTCTGGTCTGGAGCCCCAAAATACCTAAAAAAAACCCTCGACTCTGTGCAGAAACGGGCGGTCCGCTTTATAGAATCTCCTAACTTAACAAACGGACTGCAATCTTTAGAGCACAGTCGTCAGGTGGGAATGCTGTCCTTGTTCTACCGGTATTACAATGGAAGATGCTCCGAGGAACTAGCGTCACTGATCCCCTCGGCACCGGTGCATAGTCGGGAAACACGCCAAACACGCGGTCAACATTTGTACACGGTTGACATTAGTCATATGAGAACGGGTCGTTTCTACGACTCGTTCTTGAGTTCAACAGCCCGGCTGTGAAACGATTTGCCCGGCTTCTGTGTTTCCTCCCTCCTACAACGTGGATCTCTTCAAGACCCATGTTCACTCCTTCCTCTCCTCAACAGCACCCTCCACACAGCATCTTCAAAGATGACATAGGCCCTGAGGGAAATAATTTCCCTCAGGGAAATAATTTCTTTCAGGGCCTCCTGTTTGGAGTTAATATAAAAAAAAAAAAGTTAGGTACCCTGGTATCGTAGAAAATATTTTTAAAATAAAAGCTGAACTGCCGAAATTGTATTTCTTACTACCTACTACCTAGTGAACACAAGTATATTAGCGTTATTGAATACCATCTCCAGTTTTCGGTAAACAGATCTAAAATGATAAAAACAACGAACATGCACCTGCGCTTGTCTGACAACACACACACAGATACACGATTCCATTACCTCTCCCCCCGGCCCGCGAACGTTTCGCTCCCCCGACACTGGCAAAAGAGTGGATGAGATGACAACAAAAAACCTAGGTAATTTTACGATAAATTTGCGCGTAACTAGATCCGGTTTTTGACGCGAATATAACTGTTTTCAGTGCAAACTGGAAAATCCTGGCTTGAAACTTTTTTGAATGCAACAAAATGTATTGCATATGTCTCATCAAGGCTAAAAAGTAATTGACTCTTCTTAAACTACAATAAAACTTTTTATAAAAACAGTAAAAACAAACCCCCCAATAACCTTAAAATTAGAATACATAATGCTAATTGTAATCAAGTAACATGTTCTTCTTGCTTTGAACTTGGAAAAGTTGAAAAAATCAAATATTTGGGTATTTATATTGATACAAATTTAAATTGGCAATCACAAATTAATAATACCGTTACTAAATTAAGATACCTTACGTACATTTTTTACAGACTTAAAGAAGTATTTAATATTGACAAACTAAAAATGATTTATTTTTCTCTGGTGCAATCTTCACTCATGTACGGAATAATAGGATGGGGTGGTGCGCTTGATGTATTTATAAAACCTTTACAAATAACTCAAAATTATATTATTAAAGTTATGTTTAATAGAAACAGAACATTTTCGACATATGCATTATACAAAGAAGCTAAACTATTCAATCTCCGTAAACTATTTATTATGCAAACTATGAAATATATCTTTAAAAACAAAAACAAATTCGAAAAAAATGAAAATAGAATCAACATTAGAAATAATAATGTTTTTTATACCCCCCAAACGAATACCAAACAAATGCAAACTCACAGCAGTTTCATTGGACCTCGTACATTCAATCTTCTACCGAAAAATATTCAAATGATAACTAAACTTCCTCAATACACAAAGGAATTGAAGTCATGGCTTGACAATGTAGATATTGAAACGTTGTTTGTTTAACTTGTATGACTTTATGTTTTTTTCACACTTATTCACACTTATTATTACACTATGCACTTATTGTTCCACTATTCCACTATTATTACACTACTTCACTTAATATGCAATTACTATTATACTCAATATTATACTATACACTTACTGTTGCACTGTTTGTATGCTCATTTTGTGCATAGCTATTTAAACAAATTCTAATCATGTTTTTGCTTAATATGCCCATTGTTTGTTCCTTCAAGGTACAATAATAAATTATATTGAACTATATTACCCACGCACAGGCTGCGCCTTAGTGGGTTCCCATTGTTCTTATTATGTCATAATATTGTATACATCAATTGTAAAATTTGGGAAAATAAAGGAAAAAAAATATATTTCGCTAACTACCTACTCATCTCTTTGTTGAAGGATGTTAATTTAAACACGTAATTCGGAATTACCGCACGAAAACACAACAAATTAAAATAAAAAAAATCTTCTCCGCCGACCATAGTCTGGTGTGGAACTCGTATGAACAATTTATTAATGAAACTATGAGCTTTTTAACTATTTCGCGACGACCCTGTACGCTGTGGAAGCTCCGTTACTAGTCAAATTGTTCCGAATTTATTCAGTGAATTGCACGTAAATTTGCTGCAAACTGGGTACACTAAAATATGCATGGAGCGTAGTGTGGTATTTTCGCAAATCAGGTCTGTGATTTATTGATGCTTTTCGTATCTGCGTTTGGAATTATTTATCGAGCGTCATATGTGTTTGTTGTTGGGTCCTATCAATTAACTAACGTGTAATTTTATCAGGGCTTGTAAATTAAATCCCCATCAATTAGTACTTCCGTAAAAAAGATTATTTTATGATCGTTTGAACTCATATTTCTAATTATTACAAGTTTTTTTAACCACAGGGGTATAATGAGATTTTGCCGTCAGGGTAATTTAAATGATCTGTTAGATTCATGATTTATTTAGATATGCCCCCGGTTGACATTAATTTTCTAACAGATTCGTATGTTTTGAACGTATCCCAAAATTTAATCAGTTTTTGAAAGCAAATGAAAGATTCTTTCATGTTTTTAATAATACCAACTGGCGTTTGCAATAAAAATATATTAAAAAATTATTTCGGACAAAGAGGATATTTTTTACTATTATTTTGTCGCCCACAGACTGTATTTAATTACACAAACGTGTTATAAAGGTTATTGTCACTTAATTTTTTGCTTCATTTAAAAAAAAATCACAAACTTTGACAAATCTTTCGCAAACCTGCAACCGATGGCCTTCGACGACTTTCTGGAATATTTTACATTTATTTGGATGTGTAAACTTTTATACTCAAATACGATGCGTGATGTTGCATATTTCTAACGCTGTAATACAAACAGAGATTTTATGAGTCCGTCCGTCCCGGTTTGCGCCGTTAAGTACAAAAATATAGTCTGCTAATATCGATGTGCTAAAAGGATCAAAAGTACCCAAGATTAAAATGATAAGGTAACGACTTCAAGTAGCGCCTTACTGATTGTGTGATTTTTTCATTTGGCCTTGATTTCATTTTTTTTTTAAATTGATATCTTATTACTACCTGGCTCATTCAAGCTTCAACACCCTTTTTCATATATATCATTTATACGGTTTGGCGTATTGCCTTATTTGATGATAAAATAATATAAATGTGAATGATATATCAAGGCTCCATACCTCATGGCGGCATTGACATTGCAAGCTAGATGCGTTGTTCACGCAACTATATGGACGTCCTTCCAACCAACCTATTATCTAAGCACCTGTCCCTATCTGACAATGTGTGGCCAATATATTTACGGGTGTGACATTTACAACAATACCTAAGTCTTTTAATGAAGCCCGTGCAATCAACAATATGTTGATCATTCAGTGCAATTTAATATTGACTATTAAGAAATCTGGGGAGCGATCACCTGGTACTCTCTGGTGTATAATTTCGAATCTTTATTGTGCCGTGAATACCATCAGTATCCCTCAAGGCCTTAAGAGGTTATACGCAGTTAGAAGGCCGAAAAAAATGTTTTTTATAAATTTTTTGTGAAAAAGTATTTTATTTTACAAAAACCAAAAGTATCGATACATTTCGTGGCTACATATAAGTTTATAATGGCACTAATGATTTGTAAAAAATATTGATCTGGTGTGGTCCTGCAGACGATCTCCTGAAGGTCTTCCAAAAAAGGTGTTCGGCGGTGACCACGATTTCTCCGGTATAGTTCATTTGAAATATAAAAACCCTAAAAGATTCTTTTAGGGGATAGATAAAACGAGGCATTGACATAAAGAATAATCGAAATTTCGATTTTTGACAAAATGGCGGCTTCGTAAAAAAAAATCGAATTTTCGGTCAGCATTGCCACGTATAATTAAAAAAAAAATAGAAATAATCATTCGAAATTATCCTTCGGTTAATACCTGAGGAATATATCTGAGAAGGTTGTGTTAAAATTTCAAACCGATCGGTTTAGCCGATTTTTAGAAATCTTGGTCACCGACTTTGAAAATATAGTTTTCAGAAAAACGCGTTTAAAGTTTCGGAAGAAGTTTACACATTACTATTTGAAATGATGTTCACTTATTTTGTACAAGAAATAACTCGATTTAGTCTTCAGGTATAAAATTAACCCTTCATAAGGTCATTTATACCTAGGAATACAAAGAAAGAAATGAGCAGCTGCTGTTACTACGGGCTGTACTCCGCCTACTTTTTAACAGTCCGAGACGTCTTTACAAATATGCTTATATCTCGGAAAATACTTATCGGATCGATTTGAAATTTTCAGGGAATATTATCAGTTAAATATGCATTCCGGAAATACAAAAAAGAAAAAAAAACGATTTTTTGAAAATTCTAACTGCGTATAACACCTTAAGAACGATTCTTATCAACAAGAATATCAGAATTCAAGGGACTAAGTCAGTCCATTGCAATATTCCAATCTTT
Organism: Glyphotaelius pellucidus; assembly: GCA_936435175.1. Classification (NCBI taxonomy): domain Eukaryota; kingdom Metazoa; phylum Arthropoda; class Insecta; order Trichoptera; family Limnephilidae; genus Glyphotaelius; species Glyphotaelius pellucidus. The sequence goes on along the minus strand of OW386545.1, from coordinate 9,429,050 downwards.
AGCAACTCCCACAAAGGTGTGTCTATTTGAAACTTATTTAAAATTATTGATTACAGCTAACAAATTGATTTGCAGAATTGTGAATTTGCGAATACAACGCCACAACTCACTAGGTTTAGGTAAGACATTCAAACAGTTGAACGGATTTTCGGCTTCATGTTACGAATATTTGGTTCTAACTTTTTTAGATTTTTCGTTTAGATTTTCACGTGGCTTAGAAAATTCAAGCCTGCGAAATTTATCGATTAAGTAATGAATTTTTTTAATGGATTACGTAATTTGACGAAGTGGATATTTTTTTGTGAAAGCAAACCGAAAATACACCGTAATTTTATTCAAATAAACCTCAACATTTTATCAGCTCTTCTTTCGTTATGTTCCCTTTGAATCGGCAAAGGCTGAATTTGATTAAAAACTCTTTCAATATCGTAATCCATTTTAAGGTGAAGGTATAAATAAACTAAAGCATATTCAGTTAACGAATTCCAATTTCTGTAACAAGCAACGAATACAGATCCTTTAAAATGCCAGACTCGTATTCTCAGAGATAAACCGGATTAAAACAATTTGTTTTTGTTATTTCATTAAAATAATTGAATCCAACTTTTGGCTTATTTTCCAAATTCCAAACTGATAAGGGTTTCCTGCCTTGATATATTAGGCAGGCTACATTGAGCTATAATTTTGACATAAATATTTTATAGCCTGAAGTATATTGCTACCTTAACATATACCTGTTAAAACTAGTAGATGCTCTTTGTATCACCCTGTTGAAAGGTTGACAGTCGAAAAATTGCTTGAAATGGCTTTGGCCGTGTTTACTTATCAGAACAATCAATTACGTTTTGAAGGCGGGTATCACTACTCAACCATTTATTAGATAACCAACACCTCTGCTGTAGGTCACCTCATGTGATTTGCTACGTAAATTTGACTTTCATTTACTTTTTTTACTCCAAATAATGTCAGGAATGGGTGGTTAAATAAGTCAAGTACGTTAAGTCAGGTTAGGTTATAATATTACCTGTACGAACGTCCCCCCCTGTATACATAAAAAAACGTATTTTTTTCAATTTTCTATATATTTTTTTACATTAACTCCACACAGGAGGCCCTGAGGAAAATAATTTCCCTCAGGGCCTGTGTCATCGGAGATGCTGTGTGGAGGGTCTTTTGAGGAGAGGAAAGAATGAACATTAGTCTTGAAGAGACCCATGTTGTAGGAGGGAGGAAACACAGAGCCCGGCAAATCGTTCCATAGCCGAGCTGTTGATCTCAAAAACGAGTCGAAAAAACGACCCGTTCTCATGTGACAAATGTCAACTATGTACATATGTTGGGCGCGCATTTGGCGTGTCTCCCGACTATGCACCGATGCCGAAGGGATCAATGTATGTCACCGAACTCCTCCTAAACGGCTGGACCGATTTTGATGAAATTTTTTGTGTGGGTTCAAGGGGATTCGAGAATGGTTTAGATTCTCAATTTGGTCCACTGGAAAATGTTCTTTTAATTATTTTTTTATTTCTAAGGAGTTGTTGATTTTGGAATGTTTTACATTGGATCCGGCAGACTGCGCTACCGTCGCAGTATCGAATATTCATTATTATTCTATTTTAATTTTAGTTTGTCCCAACAGTTGTGTACAGGACAACGTCTGTCGGGTCCGCTATAAATAAATAAAATAAATTGTGGAACATTCCAGAACACCCTCGAATGTTGTCCTGAGCGAAGCCGGGTAATCCAGCTAGTATGTATGTATATTGTGTAGAGAGAACAAACGTTCCTCAGATTACAATAAGTAGCTATCCTGGAAAAAGTATATAGAATGGACATGTACAGTTTTTTTTTATAAATATGTAAATTACAAATTAACTGTTTAAACGGTAAAATTTATAAAAAACATCGTTTTTCAAAAAAGTAACGTATTACGAAAATGTACCCGGCCCACTGCGGACTGACTGCTCGGCGTTTTACCGTGGCGGTACTAATAACTCGCGTGAGCTTGGCATTTAAACGGTTAATATAATTTTTTTTTCAAACATTTTAAAAACTTATTTTATGTATGTTCGTGTTTTGCTTTATGGGATTGCATTAGCCTCATTCTGAAATAAATTATTTATTATTATTGTCATCGTATTGATAACCCCAATCAAAAAATATTCAATAGTTTAATAATACTGTGTGTTTGTTCTTTCATCGCGTCTCTTCAACGTTTCCTGGAATAACAACAAAGCCCCCCGTTTCAATGTTATATTTATGTGGTTTCATTTAAGGATGGGAAGCTGATGTAGATTATTTATAACTTATTGATATAAACATCAAACACATTTTAAGCTCATTGTTATAATGTAAATATCGCCATACTCAAACTTTTGGAGTCGTTATTTTCTACTTGTTTAAAAAAAGCTAAGGGAACAATTTATTCTAAATATCCGTTTGTTAATAAGGATCATTCCTCTTGTCAAGCCATGCTGTGTCGGAACATTTGTTCTACTCTGTGGTTTCCTGAACAGGTCATGGCGACTATGACCTATGTCTATGGTTTTTGGTCACGAATAAGATGGAGCATTCCAAGAGAAATGGGCTATAAATTAGATGATTTTGATTGGTGGGATTACTAGGGTAACGTGCGCACAGTTTCTAGACTCTATTTCATTTCATCAACTTAAGTGAGTGAGTAAGTTTCACGAAACCGCAGTACATTGTAGACTTACTTACTAGATGATTTTTTATATTGATATACCTATTTTTTTATTAGGAATATATATATATATATATAGGGTGTTAAGGGACGTACTTGACTTACTTTAACCGGTGATTCCTGACATTATTTGGAGTAAAAATGTACATAAAATTTTGGTCTCCGGTGACACTTTTGACGTTTTTTTTTCTACAAAAACATACAAAAAATGGTAGGTGTTGGACAGTTGGGGCGGGGTTAGGGGTTGGTCAATTACTCGGCTGAGTGACCAGTGACGGCATGCGGAAGACATTTTTTTGTTTGATTTTGAAGAAAAAAAAAATTGTCATCAAAAAAGTCACCGGAGACCAAAATTTCGTTTACTTTTTTTACTCCAAATAATGTCAGGAATCACTGGTTAAAGTAAGTCAAGTACGTCCCTTAACACCCTGTATACAAATGATAATCGCATTTTAAAGATATTGCCGGAGATTCGTGAAATGACCTGCTTTTCACTTTTCGAGTTCAAAGTTCGAATCCCATCCCAGTCAAAAAGTAATTACTATATTTTGTTCTTTCTTTATTTCTTGTTAGTTGAACTTTGGAGGAAGGGTGATTTCGAAACCGGCAATCAGTTTAAACGAAATGTAGCGTTTACAACATGAAATCATTTAAATTAATTTGACTAATGGCTTGGCAATGTATTACCACATCGGCTCCGTTTGTGTGTCAGGAATTAAAGTCGAATGTCAGTGTTCGATAAAATAATTACTACGCCCTAGATATTTGGTTGAGGCTTTTTTAAAATTTGTTTTATTTAATTTAGATATAAGTGGGTACAGTGGTGTTATATAAATTACATATCGTTACAAAATATATTTATAATCGCAATCTCACCAAAGAAGAAACTAGTTCTTGTGTTTGGTGAGCGAGTTACACAAATTATAAGGAAAATAGAATAACATTATGCAATAGGTAGGTATGTATAATATAATAGGAACAATTAAAACTTCTTGTTCATTTATATGTGTAGGCGTACATATGTAGGATTCGGTTACATACTAAAATATTGAGCAAAAAAGAGAGTAATTAATTAGAAACACATAAATAAAATAGAGATGGATATACCTAGACTGATAATAAATATAAAGAAACAGGCAATTATTTAGCTAATTATTCCTAACTAGTATAACTTTAGTTTGAGTTTTAGTTTGTTGATATCTATTAATTATTTTATTTCAATCGGAAGGTTGTTGATTTTATTCCTAAATAGATATAATTGTTTTGCATTAGTTTGGTATTTTGATGTAGAATTGATATCTTTTTGATAGGTGAGTTTCAAATTTTTTTGATGATATTATCATTGTAAATTTGAATAATTGATTTTTTCTTGAAGATATAGCCCCTACTCGAGGCACCCCGAAAGCTGCGAAAAGCGTTTCTGTTGAATATGTTGGGTTTATTCTGTTGGATAATTTCCTTTATTCTAAAATTTTACCAAACATTTACCACAACTTGAGGTTAAAATTAATATATTCGGGCAATGTTTGCTGAGTTATTATGTAGTATAATTGTGTGCGCGCTAAAACGCGCACCATCGCCAGTCGAATTTGATCAGCCGTCGAAATAGTCTTTCGGTCCCTGTGACCGGAATATTTCTTTGGTTTTTATAAGGGCTTTTTTTACATTAACTCCACACAGGAGGCCCTGAGGAAGATAATTTCCCTCAAGGCCTATGTCATCTGGGAAGCTGTGTGGAGGGTCTTTTTGAGAAGAGGAAGGAATGAAAATTGGTTTTGAAGAGAGCCATGTTGTATGAGGGAGGAAACACATAGGCCGGCAAATCGTTCCATAGACGAGTTGTTGATCAAGAACGAGTCGAAAAAACGACCCGTTCTCATGTCATAATTGTCAACGCGCGCCCAACATATGTATGTTGGGCGCGCGTTTGGCGTGTCTCCCGACTATCCACCGGTGCCGAAGGGATCAATGACGCTAGTTTTTCAGAGCATCTTCCATTGAAATACCGGTAGAACAGGGTAGCATTCCCATCCGACGACTGTGCTCTAAAGATTGCAATCCGTTCGTTAAGGTGGGAGAATCTATCAAATGGAACTCTCGTTTCTGCATAGAGTTGAGGGTATTTTTCAAGTATTTTGGAGCTCCAGACCAGAGGTGGCTGCCAAATTCAACCGTGGGGCGCACTTGCTATTTGTACAGGGTTAGCAGTTGTGTACTATTAAGAAGGAATATATAAGGAATTGCACAAGCTCGTATATAAAATTAAGACGTAGGTAAAAATGGCATGAAAAGCACTTGAATTCGATTTTTGTGTGTCGGGAAGTTCCTATCACCGCTGCTTGTGTTTTATTTTAACCCTCAGAGTTTCGTGTGTTACGGAAAAAAGGCACCATTGAAACAGGATTCGATTACGATAAAGAATACATTTAAAAGAAATGATAGCTATTAGTAAATCAAGAAAATGAGATGTGTGTTTCTTAAATGATGGGAATAGACACGTGACGAGCTTACCAAAATTATCTCTCACGGAAACAAACAGAAAAACAGTTCTCTTAAGGTCTTAAGTACACCCTAGTGAGCGCAGGTCTGTTGAAGGTCTATCGTCTTTCACCCTTAGAACTCCCATGAGCTGTGCGGGTGGCGGTGTTGGAGATGGCGGAGGTTAAACACTAAATAATTGCCCCTCGAAGTTTGCGTAAGAGCCTACATTATAATGGTAGCGAGTAGCGAGCCCTTGCTTTGATATTAATCATTCAGATGTCTGGCTGCGTTAAACGACGCCCCTGCTTGGTTTCCCTACCGGTTCCTTTGCGGACGAAGCGCATGTGAAGCCTGCTTTAATCTATATTTTAATATCCAATGAGCCTTTTACCCCCAGTTTCATTTAACAATCAACGTCTATTCAGACGGAGAACCGATAGTTGTAATTTTTGGTAATTATTTTCAGCGGAGTTGCTGAAAATCAAATTGTATCCCCTACTATTCGTACATCTTGGCAGTCCAAAGTTAAAACATTGAATACCATTACGCCGCTTTCAGCAGGGGTAGGCACAGCGGATAGAACGCACACACTATTTGATTCATTCACATTCATAAATCATTTCATTCATCCTCTTCAGTTATTCTGACAATTGGCATGAACCGACTCAATTATTTGATTGTCTTCCTCAGGCTTCCCCGACTTTCTTATGTTATGCTTAAAATATTTTATTCGTTTATCCACTTTACAAACACAAATCATGTAAGGTCCCTTTCTTAATTTGAACCATTACGTCTTGCATTCTTTCCGGATCTTCTCATTTTTAACACGATCATACAAATTTACGCCTCAGAGATCTCATTGTTACAAAATTCAGTCTACTTTCAAAATCGACACCACTTAACTACGTATTTTAACTTATTTATCTGTATTTTGCTTGTTGTGCGTCCGTAAACATAGCTCAAATAAAAAAATGAAAGATATTCGGTGTGTGCAGAGAAAATAATCCATTTTTGTGGTTGTAACTCTAACATACGAACTAATTTATTTTTTTCAACGACTTTATTATACATGCAGTAAGAAAAAAAGTTTTGGTTTCAAAAATATTTTACTTTGGAAAATCGGTATTTATTATCTTACCTTATATAATTCGAACCTTCTCATGGTTTAAGTCAAAACATGTATAGTTTAAGGCGTGAGCGTTATTCTCATGAGGTTATAGTATTAACATGCTATTCGTTTTAACATCAAGATGGGGTGGTATTCATTATAATCCTACCAATGTTCAAAATCCTTACAATGTCCTCTATACTTGTTTAATTCCACGAGGAATCTGTGTCACCCGTCCCAACCACGGACCCGAATTAGTATTCCTACTCACGGATGCGCCTGACCGCTATGTGCCATGTCCTTAGTCCCTATTCCAATGTCTTGTACCTATGTTCTATGTCCTACATTCTATGTTCTACGTCCCAAACCTTCAGCCCCGCATTACGGTTACATCAAGCGGAAGGCGTTTTATTAACATCATAATACGAATTAGAATTGTTCGGGCGGGGACCAGTCGTCATTACACAAATAATCATCTCTGCTAATTGTCCGAAGTTCCACCCTCTACGTCTCTACGCGCTACGTTTTACTCTGAGTAAAACGTAGAGCGTAGAGTACTGAGTAGAGTGTAGAGGAGAAAGTGACGTCACAGAAAAGATCGTCAGTGCCTCGCATTGTAAGTGTCCCATTTCTGGTAATTGGTTTAATTTGCAAGAAACGTATTTGCAGAGCATCACGTTTTGATGAGATTCTTTCCGACGTACAAAGGACGAGGGAATTTAGCGCCGCGCCGTCTGCTTCCGTGAGATATGGATTTAATGAAAGCATTTTTCAACCGAGGATGGTGCGGGAATTCAACACAAATTAAATAGCCTTAAATGATTCCTATGAATTTATTGGAATTCCTTTGGAATTGCTTGTAAGCTTTTTTGATGGAATTCGTTGTGGCATTAATAATAATAGTACAGAAATTTTTTTTAACCAATTAAATTTATCTGGTTCTTTAAAATATATTTTTCGTTAATCTCTCCACGCTTAATCTTTTTCTCTTAAGTAACCTATTTGATCTGTCTTTTCGTCTCATTTTATTTGTTTTTCTCACTCTTTTATGTACATATAATCCGTTCTAGTCTAGTTGTTTTTCTGCTGCCGTCTGCCTCTGTTTGTATATGTAATATCATCCTGATTACATTCCATATCCATTCCCTGATAAAGCTTACTTGTAAGCAAAAATGGTAGGCGTCAAATATTTTAACGTTTCTTGCATTGTTTACAAAGTAAGAATTTTATTTGGTGATCAATCTTTTTTTCGTCGTTAAAGTGGTACATTTAAAGCAAGCTACAACGACGGATTATAATGGAATTTAACAAAACACTTTAAACATAATCGGATAATTTTTAATAAAGGGCCATTTTGTAATAATATCATAAATTTCTAAATGGTACTACAACCTTGTTGTTTTCATGGGTAGCAATTATTTGCCTTTCAAAGTTAATTTTGCCGTGGAATTTTATTCGTAGATACCATTCAACTTTTCTGATTTTTTTTTCTGAAATTCTGATAGATTTCGAAGCTTTCAATACCTTTTGATCAATCCGCAAAATATTTCACCTTTTCAAAGTCAAGTAACCTGACAAAATTAGTTTTTAAATCCAAAACAACATGAAATATTTGAGGTTAAGTATAATTTAATTTGGGTATCAAATCCATAGACATTCATGTTTAAACAATGCTTTAACGTAAAGGAAAATCGTTTATCATCCGAGGACAGTTGGTTGAGGCAATTAATTTATTGTACAGTAAGATACAAAATATATTACCTAACTTGATGAACCTCGTCAACTGTTTTTCAACAACAGAGTAGAAGATATCGCACTTGTGAGAGAAAACCAATAAAAAAAAAACGGTGATTATGTCTTTAATTGTGATTATTAGTGACCTGACCTGAATAGCCAGGTTCCTATCCTTTTGCTTTATTTTTTATTATATAACAAAACAAAACTGTATTTATTCTTGACGATATGCTGATCTTATTTTTTGTTTGTTACAGGTAAGCGACATTTTGGTTTTGAATACATTCTTCTGCAACAACTGTAAGTTACGATCATTCTTAATTCTAACTAACCTCAAAATTACGCGTCTTAGTACTTGCCAATTAAGCACCCTGTCTATACCAAGACCATAAAAGCCACAATTCGACTCAGCCTCGGTCAAATGGAACCTTTTTGCGGTTCCTATCAAACGTTTAAGAAATAAATTTAGATATTAAAAATTAGGTGTTAAAAATTATATCATATTTTATAAGCCTCAAATCGACTATCGAAGCCGTTTCAGTTTTTCGACTTCTGGACCTTCTCCTGAAATTGTGATGATGTCGAGCATAACGGTAATAATGCTATCGGCTTTTTAAAAAAAAAATTCAATAGAGACGTTAATTATTATATTAAGAGGTTATGTAGGATTTCGCCTGTGTTGTTACTGTTTAACGTGGACCGTTCAAATGTAGAAAATTCAGATTTGCACTGATCGTCGATTTGTTGGTCATCAAATGTGATTGAGTTAGAATCACCCAACCTTAATGCATCTACCCACGTTAAGAGAATTAAAACCATGTAATTCATTGACTCTCATTAAACCGTAATATTTACCTCGCTAAACGCGATACAAGGACTTTTAATATCGTCCCCGTACTCGATTTAACTACGTTCGAGCGAACACTCAACTTAATTTGACTGCATAAATTTGATTCGAGGGGTGGAGGGGGGGGGGGGGGGATTTTTCATTTCACGACACCGTGGTACCGTACGAGCGCGCAAATATTTGCAAGAATCATAACTGTTCAGGGAGACGGCTGCACCGCCGTACAAACATTGCATTCCCGGGCTGGAGGGAGCTTTAATATTATATGAGAGTGAGCGGCGGCTCCTGTGCTCCCGGTTGATTGAAGTGTAGATCGTATCTTCAACTCAATCCGGTTTGAAGCTCAAAGTGCCAGGAGTGATGCCCAGAACACCGAGCTTCAATGGCCGGAACGCCGCTACACCTACTCCCTCATACCTCCTGCTATTTCTGCAATCCCGGCAGATTTATCTAGGTTTTTTTTTCGTTCGCTTTTCGTGTAGTAAAAATAGCTGAAACTAAATGGTTTTACTCGGAAAGCTGCCGCCTCATAGATATCCGATGGTGCTTTGCATCTAAAAGCGTCGGTTGCGATTTGGAAGGTTAGTTCTTTGCAAAGTAATCAGATTGTACAAAATCTGGAAAATACATTTTATCTTTGAAGAAGAAGTCTGTTTTCTGAAGCATTAAAACGGTGAACTCTAGCTTCATTCAATTGGCTTAAGTTATTCTGTGTGCAATTTTCAGCGAGAAGCTTCTTTTTCATAATAACCTAACTAAATTAATAAACAAATAAGCTTAAAAATGTAGAAATTTCTGATATTCATCGTCATCGTAACGTCATATTGTATTTAGGTACCTAAGCGGATTTTTTTATTTTTATTGTTTTTAGGGAATATTTTAAATGTATGTTTTATTAATAGGAAATTATTTTTTGCCTTTTTCGGATATTCTTCTTTCATGATATTATTACTGCCTGATTGTCCTTACTTATTAAGTCTGCTTATCTCACATTATTCACGTTCTTACAGCAAGGTTAAACGGAATGGATGGCGCTAGTTTAATTAATACAGAAAAAAGCGCTTTAAAAAGTAATGTTTTAAAATATTATGATAGTCGGCAACACTTTGAGGGTTATTTCAGAAGAAACCCCGAAAATTGAACCATATTTTTTTCTCATAATTTATACTCAATATAGAATATCGATTATAAAAATCTATACAATAAAATATTAAATGTTAAGATAAACGTTTGCGCGGCCCATTTTGGCCAGTTTCATACAAATCTTAAATTTGGATTTAAGATCAAAATACCTAACCAAGCTGAAAAATTATTTTTGTAATCAAAAAGTATATCAAATATCTATTTAGATTTTAGTGTTTTATGATTTTAGAGTAAATGAAAAACATTAAAAAAATAATTTTACTATGCCTATTTTACAAATATAATGAAAAATAAAAAAAAAACAAAACATCGTTAAAAATGTATTTTTTGGGTAGTAATTTCAATGTTTAAACGACAAATTTTTGTTCCGCCGTAAATAGGTAATTTGTATTTTAAATGTACATCTATCAAAATGTTTTTTTTTTCTTAACTTATATTTTTTTATTTTATATTTCATTGCTCTCGGTGAGAGGCATATGTGAAAGAATTTTGTTTTTGTTTGATTTGAAGAAAAAAAATTTAAACAAGTCACTGGAGACCAAAATTGCATTTACATTTTTACTCCAAATAATGTCAGGAATCACAATCATCAAATAGTTAAAGTAAGTCGAGTACCTACGTCCCTTAATACCCTGTATAGATTAAAAAAATATTTTTACGAGAATGTGAATGCCTTATATTATTATAAGGTTTTTTTTTTGCTATTTCAATAGGCAAATTAAAAAACCGTTCCATACAATGTCGCTGAAGCCTAATCATCGTGCCATGACTTTCTCATCAGTCGATGGCTGCTCTATGTAATAGCATTCGTTAGTTCCCAAGAGTTATACGTTTCAGATTTCAACAACCCTTCTCGTATCTTCTCTTCTGGCACATATCGCAAGTATGTTACTTCATTAGCATCCTTGTGTATCAATCCAGCACAAAGCACTTCTGAATAAATCTCTGAAAATCTGGTATGGGTCGCGTAATTAATGTCGAGGCGAACTACACATCCTTAGAATTGTGTGCATTGGTGCATATATATACAGTACCGAGAGTGATGTATTTGAAAACAGCATTTGCCTACTTATTGTTTTTTAGCGAAAAATGAGACAACACAGTAAAAACGTTACTCGAATTTAATAGGTGCATAAATACCTATATAGAATTTTCATTTTATTTCTACTAAAAACTAGTAAAAACTTTTTTCCTCAAAATAATTAAGCGCCATCTGTAAAATAGTATATTTTAAATTCTAAGTATCTCCTTAAGTTTACAATCAGGCTATAAACAAAATGTAAACTGATAACTGTTCTACTGATTCTCTACTGGTTCTAACTGATAACTATCTCAAAAAATATCTGAAATGCTTTTTTGTAAGTTATTTCGGTACTAATAAAAATATCTGCTACCTCTTCATATTGCATATCTAAACTGGTTCCATGCCAACTGAAAATAATGTCAATTCAACACCTCCTTGAAAAGTCATTAAAAGTTATGAAAAAAGAAATTAAATTAGCCAATAACCCTAACCTAACATAACCTATTTAACCATTTTTTTATAAAGATTTTTTTATCACTCTAAATGACTTATCTGAGATGGTTCTGAGTTGGTTTCATTCCGAGTTGTCCGGTCACCATCTAAACTATGCGCGGTAATTGGAACTTCATAATCTAATCGGTATTGACATGATTGTTCCAATGAAAGATATTTTTAGTTCGTGCTCTATTAGGAGCATAACATGAAATCAATTGCAATAATGCAGAGCTGCCAATAAGGGATTTTAAAAAGAAAAATGATATCACATACCGATCTTCTGTCAGACAGCTTTATTGATTTTAATTGTATTGAATATTATAATTGTAGAATTTGCGATTAAAATATTTGATAATAAAGCCGTGTCTGAGGTACGAAATTTCCGTTAGAGGTGCAAGTGAAAAATATTCTGTACCTAAAAGCACAATACAGCGCCGACCCCTAAAATCGCTTGGCTTAAACAATTAATCTAATGGAAGATGAGATATTGGGGGAGTACTGCCAAATAGTTACTTTCCGAGGATACACTCTAGAATCAATAAACTCTAAGACACCCGAAAATTTGGCAGCCGGATTCAGAACATCAGGAATTTCTTGTTCTTCGAAAGAGTTCTTCGGAAAATTCTTAGAGACTACTCTGAAGCGAGTGGCATAAACGAAAATTGGACAGAAGCCTTCACATCTCTACTGGAGGATGCGAGATAAACTAAGTCTGTTAAAAATCGCGTAATCTGTCAAACATTTTAACAAATGAAATACGCATTTTTAATACAAAAATATTTTAATTAATAAAAATAAAACAATTTTGTAGTGATTAATTAATGTGGTATTATTATGCGCTACCTTCTTCTTTAACCAACGTTTCGGACAGCATTGCAGTGTGCGTCATCAAGGGCAGATGTGTAATCTAATATCTAATCAAAATAATTAAAACTAAAAAAAAAAAAAGTTTCTGTTAACCTACCTATAGGTAGGTACCGTAGAATGGGGTGATTAGAAACTTGTGGGTGAATATACACAAATTAGAGAAATAACTTCATACGCCTTCCATTTTTGACAATTTGACAAAACAATATATATGTTTCCTAATTACTGAAACTGCTTTTGAAACGTTCCTGAAACTGCTTTTGGCAAGACAGAAGTGACAAATTTCAAGCATTTTTGTCAAAACAGTTTTTCGAGCCCGTTTTTGATCCGCAAAACTTCATACTAGTTCCAGTCATCAATTCCTCCTGCGCTTCTCATATATCCCAAACATATTAATAGAGAACTGAAGTGAAAGGTAAGCTGCATTTCTCTTGTTAACTGCAAAATTTGGATTTGTATTTTTACCGATGAATTTCAAACTAAATGGGGCGTTTAGAAATGCCATAGGAGGTGAACAGATATAGGTCAGTGGTTGAGTGGGCATCGCGTTTGGGTACCACCCGGGCGTTCCATGCTCGAATCCTCAGCTGGCTAAGTCCTCCATCACAACACAAGCAACATTTTCGGCTTTCTGTAGTGGTAGTAGATTTTCAAACATTGTTGGGTTATTCGTAACCCGGGAATGTTTGTCTTTCTTTTTTTTTTTAAAAAAAAGGTATGGTGAATAGAAACATATGTAAAAAGATTGTGTGGTTTGTTTTAACAATCCCATTATTTAATGTAATATATATTTTAGTTTCAATAACCCTTTACACTACAAGATGCTACGTAACTACAAGCCTAATCCTCGATCCAGACGCGATCTTTCTAATAAAACAGAAGAAATTGAAAGCTTTAGAAGACATGTAATGCAGAAGAATAATTTGTCGTACGGAGAGACAGCTAAAAAACACAATTTCAATTATTTCGTACTATATAAACACACATGTGCCATCACAAATCATCATCATAAAACACTACTTTAATCCCCGTCTTCCTCCCAAGAAATGGAATTCAGTAATAAACCATCCGCTTCTCACAAAGAGTTTAAATTGCAGTGAAAAAAATTGTAAAATGTGTCACACTATAGAAAATTATAGTTCAGACTGGATAAGGAAAAAATCATAAAAAGGTTAGAATTTGATGAAGAATTGCGTCATGAACAGTGATGATAGGTTTGATAAGGACTAGTGAGTAAAATTATTTTTAAAAAGCCTTTTGAATCCATGTAACAATGCGTGTTGCGAATAAAGACTTAAAATTTCTCACGTGTTTCTATTGAAATAATATAATAAAACAAATAACGAAAATACTTTTGGCCATGAAAATCTAAAATCGTATCCAATAAAATGAATGTTTCTATTGACCCCACTGTGAAGGTGAACAGAAACATCACAGTTTTATCTTAACTAGTGGTCGCCCAATGGTCGAAATTCGACCATAATTAATTTAATGTGTTATTATTATGTTCTGCAAGTATTTTAGTATGCATTTTAGTTACAACTGTTTCGGTTTTCAAGACCATTTTCAAACTGTGGCTATATCCACTGTTAAGCGACTTATTTATAAGATTTTAAAAGTTAATTTTCAAACAGCTTTAAACTAAAATACATAAATAGATTTCTCAATGAGAATGTATATTTCATGTTATAAGTGGGTAGAAGCAAAAAGACTAACCAAATAAACATATTTCTAAGGCATTAATTTCACTGTACAGTTTCTGAGCTATAAAGTCGAAAATGTGCTGAACTGTTCCTAATCACCCCATTCTACGGTACCTACTTTATTGCTTGTCTGAACAATCATTTTCAATTTTGAAAATTGCGCTTAGATTCAAAGCAAATTCGTGTTTTAGGGTACATTAAAGCATAGTTATAGACAGGCATAGTATTTTTGATGAACTTTTTAGAATTTCACTATAATTTTCATTTCTTGAACGAATATTAAGTTTGAATCTCGATATATTTTTTATATTTAATTAAAATTAAATTTGATAGTTTTATTATAAAGTTCTGCAAGTTTTTTAGTATGTATTTTAATTACAGCTGTTTCGGTTTTCAAGACCATTTTCAAACTGTGGCTCTATCCGCTGTTAGGCGACTTATTTATAAGATTTTAAATGTTAATTTTCGAACAGCTGTAACTAAAATACTTGCGGAACATGATAATAAAACTATCAAATTTAATTTTAATTAAATATAAAAAATAAAAATAAAATAATAAATGGAGAAATTACTACGAATTAAACACAAAAACATTTAATGTTCGATATAAGTAGGCGATGCATTTGTGTGACTAGGTACCCTAATGTGCTCGCATCTTCGTTCTTTGCCATACCCATATGGTTCTCAATAATTTATGATTATTAGTAGTAAATTTCATATTGTGTATCTGAAAATTATATTTTTCTATATTTTTTATTAATTAGAAGTACTATGATTTTTATAAGCAAGTATTATGATTTTTTAGTTAATTTTTATGAAAACAAGCATTAGATTTTTATTTTATTTTTTTTTATTATTTTTTATCTTTGAATACGTGTGTAATGATATGATTTTACCTAATAATAATACGAACGTTATGTTGGAAATATATTTAAAACTTTTATTATTCGGCGGTACCTCTCTGCACACCTCTTCGGGGACACTTGGATATGTTTGTTTTTTCCGTTATTATATTTTGTATTGCACCGTAGTTTCCCTAAACCGACTGCATATTTTATATACATTTGCCGGGACTGCATATTTTATGAACAACCGTCGGGGGATCAACTGTCATGGAACCAATTCAACATTTTTTCTTTTATTTTATTATTTAGTCTATTTTGTATTACTTAGGCTTCTATTTTATTACACTAATTATAAAGCGTGTTAATTTTTCACAAAAACGATGCTTTTTAAACTGATTAATTTATTATTATTGTGTGTTCTGATATTATCTTCTATGTTATTAAATCAATTTAAATATTAGCATATTTTTTATGGAAAAGTAGAGTTAAGGACACATTGGGCCTACGTACGCGACGTGTGCATTACTACGCAATATGCGTGAACTTTAGCATTTGCTACGTACCTACATTTCCCAGGCCAACTAGCTAAAACACACATTATTTTAATCGTAATTTCACGATATTCAATAGATTTTTCGTTACAAACATTTCGTAACGTCTTACTAAATCTATCAGTTGATTTTGCCCCATTCTAACAACGAAATAAGCAACAAATGTCACTAAACGTCAATCGTCAAAGTATACATTACTCGTTGGAAGACCTTCCCCCAACGCCATCTTTGTTTCACACATCCTACGCAGATCTGGACATTGGATCGGCGTTGGGTAGAAAGCGTGGGATTGCGTTGCGTATGACAAGTATGTTTCTATAGCATCTATTTTCATAGAAAATGTTTGGATTGTCAGTTGTCCAGATATCTTGATGCGCTGCGTACATTGCGTACGTGGGCCCAGTATGTTCTTAACGCTTACAGTAAGACCTGTTTCGGTCCTGCTTTGTTCTCCTAAAATTGGAATATATTGTAAATTTTCTAACCGTACTTCAAACCCCTTTTATCAAAAACTTACAACCCCTTTTATTAAAAACTCACAACTTCATTTATTAAAAATTTATAATACAAAAAGTTCTTTCGATTTCGTCTGTGCCTTAATTTGATACAATATATTTCAATTTCAGTACTTTGTTTCTCACGTGGTGTGTTTTTTTAGTTTCCTGTTGGATGTTGGGTTTAGGAATTTTAATGAAATGCGTTTTTCTATTTCAATCAAAATCATACACTTTATTTGGCAATTTCATAATTATAGGTACAACATATTATCTTCATATAAATATATATTTATTAATCATTTCTACAGTTATTATTTTACAGGTTCACTCGATCCTACAACTGATTTTATTTACACAAAGAAAAACTTTTTACAAAAAAAAAAATTCCACTCATTATTTTTACAATTCAATTGAAATGGATTTTATTAATTTGTTAAAAAAACCTTTTTAATCACATTATTGCGCATTTTTATGATTTTATTTTATGGATCTTTCTAAATATTTTACTGATAACTAAATTAAGTAACCTAAAAGTAATGTTTTTTTGTTATTGTTTTTGGGGTGTTATGCCGTGTTTCGCTAACTCCTTCTTTAGCCAACCTTTCGGTCAGCGTTACAGTGTCCATCATCGGGGCAGATGAGCGTTACAGTGTCCATCATCAGGGCTCATCTGCCCTGATGATGGACACTGTAACGCTGTCCGAAACGTTGGCTAAAGAAGGAGTTAGCGAAACACGGCATAACACCCCAAAAACAATAACAAAAATACTTTTTGGCCGTGAAAACCTAAAAACATACCTAAAAGTAATGTTGTATTGTGTTTTTTTTTCTATTAATTTCACAAAGTATTCATTAATGTAAATTTAATTTGATTGTTTTTGTTAACTTTAGGTATTGTGTTATTTTCGTATTTGATCGGTGTTTATCGAACACATGTTTTAACTATGTTCCAATCAATCAAAATAATAATTTATCTTTTGGAAACAATTCCATGTAATCAATTTGTTTGGTAACTGAATTAGGTCATACAAATTGGCTCTTATTCATATTAAGTAATTTATACATTCCTTACAGAGTAGTTATTTACAGGCTACAAATTAACCGTTTCGTAAAAAATATAAGTTGCAATTTTACCATGCCTTTCTGCACGCTCTGTTGATTAGTTTGGTTTTACACATATTCACAAACGCTATAAATGTTTTTTATTCAAGAGTTCATTGTTGTTCTTCCTTTGTGGCACTATTCTTATGATGCTTTTGTCTGGGTTTTTTCAGTTTTGCGTGAGATTCTGGGCACTGAAAAAAACAATGGAAATTCTACTTTTCTTTCTCAACAACTTTTTTTACACAAAGTGATGCCGGGTGCTAAAATAAATACCGAATTGTAACCAGGGTGTTCTACAAACATTTTTCGCTCTGCTTCATGGCTTTTGATTTCAAAGCACCGTAAAAGTGTTCTACTTTGCCCCAGGTGCTAGACATGTATGCTAAAATTTGTTTTTTTTTTAAATAGTTTAAAAATAATTTCCGTAAAGTGGTAATAATTGTAGTGACAAATTTGGTACTAGTGTATATTTCTGAGTTTCCTTCATTATCTCATAAGTTTTGAATATTATGACAAGTTTCAGTGATAAATAAAATGTGATTAAAAATGTTTTAAAATAGAAAAAAAGAGTTTTTGGAATGTGGCAAAGTTACCCCTTAGGTGAAATGTGAGGCACTTTAAAGTAGTTATTCAACATCGGACAATTTTCTAAAAACAAGTTGGATAGAAATAGATAATGGACTTACATGCTCGTTATGTGAGGGAGTCGTACTCGATATCGGCCACGTGCTCCCCCGTTCTTAGATGTCACCAGAGCTCGCCGACCGCCGTGATGGTCTGCACCTCCATCATCTCGGGAACCCTTTGTCTCCGGAGCGGGCGGGGGCGGCGCCTCACGAGGCAGGCCCCCGCCAGCGCGGCGCACGCGGCCCCGCACACCCCCACCAGAGCCCCCAGCCCTAACCCAGACTGACCGCCACTCGCCTCAGCCCTAAACCTCGAGGTCTGGAATTCAGACACGTTCTCACCCCCCTGCTCTTCAAACTTAGATTCATAAATCACTTTATCTTTCTCGTATAATTCTTTGATCTTAGTATTGATGCTTGTTCCATTTCTCTTAGTTTCCTTGTTGTTGGTGTTCGGCTCACTGGAATTAGAAGTTTTAACTTCCAAATTAGCCGGCTTTGTCTCCGGTGCGGCTATTTTCCAAGCCGATGTCCCGTCATTTGACGTGGTATCCAGAAGCGTCGGACCGTGTAAATTGTGTTGATATAAATTGCCGTGTTCCGGAGTGAGCGGGTCCGGTGATTCAATTACTCGAGTTTGGTAGGCGAGTTGTCGAGTTTTAATCGCAGTTTCATTCGCTGCCGTATCTTTCGCACCGAACATTTGAGTCGCATTGAAACGCTCGTTTGGTCTCGACACGTATTTGGATTTCTTCGGTTTTGCGTTAATGCTCGACTTGTCGTTTCCATTTTTCCGATAAATAAATCTCTCAGTTTTAATATTCTTATTTTCTTTATTCTCAGAAGGCACCAGCGCTATTTCCGGATGTAGTGAACATTTTGTTTTGTTTTCCGTGCCATTTAAATTTCCGGTTGCTATACACAGGGAAACACTTTCTTGCATCGCCGGATCTGCTTTTGGCTGTTTGTTCCCGTCTAAACTATTGTTCTGCCTTTGTGACAGTTGAGAAAATATTTCAATTAATTTGCTTTTGCCAGATAGTTTTATGATGGGATTCTTAACAGATATAAATTTATTTATTTTCTTTGATCTGTTATCTTTGTCGTCCGAAGTTACTTCTCCGTGTGTTATATCAGTACTCAATAACTTTGGAATTTTTTTTTCCGATATCGTTAACCTTGGTTTAAAAGTCTTTTCTTTCTCTAAAGGTGCTGGTTTTTCCGTATTCGACTTCTTAGGTATATTAAAAATCATGTGATGTTGTTCATTGTGCTCAAAATCCAGTAAACTCTTGATGTGATCATTCCTTTGCAATTGGCTGATGGATAAGTCTGGTTCTGGAGAAATCAGGACCCTACTCGGTATTGGTTTATTCGAGGCGTTTATTTTATCATCTACCTTGTTTGCTATTTGGTTACTCAGTGAGTTATTTCCAGAGATATTTACATTCATAATTTTCTTCATGGTACTTGTTACATTCGGTGTTTGTTTTATATTTCTTACATATTCTAGGTTCGGAGTTGCTTGAGTAATAAGTTGTAGGTAATTGTAGGTTATGGGAATCGAAGATATCAATTCATATTTTGTTTCATTTTTAATCACCGGTGGAAGATCAATTATTAATCTGCCTGCCCACGAAGGCGGGGAAAAGCACTTGGTTGATTTAAATTGATCTTCTAAATTATCTCTCATCCATTCTGCTAGCCAGTTCATTTCTGTGCAGTTGATAGTATTTCCATCGAGTTTTAATATTTTTAACTGCGGCAAAAAATGTAGAAGATCAGACCGGATATTAGAAACATTGGAGAAACTCATGTCCAAGTATTGCAGCCGCGACATGGCCGCCAGCGCTGCGGTGTCCGCCATTAGCTCGTTTGTGAGCCCCGGGCTGTGTTGTAAATGCAAGCTCTCGATGCCTTCCGGGGACGGCACTGGGAAGGAGATGTCCTTTGCTGGAGGAGCTATAGCGACGAATGCTATTCTAAAGTCTTTTAAGGCTACAGGTCCGCCAAAAGTGTTGGGCGTCAAAGCTTTCAGAGGATTATTTGAAACATCCAAAACCTCTAGAGAAATCAATTGGACGAATGAGTTTTCTTGAATATAAGTTATCATGTTGTTTGAAAGTAAAAGTATCTTCAAACTACCCAAGGTGGCAAAATCGGCAATGGTCAAGTTTTCTATCAAATTAGTATCGAGTGACAGGTATGATAACTTGTCGGGTAACATTTTTGGCACGGAGCGTAACTTATTTCTATTTAAATACAAACGAGATATCATTTCCAGTCGGCCGAGGGCATCGTCTTCTACATTCTCGATGATATTGTCCGCGAAGTCCAACATGTGCAGTAGCGGATATCCGTCGAGGTCGCCACAGCGCAAGGTGGATATCCGGTTTCCTGCCAGGCTGAGGTAGCGCACGGAGTGAGTGAGCGCCTCGGGAACCCTCCGCAGGCCTGTGCGCGAGGCGTCCACTTGTTGCAACCTTCGTCCGGTGCCCACGAATATCTGAGCGTCAGGCCGGAGCTGCGGATTGTCCGCGAGCAGCAGCTTCGCCAGGTTGGGCAAGAACTGAAGTGTTCCAGGTGCGACGCTCGTCAGCTGGTTGTACGATATATCTAATTGTTGGAGCAGGAGAAGGCTCCCGAAACACTTTTCGGAGAGAGCTTCTAATCTGTTAGAGCTGAGATTCAATTGCTGCAGTGACACCAGCGGTAGAAAAATTGTGTCCATTAAATATGTGAGATTGTTCCTTGAAAGATCTAGATGCACGAGCTTATTCAGTCCAGAAAACGCGTAGACGGACATGTTTTCTATTCTGTTAGATCCCAGACCAAGAAACACGATATTGTTCATTCGGTCGAACGTTCTGTTGTTTATATAACTCAATCGGTTTCGTGACAAATCTAAGTAAGTTAAATTTCCCGCTACGAGCCCGGCGTCCAATGTTTCGATGGAGTTATTCGACATCACTAGCGACTGTATGGCGTAGTCATCGTTCACGTAGCTTTCCGGTATCTTGTCAATGAAACTGTCCGTGATTTGTAGCTTCTTTAGAGCGAACTTGACACCCTGTTTGTCGGGAGGCAAGGGACGATGTAGGCGCAGCAGGTAAAGGATGTCCTTGCAGCCGGACACGGCGAGGCTGAGGGTGTGGGTGTCCACTGTGAGATAGTCCGTGGGGCAGCCCGTGCAGGCGAGGCTGAGCGCGGCGGGCGGACAGGAGCAGGGTGGCGGACAAGGCGAGGCGAGTCCCAGCACCAGGCCCCCGACCCACAGGACCCACAGACGTGAAGTCATCGTCCTTCTGCGGCTTCCTCGCTTTACTCAATCACATCATAATCTGGCGCAAATCTTCTTCGCCGCCTCGGAAATTTATAACAGTCATTTCACTCGACAAAATTTTTGCAATCCGAAATCGAATCAACAATTTAATTAAACTGTTTTTTCCATTATAATATAATGTTTATATTATAAATTGAGTCAAGTAAACGAGAACTGTTTCTTTGGTTTGTTTATAAAATAAATCCATGTCAAAAGATAACTTTGGGTTTAATTTATGGCTATCAAGACATGTAGTCTCATAAGTTCTTATTTGTTTATTAGAATCAACGTAAAAATGACTTAATTTTATTTTATATTTGTAAAATTCTTCCGGAAGTATAAACACTTCAAAACTGACACGAAAAGGGTTATATGAATTCTTCCACTGTCACGGTCGCGGTAGAATTAATCCAACAGTCTTGGAATTTCCTAGTTAGCTGGAGATTACCTCATTTTCTCCTTTCGATCATTCGTGAATTGTCTTCCGTCCCATTTGACTACCGACCGGAGGAAATTCGTCTTCCGATAATATCCCTCGACACCCAGTTTCTCACTGTAATTTATAATCTATTGATGGCATCTTCACTACACGATAAAACCTCGAATCCACGGGAACACAATGATTTATACGGCGCGTGTGCCTCGTTTTCCGCTTGATGAGTCGGAACAATCAAACGGTGTGTTTTGGAAGACCGAAAAATCTAAATACGCGTAAACAAATATCGGATGGATGGGGTGCATTCGAAGCGCGTGGTGTCGGCTCGGAGTTCGAGCGGCTACTGAGGGTAATGATGGTTGGTTAGAGGGTGGAGGGTTGAGGGTTGAGCGTTGGGGGCGGCGAGGCAGGGGGGAGGGACGGAGGCGCCGGCGCCCTGCATCGGCCCACCGTGTCACGTCTGGGCCCGGAGGAGAAAATTCGATAATGCAAGGAATTCTTCAGTTTTTTTGCAGTCCGCATACTTAAATACAGGGAAGCTCGATCAAAGGTCGAAAGGGTAGCGGCGTTCTTTCAGTCCCCATTCATTTAATTTAAACACGAATTCCACACCGAAAGCATTATGAAAATTCCGTTTCTAAATAATCAGTCATGTCCACACACAAAGTTCTTTGCTGAGGACTAACTTTCTACTAAAGTAAATAGTTGTTATGATTACATGTCAAACGGAGTTATTTTTTAATTAAGCGATTTCACCCCGTTACGGGCGGCAAAATACAGCTTTACAACATACCTGCAGAAAAATGTAGCTTTAAATGTACCGATCTGAAGATGTTCGTACCAGTCTGAAGGTAAATTTGAAACTGTCTGAAGATAACTGTAGCATGATAGAACTGGTCCGGTCAACAATAAATATGCTAATTAAATTTATAACATTAACTAATAAGAACTTTTGAGATGGCGGTGAAATTTCTTAACGAATAATTAGACATTAGGTTTTTACATACAGATATTTTTTAATATATTTGTAAAAACACATTGCGTAATACGTTATTTATAATGCAAAAATCCTTAACTGATCAGTCATGGAAAATTTCATACCAAATAACTACATAAATAAATACATATAGGCAACGCACACATACACATTCTAAAGGTGACCAGAAAGACGAATTATATTCACTAACGCTTCTACGAGTTATTTACAGAGCTTTAAAAATCTTTGGATGATCTTAATACAAAACCTAGATATTTAAATGCTTTATTTGTAATTGCTTCAATTTGGGGCACGAATCTATGAATGTCAGCTTCATCTAAAATAACACCGAGATTTTTAATGATTATTTTGAAAGATTGACATTGTTTTTGAGTGATTATTGGATTTTTATTTCCAGTAAAACTGATTGGTTGCCATTAAATGGCAACAAATAAATTTTATTTATGCTTCAGAACAAACAATTTATCTATCAACAAATATAATATTATATGTTCGACCTAAATTATATTGTAAAAAAGCGCTTCCATGAAATTTCTTATTTCTTAACAGTTTTAAAAATATTTTTTTACATTAACCCCACACAGGAGGCCCTGATGAAAATAATTTCCCTCAGGGCCTTTGTCATTTTTGGGGACGCTGTGTGGAGATAAGAGTGCTTATAAGTAAATGAGTGATGCTGTGTTAAGATAAGTGTGCTTATAAGAAAATGAAGGAGAGAAAGTCCTGGGAAGGAAAAAGATATGACGGATGGGTAGGAATCCAGGAGTCAGTGTGTTTAAGAGTGATAGACGTACGAACCCATTCCTTCCGCTGCGGTGCAGGACGATGGGTCGACAGAGACCAGCTGGAGAAGTCAAAGGGTCTCCTACCATGCCGTACAAATCCAAAATGTTCAATTGAAATTTTATATATCATTTAATTGAAAATTTTTCTGTCGATATTATTAAAAAAATGCAATTTTAAAATGTCAATCAGGTGTGACTGTGGCTTTTCTAACAAATTGGGGTCATCGTTAAATCAATTAAAGCGCTTGGCGCTTTTCAACCCCTCAAAATTCACTCACTCGTTCACCAAGCCATTCACTGGTTTATCAAAGGAAATTGAAAGTTTATTTATTTCTAATTATTTACTGAAGGGTCGAAATGATTATTATTTTTTTTATAATATCTAGCTACGGAAAATTAAAAAAATTATACTTGTATAAATGTATTATTTTTAAAATTTTCTTTATTCATTTAATTTTTTTGAACAAAGTTTTTAGATGCTTTTCGACTACCACACTAGGTACGTGGGGGCCATCCATAAATTAGTCACGCTCAAGGGGGGAGGGGGAGTAGAGAAGTGTGACAAGGGGTATGGGGGGGGGGGGGGTCGTCATCAGCTCTCTGATGTCATATGTAAAAATCTAAATTATTAAAACGCAAAACTATTAAAATATAAAATTGCAAAATATGTGACGTCACACTATGGGGAGGGGGTCTCATAAATGTGACGATGTGTGACGGGGACAATTTATGGATGGCCCCTATACCTGTATTACGGTAGTCGAATTTTATAAATCTGTTAAATAAATAATAATATAAACACAAGTGTTGATAGATTCCAATCACTCTGTAGTTTGATATAATATAAAATGTTGGGGCAGTGTACTAATAATTTTTAATGTTAATATAATGATGAAACTTAGGTATATCTGAGTGAAACCGGTAAGTAATATTACAAATAAAGTGCGTGGCGTTTTGCAAAACGTTTTATTTCCATAAAACATTAAATAAAAATAAAAAATAAAACATTTAAAAAAACTCATTTTATCAAGTTTCAGTAATTATTAGTGAGCCTTTAATTCTCTTGACATATTATGATTCATGTTGGCATCTTTTAAACAATTTAAGCTTAATGTTTTCTTAATGTATTAAAAAGGTACTGAGAAGGCTTTCATGATAATTAAATCATTTTTGTAGCACTGTTGTTCGCAAAAATGTGTGTAAAACTTTTTTTATTATACCGCTTGAATTTGTGCTTATTTCATGATTGTTGTTACGAAATAAACTTACACGTAGAAGTTCAATTTGGTTTCTTTTTGTTTTTGTTTGAGTACTTAATATTGTTACGTGGGCACGCAGAGAAGAAATTAGAATGGTTAGGCTTTCCCAAAACATGATATCTTTCGCAAGCAAAGCATTCTAGAGTTTTCTAACAATTGATAAAGTTACCCATTACCGAAAGTTAATTTTCAAGTTAATTATTTTGCGACTTTTTTTCTTCTGCCACCTCATACCGAAGGTTTGCTTTCCTTAGAATTTTTCGTACCAGTACCTTCTTTTACAAGGCCCTCTTCAGAACAGGCCTTGAGCAACAACAGTTTTTTAAATGGCGGCGATTGTTGTTGATACTCGTTGTTACTACTGACTTTTAAATGCGCATAAAAGTTATGTAGACTGTGTAAACATCATAAACCGAACATCATGCCCAACGGTCTATATTCCACCCATTCATAAATATTGTAAATTTAAACAAAACTTTATATTTGACTGACCGTAGTGAAGTTGTATTTTCACTTGACCACTTTGCATTTGGTCTGTCTGTAAATTTGTTTGTGTGTTCCATGTCCGGTCAATCCTGTCAAAATGGTAGCCGTGTTTTACAGTACCAATTTTTTTCCGCAAGTGCGCATGAGCGTTGCGACTGTTGCAAGCTGTCAAGTCGGAGTTATCTACATTACGCGAAGTCTACTATTATCAGATCTACTAGTTATTTTATTTCTTAATCAACGATTTATCTTTTTTAATATGAATACCACACAAGAGTTTCAACTGCTACCAACTGTCTGGAACCAGTGAGATTATGGCAACCCAAATTGGGGTATCTACGTGGTGAGGCTGAAGGTGAGAAGAAAAGGGAAAGAGATGGGGAAGAGGAAGGTACCTGGCTATTCAGATCTAGACACCTAACACGGCTTAAGCCATTTCAAGCAAAGTTTCGACTGAATGTTGGTCTTACACACGCCCTTGTGCAAGACCAACTAAATGTTAGACTTACACAAGGGCGTTACTGAGAGTATATTCCACTCTGAAATGGCTGCAAATATACTACGAGGGCCAGTCAAAAATTACTGCCTCCTATTTTTTCTATTCAAATAAAGTTAGTGGAAAAATTTGAATTTGGCGATTTTCCTCAAACCTTCTTCTACAACCTACTGCAGTTGTAACATTCTTTGTCAACAGGTGGCAGTACTGCAGTCGCTTGCAAAATGGCCGACATCGATGTTCGTATTATTCGGAATTCTGCGATTGATTCTTGAATGTTGAAGGTGAATCGCCCATTTGCATTCATGAAATGATGATGAAAAAATGATGTACCGAGATCCATCAGTGGATGTCAGCACTGTTGGACGATGGGTTCGTCGCTGTAATGAAGCTGAGGGACAAATACCGCTGACGAAAAGCGGAGCGGCAGACCGTTGATTGCAGTAACTCCGCGCAACGTTGAACGAGTCGATAACATCATTCGTGTTGACCGCCGGATAGTTACAGATGAATAGCTTCTCTCCCTTGGTAAAGGCAGTGTGATGACGATTATTCGACAACCGAGGTACTCAAAAGTTTGTGGACCGAACATAATAAAGAAACAATAGCCTCACAACACTTGTCTCAGTGACCGGAGACGAAATATGGGTTCATTTTTTGAACCTGAATCAAAGAGGCAGTCAGTAAAACGGCATCACACAAACTTACCGGAGGACCAAAAAATTCAAAACTGTGTGATCGGCGGCGAAAGTTATGGCGACGGAGTTCTGAATGTGAATTGTGCTTTGTACAACATTGTGCTACATACCCTTGTTAAAAGATGGACCAAAGCTGTGGAAATGGACGGAGATTATATTGAAAAGTGACAAATTAATCGTCAATAGCGTGGTCTTCATCCCATGTAATTGTATTCTTTATTTCTTGACAATTAAAGGAGAAAAAAATAGGATCATTACTTTTTGACTGACCCTAGTACATATTATTTTTAATTAATAGATAGTGAAATAACACAAATAAATCAAATAAAATTTACTTGTTCATGTCGCATGGCTTTTCAAATTGATTATTTTATTCAGTGAACAATCGATTCGATCGATGTGTAAAGTGTCGCCCAACCGTTAATTAATGTAGATTGTGTGTCGTGAATTTTTATAAATTATTCTTTAAGGGGTATTCTACACTAGAAAAGAATTTTTTTTTCGCTAGTTTGGATATTTGATATAGAACAAAACTTTAAACGCCCTTTTCTCGAAACTACTATTATCGAAACGGTTATCAAAAAATCTCAAGTTCTAATAAACTGATTTTCTTGAAATTTGGCATGAGTTTTTTTTAGTAGAAACCAACAAAATCAAAATTTTAAACTTTTACTTTATTAAAAAATTCGGAAAATTGAAAAATATCATTTTTTTTGAGTGGCCGCCATCTCGCGAGAATTTTTTTTTTCGATTTTCTTGGTTCCTGCCATAATGACATTTGTACTGATAGATAATCTACATCTTTTTTTATTTTTCGGATGATCAGATGGGGGGAAATCGTGACAAGATGAACACGCTCTTTATTTTCCCCCCTCTGCTTCAACAGCGTGTAATTTCGTGAAATATATATATTTATTTTTTTATTGAAATTTTTTGTGAATTCCTAAAATGTAAATAAATTATTAAAAAGAATGTTTGGTTAAAATATTAATAGTTTTTTATCATCCGAAATTCGGGCTTCTAGACTAGAATACCCTCTTAAGTGGAAATCACATTTTAGTAAAATACGCAATCAGCCCTTTGAGGAAACAATATTCCCTCTGACGTGTATTATTATCTTATTAACAAGCTGTACATAGTTAAATTGCCTTCTTGCTTATTGTTAGTTCCTTGCTGAAACTAAAAGCTCCCGGAGTGCAATCTTCGGTCAAGAAGACATATCTGGAATTTCGACTGTAACTTAATATCGATCCTACGGTTTCTTGCACTAGAGTTCTGCTAAGTTCATAAGTGATTTTAGTTCAAATTGTTTCGCGAACAATGCCTAACTTGTATTACTAATTAGTGTTTATCTGCACGCTTTAATAGGAGTAGTATGTTCTTAATGTTCTAAATATCTTCTAGAATTTTGTTTCGATTCTTAGGTTACAGTAGAATTATTTAAAGCCATTAAGCTCATCTTATATAATAATCGATTCCTTGACAGTTGATCCCCAAACAAAATATAACTAAGTGTCCTCGAAAGTGTCTGCATAGATGATGTACCGCCGAATAACAAAAGTATAAAACATTTTCATTCAAGTGCAACAAGGAAAAAACTACTTGTTTGTGCGGTACATATGTACCTACCAGCGTGTGTGTACAAAAATCGACACCTTAAAATAATTCGTTTGATACCCACCCAACTTATTATTAAAGATATTTTTGTTGTCGATTTTCAATTAGAAATTGATAAATATTGCACACAAAAAAAAATCTTTATAATTTCGAAGGGCCAACTGTCGAGGAACAACTGTCGGGTCACCGTAATATTCTTCATCACTTAACCTCATTGTGGACTGAATATCGATTAAAATACCCTTAAACTAATCATTAACTTTTTTTAAGAGCTATACCGCAGTAACTGATTCTATAATAGTATAATTCCTTATAATTGCACTATTGTGCACTGTACGTACGTACAAACGTGAGACTGTGTCTCTAATCCTTAAATAATGTTTTTATTCGGATAAAGTCCATAAACCTACTTAATATAACGCGCATTATAAAAAGGTTGAAAATACTTCAAATAAAATATCGGATTTCAATACTTTATCGTGTACTGAAGACACGTTATGTAGAATATTTTAACGATTTTCTCACAATGAATAGTATTCATTATTTTGTCTCCGTTTCCCTTTTATTTCTTCTTGTTTATCGTGTCAAAGGATTCCGCTCCTGGCTTCATTATAAACCGGAATGAATGTCTTTGATTATTTCTACGAATGATCGAATCAAAATAATAAGTGGATTTGTGGGAATTCTACATCGCACAAAGCGGGTTTCTTATTTCCTCGTGTGGCTTTGGAGTATTCGGAAATATATTAGTATAATAAGATCTTTACAACTTGCTTATTCACTTCTTATAACTTTTGTTTTATCTCTCCAACAAGTTTTTCATTGACATACTCATTGTAAACCTTCTGAGCAGACATGGGACTCCATCGAAGCCAGAGTTAATGTAGCCTCTCAGAAGCAAGAAGTTGAAAGCCAGCAGATACTTTAATTGTGGACAACAGCTGACCCAGTTAAAATAGCGATTGCGCCATACGGTTTAGCTAACTAGCGACCTCATATGCCCTAGAGGCATTCGAAAACACTTGGTTCGGTGGGAAAATTACTTAATTGCAATATATTTTTTTTAATGTAAATAACGTGTGGGAATGCTGCGTTTGCTCTACCGTTATTTTAAGTTACTCCGAAGAAGTACCGTCATTGATTCCTCGGTATGGGTTCACAGTCTGAAGATACATTCATTACGTGCCGAACTGTTTAAAAGGTTGAGATTCTGCAAGAGAACTAACTATAAAGGTTCGGCTATAGAGGAACTTTTTTGCTGTCTCTCTTCAAGACCCAGCTTATTCCTTACTCTTCTTAAAAATATCATTCACACGGCAGGTATAACCCAACGCGTGAATATAATATACTATAAAAGTAGATACCTACTTAAAAAAAGTCTTGATGGTTCTTGCGGGTGAACATTTGTTCAGTAAGCGTAGTTAAAAAAAGACTAATAAATTTTCTTTATCACTTGATAACCCACTTTTCTATCATCCAGGACTTTTTACGATGTTTTCCGGCAGCTATCAGTGAAACTAAGTTCCTGAAACATTCACACTTGGCTAAGTAAAAAATTCTCTCTTCCTATAAATTATCCTTTTTTTTATATCGCATTAGATAGTAAAACACCCATCGCCCTTCTCCAAGGGCAACCATCTCATTAATTTTAATTACTCTCCATCACTAGTGGTATGAGTGGGGGAACTTGTAGTAAATGCGAAGCTTTTCCGCTTATTTAGGGGCGAATTAGTTGTTAAGGGAAGATTTGCTTTATATTCTGCTCGACTTCTGTTTGACAAGTGATGTTAGTAACTAGGGTTAACCTAATAACAAGCCGAGCTTCCTTCCCTCCATGGCATTTTCTTATTTCGAATATTAATCATTAGCGCATAGACAAATCATATAAAGTGGGATGAAGCTGCCTGGCAGTAAGCACAGGAGAGCGTAGCGTAACTGGGGAAATTATATGGAAGGTTATTTTGAAGTTTTGACGCAGTTTTGAACGTGTTAAAATGATTAATTACCCAAGCACGTATTATTATTACATTTAAAGTAGTTATTAGTTTTACTTGCAAGTAGTAGCTATTAATTTTACATCATTTTAGATCTATTTTTATTATTTTCTCGATGTTTATATTAATTCCACGCAGGAGAGAACTTTATCTCTGGGTCTGTTATATTTGGGAAAGTATTACATTGTTATTTTCCTTTTTATTGTTTATTTTGGGCGTTAAATTTAAATGTAGTTATTTTATTGGTTAACTATGTAGCCTTCTTTACATGATACAATTTTAATTTGGGAAGACTGTTTGTGAAGATAATAAATACGATCTAAAATAATAGAAAGTATTGAAGAAGGAAGGAAACACATAAGCTGCGAATCGTTCCTGGACTGAGCTGCTTATCACAGGAACTAGTCTTAAGTCGACGTTCGCTCTCGCCAATTGAGCTGAGCAATAGCTGACAAGTTAAAATTATGGCACTCTTTCGGAGTCACCAAGGTAACTTTCTGACGCGTTGATATTCGCTAGCAATGTTTTAAATAGTTACAGCTGTTTTAAAAAGCCATGGGTCTATCAGACCCTGCCAGACATGTGAAGGGTTAAAACAATTAAAAAAATAGATCGAGATATTGGTATTTCTTTAATGTTTTCAGTTTTTCCAATCACTTAGCTTTCAACCTTTTGAAGTGGGGAAGTAAAACTATTGAAGATTCATCCGTTGAATCAATTTTGACATATTTTTTTTAATATTTGACATTTAAATTTTGTGTTTTAGCAAAGTTGTTTGAAAAACTGCAGTTAACTGGCAGGTATTTCAATGTTTGAATAGAACCTTTGAGGTGACTTGCGGTCGCTGCACACCTTCTAACCTCGTAATTCATAAGGGAAGTACCGTTGGTTACGCGCCCCATTCATAACAAACAGCCCCTTTGTGCGTCTCCCACTTTAGTTATAAATAATACACCTTCGGGACATCAACTGCACCCAGCGCCAGATACACAACCATCACCCCCTACCTTAGTTAGCGGAACTATCAGAGCTCTCGAAAGTTCTGTTCGGTATGTAGGTATAATAAATTTTACGAGGAGTAGATTCTGCTCAACGGTAATTCGTGCGAATACTAGGAATACTGAATAACTTCGAGAAGTGTTTTGATTTTACCGATTTTCAAATTTGGTAGGTACTCGTTTTACAATCCGTTTTCATTCAAGAATGTGTCTTCATTAGATTTCAACACTCAATTGGGAGTTCATAAAGGTATAAAAACAATTGACCTACCCAACGTTTAACAAAGCAAGCACACCTAAAATATTATTTCTTCTCATCGCGTTTAGATGTCAAACGTGTTTGCAGTCTATATACAACTTTTAACCTCTTACCGCATGACCTACAAAATCTAGAAATAAATTAAGAAAATGTCGTCATTCATTTTGTTTTTAACATAATTTTTTTTTTTTTTTTTTTAAATTTATAAAGCTTATTTAGAGTTTAGAGTTGTGGCATCTTCTTCTTCTTTCGTATGTTCAGTTCATACGAAAGAAGTTGTGGCATCAAAAATACGTCATGCATTAATGGATCAAAATATTACATTAGTTTCCAACTAAATATTTTCAATCCGAACCTGTACAAATATGTTTTGATTAATTTAATACATTGTTATGTGGAAACGTACATTTATTAATTTAAAAAAAAAATGTTTCAATACAAAATCAAGTTAATGTAATTTGTAAGGAAATGCTCTTTGAAATCAGGACCCACAGGTTCCTTTTATTTATTTATTTGTAGTGGATTTCTGGCCCTGAGGGAAATTATTTCCCTCAGGCCTTTTGGGTATAAAAAACATCACCATAGATGTTATTATTGTTTGCTGTCAAATATCATTTTGGTAAAAAAAAATAAAAATCTGAAAATTTTAATTTTGTCTAAATTTTTAT
Source organism: Glyphotaelius pellucidus (assembly GCA_936435175.1). Lineage (NCBI taxonomy): Eukaryota > Metazoa > Arthropoda > Insecta > Trichoptera > Limnephilidae > Glyphotaelius > Glyphotaelius pellucidus. The sequence goes on along the minus strand of OW386545.1, from coordinate 9,397,306 downwards.
TTCAAATATGGCCAGGTTATTAGATTGTACTTAGATATTATTAATTTTTATATAAATAGAAAGACGCTTCGTTCAATTTTCCAATTGAACCACTAAAAAGCAATAATTTTCGATCAATCAGTCCCATGAGAGCGGTCATAGATCTTCCTCGGATGCACGATGTCGTCGTTTGATACCACATGTTTCGATCCCTATAATATGTAAGTGTTATAAAGGTTTAATTTTATAAAAAATACCTAAAATAAAATAAGATAGTCCTCATAATGTTTGAAAAAATCTTACTTTAGAATGTTTTTCATTCAAATTTTAATTTATTTGTTAAGCAAACAGCAACTTCAAAATCTTTAACAATCGGACGTACCGTGTTCATTCATGTCGAATTGTGTAATAGTTACTGTGTTCGACATCAATAGAAATTCTGTGAAGGTTAGCAAGATTTGTCTCAATCTCTGGCGATCTCTGTTTGACAATAAATCATTAGTGGGAGTCAAAATATTTTTTTGAATTTCCTGGCAACGGGTAATGGCGTCGTGCGGGAAGAGGTTAAACCTAGTCCCTTTGGATATGTACCCTTAGAAAATCTACTTTTATTTTCCTTGTTAAAGAAATTAATTTTTCATCTATCATCGAGTGTAAGGGGTTCCTCGGTCCTGTAAATACTGTAATACATAGAAACAAATAAATAAATAAATATAATACACCCTTGCACTGTTTTCCTTGTACATTCATCATTAAAAATAAACTTATCTTCTGGATGATTTGTCTCACAGACACCCACAGAACAAAAAAGGTGTGAATTAGGGTGAAGGGAACGAAACAACAGGAGTGGGACCAATAGTGTACATCACCTTAATGTTGGTCTAAACCAGTGATTCCCAAGTGGTCGAAACCAGTGTTTACCAGTGGTCCAGGTGGACCCCCAGTGGTCCACGGGGGAATCGACGGGGGTCTACGTTGGCGTGATTGGGGGTTCACAAGTTGTAAGTGGGGGTCCACAATTATCTGGTTTCGATAGTAAAGAACAAAAATATTTGCTTGGCTTTACCTATCAATGTAGGCAGATGATACATACGAAAAAAAATTAACGTAACAAAAATAAATCCAAATTTTTCGGTGATTTTTGACAGGCTGTATTTCGGTAGAAAATAGTCGTATTGAGACTTTAAAAAAGCATTTTAAAGCTTTAAGATTCTAAATTTACTATTTTTGGCAAATATTTTTTAGGAGCTGCGGTTCTCATGCAATCCTAACAGACAGCCGCGACGAAAATTTCCATCGTTAGATCTAATCTTCACTTTTTTGACGAGTTTTTTAGTGTTTGGTAGAAATGTAGCAGCAGGGGGTCCACCGAAACCAGTATAATTTTGAAAAAAAGTTTGGGAACCTATGGTCTAAACTGATTAATAACTGATGGTACAGATGGGAGGTACTAAAATATATTTGAATAAAACAATATTATCCCAAAAACTGGATGACTTCCCAATGCAATCACATTAGACCTAGATTTAATAATTATAATATTTGGATGATTTATATAGTGCCGTTTTTTGTGAAAAATCACCTCAAGGGCGCTGTACAAACTTACAATATGTTTCTAAAATCTAGAAAAACCACAAACTAGACAAACAATTAAAAGCAACTTATGATTAAAAATTGCATCCACCGGTTCATTGATCACTGATACGAAAATATATGTACAATGTTTCGACCAATGAACGCGATACTTCCTAAAAATGTATACAGGACCATACTTACCTGGGAGGTTGCTTAAAATCAACACTGTTTATTGTCTATAAAGAAATTTAGACAGAGATTTATATTCTTAACTAAGTACAATAACAATTTATTAATCCTTTGCGCAGCTTCACAATCTTCAAAGGATTATTTTCTTCCATAAAAAAAACAAAATAATGTCAAACTCATATTCTCATAATAGATTAAAAACACATTGTTGCTAAAAATATTCCCACATTACCAATTTTACAGTAATGGGGGGAGGTGGGGTTTGTTATTGTAGTTGTTTTATTTGTTTGTTTATTTATTTTTGTCTTTTTAGTAAATTTATTTAGGTAGGCATATACAGACCAATTAACAAGATAATGTAAAACGTTAATAGGATAATTCTCAGAGATTTACTTTAGCAGCAGATAAATAAACCTTAGCAAATATTTTTTACATTTGAATTTTAAAGAAAATAAATAAAAAATAATAGTGTTATAAAAATAGGTAATTCTTTTTACTGGACGACTGTTTATTTTTAGAAACATTAATATTATTTTAGTAATACAAAGCATCCCTTTACCAATAACATATCAACTATTATCAGTCGAAATTATCAATTTGGGAGGCAACAGGTGTGGGTACCGCCGCCCCGGGAAACATTTATTGTATAACCAACACCCCTGCCTTAGGTCACCTCAAGTGGTTCGGTACTTTTGGTTTATGAGGTGAGGTTTGTCTAGGTCTTGGTGACACATGAGTTTGCCAACCTACTGCGTGGCGGGCCGGATCGGGAGTGACTGGTTGATGGAGACCTTTTTACCTCTCCAGCCGGACTCTCTTGACCCTTCGCCTTATATCGCAGTGGGAAGGATGGATTCATACGATTCCATGCCAACTGAGAATAAAGTCAACTAAACACCTCCTTGAAAAGTCATTAAAAGCTATGAAAATTTTTTTTTTTAATTATCCCATAACCCTTACTTAACATAACCTATTTAACCATTTTTTATATATTTTTTATCACTCTAAATGACTTATCTGAGATGGTTCTGAATTGGATTCATTCCGAGTTGTCCGGTCACCGATTCATACGTCCATCACTCATCTAGCTCTTCTCAGAACTTCCTCTCCTTTCTTTTACTAAACAGACCCTCCACACAGCATCCCCAAAAAGGCCAAAAAAAATTGTTTTCCTCGGGGCCTCCTGTGTAAATCACGTAAAAAAACGTGATTAATAACAGACCCGCTTACCTCCTAATTATTCTACCTTTTTTTCTGATGGTTTAATCTAACATTTAAATTCTCCTGTCACGGTGTTAGTTATCATACTCCTCCGAAACGGCTGGACCGATTTTGATGAAATTTTGTGTGCTTATCGGGTAGGTCTGAGAATCGGCCAACATCTATTTTTCATACCCCTAAAAGTTAAGGGTGGTCCACCCCGAATTTTAATTTTTCATTTTTTGGACAAATTTTTTTTATATTTATTTTTTATGGTGGGGCATTAAAAAATACGTACAGCCCTAAATTTTCACCCGTCTACCATCAACCCCTATTTCTAGCAATGTTAGTAGTTCAATCAAAATTAAAAAAGTAATTCAAAACAACGTTTGCCGGGTCAGCTAGTATAATGATATAAATACAATAATATAAACTAAATTAAACTATTTATTTTCCTAATGAAAAATCCTCTTAGTTTCTAAAACAGTTGTTTGTAATGTTTACAAAATTCGTGTTCATAAAAAAATGGTCTTATAAAATTCATGTAACCACGAATTAAGACCTCCGATCGCCCTCACCCCTCCAACGGAAAGCTGAAACTGAAAAACTTACGCTGCCGTCACTTCAGTGGCAGACGTTTTTAACGTCACCGTTCAACGCGTCAAAGAACTATAATGTTCCTTTAATATTCCCCCATTGAAACTTGAAACGCTTGTAAATTTTATGCACCTTTTTTATTTCCGCCGTAGTACATCACGATACACGTAGCTTTAACAGTCTACTCAAATTTGAATGAGGTATATTTTCCCAGCTACTTCGGGCTCGAAGTTTGTAGGGGAGCATTACTTGATTTTATGGCTCGGCAGCGTGGCTACTGGCTCTGTAGCGCTTATTCCAAACATCATCCGCTGTTTGACCGTAAATTTGTATTTATTCGTTTATTTTATAAGGCTGTATTTATCATTTATGTTTTTGCGTTTATTACGTTGTGCACGTGTATGTATCATGTTCCGTCAAGTATCATTATTACTTTGGTTGAAAGGTTCGATCTTTTAATGTGCCTATTTCATACTTAAATGGCACACCTTTTTTGCGACAAACTTGGTTCCATGACAACTCCATAAGTTGGAATTTCAACATCGTTTTGAAAAGTCATTATTACTAATAATTTTTTTAAATTACCCTTGAACCTAACTTAATCTATTTAATATATTTTTTTTTACATCGTTTGTAATGATTTTTCAAAGAAGGTGATTAAGTTACATATTATTGAATTATCCGGTCACCTTTTGCAGCAACTATAATACAGGATGTTAAGGGAAGTACTTGATTTGGAGTAAAAAATGTCAATAAAATTTTGGTCTCCGGTGACAATTTGATGTCGTTTTTTTGTGTAACTAAAAAATAAGTAGGATTTGCACAGTCGGGGACGGGTGAGAGGATGGCACTCAGCCGAGTGACCAGTGACGACATTTGGATGAAATTAGTTTGTTACTTGATTTAACGAAAAAAATTTAGAAAAAAAAGTCACTCAAAAGGTCACTGAACCAACCTTTTTTAACGTTTTTTACTCCAAATAATGTCAGGAATCACTGGTTAATATAAGTCAACTACGTCCCTTATTTATTTATTTATTGATCAACGCCCTTTTTCAGGGCTTTTACATATTAATGGTAATAAATACAATATTTATCGTACATAACTGAATGCTGCTTCAGTAACAATATTTTATATTTGTTTAAAGATAAACTGAAGATGTCCACGGACTTGGTGTAATTGTTTCCTTCCATTAGTATTCTGGGTAAAGAGGAATACGTATGGTAGTTAGTCCCAAAATTTCTTACCACCCTATATAATAACTGCATACCGTCGATTGTATTTATTTAACCCCTTTTTACTGTCAAACTTCATACTTCAGTGAAGGCGCCGTATACCCGCTCAAAAAGTAGAAGATGGAGAGATGTAATTACGAATGTTGGAGAGAGTGCGTTAATATTTAAAATGATAAAATTGAAGCGAAAATTGTAAAAATGTTTAATAAAACACGACTCGTTTAAAATAGAGCAAAAATCTCGTGGGGAACAACTAAAGTAGCGTTTAAAGAAACACCGTGAATTTTTAACTTCTAAAATAAGTGAAATGAACGTTTTTATAATAATTTTCGAAGCATACTTTGCGATTTTTTTCTATCGATGGAATTTCATATAATTTGCGTTTCGACGTCGGAACATCTAAATATTATCTCAAAAAATATCATACTTTTTTAAGAGCTTAAACAAATTATTACTATAATTTAATAATTCGAACACTCTGTTATTATGAATCTTTACAGTCACGAGTTTATCAACTATTTCACCTTGACTTACCTACGTATAAAATATAATGTGTGTGACTTTATGAGAGCCAACTTTGTAGTTGTTTTTTCGTAGTTTTGCCGTAAATTATTCTACAAAATTGTATTTTAACGTAGCTCTGCATATAATAATTATCAACTATAGGATAATTTATGAAATAAACATCAACCAAAACTACTAAATGATATGCTCCTATAAATAAAATGGTTTTTTCGAAACAGCACTTTAATGTCAGCACCTATTTTTTAAATTAAAAATATATATTACATAATAAATTTTTGCGATTGGCTGTAGAAGTTCCGTACCCTACCCTGAAGTCACAATATTTTAAAGTAATTAGAAATTGTTGTACCAGTTTATCGAATTGTAAAATGATAGTGGTTGTATCATAATATACTAGCTTTTACCGGCGGCTTCGCTCGCATGGTGTTAGGGGGAAATCATTTCCATTCATTCATTCCCGGTACATTCAGTTTTCAAACATCTCGCGTGCCACCTAAATTTCATAATGCCAGAACTCACTAGTAGTAAAAAAAAATTATCCAATTTGGTGCAGTCGTTCAGAAGTTATGCACGTACAACCATTTCGGAGATTCATTTTTATTTATATAGATAGATAGATAGATAATAACTACGATTTCCCGCAAATATATCAACATCGTTTCCACAGCAACGATTTGTTTTCTGACGTTAGCAATAACTCGCTTTTGCTAGCGACGGAAAACATATAATATATTAATATTTGTAATTTCATAACGCCAGAGCTTACCATTTTATATAGCCTATATTACTCGAATATAATGTAGCTTTCTATTGGTGAAAGAATTTTTAAAATTGGTCTATTGGTTTATGCGTGAAAGCGTAACAAACAAACACACGCAGTTTCGCATTTATAATATTATTAGTATAGATTTATTATTGCGACATTCAATATCAGAGTACCTACCTATAGAACTTAAACTGGTAGAGGGATAAGAAATGAAAAGAAATCAATTTGTTTGTGCAATGAACCCGAAACATCCTGACTCAAAAGTCAACAGCGCTGACCATTGCGCTACGGTGATCATTTTATTATTTAATGTCTCGACCTTTTTACGTATTTTAGACCCTAGATTTCACGAGCTCTCCAAGAATTTCACATCTTTGACTGCTTTGACTTTAATAAATAACCTTGTAACCTGAACCCTTTGAAAAATTTTCCAAACATCACGTATTTATGAATGTAGAAGTCTTTCACAAACGATCATAACGTTATACATTTTAAAAATCATCATTCATTAACTGAATGTTCAATAAAAAAATCACAGACAAATACGTTTCACTGAAAGCAATATTACGTTCCTTTCCAATATGTTCATCGCCGAAACGTGCGAACTTACAAAAGCTCCACCGTAAGCTAGTCATGAAAAACTTACAATTTTCCTCAATCATTTTTTCTTTCCCGGTCGTATATTAGCGATTAGGCACAGTCAATAGGCCCCTCATAAATCACCCTCCTGCAGGCCAAATGAATCGCTGACCCTGTGTCGGGAACAGCCCCAGTCCGAAATTATTTCTTGTAGGGACCTTCCACGTGGAACCTTTATTTACGAGTTTTTACGCGCTACACTCTTATTATTTCCTAATACTGTATTCCGTTTCATATAAATTGCTTTGATTTGATTTACCTCGCATACTGTTTTCGACACTTTTGTAGGAATTACTTTAGTTTACGAAACCAATAAACGCAATCACGTACGGAAATCTTGACCGAGGAAAATTGCTTTTTCGGTTTGTGTTTTTTAATTTTTTTTTCTTACAACCTACCTCTTCCCTCTCTTCCTTTTCTTTATCATCTACCCTCCGCACTCCCTTCAGCCTCATAACTAAGAGGCGGAACGCGGAGGCAAAAACGTTGGGAATGTATTGCGAGCGATATGCTGAAATAGGCCAAAACGAAATGATATTTTTAGTCTGTTGGCCCCATAAAATTATACCGGTCAAATAACGATAATTTAATTGTTTTGTCTTTAATAATTAGCGGCTCTGGAAGTTTCGTTTTGCCTCCACATTCCGCCTCTTACTCATAACGTACCAAAATTGGGGATGCTGTAGTCTCACTGGCAGTTGGAACATTTTTTTTTTTACATGAGCTCCACACAGGAGGCCCTGAGGAAAATAATTTCCCTCAGGGCCTATGTTATCTTTGGGGATGCTGTGTGGAGGGTTTTTTTTTAAGGAAAGGAAGGAGGGGAGAGTTCTGGGAAGGAAAAGGGTTTAATGGGTGGGTAGGAATCTGGGGTTCAGTGTGTCCTGGTCATCCGCCTCCAAGACCTAGACAAACCTTACCCCATGAACCCGGGCACCCCTGCTAAATCACCAAACGTAGCGAACCACTTGGGGTAACCTATGGCAGAGGTGTTGGTTATCCAATACAGGTTCCCGGGGCGGTACTTACAGGTACGGTTTCGCATCGCATCGCATCGCATTATGTATTTCCAATTGTATACTTTTATCATAATATTTACACGTGCTTTTATGTAGGTAATTAGTTAATTAGGTAATTAGCAATCAGTCGACATGAAAATCTTTTTTTAATTTACATAGTGTTATGAACTGTTAAGTATTCCTGAGATGTTATTGAATTTTATCGATGCGATCATATTAATTTTTTTAATGCCGTTCATATTTCATGCACTTCAATATGGCCTTTGATATCTCCGAGGGTCGGTTGATATAGGTAATGAAGAATCTTATCGGCCTAGTAAAGTAATATTGCTCCCTATCCTGATCTTAATCGGAAAATGATTCTCATTTCCGATCTCTTCGTTTACTTTGGGGAGAGTCTTGTGTACAAGTATTTTTGCGGTACCTTAGTTTATGCATCCTGCAAACGACGTATCGTTGAGCCATCTTACATTTTATATCTGGTAAGTTGAACCAAATAAAGCCAATATTTCTATTTTTGAAACTGAAAATTCGTCATGGAATTCCATTATAATAATATATTAAAACAGTATAAAACTTTTTTCCACTTAATTTATTTGATCGCTACCGTTTTCAGCCTGTCGAGGTCTTTTCGACTAGTACCTACAGTGATTCCTTAAACCATGGGTCGGCAACCTTTTGTTGTAAAAGGGCCAAATATTTTACATGGGGATTATTGCGGGCCGCACTCGGGTCACATGTCATTACAGTATACCTATTCCAATTTGAGAGGTGGGTGTGGGGTGTGGGTACCACCACCCGGGAACCATTTATTGGATAACCAACACCTCTGCCATAGGTCACCCCGAGGGGTTCGCTACGTTTGGTGACTTAGCAGGGGTGCCCGGGTTCCCCGAGAGAATGGTTGAGGGAGTCCCTTTGACTTCTCCAACCATACTCTCTCGGAACATCGCCTTGCACCGCAGTGGGAGGGATGGATTCATACGTTCGTCACACTCCTGGACACACTGACCCCCAGAATCCTACCCACCCCTAATACCCTTTTCCTTCCCAAAACTTCCTCTCCTTCCTTTCCTAAAGATACCCTTTACATCCTCCACATCCTATCCCCAAAGATGAGAGAAGCCCCGAGGGAAATTATTTTCCTCAGGCCCTCCTCCTGAAAAAAAAAATTACCTACAATATTTTTGTACAAATATTTTATATTTAAACATAAAACGCTTATTGTATGTTTTTACCGCATTTATTGTAGTTATGAGATTTTGATGGTCGCAAGTTGTTTTTATATAAGCTTTCATTTTTAAAGTAGATCCGCTCAATATTGCGTCTAAATATGAATCCGGTAACCGAGAGCAGTGTTGATTTTTTCGGTAATTCATAATTGAAAAAGTTTGCTCACAAATAGTACTACTAAGCATGGTAATTATTTGCTGAGCAAACTTTTTCAACTCCTTGTAGTTTTCGGGGTTGAAGGGGTTTTCGAAAATCTCCATCTTGCGTGAGACCTTTTTGAAATCAGTAAACCGGTTTTCAAACTCAGTTTGAAGTTGTTTTGCTTTCCCTTCGCTCCTTTTGTCTCTCCCTTTCACTCTGTTGTGAATGATGTCGTCCGTCACACGCGTTGTGGCGAAAATCTTGCGGGCCGCACCAAGACGCCTCGCGGGCCGCAGGTTGCCGACCCATGCCTTAAACTATGAACTAGGGTGGAGTACAATGATTTTATTGAAATTTTGTGAATTTTTCCATCTTAGTTGCTACGTCGCATATCCATTGCAATATTATCCCGTGTTCCGAAGCAAAATATGTATCTTCTAATTTTAGAGTCCATTATAATATTATTCTCGAATCTAATGTAAATCAAGTCATTGCAAAAATCAATCAAAAATCCCATTTTACCTCAATGTTCTGTATGTAAACCATAGTGTAAGGAAACTGCGTGAAGAATGCCTCGTTTCAATTATTTTTACTGAAACTAAAAAATATATTTTTTTAACTAACTATAATGTATTATAATTAGTCTACGATTAGTTTTCACATTGCTAAGGGCTTTTCGGGTCACATAGTCTCGTTTACAATATGTGCCGAAGTTAACCGACGGCAGGTCATGTCTTTATAATGCCAGAGCTCGACTGACAAAGCCTAGCTTCCGTATAGTAAGACGTAGTCTTCCTAAACTATATTAATAAATTACAAAATGTCAATTAACAGTCACTTTGATCTCAAGAATATTATATCTTTAATCTCTTTTGATAAGCATATTAAGCTACTAGAGAATACAGGTCCCAATACTGATGAAAAACGAAAGTATTTGAAGAGATCATGTAGAGACTGACTTTACTAACCCATCTAGTGCTGTCCATTCAGGTATGCTTAAATCTCCACAGACTTTCTGTTTAATTTTCAAACCTTGAATGAAATCATGTTAACGGTACAGAAATAGGTATTTTATAATTTATTTTCCATTTATCCTTGTTTTACAAATTGAAAGATCGTTATGTTATTTTTAGACCCTTTACTCACAATGCTTGAAAACAGACACGTTTCAGATTTCAAAGAATCGCCCATTCAAACACAATTAACGAATTTATCAAAAGGTTTCACTGGGAAACCATTAAATAATTACTTAAATATCTTTTCATTTTACGCGAACGAAAAATATTAATAGCCATTTCGCGATTTATCATAAGGGTCGTATCGCCAGCGCAGAGTTCTCGCCGAATTTCCATATTTGAATCCCTATTTTCATGATAATGACTAATCAAATAACATAAAAACCCTTTCCTCCCATACTGTTATACGAAGAGATAAATCACAGCGGTAAACAATCAACCCGTTCGTTTAATATTTCCGGAAGGTTGTAAAAAGCATTCGTTTTATACCCGCGTACATTGTGTAGCGACTGAATAATAGGCTCTTCGTAATGTAATGTCGCTGACATTATGAAATTACACAAATATTTGTTAGATTTGTAGGCATAATATATCGGGAGGGATAATATTATAAGGCGCTTTGTTTCTGGAGAGGTATTCTGTCGGCCGCTAGAACAATTGCCGGACCCTTTGCTTTATTGCGAGGGAGGGAAGTGAGAAGTGCCCTTTCCCTCCGGAAGCGTTTTTGTCCGCGTATCCACTTTTTTGACATTTAGAAAAATTATTATATGATACATTGGTCCAGTGGACTTCCGGCAGTCTGATCCGAGTGAGGGGACTATTCTATGTATTTTACGTATATAAATCTCTTTAGGGACATTCTAACGATTGTCCGACACTAACCAAAAGTAATAACTTTGAATTTAATGTAGTGAGAGGCTGTCAAGTTGTAAATGGAAGGAGATATGAATGACAAAAGTCAATGTTGCCCAAGGAAGGAACAACTTTCAGAAATCCTTACTTCGTAATAAAATTTTCATTATTTTTCTACCACCAAACGGTTTTCAAGACTATTTTCACATGCCATGTTTCCCAACATACTTTGTACGGCTCTTTGGTTTCTGTTGTGTATTTACGAACGTGACCATTGTTTTTTTTTCTGTGGCACCTAATCCTTTTAACCCTCAGGCTTGTCGGAAGGTCAAAATATTTCCGCTTCGCAATACAATCCAAATAAACGGAATATTTCAAAACGCATCCGAAAATTAAAAACTGTTTTTGAAAGGTGACGAAATACGCTTACAAATTTTGTAATTTGAAATAAATATATACTTTTTTAAAAATAGAAGTAAAGAACGTTTTAAAAATGGCTCACCCTTAATTTGTTTCTAACTGAAATTAATGATAAAGAAAAAAATAAAAACACATATTTTTTAGGCGTATTATAAACGTTATCGTCAATTCACTTTTTTGTCGTTTCATGTTAAAATAATTAATAAAAAATTCCCAAAGTTTCATAATTTCTATTCAAATTGCGGTCGGAAACTTTGGATTCATGAAGGTGTATATTTTAAGTATTTTGCGGTAAACTTTTAGATTTGAAAAACTGCGTGGTGTTTTCTCTTTCTAACGCCGTTTAGACCACATTTCTAACCATGATAGTAAGGGAGACAACGATTTATACGAGACCTGTGAGTTGTTCCGAAAACCGAACATATCAGCCTGAGGGGTTAACGTGTTCTTTGTTATTTTCTTATATTAAATGTTTCTATTTTGGTACACTGAACATAATTAGAATGAATTCTTTGAAAAAGGGCTTATTTTTCGTAACGAGACGCCTACATATTTATACGGAAATAAAATCACATTAAAATTAAACTGACAATTTCGTCAAAAAGCTTTTTCGTCGCCGGTAGTGAAAAAGCTTCTTAAGATGAAGCCATAGTAAATAATGCAAAATCACACAAAATCATGTGTTTTTGTTTTGAAAATTTGATCGCTTAGAAATATTATAGATGCTTCAATTAAATAATGCGTGTAGAACATATTTTGGCCCTTAAAAATATCGGTCATTTTTTTTATAAGTCTTTTAATAAGCCTAGAAAAAAATAAAGTAACAGGTCTTTAAAAAAACACTTTCAAGTGCAAACTCTCCTACTTATGAACATCTTTTCGGATATAATTTTATTGCTTATTGTAGCAAATTTAGTTTCTTTTATGATAATCGCAAAATAAATTGATATTTACGCCCGATATTCACAAAATAAAATAAAATATGCATATTTGCGTTGTTATTTCACAATACGGCTGGCAGCCGACGAATGTGGATTTTCAAAGTGACTACTGGCTTGCCACACCCCACTTCCATTCAGAAACGCCCTGGCCGGAGCAGGGAACAGACGTGTGACCCCACGTCGCTCGGTTCCGTGAAATTAATTTTAAATTTCCTTGTTGTTACAATAAACAATGTGTAAAAAAGGAGTTAATGTTTTTTTAGGTCTTTACGAAATCAACCTTTAAAAAAAAATTCTCAAATACCTTTTCAACCGTTCCAAAAGCTTTTTCTCAAATATTTTTGAATTCCTCCCACAATGGGCGTGAATTCCGACTTCGATTTTTCCCTGGACTATTGGATCCCCTTAACTACGATTTTATCAATACATTTACAAGCTAATAAGACACTAAGAATTATCTTGAATCAAAAAAAACTTGTAGGTACTTTGTATCCCTTGTTTCAACAATTTGTAATTTTATTATTCTAATGAGTCCCTTTGTGAAAGGGTGTTGTTGAATATTAGCAACAGGCTTAAACAATGAATTGAATAACTTTTGTAAGCATTTCTAAACAATGCGTTTCAGTCAATAAGTTAAAATAAATTCATAGAAAGGAGTACTTGTTAAGTAGAGCACAGAAATTGGCCAACGCGGCGTAGAATTAGAATTAATTTTATTGTGTTTTCCTTTTCCTTTGGATTCTTGGACCTTGAGTGAAATCGGAATATCTGAATGATTTCCCCATGAATAATGCAGGAGACTTCGTGAATTGATACTGAAATATTTATTGTTCTTTTGTTGCTGGCAGAATCGGGAATTATTTTGTGTGCTCTTAGAATCAAAATATATGTTCAAGAATACAGGGTGTAACAGCACGTACCCGAAGGAATTTAACCAGCGATTCTTGAGCATATTTGGAGTAGAAATTGTAGATGTCATTTTGCTGTCGGATGATTTTTTTTCAATTAAAAACAAAAATATATATTTTTACATCACACGTCGAAATTGTGTAGTTGGGTGCAGCCCACAGTCATGCACTTCGTCTCGTTCTAGCAGTATGGCAGCAGAGAAAGCGCAAATTACTTGATCATTACGCAACATTTGAACACGATGAAGAAATCTGTATTACATAGTCCATTAACGAAAAAAACAGTTGTTGTGGTGTTTTCGTGCAGTTTGGTTTTAAGATTGAAGTATCTCACTGGGTCAGGGATCAGAATTTGCGACTGGCGAGCCGCATGCGGCTCTTTGCATAGGCATCTGCGCTCTTCAGACATCAATTGCAATTTCAGCTCTACTCAACCAGCCTTATGAGATGGAGCCGCCGAACGAACTTTGACTCGATCAGCATTAGTGTTATATGTGTAGTGTGAGTCTGTTTATAGAAACATTTAAATGGACAGAAGTTTGATATAACAGTAAGAATGTAGGTAACACAAAGCAAAACGTTTGACAAACTGCCGGCCCCTGCGCTAGGTCATTGGATTGTAGATTGCCGAAACAAAGCAATGCATATTTTTTTTGTTATTTTAATTTTATTTTCTTTTGAAATTTATTATAATATTTCATCTGTTTGAATATTTGAAATACCTAGTATTTTGGATTGCTAGACGGTTCTTGAAATAATTCCCGTGCAACTGTAGTATCAATCAATATGAGATTAAATGCTGGAAGTGAAACAGATTGCGAAAGCAACTTGTGCTTTCACCATTTGTTAGTTTTAAGTCAATTAGTAGAGTTACACAGAAATATGAAGAACCAATCGATTGCAGTCATTGGCACTTCGACTTAGAGAGACTTTGTGCCTAGGTCGAATCATTTGATTACTACGCTAGAGCTACTTGCAGAAGTGAGTGCTCTTTTAACCCCTCGGACCTCGGTCCTATTTTATCAGAGGGTAAAAATATTTTCGCTTCGCATTAAAATGCATAAATGGTAAATTAATTAATGGAATTTTCTGAACGTATCCGAAAACATTCAATTTTTCATGCAAATATAAAAAAAAGTTTTGAAAATGGCTCACCTTTTTAACTAAACTTATTAAAAACGAAAAAAAACATACATATTTTATTAGACCAATGTATTATTAACTTAATTGTGACCTCACTTTTTTGTCGTTCAATGTAAAAATAATTAATAAAAGTTCCCAGTTTAAATTTTTTTTCAAATTGCAGTCAGAAACTTTAAAGGTGTACATTTTTATTTTATTGTGACTATTTTTTAGATTTGAAAATAAAGCGGTTTTTCTTTCTTACACCTTTTAGATCATATTTCTCACGGTTATAGTAAGGGAGACAACGATTTCTGAGACCTATGAGTTGTTCCGAAAAGCGATCAAATTCGCCTGACGAGTTAAGGCGAATTTATTCCTACAGATATATTTCACATTTACTCAATATAAAATATATATTTGCGGCACGTTCCGAAGATGTAGTTACTCTCAGTATCCCCCAGGTGAAAGACCACCATTCAGAACGAAAAAAGGAACTTTTAATGGCTTTAGCCATGTTTGATGGCCAGATCTGCATATCCCGGTAATTCTAAACCTTCTTCTTTCCCATCGCCTTCCCTTCCCCACTCCCTTCAGCTTCACAACATAGGTACCCGATTTGGGATGCCGTAAATCATCGGCTTTAGATCATTTGGTTTCTTTTGCAGTAACTAATTAAATAAAACATTTAAAGTATCTGAAATGTGTATATGAATAAATAATTTCTTTGACAGATACTTTTGAAACGGCACGGGGTCTCAGCAATTTAAAATAATATATTATTTAAGAATTCAAAGCATTTATAATTTGTTCCAAAAAAATCACATAACCGCTAAATTTTCCGAATCAAAAAAGACGATTATAAATAACTCAAAGGAGTTATTGATTGATTATTTCCAAGATGGTGTTATTGAGGTATTTGTTCAGCACAGAGCATGCATAAAAAGATCAACCATCTTCAGTATCGCCTCATAAATCAATTAAATACTGGTCGATACCCTTCAAAGAGATGCGAAGGGTTCTTGAAATATCTGGATCGGCCAACTGTGTGGTTGAACAAATTCACTGTCGGGCCTCGGGTAATATATCTTGTAATTTCCAACCAAAACCGCAGACTTGTATAAATGCTTTGGAACAGCGGCTCTCAACAGTTTTGTGGAAGGAGTTCTCAGATTCGAAAATGATCTACATTTTGGTCAAGGATTTTTTCACAAAAATCAAAATTTATTAATGATAAAAGTATCTGTGACTAAAATACTGATGTATACAGTATGTAAAAGTACGTACCTGAAGGATTTTAATACCTTGTTCAGAAGGGGTGAATTTGACGCGAATCGTTACGCACTATGCATACGCGCGCTGGCGAGGTACTGGGCGCCAAAACATTGCATCCACAAGCATCAAGCGGCGTATCCTGCGCCACAATACACATGAACACTAGCTTGAACAGCACCCAAAACATTGAAAATTTGAACACTTCGTGTTCAAAAACCCTGTGTTCAAGCTTTACCACAGCCGACGGAAAACATTCATCTCCCGGGCGAAGGGGGAAGGCTGGCGGGGGGAAATGTGTTCATATTTTTACAAGAGCCGCGCGATGCGGTCATGTATGGAGAATCAAACCGAACAAGTTTTTGAGGTTATGCGCAATGAGCAAGCTTAATAATCACTAGTTTAAAATATTATGATACCTAAATACAATATAATAAATATATTTTATAATAAAATTATAACATAATAACGAATATGAACAATATTAATATTAATATTATTTTTGAAGTGGGTGAAGCGGGAGCGGGAAGGCAGGCGGGGCCGGCGTGGGGGGGAAATAAGTTCATATTTTTACAGGAGCCGTACGAAGCGGTTGGTACCGGAGGTAAATCGAATGACGTTTGGGGTTATGTCAACCGCGCGAGCCTAATACCTAATTATGACTTTAAATTCCAAATAAATACTGTCGTAATGATGATTATATCTTTCGTGATCTCACTTGTAAATAAAGTCTATTAATTTATAAATCGGTTTCAGAGACACGGAAGAAATGACCAATTAAAATAGGTATTCTATTCTTTCCCTGATAAATAAATACCTAATAAAAATCTAGTTAGGTAGTTTAGGTCTAAGTTGAAATCTGCGTGTTCTCCTTTATATTTCGTTTACAATATCTTCGCTAAATTTCTTAACAGAACTCGACTTTTGACGTTTGAATTTCGAATGCGTAATTAATTACGCATTCGAAATTCAAATACTGACTTTAGGTCATAATAATTGATATTAGTCGGAAATCTTTCCTGGTAAATAAACATCTATTAAAATATCTCTGTTTTCTCCCTGATGTAGCATCTCTTCTTCATCGGAACATATTTTAACATTTATTTAAACGCTAAACGTCAAACTTCAAGTCAGTTGCGTACGCGTGGACGCGTGGACTCGTGGACAGGCCACTAGCAAAGTGTGTGACCGCGCGAACTTCACACCTGTTCACACCAATCTTTCAAACCATGTTTAAAAAAACGCAGGAGACGGAAAACAAAGAACGTTTATAGTGGGGTTCAAGCTAATTTTCATGTGTATTCTGGCGCAGGAGTTCCGCCTTTACGCATGTTTAAAATATGCGCGTAAATCGCGTGTAGTACGGCGAGACTCTCCACTCGCCCGTCACTCGCGCGTCGCTCGCGCAATTAGAGATACTACGAATTCCATGATTGCGTCCAGTTTACGCGCGAACTTCAGAACGGGTGCACGTACCAAAGGGCGAGCGGCAAAATTTTGATACGGAATTGTTAATACGCCCCCAAATGAATGTCCTTCTGGACGCGAACGTACGCGCGAAGCGATTCGCCCCTTCGGAGTTAAAATGTAGATGGCATTGATGGTCCGATGATATTTTTTTTAATTAGTAACAAAACAAATCAAAATCCATCACAGTCATGCGATACGCACTCCGTATCGTTCCACAGCCCCTGATCCGTCGCGACGTATAACAGTGTGATTAGTGGTGACGTGGGACAGAATTTATTTTTGTTTTTAATTGAAAAAAAATCATCGGACAGTGAAATAATGACATCTGCATTTTTTACTCAAATTCTTTAGAATACTTAAATATTCTCAGGAATCCACTGGTCAATTAATAATCCTGTAAGTACTATCTGTACACCATGAGAAATTCGTGATTGATCAAAATGACAGCAGCAGAAAACATATTATAGCAAAAATTTTACTCACATTTAAATTTAAATTTCTAATTACATTAAAATTTTACTCACATTTAATTATTTTACTAACATTTTTCTCTTCCAAAACAATACCGATTTTTAAGATTTTTTACTAACTGTATTATAATGAAATACTATGTCGGTACGTCTTGCTTTTTTAAAAAAATACATTTTCTAGTTGGTATACTGAACTTCTGTTGATGGCGTTCAGACCAGGCAATTTTAACGATTTTTAGAGGGTCCTAACCCTTATAAGAAGTAACTTGTCCAAAAAGCAAAACGAAGTGATATGCAAGTGGTCGATATCTAAATTATGTCAAAATCCAGAGAATAAATTGGAGATACGTTTGTATAGACAAAACACCGCCTGCTTTCTTCTTAACGGGGTGAGGTTTGTCTAGGTCTTGGCGGCCAATGCGTTTGCCCACCTACTATGGGGCG
Organism: Glyphotaelius pellucidus; assembly: GCA_936435175.1. NCBI lineage: Eukaryota > Metazoa > Arthropoda > Insecta > Trichoptera > Limnephilidae > Glyphotaelius > Glyphotaelius pellucidus. Next base: position 9,379,293 of record OW386545.1, on the reverse strand, counting down.
GGCCATATCGGGAGGAACTGATTTAAGAGACGTAGATCATTCCAGCCGGTCTCTCTGCTGTGTGGAGCTAATCTAAAAAAAAAAAAACAAAAAGTTACGTCAGAACTTTTTTATTATTACGCTCTAGCTGGAACAGAAAAAACAGACCCGTAATAGAATTGTCTAGACAGGCAATGTTTTCCTTTTTATCTTTTTTATTGGTCAATTCTCTTGATGGACGACACATTGAGAACCCCTGCATAGAACAACGGTTCGCTGAAAACGGGTTGGCGAAACGCTCTATATCTGATCTGTATCTCCAGCATTAACTTGCAAATTACTTTTATGACGTAATAAGGAATTCCGAATAAATCTCCGATTCATATTTATATTGTTCAAGTAAGCAATGCGGGTTAAATATTTCTGGTAATATATTGTTGGAAATGAAAATTTTTGTAAACAAAAGGATTTCGACTAAGTAATGGCTCACTCGTGTCCTTGAGTGTGATATACGTTTTATTTCCATGGAAAAGAGTAAGAACGAAATTAAACGGATAAAATAATGTATTAATTTTCGTTAACATTAGGTTTATTCGTGTAAGCATTGGTCTCGTAATGCGTAATTCGAGGTCATTAATACTAATAAAATTTATAATTTATAGGGTTTTCCTTTTCAATGATTATAAAGACAGTAAGTTATCTTTTTTTTATGGAAGTATGTGAACTTTTTGGATAATAAAAAAAACGATTGTCAAGTGTTTTTATTTAAATAAAATGTTATCAACATTAAGATTTATGATACTGGCATATTCAATTCGTTGTTTGCTCTTCGGAATCACTTATATAGGTTTCATAGAAATCGTTATGTCTCCCTTACTATCATAATGAGAATATGATCTAAATGGTATTAGAAAGAGAAAATACCACGCTTTACATTAAAATCTAAAAGTTAACCACAAAATAATTACAATTACAACTCAAGGAAACCAAGTTTTCCGACCGCAATACGAAAAAAAATTATACTTTGTGAATTTAAAAAAAAATATTTTTTACGTGGAACGACAAAAATTTGAGATGATGATAAAGTTTATAATACATTAAGATTTTTTTATTATTACAAAATGTTTATATTATTTTCTTATATTATAAATTTATTACTATTCAAAAATATAATGGTTGTACTAATAAATTTATTACTATGAAAAAAAATAATGATTTTTCTAATAAATTGTGCGATTTATTTTTCTTCGTTACCAGTTATTTTAGTTTAATTTAACCATTTTTAAAACTTTGCATTCAAAAAGATATGTTTTAGATTTTCATGGCCAAAAGTATTTTCGTTATTTGTTTTTGGGGTATTATGCCGTGTTGCGCTACCTCCTTCCTACCTGATGATGGACACTGTAACGCTGTCCGAAACGTTGGCTACAGAAGAAGATAGTGCAACACGGCATAACTCCCCAAATAAAAATAACGAAAATTTGCATTAAAAATTTATAATTAAATTATATTTCTATTTTTATTTGAAACTACAATTTTGCAATTTTGAAATTACAATTTTACAACCTTATGAAAATAGTTTTTAGTTTTCGGATATGTTCACAAATATTCCATTTATTTGGTTTTTATTGCAAAGCATAAATATTGTGACCTGCTGAGAGAATATGGTCTGAGGAGTTAAAAAACTCTCTTCAAATTTAATTTCGTTCTTTCTGTTTTGTTTAGTGGCTGTAGGCCGTAATCTATTAAAATTGTTGGCAAGTGGAAAGGTCCAGGTCCTCAGGTTGACCGTGATGGATGAAGTGCCAAATAAGTATCACTAATGGTAATGATGAATAGGCAGTACCCGCTAATAGACTTGGCTCTCACAGACTTGTCAATTAACACAATGACCTTTAGACCTAGGCAAACTTTACTTAAATAGTTTATATATCTATTTATAAACAATCACGCTTAGCATTATCGATTGCAATTCTGTCTCAGAATAGACACTGTAAGGCTGGTAACATATACACGGTGTCCGGAAATTCGTGGCACAAGCGGGAAACTGATTAATCAGCATTACAATTTTTTGTTTTTCTATCTGAACATTTCGATTGTGTCAGTTTTTTTTCACGTTTTTCTACTTTTCAGCAACTAAAAGGTTAAAAAAAACTTTTGGAGCCGGATCTACGCCTCGGCCGATTTTTTCAAAATTGCTTAAAATTCCAATCTCTAACTGTTTTCTTTTGGAGGAAGGAACTTTGTAAATAATAACGCATCTTCAGGAAACTTTAAAGGACTCGTGACTTTTATTTACTCTATTCCCAATTACATTGTGAATGTTCAGGAGCTCCAAACTACCCAACCCAAACCAAGGAGTTTACGTTTTACTTGTTAAGAAGGTATGGTGATGAGACGAGAAGTGATTAAAAAAACCTAAACATAGGCTTTTTATAATGCTTCCTTGGTAAGAGGGGAATTTGCACCTCCTGACATCTATGGATAATTTCTTCTATTAATTAAATCAGCTTTACCTAAACCAATAAATCGAATTATCTGGAGAGGTGTGAGTCCTAGCTAAATCTACCTAGATTTTAACCTAGATTTAATACACTAACTCAAAATCTGAAACCAAAAAAAATCGACTTCACCTGTTTTCGGTTTTAAAAAAAACTAGTGGTCGCCCAATGGTTCAAATTCGACCATAATTGTAAGGTTTTTTATTGATTTATCGTATTTTTTATGCATAATTTAAAGAAATATTAGCATTCTGCACTCCTCTGTATAAACTATAAGTGTATGAAATTTCATACTTCTCCGTCCGCGCAATTTTCGTAAAAAGGGGTACAAAGTTTTGGCTTCACTTATTAAATACTGAACGATAACCATGTACATACTGAACTTTCGGGTTACAGGCAGTGAAGGCTTTCAAAGGCAATACTGAAAGTCTTTCAATACAATGATGTCCGGAGATTAGTGGTGAATCTGGTGAAATCACAAGCTGGTGAATCTGGTAAAATCTATATCCATTTGCATTTGTTTTTATTGACTAACTTTTTTGGTTTAAACTTTCGAGTAAATCGAGTCCAAAGTCAGAATTTTAAAGAACAAACAAAAAAAACACAATCGCTGCGGGGTCACTGTCAGCTGTTTATTGTATTTTAAAATGCGCCGAAGCGTAGAACCGGCTCCAAAGTTTTATTTAACCCTTTAGTTGCCGAAAGAAAGAAAAAATAAACTAATCAAGACAAAATGCCCACATCGAAAAAATGGTTGTTTGAAATTTTCTATACGGGATACAGATTAACCGGTTTCCCGCCATTATCACTAGTTTCTGGACACCGTGTATAGATCGGTTGATTGAAATTTGCTTTAAGAATTAACCTATAAATTCTAATAATTATTGTTCTCTGCAGAAAGTATAAAATTAGTCTGCTTTGGGTAACGGACTCGATCCTTCCAACTGCAATCGGAGCATCCTATCCAGCAGGCTATGTCCTATAATATAACTAGCCCCGGCGACGCCCGGACTTTACGCAGTGTTTTCGAAATCAAATATAGACAGTAACCCTTCTCTTGTTTTGAAGGTCATTTGTGAAAAATTTCATCCACCTCGGCATGAAACTGTAGATTTGCATAAAAATCAAATCCACACCACCGTGTGGATTTCACCTGCTCGTCCACCACATAAAAACATTCTTCATTCATGAATCCCTCCATCTATTTGTGAAAACCGCATGAAAATCCGTTCAGTAGTTTTTGAGTTTATCGCGAACGGCAGACAGACAGACACGGCGGAGGACTTTGTTTTATAATATTAATAAGAATTGGATAATTTTTAGAGCGCACATAATGCAAACTATTTCTATCAGAATTTGAGAAACTTAATTTTCCACTTTATACCGATTAGAAAACAGTTGGTCATTTGCAAAAGTTGCGCACTTTTACAGGCCTTATCATTTTTTTAGGCTTGTCATAATGTTGGTCAATGTGTTCTACTTTTGTTATTTTGTTAAAGAATCTGTGGTGCATATGATTATTTTTGACGAAAAATTAAAACACATGACAACGTATCAAAATTCAGTTTTCTTATATATGTTTGCACATATCATCATGAATTAAACCATTTAAAGAAACTTCATAGAAAATATTTAATGTGGACGCAAATTCAATTTTTTACGCGAGTTTATAGTTAGAAAATCCTGAGAATATTTCGGTTTAAAATGTTTATGAATTTTTAATAATTTTTTTTATAAATTTCACAGCACTTCATTCGGTTTATGTGCCTCCGTATTAAAATTCGGAGGTATGATTTTTTTATGTGGGCGAAAATATTCAAAATGAGCATCAAAAAATTGCGACCAATCGTGTGAATTTTTTTTTATTTGGTCTGTCTTTCGACTGGTTAAGGGCCTAGTCTACTGTAATTTACCATACGCGTCCGTCGGGAGGTCGTTTACCTACAGTTCTACCCGGCCTTATTCTGTCATGCTACGTTTGATTAATCAAAACGGGTGCGCGAAGTCTCGGAGATTTGACGATTTCGGATGCCGGGGATCAATCAACGTCTAGAAAATCTTGGATAAACGCTAGTATTTTACGTAACCTAGGTCTCGGCGTAAGGTTAGTGGGGTCGAAGGGAAGGTTACTGTCATGAGTCATGACGTAGAAGAAACTCTCACCAAAATTCGTTTTACGTGATGGTAGAACTTTATTTGAAAATTAATTGGAAATGATAAGCAAATTTAAACAATAGCTTAGATGCCTATCTTCTCGCCGCCACGGCTAAGATAAATACTAAGATTTGTATAATTTTACTCCAGATTTAGTTTACAGTTTAACAAGCGCAAACTCGTGAAAAATTTCTGGTTATTATAATTGATTTTTGAAGCTAAAAGAATTAATTAAAGAGATATTTGCCTCAACACCACTGCCTTTCAAAAAAAATTTACCTATATAATTTACCTTATTTAATTTTAATTTTAATTTATTTTATTATTTTTATATTAGACCCACACAAGAGGTCCTGAGGAAATTTATTTCCCTCAGGGCTTTTGTCTTCTTTGGGGATGCTGTGTGGAGGGAGTTAGCGCCAGTTATTATTTGCTGCGCTCGGTGGATGATTTTGTGTTTATTTTGGGAATGAACATTTTATTCCATGGCAATTATTTATCGTCCCTTCCGCTCCTCTCCCCACTCAGTCGTCAGTTGCAATAACCCAAACCAGTGTAAATACGCCGCAGTGCATTTCTCGCATGATTTTTGTTATTATTTCGCAAATAGCTCTTCGTTAATTATACCAATCGCATTAAAAAAACGCGTCGCAAATTGAGTTACAAACAATACGAAATGAAAGCAAAACTCTTAGTGAAACGCTGGGAAAAATCACACCTTCGATTGAGGAGAACACCTTCCCAAATTTATTCTTGTGAGTAATTTCCAAACAATACAATAATTGCCATTATAAGTGAATAGGAATAATTTTACCGAGATTTCTTTCTGAAACAGGGGGTCTTTTTAAGGAAAGAAATGAGAGGATTTTCTAGGAATGAAAATGTATGAGGGGCGGGTAGGAATCTGGGGTTCAGTGTGACCAGATCATCCGTCACCAACACCTACACAAACTCAACCCTTGAACCCTGCTAAGTCACTAAACGTATCGAACCACCTGGAGTGATCTACGACATGTTGTTCGTACAATAAATGCTACCCCGGGCGGCGATACCCATTCCCGCTTCCCAAATATAATTCGCGAAATTGCGATATCTATATTTCTATTTACTGAATAAACCACAACAATATTTTCAATTCGTTTTACTTACTCTCAAAGCTGTTCAGACTGAAGAGATTTAATGCATGTTGACAATGAACTCTTATTTTGGCTATCTTAGAAGGTTCTATCAAGCTATTCCGACTGGAAAAAATCTATTGAAATTTGTGCTTGAACGATTTCATCATTCACATCTCTACGAGAAACCTTTCTACCCCGATATCTGCACATCCTATCTACTATTATTAAATATATTTTTTCTCTTTACGTTGTTTGTTGTTAGATCGTTAGACTGTTTTTTATTATACGGTACAATAACTTTACTAAAACAGAATTATAATTGAATAATTCCGTATACGTGTTTTATTCTTTTACGTTTTTATATTTTTGTAATATTGCTTTTTTGTTTTTTAATCACCTTTTAATTTTGAATCTGAAATGTTTTTTGTTTCCCCTTATTTTTGTATCAAGTGAAATATTGTTGAATTTTTTATTTCCTGGTATTTGTAGTGTGTCTTGACATATTAATATTTAAAAAATATTGTATATTGTCCTGGAGGACATTTTTCAAATGTAAATTACTTAATAATAATAATGGTGGGCTTAGTTTTAGTATTTATGAAAAGTGGCTTAAGACTTAGTAATAGTAAACGACCGCTCCAACTGTCCAACACCTACCTACTATTTTTTATGTTTTTAGTTGAAAAAAACATACAAAATGTCACCGGAGACCAAAAGTTCATTTACTTTTTTACTCCAAATAATGTCCGGAAACACTGGCTAAAGTAAGTAATGTACGTCCCTTAACAACCTGTATAAGAAAAAGAAATATATAAAATCAACTTTTACAACATAGTTTTAACAAAATAAATATAACTTCTTAGTAAGGTAACAAAATTATAACTTATGTGGATTGCAGCATTGCAGCCAGTTAAGTTTAATCTTATTTAAGGGAGTATTCTGGTCTAGAAAAAAAATAATAAAAAAACAATTTCTATATATTTCGATGGTTTAAATATTCAAGAATATCTCCTTAAAAGGAACTTCGATTTATTTTTAAAGTTGAGCCATTTTAGTTCGACCGGTTTAGACGGAATCTAACTAAAATCTAAGAGCAAAACTTTAAACGCGTGTTTCTCAAAAATGCTTTTTTCGAGACGATTTACACGATTTCTCAAGTTCTACTTAACCAATTTACTTGAAATTTGGTGTGAACCTTCTCTATACATTACTTTATTGCGCTAACTTAAACTATTAAAAAAAATCAATTTTTACTAATTTAAAAAAATTTGGAAAGTCAAAAAAACTGGTACAAAAACGTTTTTTTATTTCAGACAGCCGCCATTTTGCGAAAATTGTTTTTTTTTTACTTTTCCTTAGTTCGGGACATAGCCGAACTTGTTTGGATTAAGAATAATATATATTTTTTTAGATTACTGGGAAGGTTGCACTCGTGTCAACCAGGGCGTGCCATTTTTTGAGACCCCCCACTTCCAACACCCTGTAACTTTTTGAATTTTTATTTTTTGGTTTGTTTTTTTTTTCATGTATTCCATACTGTTAAATCAATATTTAGTAAAATAATGGCTTGTAAAAATATTATTGTTTTTTTTATTGCGTCTGAAAAAATACCTACAATTCATGCTTCTAGACTAGAATACCCCCTTAATGTCAAATAATTTTGAAAAATACTTCCGCTTTGTTGACCATGTTGACTTTTGCAAAGGGCAGCCTTAAAAAAAGTTATTAATGGAATTTTCTACTGTACGCAATATCATTTTTACTTTTTTTTTAACTCTTTTATAAGCCCATTGGCCTTTTACATCAGGTACATAATGTCTACATTTTTTTGTACCAATGATTATGATATTTATCACCCCATTATATTATCTCTTATGCTTTTTTAATTTCCTTGGCAATAATCGCGTCCCTGATTGGACCAGCTTTATCATTGGGAATTTGGCTGTCTGTGATTCCTGGTTCGACAATGTGACTTCTCTGGTAACTGAGATTTCTTTCCACCAATGCAAGATATTGGCTCAATTTGCGGGTTGAATTTTCTACACCCTCTACACTTATCCCACTATAAATATAATAATTAATAATTTAATATTTATTATTATTTTTTATTTTAACTTTTTGTTAGTAAAACCTCAAACTGTAATATTTAATTAAATGAAGATATTACGAGCGAAACTCAATCGAAAATCTGGAAACAGAAAAATCAGAAAAATATATTTACACCTCTGGGACTCGAACCCAGGATCTCCCTACTTTCCGGGTCGGGTGCTCTTATCCACTGAGCTAAGGTGTAAGCTAAGCTAAGACACCTTAGCTCAGTGGATAAGAGCACCCGACCCGGAAAGTAGGGAGATCCTGGGTTCGAGTCCCAGAGGTGTAAATATATTTTTCTGATTTTTCTGTTTCCAGATTTTCGATTGAGTTTCGCTCATAATATCTTCATTTAATTAAATATAATATTTATCTAAACGATTCAGCTAATCTATTTTTTTTTTGTTCCAGGTAAGCTGCATTTTCAATTTGGAATCATTCTTCCGCAATCATCGTAACTGTAAGGTAAACATTTCATTATTGCTAATTTAACTTACCTTAATACTGCGTTTTCTTAAGTAATTCCCAATTAAGTATCCTAGCTTTACACAAAGGTTCTTACCAAGACAATCTACCCTTCTGTATTCTGTTAACGATACGTTAACGCCTTACAAAGTACTGTGTATTTACTCTATAACCGTGCTCACAGTGGTGGGTAATCAAAAAGGCATTTGAAGATCTAAATTACTTCCCCCTGTTATTCTGTCAACACAAAGATGTACACTTCTGTTATTCGCACTTCTAACAACGCCTAGGGACATGCGTCTGTACTACGTAACTACAACTAGCATCTACAACAGCGGTTATAGCGGATATATGATACTTAAATCTTCTTCTTCTTATATGTTAATCAAAATATGTTTGGGGATTTGTAAGATGTCTGTGTTTTGGTATATTAAGCGCAGGAAATGTTTAAAACTTTCAAAATACTTTCTTTAAACCCCCGCAAAGGTTTCTGGATTGTTACAACCACATGACAATACATCTGAAAATTTTTTTTAATCATCACAAAAATTCTTGCGAAACTGTCAAAATTTTGAGAATTACTAATGATTAAGTACTTACATAATGATTTGAATCGAATCAAGAATTATAGATATTTTAAATAGGCACCTATGTTAGGTACCAAATTTGATTGATTGTTCTTATAATATTTTTTATTGTTCTTATTTAATATACTTGTATATAATGTATGAAAAATGAAAATTTGAATTTAAAAAATTGTAATAGGTGGCACGCGAGCTGTTTGAAAACTGAATGTACTGGGACTGAATATATGGAACGCGGGAGGGGGGTTGTCGGGGCGGGAGAGGGGAGAGGGAAGGTGGGGAAGGTGTAAGGGAAACGCGGAAGGGAAACGGGGACGCACGGGAAAGGACATGCAGGGAGATTCAATTTATTTATTTGAATATGGCATTGCAACGCGTGCCGGGAACCAGCTAGTAGGGTAATAAAATAATATGCAGGCGCTTTTTTTTCATGTACTAATATTTCCCAGAGTATTCTTTTATTGTGTGGGACAACCTTAATGATGATGCATTTCCGTATTTAAATACATACTTTTATCGCTTTTTAGCTTTACAGAAAATGTTTATAATGGAAGTTGTTCATCTATCTCCAACACCTCATAAATATCTCACGTTACTTAGATGCACTTTGGCTGGATGAATTGTGTATTGGTTCTCGCGGAAACTGGGCCATTTATGGTTCTAATCAATCTCTTTGTGCTTACAGTTTCTGCTCCAGGGAAAACAGAATTGATAATATCTGTACTCCAATTTGAGATGCCGTAGTTCATCCCAAGTGGCTTGCTAAGTTTGGGTACTAAGCAGGGTTGCCCGGGCTCGTGGGATGATTTTTCTAGGTCTTGGAGGCGAATGTGTTTGCCCACTCACTGCGTGGAGGGCCGGATCGGGAGAGACTGTTTGAAAGAGACTAACCTGGGAGGCGGGAATGGGTACCGCCGCCCCGGGAACCTTTATTGGATAACCAACACCTCTGCCATAGGTCACCCCAAGTGGTTCGCTACGTTTGGTGATTTAGCAGGGGTGCCCGGGTTCATGGGGTGAAGTTTGTCTAGGTCTTGGAGGCGGATGACCAGGACACACTGAACCCCAGATTCCTACCCACCCCTTAAACCTTTTTCCTTCCCAGAACTCTCCTTCCCTTTCTTTCCTTAAAAAAACCCTCCACACAGCATCCCCAAAGATGACATAGGCCCTGAGGGAAATTATTTTCCTCATCGCCTCCTGTGTGGAGCTCATGTAAAAAAAAAAAAACCTAGACCTCTCCATCTTGACTCCTCGACCATCGCCTTGCGCCACAGTGGGAGGGATGAATTCATACGTCCGTCCCCCCTGGACCCTTTATACCTTTTTCCTTCCCAAAACTTCCTCTCCTTCCTTTCTCTAAAAAGATCCTTCACACTGCATCCCCAAAGATGACATAGGCCCTGAGGGAATTTTTTTCTCAGGGTCTCCTGTGTGGAGCTTTTGTAAAAAAAAAACTTATTTTACCCATTATTTATATCTGAATGCTTTGCCAAACTGTGCTGATTTAATTTCCTGGACCATGTAATTATCAATACTTGATTAATTTTATAAATTGACTAGCTGGTACCCGGCATGCGTTGCCATGCCATTTAATAAATAAATTGTTTTCTCCTGCGTGTTCTATCCCATTCGTCCCGTTCCTCTTCCGCCTCCCCTTCCTCTCCCGCGTCCTCTTCCCCTCTCGCGTTCCCACTCCGCCTCTTCCACCTTCCCTCCCCCCACTCCACTACTCCTTTCCCCGTCCCGCGAACCCCCCTTCCAAGCTCCCCTCCCCCCTCCCAGGTTCCCCCTCCCAGATTCCCCTCCCCCTCCCGGGTTTCCCTCCTCCCCCTCCCGCGAACCCCCTAACCGAGTCCCCCTCCCGCATTTCATACATTCTTTCCCGGTACATTCAGTTTTCAAACAGCTCGCATGCCACCTTTTGCATATTTCATAATGCCAGAGCTCACCAGTAGTAAAATCCAATTTGGTGCAGTCGTTCGGAAGTCATGCGCGTAAATACATTTCGGCGATTCATTTTTTAGAGATAAGTATTACATACAATGCCCGAATTAAAAAAAATCTATATCAACATGGTTTTCACGGCAACGATTTGTTTTGCTTTTCTTCTGACGTTAGCAATAACTCGCCATTTTCGACAGAAAACGTAAAATAAATATAATATATTAATATTTATAATTTCGTAACGCCAGAACTTACCAATATTTATAACCTATATTACTCGCATATAATGTAGCTTTCTATTGGTGAAAAAAATTCTAAGATCGGTTTATTAGTTTATGCATGAAAGCGTAACAAACAAACACACGCAGTTTCACATTCATAATATTAGTATAGATTTAGAATTTTAGGGTAGGTACTTTCTATTACATAATTCAATTTACCAAATTCTGACACAGGCATTTAAATACAACAGCGAGTTCCCGGCATATGCTATGCCACTTAATAAAGAAAAAAATTCGCTCTACTAACACTTTCCCGTTCGTCCCAGATGATGCCAGAACTCACTATACACGTATAGAAACCATCGCGGACTTAAACACATCAAATCCCCAAAGTTTTATCGCAATCGGATGAACGGTTAGCAATGTATGATAGCGATGCCAAAACTCACAATCGTACATAGAAACCATCGCGGGCATGCGCACATCAAAACCCCAAAGTTTCATCGCAATCGGATGAACGGTTTAGCAACGCAAAACATCTCACACACATAGACAGAAACAGACACATTTTCTTAGATAGATCTCTTTGCGCTTTAAGCTTTGAGCTTAAAGCCTTGAGCTTAAAGCTAGGAGCTTGAAGCTTTGAAATTTTGGCATTGAGCTGCAAGTTTTGAGCTTTAAGCTTTGAGCTTCAAGCATTGAGCTTTGAGCTTTTAGCTTTGAGCTTTTAGCTTTAAGCTTTGGGCTTTAAGTTTTAAGTTTTGTGATTAAAGCCTTGAGCTTTGAGCTTTAAGTTTGGAGCTTTTAGCTTTAAGCTTTGAGCTTTAATATTAAAGCGTTGAGTTTCAAGCTTTGAGCTTTAAGCTTTGAGTTTTAAGCTTTAAGCTTTTAGCATTAAGCCTTGTGCTTTGCGCAAAGCTCAAAGCTTAAAGCTCAAAGCTTAAAATTCAGAGATTAAAGCCGAAAGCGTAACGCTCAAACATTAAACTTAAAGTTTAAAGCTCAAGCTTTAGGCAAGGTTTTAAGTTTAAAGGCCAAAGTTTAAGCTTAATATCAAAGCTCTAAACTTAAGTTCAAAGCTTAAAACTCATAGCACAAAGCTTAAAAATAAAGCTCAAAGTTCAAAGCTTAAAGCTCAACACGTAAAGCTTAACATTTAATGCATAAAGTTCAAAGCTTTAAGCTCAAAAATCAAAGCTCAAAGCTTAAAGTTCAAAGCTTAAAGCCAAAACTCAAAGCACAAAGCACGGCTTGCGTTGCAATGCAAAGAAATCAATTGATTCTCCTTGAATGTCCTTTCCCGTGCGTCCCCGTTCACCTCCCGAGTCCCCTTCCCCTTTCGCGTTTCCCTTCTACCTTCCCCGCCTTCACATCCCTCGTTTTCCCACCCACGTACCCCACCTCTCCCGTTCCCCTCCCCCCTGCCTTTCCTCCTTGCCGCTAAAATATATGAAATACGCACATTTTCATTAATTCAAATTTAATAACGCCAGAATTTGCCTTTATCCTTTGCGGGCGTGCGCACAACAAATCACCAAAGTTTCATCGCAATCGGATGAACGGTATGGCAGCGCATAAAATACGAACAAACAAATTTTGATTTTCTATACTAATATTATAAGATAGGAAAGATTTGATAGTTTGTTGGTGTCCTCCCGTACGGTCCGTTCCCCAGTGACGCTTACATCGTATAATACTTACATTTTTAAACTCGTGATATCTTTGAAATGGGATGTCCGAATTGAATAATTCAAAAAGTTATATAAAGGAATTGAAGCAGTCTCGAATATAAAATAATTTATTTTGATAATAATTAATACCAAGATACAAATAAAGAGTCTTTTCTAGCGGCGGCATTTCAATAAAATTTTTAAAATAAAGAACACTTATTGTGGCATAACTATAATAGTTAGACATATGCTGTCGCGACACTTTTTGTAGATAATTATGTGTTCTGCAAAGTCGTAGTACATTATTTTATTCTATCATCAATAGTTTTCGCAGCGCACGCAATGTAAAGAATATTTTAGGTAATTTTTTTACACCTTGGGTTACATTATTGGAGTTTTAGTAAGGATCCCTAATTTTTTTAAAAATATAATATAGCCTATGTTACCCGAGAATAGTGTAGCTTCCCAACAGTGAAAGAATTTTTCAAATCGGTTCAGTAGTTTCGGAGCCTATTCGATGCAAACAAACAAACAAACAAACAAACAATCAAATCCTTCCTCTTTATAATATTAGTATAGATTTTAAAAATTTACAAAAGTCAAACAAATATCATGTGAAATCTCATCAGTGTACATCAATGTAAGGGTTACTATTACATATTTGTGTCGAGATTTCTATTATAATATACGCCATTTCTCATTAGACGCCGACGTATTATCTACTTTCATCTCGCCTGCTTACAGCGTCCCGACGCTCTGCCAGATTGCCGCCGGTTTACATTTGATATTTATTACTCGCGATATATTTGGCTGAATTGCGTTTCAGTGTGGCGACAGCCTGATGATTAGATTAAGTACCCTCCACTACTTGTTGATTCTAGAAACAAGCTCATAATAGAAACGTGGTGCGGTGCTTAATAGTCCACTTAAAGAAACGCTTTCCCTAAAGTACCTTTTAATGATAAAAATAGTCTTCATTAGTTCCTATAGTTTTCAAGAGAGGGAAATCCAATCTCATTAAGCCAGGAACTTTTTTTCATTGAAAGCTAACGATTAGTTTTTTGACTGAACAAAATTTCTTTTTTAAAATAAACAATAACTTTGTAAACACTACTTATTTTTATACATAATGCCCACCAGGTTTCGCTACAAACCGTGGCTTCGTAAGAGCAGCATAACACTATGCTGAAATGTAATATATATTATACTTTTATAGTAGGTTAAACATAAAAGCTAAAAGAGCTAGACTAAGAGCTAAACTTAAAACTCACCTTTTCAGATAGTAGTATCTACAAATTCAAAAACCTTTCACCTTCACTGTCACTGTCCGCGACATTATAAATGAATAATTGTATAAAAATGTAGATAAATCTTTATTGTAAGCTTTTATAAAGGTTGTTTCATAAAAATTCTCCATCCCCAAAGAGTCCTAAATTCTCCAGTCTTTCAAAATAAATATCAACTCTATTTTTGCCACTAATCTTCTCATAAACGTAATAGTGACGGGGGTAGAAAATTCATGTCCAGTGTTTTAAATATAATGTCCTTCGCAAAGTGCAAAGCTGTATCTTCTCTCAGCATAAACTCTCTAATTAAAGTGTGTTTTTCGGAATCGTATCCACAATTTTAAAACCTTTCATCTTCACTGCCCGCGACATTGTAAATAACTAATTGTGTAAAAATGTAGAAAAATCTTAATTGTAAGCTTTTATAAAGGTCGTTTCATAAAAATTCTCCAGCCCCAAAGTGTCCTAAATTCTCCAGTCTTTCAAAACAAATATCAACTCTATTTTTGCCACTAATCTTCTCATAAACGTAATACTAATAGGGGGTAGGAAATGTAAAATCATGCAATTTACAGTTTCTTAAATATAATGTCCCCCGCGTGCAGAGCTATATCTTCTCTCAGCATAAACTTTCTAATTAAAGTGTGTTTTCAGAAGGATCTGCCAGTATCTGTATCTATTTGTAAATAATAAAATTAGATAGAGCCTAAGAATTCACAATAAATTGTACAGCGCCCTTGAGGTGATTTTTTACAAAAACAGCGCTCTACAAATTATCCAATATTATTATTATTAGGTTAGAAAAATGAACTAAGCTGCTGTAGAGAGGTAAGTGGAAGATTGGGAAAAGGGTGCTTTTTATCAACAGGGAAACTTACTGGTACTCTTTTTCTCGTGCAGCTCAGATTCTGTGATGAGTCTATTTTATCATTGCATTAGCAGAACTGGCCACGCGTTGCTGTGGCTAACGAAACACAACGCCATTACCCAAACTTTTTAACCAACGCCATCTGTTAATTTGCATACATTTCAAATCCACACCGCCCGCTTGCCAGCCCGCTGTCTGCTTGCCAGCTCGCTCTCTTTATTTATATATTTCAACCAATTTACACAAAACCTTGACAAATTATGTACTTAAAAATCTTCCTCATGAAACACTCTATCTATTGGTGAAAACCGCATGAAAATCCGTTGCGTAGTTTAAAAGATCTAAGCGTACAAACAGCGGGAGCGACTTAATTTTATATTATGTAAAGATGATTTTTAGATTTCAATTTATGTTTATATGTACGGCGACCTTGAGATGATTTTTCATAAAAATGGCGCTTTATAAATAAGCCAAATATTATTATTATTATTTATAGGCACAGAAAAAACATGGGAATATAAAAATATAGAAAAAAATTCATACTTTAAAATTGAATCTGCAAATGCCAATGTCAAATGTCAATTCATTGATACATCCTGAAGGTAATCAGTCATGATGTAAAAAACGGGTTTTAAAAGAATGATTGAAATAATGTTAATAATATCTTATTCTGTTTAGTGTTACGGGTATCATAATATTGATCCATTAAAAATTAAAAAAGAATACGATGTACGAGGACAATCTTAATCAAGGACACTTATTTTACGAAGGTTTCATGTTAGATCCACCAGAAGCCGATGCAAAACGTTTGAATCCTGAAATATTCCCATTTACCTACTTATGTTTCCTTACTAGCTGCATTGCTCTGCGCAATAAATCTCTTAGCTTTCATTGAGCATTAAGGTTCGTTGAAAGCACTACACTCGTCTTCATAACCCGAGGACCCTGTTCTGGCAGTGGTTGAAATCATCCCCCGGGTCCTGTTCCATCCCCTCCCACCCTTATTGTGCTTTACGAACTAGTGGCGTTGGAAAAATACCCGCCCCCTAACGGGTCACCAAGTATTTCCTATTAGTGGTGCAGGATGATGAAATGAATATTGAGGAAAATACAGAACACAAATAATAATAAAAAAACATATCTTGTAATTTAGTAAGGTCTTAGATTTTAAAATCTTTCATTCTTTAAATTAAATGCTTTCATTATTGGACTATTATTTTTTTTACCAGGAAGCAATTTCAAATAAAGAGGAAACTTGTGGTGGTTGATTTAATCAGGGGTTGTTTTTTTTGTGGATTGCAAGCTTAAACTCGAAGTTATCGAAGAAAATGCGTTAGGAAATGAAATATTGTAATGTAAGAATTTGAGTGAAGCAATGGGGGTGGTCAGGTCCATAAAGGCGCCATATTTATTTTTTTCTTAGACCATGTAAATGACCTATAATTTCATTACCCGCTAAATCCGATTTTTTGCCAAATTGATCTGAGTATGACATCTTGTTCATATTTTTTCGAGGAACAAGATGAACCTAAAATTGAGTTTCAAAACTTCCCTTATCACGACCAAAAACCCGTGTCACAACTGCGAGTGAAAAACAAAACCCGCTATATCACGCATGAAGTTACTATTTAAACCCGCTTTATCGGTATTCAACCAATCACGAGCATTTATTTTGCCAAGATGGCGTATTTAGAAACTCACGCGCCGGGTCAGTTGAGTTTCAAAAGCCTCCATATATGATAAGTAAATCACGAAGTGAGTATCAAAATCCGCTATATCCATTTTATTTATCAATATTTCTTAAATATTTCTAGACAAACATTGAAAAATAAACACTTTTCGAATTTATTTACTCCAATTCATTATATAAAATATTAAAATGCAATTATTTATTTACGCTAGAGATGTTACCAGTTTTTGCGGTTTTCTCCGAATCAGTCAAAGTTGATATAGCGGATATAGAAATTTAACCACTCAAATGTCGTACGTGTGAGAAAATAAGACCCGGTTCATACTAAAATTAGCTATAATCGGTATTTTCTTTTCAAGTAGAGTCACCAAAAACGCGGTGTTTTTTTTTTAGTTATTAACGATTCACGTATTTTTTTGAATTAGTAAACGCCAGAAATAAACACTCTTATCTACATTTCTAAATCGCGCTGTCTTCTTATCATTTCGACAATCTATTGGAGGTTGTTCCCCATGCCAGATACATACCCAATATACATATATTCTCATTTCCTCTAATCTCGCCTGTACATTGTGCGGAATCAACGGATTTTTGCGGCGTTACTTTCGTGTTTTGGGCCTTTGTTTTATTCTAATTCATGCGTTATTGCGTTACGGGGCTTACTCTGCGTGGGGAGAACTGTTCGGGAATATAGTGCCATATTACACGTATAGTTGGCTTTCAAATATATTACTTTCCCCGTTGGATGAATTTCATTCAAGGATTAAATCGAAACACAATATCTTATTTTGCACAATGAACCAGTTATATTAACCCTAGAAAGATAATCTTATTTTGACATACGTTAAAGATAATGATACGTCTTAAAGACGTACTAAAGTTTAAAAGTGTATATTCGACATCATTCGTATCAATAATTTTTTAAAAATATGGTGTAATTAAAAAAATAACATAATGCTGTAAACTTCTTACAAATCAACTACAAACTGTACGTCTTTTTTTAAATTAAAAAAATCTAAATCAGTTATAATAAAAAAAAAATGTTTCGCTTAATCACATTTATGAGAACTTGTCCGAAATTTACACAAAAGATAATTATACGTCTTTCGAACGTATGGTGTATGTATTTCTCCGTAATTATTGTCCTCACCGTGGTGACAACGCCGCCCCGCGCAAGTTTTACTCGGAAACTGAGTAACTGAGATAGAAAAAAAGGCAGAAATACTTGTGGCTCGCTAACGTCGCAAAGACGTAGATTATCTTTCTAGGGTTAAAAACTTATTCTATAACTTGAAAATAATTTGTGGCCCCATTTTAAGTAACTTCTCGGGCCTAGACAAAATATTATGTCATCAAATATTCCTGCTGGATATTCAATTTCAAATGAATTTGCTAATTTTGAACGCATTTCGGAATTAGATACTTTTTTTCAAAGCAGATTTTCAAATTTAATATCTGCTACAAGCATATGCTTGAAAAAAAAAGAATTTATGAGCGCAAACACGGCAACAAATTTTAAATCGTTTTCCGATCGCTTTTTTCTTGTAAATTTTACTTATCTACCACTTTAAACGAAACCACGAAGCACGATTAGATAGACTAACGTAGTACAAAGGTATTTATAATCACTTTACGTTTTTTTCGTCTTAACATTGGCAAACCATGATCTGGTGAACTCTTGGGCGATATATGTTTTATATAATTATTTCACAGTAGCGCATAAGAGTCTCAACTGCTCCCAACCGTCCGTAGCCAGTGATACTCACAACACACCCCGAGTCTGAAGGTAGTGGGAAGTGGATGGAGACGGGGAGAAGGAAGGTGGGAAAGTACCAGACTATTAAAATCTGGTCACCAAAAACAGCTAAAGCCGTTTCAAGCATCGTTTTGATACTGAATGGTTTTCTTTCCCCAGAGCGATACTGAAAATATTCACCATTCTGAAAGGTGCTGCAAATATATATTATACGTTGTTTTAAATGAATAAATCGTTAAATAACACGAGTTAATCAAATAAAATTGGCTGACTTGCGCCAGAATTTGAACCTCAGAATTCGTAGCCGAGGATTGTATCCAGTTAACCACAGAGGTCGTCAATATATTTTTTAATTAAGGGGTAATTTTTAAATTTATGCAAAATTAACAATCAGACAGCAGCATCCAAATAAATAAATAAAAATCATGCCCCTTGTTACGGATTCGAAGCTTATTTCATTATTTAGTCTAAAGTTGTATTGTTAGACTGTATTATTTGCATTGTAACTTGATTCTCTTAATAAATATAGAAACTACCCTCAAGCTTTCGTAAGTTCTATAAATGGATTATATTGTTCTATATTAGAACTAGATGCTTTGACTTATTAATAACTTCATTCCAAGATTTATTTAGCTACATTGTACTTGCAATTTTGAGTGTAAATATAAATTCCAACGTTATATCTATTTATAGAACTCAATGGCGTCAGATCCTTTGTAAATTTCTCGGTAAAATGTTTTTATTTATTTATTTATAAATAAACGCCCTTTTTCGGGGCTTTTACATATATAGCATAGAAAAAACATTTTATTGTACATAACTGAACTGCCTCAATAACAATATTTTAAATTTATTCAAAGATAAATTGAAGATGTCCACTGACTTGGTATAATTGTTTCCCTCCATTAGTATTCTGGGCAAAGAGGAATACATATGATAGTTAGTCCCAGAATTTCTGCACTGAAATAAATCCTGACTTCTAGTATTACGAAGTGGAATTCGGAAGCTTATCAATTCAAGTAATACCGGACTATCAACTAAATCACTTAGAATTTTATATAAAAATACCAAGTCAGTGAAAATTCTTCTGTCTGACAATTTAAGCATATTCATATCGTTTAAAAGTGTGTTGTAGTTTAACATACTTGCTGAAATACCCATTTTAAAATTTAGAAAACGTAAGAATTTGTTTTGTATTCTTTCAACAGCTTGTACGTGCATATTATAATGAGGATTCCAGACAGGAGAATTGTACTCAAGTTGGCTTCTAACATAAGCAAAATATAACATTTTAATACACTTTATATTGTTAAAGTTTCTAGTTAGCCTAGTTATAAACCCCAACATTTTTAAGCCCTTATTACAGATTTCTGTTATGTGGTTAACAAATGAAAGATTTGATTGAAAAGTGATGCCCAAGTCTTTAATTTGCATTAATGTCTGAAGAGTATTGTTATCAATGTTGTAATTAAATATCATTGGATTTTTTATTCTAGAAAATCTTACAATTTGACATTTTGAGATATTTAAATAAAGTCTATTTTCCATACACCAAATTAACAATTTGTTGATATTATCTTGAAGAATATTGCAATGATAAATATTTTCAATAATTTTAAAAATTTTAAGGTCATCAGCAAAAAGTAAGATAGATACATCATGAAATATTTTTGTAAGATCATTTATAAACAAGATAAATAAGATTGGGCCAAGGTGTGAACCCTGTGGAACTCCACTTGTTGCATTAATTTTTTCTGACAGGGAGGATTTAATTCTAACTATTTGTTGTCTTCCAGTTAGATAGCTTTTAAACCAGGCTAATATATTGCCGCGTATACCAAGCTTTCCTAATTTCCAAATTAAGATTTCATGGGAAACTGTATCAAATGCTTTACTGAAATCAGTATAAACAGTGTCCACTTGTTTTTTTTCTTTAAAAGCATTGTTTATAAAATTTTCATAAATAATTAAGTTGGAAAGAGTACTTCTACCTGGCATAAATCCAAACTGGTGAGGTGATATAACAGGTTTTATTTGTGTAAAAAGTTTGTCAAGTATTAGGCTTTCAAAGAGTTTCGGTATGGTGGATTGAATACATATAGGTCTGTAATTACAAACATCACTTTTATCACCCTTTTTGAAAATTGGAGACAAATAACTAATTTTCCACTTATCAGGAAAAATTCCATTAGATAAAGATAGATTAAAAAGTTTGGATAATGGAAGAGCAATTACTTTGATACATTCTTTGATAAATATTGTAGGGATATTATCCGGTCCAGCAGATTTGTGGATATCTAAGGATTTAACTTTAGTAATTACATCAGATATACTTATGGTACACTGTGAAATATCAAGAGTTTCATCTAGAGTAGTTGTTGGAATAGGAGAATTATTTGAGTCTGTTGAATAAACACTTTTAAAAAATTTTGCAAACAAGTTAACAATACCATCAGTATTATTGCTATGGCTGCCATTTAGGTGCATACTGCTCGGAAAATCAGAATCATCTTCTTTAAGAGATTTCGAGTATTTCCAAAAATAACTAACATTATTTAGTATGGAGTTTTGAATATTATTTAAATAGTTACGGTAGCAGGTCATAGACATTTTTTTACACGAAGTTCTTAAATCTTTAAATTCAATATAATCAGAATTTTTTCGATATAATTTATATTCCTTATGTTTCAGTTTTTTGGTAATAAGAAGATTAATAAGTTCATTGGAATACCATTTTGGATAGGTGCTTGGCTTATATTTCATGATTGGAATATACATGCTAATAGCCTTTCCCAAAACAGAATAAAAATTATTGGTAGCTGTGTTGATGTCATCATATTGCATAGAAGACCAATCAAAAGAGAGAAGATAATTACAAATTTCCTCGTAATCAGCTTTGAAAAAATTTTGGTAACTGTAAGACAGCTTACAAGTATTAACATGCACATGAGGAATAATAACTTCAAGTGGAGGATGATAAGCATCTATGGGCACCAGCGGTTCACTACATTCTTCAATTAAAAGTGACTTTAAGTTAGAAAAACATAAGTCTAGGGTACGATTATTTTCGTTTGGTATAGTATTTGCCTGATTCAGACCTAGGAATAACGCCATGTCTAGAATAATGCGTTCAGACTCACTAACACTGATATTATTGTCACTGTTCATCCAGTTCACATTTGGAAGGTTATAGTCACCAGCAAGCAAAAATATTGCACTAGGATTCCTCTTTAATATAGCTTCAACTTCCTCACTATGGCATCTGTATACTTCATTGCTTGAATTTGGTGGGATATAAATACAGCCCACGATAATCTTTTTATTCTTGGCAACATTCACTTGTAGGAAGATTTGCTCAAGTTGTTTGTGTTTTGTTGTAATTAAGTTTGCTTTGTATTTCTTTTTGATAGCGATTAAAACCCCACCACCTCTGCTTTTAGTACTTGTCAATGAATTTCTGTCTAATCTATGCACATTATGATTTATGAATCCTAATTCACTAGAATGAATATTTGGCTCCAACCACGTTTCGGAAAGAACTACAAAGTCGTGCCCAAACATTGGTAGTGTAGACTGGATTAAACTTAATTTTGTTTTAAGGCCTCTGACATTTTGATAGTACATTTTCAATTCGTTTTGTTTTATTTTAGAGTTTTTTAGTGGCATAAAAAATCAATTTTCTTTTTTTCAGCTTCAATTTTTCTCAAATGTACCGAGCATTCATTACTCCAAGCATAATGGTCAGTTGGTAATTGTAATTTTAGTTTCTCATTAATTTTTTTACAGTTTATGCATTGAATATCGTTTTGACAGTTTTCATAGTCATGTGCTTCAGAACATCGAGTGCAAGCTTTTTCACTTCTGCAGTCTTGTGCTTTGTGCATATAACCATTGCACTTGTAACATTTTAGAAGTGAGATGTTGTCGAAAACCCTACATCTATCCCATCCAATATTAACTTTACCTTCATGTAACATTCTGTTACGCGATATTATGCGACATTCTTCGTGGAAGTGCGGTATGATTGTTGTAAGAGTCTAAGGGTCAGGTGGTGATCAGAGTAGAGGTTATTCTCAGTATCGCCCCGGTGAAATAGCACCTTTTAGAATCGAAATCTTACTTCAAATGGATTTAACCGTTTTCGGTGACCAGATTTTAATGGCTAATTTTTAAACCTCTCCCCCATCTCTTTTTGCTCCCGTACCTGTCAGACTCGCAACGTACCCCAATTACGCAAACCTAAGTCCCACTGGCTCCAAGTAGTAGTATGGTATTCGTGTTAAAAAATTGTCGTGAATTCAAAAAATTATAAAAAATATTTTTTTGTTTTAAATTTATGTTACACCACAAAAAAACTGCAGGAGGTCAGTGAAACCGTGTTTTCCTCGATTAGTGAATATAAATATTTATAATAAAGGATTGACGGCCTCCGTGGTCCAGGGGTAAAGCTCTCGACTTGCGAAGCGATGTCGCGGACTCAAATCCCGGCGTGCGCAAGTATTTTTTTTTTTGATATTTATTTTCACAATTAAAATAATTGAAGGTATATTTTTGAGGCATGTTCCCAGTGGAAAATACCCTTAGTATCGCCCTGGTGTAAAACCACCATTCAGAATTGAAACGTTGCTTGAAATAGTTTAGTGAATAGGTCTTTCCTACCGTTCTCTCCTTTGTATCCTTCCCTTCCCTTCAGCATCACAATAAACCCCTATTGGAGATGCCATAGTATCACTGGCTCATAGGTGTTTGGTAGCAGTTGGGACTCTTATGCAGTATTCACATTAAAAAAACCTTTCAATATTTTTCAACCTGCCAATATTTTTCAGTTACAATTATCAATTTACCCATACAAAGTTAAAGACGCTGAAAAAACTCCAAAATCTATTACGTACAAGTAGTGTTGGTATCTATTTATGATATATCGAGAAGCTGTGGCTAATGATTCCTAAACGATGACTAAAGCATACATAATTTGACGGTGTTGTGTAGGTATCTATTTACGATATTTTTATTTTTATTTATTTATTAAAAGAAGTTTATACAATGAACAAAAAATTGTGTTAATTCATCCGCCATGCTAGGGATGTCCCTGTGTTATGGCAAAATATATCGAGAAGCTGTGGCTAATGATTCCTAACCGATGACTAAAGCATATATAATTTGACGGTGTCGTGTAGGTATCTATTTACGATATATCGAGAAGCTGTGGCTTATGATTCCTAACCGATGACTAAAGCATACATAATTTGACGATGTAGTGTAGGTATCTATTTACAATATATCGAGAAGCTGTGGCTAACGATTCCTAACCGATGACTAAAGCATACATAATTTGACGATGTTGTGTAGGTATCTATTTACGATATATCGAGAAACTGTGGCCAATGACTCATAACTAATGACTAAAGCATACATAATTTGATTTAGTGTAGGTATTTATTTATGATATATCGAGAAGCTGTGGCTAATGACTCCTAACTAATGACTAAAGCATACATAATTTGACGATGAATTGTAACTGCTAAAACTAAACGCACACATTGTACTAATTTCTAAACTATTAATCAACTTAGTTTTGTTGATTAATTGCTTTAATTCTAATGCTTTTGTAATTAAGTAATTTTGTACTGGAATACTTCAGGTAACCCGTGGTACCGACATTCTGTAATACCACATTTTCTTGTTTCGCTTTTGTGAAAATCTCTATCTTGTGTACCTATTTTAAAAGCATATTATAGCAAACAAAACTGATCCATTTCGTAACCCGTGGCATCTATTCATTGTATAAATACGTCTGTACCTACCTACCCATGATACAAACAACTTGTAATAACCCACTAGGGCGTGTAATAAAGAAATAAATAATCCATAAATATTTGGCAAAATGACATTGTAAAACTTTTATTATTATTAACCATTTCGAGCATTTTTTCGCGTTTCTGAACGGTGGTCTCTTACCTTCATTTTTATTGCACCCGAAAAACTTGCGAATAAAGCTTTTTCCGCAAAGTAGTATAAATGACGCATTTATAATTGCGAATTTTCACGCCCAGCGGGCAAGGGCCGAGAGGGTCCTAATTGTCTGCGTAAAATTAAGGGCCCGTCGCCTTTTGTTTCGGCGGTGGATTGAGAATTGAGACTGCGGCGGACGTAATTAAAAGTTGTCGGCGGCGTCGAGCTATCATTCAGGCCGCGGCCCCGTGATTGATACCCACTGGATAGTGGTGGCGTGTCGCGACTTTTTACACAATTTCGCGAGTTCACAAAAGAGTCAATTTGTATTTGGTGTTTTTATTTGCTCAGTTCCTGTACTTTTTGTATAGGACGAACAGAAATTGAATTTGTGGTAAGTACCTACTGTGAACGAATAGACATAGAGTTTGACATGTGGAATCGATGGATGGAAAAAGGGGTGTTAGGATAATATAAATATGACGCAAATGGATATAAGAAGGAATGGATGCCCCAGGAATTATATTATAATTCAGATACGCAAAGATTCCCACATTCTGAGAAGTCACACAATGCCATGATACGTGTTAGAGCAATAGGAAAAACTCAGTGGGTCGCTTATGCTGGCCATTAATGCATACCAGTTTAGCACAACACTACTACACGAACAATGGAGTGGTGTGGTTTAATCGGTGACCGGACAAGTCAGAAATAAACCAACTCACAACCACCTCAGAAAAGATTAGAAGTGATAGAAAAAAAATTGGTTGGATAGATTACGTTAGGTTAGGGTTATTGGCTATTTTAAATTTATTTTTTTCATAGCTTTTTATGACTTTTCAAAGAGGTGTTGGTTGAGTCGTTTTTATTATCAGTTGGCATGGAACCGGTTTAATAACTAGCGATAGAGCTGAGATTAGAGCCTGACTACAATAAATTTAAAACTAAATTATACAATAATGTCTTAAATAATTTAGCTAATTAGAATTACTTAATATCACATTAGTTTCTTATAAATACTATCACTTTTTAATTTATTATTTTTTTTATTTTATTCACTCTACATTATAATATTAATTTTTTCTCTTCGTTTTATGTGTACAACTTTTTTTTTTCATGTACACGTATGTCAAATTATTTTTTTTAGTTTTCCCTTTACATATTTAGTTACACTCTCGTAAAGGCTATGTATAATATAAATAAATAAAAAAATTGAAAATCATTTTACAGAAATCTTTATTTGTGTTATGATGGACTCGATGGATAAAAAACATATTTTAATTTCATTTAATTTTTGTTATCATTACCTCATTAAACAAATCGGTTGGATTTAAAAACAAAATCCCGCAAAAGCACATCTTCGAAAATGGCTTAAAAATGTCTTAAGCTGGAAGTAATAGCAGCGATAGTTGAGGGTAACATAGGGGTGGGTTGCGGTAAAGCGGCCGCATCTTGATGAAGCTGCGGTCCGGCCCTCTATCCATTCAGCGTGAACTTGTGTTACTTAAGCCTCAGTCACACAGAGCGATTACTATGCTGCTATTTTGATAGTAGCGTTGGAATCGCTTCGTGTGACAGGTATTCGCTGCTTATCAGCTTTTAAACATTCAATTTTACTAAATGCGCGATTTTAGGAGTCAACCTTTGAAAATTGAAGTAGAATTGTATAAAGGAGTTCAATAATCAATATACATTATATATTATACAATAAAGTGTACTACAATGTGCGTCCCGCTAAAACTTAGAAACGAGTCCCGGTACGATCAAGGGAGTTATATTGTGTCCTAGCCCGCCGTCCCCCATTCATGAAGAGTGTGCTTTTGAAGATATAAGGGCTAGAAGTTTCGCCCTCAACAGTACACAACATTCCAGAACATCCCGAAATATTCTGGAATGTTGTGGAATGTTCGGGAATAGGAAATCGGGAACATCATTCTAGAAAATTCCAGAACACTCTCGAATGTTGTCAAATGTTCTGGAATTGTAGACCATTCGAAGCTTTTTGTGTATGGGTGGAGCTACCCATTGGTATGGTATATAAAGCAAGATCCGTCGTGGGTTCGAACGTCAGTTTCTTATCAATGAAGTGCGGTGAGTGAATAAAATCAACAGTGAAGTGTGAGTAATCAAAGTGATAAAGTGACTGAATATAAATCGAAAATAAAGTGTAAAAAGTAAAATGTATTTCTTAATAAAAGGTTGATTTGATTTATATTTTATACAATGCCCAAACGTAAAAAAGGAGGGCCACTTCCCTGAGCGAAGCCGGGTACCCCAGCTTCTTGTATATAATTTAAAAACGAAGTACTCAAGGTAATATGAAAGTAGTTTCGAAGCAATGTGTGGTAAGTTGTTGATATTATTATAAACATATGCGTGAATAATTGATGTAAAATGAGTTTTTAATTAGCAATAATTTATTAACATTTATTACGCCCAATTGTTTTTTTTTTTTACTTAATTATATCACATTTTAAAAGTATGTTGAATTGCCACTGTCCTAAGTTGCCAGTTACTATTGCTATTGCTGTCGCCTCGTTTGACATCTCAAATAGCTAAGTCGCTAGTTGTTGAGTGTTTTTGATTTGTTACGCGTATTTTTCGACATGTGGGACATTGCACTTTGTGTCACCGTCTACTAGCGGCTACGTCAAATGGCGATCACTCCTCGCGGCAAGATTTTGGCGTTGTGATCGCTCTGTGTGACCGACGCTTTAGATTGTATACAGTCAGATCGCTGTGAGATTATTCCTGGTTTACACGTAGATTATATCTAAATTATACCTATGCAGATCGCCTTGTTGTGCATGCATCCCTGGTACACGAATGGACATATCTTCTGGGATTCGGTTCAAGTTTTCGAGGAATGTTGATAGGTTAAAACTTCATTAACGACTGTGCGGTTCAATTCCTGCACTTATCAATCCGAATTCTCCATGGTTTCACAGATTGATTGATTATTTTTGTCATTATGTTTTTAACATGGTGTTAAGTCATTTTTTAAGTCCTGTCGTGTTGTTAAGTCATTTTATTTTCCAATATAATTCAGCATGAAAATTGTTTTTGTAAGTATTATATGTTATCATTTTTATACCGTTTCGCCCTCAGATAGTTTGGTAATAGGTTCTGAGGGCGAAATGGTTGTCATGTAATAATAATAACCCAACAGAACACAAATTAAAATGTTAATGGTATTGTAATGGATGTGTTCACAGGGTGTTAAGGGACGTATTTGACTGTTTGAACCAGTGATTCCTGACATTATTTGGAGTTTAAAATGTAAATGAAATTTTGGTCTCATTGGTGACATGATGTTTTATTTTTTTTTTTCATTTCAACTAAAAACATTAAAATATCATTAGGTATTGGACAGTTAGGGGCGCGGTGAGGAGTTATTAGGTTACTCAGCCAGGTGACCGTGATGACAAATGGAAGATTTTTTTGTTGTTTCATTTTGAAGAAAAAAAAAATTGAAAAAAGGCATCAAAATAATCTCCGGTTAAAATAAACCAAGTACGTCCTTGTGGTTTAATTTTATTTATTTTGTTTATAAAACCTGACTAACTGAGTAACGCGATGTTCTGTTCGATTTTTACCTTATTATTTTTATTTCAAAACCTCTACCTTTTTTAATTCTGCAGGTTTTTTTGCATACCAGTAATTTCATCAGAAAACATTGTCAAACTGAACTATTCTTATAAAAAGTTTTTGATACATATTAATGGCTTTTATTTTTCACACTTCCCCAAATATTTTAACGAAATTTTATTTGTCATTTGAAGATCTTATATCTATATATATAAAAATCAATTGCTGTTCGTTTGTCTCGCTAAAACTCGAGAACGGCTGGGCCGATTTAGCTGATTTTGGTTTTGAAATGTTTGTCGTAGTCCAGGGAAGGTTTAAACGGAGAGAAAATATGGAAAAATTGCGAGGAGGAATAGAAAGAACAATTTTTCCAATATTCGTATAAAAACTGAATTTACCGGGGTTGAATGTATGGAATGCGTGTGGGGGGAGTGGGGAGGGGGAAGGAAAGTGGGGAGGGGAACTCGGGTAGGGGCCGCGGGAGAGGGAGAGGGGAACCAGGGAGGGAAATTTGGGAGGGGGGAGGGGAACTCGGGAGGGGGGTTCGTGGGACGGGGGAAGGAGGGGAGTAGAGTGGGGAGAGGGAAGGTGGAGGAGACAGGGTGGGAACGCGAGAGGGGAAGGGGTCGCGGGAGATGAAGGGGAGGCGGAAGGGGAGGCGGAAGGGGAACGACGAATGGGAAAGGTCACGTAGGGAAAACATTTTTTTTTTAAATGGAATAGCAACGCATGCCGGGTACCAGCTAGTGTTCTATGATTATATTCGAACTTTCGCTGAAAAATCAATAAAAGCGTAAGATATCTTGGTAAGATAACTAGGTATGCTTTCGTATTCTGAAAGCTTGCAACTTTCAAATTAATAGATCACAAATAGCCCCGCCTGCACATTGAGCGACATCAACGATGAACAACTCAATTTAAAGTCACATTGAGCGCCATAATTAGATTTCGAAAACTCCGTGCAATCTCCGTGCACCATTAAAAAAAAGCTCGGTTGTTGACGCAGCTTTATAATATTGTATCCGACCCTCGCAGCTCGCAGCCGACAAATATGGAAAGATATTGGAGAACTTAACCCCGTGCTCGGTCTGGCTTCCGAGAGGAAGTAGAAATCCCTGATTCGTAAATCCTTGCAGCCAATTGGATCGCTGGTAATCGAAATAAATTGGCATTCCGCTTTTTATCCGCCCTTCTCCTCAGTTTTAGCAGCGAGTGAGCTGTGTATATATTTATACCTTACGACTTTTGCACGGGAAGTTGTTAGTCCAATTGACGTGTCTTAAATTCCAGTCTATGAAATCTTTTTTTTGTAGCGACTTTGATTGGACGTTTGATTGAGGTTATTTGGGTAAAATGGATGAGTCATATTTTACGTCTCTGTTTTGTATCATTTTGTAAGATTTATTGCTTACCTTTGCGAGATTACCGTTCTTTTGCACGTTTGGGCTTACGCGTTTACTGTGTGGTCCAGTACCAAAGGATAAGTGCCAGATTTTTTCTAGAATTGAATTAAAAAGGCAAAGTTCTAAAAATTGTATTAACTTGCATTCCTTGAAGAACAAAAGTTAAGGCACGAGCCCTCTCTGAAAAAAAAAATTATTGTCAATTTTTTTATTTTATTTTCTAAAATATGCATTTGTTTAAGAATTTTATCACCAAATGTTTTAAAGAAATTCGTAAAATTGACGGAGGTAAAGCATTTTACGTGAAAACGTTTGAAATATTTTGTATGTTGAATTATCCTTCAGCAAAACTTTGAACGCGCTTTTCTCGAAACTACTTTTTTCAACCTGGTTGACAACATATTAAAAACACTATATATCCGATTTGTAAACACTAAGTTTTAAGCCGCCGCATCCCGAATTTCTACCGATTTCTTACTTATATCTCCCTCAAACATTTGAAGTTTTTAAGATCTTTAAAAAATATTTGTTATTTTTTAAGATAATATATAGATGCGTTCCATGCCGAAACGCAAATTATATGAATTCTCTCAATAGAAAAAAATCGCAAAGCATGCTCCGAAAATTATTAAAAACAAGTCTATTTCTATTATTTTACAAGTTATATTTGTGAAAAAAATTTACAATGTTTCTTTAAATGATACTTAAGATGCCTTCCACGAGATTTTTGCTATTTTTTAAATAAACCGTGATTTATAAAACATTTTCACAACAGTCGCTTACGTCTATTTATTCAAATGCGTTTTAATAAAATCCGACCAGACTTTAAGGATAAAAAACATGACAGATAGTGTATAACTACAATAACAATTACTTTATTCACTCGGACCCATAATGTAACATTATGGGTCCGAGTTATTAAATTATTACCTGAGTTATTAAACTTAATAAAAATATGATTTTCATATCGTTAACATAAAATTTGTTATTCTTTCGATCTCTCGAATTCCGAAGCTGGTATTGGAATATTTTAGAAGAAGATTAATACGTCTTTTGGAAAAAGCCTTCGTCTATTCGGGTGTATGTAAGTAAGCGCTTGTAGCAAATGTAATATATTACATTCAATTCTCATAATATGTATATGTATCTTCAAACCCTTATTACGAGAGAAGTTCCCATGGCATTCTTCTAAGCTGTTTACGTACGAGACCCTTTCAAAAATCGAACACGACAAATGATATATTTTGAATATTAAAATGGCATGAAGTTTTTTTCGCATTCAATAGAGTCTTTGAGTGTTTCATATAACGAGGCTTGTATGGGAAAAAGGAAGAAACGCGTTTATCGGAAAAGTATTAAAATTGCCCTCGGAGCGGTTGTGTCTCCGTCTCGTAAAATCTCCAACCACTATGGGAAATGTCCGTGTCTGCTTATTGTCACGTCGTCCGGAAAGGGTCATAAAAAGTTATTACCATATGATACTGGATCATCGCAAAACTTTGTGTTTTTCTTTTCTCTGAAGCTGAGATCCCTTCGTGCTACGTCCACACTGGACGAACGACCGTAACGTACAGACCAGTAGGGGTCTGTACGATGCGAATGCGAATAATCCGCATCCGCAAATGCGGATTATTCGCATTAATTCAGACATCTGCATCCGCATTCGTATCAATTAATGCGGAGTGAATGCAGATGTGGGCGGGGCCAGAGTGGCGCGTGTTGCTATCTTCGTTCGCCAACTGACCAATAGAAAGACACTTTGGTGACAAGATCGTGCAGGTTTTAATTTTTTTTGGTTTAGTTATCGACGTGACTCCCATTGTGAATCAATCACATTGTTTGTTTACTGTGTTTATCCTATTTTTTTGCGTAGTTGATGAATATAAATATTGAGTGAAAGAGTAATAAAAATGTCGCCA
This sequence comes from Glyphotaelius pellucidus, assembly GCA_936435175.1. NCBI lineage: Eukaryota > Metazoa > Arthropoda > Insecta > Trichoptera > Limnephilidae > Glyphotaelius > Glyphotaelius pellucidus. Next base: position 9,348,101 of record OW386545.1, on the reverse strand, counting down.
TCAATAAAAAGCAGTATTTGGACTTACTTTATATAAGACAAAAATGTTCCGGCGAAGTTCGAGTGTAAAATATGTAATAAAAGTTACTCGAGGAACGGAAGTACTAATATTTCTTTGAAAAATCACCTGAAATCAATGCACCCAAAGGAATTTTATTTGTTCGAAAGCGCGAGTAATGAAAACCAGTTGAAGAAAAAAAGATGATGATGATGATGATGATGATGTAACGGAAATACAATCTTGTTTTATAAACGTAGTTAATGTTGGATAAGATAAATATTAATATTTTTTTTTAATTTACCGAGCTACATTTTTCTAAAAATTGATTTAATTTAAGGGGGTATTCTAGTCTAGAAGCCCGAATTTTGGGCGTTTTTCGACGGTCAATAAATAAACATTAATTTTTTAACCATACTTGTCTGTTTCTTTCTTCCATGTATCAATTCACTATGTTTATCGCCGCTTCACTAGAGTTATTGTTCCCGAATCCTTATTGCTCGTCACACCTGTGTTATGTTTTTCCAAATACTCAACTAGTTGTTTTTTTTTATTACAATTTCTAGTACCTAATCGTATTTTGGTAACATATTTATTGTAAGTACTTAGTATAAGTAAGACTAAAAACTGTTTTAGTTTTGTTCTAAAAATATGATTAAATAAAACATATTAAAATTAAATCGATTGTCATTTATTTATGCACTTAAAATTGAAATATCTTAAAAAATCCTGAAATCCGCATCCGCGGATGTGAACCTCTAATAATCCGCATCAAAATTTTTGCATCCGCAACAACCCTGGTACAGACGAACAAATCATAATATTCGTAAACCGTCCCTTAAGTTTTTTTTTCACAAATACGGTGCGCGGCGCATTGAAAATGATTCAATTATTGTCTTATTATTATTCTTCTTGAGTCTTTTCCCATACCTGACGATCGCGACCTCCACTCCAATTTCCACGGTGGACAAGTCTCCTTCACTCCTTGTGGTTCCGCGCTGTATCTCTTATTATCAGTTATACAAATGTTAACCTTTTGCCTTACGGAAATTTCTCTCAGCGAGCACGGATTTATGGAAGGAGCCGTTCTATTTTATGTAAGATTTTTGCCTTGTAACCGTAATTTTTTTACATTGTTACGTGGTGATAATGGGATGAGGACAGGCGTATACAACTTGGTAATCATTACGTTTTACATAAATTCTAGACCTGTGGCAAATCACTGGATGTTTATTATTTTATATTCACTTCTACCGCGTATGAATTGCATACTCTGATTTTTATTTTATAAGTGAGGCTGTGATTGTCTTTGTAACGTGGAATTGACGTTATAAAGTGGCTACAAAAAGAAAGGTAACAAATCATAGCATTTTAATTTGGATTGTTGCTCCTCCAGTTTGGACACATCTCATCAACTGCCGTACAAAGTGACATTCCAGTGGCGTACCATCGCTCCCCCGGCGATAAATTTATTGCAAGATATCCAGCGACCGCGATCATACGGGCTTAATAAAACCAGACTTAACTTCCCGACCGCCGGTTTCATTAGGGGGTAATTTAATGTCCCGGCACACAGACTGGGGGTTGTTAACATTCCGACTGTTTGGCCCTGTTGGTTTTTGGCCGAAGCCCACAACCAGTTATAATATATCAACAGACACTCAATTCTTGACGTAAATGTTGTTTTAGGTCCTCGCTTATTATTAAGTTGCTACACAAAATCCTAGTTTCATTGTAGATTTTCGCAAGCTTTATCGTGACTTGGTCTAGACTTGGGGATTTCAGTTAGAGCGTGTAGTCATACAGATTTCAGTATGAAAAAGAATGTTTGTATATTTTTGCAAAAATCTCTCAAACGGTTCGCTTTGGATGAATGAAAAATGTGATTTTCTTGTTGGAATTGATAATCGCAACTATTGTAGGTTGCAGCGTCATTTTCATCGTGAGTTTTAAAACGTCATTTTTTTTAGATTAGCTCCATGCAGGAGCCTACGAGAAAATAATTTCCCTCGCGGTCTTTGAGAATGCTGTGCGGAGAGTCTTTTTAAGGAAAGAAAGGAGAGGAAGTTCTGGGAAGGATAAGGGCGTGAGGGGTAGGAATCTAGGGGTCAGTGCGACCAGGAGTGACGTACGTGTGAATCCATCCCTCCCACCGCGGTGAAAGACGATGGGTTGACAGAGACCAGCTGGAGAGGTCAAGGGATCTCTCCACACATCCTTCTCCCGGTCTTGACCGCCTCACGGCTGGTAGGCAGGGGCATCCACCGCCAAGACCTGAACACATCACACTTGATGAACCCGGCTAATTCACCAAAAATAGCTAACCACTTGGGGTGACCTATATCAGAGGTGTTGGTTATCCAATAAATGGTTTCTGGGCCAGAGATACCCAAACATGCCTCCCAAATTAATGTCTAAAATAAGAATGCACCATATCCTGCATTCTATTCTTTATAATATAATATTTTTCATAAAAAAAAATCATTTTAAAATACGGGCAATTTTACTATATTCTAATCACATTTACACCTCTGCCATAGGTCACCCCAAGTGGTTCGCTACGTTTGGTGATTTAGCAGGGGTGCCCGGGTTCATGGGGTGAGGTTTGTCCAGATCTTGGAGGCGGATGACCTGGACACACTGAACCCCAGATTCCTACCCACCCCTTAAACCCTTTTCCTTCCCAGAACTCTCCTACCCTTCTTTTCCTTAAAAAACCCTCCACACAGCATCCCCAAAGATGACATAGGCCCTGAGGGAAATTATTTTCCTCAGGGCCTCCTGTGTGGAGCTCATGTAAAAAAAACATAATAATGTTTAAAACTTACATAATGCACATCTGATTACCTTCATAATTTCTCATGTTTTTTATTGTTGTTATACATACCCTCACAGATATTCTGAACGTAGGTTTGTACATCTGGTCCATTAGATTAGGCTTAAAAAATAAAGATTAAAATTTAATTCATTTAGATTCCGTAGCGTTAACCCAATTAGCTTGTATTTTGACCGTAATTTGGATGAAAACCAAAGTTCCCCAGAACCCAGAACCCCAACGCATCCGCCGGCGCTGGAGAGAATAATGTTTTATTTTTTACATCTCCCTTTTTTCAACGTAGCTTGAGTCTGCTTCCATTTCAACTAAATACAAAATAATTAGATATGACACCACGCCGAGCGCTTTCCCCTCCGGGTAACAATTTCCCGGCATTCGCTCCCAGCTCACGTTTCCACATGAAGTTTTTAGGTTAAACAAAAGTTTTATTAAGCATCGTACAATTTGATCTTCACGTGCAATGGATTTTTATGTAATGTTATCAAAACCCTTCAAATGTTTTACGTAACGATAAAAGCCCTAAAAACTTGATATTTTACGTTTGATTGTTCGACATCTGCCGTCACGATTGGTTCAGCCGCCCTTTTCATTCCTTGATCCCCTGGTATTCGAAATAATTTAACAGCGGGACTGTGCATTCCAAATATTTTTCTTACGTTGGGTATGCTTCTCACGACTTAGCAGTCTTTCTTCATTTTTCACTTGGTCATATTCTATTTTTCCACATCCTTCCGCATTCTATCACATTTCAATTTATTTGTTCATCCATTTTAAATTTTTGACGTTCGTTGTGAGTTTACCACGTGCGTCAAACCTTATTATTAATATCCCCACATATTATAGTGTGTCTGGTGTGCAAGTTTAAGGGGTTATATACAGTTAGAATTTTCAAGAAATCGATTTTTTTTATTTAATTTTCATGATGTACATATATTTAAGTACACACACAGAAAATTTCAAGTCAATCCGGCGATTTTTTCGCAGTTACACGCATATTTGTAAAGACTTGTTAGAGCATTTGAAAGTAGAAGGCAAACTTTAAGCGCGTTTTTTTTCAAAACTGTGTTTTTAAAGTCGGTGACCAAATTGTCTCGGGAATGGCTGAACCCATCAGTCTCAAATTTTAACACCAGCTTCTTAAGTATTTTTTAGTTATTAATCGAAGGTCAGTTGTCACCGATAAATATTTTTTTTATAAACAATAAAAGGCCGTAATTTTGGGCAAAAATCGATCTTTTTTTTGAGAAGCCGCCATTTTGTCATTTTTTTTTGTTTTGCTTCGTCCTTCTATTAATTAGAAGATTATACATTGCTTTAACGAAATCCGTTTGGTTTTTTCATTTTGAATGATCCAGTCTAGAGATATGGTGGTCACCACAAGATGCCTTTTTTGAGAGGAGCTTCTGGGGATCAGCTGTAGCAGCTTTCAAAATTATAATTTTTACAAATACAAAAATGTTAAAATACAGTTAAAAGTTACCATAATGTGTGTACACATTTTTACATTAATAAAATAAAGGTACTCTCAGAAAAAAATCTTGAGAAATCGCTTCTTTTGGGCCTTCCAACTGTATATAACCTCGTAATATGCAAACACACGCTGTAGACGCGTGATATGTGATGATTTTGGAATTAATTAAAAATATTCTCGCAGTTGGAACTGTAATCACAGCTTCGTGCCTGGAAAATCGTATAATCACTTCACTTGTCTCTCTTTTCTAAGTATTTTGGTGCGCAAGGTGAGTTCAAGGCTATGTACTGTGCTATAAGAGCACTGTTTGTTCTCCTGACATTGCTTTGTGTGTACTGTATATTCTTAATTTCATATTATTTTATATAATATTTTGTAATGGGCTCGTAAGGAGCACTGTAGGATTATTTTAAAGTTTATTTTGGTTAAGTACACTTGAAGTGAAATAACACAAAATTGTGCTATACAAATGTTTCGTTATTATCATTGAGGTACCAGCATCTTTCATTATTATTTATTGCTGGAGAGGAATTCAACGTATTACCATCTTATCACAATTCAACGGGAGTCAAGGGGAGTAATGCGTTCTGTCATCCTATTCTATTCTTATTCAAGGTCAAGTAATTAAAAGTCATATTATTTTATTCTTGCTCTTGGTAAATGTAACGTAACAGCACCTATCCAACTTGAATACTATGCCCTGACATCATCGTAGTCTTACTTTAGGAGAATAAAATTCATATTATCCCCTCACTTCCATACTATTCAAGTTAAAGATGAAGTCAACGTGTCATCGTCAAATTCTATTCTTGCTCATGATGAATTGAATAGAATAGGCACACATTCTGCTCTCCGATTATTTCTCAAATTTAATTCAAAGTGCCAATATGAATTACATTGCATTGCGCAACCCCTGCACGTTGCCCGAAAAAAAAACGGTTTTTATAATCGTATCGTATTCGTGTTCAATATATTTATTTGCTGTTATTGCGTTTAATTGGTAAAACTACGTTGATTTTTTTAATATTATTTATAATAAATCAAGTTAAGTTCTGCTATTGTTTTCTTTATTATTGTTAGTCGTTTAAAACAGTTCAACTGGATTATTTTCAGTAGTAGATGTGTTCAACTGCACGGAACATACATAGCTACAAACAGGCTATAATAACATGTCAACAAATCAGTGGCGGCCCTTCCGTAGGGGTCAATGGGTTAATGACCTCCCAAAAATTTAGATTGAAAAAACTACGCAATTACCAATTTTAAAGCGCCTTAAAGTTTTAATTTATACTTACGAAAAATAATGCTTCGTTTTTTGTACAAGCACTATGAAACGTTTCCACTGCCATCTAGTATCCAAATGAGAAGCTATTTTATTTTTTGCAAAAAATAATTTCCGTTCCAGCGCCATCTTGCGACCAAATGAGAAGTCATTGTATTACTACCGTAGGGTCAATTCTAAATTTGTCCCAGAACGGTCTTCTGTCTCTTTCTTTGCAGTACAGAAGAAGGAGGTAAGCAAGATCATGTCTGACGTGTGCTTAGAATCATAAAAAATATTTTTTTAGAGAACATTGGGTCATGACCCCATGAAGGGAGACAAACGACTTATGCTAAGTTTTTAAGATGTTAGAAAGAGACGTCAAAAATATCAGCCGAAAGGTTTTTGTGTGATTTATTGCATACCACAAGGGCAAGGCCATCTTGGATATCATTAGTCAGCGTGTCAACACGTTTCACTGTTGTGATTTGCCTTGAATAAATTACGATGTCGAATTCAGTTGATAATATTTTGAAAGAATTAGCGAATAATTCATTGAATCACGAAAAACGCATTGAAATAAAGTGTCTCGGCCGCCCCAAACCTCAAATGCAAATAGTTTCTGTCACAAAAAATAAAAATAAAGATATTAAACGTTACTTTAATTTAAAAAGTTATAGTTTTTGTGAGAGGATATGTGGCTGTGGGATAAGAAGCGTTTACTTTTGTTTTCACTGCTTACTATTAAATTCAACTGAAACTGATATTCAATGGACACGAATAGGTGTTAGCGATTTGAAACATTTGAAAGAAAAAATAAAAAAGCATTCTAATTCTACATTGCATATTAACAATTCAATGAGCTTTGTTTTGTTAGGAACCATTGATATTCGGATTCAATTAGATAGTGCATATCGTAAAGCACTCGTGGACCACAACGAAAAAGTGGATAAAAATCGATACATTTTAACAAAAATTTTGAAATGCATACAGTTTTGTGGTTCTTTTGAACTGGCATTAAGGGGTCACGATGAGACAAAAGAGTCGGATAATCCGGGTATATTTCGTGGCTTGATTAACTTTATTCAGGAAATAGACATTGTATTAAAAGAACATTTAGAAAGGTCTTCGAGTTTTAAAGGGTTATCTAAGACGATTCAAAATGATCTGTTGGACTCGATTTTAGCTGTATCTCAGGAAGAAATTAAACTAGATGTACAGAAATCTGAGTATGTTTCAATTCAGGTGGATGAGACAACTGACAGCTCCACTAAAACCCAAATGGTATTTGTGATCAGATATCTGAAAGACAATGTCGTATGCGAACGGTTTTGGAAGTTTGTTAATCCAGAGGCATGCACCGCCGTTGGATTGACAAATGAAATATTGACCCAGTTGAGGATCCTGGATGTTAAACCGCGACAGCTGATAGCGCAGTGTTACGATGGGGCAGCCGTTTTATCTGGAAAAACTGGAGGTGTTCAAGTTAAAATCAAAGAAACTTTTCCCCGTGCTCACTACATTCATTGTTACGCTCACCAACTAAATCTAATTTTACAAAAAGCATGTAACATAACGACGGGCATAAAAGTGTTTTTTGCGACCGTTCAATCATTTTCCGTATTTTTTTCAAGATCTCCAAATCGAATGCAATATTTAGATGAAACCGTTAAAGGCCGTCTGCCAAAGGCAGCTCCAACTAGGTGGTGTTTTAATGCCAAATGCATAATTAATGTATTTACATATAAATCTGATATTTTTAAATGTTTAAATTTAATTTTGGAAAAGGAAAATGATCAAAATACTTTAAGTCAAGCACAAAATTTGATTAATAACCTAGAAAAGAGTGTTTTTATTTATTGGTTAACATTCTTCAATAAAATAATGCCTCACTGCGAAATTTTATTTAAGCAAATGCAAAAAAGAAATTTGGATGCAATATTAATACAAAAGCATATTGGTGAATTTCAACATCATATTTTGTCCATACGAGCAGAATTGAGTTCCAACCCAGCACATTCAACCGATTCCCCACAAGGCGAATGTAAGAAGAGGCGCACAGATGAAAATAGTCATTTGGTAGCGATAGAAGTTTTAGACACTATTTTAGTGGAAATGCAAAATAGGTTTAAATATGGCGATCATCTCATTTTATCGAATTTATTTAACAAAGACAATTTTGCTGAATATAATAAATGTTTTCCAACAGCTCAACTCAATTTATTGGATGACTTTGATGAAATTGATTCATCAAAGTTAAAAAATGAATTAATAGTGTTTTACCAACGTGATGACTTACACCATGCCAACAGTGCTGCATCGCTTTTAAATTTTTTGTTGACCAATAATTTCCAGGAAATATTTTCAGAAACAATAAAAATACTGCAATTTATTTGTGTAATACCAATGACTACAGTTGAAAGTGAAAGATGTTTTTCAACTCTTAAACGTATTAAAACGTTTTTAAGAAATACAATGAGCCAAGGCAGGTTAAGCTCACTTGTGATGCTTAGCATCGAAAAAAAAAATATTTCTAAAATAGATAATTTCTACAGCCGTGTCATTGATCATTTCGCACAAGCCAAAGAAAGGATCAGAGGAGAAAGGCCAAGCATCGAAAAAAAATATATTTCTAAAATAGATAATTTCTACAGCCGTGTCATTGATCATTTCGCACAAGCCAAAGAAAGGAGGATCGATTTAATATACAAGAAATGTTAGAGTGCTTTTTTATTTTTTTTTACCATTAGAATCCTCACCTACACACCTACCTACCTATCCAACTTTTATCTCGGTACATAGATTTTTGTAGAATTTTTCAATTATAGGGGAATTCCACGGTCATAGTAATAACAGATCAATCGATGTTAAAAAAACATTGATTAATAATATGTACATCAAAGTTTAAAGTTAATTGTGCAAATAATTTTGAATAAAATAAATAATATTAAATAAAACCATATTGTGCTACCTACCGGCTTCGGAATAGGTGAGTACCGCCAAATTAATTACATGTAGATACATATTGGCGTTTTTTATTCCCTACGCATTACCTCTGACATTTTTTTTTCGATTGACCTTCCACTTCTAGACCCCTAGAGCCACCTCTGCAACAAATCAATGTTAGCTTAATACACACTATTTTTCTGCCTGGTTTCTATATAATTTAATTAACATAATTTATTTCATCATTATCTACTGGTCCACTATAACGTATATCACATGTTTTGTAAATGCCCGTATATGCGTAAATTAATATAAATAAATTTTATAAAGTATGAAATAAATTAACTACCTAATTGTTAATTTAATGTTCCTACTGTCAAAATCTCTTATTTTTCCTAAAATTTCTTTGTTATTTTCTTGCAAGTAGGTATTAGATGCATATTAATATTTTCTTGCAAGTAGGTATTAGATGCATATTAATATTTTACTTCAATAGCACGACATTTTGCTATTATTTCCCCGCCTCACATTAGGGGTTGTTTTCCGTTATTAATTCCCCTGTTCATGATAGGCTACATGGTTTAGTCCTCGTGTGACCCCCGTGCATTGACCGTCTTTTGTCACCCTTTTTTATCCCCCAGTGAAAATCGCTTCATATATGTTGCTCTCAACACCCCAACCAACAGTGATTAATTTAACTAGCGTACACAACAAATGAATTTACTGATCACTTACGATAAATATATTTATTTAATTTTTGCGATTTTTGTTCTAAAGATTCTTTTTATTATAACTAACTAACTAACTAACCATCACGCCGTTTCCCGCAGGGGTAGGCAAAGAGGACGGACCGCCAAACAACTCTGTGAACTTCTTTTTATTATATATTTTCGAATAATGTTTTTTTTCTTCATTTTTCACCTTTTTGACCGCCAAACTAGGCATATATGCCCGTTTGGCTGGTTTAAAAATCGTAATAGTTCATTACGGTTTTGAACTGTTGATCGCATCCTCCAAAAGAAGTTCTTCATAGAATGATCAAAGTTCTAGCTTTTAAAATAAATAAACTCCAATATACTGGTCAAATCGCGATCAGCGAGAAATGGAAGAAAACCCACCTAATAATCAACCTTTACTAGTAAACTAAACTTTATGTTGATGTATAATTGATTTGCACTTATTTTATTAGTTAGTAACATAATTATAACGCTATCTATATATTATTCTTTTTTTTCTGTTTTCTTTCAGCAATAAGTTACTATGTAATACAAAAGAAAAAAAAAAGTTGTGCTATTGATAAAATAAACTCTATGAGTAAAATAATATGTACTAACATAAATCTCAGAGGCTAATTTTTTATACATAAGAGAAATAACGATCCGAAAGTTACTTTTAATTTAATTTTAAAGTTTATTGTTTGTGTTCCTAATAACTTGATCTCCCATTTTTGCTAATATTTAAATTTAACTTTACGAATCTTTTGCTTTGTTTTATTCTTTTTTTTTATTCTTGTAAAAAATTACTAGCCCTTTCAAAATCTGAGTTCTCAATGTTGCCTATTCAAATTTGCCTGTAAGACAAGTCTACTTAAACTGGTTTATTCTCTATATCCATTAAATAGTCATAAACATACTGGGAATTCATATGGCATTGTCAGATATTTTGGTTTATAAATGTGTAATTTCTAGTACTTAGTAAATATTTTAAAAATTATGTTTTGTATATAGTGCATGCTATAATTTTAATTATTCAATTATAATGTTCTCCAAAATGACCTTGAAAGCATCTCATCCTTGCGATCTCTTGAAAGAAACCATTCCTTTGTCCAAATGCAATCATTAATGTTCTCCAAAATGACCTTGTTAGAATCACATCCTTGCGATACTTTCAAGGACATAAAGAAACCATTCCTTTATTTAGAATATTATAAACTAATGGTGCAATTTGGCTGTCCTGAAACGGGAAACCTTCCCAGTTGGACAGACAAAGCATCATTTTGTAAGGTATATTACTGTAATATATATGAATAAATAAATAAAATTTAAAAAAAAAATTTAAAAATCAAATAAGAAAGGTTTGATGGAAGAAATGGTGGAGATTGCACCTCAAGGTGTACCTAGTACAATTCTGCAGTTTTTTCTTGATCTCAAAGTCAATCCTTGATTCGGAATTTTTTTTTTTTAAATATTTGTAGCTCCCACGTTTGTTATTTTGGACTTAAAACGAAGCTATTGAATTTCTTTATCTATGATGACAATGGAACCTTGTTATAACAAAGGGTCGATATGTTCACGCATTTTTTTCGTTCGTCTGATGTTTTAATTGTTAATGGGCAACTTTTCCTTGAAATAATAAAAAATAAATCGGAAGCAGAAAAATGCGAAACGAAACACTTTTTTTCTTAAAATCGTACAGACCTATGTAAAAACGAATATTTAAATCTGAAAAAGTTATTAGACTGCAAGATAAAACCTTTTTTTTAGTTTGACTTCAAATAGATTTAATCAAAGTAGTTTTCACAACGCAATACATATTGGTAAATAGCGAGTGCTCGTTTGGATATCATTGACGTTCATCCACCTCCTTCTGACACGTCTTGTTTGAAAACGAAAAAGACAGAAGATACTACGACGTCACGGACGATTTCTCGCTGGACCTAGTATAGACCGAATTTCAAATAATGACTGCGATTCAAGAGTTTAACAAGAGTAAATATCACTCTCAAAATAAAAGTAATTAAATAGGAGAGTCTCGCCTTCGTAAGCGGATTCACGGTTCGCAGCCCGTTGAATATAATGTGAAGTAAAACATAAATAAATCAGTGTTTTATACCGTTTTCAATTAATGGTCCAGACGTCCCCTCTGCAGTGTTAATAACCGTCAGGTTCAATCTGGTACCTGCCACGCCAATGTCACTTTCCTCTCGCTCTAATTCCTCTGTCATTTTTATTCATAGGGGAGAACTGATTAAACGAGTCCCTTTATGGGGCTTGCTTAGCAAGAATGAAATATATTTTTGTAGTTTAATTCCTTACAAAAAACAGGATATTTTTAATTGTGGTTTATGTATGACCAAGTGCTAGGTTTTGACTGTTGAAAAGACGCCTATTACTAATTAATTTTCACCACTCCGACCCCTAAGCTTGTTTTTACGACAGTATATCAATAGCAGTCAAGTATAATAAGCTTGTTATCAAGCTAACGCGTGTGTTTCCACAAAAATCGTTGTATCTCCATTCTTGTTCTAGTGATAACCCTATAATAAACCACGCTTTACGTCTCTATTCAAAGTTTATATAAAAAAAATACTAATTTTGTTGAAACAGTTTTCACCCTCCATAACTCATACGCGCCGTTAGACTTAGTTAATTTTTTATTTTGTATGAAATTTTTTTTTTTTTTTTTTGTATGAAATGATACAAAATTGAGGTGGTAAAATTGTCAATATACGTTTGTAAGATAAAATAAGTGGTTTTTACGTTATACGTGATTTTAGTACCGTTTTCTCATAAAAACACCATTTGAGTCATTTTTACAATTTTCTTTTCATTCTAAATTTTAATATTTGCTTATTTTATTATTTATTTGTAATAAAATAATTTCATAACTTTTCAAAAACAGTTACATTAAATCATAATAAGGAATCTTGTTCCTACTCGTTGGCTAGAAACAATTTACCCGTCCTAATTTCTTTGTCGACCGTTAAGGGTAAATCAACCCTCACAAATTTAAACATTAAAATTCTCCGATTATTTTCTATCTTGAACGTAAACGTAAGGGTAAGTTTAGTATCGGGAGGTCCAAGGAGGGATATCGGTAACCATTAACTTCGTGATATCGGCCGGGGCTTTTTAAGTCTCGGCCGCGTGTAAAATAAAAGTTGTCGGTCACGTATACAAGATGAGTGGCGGTGGCCATCCCGGGCGACGTTAACTAGCGAACCCGCCGGGTGCGGAATTACCAGGCCGTGATACCCCCACGGGCTCCAATGTGAAGAGTGGAAGTTAAAGATGAATCATACAAAAAATATTGTTAAATAATCCACTGAGTAGGAGGTACCTACCCATGTACTTTCAGAATCTAAAGCTTGCATAAAAAAGTTTTTTTTAAAGTAATGAAATAACTCTGCTGTTGTTAATTGAACTGTAGAACATCGATCGTCCAGTTGATTAGTCAGAAATCTTGATATGAATAGGGTATGCAGTTATTTGTATACAATCATCATAAACACCACCAAATCAATTTTAATGCAGACATTTTTTTTGTAAATTAATCAATATGTTGGTGTTTCTGGGCCACTAGTAGGATATTTCAAAATGTTATACTAACTGGTCCGTTACGCCTCCCGGTGTTATTTTATAGCATAATTAATATACATAACACAGAAATGTATAAAAAATATTTAATTTATAGTGTGTATTCGAATTTTGTAGTGCGCACTCTGATTTACTTTTTACGTGTTTTTTTTTTTACTTTTTTTATTTTTTAAAGGATACGGGCTTCATTCACATTAGCTAGTGTGTTCACAGAACATAATATGAATGGTCATTTTTACAGCTTTCTAATGAGCACGTTTATAAATTTGACATTTTTGCCATAGAGACACTAATTCTTTTTTTTTCAAACATAAGCTCGACGTAGGAGGCCGTGACGAGAATAATTCCAGTATTTAGTGATGCTGCGTAAAGTAAAATTTGTAGAAAACGAAGGAGAGGAAATTCTGGGAAATGATGTTAGATTAAGTTAGGTTAGGTTAGGTTTTATTAGATATTTTTAGGAAAAAGGGTATAAGGTGTGGGTGGGAATCTTTGATCTGGACCCGAGGTGCAATTTGATCAGAGGTGCCCACTGCGACAAAAGGCGATGTTACGAGAGTCCTGCCGGAGAGGTCAAAAGTTCTCTCTCATCTCACCCGATCCGGCATGCCCGATGGATGGTGGGCAACCGCATCCGCTGCCAAGATCCAAACAAACTCCATGAACCTGAGAATAAAGATAAAACATAAATTTAAACAAAAAATGAAATGGAACAAGAGAAAAATATAAAAAGGTAACGATTAAAGGTAACTGGGACTCGGACCCAGGATCTCTTGACTGTGTTATTTTATATCATTTAGTTGCACACTTTATTTAAAAGACAATACGTTTAGTTCCCTCAAAATATTTTATTTTTAACTAATATTAATAGTTAGGTTTTTCAAATACATAAAACAGGCACATTGCCCAAACCTTTATACATTTTTTTTTAAACTATATTTATAAACAACTAGTGAGTTACCCGCATGCGTTGTTATGCCACTAATAATGCGTTGCAATGCCACTAATAATTAAGAAATTGTTTCTCCCTGCGTGTCTTTTCCCATACATCCCATTGCCCTTTCGCCTCCCCTTCCCCTCCCATGTCCCCCGCTAGGTCACCAAACGTAACGAACCACTTGAGGTGTCCTATGTCAGAGGTGGGTGGTAGTAATTTAATTTTCTTCTTATCAAAAATATTTTTACCTTAGATGCTCATGAATTTTCTCATCCCTTTGAGGTGATTTTTCACAAAAACGGCGCTCTTGAAATTATCCAATTATTATTATTAAACTTTTGCCACGTTAAAGATAAACACTGCGTACCTGTACTCATCGATGGCCGGCGTAGTCCAGCGGTAAGGCTCTTGACTCGCATTCCGAAGGTCGCGGGATCGAATCCCGGCGTGGCTAATTTGTGTTATTTCACAATTTATTCATTTAAAATAATATCTTAATATATAATATTTCTTCTGTCCGTGTGTATGTCACTGAACTCCTCCTAAACGGCTGGACCGATTTTGATGAAATTTTTTGTGTGAGTTCAAGGGGATTCAAGAATGGTTTAGATTCACAATTTGGTCCACTGGAAAATGTTCTTTTAATTACTTTTTTTTATTTCTAAGGAGTTGTTGATTTTGGAATGTTTTACATTGGATCCGGCAGTCTGCGCTACCATCGCAGTATCGAATATTCAATATTATTTTATTTTAATTTTAGTTTGTCCCGACACTTGTGTACAGGACAACGTCTGTCGGGTCCACTATAAATAAATAAAATAAATTGTGGAACATTCCAGAACACTCTCGAATGTTGTCCTGAGCGAAGCCGGGTAACCCAGCTAGTATAGTATATTTGCGGCACGTTTCAGAGTGGAAGATACTCTCAGTATCGCCCTGGTGAAAGACCACCATCCAGAATTGAAACGTTGCTTGGAATGGCTTTAGCCGTGTTAGATCTGAATATCCAGTTACTTCCCACCTTCCTCTTCCCCACCTCTTAGCTTCAGCCTCACATCAACCTCAATTGGGGTAACCCCATATACAAAAAAAAATTATGTTCGATTTTTACTTATCGTGCTTTTCAATGACTCGCCACGTTTAAGAATGTGTTTCCACTCTCCGGATTTGAGGATCTTTGGCGTAGACTCACCCCGACCGTGTGGCGTGATCTATTGCTCACCTCGGGTGGGAGTGAGCACGAGAAATAAGATGTCAGACGTGCCATTCAAAATTAACTATTAACAGAGGATTCAAGGCCGAATAGAAGACCTTTCCTCGGCCGGAAACACACTTGGAACATTTTATCGCTGTATGTGGATTCGGAATACGTATATTAAGACTTAGCTTCATAAATATCTTAAAATAATTTATTATCTGCTGCAATCCCAGAAGATTTTCTTTTATAAATTACTAATGTGGCACGTGATATCCAGAACAAGTCAAAGAAAGATTCTCTAAGAAAATCGGAGAAAATTATTTTTTATGTGCGAGGAAGCCGTGCGGCGTTTTCTCCCTACAAACGTGTTTGAAACTAGTGCAAATATATTTTTAATATATATAGGATAAAGGTAAATCCCAAATGGTTCGCTACGTTTGGTGACTTAGCAGGGATGTCCGGGTTCATGGGGTGAGGTTTGTCTGTGTCTTGGCAGCGGATGCGTTTACCCACCAACTGCGTGGCGGGCCGGATCGGGTGAGACTGGTTGACAGAGACCTTTTGATTTCTCCAGCCGGACTCTCTCGACCCGTCGCCTTGCATCGCAGTGAGAGGATTGGATTCATACGTCCGTCAGTGCTGGACACATTGATCCCAAGATTCCTACCCACCCCTCATCCCTTTTCCTTTCCAGAACTTTCTCTCCTTACTTTTTCCTAAAAAGACCCTCCACACAGCTTCCCCAAAGATGACATAGGCCCTGGGGGAAATTGGTTTTTCTCAGGCACTCCTGTGTAGAGTTATTTTAATAAAAGGGATTTCAACCACTGGCGTGTCCCAACGTTGAAGTTTTTTTGATTAGTTTCTTCGTCCAAAAATCCTTAAATTTGCCTAGTTTAACCATTAACAGATAGATGTTCAGTTTTTAATTTGGGCATTGTGTTTTTTAAAAAGAACATAATATTTTATTCTTAAACAATGGGTTAAAAAAAATCTTTAAGTATCAGAGAATGAGAAAAGGTGCAGTTATTCCTTTCGTTGTCGGGCTAAAAGCTAGATGTTTTAAGTAACTTCTTATAGGTGTCAAAAATTCTTACATTCATCTAATTTTAACAGACGTTAAGTATTTAATTTTAACAATCCATTTTTTAAATCCTGTCAAGTCCTGTTTTGGAATAGAAAAGTTGTTATTTTCGTTGTCAGGGTAACAGCTACAGTGACATCACACACACACAGACACTGTTTTATAAGATATCTATATTTAAATATCCTTTTTAAAACTTGGAAACTTACTAGAAAATCCTTACTTCGGATTTGAATAAAACCCTGACATTGAGAACCAATTTAAATAGATAAGCTAGCTTTACCTGATAGATTTAGTTTCTATTGTGATTTCTGTACTACTTTATTTTGTGAATAAAGGGGATGTTCATTTAAAAAAATAATATTTGATTTTATAACTTTTTAAGACGAAGAAAATTTTGAAAACAATTGATATTGATTTATCTTCGTAAGTAATATTTTTAGTAACAAATTTGGTCATATATCCGCTCTGTTCAATTGCGATCGCTCCATAACCAATTTCTTTATACATCCGATAAATGACAGCTGTCTATGTAATATGAGCTCTGTATGTCGGAGAAAATGAAAATCGCGAGCATATTCAAATCATGCCAGTCTTATTGGAATACCATTATGCATAAATTTGAGTTTTTGAATAAAACATTTCAAGAATCGTAGTACCTCTGTGGGAGAAAACAGTTTTTTTACCCTAACCTAACCTAGCGAAAAGACACAGTTATCCACTGCTTAAAAGTTAGTTATACGTTAAATAATTAATTGAATGAAAATAACAAACTTTGTTTATATCACACGTCCCGTCGAAAAGTGTCGTAAGTCAATTTTTCAGGAGAGCGAAAACAAACGAGTGAATGATAAACAAGGGGTCCCGTCAAAAAGAGATACTAGCGACATTTTGTGGAGATGAAGTGAATGGAAGAATCACTTTACTTTTCAGAGATAAAACATAAAATTGAAAATTTTGACTTACGACACCTTTCTATGGGATGTGCAATATCACTATTTAATACAAAAATTTCAACGGTTTCAAAACTGAAGATTTCTTCATCAGGAAATAAATTATGATGTCTAATATACGCGAGCCGAACTGCCGATTTGAACCGCGACATGGGAAAGGAACGAAACAACACCAAATGGCGCAAAACGCCGCTAACGGTTGCTTCGTTTCTTTCCCATAATTCGTACAAACAATTCAATAATAATCTTATTATTTATTATTTTAACTTTATGAGTAAAACCTCAAACTGTAATATTTAATTAAATGAAGACATTATGAGCGAAACTCAATCGAATATTTAATTAAATGAAGACATTATGAGCGAAACTCAATCGAAGTTTGATTGAGTTTCGCTCATAATGTCTTCATTTAATCAATAATAATCGTTGTTATTAGTTTTTAGGGCCATCTCCTATCCTTGATATTCTTAGTTTTATTGTTTTCTTCTAAACAAATATTGCTTTATTGTCTTTTCCGAAAGAACTATACTTATTCTGATTAATTTTGATAAGGTATATATTTACATCAATTTTTTTTAGACCAGAGCGATCTAAGTTGGCGTTTATTAAAAAAATGTGTATTATTGTACGATTTATCAATGAAGGTCCTCGTTAAAACAGCAATACGAAATTGATCTGTTTTCAAAAATATTTTCGTACTTTTAATGTGTATTTTATATTTTGCAATTATTTATTTTATATTGCCTTTTTCTAAAAAAAACGAATTTCTCAGACGCCATTCAATTTGGTGTTGGTCCAAGGAGTTGACGGGATGTGGGCAGAATAATTTTTTGTTATTTATTTACGCCTATTTAGGCTTTTACATATATATATAACAATATTTATGAAATTATACGTGTAAATAGTGCAGGAAACGACTGTTTAAGACACTTGCACAAAAATAATTATTAAGTAAAAACATTATTGAATTTGATCCATACAGTATGTAGGTACAAAATATTAAAAAAATATAAAAAATCCAAAATAGCTTTTTTTTTCAGCAGACAAAATACAATTTAAATAGCTTTATCAAAATATTCCCCTACTTGATGAAAATGTACTAGATAATAATGATGGCATTTCCAGAACATTTGTAAATATGTCATCCACATCTTATCCCCTTGAGGTTATCTTCATTATTTTTTTTATTTTCCATGATTTCCTGGAAGGACATTATTCTCTGATGTGATTTTTGATTTATTTATTTTCTGTTGTCTGTATTTTGTGCATTTGGGTTTTGTAGTTCAATGAATAAGCTGATTTAGAAATGAGGTGCATAGCGGAAGAGTGGCCCAACCCACATCAGCGAAAACATCATATTTTTTATATATCTATGATGTCACAGTGGCCCAATTTTTGTTTTCACTAATTTCAAAGGATCTTTGAAATAATGAAAACTAAATTTGGGCCACTTAGGCTTCATAGATATGACAAATGATGTTTTCGCTGATTAAGAGTTTTTGTGGGTTGGGCTGAGCGCTTCAGATGTAGTGCTGCTCGAATTTAACTATAAAGTAGAAAATCTGATCCTCTGGCTTCATGAAAAACAAATAATGAAAATGCTGATATTTTGTTTGCTGAAGCAGCGAAAACTCGAATGCTAAGATCTAGGGTCAGAAAACATTTTTAGTTTATTGTTTCTGGAAATTCTAGGTCAATGCAACTATAAAAGTTGTTTCAACTTGAAAAGTTGTTTCCAGTATAACTTGGATTAACTTATTAACTTGTTTTGAAATATCTATTTAACTCACAAAATAAGTCAAAAAGTTATATTTATGTAAGAGCTGAGATACGTGCGATAGAAAGTACATTTTTAAAGAATAGACGGAAATACATAAATAAATTTCAAGCGAAGCCTGGTAGTATTTAAAAAAAATAAGGGCTAAATATAATTTCTAAGCTTACAGTAGAAACTGCTTACGTTTTCACTTTGATAGTGAAAACGTAAGCAGTTTCTACGTAACGTAATTTATTATGAAATGTGTAGGTATTTTATGAATAGGTAACGAACAAAAGTATTGCTGGTTGTACGAGTATCTTAGGGCTTGTGAAAACCTCAGATCCGGGGCATACAATAAATCCTCGTCAGTTTTTTTTTCCCTTCAGTTATACAGCAGAAAATGAATGGCGCAAGAAAACATCAGCAAAAGGTTATATAACTTCCTTTCACGACGATAAGTGACGGCTTTGCGTTATTCAAAAATGACAAAAACATTGCATTACGGGGCTGGGAATGCGAATGGGGCAGGAGCGGATTAGGACTCTCCCGCACCATCGCCTTTGGACCCTAGGATGTTTAAAAAAAATAATTGCTTTCTTCGAATAATCGTACCTGGAGAGGCCTTCGTTAAACGTATGTATCTACTTAATTTTTAAGAGAATATATCTGAGAACTTCATTGACGAGTTGATTGATTAAATTGGCGAAAAATATTTAATTAGGTAGTGAGTGCAACGAGTGATGCAGCACCCAATATTAAGAGGGCCTCCTACTTCTAATTACGTTGTTACGTAAGGGGCCGAAGACCAACAGGTCTCCCGGCCAAGGGGAATCACTAAAAAATTTGCGAAAATGAAATCAACCATCTTCCAGTAAAATCTGAAACTAAGTCTTTTAGAGTATAATATAACAAGTGGAGGAAAAATATGAAGTTAAGTAGATATTGAAATAATAAGTATGTTTGTTAGATTTGACAGGATTATAATATGTATGTAAATTGATATTCTTATCTAAGTGCGATTTGTTTTAAAGATGTTTGCAATAGTGTTACGTCCTATACTTGCAATCGATTTTTTTTTTCGAATTTGAATTTGGTCATTGTTTCTGTTTGTCCAATCGTAGCTGGTAGTGTAGTATAGCATTGTTTTTGTTTATCTAATCGTAGTGTGTTGTATAGTTTGCAAGCTATGAATTTAAAATGTATTTAATATGTATTTAGGAAAAGGAGTTTGGAGAAGTTCTTTATTTTTGGCTCGCCTATTGTGCATCGTTTGTATAGTGTTTTGTTGTTTAGATCTAATCGAATAGTTTCTTGAAATGCCTTGGGTTGTTACATATAGTGGCGAATTTGAAAAGCCAGTCACTTGCCAACATATTGATCCCTCTCATGCTTCCTTTAGCCTTACAACTTTCCTGCAGTTGGTGTTCCAGTTATAGTTCCAGATATCACATCAAAAAATGCTTAATTTAAAAATCATACATCTTTTAAGATAAATGGAAGACGTGAACAGTTCTCATTTTAGTATTATTTTGGCTAAACAAGGTGAAACGGTTTTTTCCTCGGTCGAAAAACACGCCAATCGCACGTTTAGCGTTTGTACATGGTTGAATTTTGTTTTTTTTTTTAAAGAAAGTCAAACATTCCCGAGTTACGATTAGCCCAACAATGTTTAAAAAATCTCTTACTAAATATTTGTTTGAGTATGGCCTTAACGAACATAACTTACAATGTTATTATTTTAGCCCAGTAACAATGTCTGTATCCTAAATCTGTCCAAGCTTTATATTATTTTTTATACACCACCACAGTAAGTCGAAAATGTTGCTTGAGTCGTGATGGGGGACTTAGCCAGTTGAAGATTCGAACACGCGACGCCCGGGTGGGATCCAAACGCCTTGCCCACTCAGCCACTGGCCGGACTGAATTGGTGTTATGAGTTCTTGAGTTCAACAGCTCAGCTGCGGAACGATTTGCCAGCCTCCGTATGTATGTCCTCCCTTCGATAACAAGCAACTCTTTAAAACTCATTTTCACTCCTTCCTCTCCTCAAAAATACCTTCCATACAACATCTCCAAAGATGACGTAGGCCCTGATAGAAATTATCTTCCTCGGAGTCTCCTGTGTGGATTTTTTTTCAGTTTTAGTAGTTTGTAAAAAAATTTCCTAATTTATTTTGCTTACTTCCATTCAAAATATTTCTCGAGATTATGTTGATGATATTAGGTGCAATCCGCCACTGCCTGAGCACTGGATGTGCGCTGTAATTCACCAAACATTATTGCGTGGAGACTTGTAGGGGGCGCGGGGCGCAGAAGCCGGGGGGATGACAAATGAAACGGAATGTACATGATAAATGAAGAGGTTCCCGAATGACCTTTCTCCCGGGCGAGAGACCGCATCCCGCTCTAGCCCAAACGGCACAGCCGAAACGGGTAGAGAACACGCTTAGGAAATCTTTTGGCCAATCCGCTCACATTTTTCTCACTCCTGCGAGAATTACCGCGATTTAACGTAGTAGGTAACCGCTGTACGGGATCGCTAAATACTAACCAGCGAATACGCTCGTCGTTGGCAGGTTTCCTGCAAAGAGACCAGCGATTCAAGGGGGTATTCTTATCTAGAAGCATAAATTGTAGGTGTTTTTTCAGGTGCAATAAAAAAACCAATAATATTTTTGAAGCCGTTGTTTTATCAAATATTTGTTAAACATTAAAAAACACAAAAAAAAATCAAAAGAAAAAATTTAAAAGTTACAGGGTTTTGAAGTGGGGTGTCTCAAAAATAAGGCGCGCCCTGGTTAACAAGATTGCAACCCCCCTAGCTATCCGAAAAAAAAAAACCAAATTTATTTTTAATTCAAACATGTTGCTATGGCATGGACCTCGGAGAAGTCATAAAAATTATTTTTCGCAAAATGGTGGCTGTCTGAAAAAAAAGACATTTTTTTACCAGTTTTTTTGACTTTCCGAATTTTTTAGAAGGTAAAAATTTAAATTTTTTTATAATTCCGGTTCATGCGATAAAGTAATGTATAGAGAAGGCTCACAACAAATTTCAAGTAAATTGGTTTAGTAGAACTTGAGATATCGTGTCAACCGTCACGAAAAAAGTGGTTTTGAGATAAAGGTGTTAAAAATTTGGTCCTACTTAAATTTTGGTTAGATTCTGTCTAAACCGCGAAATTAAAATGGTTATAACTTTTAAAATAATGCGAATTACGAAAAATCCTTTTAAGGAGATATTCTTGAATATTAAAACTTTGAAAATATGAAGAAAATTTTTTTTTTTTTCCTAGCCTGGAATACCCCCTTAAGTACCTAGCAGCCTTTGTTTGAATCCTCCGCTGGACTTGTGCTATTTTTACTCATTTTACTGTGGGATTGGTTATTAACTATTTTTGGTTGCATGCTGAAACTATGTTTTCATTGTTTCTAACGTTTTACGCTCCCTTGTTTGTTATCTTTTCCCAGCGTTCCCTATTCAGTTTTTGCACGTAGTTTAACTGCGTACAGATCTTTTATTATATCCAAATGAACTATGTTTTCAAAATCTTTTTCAAAAAAACAGTTATCCCAACATGATGTATTTTAAAAGTGTATGAAATTTTCTGGAAATTGTATAAATATAATTTTAAAATTTTATGTAATATGCTAGATGTTACCTGGCGTGCGTTGCTATGCCATTTAGTAACGAAATTGTTTCTCTTTGCGTGTCCTTTCCCATTCGTCCCGTTCCCCTTCCCCTCTCTATCCAATTTGGTGCAGACGTTCGGCGATTCATTTTTAGAGATAGATATTAACTATGACGCCTGAAATAAAATTTCCCGCAAATATATCAACATCGTTTCCAAGGCAACGATTTGTTTTGCTTTTCTTCTGACGTTAGAAATAACTCGCTTGTTAGCGCCAATTATGATTTGGCTGCGCTCGGCTAATATTTCTGTGTTATTTTGGAACGAGAATATTGTTGTTCCATGGCGATTATTGTTCACCCCGCTCTCCCGTTCTTGCCTGCGAGTGATTCCGCAATAAAGAGTTCGAGTGTACACGCCGCAGTGCATTTATCGCATGATTTTTGTTATTATTTCGCAAATAACGGGACAAGCTCTTCGTTAATTATACCAATCGCATTAAAAAAAACGCGTCGCATTTTGATTAAAACAATCCGAAGTGAAAACCATAATAAACAACTCTTAGTGAAATGCGGAGAGGGAGCACACCTTCCTTTATTCCCAGTTTATTCATGTGAGTAAATAATTGTCATTATAAGTGCATAGAAATTATTTTGCTGTAGATTATCATAATTCTAGCTGAAACAGCTTTCTGTGGTGAAAGAATTTTCAAAATCGGTGTATAGATTTATGCGTGAAAGCGTAACAAACGAACACACGCAGTTTCGCATTTATAATATTAGTATAGGCACCTCTACACGTCTTATTGGAGCTTGTCCATCATAATGGTAACTCCTCTCTGCAAATAACATTATCATTCTACATTATTTCTGTTTACTTTACGTCTGAAATTTCCCGTTTTTTATTCCATAATCCATCAATTAATTCACCATAAACAAAATATCGAAGAGTTGCTTCATATGTGCCTTATTTCCAGCAAGTTTTCATGTTAAATTTCTCGTTATTTATTCTCTCGCTTCATTTTATAATCATTTCATAGACATTTCATCACACACATCCTGTTGCTCCTCTAGAAATGCTGAATTGCAAATAGATTAATGCCGAACACACGTCTCCGGTTAGTACAGACCTCTGACATGAAATATGCAAGATTGGCCTGTATTACAAAACGAACGCTTATTACGATAGCTACATTATAAAACAGAATACTACAAAATTGAGTAACGTCTCCTATCCCATTTACTGTTTAATCAAAATATCGTATCTAATATTAGTTATCTTTTATTTCAATGAACACTTATAAATCTTCACCCCTTTGGCATGAGTACACAAGTTCGATATTACTCTCACAATCTCTGCACTCAATTGGGACTGTAGGCTCTGGCAATGTTGCACTGATCCAGATTCCAAAATCATCAGGTAGCATATTTAGTTGCAAAAGAGTAACAGATTTCGCTCACAGAAATTAATTGCGCCAATTACATAAAAAAAAACTGCTCGATTCGAACTGGTGAGTCATCAATGCATCAAGAATAGAGAATTCCAGTCCAAATTTTTTTTTTTTTTTTTGAATAATGACCTTCTAACTTAAATAACTGCATTTTTATTTTTATTCTTGTAGGTAGTTTTAATAGTTAAAATAAATGTCAAAGTTTTAATTTTTCAAGATCCCCCGAAAACCACCGAATCTAGTGTGACGTCATCATGACTAACCGAAGTATGAATCTTGTAGAGAACTGGAATCAGCTGTTCGACTCCCGCCATTTTGAATTTCAGCATTGGAGCATTTTCATAGACATAACTGGGCAATACGATCGTCTTTTGTACAGTTAAAGTTTTTGAGTATTTTAAATAATATAGATAAACTAATAGAGATACTTTATTTTTGATACTGAATTATTTAGGCCTAAATAATGTTTCAATAAAAACAAAAACTATTATATGTCCAATTCTCTATAAACCAATAACACGGAATGCCGAACGGCTTGCGTCTTCATTTCTATTGATTTCTATACAACTTTGACCCAGGTGACGCGGCGCGGTGACGTCACGCCGCCAAAATCCAGCAATAGTGTTTTAATGACACGTTTTAAAATGGACTTTTTAATATATTTTTTTAAAACTCTACGTTAAATATTATGTAATAAAACTTATATATTCAGAATCAGCGTATATTGGTCTATATGAACATATTTGTTTAAAGCCATAATATTTTTCACTGGAGTTCCTTATTGACACAACTGGAAAAATCGAACAAAGGCCTATGTCCACAATTGGAATCCAGATAGCTCATGAAGAAGTATAGATTTTATATCTATCTCACTGGGACTACACATCCCCTATTGAGACATGTTGTGAGGCTAAAGGGAATGGGAGAGGAAAGGAAATGAGAAAAACAGGATGAAAACTATATATAATTTTGTTGGAAGAACGTTCTTCCCCGTTTGAAATTTTGGGAGTGCACTTGGTATCTGTTCGACTATAGCACTGTTTCCATTAGAGACATTTCCTTAGCTGAACGCCAGAAGGTTTATGAAGAATAAGAAAAAGACAAGCCCGTTCCATAGTCCGTTCCGTCGCCCGATCCGTAGACCATTCCGTAGCCGATACCATCGTCTTTTTTCCTACGCCTCATTTCCGTGCAGTAGATTGTAAGGGTGGGGCGCATCTATTGCCTTCTAATCTAACGTTACCAAGAGCTTACTTCGCTCAAATAAACAATTATATGCAAATTTCTGTTTTGAGCGGAGAGCGGCGGCTTTCATCTCTGACATTATCTTTTAATAAATAAACTTCCCCTTTCGCGGCTTCCATCTGAGGCGAATCTCCCCAGAGGCGGCGGCAATAATTACAAGCGCCGAGGAGATGTATCAACATTTCTCAAATGAAGCAATTTATATGTGTTTGGATGTGTAATTAAAACCAATAATTAAGTTTTCAAGATTTTTTTTGGGACTTCAACGGGTAAGATGCATTTATATAATTACTAGCTTTTCCCCGCGGCTTCGCTCGCATGGTATTACGGGAAATTACTGTAGCGCTTGCACTTATTAATTATCTCCCCCCCACACCACCCCCACCCCCTCCCGCATGCCATATATTCATTCCCTTACATTCAGTTTTAAAACATCTCGCCTACCACCTAAATTTCATAATGCTACAGCTCAAAGAAAAAAAGAATTACTTATCCAATTTTGTTCATTCGTTCGGAATTTATGCGCTAACAAACATTTCGGATGTTTATATTTATTTAAATATTTGGAAGTTCGTTAATATAATAAAAAAAATACTCTATTTATCATTCAGTCTTTATAATAGTTACGAATTATATTTTTAATATAGGAACTCTCATCTGACATTTATTCCAAGCTTGTCCAAAAAAAAAACGAATTCTAATATTTGAATTTTCTGCAGTAGTAGCTGACCAGTAGACTGAGTACCTACCAGCATAGAGCCCAAAAATATATCAACATTGTTTCCATGGAAAATATTTTTTTCTGACGTTAGCAAAAACTCTTTTTTTTATTTATTTTTTTTATTTATTATAAATACAAAGTAATACATTATTACAACAAGAAATAAAAAAAATATACAGAAAAAGAAAAGTCCCAATAAACTACTTTTAAGCAGTTTGTCGATGGGTACTTTTACTTTGAGGATATAAACTTATTTTGCTTTGTTATGCAGTTACAATTTTTGTGTCAGTCTAATACAAATTATTTCTTTCGGCGAGCCAATTCTTCAACATAATATTTGATTTACCATTTGTACATTTTTTAATTTCGGCAGGTAACATATTTAAGCAATTAGGTATCATGTAGTCCAGCGTTCTTTGTCCGTATTTGTTTAAATGCTTAGGTACAATTAGTCCTTCATTTAACATAAGACGAGTATTGTAAGTGTGGTCCAGTTTATTAATGTATATAGAGCTATTCATATGCTGAAATATAATTTTATACCACAGAATTGCTCTTACTGGGAGAATTTTGAGATTTTGGTAAAAGTACGGAACATTATGCCTTTTTTCGTATAAACTTTTATGAGCTAATAATTTAACTAAAGAATTTTGAACTGATTGAACACGATTTACATTTGTTTTGCAGGAATGTCCCCAAGCTGTAATTCCATACCTGATAATAGATTCAGCTAATGATAAATATATTATTCGAAGTGTGCATATTGGAACATAAAATTTTAATTTATATAATCTGCCAACAACAGATCTGAGTCGTTCACAGACTTTATTTATTTGTAAATCCCATTTGAAATAGCAGTCAATAATTACACCTAAATAAACATATTTTTTAACAACTTCAATATTTTCACATGTACACAAATCAGAGATACCAACGTGTAAGCAATCTGAGCTGTGTGTTTTTATTTAAGGTGTAATAATATTTGCCTTGGCATTGGGTGATCTAATATGTATCAATTTAGTTTTTTTTGCATTTATGAGTAAACCAGAGTCATGAGACCATTTCAATAGTTCAATATAATCTTTTTGTAAGAGTTCAATACATAATTGCAAATCACTGTGTGAAATTACCAATGCAGTATCATCCGCATATACAAAGTGTTTTACATGTTTAAAAATGTACTTAATAAATGATACATAAATGATATATAAAATAGGGCCTAATATGGAACCTTGAGGAACGCCTGCTAAAATTCTTATTTTTTTACTTAAGGTGTTTAATAGCTTTATTTTCATGCACCGGTTGTTCAAGTAATCTTCAAAGAGTTTTAGAAGTCTTCCTCTTATTCCTATGATTTCCAGTATTTGCAATAATTTTCTATGATTAATAGTGTCAAATGCCTTGGAGTAATCTATAAACAAAACTAATACATGCTTTTTACTATTTAATTCATTATTTATCAAGCTGGCAAAATTTTGAAGCAGCATTTCAGTGCCTTTTTTTTTTGGAAGCCATATTGATTGGTATCAATAATAGAAAAATCTTCTAAATATTTTATTAATTTCAGCTGAATGTATTTTTCAAGAATTTTTTCAAGTGAAGGCAAAATACTAATTGGCCTATAATTACCCAGTAGAGTGTGATCACCTCCTTTATAAATAGGTCTGATAATGCTACATTTTAAGTCATCTGGAATTTTTGCTTCAAGTAAGACTCTATTTACAAAATGGGCTATAATTGGAGCTAAGATTATTATATGTTTTTTAATATCGCACATTCTGATATTATCAATTCCAGGAGAAGAGCTTTTAAGTTGCCTCACAATGCTTTCTATGTCAGCAATTTTGGCCCCTGGTAGGTACATGCTTTGTAGCATCTCCTCTGGTTCAAAAACAGTAGTCTTGTAATCACATTTGTGTAACATATTGCAGACACTGTCAGAGAAATAATTAACAAAATCATTAGTTACATTTTCTTTGGTCCGATCTTTCATCAAATATTTGGAGGCAATTTGGTCACAATCATTTTTACATTTATTTCCTAAAATTTTATTACACTCGTTCCAAGTCTTTTTTGAGTCTTGAAATAGATTTTTGAATTTGTCATTGTAGTATGAGGTTTTTAATTTAAGTAACAATTTATTTAAAACATTTCGATAACTTTTATATTCTTTTTCATAGAATTTGTTTGTAGGAGTATTTTTCCAACGCTTATATAAATAATCTCGTTTTTTAATATTATATAGTGCATCAGTAGATATCCAATCATTTATTGCATACGGTCGGATTTTAGATTTTTTGCTTATTTTAATTGTGCTGTTTTTATACAAGTCGTCAAAATAACTTTTAATCTTTAAATAAATAACAGAACTTTCGGTTTCCTTTAGAAGTGATTTCCAATCATAATTACAAATACGTTTATCGATCAATTTTTGCGAAAGTATTTGGACGTTATTAGAATCGTTAGAATTTAAATTATCTACCGAGTTATAGTTTATACTTACAGCTGTTGTATGGTGATCGGCAATGTTATAATCACACACGCATGCAGAGATTGTACAGCTTAATCCATTGGGTAACTTTCCGCTTATTCGGACAAAAAAGTGATCTAAACATGAGCTAATAATTTTCTCTTGAACTATCACTTCCCTAGTAATATTATGAATACATTTTTTTAAATAGTTATTAGTAAGGATATTTTCATAAATTATAATGATAGCATCATTTTTATTTAATAAATTTAAATTTACATCGCCGAAAAAGATTACACTTTCATTTGATTTAATATTGTTTTCAAACACCATGGATATTTCAGACAAAAATGCTTGCTTATTTAGATTCGGGGGTCGATATACGGCTAAGACATTTAAAATGCTGTTATTTGGAAGTGTCAATATTCCAAACCGTTCTCAAAATAATTAGTTTCCAGAAATATTTGCGAAAAGGAGAGGTTATTCTTAACATATAACAAAATGCCTCCACCAGATTTACGGTTTCTGCAATAGTGATATGAGTTGAAACCGGGAATATCATAAAGATTAACAAGTTCCGTTCGAATTGCAGTTTCGCAAAGCATGAGTACGTCAATGTGATTTAAACAGTCTTTAAAATAAACATGAAATAGGTCCCAGTACTTACATATTGATCTTACGTTTAGTTCCACAAAATTCAGTTTTTTCGTTTCACATTTCATCGTATCTTGTTTTTCGAACCATTCACACAGGTTATTTACCTTACAAAAATTTATATCAGTGTCATCATCAATATAACTAAAAGACATAATGATTGTGAATAAAGTACTAATAACTAAAATATTTGTATGCATTTTTTCCCTGTCATTAGCATCTCTTGTTGATACACGCATTTATTATAACTAATTGTTAAATTTGAATTTGATTTTGATCCCAAACACAAATAAGTTCGCAGCAACAGTAATATCGTGAATAATAAATAATAATGATTCATATTCAATAATAGTCTATGAATAATAATATCAAGGTTGACTTGAAATAGTTTTGGTAACAATATAGAATAACCTGGCAATATATTTCTAGTGATAATGTTATAAATAATATACTGTAAAGTATATTAATGTTGTTTTGAATAAATAATATTCCACAAACGTTAACACTTTGAGAGTAGGCTAATATTTGAATGCTTCGTTTTGGTTTTAAAATTTTACTGAAAAAAATAATTAAATAATTTTTTAATATTTCTAAAGAATCCTTAACACTTTGATGGTGGGTTAATAATATTATAATGATTCTTTTTTGTTTTAAAATTTTACAGAAAGTTATAACAAAAATGTAGTAAATTTCAGAAAACAAGCGCATTTTATACAAACACATAAATTTTAATATTGAGTTTTTAATATTTGAGAATACCATGAGGGCCACCATTGTTAAGAATTTAAAAGAAGGTGCATACCTATTCATAATTTATACGCCCTTGTGCAATAGACATCATTTTTTTTAAATACATACAATTTTTGCTGTTTGCTTTATGTTTGTATCGTTTGTTGACTTGAATGTGTTGTTTTGGAATTCACAATTTTTGCATTTTTCTTCTTTGTTTTTGTTAGGGCAGTCTTTCCAAGGATGATCCATGGCGCAGTGTAGACACGTGGCATTCTTGTCCTTATTTAGGCAGTTGATAGCTGAGTGACCAAATTTCAAGCAATGAAAACATTGCATAATTGGATTTGCGTCCTCCACCCGCACTCTGTGGTATCCAATGTTAATTTTCTCTTTAGATATAAGATATTTCCTTTATTTTCCACTGGTTTCTATTATGTAATTCGTTAAATTATTTTGTGCTTTTGGTTTGAGCATTTTCACTAATTTTACGGTATTTTTATTTGGATTTTCATCCATTATGATTTTTATTCCATCATTTTGTGTTTTAAACGATTCAATTATGTCTTCTTCGGATAAGTTCACAGGTAGGTTTCGTATGAATAGCTTAGGATTCTTTTTTCTAATTCTTTCGCGATTAAGTTGTTTTTGAAAACTGTATTTATTTCATCTGTAAGTTTTTTTGTATGATCTTTATTTGGGCAAGAGATAATTAGTTTATTATTTGATGCCTTTTGCACCCCATTAACTGCAATACCCAGTTGCGATGTTTTAATGTTTTTAACTATCATATCTCGAATATCATCAGATGTTGAATTCGTATTTTCACTTGCAATTATTAGTGAGTACTTGGCCTCTGGTATAGGTATTGAAAAGGTTGACTTATTATATGTTGTATTAATTGATTCTTTTTTTTCCTTTAGATAATTTTCAATTTTTTCTGAATGTTTTTCTTCATTTAATATCAGCTTATTTTGTAGCTCAATTATTTTCTCTTGTAATTGAAGTTTTTCCTTGCACCATATTTCTTCTAGCTGGCATATATCTTGTTCTATGATAATTCTCTGCTTTGCCTCTTTGATGCTTGAACATTTTTTAATTTCAGTTTTTATAGAGTCAATTAGTCCTTGTACGTTCCGGTCCATAATGAGTTAATATTATGCGGGCTGTCTGGCGAATAAAAACGCCAGTCAGCCTGCTAAGTTTACAACAACACTATGTTTAACTGCTTAGCACGGTACTTATTGGTTACTGTGTTAATCGTAATTTCTGTGCGTGCGACCTGCACGGCGGCAGAAACTGTACTCGCTTTTGTTAGCGACAGAAAACGTATAACAAATATAATATATTAATATTTATAATTTCATAACTTACCATCATATACAACCTGTAGTCTGCGCATATAATTTAGCTTTATATTGGTGAAAGAATTATTAAAGTCTTTATATTGTGTTATGCGTGAAAAGGTCATAAACAAACTCGAGCAGTTTCGCATTTATAATATTAAAAGTATGGATTATCACACAATAACAATAGATAAGGTTTAAATACAATTCACGATGCTTTTCTTAATCCTTTGCACTAGGGGTTCCCGTGGTGAACGAATTGGTATCGACATTATCGTTGCAGTGAAAGATATTGTTAGTTCCTATGACTCTATTAGGAACATGAAATTAAATCAATTGCAATAATGTTGAATAATTATTGTTTTGTTTTAAATAAAAGCAATATGCTTTTGAGTAAATTATAAATGTAATGAAAAAACAAATACCTTTGTATAACACCACTATTTTATTAACAATATCAACATGTTTCGAAAACTATGTTTTCTTCGTCAGGATAATAAGTCAATAATATTTTTATTTTAATGATATATTTTAGGTAATTAATCACCTCTCCTTTCTAATATTTTGTCTATGTTCTAATTAGTCTATACTTGTTTGTCTTTTGTTATTTATTATTGACTTATTATCCTGACGAAGAAAACATAGTTTTCGAAACATGTTGATATTGTTAATAAAATAGTGGTGTTATACAAAGGTATTTGTTTTTTCATTAAATTAATGATGACACCCCAAAGTAAATATGCCTATTTTGAAGAAAAAATTATAAATGCTTTGTATATCTACTAAGGGATTTTTTGGTATCATACATCTACATAACGCTATATTATATTAAGATGTTTTTTGTTTTAATATATAGGTTTTGCATCTTTATATATCTATATAAATTTGTTGTTCTTCTTTTTTACACTATAAAAAGCTTGTTTTGTAATATAAAATCTATAAATTAAATGTACTTAACAAAAAAATTATTAATAAAATTATTTTTAAATCCTCTGTGATTTTTTTTAAGCCGGTTGTAATTTTGTTTTTTTGTAATCATTCTCATTATTCTTTTTTATATATGGCGCACTATCATTTTAATATATGGCGCACTATCATTTTTATATATGGCGCACTATCGTTTTTATATATGGCGCACTATCATTTTTATATATGGCGCACTATCATTTTTATATATGGCGCACTATCATTTTTAAATTTTGAATGTATTCATAATGCCGTCAGCTCTTGTGTTCTAAAAGGGTGATTTCTTCTTTTTTTTTGATTTTTCTAAATATTTGATTTAACCATTCTTAGCAAAGATGTATTGAATGTTTGGGACTGCAAAAGACTTGAAGATATCTTTTGTTGGCGACTTTATGAGGGTTTTTGTGGTGGTCTTTGTAATATATTCTTTTAAATTTCAGGTAGTAGTTACTTCGTGATTTGTAATCGCATATTCCCATCCTAGTATTCTACCATATTCGAGACGAGAGTTAAATATATTTTTTTTTATTTGAACTATAATAAAAAATTAAAAATCAAAACAGCTGGATGTTTCAACTGATTAGCTCATGGCGGAAATGACGTTGCGAGCTTAAAATAATTACTTTCACATTCACTTTCCCAACATAAAATTTGTGAAGAATTGTAACTAACTTTTCGATAGTTACCTAACCTAAGAGCTAACCTTTCGAGAGTTGTTTCTGCTACACACAACCGATTTCTTCTTTATTATTACAATTTTTTGAATGATCTGAATTTAAGAATTGATATAGAATTGCGTATTTTGAAAACCATGTCGAATTAAAAAAACTAACACGAAAAATTTTATAACGAAAATCTTTATTTTTACGCCAAATGTCTATATTTTTGAATTAAATTAAAAAAATATTTTTATCCGATGCATGTTGCTCATTTCCCTCTCGGATGAATAGGAAACTAAGGTTCACCCGAGACTTAATCGGCCTTCCAGAACTTGTGCGCTTTGTTTCTCCCGGCGGGGGTCGTCTTCGTCTTCGTTTTATCTTTAACTAGGCTGGAAGACAAACACAACAGCGGGTTTACTGTGCTGAAATTTGGCTTATTTGCGCTTGTTAATCTCGACTTAAAATTTTCTTTTTCTACGGTAAAATAAATTTCCAAGTAAAATAAAGATGAAAAACAAGGCACTGTAGAATCAAGTTGAGTTGATAATTAGTTTTTATCGCGCGTTTTGCCGTTTGAAAATATTGACTCTAAATTGGATTCTGAAACCTATTTTAGTAGATCCCAAAAGGGCACAAACCTTAATCAATTAAAAAAACTGCTATATCACAAGTAACGTTACTTGCATCTTGCTTGTAGAAGAAAATTTTATTTTTAGAACAATTGCTGCAAACAGACACGTAATAGTTGTGAACAATTGTTGCGAATAGTAACGACTATTACCATTCGGAAGAATGCGGGGTTTGAGTTTGAGATGAGCGCCCACGCACCGTAGAGATGCAGCACCCAGTTAGAGATGTTTGCCTTAGCCCGTCATCAATATGGTTTTTGTATATCAATGTATAATATATCTTGCAAACACTTCTTGGCCCCTCTAACTAGTGTTGACTCTCCTTGTGTTCAGACCAAAATCAAACCAAACTTACCATTCCGCTACAAGAAAGCTTCCCAACACGCCATCCCTTGATATGCTTGGTGTAACTCTAAGTAACCAGCTCAGGCACGGGGGCTCCATCAAAGTAAGAGTCAATTTAGCTGGGCATACTATACAGCGCCCACAGATACTTTAACAGTACATGACAACAATTGCTGACCCTTTGCAAATCGCAAGTGTGCTCCACTGTTGAATATGGCAGCCACTTCTCGTATGGAACCCTAAAATACCTTCAAAAACCCTTTACTCTGTGCGGAAACGTGCGGGTGGTCCGTTTGATGGATTTTCCTATCTTAACAAGCGGATTGCAATATTTAGAGCACGGGCAACAGATAGATAAGCTGTCCTTGTTTTACCGGTATTCCATGGAAGATGCTCCGAAGATCTAGACTTATTGATTCCTTCATAACCGGTGCGTACCAACATATGTGCACGTGTAAAATTTGTCACATGAGAACAACACCTCGGTTGTGGAACGATTTGCCGGCCTCTGTGTTTCCCCCTTCTTCAACACGGGTCTCTTCGAGATCCTTGTTCACTCCTCTCCTCAAAAAAACCCTAACACAACATCTTAAGGATGTCATAGTCAGAGTGAATTATTTTCCTCGCCTCCTGTGGGAGTTAATATACAAAAATGCATCTAAGTTAATAAAGTATCATCTCCGTAAGCGAAATGCTTTTCCTATACAAATGACTATGCCTCTCGTATTGAGCTCTCATTTTGTGTAGTACCTAGCCACCAAACATCTTACACCGAGCAAACGTATATGTAAATTCCCATTACCCGCACGTGCCTCCACTTTCCTTTGATATCTTTTCTGTATCATCTGCCGTCGCTTTGCAAACATTCCTATTATTGATTTTTCTGCTTCTTGGCAGCGACTTGCATTTCCCTTTCTAAGGTCGGTACATTCTTAAGGGCTTTCTTACTTGGAGTGTGTTTGCCGTTATTTGCAGCGGAGTTGTGTTCATTTATAACTGAGGGAACTATTGCAAGAAATAACTGGCGGATCTAAAGCTTAAATGTTTCCAACTGTGCGGGTTTTAGGGGAACGGATTAGTAAGAGGGTATAGAAACAAAGATGGCAGTGTTGGAAACTTTGAAGCGTAAGCGTAAAGCGAAGTTTTTTGAAAATGTGAATCTGAATTTCCTTTTTAACGCAGACTGCAAGTCTAAGGCCCAGTTTTTTTAGTAGAAATTCACGTGTGACAAAGTCGTCAAAAGGCCCTTCAGCGCCATTTTGTTTTTTTGACAGTTGAAAGGTTCCCGTATTATATCAATTTCAATTCCGAAAGTTGTTATTTTTATTTAAATGAATACCTACCTCTAATACCCTAGATGTTAATGTAAAATCTCATCCACAGGCACCAGATAGTAGTCTATTAGGCTGTAGATGTGTTTAGTTGTCGATACTGTAGAGACCGCGTGTATAATAAATAAGGTGGGAACCTCAAGGTCGGGGTCCACATTATTCCAACCGCCTGCTAAATAAGATATCTGAGCCCATTGTCAATCTATCACAATTAAGTCCAACGTGTGTTGTTGACCCCAAGTGTTGTTGAAGACAATCCCAGAGTTTTCTGAAAAGTTAAAAGTTAAAAAAAGTTTTCAGGCTAACCACGGTTATCCTGAAAAATATCAGTCGTGATAGACTGCGATGCAAAAAGATGGCAGTTCTATTTCAGTCAGTATTTATTCTTTTACTCGGGGGAAATAGACTCGTCTTTGATCTTTCTAGATCTCTTTCCGATGAGACCATATCAACGAATGCAGCTAACGGAAAACTAAGAATTGAACATTTTACATGCAACTTGTCTTTCTCAAGGTTGCACTTATTTCTTAGAATTCAAGTTGGTTTCCCGATATTGTTAAAGCAGAAGGGAAAATATTGCTATTTTATTCAATGCTTCACATTCTTTGAACAAGTTTATTTTAGAGCGTAAAATGCTGGTAAATGCTTTAATTTATAATATTTATTAGCGTTGTTAACAGCCTTTATTAATTCATTGTTAAGAATATTTACGTCATTGACTAATAAAATAACGACATTTAAATTTAAGACCATAATAGAAAAAGAAAAATACACAACAATATACCTGATGTACAACATACAGTAAGCCACGGTTATTTCGGGGCTCAATTTAACCGTGAGTTGGATTAACCGTGGTCTCCTCCATGGATAAAACCATAATAATACTTTGAGTTAGAGTGCCGTAAAATATTGCATCTTCAACTACAACAATAATTATTAATAATTAAAGATTATAATAAGTTATTGTGGTTAATTCGTAGAACTACATTTAATTTAAAAAAAAAAATTAAATCAAATTTAATTATGGTAATATTACGTTCTGAAAGTATTTTACTTTTTTAATATAGTGACAGGTGTTTCGGTTTAAAATGCCATTTTAAAACTGTTAGATCACTTTGAGATGACTTATTTCAATGATACTACTTACCCTCCCCCAATTTCATTTTTTAAGGTGCCTAAAATGATTTTTTCCGGTTAAACCGATTTACTGAGAAAATGATTGTGACAATAGATTCTCTATTTTGTGGGGTGCTTTGAAATCTGTTTTCCCCACACTAAATGTTGTTTAATGACATGACTTATTTTATATTGTTTAGGTCTTGTAATCACGTTGATAATGTAAAACAACAATAATGTAACAAAAAAATGACCAAAGACTTCCTTCGTAAGTATTTTCGTTCTTACCTAATGTTTGTATATTTTGTTTCATAGTTGAAATAGCTTTACTATTAATTTTTTTCTGAAATTTAAAAAATACGAATCGGGCAATATGATGTCTCCTCTAATTTGGTGTTAATTTCAAAACTTTATTTCGTCCTTTTTTTTAGTAATACGAGGTTGAATGTCCCAAATGCCGCGAATAATCGACGTTTTACTGTAAATAGATCAATCTCTGCCCATCACTGAAAGAGCTGTACAAATAACTTCACATACACATCATAACCCTCTTCAATTATTGTTACAAATCACCTTATCACGATACATAGCATTTCTGAATGCTGAATGCAAAATGATTCGCATTCAACGATAGTATAATATCGTTAATTCCCATTCCCCTTCCCGTTACAAGCTGCCAGGGAACATGTTTTGTGTTCCATTCAGCGCTGAGAGAGTCTCGCATCCAAGAATGTGTTATTATTAAATCAGAACGTTCAATCATATATTTGAGACCCTCGGCACACGCTTCCAACCAACTGTCACATACCAAATAATATATTTCCACAATGCTGAAGTATTGAAAGCTCTCCGCATCGGAAATATTTCCGCGGACCTATTTTTCAATAATGCGCGCCGCACATTTTACCTTGATTGTATTAAAGCTCGGCGCACAATGTGAATGATTATATTGAATTTGGAGAAAAATGGAATATGTAAAAATGGGCGATGGATGACAGTGGCGTTACATGGTTTATTTTTCGTCCTTCTTTGGAAAAGAATATTATGTTAAACAAATTTTCTAACACCATCCTAAGAAGACATCCTAAAAACTAGTACATGTATGTGTTTAAGTCAACTGCCGCCTCCCCCAGTATTATTAACCAGTAGTTACTCGTATATACCAGTACTCAGTAGTAGTAGTACTCAGTATATACCAGTAGTAGTACTCTTATTCGCCAAAGGGTACAATTTTTGAAGGTTTTTCTTTTCTTATTAATCATTTCATAGATATAGAAAAAACAAAAGTGATTGACATCTTTCCCATCTGTAATTAAGTTTTTTCATAAATTTTACAATAGTGCTAATCTTGTTAATGTATAAAAATGAATGTTTGTTTGTTTGTCCGTTAAGCGTTCCTAAACCATACATCCGATTGCGATGAAACTTTGAAGATTATGTGTGTGTGCCCGCGATGGTTTCTATATTTAATAGTAAGCTCTTATGACAAATTATTTCTATACTATTCAACCGATTGCTATGAAACTTTGGGGATTTGATGTGCATAGGCCCACGATGGTTTCTATATGTAATAGCTCTTATGATGGTATGAACATATTTACAATACTATTCACCCGTTTGTGATGAAACTTCGGTGAGTTGTTGTGCGCACGCCCGAGAAGGTTCCTAAATTTGTCTAAAATTTTACAATAGGTGGCGCGCGGTTTGTTTGGGGGGTGGTCGCGGGACGGTGGAAAGGTGGGAAGAGCAGGGTACCCATAACCCATCTGTGACTGAATTTTGGAACAAGTATTATGGCGTCATGTCTTATTTTTCAGTTGCGTTGTGTTGTGTTGTTTTCAAAGCTTTATAGCTCATGATATAAAGGACCATAAATAATAGGATAAACCTCAAATTTCAAGACAAAATAGCCTAATAAACAATAGACGCTTTTACGCCAGAACAATCAAATTTTGTTAACAAAAGACGGACATTTTGCTCTGAAAATTCGTAAAAAATTTCGGCACGCACCTGCCAGACGGAATGCTTTTTCACCATTGATGCTTGCATTTAATAAATAATGAAACCTGATGGATTACTTTTTTGTATGCAGGATTTTAGTTTTCTCATTCATGCATTCATGAATACAAAAATATCACTGGATTATTCTTGTTGTCTATGGTGATTTTTTATTATAACTATGTACGCATACGAAGGTATTATTGTTTATTCATTGTTTTTTCTCCCTTCAATTCTACCAAAGATATTGCAAAATAATATTTTCAAACATTGAAGATAATATTAACTACTCTCAAACGAAAAATGTGAAACAGAAAAGTCAGAAAGAGATACGGTCGCATCTATGAAGCGAATCTAGAATCTTTTTCTGATTTTTATGTGACACATTTTTCGTGTTCAGTGATTCAATGATTGAATATATTAATATACGTTTTATTTATTTTTTCTGCGTGCAAAAGCTTTTATAGTAAGGATTTGGCATTTTATTTAATTATCTTATTTATGTCGTTTCTCTTGGTCATAGATTTTATGAATTTCAATTTGTTATAGGTGAGCTTTTCTTTTTTTTTATTTGACAGAGGTGTGTCTTTTAAACCTTTCTGACTTTCACCCTTCATGAGTGTTCTAGGTCATCAGTTCATATTTGGTTTCTTGACATACCGCAGACAGTAGATACCACAGACAGTTGATCCCTCTGCCAGTTGATCCCTCTGCCAGTTGATCTCTTGAACAGTTGATCCCTCGGACAATTGATCCCTCGGACAATTGACCCCTCGGACGATTGATCTCTCGGACAATTGATCCCCTACATATCCCCCGATACAGCAGATACCGCAGACAGTAGATACCACAGACAGTTGACCCTCTGCCAGTTGATCTCTTGAACATTTGATCCCCCAGACAGTTGACCCCTCGGACAGTTGATCCATCGGACAGTTGATCCCTCGGACAATTGATCCCTCGACAATTGATCCCCTACATATTCCCCGGTACAGCAGATACCGCAGAAAGTAGATACCACAGACAGTTGATCTCTCTGCCAGTTGATCTCTTGAACAGTTGATCCCTCGAACAGTTGATCCCTCGAACAGTTGATCCCCTAAAGGATTATTTATTCAAGAAAAGAGGATATAGGGCCGTATAACCATAGTCGATATACCCATGACTTCAGGCGTCTTGAGTGGAAATCCGCTATACAAATATTTTTACTAACAATAATGCCACGTTCCCAAAGGAGTATTTTATTTAAGTGGATAAATTTCAAAATTATTTAAAAGATTAAAGTCGAGTTAGACTTAGAGGAGCAGGCAGAAGTTCGTTTGACAAATAATGTTACTTTCGATAAAAAAATCTTCAATTAGCTGAACGCATGCCCACCTAGTTAAACTGCAATAGTACACAACTGCTAACCCTGTACAAATCGCAAGTGCGCCCCACGGTTGAATTTGGCAGTCACCTCTGGTCTTGAGCTTGAAAAATACCCTCGACTCTGTCCCGAAACGGGCGGTCCGTTTGATAGATTCTCCCACCTTAACGAACGGAATGCAATCTTTAGAGCCCAGGCGTCAGGTGGAAATGCTATCCCTCTTCTACCGGTATTTCAATGGAATATGCTCTGAGGAACTAGCGTCATTGATCCCTTCGCGCCCAACATATGTTCACGGTTGACATTTGTCACATGAGAACGGGTCGTTTTTTCGACTCGTTCTTGAGTTCAACAGCTCGGCTGTGGAACGATTTGCCGGCCTCTGTGTTTCCTCCCTCCTACAACATGGGTCTCTTCGAGACCAATGTTCATTCCTTCCTCTGCTCAAAAAGACCCTCCACACATTATCCCAGATGATATAGGCCCTTAGGGAAATTATTTTCCTGAAGGCCTATATCAGTTAATATTAAAAAAAAAAAAATTGCACATTTATTTTGAGTTTCCATGAAAAGCATTTGTCATTTGGTCCCCTGACTTCTTGAGATCTGATATCTTGAGATTGTTTTATTCGAGCTTAAAGGTTTCTGGGGTTATGTCCGTTAGTTTCCGGACAGGAATCAGAATAGTTGTACATATTTAGAAAACTTAATACAGTTAAGGGTTCCCCCGTCACGCAAGCTTCAGAGTGCGCTGCGGTCAACTTCAATTTAACCACAACCAGAGATTTCTCAACATTGAGTTATTAATTAAATTATTTATTTATTATGCTTATAGCATCAATGATGATAGTTATGTACACTGTGCACACTTTGACCCTTGTTAAGATCAATTATTGATACACGTACATTATAGTATGTTGTAATATCTTTGTACTTGTAACGGACGTGTTGAGCATTTGTGTTTGACCATTTTATGTTGTAAAATTGTAACCTTAATAAATGTTTCAATTAAGTTAAAATAAAAAAAAATATCACACGAAAACATTCGAACCCACGGCACGGTTGAACGCAACTACGGGTTTTTCCAAAAATATGAGAATTGTTTGTAATTTTTTTAAATGTTGTACATATTCTTCTTCTTCTTCAATGGAACACCGCACCGCAGTGGGAGGGATAGATTCATACGTCCGTCACTCCTGGACACGCTGACCTCAGATTCCTACCCACCCCTCATTTCATTTTTCTTCCCAGAACTTTCTCTCCTACCTTTCCTTTTTTTTAAATATGAATACCGCACAAGAGTCCCAACTGCTCCCGTCTGGAGCCAGTGAGACTATGGCATCCCCAATTGGGGTATGTTGTGAGGCTGAAGGTAGTGGGGAGGGGAAGGAGATGGGGAAGAGGAAGGTGGGAAGTACCTGGCTATTCAGATCTGGTCACCAAACACGGCCAAAGCCATTTCAAGCAACTTTTCAATTATGAACGGTGGTCTTACACCAGGGCGATACTGAGAGTATTTTCCACTCTGGAACTTGCCGCAAATATACTATATATTATTTTAAATGAATAAATTGTGAAATAACACAAATTAATCAAATA
Organism: Glyphotaelius pellucidus; assembly: GCA_936435175.1. Taxonomy (NCBI): domain Eukaryota; kingdom Metazoa; phylum Arthropoda; class Insecta; order Trichoptera; family Limnephilidae; genus Glyphotaelius; species Glyphotaelius pellucidus. The sequence goes on along the minus strand of OW386545.1, from coordinate 9,307,085 downwards.
AAATTTATTTTCCACGCCAGGATTCGATCCCGCGACCTTCGGAATGCTAGTCAAGAGCCTTACCGCTGGACTTCGCCGGCCGGACTTCCTAAAAAGACCCTCTACACAGCATCCCCAAAGATAACACAGGCTCTGAGGGGAATCATTTTCCTCAGGGTCTCCTTTGTCAAGCTTATGTAAAAAAAAGAATAAAGAAGAACATTATTAATCTCTTTCTTATTGATTTGAATGGAAACCGATGTCGCCACTGACTTTCTATATTTTCAACACCCGTTTTTTACTCTATTTTACTTGCCCTGACATCGTTCTCATAATGATGGCGAAATGCAGTTCTGTATATGAAATTTAAGCAAAGAAAGGTCAGACTTTTGGCTCACAATACACATTCTTGTTTACTCTATGCTTTGTAATATAATATGTGATTTAACAATGAATAATATTTTTTTTTCAAAGTTTAATAAAAAAATGAAATTTTGTTACATCCGTAATTGGCTTTTCAAAAGGTAATTTCCGCATATTGTCAAGACAAAGTAATTCGTAGTAAACATAATTTTGTTAGAGCACTCGTAAAGGTCACCGTAATGTATGTTTACTTGCCATTTAACCCTTTTATGTTTCCATCGAGGCCGCGTCCCTACCTGGCGCCGTGTTGAGAACCCCTGGCCCAGATGATGTCGGCCAAATAGCCCGGCCGGTCCCCGGACGAAGGGCGAAATGTCAAGCGTTAATTTGATTCGGGACGCAGAGCGCATTCAGATATCCCGGGATCCCGGGACACCGGTCCCGGGACATAATCCACTTACCGGCAGCGGGCTCCAAGGGTTAAACCATACCTGATCTGCATCCAACTAGTTACATATTGGGATATTTGAATAGGACGGGAACATCATTTATCAATGGCGATGCCTATGGAATCACTGTGTTATTGCTGTGAGGTGTATGAAACCATTTACACCTGATGACTTCATCTGATCTGGTCACCCTACTTAGTTGCATGCGAGGCTTGTGTTGGTCCCTTCGTTCCAATTCGTTTTAATGGTTTGTCCTTAAATTTATCAGTGGGAAGGGTTATTTGACGGGTTAGCTGACCGCATCGATGACCTCCAAGATTAAATCTAGTTAATAATTTTGGTGAGCAACTGGGCCTAACAATCAATGTCGATAAAACAAAATGGATGACATTTGGGCGACTAGATCACTCTGGATTAGTGTTACAATTAAATGGTTGCAGTGTCGAAAAGGTGGCAAGATTTAGATACCTCTGCAGCATTCTCACGGAGACTCTTGACCCAGATGTAGAGGTTAAGTGCAGAATTGAGGCAGCAAGAACTGCATTCAGTAAAATGTGTTGACCACACATAACACTCTGCCTTAATTTTAAATTGAGGTTGTCATTGCAGAAGAGGGATTAATGAAATCATGTGTATGTACATACACATGATTTCATCATCTGATGTGGTCACCCTTTAGTTGGTAGTCGAGGCTTAAATTGGTCCATACCGTATCTCGATGTAGTTTTGGACAGTTTGTTGGGATGTTAGATTGAATTGCTATTAAATGTTATCAGCGGCATGGGGTTATTGCCTATCGAATCGATATGATCTGTATTTCTATCGCAGTTTTATCGATCCCGTATTTCAATTTCAGAATTATTACCCACATTATGCTCATTATTTTTTCCCATATTTTTAGAACTGCCATCCTTGGAATGATTGCAAAGTTCTCATCAGAATATGTTTGCTACCTAATTTGTTAAATATAATATTTCATTGAAGAAGAAGATAATAATAATAATCTAAATGAAAATCTGAAAGAGAACAAGACACAGATCAACAGAAAAAGATAATGTTCGCAACTGGGACTCGAACCCAGAACATCTCGTCTAACCGGATCTTGATCATTTACCAATTCCGCCCATGCCACCTACTGTCAAACCGTCATTTTAGTCAACCTCATATTTCAAATTTTAGAATTAACAATATTATCTTCAACAATTTTTTTTTCTCCATATTACAGGCAACTACCATATTTATTGTTTTGTAACCTAAGTAGCGTCTCGGATAAATATAAACGAGAGGTACATCTGAAGATGGCCTTAAAAAGCTGAAACCGGTTACGGTCAAATAAATTTAAGTGGAAATAAATTTTATATTTGTTTTATTATAATATGCCAGCTGGTTCCCGGCATAGAATAACTTGTTTCTCCCTGCATGTCCTCTCCCGCGTCCCCTTTCCCTCCTACGTACTTCCATCTTCCTCGCCTTCCCCCTCCTTAGTCATCCTTCCCGCGAACCCCACCTCCTTCGTTACCCTCCCTTCCTGCCGCTAAAATATATGAAATACACACATTTGGAATCACTCGCGCACCAACTGTAGTAATTTTTTTATACAAATTTCATAACGCCGGAGCTTATCATTATACACATATAGAAATACTCTTCTGCTAAAATACAATGTTTTGTAAAAAATTTGAGTCAATCCATCGATTACTTTCCGAGATTTGCGGACCCAAACATACAGAACCTAAATTTATATATATACTAGCTGACCCGGCCACGCGTTGCTATGACGTGAAATCGAAACAACGCCATCTACTGGATGGTTACCCACCTTGATAACCAAGTTATGTGTCGATAAATTATCTCACACCGCCATCTGTTAGAAACTTATGGAACTTACAAATAATTACAAAGCATTGTCCTATTTAATGAAAAAACACTTAATGACCATTTAAATCGCAATAATAAATATTGAGGTCAAAAATCGCAATAAAACTATCCTGCATTTTAAGTTGGACCAAATTACACACAATAAGCCAAATTTCATCAAAATTGGTTAAGTAGTTTCGGAGTTTATCTCGAACGAGATGATGCGAGATTTTTATAAGTATAAAGATAGATTATAATGGAATTCCATCATTAATTGTCATTTTCAAAAATAGAAATATTACAAATGTTATTGTAATGTATAGCACTTGCGGGTAAATGCCGTATTGACCCGCTAATACCTTAACACTATTCTGGGCCCTGCCTCCAGAATCCGATGATTAACAAATAATAATAATTGAGAGTCGTAGAACTTTTGTGTACGAAGTAGTTTATTATGGGATATAATAATTGACAATGTTATAATAGCTTCTGGCTTCTGAGCCTGTTAACAAAGAAGTGCGCTCCTCATGCGAGCGCTGCGTTTAAATGTGAGTTGTTCGGAATATTCCGCCGCCGCTCGGCAAACCCGAACCCCTCTATCCAAAATGGTGACCGGATAACTCGGAATGAAACCAACTCAGGACCATCTCGGATAAGTCATTTAGAGTGATAAAAAATACGTATAAAAAAAATATATGATAAAAAATATGAGCTGATGATGGACACTGACACTTTATAATAATATTAAAATATATTTCAGAATTAAATACACGTAACAAGTGTTCACAATAATGTCCTCTGCGTGCAAACTCTATCTAAGTTTCTTAATAGACAATAAACAAGTGTTAATTTCAAGCGACCTCCCAGGTAAGTATGGTCCTGTATGCATTTTTAAAAATCATCGCGTTCATTGGTCGAGACATTGTACATATATTTGAGTATGAACCGGTGGATGCAATTTTTAGTAATAAGTTGTTTTTAATTGTTTGTCTAGTTTGTAGTTTTCTAGATTTAAGAAATATATTGTAAGTTTGTACAGCGCCCTTGAGGTGATTTTTCACAAAAACGGCGCTATACAAATCATCCAAATATTATTATTATTATTACTGTAACGCTGTCCGAAACGTTGGCTAAAGAAGGAGGTAGCGAAACACGGCATAACACCCCAAAAATCATAACAAAAATACTTTTTGGCCGTGAAAACCTAAAAACATACCTGATAAAAAAATATGTATATTGGTTTAGTAGGTTGCGCTAGGTTAGGGTTATCGGCTTATTTAAAATTATTTTTTTCATAGCTTTTAATGGCTTTTCAAGGAGGTGTTGAGTTGACTTTATTCTCAGTTGGCATAGAACCATCCAAAATACTAACTTTAATATATCACAGTTATTGACTGAGAAAACGCCTAATTCGGGGTGTTCAGATTCATAATTCAATTTTGAGTCTTCCTTGCGGCTCTTCTCCGACATACATGTTCATTGGCATTGGACATTTGTCTTTAAACAAATTAATACGGCTAAAAACTAGACCAATATGGCTGCCAATTGGCAGGTAACGTAATTACGTTAAAACAATTAGGAAAATTCTTAATTTGCAGTTTAATTTCCGCAGACTAGAAAGTTGTCGCGATCCCCTGTTCTATTCTAACGGCTGCGGTTGAAGCCATTAAGATTTAATGTGTTTTTCTGGATTCCAGTAATTATCGCCGGAATCACTGCTTGGCTTTGCTCACAATGACATTTCAGTGCTCTGTGCCTGCATTTAGCGCTTCGGACGATTACATTACATTCCTCCTATAAAAATACATACCTATCCGCATAAGGAAGCTTTGTAATTTGCATATATTTGCATATATTGCAAACTCGTCTGTTTAACATTTTTTAAAATTATTTATGCCATTCAATTGTTTTTAATGCATTATTAGAAGTAAGGGCAATGAGTACGATTAATTATTGAGTAAGGGACACATTGATGGTTTAGGCATATTAGGAATCCGTTGACATCGAAGGGAAATGACAAACACGTCATACTAAGCGGACGTCATACAAGGCATTTTGTAGAAAATAAACAACCTCCTGTTTTTGTTAGGTATATATTTATATATTTATTTTAATAGAAAGAAACACAGCATATTAAGACTCGAGACGTGAGAAAAGAGCATATGAAGACTCGTGACGAGAGAAACACAGCATATTAATGTCGTCGGGCGTCACGTGACCCTCCCGAACACTGTCAAAGGTGTTAAGAATCATGTCGGTCACTATAACCGACGTAATTTTCCATGTAATTAGGACATAATTTATTAAATATGTGTCATAATAAGCGACGTGTCACTCACTATAAGCGAAGTCATTATATCCGACTTTGTTATAAAAAAATTATGCGAAAACCAAACTTCGCCGTGTAATTATGTCATGTTTAGCGGTTAAGTTAAGCGGTTGGTCAATATAGGCGGAGTCATAATAAACGGATACTACTGTAGAAGGGAGTGTGTGGAAAACATAAGACCCGGAAATAATTGGTATTAGAGTTCGGTGACGCCCGAGGAAAACATAGGCCGACCAAGTGAATCACATGTATTTTTTTTACATTTTTCCTACACAGGAGGCTCTCAAGAAAATAATTTCTCTCGTACCCTATGTCATCTTTGGGGATGCATAGGGAAGGAGAGAAAGTTAAGGGTTGGGTAGGAATTTGGGGGTCAGTGTGTCTAGGAGAGACGTACGTATGATTCCATCCCTCTCGCCGCGGTGCAAGTCGATGGGTCGAGAGAGACCAGCTGGAGAGATCAAACGGTCTCCCGAAACCGATCTCTTCCGATCTGGCCCTTAGCGCACCCGGGCAGGCCCACCCTCCATCAAAACCTGAACACAACTCACCCGATGAACCCTAGCACCCCTGCTAAGTCACCAAACGTAGCGAACCAGGTGTTGCATGGCAGAGGTGTTGGTTTTCCAACAATGGTTCCCGGGGCGGCGGTACCCGATATCCCGATTCTCGTAGAGAAGCACCGCAGCATAATTTATCTCGCGAAATCTGTTGCTCAATATTTTAGTTTTTTTTTTACTTAATTGCATTATATTCTCAGACATTTAATAATGTTTATTGATTTTCGCAGTATTTAAAACCAGATTTAGACAGATGATAGTGGAAATTTGAAATTCAGTTTCCGTCCATCGTTTATTCATATGAAAATAATTCATGTTCATATAATATTCTCGTTTTCGTAACGGGCACATCGTTCACCGAAATGTATCCATATTAAAAATACCGTTTACTTGTCGAATTTCCAACTCACGTACGGATTATTAATGATGCTAACTTTGTTGCGAAGCTGGGAGCTTTCATAAACCGAAAATAATTTACAAATGCATCGTGACTTCGATAAACATTCGGAAAATCCGAATGCCATTAGGGCTTAGTACTCGACTGCGGGTCGGAAGTCATGGAATAAGGAATAAACTCCGTAGCTAACTTCTCTTAAGCTCTGCTCGACCATTGATAACGCTTTAAAGTACATTTGATTTTTATTTTATTTGCGTAACGCAAGTACTTAAATATTATTGGAGTGAAACTTCTTTAGCATCGTTTTGATTTGAAACTCGATGCAACGGAAACGAGCGACACTAAAAAGAGACAAACACATACATCTATATGATTTAGCCTATGAGAGAATAAGATAAAATTAAACCTTACCTACTTACAGTACCTACGAAGCGTCGCGCTCTGACAAACTGCGCGCATTGGCCGCTTTGATTATGAGCTCACTTTTCAAGGTTTCTATTGGTTGAGATTGTGTGGGTGAAGGTTTCTCTTCTAACATTTTTTTTTTTGTTCTTTGTTTTTATGGTGTTTCACTCGGCAGTGTGATTTATGGCAGAGGTGTTGTTTATCCAATAAATGGTTCCCGGGGCGCCGTTACCCATACCGCCTCCCAAATTGTTTGCCCTATGAATTTTATTATTTTATTCAAATGAGATTTTTTTTTACATTAACTCTACACAGGAGGCCCTGAGGAAAATAATTTCCCTCAGGGCCTATGTCATCTTTGAAGATGCTGTGTGGAGGGTGTTTTTGAGGGGAGGAACAAGACCCATGTTGTAGGAGGGAGGAAACACAGAGGCCGGCAAATCGTTCCACAGCCGAGCTGTTGAACTCAAGAACCAGTAGTAGAAACGACCCGTTCCCATGTGACTAATGTCAACTGTGTACAAATGTTTATGATACCGTAATTTTTCAAGTTAACTAATATTCTATGGGAGATATGATGCTTGGATTGCGAATACATCAAATAAGCATTGACACTATACTTAAAAGTTTTTATAGCAATTTATATCCGTACAATAATTTATGATTACAAAATATTCAGAAGGAACAGTGGAAGCGAACACGTAGCGATTTACGAGCTGTTGCGTCGTCGGCAATTCGGAACAGAATGGTTTTTCATATTTCGCACCGGCAGTCGGTGACTAGGGAAAATATTGTGGGATCGCTGTTGGCGTGTGAGGAGCCAATATGAATGATTCTGCGATTCAAAATATCTGCGTCGTTCGCTGCCACAATTCTATAACAAGAAATTTTGTTTTGAAAGGCAATTATACTGATGGTTTTTTTTTAATAAATATTTTAAGTTTCACATATCTTACAATTATCATATCCCGTGATTATTCACGGGTCTGCGTTAGTTTATAAATAAACATAAAATAGAATTAAAGATTACAACATTTTTTCTTTTCTTATATTAGACCTTGATTGGTTTTATCTATGATTCATCGAAATTCTAATGCTCCATTCACCTTGAAAAATAATTCTTTGAAAAGTTATTCATTTTTCCTTCATTTCAATTTTTTATTCAATCAGCTGTAAAACCCAGATTCTACATCTCAATTATTGTTTCTCGTATCACTGATATCAAATGAAATGTATGATTTGTGCCGACGTTCGATGATTCCATTTTATCTGTTGAAACGTCAATTATTCTGTTCAATTTAATCACGTACTAGTAAATTTGTTTCAAAGCACCATTGTCCTTTTTTGTTTCACAATTCTCCATTTATCAATCAAACATTCTCTGTGCTTTAAGAATCAGATATTGTTTTATGGTAACAGATTGATGTATTCGTATATACATTATTGTCACGATCAATTCATACTCCTACGAAATATTGAAGAGAAATGTTAGGTAGCAAAAATAATTAAGATAAAAAAAGTCATTTTTTCAAAAATAAATTAACTCTTAATGTAAAAAAATGTCAAGTTATGAGTTTCCACAGGAAAAAAAAAACCATTATTGTTCACTTACTTTCTCAATGGTCAATCCTAATTATCTGTTGTTGAAATAAGAGACCTTGGAATTACCTTTGACACTAATTTATTAAAAATATAAATAATATAACCAGTAAAGCAATGCAAATTTTGGGGTTTATCTTACGGATTTCGAATGATTTTAAAAATTTAAAAACTGTCAAATTACTCTACACTTCTCTTGTTAGAAGCCAACTTGAATTTAACTCCTCCATTTGGAATCCGTATTACAGCGTACATGCAAATTCCCTTGAGCGTGTCCGACATAAATTCTTACGTCACATTAATTTTAAATTGGGATTATTAATTGAAAACATTGATTACTTCTCTGTGTTGCAACCACTGGGACTCGATACTTTAAAAGAAAGACGAATTTGTTCTGACGTAGTTTATTTATTTAAAATTGTTAATAATTTATTGAACTCCCCTGAACTACTTTCGTTGATATGTTTTCATGTACCGAGTAGATCAGTTTGTCACAAATTACCTTTTCATTGTAATAATACAGGATCTAATGCTGAATTATTTTCCGTAATAAATCGCCTGCATATGTTTGGTAATAAATATGTTGTTGATGATGTAATAAATATTGAAAAATTATCAGCATACTAACATTATTTAATTAAAGCTGTTTGTCAGCGCTTCTCAGTTGGATTATAATCAAATTTACTTTATATTCTTCATCGATGTTCACTTCTTTTTTAAATTTATTATTGTTTTGGATTTGGATTTCTAAATTTATTTTTGTTACGTACTTAGTTATTTTTTTAGTTCAAAATACCTTGTAGGTATACATGTATATGAGGTTTTCTTTTTCTACTTTATGCTGTCACTTCAATATGTACTTTTTAATTTTTTAGCATATGAATATTTTTTCTTAACTATGTATATTCTGTATCCATTTCTAATTATTTTTATTCCTATGTAAAAGCCGTTAATCGGCGTTAATTCATAATAAATAAATAATATTAACATTTAATTTATAAAAACTGTTTATAAAAAAGTTCAGCTATGTAATTATTACTAATCGTGATAGCCGTTTCGCCCTCTGAAGGCATTATCAAATTGTGGTTATCCCTCTTAAGGCGATACGTATATATCATTTCTAGATAGGTACTTGTGAGAAAAAAAAGTTATTGCTTTTATTTTTACCAAGTATGCCCTTATTAATTTCCGAGTAAAATGACAATAAATATTAATGGTTATTACCGTTTTAAGTTTCCCCAATTACTGCTTTATTTAAATTTGACTGAAGGTCGTTAGTCTAGTCGTTACGTGAGTTATTCCGAAATAATGACACATGGGTCTATTTTCCGGTATAAAAGTATTTGAAATAGGCTTAAACATATTTGAAGCCTTGATTACATTGAGCGAGTTTACAAGCTACTAGACGGTAAATTCACTATCTGCTAGTAAACTCGCTCAGTGTGTTCATATTTACTAGCTTACTAGCAGATTTTACACTGAACAAGTTTACTAGCATATAGTAAATTCGCCGGCTAGTAGCTTGTAAACTCGCTCAATCTAATAGAGGCTTAAGAGTGGAGAGCGAATTCAGACACGCATTTCTATTCAAAGATGCTATTTTTGCATTGTTACTGTATATTAAATATATTTTTATACTCTAATAACTGCTGATGTACACGAACATATTAATTATTATCAGAGGGCGAAATAGCTGTCACGCGTAATAATAATTACATAACAGAACTTGTTTATCTATAAATGAAATAATAATTTTAATTGTAACCTTCTTAACAATAGAAATTGTACAAAGAACAATTATTAAAATTATATTTAAAAAATCCTTTGACTACCCAACAGAACGCCTGGTTGAAGAATTCAAATACCTACATTTAAAGATTTATATATTAAAAAATCATTAATTCAAATTATAAAAGAAAAAGATAAATACCAATTTTTAACTGAAAACCGAACTAGACTTAAACATGTTTTACTATGCCCAAAACTAAATACGTCTTTTGCACAACATCTTTACACTTACCAGGAAAGAACTTTTTGTAATCGTCTACCGGAAGAAATCAGAAGCATTAACGATAAAACCCAAATATTGCTCTCTGTCAAGAAACATTAAAAAATATTCTTAAGAATAAACTACTGCCACTTAATCTTACAATTATCCTTTGTTTTCCATGTCATTCTTTGTTTTTTTTTTAAATATATACTATTATCAAAATAAATACTACAGCACATATTGATTCATGTACAATAAATTATTTAAGTACTAACTAATAACAACATTTATGTGCGCTCCCCTTCCATACACAAGCAAAAGCTTTCAATGGAAGAGTAGTAAAAACCTAAGATGTAAAATTATCATTATGTACCATGTAAAACATATTAAAAATAAAAATATTTTTTTTTTTTTCGTTATTTATTTTGGGGTGTTATGCCGTGTGGCGCTACTTCCTTCTTTAGCCAATGTTTCGGACAGCGTTACAGTGTCCATCATCAGGGCATATGTAAATAATATTATTGAATATATAAAAGAAATATAAATTTGGTACTTGTTATGAAAACCGAATAAGTAAGTAACCCGCAGTGAGATTCGAAACCCCTCAAACTAACAATAGCGTAGTTTTATTTGTTTTACACAACACTATCATTATATAATCATTATTTTCATCTACCAGGTACCGGCAAACTATCGAAAGTATACGAGTAGATACGTCATATTTGTCACCCCTGTTTTCGCCACATTTCGTGCCATATAAATTAGGGTTAACCCCAGGGGGTCGGCAACCCGGGCGGGCGAAATATCGAACTCGCCAAAAACACGTGCAACAAAAACATTTTGCTACGTTGAAATTTCCATAATAAGCGGAGACTCGAACCTTCCTTGACCAGCAATGTCCCGCGGGGCTCTTATTAGCAGTTTTTCATGTGTTTATTCCGCCCCTCGGATATCCACACAACATAAGGGTGCGGTTTTTCAACGTACTACCAGCCTGCATTATACATAAATGACTACTTTGTACTTTTATGTGAGGTTATGTCACGGGCAGGTAGGATATAACGCCACAGTTATCCGTATCGGTACTCATTCAACTGCATATGTAAAACCCGACTAGTGTATTTGATTCGTCTGGTTGTACATTCCGGTTCACCAGTTCTTCATTCTTCACTTTATTTTTTCTTTCATCTTCTGCTTTCTTTTGACAGTAGGATGCTAATATTCAATTATAATGTTTATAATTAAAATGATTTTTGAATTACAATTCAGTTTGTTCAATTACAGTGTAAAACATACGTACATAATATTATTATTAATTATAATATAAATATACATTGTCACGATTAATACACATGACTTAGTTGAGGACCGACCTGACACTTCTCATTCATTTTACTTATCCAGGCAATCTAATGGTGCATTTCTTAAACTTTGTCATTAATCCTCATTATGCTTTCATTATTTTCCTTTTTCCTCATTTGTCGTGGGTACATATTTTCAAAACTTAATCTGCACTTCAGAAGAGCGATTCTGTATCTTTTGTGGATATAGAATCGATTCCATACGTTATCGACCGTCAAATTTGTGTGATTGTCTATGTATGGCTTGCAATTGCTTATTCTATGGGCTGATACGTCAGCTGTCACCGATTTCAACTAGTTTAAATGCTGTAAGTATACATGATTCTTTGTTCATTTAATGTACGTTTAAAGTTGTATACCGGATTCGATATTTGCAAAGTTTCGTTTCAATCTAAATACGCATGAATTTGTTAGTTTGCCCAAATTAAGAACCTATTAAAGGCAAAGCTATTGAGGCACTGCACTATACACGTACATAATAATGGAATATTTTGGGACGGTACATATTAATTATTCCACTAACCGCCGTTCTTTTAGGCACGGATTATGCATTATTAATTGCCCATCACTTCAACAATTACTACAAGAAACAACTATTTGCGTGCACAAATTAGGTTATTAGGTTTTTAATTTGGGCAAACTACTTAATTCATGCGTATTAAGCTTGAAACGTAAATTCGCAAATGTCAAATCCATGGCATACAACTTTAAACGTACATTACACGAATAAATAATCATGTATACTTACAGAATTTCGTGTTTTTAACTAGTTGAAATCGGCGACAGCTGACAAATCAGCCTGTAGAAAAAACAATTACAAGCCATAGACAGACACATACAAATTTGACCGTATGGAATCGATTCCGTATCCACAAAAGATAGAATCGCATTGCAGGGATTTCAAATTCACTGCATTCAGTCTATTTTTTTTTCTATTTAATAAAAATTAAATTTCATAGTTTTATTATCAAGTTCTGCAAGTATTTTAGTAAAATGTAATAAAACTATGATACTTGATAATAAAACTATCAAATTTAATTTTAATTAAATGTACAAAAGTTAAATGGAGTTCTACGAATTAAACACGAAAACAATTGATGCATTCAGTCTAATTTCGCCATTTCTTTGCCAGTTTCATGTCACACTGCTAACACAATAAGGAAGAGCGAAATCGTAATGCTAATAATGAAAAAATTGTACACTTTGAAAATTCCCTCCCATCTGTGTTTAAAACAGTTAGTTATCGTACCTACTGATCTGTGCTACTCTGCGATTAACAAAAAGTGATGCATTTTGAATTAACATGAGTGATTAATCTGTACTTTAGGTTAAGGTGTGCTTTTGAATAGGTAGTACTACTAACTTAGCCATTATATCAACATCACCACTTCGACTTTACTAACCAAACGTATATTCCAATAAAGCTTTTAACTGCAGTTTGAAAGCGCGGCCAGCCCGACTAGCATCGCCAGACCGACTAACTTGAACGAGTTCAACCCAATTCCTCCGAAAGCAGACTGACTTAGTTCGCTTTCTGTCATCCTAAATCTCCGATCGTTCCAGATCACCGCTTGTATTCGGGAGCCATTGTTTTGATGACTTGGGTAAAGTTTTTTCCTTTTTGTTGTCCTCGTTTGGGAAAACTGCGTATCGTCAATCAAAGATCGGGGGGTGTTCTTTTGTGCAGACACTCCCTTTTCCGATATTTATCTTTTCCGATAGTGCCGGGCTTGGAATTTTTTCAGTCCTGTCATTTATCCTCGGCAAATCGTGAATCTTTGAGCCCGATTCGTTTTTTCATAAAGACGTTCATGGAATGGGCCAATAAAGTCCGTCGGAGAAAACAAACATGTTTATTGTATGTTACGAAAACACATTTTTGTTTGGAGAAAAAAAAATTAGATTCGTAATGCATGTTTGGAAATAAGAAAATTTGTACGAATACCACGAAATCTGGTATGATCTTAGGTTTTCACGGCCAAAAGTATTTTTGTTATTTATTTTTGGGGTGTTATGCTGTGTTGCGCTATCTCCTTCTTTATGCTGGGAGATGACACTGTCCGAAACGTTGGCTAAAGAAAAAGGTAGCGCAACACGGCATAACACCCCAAAATAAATAACAAAAAACTACGAAATCTATTCAAACTGTTTTGGTTTAGATTCTTCAAGATATTTTTTTCTTCAATAAATTTTTCGAATGTGCTCCATAAACAATTTCGTAATCTATTAACATAAGCAGAAAACCTATTTTTTTATATTAATTATATACATTTTTTTTTTTCTGTCCCCTTTTATATTTGTTAATATTTGAAACAACAAATTCATTCAAATTCCTAGGATTACTTTAAAAGGATTATGCTCTGTATCATAAAAGACCTGATCTGAGTAGCCAAGAACATAATTTATTCTTCCCCCCTTTCTTCTCAACCCCGGCGTCATCCAATTTCTCACAACATTCCGCAAATTTAAAATATTTCGTTTTATCCGGGCGAATCCGTTAAGTATTTACTATTTTTATTTTCCCGATCAGTCCAAATGTTTAACCTTTTACACGGATGAATTTTAAATGCTGTCATAATAAGGAACTCCAGTGAAAATATGTTCATTAGAATATAGACCAATAAACGCTGATTCTCTAATTATTAATATATAAGTTTTATTAAAAAATATTAAACGTAGAGTTTTAAAAAATATATTAAAAAGTCCATTTTGAAACGTGTCATCAAAACACCCTGTTAAGTTGGTATTATTGGATTTTTTAGGCGTGACGTCACCGCGTCCATAATTCTCCAGTCACCGTCATATTTGTATTGAAAATTATGACAAGCCGTTCAACATTCCGTGTTATTAGTTTATAGAGATTTAGGCCTAAATAATTCAGTATCAAAAATAGAGTATCTCTATTAGTTTATCTTTATTATTTAAAATATTCAAAAACTTTTACTGTCTAAAAACATCCTGTAATGCCTGTCGCAACGCTCCAATTCTAAATTTGAAAATGGCGGGCGACGAACAGCTGATTCCAGTTGCCTACAAAATTGATGCCTCGGTTTCCATAATATTGATTTCGATTCGTAAAGCTAAAAAATAATAATTTCAAACAATTTTTATACCACTCTCCCGTAATTGAAAAATATAATAATATAATAAATAAATAATTCCACCTGAATAACTTTTTTCTTATTGAATAGTATCATAGCTTCATCCATACAAAATGACAACATCTGTTGAAAATATCTAAAACTTTCGGTCATGATGACGTCACACTAGAAACGGTGGTTTTCGGGGGATCTTGAAAAATTAAAACTTTGACATTTATTTTAACTATTAAAACTAACTATAAAAAAAAATGCAGTTATTTAAGTTAAAAGGTCATTATTCATTTAAAAAAATAAAAAATTGGACTGGAGTTCCTTATAGTGCGCAATCATTCCTCTACTCGTTTATTTTTTACGTTAGTATTTACATCACCTAGTTTGCTCGTTAACTGAACAAGTTTTAAAACCTTATTAATATCAAGACATAAAAAAACCGTTTAGTACACCTCGATTATGATTTTCCTCGTCAGTCTAACTTTATCAACCCCTTACGAAATGATAGGCTTTTGTAATGGTGCAAGTTTCTATCGCTACTACTTTTGTAATACAACATAATTTGCTCGTTACCTAAGCAATACACAAGTTAAAATAATATTAATATACACGGTTTTACACGAAGCCGGTTAATCAACCTACTACGTATTCTTATTTTCCCCATCAGCCCAACTTTATTAACCTTTTACCGAGATGAATCGTAATAGGCAGTCGTAATAGTGCGAAAACCCCCGCTACTATTTTTGTAATTACGCCGTCTAATTTAGCCGTTAACCTACATAATGCTCGAAGCGCGATAAAGCACCTCCAAGCACCGTGTCTAATGATGGACATAATATTCGCCATTTCCCACCGACAGAGAGACATCCTCCCAGTAAAATAAAATGAAAAAACCCGTAAAATTCCCATTACCAATATTGGAAAAGGATTAAAACGTCCGTCGATAGTGGGACCGCCGCAAACCCGTGGTTTTGTCTAGTATGTATGGCATAGGAAAAAATACTTTTCCATTATGTCCATTATTTTCGACGCTCTGCCAGCGAACGTAATTTGGGGTGAATGATGTCTTCATAAAGTTAATGATGTATATTTTTTCATTTTTTTTAATAAAAAACCGAATATGTACAAGTACTTTTATGTCACTTGTAATTACTACCCAGTTTTGGACGACTTTAAACAATGTTTTTGCGATTACATAGATATGTACTTTTAAATTATCTAACTAACGGTTGAATTTATTTTATTATTTCAAATACTTTTCAAAATTGTTCACTTTGATGAGTTTTTAAATAAATTTGTGAAGGGAAATTACATAAATATAAAGAGTGATAAAAACAGAGCTTGCCTTTTAAAGGCATCTTCATTGATGCTAATTATTTTCTTACTGGTACTACAAAGATTCTGCCGCCTTTAAGCTGGACTCTACCTGAAGAACTTGTGGAATCAAGGTGTCGATGTGTGCCGGTGTCATGTTGAATTTACTGTATTTGTGCGGACTTAATTTATCATTGCAACCGTTATGATTACGATAATATTACGAAAAACTTAAATAAATTAATAAAAGAATCGAAATTTATTTTTGAGTTGTTACGCCTTCTTACCTCCTTCTTTAGCCAACATTTCGGGCAACATTATAGTGTCCATCATATCAGGGCAGATGTGTAATCGAAGATTGTGGTGAAGTGTGTGCGAAATGTAGATGCGATACCGTGCCATTTTTTTTTTTAATAATTAACTCAACATAGGAGACCCTGAGGAAAATAATTTCTATCAGGGCCTGTGTCATTTTTGGGGATGCTTTGTGGAGGATATTTTTGTGGAAAGAAAGGGATGAACCTGTGTCTTGAGAAGACCCATGTTGTAGGAGGGAGAAAACACCGAGGCCGGCAAACCCTCTGAAGATGGTATTACAGTGGATTTACCAATTTAAAATGATTTTCTGCATTCATTTATGGTGTTGACGTCAATTACCGGATACCAAGAACTTTTGAACCTAGCCCGTCGTTTTATTTATGATAATTGGAATTTTGTGAATTTAAATTGCTTCCGTAATTAAGCGTGCTTTGCTTGTTTTGGGTCTTCCCAGGCCTTCAGGAACAAATACAAGGTAATGGCCGGTTTCAATTTAAAACGCAAAAAGCAATAATAAAAATAATCCTGAAGGTACCTATATTAACCCCATCAAAAGAAAATTTTTAAAAAATTCAATGTGTTCAGCATTATAAAACCAAACAAAAATAATTAGACGCTCGGCAATAAGGAACTCCAGTGAAAAATATTATGGCTTTAAAAACATATGTTCATATATACCAATAAACGCTGATTCTGAATATATAAGTTTTATTAAATAATATTTAACGTACAGTTTTAAAAAAAAATATTAAAAAGTCCATTTTAAAAGGCGTCATTAAAAAACCCTGTCAAGTTGGTATTATTGAATTTGTGAGGCGTGACGTCACCACGTCCATAATTCTCCAGTCACCTGGTATATTTGAATTGAAAATTATGACAAGCCATCCAACATTCTGTATTATTGGTTTATAGAGATTTAGACATATAATAGTTATTGTTTTTATTGAAACATTATTTAAGCCTAAATAATTCAGTATCAAAAATAAAGTATCTCTGTTAGTTTATCTATATTATTTAAAATATTCAAAAACTTTAACTGTACTAAACGATCATAATGCCTTTCGCAATGATCCATTTCCGAATTCCAACATGGCGGGCGACGAACAGCTGTTCGGCGCTGTAGGCCGCCGCGCAGAAAAGTAAAGACCAAAAGTAAGAAAACGGTTTACAGCGCAGGTCACTGTGAGACTTTTCTGCGCGGCGGCCTGAAGTTACGCCTCTTTCCGAACCCTACTGTGGGGGACGTCTAATAATGATAATGTAGATCTTGGAACACTAATAAACTGTTTATTAGGTGCGGTCACAGATGTATTATTGCATTTGGTACAAAACAATAACAGTAGCGATGAGATGGTGACATTTTACCTAGTGTTTTTCTATATTAAAAAGCAGTTAATCTTGAATAAAAAACGCCTCGATTTCTGACACCTCTATTGATTTTCCATACCAAATGACAACACCTGTTGAAGATAATTGAAACTTTTGGCCATGATGACGTCACACGATTCACAATAGATTTCGAGGTATCTTGAAAAATTAAAACTTTGATAATTATTTTAACTATTAAAACTAACTATAAAAATTAAAATAAATTTGAGTTTATTTAAGTTAGAAGGTCTTTATTCATTTAAAAAAATTAAAAAATGGACTGTAGTTCTTTATTGCCGATTTGTCTAGATGGCCGAGTTTACATTCTCGAAAGTGTACTTCAAAGAAAGTTTCATCATTTTTTTTTATATGTAGGTATATTTCCTTTATTTTAAAAGTATTTCAAAGCCATTGCCTCCACTTATTTTCAAATAAATCCCTTGACTTGTATTCATGTATCTATCTACATTTTGTAGTTTCATGTAAATGGTTATTAATACATGCAGTGGCTCAACTGTTGGTCCATTGTTTTGGGCTGAATGACCCGGACACAGAAGTCTGCTGACGCCCAAAGCGTATTTCCCGTCACAAATCTCAAGCCAGTTCTTCAAATGCAATACAAAACCTACCCACGCACCAAAACGTTCAAACCATAACATCAACCTTTAAGTTCATTGTTATTTCAAGTTGAAATTTCTTTACTTGGTGTCATGTTACTATTACGTTTGATCTGGTAGGTATAGCGATGGCAGACTGTTGTGGCACTATTTTGGCCACTCGCTGTTCGTTCATTTTTTCTCACCAGGTGGCGTTGATTCAATTTACGAATGAGTAAGCACGGGGTGGAGGCGAAATCCGCTGTATTTTAAGCCAGGCTTCCGTGAACGATCAAGCTGCTGTGTACATCCGTAAAAAATAACCAGATATTTTTTAACCCTACGTTACAGCAAAATACCCGTACCCAAAAATAAGTCCACAGTTAATAATAATAATAATAATAATAATAAGTTTTATTCCAGGATGTGGGGAGGATAGTGCAATCCCACACGTCCCATATGATTGTACATATTTATATAATATATTTTTATAACATTTTAAAACAACAGATTTTTTTTTTTTTTTAACATAGAATAGGAAAAAAAAAACAAAATAAAAAAAATATATTTATATATATAAAAATTAAATATAAAAAAATAAATAACTAATCAATTCTATTCTTCAAGCTCGGGCCCAGCGCTCACTCAGGAGTGGGGTTTGGTGCTGAAACGCTGCGGTCACCACTGCATTGTCGGAAGCCATTAGCCGCATCCTGGCTCCAGTGACCCGATGTCTCTTTAGACCGGCGAATCCGTGCAGTCCTAGTTCAGTGAACATTGTCGATGCACTGCTATATCTTCTGAATCCAAATATAATTCTACATGCATCATTATATTGGATCCGGAGTCGTTCCATCGAGGTGGTTCGGTAGTTACACCAAGTTTCGCATGTATATAGATTAGTGCAAAATGCATTGAACAATGTTTTTTTTACATGGTTACTGCATTGGAAAAATCTTCGGGCAATCATATTGGACAATACACTGATACTTCTCCTCTGTCGTTCAATATCACCATCATCCGAGAGGTCTTCAGTGATGATGTGACCCAAGTATTTTACACTCGTTGATATACTTATGTTTTCCTCATTGAGTTGTACGGGGAGCATCTTCTCGAGAGTTTTTCCATGGTGGAATGCGATTAGTTCCGTCTTCTTGGGGTTGTACATCATGTGGTGGTCATTTGCATATTCTTCACAGATTTTTAATAGAATTCTCAACCCTTTGATCGACGGAGCTAAGAGAATCATGTCGTCCGCATAGCTAATGTGATTTAGGCACAGATTATTGATACGGCAGCCTGCTCTGGTGTCCAGGCGATTAGATAATTCATCCATGTAAACATTAAACAGGATTGGGGACATACACCCTCCTTGCCTTACTCCTGATCGCAAGTATATCGGTTGGGAGTACTTACTTGCCCACCGTACAACGTTTTCCTGCTGGGAGTGCCATCGGGATAGTGTGTTGATATACATGGTAGGTATATTTCTAGCTTTCAATTTCTCCCATAAGGTTTCGTGACAGACCCTGTCGAACGCTTTACTTAGATCTAAGAAGCACCCGTAAACAGTAGTTTTTCGTTTCTTGTAAAATTCTATTACTTGCTTTGCAGAGTAGATTGCCATATTAGTGGATAATCTGTTCTTAAAGCCCATCTGATTGTCTTTAGAATTGAGTTTACCTTCTATTTCAGTCAGAATTACCCTTTCAAATAGCCTTGCAATTATAGTTGCCAGGGATATTGGCCGGTAATTGCTTGAGTTGGTCATGTCGGGCTGTCCCGATTTCAGTATCGGGGTTATAATGGTTTTTGTCATTGCACTCGGTAAATGGTTGTGATTGAGAATTGCGTTGAACAGAATATTTAGTTTCTTCAAAATAGGCATATTTACTTTGGGGTGTAATATAATAATAAGAAAAAAGAATATTTAGTAGTTTAGGTATGTATCTACCTCCATACCTTATATGTTCAATACTTAAACTATCGTGTCCCGGAGATTTACCGGCCTTAGTAGCTTTGATGGCCTTCATTATATTATTTTCAGAGAGTTTGACATTTTGTCCATCATATTCCATGATATCAGGAGCAGTCGGTGCTTCGTTTCCAGAAATATCTGCAAAGGTTCTTCTAAATGTCCTGGCTATTTCCTCCATATTTGTGGACCCGTCAATTTGGCTGGCGATTCGAGCGTGTGGCTTGATCAGGTTGTTGCTTTTCTTCCAGAATTGAGCGAACTGTTTTTTGTCAAGCGATTTTACGATATCATCCATCTTTGTTTGTTCGGCAGAGCATTGGCAGTGTTTGAGGGCTCTTTTGAACTCCTTCCTTTTCTGTTTTCTTTCATCCGCAATGGGGCCACGGGATGGTCTCCCATTTTGAATCCACATCATCATCGCTGATCTGGATTTTTCGTAGTGTTCTTTGACTTTTTGATTCCACCCGGCAATATGACGATATGTTTTATGTCTGCTTTGATCGCTCTCACGATGAAATAAAGTATTGGCAGCCTTTCTTAGGGCTTCTACAATATCTGTATACATATTATCCACGTTTTGTATGTGATCGCATTTTTCACATGTAGAATCAGAGTTACATATGGATTCGGAGTGTCTTTGATAAGTTACACTGAGTAATGCTTCTGCCACAGACGTATATTCATTAATTTTCTTGTTATTAATCCTTTGCCATATTATGTTATTAGGCTGTTGCGGTACATTAAAGACAGTTGCAGGTAGGTTTTCAGCAGCGATTACGCAAGATGTCGGCCGGTGATCAGACCAGTCAGTATCGTAGTGTATTTGCAGATTATGTATTTTGTCCTTGAGATTATTAGTGCATTTACAATGATCGAGCCAGGAAGTGGTATTGTGTGCATCACTAATATATGTATATGTGTCGTTGGGTAGCCTTTCCATATCGATACAACTATAATTATTTTCAGTGTAAAAAATTGATAGTTCTTTCCCGAATACAGAAGATGGGTGAGCGTTGAAATCTCCCATCACGATAGTTTCAGAGTATTCGTTCTCTTGAATGATCGTGTGTATTTTGGACAGGTAGTTGGTGAAGTCGGTAAGGTTATCCGCATGACATACTGGCATGTAGACAGTCAATACACATATTATTCCTCCGTTGGTGGTTATCTGTATACCAGCAATGCGTTCATCTCCACATGGTATTACAGAAGCCTGCAGTTCATTCCTCCAGAGTGCCGCGACTCCTCCGTAGGGTCGTCCCCTTAGAGGTCCATTAGCTAAATCTACAGCAGACGTGCCCCATCCCTGAAAGTTCGGATGAACTTTGGATAGATTAGATGTTTCATTTTGTAATAGCCAAGTTTCTTGCAAAAGTATTACGTCATAGATATCGCACATATCTACAATAAAGTTAATGTTTCTTTTAAAGCTTTTACAGTTTATTGAGATTACCTTAATTTTGTTCCTTTCCATTGTATTTTTTTTCAATAAATTTTCGGAAAACAGTACCTATTGGCCAAAATTCTTTATTCATGTAGGTTTTAAAATCTTTATTCGGTATAGTCAACTTAAAGGATCCAAACTGTGTGGGATTTCGTTGTGTTATTTTTTCCACTTGGACGTTATTTCCTGTTATTTTACTATCAATAAAGTTCCGAATATTGTTCTCAGTTACGCTATTGTCGAACCTCGACACGTAGAGCGTTGTTTTTAGTTCAGCTATTTTTAGTGAGTTATCTGCCGCTGTGCCTGTTATATTTCTTGATCTACGTGGTTTTCTGGTAACAGTTTTGAAACCTTCAGTATTAGAGTTCGTTTTCTCTAGTTTATGCATATTTTTGTCGTATTGTGTGCGTGCATTTTGAGGTACTTCAAGATGTTGTGCCTGTAGTGGTTTTTGTTGTGCATGAGAGTTAGATGCAGCTACTGTATTCCACGGTTGAGGAGTGCGCAAGAGGGGCGACGCGGACGGCGTTATCACATTGTTACAGTGGGCATCGTCAAATTGTATTTCATTAAGTGGCGATTTTTTATCCAGCGCTACCGGTATGGTGACCTTTGTTCTATTCGAGGATGTCGATGTGTTTACTTGTTGGTTTTGATCGTGGTAGTGATTGTTTGTTTTCAGTTCGCTCCTTAAAAGGGCCATTTCAGAGCGCACAGCTTCCAGATCGCTTCGTTTAGACATTTGCGATTGAATTGTGGTTAATCCACCCTTTAGTGCCATGATATCTTTTAATAGACAAGTGACATCTATATGATCGAAATTTACAGGCGGTAATTTGTGCAGATTCTGAGCCACAAAGATTGGTAGAGCTTCATTTTCTGTTTCCTTCAGTATTTTAATTATATCGTATAGGTTCTTGCACTTCTTACCTTCGCCTTTTCTCATAATTCTGCGCCCAACTGTTTCATTGCACAGAATATCTTTCGCTGCCTCAACATCATCTTCTGAGAAATAAGAGGAGCATATTTGCACAGCGGTTAGTTCATCTAAAACGTCAATTTTGTTTTGAAGAAACGTTAAAAGTTCGTTAATAATCAGTTTGTCACTTTTTTTCGTGTTATTCATGTTGATTTCGTAAACTGCGACGGCACATGCAATTCGATCCTGCGCCCGAGCAGGCAAATGCTGCAAAAAACTACTTAAATTTGTTTAAAAACATGAATTATTTGAGAGCAAAACAAAAACTCGACAGCTGTCTTTGACAGGTTATTGTCACCCGTTAACCTTAATAGTAATAGTTAACCTTAATAGAAAGCTGGATTACTATTATGTAATGTATCGCACGCATAGTGCAAAACTGGTGGTGCGAACATTTTATTTTATTTATTTTTATTTAGTTACTAGCGATTTCCCGGCATGCGTTGCAATACCACTTAATAAATAATTTGTTTCTCCCTGCATGTTCTTTCCCATCCGTGCCGATCCCCTTTCATTCAGTCCCAGTATTACAATTTTTTTATTCACATTTTCATTTTTCATATATTACAATCATACATTTTTGTATATTATAAGAACAATCAATCAAATTTTGGTACCCAACACAGGTACCTATTTAAAATACTTATAATTCTTACTTAGTACTTCAAGTAAATTCATTAATTTAAAGAATTTATTCGATAATTGAACTTTGATTGAACAATCGATGGTTTGCAAAATGTCATTCTCAAATTGTGACATTTTTGACAGTTTTGTAAGAGTTTTTGTAATGATTAAAAAACTTTTCAGATATATTGTTATAGTGGTGCTATTTCTTGGATAAGTTTTCAACGACTTTTCTTTGACGATGTTTTTAATATACTAATAAGTTCTTTTTTCCGATTAAGGCAAGATTTGATGTCCTTAATGAAGTTATTTTTTGTTTAAATTTGTTTCATTTTCAAGGTTAAACAAGTATAATATTTTTATATATTCAATAATATTTACAATAATAAAACAGCTCTCAAATTTATTAGAACTACCAACCAAAAAACATTTTATTTCATGCCAACCCGAGTACATTAGAATATGTTGCCAACTTAAAAATGTTTAAGAAGTTAAAAGTATTTCATACACATTTTTTTCGTAATCAGGACACTAAATAACAAAGGAATTAGTAAAAATTATCAAAAAAGTTTTTTCATTGTTGGCCTGTGTTATCAATGTGTTTCGAAACGAAAGGTTTCTTCGATTATTATTGTTTGTTTAAAAGTTTTTATTATATAAATGAAATCTTTACATATTCTCAAATGATTTTTATATTTTATTTTACAAAACTGGTTTTTTTATGATATTTTTAAGTAGTTAATCCCTATAATACTTTTGCTTATAGTTCTTATTTGTCTATACTTCTTTAACTTTTTTGTTATTTTTATTAATATTATTATCCTGACGAAGAAACCTTTGGTTTCGAAACATGTTGATAATTACAATTAAATTTTCGTATTTTTACAAAATAATTTGTTTTCGTTTGATTAAATAATTTCACTTATAATATTACACAACGTCAAGAATATGTCTAAAACTTTTATTTTACGTAGATATTTTTTGCGCTTACGACGTTACACTCAGTGTGAGTTATACGCTTATTTTCTAGGGTTTTTACCCGTTTTTAGCCCTAGCTTATGGAATTTTCCCGAGGCTTTTGCTTATTTTGTTGTTTTTCTCGGTATTGGTCAGGATCAAAAGGAAATCGTTGTCGTCTGTTTATGTCCGCTTTCCGATTCGGCCTGACCCGCTCTACCGTAATCACATCAACTGAAATGGCAAGCTTTCTCTTTTGAGTCCACCCGGATTAAAATCTCCTCTGAATACTTTCTTTGATACGTACATAAGTTAACCCAATACAACGGGTAATATACATACTTACGCATTCACAATGTCCAGGTGAAGTTTCAAATTGACTTTCTATTGACTTCAAAAGTCTATGCTATATTTTAAAATTTGGCTATCTTCCTAATACTAGTAGTTCTGTGAACAGTGGACCTCGCACGAAAAAAGTGGTTTCTATTTGTCTTTTATTTTAAATCGAAACCAAAATTTCATCTAACATCATATGATTTGTAAGTGGGTACTCAAGGGGGCAAACCACGGTACATGGGCGGTAAAGGGATGATTTGTTCGTATTATTTTTCAAGCAAACGATGAATGAATTTTTTTTTTATTAATAAAAAGGACTGTTTACACATTTGTGTATACGAATTTAAAGTATGGTTAACGGTGTACTCCGCTTTCAACAGGACACCCGACAAAATCGCTGCTCGGTGGTTGACAGCGATTAAGCCATACGGTTCATTAGAAAAATAAAATAAAAATATATTTAGAAACTAGACATGTAGATTTATAGCACCAAATGAGAAATTTTACGTTAAAAAAAATATGTATATATATATTAATTACAATTGGCTCATTACTGAGATTGATAACTAGAGACCTAGAGGATGCTTTGTGGAGGGTCTCTTTAGGAAAGGAAGGAGAGGAAGCACTGGGAAGGAAAAACGTTTGAGGGGGGTAGGAATCCCGTGGTCACTGTGTCTAGAACTGACAGATTTATGAATCTATCCCTTCTAAAGCGGTGCAAGGTGATTCTCCTAGAGAGTTCTGTTGGAGAGGTTAAAAAGTACCCACACCCATCTCCCAAATTATATATGCCAAATTTTGCTTTAAAACCATCCAGCAGAGTTTGAATTATATTCCAGGACACTTAAGCCAATGAAGGTTCCGCAGATGTTGTGATAAAGATTGGAAGTACCTCGCTATTCATATCTGATCACTTATACGATTCTGGTAGTCTATCACCAGGGCTATGCTGAGAGTTTATACCACTCTCTTTTATTATTTCATTGAAACTGATTTTTTGCATAAACGGCCCAATACAAGCATCTTTTTATTAAAATTAATGTAGGCACTTCTGGTAATCTCATTGCGAACTTACTTCTTAAAGTGGATCAATTTTCGGTTAGACAAGTTACCAAATATTTATAATACTTGTATTGGTTCATTGTTGATTGCCAAATACAGCGGGGTTGCGCGACTTTCCAGAAAAGCCGTGTTATTGTCATTTTATTTTATTTCACCAGGGCGATACTGCGAGTATCTTCCACTCCAATGCAGATGTCAGCTTGCCCCGCGACAAGGGATAAAGTCCAAAATACAAATTAAAGTCACTTGATGTATCGTTTTTCCTCGAGGAGTTTTCAAACAACCTTTTCATTGAAATTAATTTCAACTTAGCCTTAACAAAGGAACCGCTGAGCATACTTTGCTAATTTATTTGACTTTGAGAAGTATGATTGGGGAAAGTTACCCGAGTCGAAATAATTATCGTAGGATTGTTAACCTCAAAATTTCCCTCATTCAATATTCCATTGCGGCATCTCCGGAACTAATGACAGCAGAATTACACTATTGTTTGGGAGTTCACACTTCAGATTAGAATTATAGTTTAAATATTATAATGTTACAGTAATTACCCCTCCGATGGTAATAATGTTAGAAACTTATTTGTTGACCACAGAATGCTTTGAATTATCCATTTTATCGTGAAAAATTGGATAGGCGCAGTACGACATGATGTGGGTGTGATATTATTTGTTCCAATTTTAATAAAGAAAAAAGGGCGTTGAAACCTGGAGGGTGATTTTGTATCTGTCGTTTTATCTTTTGTTTTAAGTCAGCGTTACGAGACAATTAAGATGAAGTTATACGTGAAATCCTATTTAGATTTATCTCCTATTTAGTTACCTCGAGAGTGTTTTCTCTTGGGGTAAGAATAACCTCGTCGAATTTAATGTTTCAAAGACCCAATCATGTCTGATTACGTCTAAAAGGGATCGGAATGATAATCTAGTCTCCTTCAACGGAAGCAATCTCCCGAACAGGCCTTCCATTGATATGCTTGGTGTAACTCTAAGTGACCAGCTCAGGTACGGGGGCTCCATGGAGGCCAGAGTTAAGTTAGCCTCTCAGAAACTGAGCGTACTGTACAGGGCCCGCAGATACTTTAATAGTACACAACTGCTAACCCTGTACAAATCGCAAGTGCGCCCCACGGTTGAATTTGGCAGCCACCTCTGGTCTGGAGTCCCAAAATACCTGAAAAAAACCCTCGACTCTGTGCAGAAACGGGCGGTCCGTTTGATAGATTCTCCTAACTTAACAAATGGACTGCAATCTTTAGAGCACAGGCGTCAGGTGGGAATGCTGTCCTTGTTCTACCGGTATTACAATGGAAGATGCTCCGAGGAACTAGCGTCACTGATCCCCCCGGCACCGGTGCATAGTCGGGAAACACGCCAAACACGCGCTCAACATTTGTACACGGTTGACATTAGTCACATGAGAACGGGTCGTTTCTACGACTCGTTCTTGAGTTCAACAGCCCGGCTGTGGAACGATTTGCCGGCTTCTGTGTTTCCTCCCTCCTACAATATGGGTCTCTTCAAGACCCATGTTCACTCCTTCCTCTCCTCAACAGCACCCTCCACACAGCATCTCCAAAGATGACATAGGCCCTGAGGGAAATTATTTCCCTCAGGGCCTCCTGTGTGGAGTTAATATAAAAAAAAAAAAATAAAAAAAATCTTTACGACGAATCGGTTTACATTATGAATATCAAAAATATGCTACCGATAAATTGAAGCTTTTACTAGCTTTTCTATGTATTGGAAGCACAATAAAATTATTATTTACATAACAAAAAATATAAGCGTTAACCATTCAAAAAAATGTTTTTTCATGACTTAACTATCAAGAAATAATTTTTTAAAAATACCCCTTTTTGGCTAAGACTATTTTTGAGGTTTTGTATGATCTAACTTTTTTTCATTCTTATAAAATTATGCACAAAATAAATAAAAACCACTTTTTCGTTCACTTGCCTCGTGCAAATACGATGCGCGATTTTAAATTTTGTATGCATGAGAATCGAAATATTTTTAGCGTTTATATTCCTCTTAAGACAAAAAGTCAAAATACGTCGGACGTCGGATGGTGTCCGTCGTGCGTTATCGGCTGTCAAATTTCTATGATTTTCTATGGCTTTCAATGGCATGTCTGTGATTGTCGTGTGATGATGTCAGTTAATGTGGATTAAGTATCTACTTAAAAACACGAATTACTATTTATTAGTTATTTTAACTACTTGCATATAAGCGGTATGCCTTCTATTTTAATTTTTTTCGAAACAATTTTTGTATTTTAATACATATTTCATAGTCTGCAATATAAATAATTTGCGGATATTGAATATTTTGGTCTCTTTGAATAAATAACTTGGTCGAGAATGTTTTATTTCTAGTATACATAATTTTAATTATGCGCTTTTGAGTGTTTTGTACAGACTTAATAAATACATTTAGCGCACCATCCCACCCTATAATGCCGTAGATTATTGAAGATTGTACCAGGGAAAAGTATATCATTCTCAATTTGTCAAGATCAAGTAAGTCTATAAAATGTGTAAGTAAAGGCCCGTATCCTGCGCCACAATACACATGAACACTAGCTTGAACAGCACCCAAAACATTGAAAATTTGAACACTTCGTGTTCAAAAACCCTGTGTTCAAGCTTTACCGCAGCCGACGGAAAACATTCATCTCCCGGGCGAAGGGGGAAGGCTGGCGGGGGGAAATGTGTTCATATTTTTACAAGAGCCGCGCGATGCGGTCATGTATGGAGAATCAAACCGAACAAGTTTTTGAGGTTATGCGCAATGAGCAAGCTTAATAATCACTAGTTTAAAATATTATGATACCTAAATACAATATAATAAATATATTTGATAATAAAATTATAACATTATAACGAATATTAACAATATTAATATTAATATTATTTTTGAAGTGGGTGAAGCGGGAGCGGGAAGGCAGGCGGGGCCGGCGGGGGGAGAAATAAGTTCATATTTTTACAGGAGCCGTACGAAGCGGTTGGTACCGGAGGTAAATCGAATGACGAATGGAATGACGTTTGGGGTTATGTCAACCGCGCGAGCCTAATACTTAATTATGACTTTAAATTCCAAATAAATACTGTCGTAATGATGATTATATCTTTCGTGATCTCACTTGTAAATAAAGTCTATTAATTTATAAATCGGTTTCAGAGACACGGAAGAAATGACCAATTAAAATAGGTATTCTATTCTTTCCCTGATAAATAAATACCTAATAAAAATCTAGTTAGGTAGGTTAGGTCTAAGTTGAAATCTGCGTGTTCTCCTTTATATTTCGTTTACAATATCATCGCTAAATTTCTTAACAGAACTCGACTTTTGACGTTTGAATTTCGAATGCGTAATTAATTACGCATTCGAAATTCAAATACTGACTTTAGGTCATAATAATTGATATTAGTCGGAAATCTTTCCTGGTAAATAAACATCTATTAAAATATCTCTGTTTTCTCCCTGATGTAGCATCTCTTCTTCATCGGAACGTATTTTAACATTTATTTAAACGCTAAACGTCAAACGTCAAGTCAGTTGCGTACGCGTGGACGCGTGGACTCGTGGACAGGCCACTAGCAAAGTGTGTGACCGCGCGAACTTCACACCTGTTCACACCAATCTTTCAAACCATGTTTAAAAAAAACGCAGGAGACGGAAAACAAAGAACGTTTATAGTGGGGTTCAAGCTAGTTTTCATGTGTATTCTGGCGCAGGAGTTCCGCCTTTAGATATCTTAATTTCGAGATGTTTTATCAATTTGTGATTTCCAATTTAGATATGTATCAAACAAAAAATGTTTACCTAAATATTTGATATTTTCTACTTTGACGAGTACAGTAATATTTTGATATTTGTACGCTATAACATTTGATTCGCAAATTTTCCCGCAAATAACATCTCTCAATTAGGATGACGCGGCAAACGCTCAGTTATCTCTAGCAACTACTTTTAAGAATAAGGAACTCCAGTGAAAAATACTGTCGCTTTAAAAAAATATGTTCATATAGACCAATAAACTCTGATTCTGAATATCTAAGTTTTATTAAATAATATTTAAAGTGTTTAAAATTTAAAATTTAGAGTTTAAAAATTTTTTTTTTATTGAAACATTAATAAGGCCTAAATAATTCAGTATCAAAAATAAAGTATCTCTATTAGTTTATGTATATTATTTAAAATATTCAAAAACTCTAACTGTACAAAAAACGATCGTAATGCCCAGTAAAACGCTCCAATGCTAAAATTCAAAATGGCCGGCCATGAACAGCTGATTCCAGTTGCCTACAAAATTGATGCCTTGGTTTCCATAATATTGATTTCGATTCGTAAAGCTAAAAAAATAATAATTTCAAACAATTTTTATACCACTCTTCCGTAATTGAAAAATATAATAATATTATAAATAAATAATTCCACCTAAATAACGTTTTACATATTGAATAGTTTCATAGCTTCTTCCATACAAAATGACAATATCCGTTGAAAATAACCAAAGCTTTTGGTCATGATGACGTCACACTAGTTACGGTGGTTTTCGGGAATCTTGAAAAATTAAAATTTTGACATTTATTTTAACTATTAAAACTAACTTTAAAAATAAAAATAAATATGCAGTTATTGAAGTTAGAAGGAGATTCATTTAAAAAAATTAAAAAATTGGATTGCAGTTCTTTTTTGTTGTCTTAACAAAAGCACAGTATTAAGCTCGTTAGCGCAGTACGGAATACCGCATGAAAACTGTCAAAATATGTCGTATACGGCTGACTTAACACGCGTTATGCTATCGCAAAAGTACAGAATAACCCTACGGGTTATAACTGCAAGTAAATAACATCCAAATTGAACAATTACTTTTTGGACATTTGGCGTGAATAGCAAAGGTGTGAAAATGCCGCTGCGATATAATATGCAATGATGAAAGATGAACTTGAAATATCAATACTACCGTTCAATAATCAAAAAACGTTTCCTTCTTATTAACAATTACGCATTTAATTCCGTTGAGTTTTCCATCTACCCTACCCCTTTCCTTTCCCCAAACCCTTAAAATTATTAATGGAAGTTTTCGTCACTCACAACGTATGCCAGCTTACAATGTTATTCCATCAAGATGACGCCTGGGGATGTTTACAGCGGTTATTATTTCAGAATTCAGTACTTATATACCGTCAACTGTGCCTAGGTATATCAGGACATGTTAAATCAGGGAATCAGATAAATAGGTAAGTAAATATTAATGTTTGTTTTTGAAACTGTAAATTCGTGGTGAAATTTCATCGCACTGAATATAAGAAAAAAATTCACCTTATTCCACTTTTAATTTATTTACACAAATTTTTGCCAGCAGCACTTTGTACGAACTGTGAATGATATTAAAATCAAGAAATCAGTAAAAATTATTGTAGTTTTGCTGTGCCTACTTTTTCCATTCGTCCCTTAAATTATCGTGGATTTACATGTGACGTTTAATGTATGTTAGCTAGCACTGTTATTTGATCTTGCCTTCACTGTTTCATAGATTATTTAGTTACATAAATTGTATCAGAAAAATAATATCTTCGATGTTGTAGTTGGTATTTAGCGTAGCCCAGTGAATAAGTAAGAGAAGTTTGCAGCGAAGGTTAACCTCTCATCTATCGCGAGCCCGCCGGCGGGCTTTGATTTTAAATGCGATTTTAACCCTTATGTATAAAGAAACTGTGTGAAGGACAAGGTCAGAATTGCTTGCGCCAATATCAATCTAAAATACCATCAGCATACCATTCAACACTAAATGTGAAATTACTATTTTCGATTAATCTTTAGAACTAATCGGTTTACATTATGAAAAGTTCTTTATTAAAGGTATAATCGTCAACAAAAAAAACGTATTTTTTCATTAGAAACGTGTATAAAGAAAAATTTTTAAAATTACCTTTTTTGTGGTAATGCTTCTCTGTGACAGTTTTTAAATTATTCACAACATAAATAAGAACCGACTATTTCTAGACTCCGTTTGCCAAACGATTTTTATGCCTATTACCTTTATTCGTGGTGATTTAAGGCACTCTAAGAATACGCCAATAAACGAACAAAATACCTAAGAGAAGGGCTTGGACACCGATCCAAATACACACTGAACATTCTGTCCAAACGGTAATTCTAAAATGGCGGCGGTTTCCATGATTATTATTCATTTTATATGATGAGTAATAAATGTTGTTTCCGTCTTGGCCGTCAATTTTGTATAACTGTTTGTACAGATATTTTTATTGGTATGCCAAGTCCTCCCCTAAGCCTCGATTACATTGAGCGAGTTTACATGCTACTAGTCGGAAAATTTTAAATCGGGCAAATCGGCAAGTGCGATTGTGATGATGACACATAAAGCGTTCCACTCGTTCAGTAGCGAACTAGCTATTGAAAAGCTTGCTAAAATTACGACTCCTGCGCGAACTAATTCTGTCGACATTTTGTAGAAAACTGAGATATTCGCAGCTATCTCACCCCTAGTAGCTATTTGCCGGCTACTTGACAGATTGTACAACGAATAATCCATTTCAAGCAGTAGTCTGACGGTTACGAAATCAGCTGTTTGCGGGCCGCCATCTTCCGTACACTCAGCGAGTAGCGAGTAAAGTTGACCCCCCTTCAACTTTTTTCGTAGATTGTTCACAATCTGCTAGTTAGCTAGTAATACGATTACACTGAGCGAGTTTACTAGCAGATAGTGAATTCGCCCACTAGTAGCTTGTAAACTCGCTCAATGTCATCGAGGCTTTAAAGTATTTTATTTAGTCATTGTTATATACACAATTTTGGCTTGTCACGTCGCGCTCAACGTTCAACTCGTTATCTCCGGAATGTTTGCAGTTATTATTTCAGATTGCAGCGATACAATGTCAACTGTGTCCAAAGGTTAAAAATATTAGTGTTATTTTTGTTAGTTTTGCTAATTTTCGCCACTGTAAATTAAAGCGGCGAGTCTGCACGTCACGCTCAATGTATGCGCGCTAACTCCGTTATCCCATCAAGATGACGCCTCGGAATGTTTACAGTTATTATTTCAGATAGCAGAGGCGCAGCGTCTCCGGCGCTCTCGCTTCTTATCTTGTTCGCTTCCCGTGTGCTTTGAGCGAGGTAAACAATGGTAAAGTGAATTAATTGCATCCCTTCAGATGTAGGCGGTAGTCTGTACGGCTCGGCACTCTGCTACCTGGCAACTGTATTGTATCCGAGTCACGGGAGATGATTCAGTGCTTTAAACCTTAATTTTAATCTCACATTTTCTTAGAAGGATTGAGTTCAGATTTTTTTATTTAATATTGCAGCTTTTCTCTCTGCCCCAGTTATTTTCTGGGAATGTCTGGTAACACAATTACGAAATTCCTGTTTTACACACTTTTATTGACAGATTTTTGTAAAGTTTCTCTGTAGTCCTCTCCAGTCCTCTACATTTGATTTGTTATGGCCAGTATCTCAGTACTATTCTGTATTGATTAAAAGACTTGTAAGTTCTTTGAGATCTGTGACTTTTAATTGTTATTTCGTACTATACAAGTATTGTTTAAATTGACACACGTCCTTGCTACTGGGAAGCTAGTTTTGTTTCGAAGAGCTCTGGCAAAATAATGACTCTACCTTTCCATCTTTGGCTATCTTCGGCACAACCCATAATTTAACTCAAACAGTGATAGAACTGATCATAGATGGAATATGATACGATACAGTTTTAGAACATCTTAGCAAGCGTATCACTTGCCTATTTGTAAATTGACGTCAATTTATCAACATAAATAAGAAAATTATCAATTTTTGAGGTAACACATCATGTTGCGCTACTTTCTTCTTCAGCCAACTTTTTGGACAGCATTACTGTGCCCATTGTCAGGTCAGATGTGTAATCTAGTAAATCAGATCTGGGCAATGATGATATATAATGATTACACATTTGCCCTGACGATAAACACCGTAATGTTGTCCGAAACGTTGACTAAAGAAGGATGTCTATCGCAACACGGCATAATACCCCAAAAATAAATCACGATAATATTTTTGGTCGTGAAAATCTAAAATCATATCTAAGAAAGCTATCACTCGAAATCTAGAGTCCCTGTTTTGAATCATTTGATATTAATTAATACGTTTAGAATCGAAATCTACATTAAAATAGCTTTTAACAACCAATTTAATTATTAATTAGTACAGTATTGACAGGAGTCCAGGAGGAGCCCATAGAACCTGTAAAGCTGTGGAAAAAAAGAAGAAAATCTGTAAAAAAGAGCATGATCTTTTTAATTATTAGGCATGCACAGCTTTGCAGGTGGATCATGCATCTTTGCTGAATAGCCAGCGACTTCCTAACCTTTGCATCGTCATTTTCACCTGCCTTCTTCTCAACAGGCATATCATAGCTCCCTCGGCTCCGGGCTGCTTCGTCTCTTATAAAGCATCACAGTTCATCAGATATAGATTTTGAACTGTTGACTTTTTTCTGGTGACTTAGAATGGGTGCCCGGACTCTTGGGGTAAGGTTTGTTCAGGTTTTTGCTTCCGGATGCGTGTGACACTTTAACCCCGAGATTCCTTACAACCCCTCATACCTTTTTTCTTTCCTGAACTTCCCCTCCTTCATTTCCTTAAAAAGACCTTCAACAAATCATCTCTAAAGGTATGCAATTGACGAGGCCCCGAGGTAAAGTATTTTTATCAGGGATTCTGATGTGGAGACAATGTAAAAAAAACTATTATTACTAAGTTAAAAACATGCCTATTTTTCTAAAATATTTATATTTATTTAAAAAGTAAATCCTGTTTATTGAAGGCCAGGTTGTTTGAGTCTCTGGTTGTATTTCGTTTTCTCGTTACTTATGAAACCGCTAGCAGATCCTTCCACCGAATTGGTGTTTGGTTCATTTTCAACTTTCTACTTACAGATGAGTTCTGGTGTTATCCTTCCTCGCCCACTTTCAGTTTGAGTACTTTGCTCTTCTCCGAATCGTCTTCTGGCTTCACCTGGCGGTATTGATTTCGCTCAAACAATTAATTAACTTTACTAAGATACATATATATTATTTACAAATCCCATCCACATAAACAAACACAAAACAATTTATTATAATACCTGTTTACATTTATAAATACGTCATGATATCGTAGCAATGTAATAGCACATACTTTAACCCCTCAGGCCTCGGACATATTCTGTCAATAAATCTGAATATTTACGCTTTGCAATAAAATCCAAATAAATGGAATATTTCTTAATTTATCCAACTAAAAACACTTTTTGAAGTGTGTTCAATATTATTATTAAAAATAAACTTTTTTTTTCAAATTCATTTTTTTAATGCAAACGTAAAAAAGTTTTTAAAATGGCTCACCTTCCCGACTTTTTTAACTAAAATTACTGAAAAGGAAAAAAAAAATATTATTTGTCAACGTTATTGTCACCTTACATTTTTCGTGGTTTGATGTAATAATAATTAATAAAAATATCACAAAGTTTCATTATTACTTAAAAAATAAAGCGTTGTGTTTATTTTTTCTAGCACCGTAAAATCTTATTTCTTACTATGAAAGTAAGGGATTTAAAAAATCTTATTTCTAACTATGAAAGTAAGGGATCTAACAAAGATTTCTTAAGATCTATATGAGCTGTTCATAAAAGTGAACAAATTAACCTGAGGGGTTAATCTATTTGTTTTAAAGAAAGACGACTATTCCCTGGTAACAAATAACAACATTCAACAAACATAACAAACCTATTATTGTTTGGACTCCTCGTAATATCGTAATGAGCGGACATTGTTATTTGAGCAATAGATGGAGGATTTAGCTAGGAAAAGAATTGAACACTCGAGACCTGTGTGAACTTGAGGTGATTTGTCAGTATTTGCCGTTTTGTAATTTAAAAAAATCAATTGACATTTTTTTTTTTACATGAGCTCCACACAGGAGGCCCTGAGGAAAATAATTTCCCACAGGGCCTATGTCATCTTTGGGGATGCTGTGTGGAGGGTTTTTTTAAGGAAAGGAAGGGGAAAGGAGTTTAAGGCGTGGGTAGGAAGGAAAGGGGTTTAAGGGGTGGGTAGGAATCTGGGGTTCAGTGTGTCCTGGTCATCCACCTTCGAGACCTAGACAAACTTCACCCCATGAACCCGGGCACCCCTGCCAAATTACCAAACGTAGCGAACCACTTGGGGTGACCTATGGCAGAGGTGTTGGTTATCCAATAAAGGTATGACATGGTTATATATTATAGCTAAAATTTAAGGTTTAAACACGACAATGCGCATATTTTTGTACCGATTAAAAGATTATACATTTAAGCCGCCGCTATTCGAATTTCGACCATATCTCCCTAAAACATTTGAAGTTTTTAAGCTCTTAAAAAAATATATGTTATTTTTTAAGATAATATCTAGATACGTTCCACGCCGAAACGCAAATTATAGAAATTCCCTCGATAGAAAAAAATCGCAAAGTATGCTCCGAAAATTATTTAAAACAAGTCTATTTCTATTATTCAAGTTATATTTGTGAAAAAATTCACAATGTTTCTTTAAATGATACTTAAGATACATTCCACGAGATTTTTGCTCTATTTTAAACGAGTCATGTTTTATTAAGCTTTTTCGTAATTTTCGCTTCAATTTTATCGATTTAAATATTAGCGCGCTCTCTCCAACATTCATAATAACATACCTCTCCATCTTCTTCTTTTCGAAAGCGGTTACGGGGCCTTAAAAGTTTTTTTTTCACACTGTAACATACTGGTGCTGACAAATTAATTCTTCATTTGATCTTTCAAATATTCTGAAGATTACCATTTATTCATTTTTACTGGTTTTATCTTAATAATTTTTTACCATTAAACTATTTTTCTTCCTTATGCTGAAATTCTTTTCTTCATAATATCTTTTGATCTTTATCCAATTTACGAATTAATTAGTTTTGTAAATAATGGACCTTCATCGCACAGTTATTAACCACTAAATTTGAAGTTAATCTTAATTGTGGACATCTACTGCCTCTGTCCGTTCGCACTTTGGCATTCACCCAAAATGATCTTTATGGATAAGCTCGTCTTCCCAATGTTCTCTTTTCATGATCCTACGATTTACCGGTTATCGTTTCGGGGACCATACGTACCTTATAATTTTTTTATGGTAAATTTTTTAATCTTGTATTCAGAAATCAATTGAAACAGATACATATTACACTTAATATTTATTTTTTCCAGTATCTCCCCACCAGAAAAACGCCCTGCCATTTTATCGTAAAAGTTTACATGTTTTCAAAAATATTGTTTCCAACTTTTGTTTCATGTTTGCAAAGATACACTTTTTATATTAAGCATCCAATTTATATCATACGTATTATTTGGAACTTACGACCAACACCATATTTATAAAAAAATGCCAGGTCTGTAAATAGTAAAGAAATTTAATAGTATGTCTCGAAAGGTGTGACGGCCACCGTTGTTGATGAGCAGTTGGGAATCGTGTACCGTATTCACAAAAAATAATAGGATTTGAGCCAATGATTTGTTTTTTTTTATTTTTTATCTTTGTTCATGCGGATATTTCATTCCGTATTTTTTTTAATTTTATTTCTGAAATTACCCTTTTTTTAACAAACATTATTAAAAGTGTGGATTCAACTTTAGCTGTTCAATTATTTCTCAACTTGACATTACTCAATTAATATATTTTTTCTTAAATTCTCGTATTTTTTCTCTGTAGTTTTAAATGATGGCCTAGAATACCCCTGAAAGGCGAAATCCAGAAATAATTGAAGAAAATAAAACTTTTTTTTCCGCTTTTTCACTTGCTATTTAAAAAAATAAAATTTATATTTGAGATTAAAACATCGCTTTTGTCGAAACTTTTGGTTATTCAACAGTGACGTTCATCTTCAAATGATAATCTAGAAGCAACTTACATCAACTGGACTAATGGGACGCTGTATTCGCTGCTATGGAGTTCACAGCTCTAATTCTGGACCGATGCCACGGACGAACAATAGACTTGAACATATTGCAGATGACAGAAGGATTTACACGGAGGCGAATTAACTTTGACACAGGTTGACCGGGAACTCACACTAATAAATCTTTTTAGCATTTAGCTTTGAATAGTTTTGATATCTAAATCTAAAAACTGTGCATCATAACACATATGCAAAACATTTTTTTATAAGTTTTTGGTTAGTTTTTTTATTGAGGTTAGAGTTTACTATAGAGTATTTTTTCTTTATTCATTTCATTGGTTAATTACTTAATTTGGGGATTTTCCGACCACCATGCTAGGCAGTTAGAAGACGATCGCGAAAAGTTCCTGACTAGTCAACGATGCAGAAGCCATTTCTAAGTAGTCTAATCGGTGCTTAAATATGAAATATTAGTTGCATAATAAATTATGATATAGGCCCTTCGGCACGCTCTATCTTACTTACACAAATTCTGGTTTGCACAAGTAAGCATGTACGTTAAGTCGGCAAAACGGTATAAATAAATTTGATCTAATTTGCACAAAAACTGTACAACGCGCAAATGGCTTGCACAAACTTTTATACAAACTGTTTGCACAAGCAAGTCGCTGTCGGATGGATAACGCACGCTGTTTCGTGTTTTAGCGCAAAATTTTGCACAATGTACTGATTGCGCGTGCAAGTCGCCGCGTGCAGTCGGACCTATAGATTTTTTTTTTTAATTCGAATTTTAACAAGTTACCAAACCGAGTAATCTGGTTTAAGTAATTTGTTTGTGTGTGCGTCCAGCGGACTAATATTATTACCAAACTCTTTTTTAACGGATATGTTTTATGCTTATTAGCAAGTAAGGTTGTTTAACAAAATAACATTTATATCACAGTTACCACTTGCATACCGCTTTTCACAAAAATTTACATATAAAAATAAGCACTGAAATGAAAACATCAATCTTTTTTTCTCGTCAAGCAAACAGAAATTTCCTTCGGTTTTCCGTTGTGAATATGTTTTCGCTAATCCATTTCCCTTCGTTTTCCAGTCAATGCTTTAAAATTTTTTATTGGTTTGTGACTGCCATTCATTCCTTCATAGATTTAAAATAAACCCATTGGTTCCGGCAGTAATTTAATTAAAAATTCCTCGAACCCGTAAATAGCGTTAAACGAGGTTTTTTCCGTGAGTACGTCGCCGGTAATTGATGGAAAAGCGCTGCTATTCTATTCTCGGTGCGTCACTTTTCACGGGGGCTAATTATTGGGAGGTGGAACGCCCCACGTAGTGCTCCCCGCAGTCAAATCGCATTACGGCAGCGCGGCCCTCATTCTGAATGGCGTGATTGCGATTATAGTGGTAACGTTCTGCTCTGCGTTTTGTAGAACTGGTTTATGGCTGAAATGCTTTACGGAGGTGGTTATCAGTTGGTATTTATGTGTTATTAGAGGCTACGGATGTGGGAGATTGAGAGTTAAACGTGCTTTTAGCAGGATTTACCAGTTTAATCATTATGTGTGGGTCTGAAAAGGCCACTTCGTCCGAAATGCAATTGGAATGTTTCTTCAGTTTTGCACTGGAGCGAAATACATACTGATAATTAATCTTACCTGATTATGGACTCTCGAAAGCTATCCAAAACTTTGATTCTTGAGGGTGAAGAAGTGTATCGTGGTTTTACTCTTTACTACACAAAAAAAAACATGATTTTAAAACTTATTTCTATTTTTCTGTAAAA
The DNA here is from genome assembly GCA_936435175.1 of Glyphotaelius pellucidus. Taxonomy (NCBI): domain Eukaryota; kingdom Metazoa; phylum Arthropoda; class Insecta; order Trichoptera; family Limnephilidae; genus Glyphotaelius; species Glyphotaelius pellucidus. The sequence continues at coordinate 9,267,997 of OW386545.1, read as the reverse complement.
TTCATAGATATCGTAATTAGTAGTAGTCGGCTGGCGGAGGCAAAAACATTGGGAATGCATGGCTAGCGATATGCTGAAATAGGCCAAAACCAAATGATCTTTTATAGCTAAGTCTGTTGGCCCCATAAAACAAATTCGACCGGTCAAATAACGATAGTTTAATTATTTTGCCTTTAATAATTGGCTGCTCTGAAATTTTCGTTTTGTCTCCGCTTTCCGCCTCGTAGTTATTAGTTTGTTCTCATAGTTTATTTATTTGTGTATTCAGACATACACAGTATATTATGATACAAATTTACAGGTATATTAAATTATTACATTGCTATAGTACCTATTACGCAAGTTCATAGAATATCATTGTTAGCACATGAGGAATAAGAAAAATACAGGGTTTATATTATTTGTAATTGGAATTTTTCTTTTTATAAAACTAATAAAAAATGTCCAATCATAAAATGGCATGAGTCACTTATTGCGTTCCAACAACGGCCATCTGCCCACCCTCCTCATTCCTGACACCTCATCCCTGTTTCCAAGGGTCACAAATCCTCAGGGGTCCGCAATGGACACCCGACAGCGCCCGGGACAGTGACGGGCTGTGACATTACCTGACGTGTAAGCCGGGACGCGTAGGATCGCCGGGTAATGCAGTGCCGGGGTTATGTGGAAATTGTTGGGTGCCTGACTGGTCAGTTTGTTGATGAGCAGTGTGTGTATACGCGAAAATATATCTTTTGAATTTGTGAGAAAGGTAATGTCGACTTCCATAGCAGAGTGCTAAAATCATTGGCTCATGGATTTAATACCCGATATAGTCGAAATATAAATGAACGCGTTATCTTAGCAGATACTACCTTTCTTCCTTCTCTCCTTTCACCTCACACCATTTTCTAATATTCGGGGTGTCATACGAGATGTGACAGAAAATATGTTTATTTTCATACGAAAGAGTTAAACACATGGAATATGTGCAAATGCATGTAGTGAACGAAGCGAAAATCTGGTGTTGTTGAACTAAGTGCGGTGGTATGGTGGTGCGGTGGCATTCCATGGTTTAGGAATGCTTTTTTTGAAATATGTATACATTTTAATAATAAACTTTTTTTGAATACCGCACAAGAGTCCCAACTGCTCCCGTCTGGAGCCAGTGAGACTATGGCATTCCCGATTGCGGTTTGTTGTTAGGCTGAAGGTAGTGGGGAGGGGAAGGAGATGGGGAAGAAGAAGGTGGGGAAGTACCTGGCTATTCAGATCTGGTCACCAAACACGGCTAAAGCCATTTCAAGCAACGTTTCAATTCTGAATGGTGGTCTTACACCAGGGCGATACTGAGAGTATCTTCCACTCTGGAACGTGCCGCAAATATATATTTGTATATTGTTTTAAATTAATTAATATTGAAATAACACAAATTAATCAAATAAAATTTATTTGCTGCGCCGGGATTCGATCCCGCGACCTTCGTATTGCGAGTCAAGAGCCTTACCGCTAGACCATTTAGACTAGACCACAGTCTTAATTCACTGAATAAGCAATAAAGCTCTATCAATCGGAATGTCGAGCTTTGCCTGCATAGTCGATAAATAGTCAAGCTTAAAAAATGTATGTATACATACTTTATCACATTTCTGTGTCATTTAAATTGAAGTGTTATTGTCTGGCAGTTCCCACCGAGCTTTCCCTTTTACAGAAAATGCTCGATGTTTCAATATTTATTCTTGTAAAACTCGAGATTTTTCGTTAATTGTTTATCGGTGATTAACTTCACTACCTTTATTTTATTATTTCGCTTAACAACATTTGTCTTTCGACGCCATTACCATTAGTTTTATTGTTATTACTGATCTCTTAATTAATAAAAATAACATTCCACTCGTACTCAATTAAGTTTCTTCCTTGTTAATTTTCTCTTAATTCATTTCTCTCATTTTCATGTTATAGTAATTTAATCCCTAGCCATCAATAAACATCAATCAACTACGTAACAAATTTTCAATGTACTTTTTCAATTGATTTTATTTGAATTATAACTTTACTATTTCAATCATCATTTTCGATCATCTCTACCTTCTTCTTATCCTTCATAAATATGCCACCCTTATTAATGGCCTAGCATTTTATCCCTAGTATTCTTACCAACCAACCGGTGAGTGGCTGAGTTAGCATCGCGTTTGGGTCCCACCCAAACCTCGTGAGGTCAATTCCTCGACAAGCTAAGTCTCCATAACGACACAAGCAACATTTTCGACTTAATGTGGTGGTAGTAGGAGATTTTCAAATATTGTCAAGTTATTCGTGATGATTGTCTTTGAAAAAAAAAACTGATTTAACGCACTTTTCGGAGTGCTTTTTTTGCTTTCTCACATCTCACACGAGCATCCCTATGTGTGTAAAGACAGAGGAACTATGTCGCCACCCGGTTATTATTTTTTTTTAATTAAATCCACACAAGAGGCCCTGAGGAAAATAATTTCCCTCAGGGCCTATGTCATCTGAGATGCTCGGTTTTTTTGAGGAGAGGAAGGAATGAACATTGGTCTTGAAGAGACCCATGTTGTAGAGGAGGGCACACAGAGGCCGGCAAATCGTTCCACAGCCGAGCTGTTTAACTCAAGAACGATGTTAGGTAGCGTTGTGTGACGAGTTAAGGTAGGGGCTGTTAAAAGGGATTTATTAATGCAGGTCATGCATATGTTTTAATTCTATGAAAGAGATATATAAATAATCTGTGTTGATAGTATTCAAATCAGGTGCAGGCACCATAAAAGTATTACCCGTCAGCCTAAACGATACAAAAATAGCTGAAAAATTTGAGGTCAAATACTTAGGACACATCATAACAGCGGACCTCAACGACGACTCGGATATTGAGCGACAGAGAAGATCACTGTGCATTAGGGCAAATATGATTTCTCGAAGATTTAACAAGTGCAGCCCAGGTGCAAAAAGGCAACTTTTTAATACGTACTGTACGAGCCTATATACCTCGGAGATGTGGACCAACTTTAAGAAAGCATCACTAAAAAGAATGGAAGTACAGTACAACAATTCATATCTAACGCTTTTTGGATTGTCCTGGTACTGCAGTGCCACCGAGATGTTTGAAGAAGGGTGCGTTCCCGGATTCCGAGCACTAATGTAAAAACGGATCACCAACTACAGAACGCGACTAGCCTCGAGCGAAAATAGTATTGTGATGGCAGCATTCCACTTCTTGCAGGGTCCCATCTACAAGCGATGGATCCACTTCCTGAGGACATAGATTAAAACAAAAAGTTTATTTTTTTTTATTATTATTATTATTTTCTTTTAAATTTCTTTAACCATGTAAATATTTTTTTTATGTATCCTTTTTATATCTTGTCATCATTTCTTGACTATTATATATGTATAATATGGAACTCGTGGGATTGCACCACCCTCCCCGAGATCTGGAATAAATGATTAAAAAAAAAAAAAAAATAATAAATACCGTTAGCTCCATACGAGCCGACTTACACAAAAGCGAGTCGGAGAAACGACCTGTTCTTGTGAAGCCAACATTAATAACTGTAAACGGGTGTTCTGCTCGTATCGGTCGAGTTTCACGCACGATCACCGGTAATCAAAGCTGCTAGATCCGTAGAACAGGATCTATCAAGTATTGTGGGGCTCCAGCCCAGGGTTTTTTTTTTTTTTTTTTTACGTGAGGTCCACACTGGAGGCCCTGAGGAAAATAATTTCTTTCAGGGCCTATGTCATCTTTGGGGATGCTGTGTGGAGGGTTTTTTAAGGAAAAGGAGAGGAGAGTTTTTGGAAGGAAAGGTGTTTAAGGGGTGGGTAGGAATCTGGGGTTCAGTGTGTCCTGGTCATCCGCCTCTAAGACCTAGACAAACCTCACCCCATGAACCCGGGCACCCCTGCTAAATCACCAAACGCAGCGAACCACTTGGGGTGACCTATGGCAGAGGTGTCGGTTATCCAATAAAGGTTCCCGGGGCGGCGGTACCCATTCCCGCCTCCCAAATTGAAAAGGTACCTCCCAAATTCAATTGTTGGGCGTACTTGAGATTTGTACAGGGTTATCAGCTGCTCACTATTGAAGAATCAGCTAATCCTATATAAGACGCCCAGTTTCTTAGAAGCCAGATTTACAAGGGCTTCTATGGAATCTTCTATAGTCACTGCTGAGTGAAGGTCTCTAAGATGCCTCAACTCTCCCTAGTTTAATGTGTTGCACCGACACGTGTTTTTCCGCCTAAGTTAATTATCTCATTGATATGGTAGATTATAACTTATAACACTGCATCGAACTGTTTTGTTTGTCTTCTGCGACACTTTGTGATGAGATTTGTTGATTGGTTGTCAATCCTTCTAGCGACATATCCTGGCCATTTCCATTTTGCTTCTGCTGTCTTACTTTTTATCATTTTCAATTGTTGTATCGGTTACTTTCGTTTGCTTTCTTATCCATTCATTTCTTTCCTCTATTGGTTATCTTGCGTTCATCTTCCATCCTTTACGTAAATTTACTTTCGGAGTACAAACCGCATCAGATATTCAGTACATTATAAACACAATGATAGTTGCTGATTAATATAATGCTTCAAACAAATCGCTACATTTGAACCAGACAAACGGTTCATTCATCACTCTTTTTTTTTCAAAACATTTATTTATCCGTAATCCCGCTTCGTGACTTGACTTTTGAGAGTGAGTGAGCCTCTATTCCGTTTTGAAGGTCACTTTGATCTCGTTAGAAGACAACATCTGCAAAACAAATTATGATCATCCTTTGTAATAATTTACACCCTTCGTCTCATCCCCGGTTAGCTACCCTCATTATTCGTCTCCAAGCATTTAATCCCTGGGCTCCGCGCGCCTTCCCACCCAGCAGCTATCATTCCACATAATACTATTTTGGATGTTTGAGCATAGTATAATAACACGGTAGAACGTAGTAAAACATCACCACTATGTATACGTATAGTACACGTGGCCGTGTCGGTTTCTCACTGCTAACAATCCCACTGTCAATCAGCGGCCGGCGCTCGGCGCGCGGTCGGGCGGGATCGCCGCGTCTAATTGCATGTACAGCGAACTACGATGATCTGTGGAAGGTATGATGGAAACGAATTTTAATCGGATTGTTAATGTTTTAGTCACATTTATTGGCTCTTTTAAACCTTTTTAGAATTACACCATTTGAATCAAGTTGTGAAATCACATATATAATTACATGTATAAAATAATACCGGTAATGTTCTCTTAATAACTGTCCAGTTTCAATTTTATTAACTATGTCTCACCATACACAAGCTTTACCTAAAATTTATTAAAAAAATCTACAATTTAGATTTTATTAAAGCACACATTTCATACTTGTGAAGTTCTAAATTAATTTATCTACTACTACCTAAAAGTAATCTACCTACTCATCTTACAAAAAATATATAATTTCTTATATCTGTAGTAACAAACGGATTGCAAGCTTTAGAGCAATGCTCAATGTCAGGTGGGAATGCTGCCCTTGTTCTACCGATAATACAATGGAAGATGCTCCGAGGAACTAGCGTCATTGATCCCCTCGGGATAGTCGGGAAACACGCCAAACATGCTAAAAACGCGCTCAACATATCTACACGGTTAACAATTGTCACCCTTGAGGTGATTTTTCACAAAAACGGCGCTATATAAATCATCCAATTATTATGAGAACGGATTGTTTCTACGACTCGTTCTTGAATTCACCAGCTCGGTTGCGGAACGCTTTTCCGGCCTCTGTGTTTCCTCCCTCCCACAACATGGGTCTCTTCAAAACCTATGTTCACTCCTTCCTCTCCTCAAAAAGACCCTCTACACAGCATTTTCAAAGATGACCTAGGCTCTGAGGGGAATAATTTTCATCAGTTTCCTGCGAGGTTAACATAAAAAAATTCCAATTTATATTTTCTAATATAAGTACGTAAAAATATTAAATTGGTCAGGTGTTCCGTCAAACCCAATTTTTTTCAAAATCAATTTTTTTTAACCACCAAATCCAGTACCTTGGTAATTTAACTAGTATTAACTAGTAATTTAATTAGTAATTCCTTCCATGTGTATTTCCGTCCATGTGTAATTCCGTCCATGTGTAATTCCGTCCAGGTGTAATACCGTCCATGTGTAATTCCGTCCAGGTGTAATTCCGTCCATGTGTAATTCCGTCCATGTGTAATTCCTTCCATGTGTAATTCTGTCCAGGTGTAATTCCGTCCATGTGTAATTCGGTCCATGTGTAATTCCGTCCAGGTGTAATTCCGTCCATGTGTAATTCCGTCGATGTGTATTCCGTCCGTGTGTAATTCTAACATTGTAATTTTGGTACATGAAATTCACGCTTGTGTAATTTCGTCCTGACACCCCGATACCTTACCCCCAACCTCCTGGCCAAAGGATCCTATATATTAAGTACCTTGTTTCTGGCCTAAATAAATGCGTAAACCATCATGCTTCGTAGGCTATAATTTAAAATTGGAGCTTCAAATACGGTTTTCATAAGTACTTACTTAGTAGCTACCTAGTTTATTCCCATTCCTTTGAAAGTCTTGTTACATGTGTACATTATACATGGTTAATTAACAGAGGTAATTTATTTAATACGTCGGTATCTACCTATATTCTCGTGCCACGCACAGATGAAGAATATTCTAAATACATTTTCTGAAAATGAGGGCTTTTCGGGAAAAATTCATAAAGGCAGTCGTTCCTATGTTTTTAGGATAGTAACCTACCTTCTTTACATTATTTATAAAGAGTTTTTTGTTATTATTATTATTGTTTTACGATTCAAAATACATGAATAACTTTCACTTTTTTGTATTGTGTATATTTTGTTCTCTAAAAAGGTCGTGCAGAAAAAAGCGAAGAGTATAGAAATATTAATCAAAATTTATGAATTATAAAAATAAAAAGATCAGCATGATAAGGTAGAATAATACATTTTCGGAAATGGTTGTAAAAAACTCGTCTATAATGATCGAATAAATAAAAACTTAGTCCATGCAACAGAAGAGACAAAATCTCAAAAAATATAACCTTACGAATTAAAATAGGTTTTTAATTTAATGACAACAAATAACTTTGTGTACACCACTATTTAATTAACAATATCAACATGTTTCGAAAACTATGTTTTCATAGTTAACATAGTTTTAGTTAAACATAGTTTTCGAAACATGTTGATATTGTTAATTAAATAGTGGTGTACACAAAGTTATTTGTTTTCATTAAATTAAATAATGATGCCACAAAGTGAATTTGCGAATTTTGAAGAAATAAAATAGGTTTACTTGATATTCCTGTTAATTACATCAATCAGACCAGATCTGTATATCAACAGACACCTTCATCTTCCCCATCTTATTCCCCGCCTCACTGCCTTCAATAACTGTTCAGGTTTCCAATATGCAGTGCCAACACGTCATCGGTGATGCCCGTTAGAAGAACTGTCTCTTCTGATGAAAACTTAATATTATAACAATAATATTTAAAGTACAGTTTATCAAAACATATTATATTTGGACCCTTATGAACGAAACTTTATGCATGGAGTTTGTTTTAATTTGAAAGTACGCTTTTGTTTTCAGCTTCCATAACCATCAAGTATTGACTTTGTTCACAATGTGGTTTAATATTTTTTAAATGGTTTTTGTCGATTTTATATCCATATGGCTTACTTTAGCACTTTAGAGGGCCTAACGTCATTAGGTTCTGTCGACTACGGTTCGACCAACAAACAAACGAAATTATTTTAAAATGTGCTGACTTTCTTTCTAAAATAATTGTTCAGTTGTGGTTGAATTCTACCATAAGAATGTAAATCCATTATTTCCACTTGATATCGTTTGCGCTCAAAACTTGTTTACAACCCGAAGAGTCTGCAACTGGTAACGTCTAACACGTAGTTTGTTACAATGCAGTGATTAAAGAATTTTGAAACTTTTTTTACCTTGTTTTTAACTGAATCAATAGCCTTCTGTTACGGACACAGACTGCTTTTAAACTTTAAGGATGGGTTGTTTCAAAAAATTTGACGAATTCGTCAAATATTCGACCTTACTTTTCACGTTCTGTGTAAGTTCTATTCAAGTTCTGAGATGATTTCAGTTTTATGAAACAGCTGGCCTATGATGATAAAATAACAGAACTCGAATAGAACTTACACAGAACGTGAAAATTAACTTCAAATATTTGATGAACTCATCAAATTTTTTGAAACAACCCGTCCTTAGGAATAATATTTTAGAATTCTGTGTCAGAAGTAAAAAACATTTCTAAATTCTTCGTTTGAATTTTTTTCCCTCTCTATCCAAATATCTCCCAGGAATATCATTCGTTGATGAAAGTCAAATAAAATCGTTAAGTTTTCGGTATGTAACATTATTATTGACTAGTCATTTTTATAAGTCGGCTTGCAGAACTAACTTGCCAATGGTTTTGCCAGTCGGAAGAGCAGTCTTGTTGTTAAATAGAATCAATTTGAATATCGACGTGTTTAGCATCAATGAAGCACAATTTAGACAGCAAGCTTTAGGGTTCGCGTACGCTGAGACATCGGTCGCGCAGCATGTTCAGCTCAGTTGTGGAATGTATGAGAAACATGCACGTTTCAGCGTATGTCGTTCCATACACTTCCATACAACACAAAAACCAAAACTATCTTGCGCTAACATGCTGCGCGACCGATGTCTCAGCGTACGCCCATCCTTATTGCTGTTAGTCTGATTGTGCTTCATTAATTTTTAAATTGTTCATTGATGTTTATATTGTATAAATTGTTTATATTATTTAAATTGCTTAAATATGCTTTAATCTTAATATTTTCTCTATTTTAAAAACGATTTGAAATTTTAATTTTGTTATGTTTGTAAAGTGAATAAATTGAATTGAATTGAATAAGTTAATTTTATTTAGTGACATGTATTAAAAGCGTGACTTTCCTATGCATCTACCTAATACGTTATCTATGTTTGCTTTTCTACGCGTTGCTTTAAATTAAAATTGACAGCAAAATCATTATCCCTCATTAACTTGGATACGTCTTAGATTTATTCATATAACTATCTTTATTCAATCTTCAAAGGCATGCTTCTACACCCTTAAGGCTTTGAGAGTGAACGTTGAGATGTATCTCCCTAATTTATATGAAGTGCATCGAACATAAGTTTCTATAACTATCGCAAGTGTCGCCTGATGTTTGGCACGAAGACACATAATATGTAAATACATCCAAAAAGCTCCCTACCTCCAATGAAGCTTAATTACGCATGACGGTGCTCGGAGGCTGCTTATAAGCCTGATTCATGCTCAGCAATTGGAACGGTAATGGCTTGGAAAATTGAAGTTACCAAAGCAAAAGGGTTAAAATTTTTATACGTACCTTATTTTAACTACGGTTCGTATAAAGCTGTGGTTTTACTCAGTGTCTTTGCTATACGTGTAATTTGGATGAATGTAGATGAGATATTACATTATAATTTCTAGTATATTTAAGCACACCCGAAGCGTGAGAGCGTCCTGTTATATACAGAATGTTCCTCATTTTTCTACTCATTTTCATGTAATGGGTGATTTTCCTCCTCTGAATATGTGAAACTGGGCCTATAAAAAATAAAGTCATGAAGTCTGGAGAAAATTTAGTTTCCCTGACTTCCTGTGCTCCTACTATTTTTTCCTCTCGTATCATTAGACCGATGCGACATTAACAACGTTGGTGTTATGTGGTGATGAGTTATTCATTTAACCTGTGAATTTTATCTTTAGTTACAGTTGTGGAAGCAGTTAAACATCTGTAGACACTGATAATAAATATATATGCATCCGGTAGCAGGGTGCATTAACTTACTTTTGATTTTCCAGAACGAAGACCTGTGATCCATGTCTTATACGAGTTTATTCTTTTTTCAGGTCATGAACCTAATTTTTTTTTCTCTCAGAAGCTTTTATTTTAAAACAGCGATATTTCAGATTTCGTTCAAATTTCGGGTCAGATCTGACATTTTAAGTAATTATTGCAATAAGTGACAGTTAAAGTGATCATTTTTATATGTTGCTTTTTTATTATTCATGGGGTGGTGGATAAACTGAGTATCAACCCAGTTAAAGACCACAATTCTAAGAATGAAATATTTTCAGTCGTGTTTAGTGACCGGATCTGAATAGCCAGGTACTTACTAACCCACATCTTGCTCATACCATGAAAGCTCGTAACCTTCATCTTGTCCATATACTTCCCTTCCCCTCTTCCTTAAGCCTCGCAAAACATTCCAAAACATAGTCTCAATGTCTTTAACAAAAAGATGAAGGTTGGTAACCTTCACCTTGCAAACACCATTCCCTGCCCCCCTCCCTTCAGCTTAGCAAAAGGCCACAATTGGAAATGACATAGAGGTTGATACCTTCATCTTGCCCATATACTCCCCTTCCCCACTCCCTTAAGCCTCGCAAAATATTCCAAATAGAAATGAAATAGCCTCCGATGACATCGAACAAAAAGATGGTTGTTGGTAACCCTCACCTTGCACATATCATTCCCTTCCCCTTTCACTTCAGCTTCACAAAATTCCTCGATGGAAATTACATAGTCCCAAATACTTCGAACAAGCGGAATCAATTTGGTCTCTTGCTGTACCTATTCACATTAAAACAAGTTTATTATTGTTGTTTTTTTTAAAGTTTTTTTTGTAATTTCTCAATTTTACATGTCATTTGTAAGTTAATAATATGTTATTTTAGGTACGTTAACTGATTATCACCTTATTATAATTTTTACACGTCCCCTAGATGCGTACATTTAGCGTTGATTAATGCGCACACCGCGCCATTGAGTGGCTCAGGGCATGTGTGATGTGAAACCGGATTATTGATAGCCATCTTGATAGTCGTCTCTCATCCAAATGCTTCTGGGATGATTTGTGCTCTGAGTAATGAACTCGGAGTACTGCACACTGTACATTCACCTACAGAGGTGTGGTGCAGTCCGGAATTGATTAACTTTATTGTAATCAATGCAAGCTTTTGAACTGTCTAGGTAATAAATAATGCATGGCTCCAAGCACGTATTGTAGTATTATTTTGTTTCATATTCAATATTTCGCACACCTATTTATCTTGTACAAGACAAATTTAAGTCCAAATTTTTGATTGCGAAAACTTTTCTTAAAAAGTACATATTGACATATTACAATGAGAAATGTTTAAATAAAACTTAGTTTTGACAATTTTGTATGCGAAAAGTTGTCTTAAATTTTTTTGTCACTTTCTAATTGATACATAGTTATATAAAAATGAGTCTGTGGCGGCGTGGCTTTGTTTTTATACAAATCTACAGTTTTATTCTAAGATATGAAAATTTGGCCACTCGATATTGGAAACAAAAGAAAGGTGACTTTCTGCATAATATTCTAAAAACTTCCCCCATCCCCCTTTCCCACCCCTTAAAGCAGAATTTTGATATTTCTTGATGAAATTTTACACACTTGACGTTCAAAGCAAAAGGAAAATTACTGTCTCAAATTTCTGAACATCTGTTTTCGAAAAACTTTATAAAGGGCAACGACGGGGACTTCAGCTGGTTGATAACAGATTGGTTCGTAAACGTATTTATTAACAATTTATTTAAGGGGAGTTGTATTTTTTAATGTATATTTGTATAATGTTCGTGTTTTCTTAAGGTGGTACACAACCCTAATAATTTTTGTTTGCTCAAAACTCACATTTTATTCATTTCCGGCGAATTCGTAACTAAAATAACTTTTTTATTCCAACAGACCCCTGGGGATGTAAGTTCTTTATATTTAAAATTAATAAAAACAATACCTTATCATTTATATATTTTACCTACAACTATTTTAAAACTTTATAACAAGTTTTTCAACTACAAAGTTAGCGGTGAGCACCAGATTTTATCTTTCTAGACGATGAAATAATAACTTCGGGATGGGTTCATAAAGGAAAATCTTAAATATTTGTAACACGTTCTTCAGTATTAATTAAAATGAACGCGGCGGAAAGGCCGAATCTTCAGGCCCGCTACGGCGAATTCGATCCTACGTTCATCTAATGCGCCGTGCCGCGGGCGTATATTTGTTTACACGCTTTCTTCACTTACGTCATTAAGATTCCCACATTATTTGTCTTCTTCTTCTTTTCTTTGATAGAGCAAATTCTACAGTAGGTCCGTCAATACATGGGTCGCGAGTCGCAATTTGTGTACACGGCTCCTTTACTTACGTCATTAAGATTCTGAATATATTTTAGGGTGTATAGTCATCTTAATTATAGGTACAATAAAATATAAACTCCGTTGTTTATTATAATATTTTAAGGGCCGGTAGTAAGCATTCAAAAGGAAGAATAAGGGGAGATATGTAAAACGAATGTTAGAGGGAGCACGCTAATATTAAAAACTATATTGATTAAGTGAAAATTCTGAAAATGTTTAATAAAAAACCACTCGCTTAAAATACAGCAAAAATCTCGTGGGAGATGTCTTAAAAAGTAAACACTGTGTATTTTTTCATACACATAACTTGTAAAATAACAAAAAAAACGTGTTTGCAATAATTTTCGGCGCAAACTTTGTGATTTTTCCTATCGAGGGAATTTCATAGAATTACCGACATCTTCAAAAGAATCACATAAATTTTTTTGAGAGCTTAAAAATTTAAAGTGTTCAAATAATGTATGTTTATTGATAGAAATTCGAGATGTCGAGTAAGTACTTACAACTGGTATGACGTTGACGAAAATGGATAAGGCTCTTATTCAGACTTACAGGCATTACATTAATCAGAGACTTACGTTCACGGTTATTCTATAGTCTCCGACCTACATTCATTGCAAACCTATTTATTATCTTCTAAAATAGTTCTAGCATTGAAGCCGTCCAGACCAATTCACACCTCTGTAAATTTTCTATAGTTCTGGAATGGGCAGGAAACTGCCCTATCTGATTCAGCCAGTTAGGTTGTTTGATGAAATTTACAGCTTCCATTAATTCAATGACGCTGAGTCATGCTATATTTCCAGGATAGTGATTGAATTCTACGCCAATGAAATACCCCAAATCACACGCTTATTGGAATATAGTGCTACGTATTGACGTATAAATTATTAATTTAGTGCTTTGGGATGGGCTCTTAGCTGATGCAACCAGTGAATTTGGCGTTTATTGATAAAAATATTGTTATTTTTCTACGACAAAACCACTACACCTACTGAGGCCTGCATTTACCAAGTTTCCTCTTGAGAAAGATGGAGTTTATGAAGTTGGGGATATTACAGGGTTTATGTAGGCCAGACAGAACGGACCATCTCCAAAAGGATATCAGAACACTTTCGAGCATGCAAACTCTGCCATCCTGACAAATCGGCAGTTGCCGAGCAATTAATTGAAACTGATCATTACTTTGATTTATACTTGAAGTCCTGGGAAATGCATAGAACACGCGCTCGTTACGGAAGCAACTGAAATTCATAAATATTCCATTTATATCCCACTATAAAATAAATAAATGAAAAAGACGATATATGAATGCGAATGACGCAAGGAGTGTGTGACAAAACCGAGTGTTTTGTGGTCTGTCCTCTCTGCCTACCCCTGCGGGGAAACGGCGTGATGGTTAGTTAGTAGCTCATATTAATAAAGACGACGGGGCTAAGCTCAATAGTTCTTTATATCCAGTAATTGACGGCTGCATCAGGACTAAACTCAGAAAACCATTTTAAATTACACTGTTATACCAGCACTTACAGGCTGTTAACACGGTATTGCATCTACACACACAAGCACGTAATTCACCAAAAAAGAACACTCGCTTTAAATTCAGTTATTTAAATAATTCCCATGTAAAGACAAATAAGAATCTAAAAAAAAAGTATCGATTACACATCTGCTGTGGTGATGGACACTGTAACTCTGTCTGAAACTGTCTAAAAAAGGAAGTAACATGGCTTATAACCCCCAAAAACAAATGATAATACATTTTGCCGTAAAAATATCGTATTATATAGTTTATTTACTTTCAAAATAATTGCAGAGAACTTATGTGAGATCGTGAAAAGTAAAACCAAATAATTAATAGTCTAGTCTCAAAAATAGTTCATAGTCTCCTTGCACTCTTTTCTTCATTCATCACACACACCTTGTTAAAGTCAAGTAAAAAAAAATAAAAAATAAGTCTGCTGACGGTTACAAGTGGTAGACCAATGATTATCTGATGTATGACCAATGATTATCTGATGTATGACCAATGATTTTCTGATGTAGCTTTATCCATTTCAGGCACTGATGCGCAATGGCGACTTGAGCTACTTACTGCCATAAAATGTCAGAAACCTTTTACATAATTATAACTAAATGTGTAAAAAATGTTAATAACAATATTTTAAGTAAGTATGTTGATAATTTCGTATTTCAAACTAGTAGAACTTTAAAGGTAATTCTTGTTAATATAATTAGATAGAGCTAGGAATTCAAGTTTGTATAGTGCACTCAAACTCCGGATCGAAAGTAGATTGTAGTAAGTGTATGGCCTCGTGGTCCAGGGTCAAGACCTGGAGGTTACGGGTTCAAATCCTGGAGTGCGCAATTTAATTTAATTAATTTGTGTTATTTCACAATTTAGTTCCCATGGTCGAAGATACTCTCAGAATCGCTCTGGTGTAGGACCACTATACAGAATTGAAACGTTGCTTGAAAAGGCTTTAGCCGTGTTTGGTGACCAGATCTGAATAGCCAGGTATTTCCCCACCTTTTTCTTCCCCCTCCACGCTACCTTCAGCCTTACAAAATACCTCGATGCCACAGCCTCACTGGCTCCAGACGGTTGGGAGCAATTGCAGCAGTTGGGAGCAGACTCAGCGGTTTAAAAAATATTTAAAAAAACACAGAATTGAAAGCTTAAGGAGATCTAGATGAATAATTACCCGTTTAAACTGTGAATTTTTGTTCGTCTAGATATGGGCGGATTCAGGTATTAGGTATTGTGTATCTAATTAAAAGTTTTATCACTATGGAGTGGTTCACTTACAGTCCGGATACTATCTATTTATTTAATAACCTAAACATCTTCTATGAACAACTACTATCTACTCCGGATACTATCCATTATCTATTTATTTAGTAACCTCCTAATAATAAATTTGTAGGTATAACAATTTATGCTTGTCTCCCTGCCATATTAAACATAAATTCCCCGCTACTGGCAACGATATTATTTGCATATCATTAAAAAGAAGTTTTGCTCTTTGAGTACCAGAAAGCTTTCCTTCCTATTCCGTAAATTCTGTTCTCGGGGAAGCGTTTTCTTGTTCAACCGTTCGTAATCAAACACAGTACACAATGTTATGCTGTATTGTTTCAATTGAAATACAAACTCTCGCCATTGATATAAAGTCCTTTAGATGGATCCTTCCCGAAATTTAGCCGAAATTACTGTCCTTTCAGACTAATGCCGCCCGCTTGTTAGCAATGCAACACTTGTGTTCCAATGAGTACCCAATGGTCGGGCCGTTTATATTACCGCAGCGAAACAAATGCTGTTCTTTTTCGTTACTGGAAAGCTTCTTCGCAAAACCTGGTACCATTTTCACTGCAGTCTCTCTAACCGCGCGAGTTCTAGTAAAGATTCATAGCATTAACATCACGTGGAATACCTTGAATGTTTAATCTCATGATGAACTGGAAATCATTTGAAGTAAGGTACATTATACTTGCTTTATGTGATCACATAAAGGTAAGGCTTTTTAGATCTGGCCTCTGCAAACGTGTCCATTTTCCAGTTTCTAGAAACGTTTTCATTCTGAATATGGGGTTTTTCACTAAGACTATATTGAGGTATCTGCCGGTCTGTACGTTTGCAATGCAAAGTGTTTTTATTTCAAAGTATGTACTCGAAATCCTAGGATTAAGTTAATTTATGTAACAGTCGCTTGATCACTGAATGATAATTTTCTACAGCAAGCGACGAACTCGGTACCCTTGTTTTTTCGTTATTTGTTTTTGGGGTGTTATGCCGTGTTGCGCTACCTTCTTCTTTAGCCGATGTTTCGGACAGCGTTACAGTGTCCATCATCAGAGCGATGGACACTGTAACTGTTGGCTAAAGAAGGAGGTAGCGCAACACGGCATAACACCCCAAAAACAAATAACGGAAATACTTTTGGTCATGAAAATCTAAAAACGCATCTGTATCCTTGTGTTCATAATTTTGACAACGCCAGTATACGGACCGTTCCGTAATATATGAGGGTAATAATTATACCAGTAATAAATAAATAATTTGTGGAGCGCCGTTTTTGTGAAAAATCACCTCAAAGACGCCGTACAATTTATCAAGAGTTCTTGGTTCTTAATTTTATAATTTACAAACAGATTCAGACCTGGCAGGTTACTTCCTATAAACACACTTTTATAGAAAATTTGTCCTTTTTTTATATTAGCTCCACCCAGGAGGCCTTGAGGAAAAAAACATTCCCTCAGGGCCTATGTCATCTTGAAGGGATGCTATGGGGAGAGTATTTTTAAGGAAAGGAAAGAGAGGAGGTTCTGAGAAGGAAAACGATAAGAGAGGTAGGAATCTAGGGGTCGATGTGTCTAGGAATGACGGACGAATGAATCCATCCCTCCCACTACGGTGCAAGGCGATAAATCGAGAGAGTCCTGCTTGAGAGGTCTTTGTCCTGCTTGAGAAGTTAGATCTTTCTCAACCATTCTCTCAGTAGATGGGCAAAGGCATCGACCGTCAAGACCTAGAAAAACCGTACCCCATGAACCCGGGCAACCCTACTAAGTCACCAAACGTAGCGAACCACTCGGGGTGACCTTATAGAGAAAATACGACTTTGCACGCAGATGACACTGTATTGAGAACACTGATCATTTCACGATTTTACATTTGTTACCCTCCTTTCTTTTGATATTACTTTTATGAGAAGATTAGTGGCAAAAGTATAGTTTATATAATGTAATAATAGTCTTTGGTACAGTAATAAATCTTTAGTACTTTACTGCAATGCACAATGCACAGTTATTATTTTACTCCCAGCATGACTGGTGTACATTTAATCTGGAAAACATTGAGGAGGGGAGCACAACAAATAATGGGAGAATCTCGGAGTTTTTATTTTAACCGTAAACTCACTTAGCAGCTCAAATATTTAAAGTGCTTGTCTTATATACATTTAATCCCCCTGGTAAAATAGAAGGGTCTTGGCTATCTTTCCCCTGTTAAGTTTGTAAATCTTGTGCCTAGCTTCAATAACTCTGTTACGGAAATGCACTTAAATGAATTAAGTATTTTGAACTGGTGACCGCGTTAGGAAATAAAGGAAATTTATAATTTTTAACATTACTATTTAATTAATATTAATATCTTTTAAAATAATGCTTAATAAACACAGTGGTCCCCTTCACCTCAAGTGTGGGGTGATGAGAACCAATTAAAAATATATTTTTTAAATCAATTTAATAAAGAATCAAACCATCCACATTATTTTGTTTTAAAATATCCTGGTGGCATTTAAAAAAATCTCGAAAAGGGGTACCACCCCCGTCGACGATACCCATCGCGAGATTTGGATTAAAAAATGTATTATGTGTGTTTTTATAGTAAATTGATATATCATCATTGTTTGTTTTATTTTTAAGAGTAAACTTAAAATTATTCATAAACTGCTTGTTCATAGGTGGCGCTAATTTAAAATTTTAGGAAAAAACAATTTTTGCAAGTTATGCTATAATATTAAGATAAAATGTTTCTTTGCGCCTATTTTTTTTTTTTTTTTTTTTTCTAGTAAAAAGAAAATTACATTTTCACTCATATATCCAGAAATACATAGTACCAAACTAAACACCATATTACATCGCTACTCCATTTCATTACTCTGTTTTCAAGAATAAAAATTAACAATTTTTTAGTTTGTTTTTAGGTTTTCACGGCCAAAAGTATTTTTGTTATTTATTTTTGGGGTGTTATGCCGTGTTTCGCTACCTCCTTCTTTAGCCAACGTTTCGGACAGCGTTACAGTGTCCATCATCTGCCCCGATGAAGGAGGTAGCGAAACACGGCATAACACCCCAAAAATAAATAACAAAAAAACAATTTTTTTTTTTAAATTTATCCACCTTTTTCATTTTTAATGTCATCTGGGAGGCAATTATATAAGTTACCCCCTCATAACCAATGTATTGTTTACCATAGTTAATGTGGATGGTGTTTAAATGTATGTTGTGTTGTCGTGTAAGTGTTTGTCGTGTAAGTGTTTGTCTTCTTGGGATGTTTTAATGAATTCTGTGTTTGTATGTATGAGTTGAATCTGAATATGAATAAATCAACTGAATATGAATAAATAATTTGTCCTTACAAAAACTCAATTCTTTCAAGATAAGCATACAAATACAATATTGTATTAGTGATTTGTTCCGATATTAGCCTTGTTAGCCTTTATTCAAAGAATAATTTTTTTACGAAAAAAAACTATTCATGTGGGTACATATTTCGCACGGACGGGCGCAAATAAACATTTCATCTTAATATTTGAAAGCACAACTTTCAAAAGTTTTTCTTTCCTAAAATAATTAAATAAGAGCCGTCTTTTCATAAAGCAGTTTATGAATAATTTTAAGTTTACCCTTAAGTACTCTTAAGGTTTAATCGGATTACTTGTTTTCTGTAAAGCGCTGAAGCGATTTAATTTTTGTTAGTTTCGTCTGCTTCAATCGGTATTGATAATGCCTTGGAATTGAGAAACGGCTGTAATAAAAAAAATCAATAAATTAATATAAGTCACGAGAACTTAGGAATTACCAAAATCATCAATTTGGCAAAATTGATTTTATGTATATTTATCATTTTTTTTGCTTCTTAGGATTATTCTGGGAAAGGGAAGAAATCACCAACAAAGAAATTGAAAAGAATTGGTTTTCATATTATTTTCTTTCAAAAACACAGGCAGTAACCGAATTGATTCATTCGGGTTTAGGTAAATCGACCGACTTGCAATTTTTCGTAATCAATTTTTCGAATTCAATAGTTCGAAATGCAATTTTTCGAACTTCAATTTTTCGGAAACGTATTTTTCGAACACTAGTTTTTGCGAATTGATATAAGTATTAATACAGCGCCCTTGAGATGATTTTTCACAAAAACGACGCTCTACAAATTATCCAATTATAATTATTATTTGTACGTATAACTTAACCAAACCTATAACTGGTACGTCTGACAGTATCTTATTAGTCATAAACAAGTCAAATATTTATTTTAAAAGTTGATTAACAAATTCGAAAAACATGTCTTTCGGCCAATTGCTGTTCGAAAAACTGAAATTCGAACAATTGATTTCCAACAATTGATTTCGAAAAATTGAATTCGAAAATATGTCTGTCTGCTCCCGATTCGTTCGGCATCGGTACGCATAGTTGGGAAACATGCCCAATCTTTTGTACATGGTGGAAATTTGTCACATGAGAATGGATCCTTTCTCGTTCTTGAGTTCAAGAGGTCTGTCTCCTTCCTCCTACAACAGAGGGCTCTTCAAGACCCATGTTCACTCCTTCATTTCCACAAAAAGACCCTCCCCAAATATGACATATGCCCCGTGGGAAACTATTTTCCTAAATGCCTCCTGTGTTTAGTTAATAAAAAAAAAACTCTTTCGTCTCCAGGCGCTTGAGAAAACTTGAGGAAATTCTATTATGTATTCATCAAATAATGTTTTCAATTCCCGAGAGCAACACATTGAAAGCAGTGAATGTGCATTAAATGTTTTATTTATCACTTTTTCAGGCTTTGGAGTAGCAACTCAATGCCAATGTTTGCCAGATGGGGAATTTTGAATTAGCAAAACTTTCAGATTAAGAATGATCTTCGGTTTTCCAATTACATTTCAACTAATCAGATAATATATCTACATAATCTTTTTATAAATTTTACAAATATGCCTACAAATTCTTATATATTTACAAATTTCTCTTCCATCTTCTGTAACCTGTATGTCATGGAAACCCCAACAATAAACAAAGAATTGACACGAAAGTTAGAAGAAGGTTTTGAAATTTGGGCATCCTCAAAACCTTGAGAAGATAGACTAACAACTAATGTAGAAGTTAATCGTCGACTTCGCAATTTGTGCTTAAGAGAAAATCACTCTTATATTTTGAAGACAATTGATGAAATACACTTCCAAATTTTATAATTCGAAATAAACACATAATTTTTTAAGTAACACTTTTGAATGAAAACATAAAAAAAAATTTAAAATGGCCCACCTTACGATTTTTCTAACTAAATTTGGTAACGACAAAAATAAAAAAACCTATACAAATCTTCTTTTATATAAAAATCAATATTTGTTTGTTCGAATTTTTATTTTATGCGCTGCCATACCGTTCATCCGATTGCGATGAAACCTTGGTGATTCGTTGTCCACGAAGGTTATAAGGCTATAATGCTAAGCTCTGGCATTACGAAATGTGTATGAAAAAATTACAACAGGTGATATGCGAGTGGTTTGAAATGTGTGTATTTCATGTATTTTAGCGGCAGGCAAGGAAGGCAGAGGGTGAGGGTAACGAAGGAGGTGGGGTTCGCGGGAGGAGTGAGGGAAGGGAAAGCGGTGAAGGTGGAAGGGGAACGCGGGAGAGGAACGGGGGCATGGGAAAGGACATGCAGGGAGAAACAATTTATTTATTTGAATGGAATTGCAGCGCATGCCGGGTACCCGCTAGTAATTAATAAAAAAATTTTTTTTAATGATTTTGTGGTTTAATTTTATATTTGAATATAAAGCGTAGTGTTTTCTCTTTCTTTCACCGTTTATATCATATTTTATTACCGTGAGAGTAAGGGAGACCACTATTTCTATGAGACCTGTATGAGTTGTTCTGAAAACCGAACAAATTAGCCTGCGGGGTTAGAGTGGGAGCATTTTTGTTGGATTGCATTTAATATATAATGTACGCAAAGATTGTCTCAGTAAAAGTTAAAGATATGAATAATAAATTCAGTGAAGAAAATTGCCAATCTGACCCCTGATGATTCTTTAAAAAACAGCCTTAGTTTAAAAATGTCGTTGCATATTAAAAAATTCAAACTTATTCTCAACGTCATTCGATGTAATTTTCACAATCTTTCCAACTTATTTCCAGAGTCATCACGATTTTTCCAAAGTTATCGCGGACCCGGCGCGTGACACGGACGATTCCGGCACCGCGTCGGGGCCGCCCCGCGGGGCAATCCGTCATCTCGAGTTCATATTAAACCAGTGCACGCTGCGACGTACCCGGGACGCCCGACGCTCTCGCCGCTTCTCGGGCGTCGCGATGCCTTCGCCCCCTACTGTTTTGTTTGCCGGTGTTGTGTAAATATTGTATGGCAGATTAGGGGCACTTACGAACGGTTACAATGTTAAATAGGTCGGAAATAAAATACTGCATCGATTTTGAAAGTCTGCTTCAACAAACATGACAGAAAATAAGTTGAACGATATTATGCATATTAGATTTTTTTTCTTTTTTTTCCTATTTTTAATGGAATCTAACTGACATAATTTCTTATAATATTTGAATTTTGGGGAATTACCGGCACCTTATAATAATTTTGATTTCTTTTCAATTTAGTAAACAAAAACAAGAAGAATATTTTAATTAGTGAATTAATCGTTCACATCTACCAGACCAACTAACTAACTAACCGTCACGCCCTTTCACGAGAGGATAGACCGCCACACAACTCCACAGACTCCTTTCTTCATTCATATTTATGTATGGTCTCACACAGACTCTTCTGTTATTTTGACTCTTGTCATGAACGGACTCAAGTATATTCCAGACCAAATTTCTTTAAAGTCATTAGAGTGTTTAAAACTTACTAATTTATTTATTTTTTGTTTCAGGTAAATCATCTCGAATTTGCGTCCTTACATAACACACCACGCTGAGTACGGAATCCATTGTTTTGTAAGTTACACGAATCTCCGTATTAATTATATTTCTTACAATCAACTAGTACGAACATTACAATTCTCGTTTACCCCTTGGGGTACGCGAAGCAAAATGTCGAATGTAGAATCACTGGTTAAAAATGCCCGAATTTGTGTTTACAATCTGTATATAATTGCACTAATTGTATTTGTAAGACTTGATTGTTCAATTCATGTAATAATTTGAGAACTAAAAAATTACAAATGTAACACGTCTTTCATTACACGTGTACACAAGATAGATAGAGGGTACGGGGTACAACAAATTCGTAGTAAGGGTCAAGGGGTACGCCGGCTCAAAAAGGT
This sequence comes from Glyphotaelius pellucidus, assembly GCA_936435175.1. NCBI lineage: Eukaryota > Metazoa > Arthropoda > Insecta > Trichoptera > Limnephilidae > Glyphotaelius > Glyphotaelius pellucidus. The sequence continues at coordinate 9,245,686 of OW386545.1, read as the reverse complement.
TGACAACTGCTGCATTAGACCATTGATATCGGTTAACACATATTTTTTTAATGATAGCTCCACACAGGAGGCCCTGAGTAAAAAATCCCTCTGGGCCTCCTTAGGGATGACATATGACATCTTTAGGGATGCTCTGTAGAGGGTATTTTTGGGGAAAGGAAGACGGCCGGCGTAGTTCAGCGGTAAGCCTCTTGTCTCTTAATCCGAAGGTCGCGGAATTGAATCCCGGCCTGGCAAATAAATTTTATTTGATTAATTTGTGTTATTTCACAATTTATTCATTAAAAATAATATATAGTATACTCGTATTTGCGGCACGTTTTAGGGTGGAAGATACTATCAGTATCGCCCTGGTGTGAGATCACCATTCAGAATTAAAACGTTGCTTGAATTGGCTTTCGCCGTGTTTAGTGACCAGATCTGAATAGCCAGGTAATTCCCCACCTTCCTCTTCCCTATCTCCTACCCCTCCCCACTACCTTTAGCCTCACGACGCACCCCGATTGGGGATGCCATAGTCTCACTGGCTCCAGACGGGAGCAGTTGCGACTCTTGTGCGGTACTCATATGAAAAAAAAGAGTGGAAGTTCTGGGAAGGAAAAAATATGTGGGATGGGTAGGAATCTTGTGGTCAATATGTCTACGAGTGACGGATATTTGAATTTATCTCTCCCACTGCAGTGCAAGGCGATGGGTCGAGAGAGTCTGGCTCGTAGGGTCCAGGTTAGGTCTTCCACAACCATCCTTCCGATCCAGCCCGCCATGCAGTAGGTGGGAAAACGCATTCACCACCAAATCTGGAAAAACCTTACCCCGTGAACCCGGGCACCCCTTCTAAATCACCAAACGTAGCGAACCACTTAGGGTGACCTACGATAGGGGTGTTGGTTATCCAGTAAATGGTTCTCGAGGGGGCGGAAAGAATAATAATTAGAATCCCCAGTTATGTAGTGTTCACATGTTATATTATTAATATAATTAAGGTAGGTTGTCCCGAGTTTTTGTTTTTAATTTAAGATTTTTTTCAGCTGATGTTCTAAACGGGTTTCAATTATTTATCCGGTCCACTGTGTACAAGCGCCATTATGTTGTGATTTATGGCTGTCATCTTGGGGGACAGGGTATGCCCTCGGATCACAGAACTTCAGAAGATGCATGACAGAGATTAATTATTATTATTAACTAGCTGAAGTCCCCGGCATTGCCCGGATTTTACACAAAGTTTTTCGACATCAGATATAGACAATGATCTTAAGGAGTCATAAAATATTTCCCCTTGAATTATTTAATAACAATATTGCACACTTCAACACACTGTCTCGAATGCGTCGTCTGTATGATACCATTGAATTTGACCATATAGATATCTACGCAAATAATCTCACATATTTTAAAAAACAAATTAACATTCTTTTACCGTGATATGTCATGGAGAACACCTATGTTATTGCTTTACTATCGTGTCTTTTCTTTCTTTCTTCTCTTTCTCTGCAAGTCATGTTTTATGTTTGACACTACTTTGTTTTATATTTCATTTGGATTATTATTATTTCTGTTATTTCACTACAAGCTGTCCGCTTGGTAACAACTTAACCTTGATTACGCATGCTGTGAACATTTTTAATTGTAGTATTAATATACTAGGGGCAGTAAAAAATAATTGCCTCCTAATTTTTTTCTCCTTTAATTGTCGAGATATAAAAAATGCAATTGCATGGGTTGAAACTACACTGTTGGCACTATACAGCGGTGTTTGTCTTTTAGCTTCGTTACAGTGACGAACCCATCGTCTAGCAGTGCTGACGTCTACCGTTGCATCACGGTACACATTTTTCAGTTATTTATGAATGCGAATGGGCGTTTCACCATCTACAGTGAAGAAATAATCAACTTATACGAACATCGATGTCGGCCATTTTGCAAACGACTGCAGTGCTGCCACCTGTTGACGCAAAAAAGTTACCGCTGCAGCAAATTGTAGAAGAAGATTTGAGGAATTGCACCAAATTCAAAATTTTCACCTAACTTACTTTATTTCAGTACAAAGAAATAGGAGGCATTACCTTTTGACTGCCCTTAGTATATGCACATCCCAACAGCATTTTTATTACCGTTATAATAAATTGTACACTCTGTAAATGTTTCAAACGACAAATAAAAAAAACGAAAATCTTCTTCTTGTTTTGAAGTGTGCAAATTTTCATCAATCTCGCAATAAACGTGTAAATTTGTATAAAAATCAAATCTACGATTCCCGCTACACTCTTTTTTATATAAATACATAAATTTCCAAAATTATATGCTTCTAAGGAAAAACATTACCCTCGATTTTCACGTAGCGTTCGCATTCACTGAAAAAATACTATTATTTAATCAGGAATGTTTCAAATGATAACATTTTTCAATTTTAAGTAGATTTCGTCTTTCGGCAACGTTGTTCGTACCTGCGCCATTTACTTTTATGGAAATACTACACATTGTAAGTTACATATCCCAACGGCATGGAAAATATTCAGAAATATTCAGAAAAATAAAATAAAACTGCCTCCCCTAAGATTTGGTTTAAAATATGTGGAACAAACCATATTATGGAGTTTTGACTCATTTTGATAGATCTGCTGAAGCTCTGCTCGTGATGACGTTGCAGTACATGTAGAGATTACCGAAAGAAAAAAGCTGTGCAATTTCATGAGTTTGTAACCAATTTTTTGCCATATTTGCCACCCCAATTGGTTCGCTACGTTTGATGCCCGTGTTCATGGGGTGAGGTTTGTCGGGGTCTTGGCGGCTGATGTGCCTTCCCATCAACTGCGTGGGAGGCCGGATCTGGAGAGACAAGTTGAGGGAGACCTCTTGATCTTTAAAAAAACTTTAGAAAAAATTCCCCGATCCCTCGAATATGTGCGCAATACAACGAATTGTTTCACAACGTAGACATTTTTAATTTAAACCTTCAGAAGTATCGAATAGAAGTAACGCGTGCGATATTGGATTGATACGGGGTGTGGAAGGTATCGAGAGCATCTCATATCCTTATCCTATATTCTCCCTCCCCTCCCTCACCTCTCCCCTTCCTCTCCCCTTCCTAAGTCTAAAATTTAGCTTAAGATAAATTAAAACTCCATCTAGAAAATATATTAGCATAAGAAACTCTTTTGGCTTCACTGCAGTTAACATGTATATTTTTATGTCTATTGTAGGTATATAAGCTGTTTGTTTCTTACAAATAAAATAAAATAAAAAATCTCTCCAGCAGGAGCATCGCCTTGCATTGCAGTGGGAGGGATGGATTCATTCGCCCGTCACTCCTTTACCTATCCTGAACTTCATCTCCTTCCTTTCCTAAAAAGACCCTCCGCGCAGCTTCCCCGAAGATGACATAGGCCACGAACGGAATTATTTTCTTCAGATTCTCCTGTGTGGAGTTGATGTAAAAATATATATTTGTATATATTTACGAGAAAGTCTTAAAGAAATTGTATGTCGAAGAAAAAATCTCCACTGAAATCGTTTTCACTATTTTCGTACTACCCAAAAATGATTTATTCATCTTGTAACACACACCCGTTGTATCATTTTCATCATTGCTATGTCTCCGGCAACACAAAGAGAGAACTTTTTCCCCAGAGGAACCTTTCCCTCGCAAGGACGCTACGTGCTTTTGAATGATGCCGTATTTCTCGGAGACCTTATTTTTCGCTAAAAAAATCGCCGTGCTTTCTACACTTAAGTGTGATAAATAAATCCTGTTTGTCTCCTTATTACGAACGAGTCGTGTTTTCGGAAGTGAATTATTGTCATGACATTTTGAAAATTTAATTCCGGCTGTAGGACATTCTCAGCGGCTGTTTATTAATGGGTAGAAGTTTCGGAAGCAGCTGAGAACGTGGTGACTCGAGACTCTCGCAGATACCTTGGAAGTTCGACCTGTACGTAAAACATTTTAAAGCTGGAAGCAGTTTACATATTTCACTGCAAAAGCCAGACTATTTTATGATTAATGGTTTCTTGTCGTTTAGCTCTAGCGTCTTAAAATACCAAAACATTATGTCAATATGACTTGTCTTGTTAAAGCTTTGGCTTTGACCGTTCCATGGGCGATAGGAAGGAATATATCTTTTATTTTCATAGAGAATCCAGAAGATTTATAGCTCACTTGCCTAAGCTTATACCGTTAGGAACACAAATTGTGCAATATTCTTGTCTGAAATTAATAATAAAACAAAACAACTATACGCATAGGTACACATTATTAAATCACACACACACACGAAAATACACCACGTTACAACTCCACACAAACAAATTGAACACACATTACTGTGTACTCACATAATGTACTAATTACCCGCAATGAATACTACTTTATGTCAAAGGAGACAGTACTGCTTAGGTCCAAAATTGTATAATATTATTCCGATCCTAATTAAAACACCAAATAAACTATCTAGCCCTTTGGGAATGATTTTAGGTTTTCACGGCCAAAAATATTTTTGTTATTTATTTTTGTGGTGTTATGCCGTGTTGCGCTACCTCCTTCTTTAGCCAACGTTTCGGACAGCGTTACAGTGTCCATCATCAGGTCTCATCTGCCCTGATGATGGACACTGTAACGCTGTCCGAAACGTTGGCTAAGGAAGGAGGTAGCGCAACACGGCATAACACCCCAAAAATAAATAACAAAAATATCTAGCTCTTTGTTTAGTTTTATATTACGGGTTCAAACTACCACGGAAGAATAATGTTAAGCATCGATTATTTTAATAGTATGTGGACCTCAGAACAGGTCTAGTGTGGTCTATACAGCAAAAATAAATAATTTTGTAACTTTTTTTAAGTGTTCAATAAAACAAAATTAAAAATAACTTTGACTTTGCTTTTAGATAAGGAAGATAGCAATACATTGACAGCTTTTATTCTGGAATATGAGTAATGGATGATGCTCGTATAAATATGGAAGATCAGTTTCTTTGAGCGTCTGCAATGGACTTTTTAAAAGTTTAAATAGCTTATAATATCATCGGTGACCTGACTAATTAATAATGAGCAACTTCATCACTCCTATGAAAAATCGTTAAAAGTGATGAAAAAAAAACTTGGTTAAATAGTTGTGTAAGTGTATAATAAAATTACTATTTAAAAAAATGATCACTTTTAATGACTTTTCAAAGGGGTGTTAAAATGCCACTTTGTTCCGTTTTAGAACCAATATATTCAACAGTAGGTAGTCACCTGAGTTGTGAAGCACATTTTAATTTAATAACTCGTATTATAGAGATTTATTACGGGGATTATTATAATGTCAAAATGCTCATTTATAATGACAAAATCTATAAAGCCGTGACTTATCACGTTAGAACTTTTAATTTGATCCGTACACTAAAGAGAATATTCACCTTTTTTCTCTGTTTCTCTTATTTTCGAAAGCAAACGCGAACTTGCTCAGAAGAGCTATTCTCTAAGAGATCGTTCTCCCGCGAGATGTCCTGTCAGATTTGTGTGATTTTCTACAGCTGTTAAATGAATAAATAATCATGCATAATTGCAAGAATTTGTGCTTAAAACGACCTAACGAAATGTTGACATCGGCCGATAGAAAAAGCAAATAACAGCCGTAGAAATCACACAAATCTGACAGCACTTCTCGCGGGAGAACGATCTCTTATCACAAATTTTAAAAGTCTTTCAGTACTTAATGTCAGCATGGTGCTCTGTGCATTAGTAAAATTATCCTTTAAATATTTCCAATAAATTACAAAATAATTGTAAAATTTCGTCACTGAGATGACTTTTCAATTCTATTTTTTTCCTCCAGTGTCTCGGTGAAGACAGCGAGAGGAAGCTCCCCCAAGAAAGGACTCCCATCAACAACGCCCTTATTTTTTCAACTTTTCCCCGTCTTCCAGGCTTTCCGAGGTGACAAATCATCGTTTTTTGGTAAACAATTACTCACCGCGTTTGGGCTACGTTGATTTACATACAATGGCCTTAGTCCCACTGTCCCTGTAAAAAATCTACGTATTTACTTCAAACCTTCCAGACCCTTATTTTTTTTATCTTTCCCAGTCTTTCTCTATTAAGTCTAGGCGACCCGTCATTATTTTTGGACAACCAGCATTTGTCAGAACATTCATTCATTAACACATTCAAACGCGTTCTTCGACTGTAGTAGTGATGGCTCTCTGGGCTTGTGTTTTTATAAATGTCAGTTTTTGTACCAATGCTTAAATCTCAAAATCTAAGAAGTGCCGATAGGCGATTATTATGTTTCACTGGATAATCAAAGTTCTCGTGGTAAAGTGATCGACAATGGATGGAACCACTTTATTTCGGATCAAAAAGATTCGACTCCTATTGAAAAAAAAAAACTATATTACTTCGTGTCAACGAACGATATCGTGACACGAGAGAGGATGGACTGTAAATCTTTATTTTGTGTGATGCAAGACGAGGTAAGTTGAAAGAAGAAAGCCCTACCTTTGCTGTGGTCATATGCTCCAATAATGATGGTGGCTGGTCTTTCACGATGATAGCACAAAGGTGGTTACAATTTACCGTCACTTTTTGAATTAGTTACTATTTTTTTACGACTTTTAAGCGAGAATTTCAAGAGCGAGCTGTGATCAGTTTCACGACGAGTTTCGAATGAATTTAATGTGGGTAATTTTCGATTTTGTTCAATACTACTGGGCATGTGTGCCAAGTAGGTAGACATCATATTCCTCTTCTTCTAGTAGGTAAATAGGGCCCTTCAAGGAAGGAAAAGGGCAAACAATGCAAGGAATTTGGGAAAATGGGTTTCAGTTTACTAAACACTTGGACATAGTTTCATAAGTCTCCACGATATTTTCTCAAATTATTTACCGGACATAGGGTTTAATCAAATGATCAAATTCTAAGCGGTTAAGTAATTCAGTGACGTAGTTTCTTATTCGGGTGTTGTACTTTCTACGGAAGTTACCACTGTCATATTTATATTTACGAATTACATTTTTTTTTGCAATTTTACTTATTTTATATCCTTTGCTGAATTTGTTATGCATCCTTATTGGTTGATTTCGTCAGCTTCTAAAATGAATGGTAAACTGCATCTTATATTGACATTCTGTGGTATCAGAGCCAACTTTGTCTGATTCGAGCACACCAAGAAAACAATGATCGCTATTCCTCGAACATTGGGCGGGAGATATGGCGTCGAATATTGTTTTGGGCGGGAGAATATATAGAGCCGATTTAAAAGTCATCTCGGTACCTCCTGCGCGCCCCGATAGATGGCATCGATAGCCGCGCCGGCTTAGCGAGGGTATGGATGGATCCCAAATATCCCAGTGGTGACACGGATGAGATTGAGTGGATTTGAAATGACAGCGATTTGTTCTCTTTTGAATTTACTGAATATTACTATCAAGCATCGCTGTGTGCATTTCCTGTACAAGTCAAATGACATAGTTTTAAAGATTTGTAAAAATGTACAATTCCTCTTTTAAGCATTATTTTCTTAGCTTTACTTAGGTGATTAAAAATTTTGTTTACTAAATTAATGTATTTTCGGGTTTTTCGAAACAAAGAGTTTGCTAATCATTTATTAGCTAAAACAAAATGAACTAAATAAAATAATATAAACTAAATAAAATAATGAAAAAATTAGAGACTAAAATAAACTGAACTAAATAAAATAATGAAAAAATTAGAGACAAGCCGTAGTTTCAATGAAGAAAAAACTAAGTTCAAACATTCAAATATTCGTACATTTTTTTATTTGTGCCCCTTACCTTTTAGAAATAAATATTAAATCAAAAATTAATTTAGTTAACAAATAATAGCTGCCTGTAAGTTACCTTTGTTAAAGATATTTCCTTGTTTTTAACTTCTCCCACTGTTATTCCCCCAAATTACCACTCCTACTACTCTCATCTAATAATATCTGATCATTGCTGTACTTTTATATTTTTGATATTAGTTTTAAGAGGGCTAGTGTATGACACGGATGTGCCGAAACCGGTAACAAATTAATAAAATTAACAAATGTGTATTGTTAATACTCTTCAAAACAAAATAAATTATATATACCTATATGTAGGTAGGTACCTACTTACTTCAATTATACAGCAATATCACCTGAAAAAATATCTCATAAGCGCATCTACATAGGCATTGCTTAAAAGAGAAACTTGGAGGGTATTGTAAATTGAATTATCTACAAACGTTTTAAATGTGAATGGTAGAAGAAGCCTGGGACGCCCGAGGAAGACATGGCACGATCAAATGAATTAGGTACTTGAGTCGGGCCATGTCAAGAGTCAGAATAATAGAAGAGTACTTTTTTTTAACATGAATACCGCACAATATTAATACTCAACTGCTCCCGTCTGGAGCCAGTAAGACTATGGGGTATGTTGTGAGACTGAAGGTAGTGAGGTGGGGAAGGAGATGGGAAAGAGGAAGGTGGGAAGTACCTAGCTATCCAGAATTGGTCGCCAAACACGGCTAAAGCCATTTCAAGCAACGTTTCAATTCTGAATGGTGGTCTTACACCAGGGCGATACTGAGATTATCTTCCACTCTGGAACGTGCCGCAAATATAGATACCATATATTATTTTAAATGAATAAATTGTGAAATAACACAAATCAATCAAATAAAATTTATTTGCCACGCCGGGATTCGATCCCGCGACCTTCGGAATGCGAGTCAAAAGCCTTACCGCTGGACTACGCCGGCCGTCATGTATGAAACAATGTATGAATGAACGTCCGAGTATGTATGAAACAATGTATGAATGTGAATTAGGCAAGGAGTGTGTGCCAAGACCGAGTTGTTTAGCGGTCCGTCCTCTCTGCCTACTCCTGCGGAGAAACGGCGTGATGATTATTTAAGTAGTTAATTTACAAACGTTTTCAAGTTCAGTAAACTAAAAATAATGGATTTTCAAAAAACTAATAGATAGAAATAGATTTTCAGTTAGTTAGTTCAATGCGTGGTACCATGGACGAAATTCGATGTTCTGGCGTTTTGAAATATATACAGGTTTTTTCTTGTCTGAAATTTCTAGATTAACTACTATTTTCTGCTCGCAACATAATTTTTATTACCATAACTATGGAGTTATTGTAAATGTAAAAGACTTAATATTACGATTAGATATAATCGAAATTCGAGTTGAGTATGCAGTTATATGTAAAAGTACCATCTATCTGGTACAATACTCAGATAACACTACCAAATCAATTGTAGTTTAGAAAAACTTGTTGTGAAATCAATAGAAAATCGGTGTTTTCTGGGATACTTGAAAATGTCTTTTGTTTTGCCTCCTAGGCAATTTTATAATATAATTAATTCTAAAAAAGTTTTATTCGATTTATGGTGAGCATTCGATTTTATTCATTTGTCTTTATCTCAAAACGTAGTACTTGGAGATGTCTGAATAATCAACTGGACAATCGATGTATTTAATTCTTCTTTTGATCTACTTATATTGTAATGACATGAAAAATCAATAAGTCAATTGGGCTAGAAACCTCCCATCTCAAAGTCAAGTAAGTATGTGGTCGATGACGAAATGGAAACCGTCCAAGTCGCTTTCCTACGACAAAACATTAATTTTAAAACGATGTAAAATGAAATATTTTCAGGGCTGTAAAATATCAGACGGTTAAAAACGTAGGTCGTTCCCATTGAAAAATTTAATTAAGCACACCTACGCGACCTCTCCAAGAAAAGTTCTCACATTACGAGGAAACCCTCGCGCCGGCATTAATTTTAATGTTCCTGTATATTATTACGGAATGTTTTATATTTTTCTAATGAAAACGAAACCTGGACTTTGTGGGATTTCTGTAGACAATCTTTTGTCCTGAAAATGAAAACATTTATGACAAAAATTTCGTGTTTTTTTCAAGATGTTATGCTTCATATATACAAATATCCTTAAATGACCCAATGTTCTGCGTATGTATCATTCATCTTCGTCTTCTTCTTTTGCCAAGGCAATCTTCAACTTACAGGCTGTAGCGGACTATTCCGTGGCACTGCACTCGTACCAGTCACATAGATTATGTGCCATGAAGTGTGCCACGAAAGGTGTTTTCCCCTGTTTTGTCTTCCATCGATATTCCCTAGATGGCATTATCTTGTATTTTTCGTTTATGTGATTTTAATTTCTATATTGCTAATGGCATAATATATGCCATCCCAAATTGGGATATGTTCCGAGTCAGAAAGTAGTTGAGAGGGAAATGAGATGGGAAGGAGGGTGGGGACGCACCTGACTGTTCAGGTCTGGTTACCAAAAACTGTTAAAGTCGTCATTTCAAGTAACGCCTCAATTCTGAATGGTGGTCTTTCTCCAGAGCGATATCTGTATCTATATCTTCCACTTGGAATGTGCCGCAAATAATTTTTAATGAATTAATTAATCAACACAAATTTAAATAATAAAACTTGCTCGCGCACGCCGGGATTTAAGCCCACGACATCCGAATTAGTTGAGAACCCTACCCCTTGACTGCGGGGGCAGTCCGTTCGTCAATATCATTGAAGTTTTATACATTTTATTGCCAGTAGAATTTCATTATTCTTGTTCATTCGACGAAGAACTTGAACTAAATTGGACATAATCTCCTAATCGGTCCAGAATATTGTAATACAGAGGGTGTTAATTTGACTTACTTTAACCAACGATTCCTATCATTATTTGGAGTAAGAAATGTAAATGAATTTTTGGCCTCCAGTAACATTTTTGATTTTTTTTCCAAAAAAATAGTAAATGGACAGTTGGATAGATTCGGCGGTTACTCGGCTGAGTATCCAGTGACGACATGCGGAAGATTTTTTTAAAATTTGATTTCGAAGAAAAAAAATTGAAAAAAAAATTTGGTTGTCTGTAAAGTCGGTTTACGGACGATAATTTTACGTGATAACGTCATATAATAACGATGGAGTGAAAGAGAGATAGATGCGTCATATGAACGCTTAGGCTGAACGCTTGTACGCTCGGCTCATGCGGAACGTGACAATGAGTCATGCTCTTTCGTGCATGCAGCCGGCGTACATCGATTTATAAGTCAAAAAATAAAGTCATCGAAAAAGTGACCGGAGATCAAAATTTCTTTTACATTTTTTACTATAATTAATGTCAGGAATCAGTCTGGTAAATAAAGTAAGTCAAGTACGTCCCTTATTATCCTGTATATTTACATAATGATTGGTTTCATCTTCAAATTATTTGTAGAAATATAATTAGAAGTTACATATAATTTAGTAGCATTGTTGGGTCGGCTCTTTGGAAAAATATTTGCAATAGGGTATTAAAAATGTTCTATTTATTAAATTCCTCGCGTGTTTCCCTTTCTCATTTCCTATCCGTAGCGTCGTAGACCTCGCACTTAATATATTCCATAATCAAATTTTGAATATCATGTTTCTCGTAGCGCCCTCTATGCCGCGTCGCTACACCGTGTTATACGTGTACCCTGGTGGCAAAATATTAATGGCACGCTACAAGGCTCATGAATTGTTCCGAGCTTGTCAAGATTAATGGAGCGTTTGGATAGTTCGGATCTCTAGGAAATTCAACTTAAGGTGCCTGCCCAGAGTTAATAATAAAACTTTCACGGTACCTACGCGCCTCAGTGAAATGTTTTAGAAAAATGTACCTACGTTATCGATTATTAAAATTAATCTGTATTGTTTTCCCTGTAATATTCCTCATGTCAAAACCAACTCCCTCCCTTTGATTTGGTATTTTTGTTTTCAATCATATGTATGGGTATATCTAATTAAATGGTTCCATACCAACTCAACAAAGTGGCATTTCAACACCCCTTTGAAAAGTCATTAAAAGTTAAGAATTTTTTTAAAGTAGCCCATAACCTAACCCAACGTAATCTTTTTAACCAATTTTTTTCATCACTTTTAACGACTTTTCAAAGGAGGTGTTGAAGTTGCGTGATTCTGAGTTGTCCGGTCACCGGTTTAGGGAATAGGTGTAGGACGGCGTATTTTAGTGATTTTCATAAAAAAATTTGACACATAAGAAATATATATATTTTATTTATACTTTGGGGTCATTTTACACATATATTCAAGAGTGTATTCTGAAATTTTCAAATATTTTCCTCAAAAAAAAGCAGAGATATCAGCTGCCGCGCATTGTGAGTCGCCATCCGGCTGGGCAATTTGTGTAGCTCCTGGAGGTCACAATTTTTCAAGAAAATTTACTTTTTTTTATAAGTGTTTCTTCTCTTCGAACCTCACTTCTTATAAAAAAATCGAAAATCAATATTGTTTTGAGAAATGTGAAAATTTATTACGATGTTTACCATTATTTTGGACTATTTTTTGCAATAAAAACATAGTTTAAATAAAGATACTGTTTAGAATTGAGGTTGCACAGTTATGTAAAAAAACTATGTGCTGAGTTTGAAAACGATTAAAACTGTAGGAGATAGAGATTACACAAATGGAAAAAGTTCTTTTGTGAAAAACGTGTTTGAAAATAAGAATGGCAGTACAACAGTAATAGTTCGACCGAAGGACACTCACTCAAACGCTTATAACTTTTAAACTTATATATAATGGATTGAGCGGTGTCGATCGATAATTTACATTACAAAATCTCCAGACATTGATACGGCGTTGAAATTTGGTTTGAAATTTTCAGAATATATTTTTGAATAGTACTACCTATTAATGAAAGTTTTTTTTTTTAAGCCTCTATACCTATTTCCCCCCTTAAATATAACTATCACATAAATTATAACAATATAACATTTATTAAATATAACATCCCTTTTTCGTAAATATACGTTGATATCAATGGTTGACAAAGATTATTATTTTTTTTCGATATAATACATTGGTAGCTTATTGATCAATAAGGAGGAAATGTGCCAGCCTTTAAATTTCTTTTAAATTTATTCCATTACAGAACTTCAAAAAATGTTGGGCGTTTGTAAAACTGGTCTTTACATAACGTTTTTTTACGTTTCCGCAAACCGGAAAATATTCGTGCTAGTTATCAACCTACTTAGAGATTGGAGATTGGAAATTTTTATTCCTCTTCCGGCAATTATCGAAAATCTGGTTGTAACACTCGATCTTATGAACCTGCTTAAAGACAATCATTCAAAACCGAGAAGCTGCTTGAAATAGCTGTAGCTGTGTTTGGCGACCAGGGGGCCTACTCTCTATCTTTCGGTTTAACAAACCAGCACGTTTGTGGTTTAACCTTCAGTAGCGGGTGCTGTCAACTAAACGGAAACGGTCTATAATTACTGTAAATATACTAAAAATAGAGTTCATGTTTTAGGTATTCCTCCGCAATACATTTATATGTTGGATTAAACAATAACAACACATACATATTTACTGAGTGTACGGTACTGAAGCGCGAGGAAGTTTTAGCACGATGGGAGGAGGGTTAATATGCGTTTGTGACGTAGCTAAACCTGCCGTACGGACGTTGTGAAAGATAGAGACTAGGCCCCCTGATCCGGTTAGCCGCGCACTTTCCTTTCATGGGGGTATTACCAGGTGATATTATATATTACAGTGTGATAAATGCATTTTTAATTGGGTTAATTAATGCATGGATTAACTTCCAGAGTCCCACAGTATGATAAATTAACTAATGAATTGAACAGTTGGTTTTATTCGATTCTCGCCCCGCAACCTTTTAAGGTTGTTCATTTTTTTATTATTTTTTTTTTTAAAGAAAGACAAACATTCCCGGGCTACTAATAACTCAACAATGTTTGAAAATCTCCTACAACCACCACGGCAAGCCGAAAATGTTGCTTGAGTTGTGATGAAGGACTTAGCCAGCCGAGGAATCGAATACGCGATGCCCGAGTGGGGCCCAAACGCGATGCCCACTCAACAACTGACCGGTCTAAAGTTTGAGTTCAAAGTGTTTTGTTTCAGTTTAAAAAATGGAGGCTACTTTGGAAGGTATATAATGTGTTTTTTCTACTTCTTTATTATAAATCCTCTCAGTTTTTTTTAAATAAAATTTATCTTTCGTGTTTTTAACGTGATTTAAAAAATATTTGATTTCTGACTATTCGAGAATTTATTTCGGAGAGTATATCAAAAACGACCAATAATTTTAAATTTTTTTTAAATAGTGCAATTAATTTTCTGTTCCAAACGAACACGAACTTACGTAAGGCTGATTTTTTCAGTCATCACTAACAAGATTTCAAGACAGAAAGTTCGTCACATGAAGGCGTTTTCCAAGTTTGCTGATTGAAGAAAGAAAGGCTTCAAGAAATGTATAATAATGTTTTAAGTATATTTGAACTTGAAAAGCTCAGTATATTTGGTTAAAAAACTGATGAAAAGGAGAGTTGGGCTTAATTTAATCCTAAATGTGCATTTTTCTGATAACTTATAAATACTAGGTACATGACCAAAAATGTGCGTAAATAAATAATTTTGTAGAGATAATTTAGATGTGCGCGTTATATAAAAAAAATAATTGAAAATTTAAAAAAAAATTAAATTACATTGTTAATATACTTTTTTTTAAATTTGGGTTAAATACACTCAGAAGGTTGTTACAAGTACTATGATGTTTAAGAATTTTTTCCGACGAGAAACGATATACTGTGCGACGTTCACGTTAAAAAAGAGTCGAGTGAAAAAAATTGAATTCTAGTGCCATATGTAAATATTTTTTTATTACTCGGTTTATAAATTTTATTAGGTTGTTAGTCTACTCGTATAAGGTAACAGTTACCTTCTAGCCGTGAAAATTCGTGCATAAGGTATCGTATAAGTAATCCCGACTTCGTGAAAGTGAGACACACTTAACTCCCGCTGCATACAAAGTGTGCGTGCGATAAAATTTATTTGGCTGGATCTGGGCGAATTTACGACACCCCCAAGTGAAATACGTTCTCTTTATGTTCCTTCACTCGTTACAGAGCGTGGTGGAGATTTATATGTACTTACATTTACTGCGCGTAGGATCTTGCATGCGTTTACACCTATTACACTGTTTGTTTTAAGGAATGATGCAGGAAATAGAGGAAGGTGAGAGGAAGTTTGTTAGAAAGTAGGTTTAACTGACTTTCAGATCTAGGCACTGAACTTCCGTGGCGTGCAGTGAAATCCAGAATGTTTTTTTTATAGCAGAAACATTGTATTTTATTTAACACAAAGGCTTGCTTTTCTCATGGAAATCGTTTCCCTTATTATAATAGAAATGTGATCTAAACGGTGTTAGAAAGAGAAAACACCACGCTTTATATTCAAGTATAAAAATTTACCACAAAAAAGTAAGACCTACTCCTTTGTAAAACAAAAGTTTCTGGTCGCGATTTAAAAAAATAAATTAAGAAACTTTGGAAATTATTCTTACATGGAAAGTGAGGTGACAATAACATTTATAATACATTGGTCTTATAAAATATGTCTGTGTTTTTATTTTTTCATTATCAGTAATTTTAGTTGGAAAAAACGTGTCTTTTTTAAGTTTGCTTGCAAAATTTTTGTATTTCAAAAATTATATCTTTATTTCGAATTATAAAATTTGAAAACGTATTTTAACACCTTTCAAAAACGGTTTTTAGTTTGCGGATAATATTTTGTCTCCCTGACAAATTTGGTCGAGGCCTGAGGGGTTAAGAATTTTAACTCTTAGTCGTGTATCTTTTTTTTTTTTCCTGGTGCCCCCTTTTGTTAAAGTTTGCCTATCACCAGGACAATTTTCATCCTTTGGCGGCTGCCTGGTATCTCTAAGGATGGGCGTACGCTGAGACATCAGTCGCGCAGAATGTTCAGCGCAAGATAGTTTTTGTGTTGTATGGAAGTGTATGGAGCGACATACGAATAAGCAGCGGCGTCTACTACGTCATTCATCAATTATCACTGTTTTGTCACTTGGGTAATCTTACACATATCGCTCTTTTTGATATGACCGAGATATTGGAGCATTCAAATAATTAAATCTAGCAATATTCGTAATATTAGTCCATTTTTTATTATGAATTCCGCGAATAAACTCAACTGGCCGGAGCCAGTGGGTCAATTTGTGATATTTTGTGATTCTGAAAATTCTGTTGGGCTAACAAAGACGATTTTATTTTCCGCCAATGTGTGACGTAACACACACTTAAAATAAAATTGTATGAATGTGATATAAAGTGAAGTGACATTTTTATTAAAAATTTTATTTAAGGAAAGGAATCTGTATTTAATTTTTTTTCTATTTTAAGTACTTTTATTCGAATATCCGCAGGTATGTATTTTTAAGCCAATTTACATTCCCAATATGAAAATTTTAATATTTATAAACACACCAGAAAGATTATTTTATCTAGATTTTAGATCAATTTTTATTTTTGCAAAAGGGTTAAAAAAATAACCAATAAAAAGGAACATTTAAAATGCATGGGAAGAACCGGGAATTTTGCGCGCAAACCTTGACAAGCGATAATTTGTGGATATTATTTTCTTATTATTCGAAGGGTTAAATATATTATTGGGTAACCGACACATTTTCTATGATTCTATAACGTATGTCGTCTCTACCCAAACAACAATTCAGCTTTTTGTAATGGGAATAGGGAGAATTAAAATATTGTTTTGTTATCCGTTATCGAGTCTTTAAAAAAACTGCATTTTGATTAGTTCTACATCTTAGTCAAATTCATCTCATTAAAGCATTATTCCAAGAATAACATCCAAGTTCACAGAAAAAAGGAAGGTTGTAAGCTTTAAGCGCTAAGCTCGGCGGTGGACATGCAAGCTCACGAACCCCGTTATCTCGGCATAAGGAATAAGGGTGGGTTGTTACTTGTTAGTGCCGGCGTGGAAAAGCCGACGCCTTTGGCACATTCCAAGCGCGGCCGTCTTGCGAGCGGGGTGGACGCTTTAATTGGAGTGTGAAGCCGGGTAATGTGAAGGAGCTAAGAATATTCTTTCGAGTGGATGGAAATCTGAACCAATTATTATATTAAAAAAAAATGACGCGAGATAATTATTTTTTAATTAAGTTGAAATGGAACTTTTCGGAGTAGTTAAGTTTTTAGTCTAATGCAAACTTCTGACGTGTGTGCGTGCAATCAAATGTAGTAACTAATGTTCTTCTTCAACATTAATTTTAAAGAGTAGGTGTATGGATATAATTGACCGGTCGGTGGTCGAGTGGACATCACGTTTGAGAGGAGGGGTAAGGCTCTCGACTAGCAATTGAAATGCCGGCGCCCGCAAGTAAATGTTATTTAATTCTTTTGCATTATTTCGCAACTTTTTTTTTCCATTTATTATTTTTTGTTTTATTTATTAACCAAAATACAAATATATTTTTGGTATACGCCACCTCGCTTGGCTGAGCCTGTTCCGAGGTAACGGGAATTTTAAAGAAAAAATAAAATAAATTAGTAAATAGAGTTGAAAGAAATAAATAGAAAATAACAATGAATGAAAGAAATAGAAAGGAAAAGAATTGGAGAAGAGATGAAAGAAAGAAATAAAATTATTTGAGAAGAAAAGATAAAAAATACAGGTTTGTTACTATTGTATTGTAGAAGTTATCATGCCGCATATTTAATGCCCTTGTTGACTATCCATGTGCAAATTTTGTGTTTTAGATTTTCGCTTTTAGTCAGGTGAATGAATATCTTTAATGTCTCTTTCAATCAAATGGGAAGCTTTTGAAACCATATTACGGTTTTATATTACGGTCCATATTACGATCTTCGTCCATAGGTGGTATTTGTCTTCGAAGTCATGTGTTGATGTCTATGTCTTATTCCATAATTGTGTTGTGCAGTATGTTGGTTTAGTTTGTCTTTTTGGTAATGTATAGATATAAGTAATATACAGTTTCACCTTCACAAACCTACCTTACACCCAACATAATAAAATTACAAAATATATTATGTAAAAATGTTTTCGAAATTGATCTATAGGTAAATACTTTAATATATAGAAATTCGCCATTCAGTATTGAAACATTGCTTTAAATGACTTTAGCCGTGTTTGGTGACCAGATTTAAATAGACAGGTTCTTCCCCACCTTCTTCCAATCTTGTTCCCCTCCCCACCACCTTCAGCCTCACAACATGCTTCGATAATTGAAATCATTTAAATCATCCACAATTATTTTGTTGCTATATCCTCACGGCTCCAGACGGTTTAGAGCAGTTGGCACTCTCGAGGACCTTGCAGATTATTGAACCCACTATGCCTGGGTACTACCAATCCGACGCTTTTGAGTACTTTTCCATAAGCCGGTAGGTATATAATTATGATATAATTTCCGTATTCATTTTTTTTTTGACGTGATACCGTCTTATAAATCGATGAACGCCGGCCGCTATCACGAAAAAGCATGACTCATTGTCACGCTGTCACGATGAGCAGGGCGTACAAGCGAGGGCGCGGAACAAGCGTTCAGCGAGAGCGCGGAATAAGCGATAAGGCCAAACAAGCGTTCGGCTTAAGCGTTCGGCTCGTGACGTTATCGCGTAAAATTATCGTCCGTAAACCGATTTTACAGACAACCAAATTTTTTAATTTTACACCTATGAAGTATTTCAAGAGATATTTAAGTCTTAAAATTTTGTTTGGCCATTGCCGTAACCTACGATTCTTCAGCTTACAATTTTAACATGTTTTTCTACGTTCTTAAAACTTTTTTAATGATAAACTTTTATAAAATCGAAATTACTTTTGGTGTTAGCTCAGTCAATATTTAAAATTGCAAACAGTCATATATTAATTTTGTTTTAATTCACGTAAAAAGGTATCCAATCTCTACGTTAAGTAAGATACTCAACTTGTTTACCTTTCGGATTCAAGCTCTCGTTTTTCCCCAGCTGAATAAGATTTTTCCTCAAATGCTTTTTTTACTTTGCTGTCTTTTTCCTCAGCGGCCTTTTTCCTCCCTCGAGATTATTCAAATATGATAATACCTCGCTTTTGCGGATTTATCTGATTCACGGCGCCTCATTATTTTATGTCTTAAGTTGCATTCTCCGCAGCAGAATATTCATTGTGTTTACTGCTTACATTTTTAGGTAAAGTGGGAATCTAGGTCTAAGATCTTTGTTTTATGCTTAACTCGTTCTTTTGCTTCCCCTCTTTTCACAGAGTAGTTTTTTTCTAGGATGTTTTTGTTTCTTCTGTAGGTTGAAATGAAAGTAGGGTATACTACCTAAGCAACCTTTTTTCAATTATTTGTTGATATTTTCACAACATTTTATAGTTTAATAGCTTTTACCCGCGGCTTCGCTTGCATGGTATTAGGGGAAAGAATTTTCCCATGGGAATGAAATGTTTTTTTCGGGATTCATTCATTATTTCTTTCTCGCATTCATTATTTTTTTTATGAATGCAAAATAAAAAGGTACGTGTATTTCTTTTCTTAACCTGGGATTCCCGAAATTATTTGGAGTAAAATATTTTAAAATGTATTTTGGTCCCCCATGACATTTTTGTTGTAATTTTTCTTGTTTTAAACTGAAAACATAAAAAAATCAGTAGATGTTGGATAGTTACGGGCGGGTGAGTGGTTGATTGGTTACTCGGTCACTCGGCTAAGTGTCCAGTGACGACAAATGGAATAATTTTTTTGTTTGATTTTGAAAAAAAATTTGGCAAAAAAAAAATTATGTAATCATGGTTTAAATACCCAAATTTTGAATACGCGTATTCTTTAAAGTTTTTAATTGTATCACTGCAAATGAAATTTTTTATATCCGTATTTTAAATTATGTTGACTCTTATTCGGGGTGACGTATAAATGTAGCATTAACCAGCATGAAAGTTTTTCTCAATATTGAAAATAGCTCAAAAGTTAATTTAATAAACTATCGTAATCGTTGGTGTGTTATTTTCTCGACTAAATGATTATCAAAAAAACCTCTTCACTTCGTTATCCATATTAATGTATTCAAAGATGAAAAGGATCTGTTTTCCTTATGTACGGCTGAAAATTGGAAATGTGTCGCCCGCAGGAGGAATTCCAGTGTATTGGGACTCTCCCTAAGGTAATAAATCTCAACTTGCCTGTTGAAATAGTCCGACTATAATACACTATAAGTCTATACACTTAACCGATAGTGGCGGTTTTCAGTTGGCTGGCAATTCACTATAGATCGGGAATGTTTTTTTCATGCAAAGTTGAGAATGTTTTTCATTGCCTTTCAGGGATATTTTCGGGTCTCCATTGGGACCTACTTAGACCCGTATTTGAAAAGCACCTCTCACAGGCTTTACACGTGTGTATTACGAAGATGTTTTCGATTATAATTTATTTTCGGCCTTTGCTTGATATATCCCGGTCGGGATTTGATTATTTTTCTGTTATAAATAAATTTCACACCATTGTTAACTATTCAGCTAATATGGCTGATGTTTAATAATAATAATATAATAATAATAAGGTCTTTATTTCAGGATGTGGGGAGGGGAGTGCAATCCCACACATCCCATATAGGGTATAATTACATATGTTATTTATAAGCCTCTATTGATGTATAAAGATAGCAGTGCATATTTTAATGGGGTTTCTGCTTGATAAGTTTTTATTTTATTTTTGTTCTTCATTGATTTCATTGACTCATGTACAGGGTGCGGCAGAGAGGACGGACGGTTTTATAAAAATCATAAAATAGTTAATTTTTACTCAAAAACAAATTTATTGATGGAATCAGGTTCGCAAGGAAATAGCATGTGCACAAAATGGTTTCAATTTTTAAAATTGGAATTGATTTATCGTAAAAAAAAGGACGCAATTCGCGTCACGCAAGTTGGAGGAGCGATGTTGGAGAGAGTCTACGCGAACTTCCAAGAACGCCTCCAGCACTGCATCAACGATTTCGACCACCACATGCCTGATGTGATTTTGCACACTTGACTGTCTCAAATGCTATTTCCTTGCGAACCTGATTCCATCAATAAATTTGTTTTTAAGTAAAAATTAACTATTTTATGATCTTTTTAAAATCGTCCGTCCTCTCTGCCGCACCCTGTATATATGTTTTCCGTTTGTTTTATTTACTTGTATATGCAATCTTTTAATTATTCTTTTTTATCACCTTTCTAGATTTTATATTATTTTTGTACTGACTGTCTATAACTATTATGTCTGTAAATTTCTCAAACGTGCCGTTAATTCTAAATAAATAAATAATATTAATGCGTTGTAGCGATGCACCTTGAGGTTTCGTGTTTAAAACCCGACAAGGTGTGAGAGAATGATAATTCAGAATCGTCTTGTTTTCATGAAATTGTTTAAGATTTTTTTTTGTTTAAAGACTACATCTGACGGGCAATTTTTTCCTTTCTGTCACACAACTTTTTAATATAAACGCGTGTGTAAAACTTGATGCTGAATCAGTATGTTAATACGTGAAGCAAAAACTTTGTACCCCTATTTACGAAAATTGCGCGGACGGAGGAGTATGAAATTTCGCACACTTATAGTTTATACAGAGAATGAGTGCAGAATGCTAATATTTTTTTTTAAATTATGCATAAAAAATACATTAAATCAATAAAAAAACATTACGCATTAAATTAATAATTATGGTCGAATTTTAATACTAATTAAATAGGTAACCAGAGTATTTTGTTAACGTTCCACCATGTTGCTTTTATAGCACAAATTATGTAATGAATAAAGCTGTTATTTGAAGATATATTTTATAATGCTTTATCAAATATGAATTTAATTGAGCCGAAGCACTTAAAATAATAATGAAACGCTATAATTACCGAGTTTGAGTACAATCATTATTTTAAGAGGTATAGTGTTTAAAGTTTATTTATTTATACTTTACTTATTCACCACGAAGTAACGGGGAACATACTTAAAATAGGGCTGAAGGTTAAATTTAATTGGTTATTGATGATTTCAACCTTTAGACGGGGAAAATATATCAACAAAGTGACTTAAAACCAAGTATTTTCTCAAGAAATAATTAATTTCGTTTGTCTGTTTGGGGCTTAGAAGTCGAAAGTTCGGGTGAAAATTGGAGCCACAGTTTTTTTTTAAATCGCTAGGAATAGACTAACATAAAACACGTAAAACAATATTAATTTTTCTATTGTTTTATCTCTTTGCAGTCGATATGATTGCATAAGGCGAACGTGCCTATGCTTGTAATTAAATTGTGAAATTATGATATAATTAGTACAAAATCGCCCCTTGTGAGGAATTGCTAAAAGGTTATGACTTGAAATAGTTGATTATTTGATGAAATTCAACAATCTTTCCAATTTGGGAGGCGAAAATGGGTACCGCCGCCCCGGGAACATTTATTGGATACCCAACACCTCTGCCATAGGCCCCCCAAGTGGTTCGCTACGTTTGGCGATTTAGCAGGGGTGCCCGGGTTCATGGGGTGAGGTTTTTCTAGGACTTGGAGGCGGATGACCAGGACACACTGAACCCCAGATTCCTTCCCACCCCTTAAACCTTTTTCCTTCCCTTTCCTTTCTTCTCCTCCTTTCCTTAAAAAAAACCTCCACACAGCGTCCCCAAAGATGACATAGGCCCTGAGGGAAATTATTTTCCTCAGGATCTCCTGTGTGGAGCTCATTAAAAAAAAATCTTTAAACCTTCATATTTAGAAAAACACAGATGCATATTCAAAATTTTCAACAGTATTATTGACTGCCCTTCTTTGTTATAAATCAAGTCTACATCCTTTCCGTAGACTCCGAAATAATGAATTAATATTCCTCAATCAACGGTCTATTAATTATGGATACCATTCTCCTTTGTCTAGAACGTTGAGACTTGTCAACTCAATTCAAAGCATTAATTTTTTTTATGCAGGTTTTAGAAAGGGTTGTTTCACAGAATAGAAACAATTCATCAAACTTCCAAGTTGATATTTAATTTCTATGAAAGCCCTATTCAAGTTATGTTACTATTTAAGTACTCTGAAATAGCCGGCCCATGATGAAATAATAAAAAGAACTTCCACAGAACTTAAAATTAACTTTGAAATTTAATGAATTCTATGAAACAATCCGTCCAAAGTGATTTTTGTCAATTATTTTGTTAATAAATATTTTTTTTATTTTTTATAAAATTCACTTTTTGACCTTAGCGAAACCTCGTTTAGGCTAAGACTTGACCTTATTTTTGTACATTTTTGTCTGTCTTTTTTATCGTATCACGTATATTTGCTCCCCTTTCGCATTCATCTCTGTTGTTTTTTTTTCCATTCGTCTAATTTTTTAAATTTTTCTTATTAAATAATAAATTAACTGTGGTAAGCATCAATAATTTATTGTTCTTTATAATAATGTAGGTTAGGGCGTGAATTATGCGTTTTTTTGCGATTGCGGGTATGTCGAAGGACCATGAATGATGCGTGTTTTATGTGTGAAAGACTTCGACCAAGTATATCTAGGTCAATGGTGAAAGACTATTGCACAAGTAGATAATATGCACATAAAGGAAAGGAGAAAAGGGCTTACTGTGCTGGTACTTTCTTCTATCTTGTCTGGTTTTATTATGCACTTGTGGCGGAATATTTTGTATAATAGTAGTTCGCGATGTGATATATTTTTTGCAGCTGCGGACTTCAAACCGGCGGAGAGCGAAAAGCGGAATTGGAATAGAAATTAATGCGGAAATGTTTATGCGGCAAGGGTCGATTAATGACTGATGTGGGTAATATAGAATGGCAGGTATATAGGGATGGGTAGGAAGGAACATGTGACAATACTAACTACAAGCACAGGGTCTATGATGTATGTAGATACGTGTAGCTGTGTATTGTGTAAATGCCCAACCAGGGCGTATACACGATTTAAGTGGCCCTTTCAGCGCAATCACGCGTCCTTTAGGTGATATTTTTTCACTAAACGCTAGTATAGAAATTGTCCTATAATAATTTAAAAGGTGTGCCTATAGTTAAATCGTTGAATAATTATATCGTTATTGATTCGCAATGACAATGCATCGCTCTAGGTACGAGAAGTATAATAGTGGAGGTCGTACGTGGAAGTAATAAACAGGTATTGAAGCAGCCCACTTAGTGCAATGATGCGGTCAGCGCAGACCACTGCTAATGATATACGATGCAAATCTGTCGGCCGAGCTGCCGCGTCGCTTCCCGTTGCGCATTATCGCGGCCCATAAAGGCAACACGGCGTATCGTTAACAAAAAACCCTTCATTACCTATTTTAGTGGTGTTCAGAATGAGGCTTTTCACACCCCTCAGTACGCTATTACTCAGTACGCTATTAAATTCGTAAAATACCTCATGGTTTTGTTGGAAGCTTTTTACCCTTTTCAAATTTTACGGATGCCTCCAAAATTATTGTGGAAAATGAATGTTTTTCGCATTCAGTTTGATTTGAAAGTAAATTTACGAAGTATGTACATAAGTGATTCCATACAAGAGTTCCAACTGACGGTAGCCAATTGACCGGTTCATTATTTTATGATCATTCATATTTTGAGTATATTCAACCCATTGATACTCGCATTATTGTTTTCACATTTATATCGTATTTCACGCTTGATAACGCCTCAGTAAATTATTTGAATAAATTTGGTGGGTAGTATCTAGTAGTTCCTATATATATGTATATATATATTTTGGTTTGGATTTTTTCTACTTTTTAACTATTAGGCCTCAAAGAATTATTTTGCATTAATAAGAATCAATCCGAAAGAAATAATTTGTATTAGACTAATACAAAAATTCTAACTGCATAATAAAGTAAAATAAGTTTTTTTTTAATGAAAAACAAATACCTTTGTATAACACCACTATTTTATTAACAATATCAACATGTTTCGAAAACTATGTTTTCTTCGTCAGGATAATAAGTCAATAATAAATAACAAAAGAAATAAAAATAAAAGAAGAAATAAAATAAGTTTATTTATATCTCAAAAGTAAAAGTACCCATCAACAAACTGCTAAAAATGAAATAAATCCTGACTTCGTAATACTAGAAGTCAGGATTTATTTCAGTGCAGAAATTCTGGGACTAACTACCATATGTATTCCTCTTTGCCCAGAATACTAATGGAGGGAAACAATTATACCAAGTCAGTGGACATCTTCAATTTATCTTTGAATAAATATAAAATATTGTTATTGAGGCAGTTCAGTTATGTACAATAAAATGTTTTTTCTATGCTTTATATGTAAAAGCCCCGAAAAAGGGCGTTTATTTATAAATAAATAAATAAATAAAAAGTAGTTTATTGGGACTTTTCTCTTTCTGTAAAATATTTTATTTTTTTGTTGTCATGTTGTATTACTTTGTATTTATAATAAATAAAAAATAAATAAATAAAATAAACATAATACAAATACCTAACTCTTATATCTTTTATTTAACCATTTTATTTATTTATTTATTTATTTGAACAAAAATACATACACATTATAAGAAAACTTTGACTGTCCAACTAAGAGATTTCCCGTTTTAGGACAGTCGAATTGCCTGGTTTAGTTCACATTAGGTAGTTACGTTGTTTTTTGTAGAACTTAAATACTAGTAAATGAATGAGGGCATAAGTGCTGATTACATTTGTATTTGTTAAATCTACAGTCAAGTGCAAGATTAAAAAGCAATAAAACAATTAAATTTAATATTAATAGTAAAAAGCTACTGAGAAGAGTTACCAGGTACAAAAAATTTGAATGATAATATATTAAAGCTACAAAGAAAAAAAAAATATGAACTCATTGGTTTGTGAAACAGAAAAATAAAAACTAAAACTTTCTTCGATGTATTCCTATCCGAAAGTTCGAATGTGTTTTTAAGAAAATATATAATAGGTTTGAGTAAAGACAACCTCTCTTTTTTAATTTAACAATTTCGTATCTATCCTATATTTTCTAAAAAAAATGTTTTTAAATATTATAATAATTAGATGAAATGGTTGTTGAGTTAAAAGACTGTAAATATTAACAAAAAGGGATATAAGTTATCAGGGGCATAGAAAAAAAAATTATATCATTTTTAGAAATTAATAAAAAGTAACTTTCTGATTCCTCTTATGTACAAAAATAGCCTCTGTGTTACAATTTTTGATAGTACATAATATTTTACTCATAATTTAATTTTATCAATACTACAACTTTTAAAATATTTTTTGTACCTATTTTTGTAACCTAGTAACTTTTAGTTTGAAGTTTAACAATATAAAAAATAAGATAATATTATACAACCTATATTATACCAGCTAATTAGATGCACTTATAAGATTCTTATGGATTAACGTAAACCTGATAGTACATATTATTAGGTAAGTGAGTTTGTGTGAGCATGTGTTCGCTCTCGAGTCTCCCCATGTCCAGAAGCCAATTGCTAACCCATTTGCGCAGAGTGCTTGCACTTTTCAATTTCCATGCATCGGGTACGAGGTTAAACAATTTTGGCCCTAAGTAAGAGTATTGTCTTTGTGCATGTGATGTGTTGGTATTTGGTGGAACTACTGGATTTCTCCTTGCATGACGGGTGTTGTGGAGATGATCAATGGATGAATAGTGGTGTCGATGTTTTTGTGTATGTAGAATAGTTTTTCTTATGTAAAGTTGCCGTACGTCAAGAACTCGTAACTCTTCAAATAATAGATCACTGGGATACCTGAAAGGTTTCTTAAGGATGACCCTTAGAAGCGATTTTTGTGCTTTTGCTAAGGGATCAAGAATTGTTTTCGAACAGCCGCCCCATCCTAAGGATGCATATTCTAGCAAAGAATTACACATGGCATGGTACATTTGTTTCAGATCTTTTACGCAAAGAATATTTCTAACCGACATAAAAAGATGAGTAAGTTTTCTGAACTTTGTGGTGGTAGAGTCTATGTGTTCCTCCCATCTCAGAGATTTATCTATTATGATTCCTAGATATTTTATGCTATCGACACATTCTAAGTTATTGCAATTACAAAAGGTTAGGTCATTACAGTGGTGTATAATGATGTTGTGTGTTTCTTTTGGTTTTCCTGCTTGTGTTGCACTGAAACGGATGTATTTAGTTTTATCTAAGTTGAGTGTGAGGAGATTATTGTCTAGCCATTGTTTGACCTTGTTTAAACCTATTTCTGCTTTATTATGAACAATATTCCAGCTTTTGTCTTCAAATAGTAAAACTGTATCATCGGCGAAGGTAATAATGTGGTCGGCAAAGGAACTGTTGCATAGTTCATTAATATATATGTTGAATAAGAGTGGTCCTAGAGTACTTCCTTGGGGTACACCGAATTTAATATTAGCTGGATCGCTTATAGTGTCGTTGATAAGTACTCTTTGGCTCCTGTTATCTAAATAGCTACACAACCATTTGAAGAGCTGACCTTGTATACCAATACGCTGTAGTTTATTCAACAGAATTTTGTGAGAGATAGTGTCGAACGCTTTGGCTAGATCCAGGAAGAGAGCAATGCATTTTGTACCTCTATCGATGTTATTAGAGATAATTTTTGTTAAATTAGCAATGGCATTTTCAGTCCCTAAACCTGGACGGAAACCGTATTGTCTATTGGAAAGGATGTTATTGTTTTCAAGATATAGACTGAGCCGATTCTTAACAATTTTCTCAATAATTTTAGATACAGAATTGATCAAAGAAACCGGTCGGTAGTTGTTAATCTGAGATTTATCCCCATTTTTGTGCAGTAGAATAACATTTGATTGTTTTAAGTTATTAGGGAAATTTCCAGAGTTAAAGCTCAGATTGCATATGAACGATATCGGTGATGCTATGACGGATTTAATATTTTTTAATAGATTTGATGAGACCTTATCAGGACCGCATGCATTGGATGACTTAAGCTCGTCAATTATTTTCATCACTTCGTGTGACGTAGTTCGAATGTTATCTATTTTGTGACGGAAATAACAGCCAGTTTGCTTCGCGAGATCTTTTTCAGTTGTGTTGTTTTTATCTAGGATTTTTTTTGCCATTTACCGTGAATATTGTGTATACACATGTTTGTATTTATGTAGTGCATATATGTGTGTGTATGTTTGTAATGCATATATTTGTGAATGTATATTTATGTGTGTATGGATGTGTGCGTCTATATATACATGTGCGCTTGCAAGCACACATACAAAATAATAAAATTTAAAATAAGGTTATGTACACTTTCATAATCGTATCCTTACGCACTTCTTTCTCTCCTTTCTATTTTCTACTTTTTATTATATTTTTACCAATTTTCAGCATTATTACATACCAGTACCATATGCTTGCACTAGACTTCATTCAAAGTTACTATACCTTCCAATGGTCACCATGAAACAGGCAACTGCCTAGTATGGTGTAATCTAATGTATTTACTCTATGTAAATGTCTTAATTCTGTACCTCAAAGAATAAACCACGTTAGTCCATAGCAATTGCTATGGACTTACGTGGTTTATCGTGATTTAAGGTACAGAATTATGTAACATGCATTTTATAAATAAAATAAAATAAATAATGTAGATGCCATACTTAAACATTTAAGACTATTAGAAAACAAACATTTTACTAGTCACCAAACACAACCAATGCCATCTCAAGTAGTTTCGGCTCTGAACTGATACCTACGGATTCTTTATTTTATGCCTACTGATATCTCTTTTATTATATTCTTCTTTTGTTTTACAATTTTGTTGGGAATGGCATTAGCGAATAAATCTGACTAAGCAGGTAGATACTTCCCCATTATTACTCCTCACCTTCATCCACACGACATCCCCAAATCCCAACCGTTACCTTCAACTGTCTCACTTCTTCCTCTCCTCAAAAAAACCCTACACATGACATTCTCAAAGTTGTCGTAGGCTCTGTGTGAAATTATTTTCCTCCGGGTCTGCTGTAGCGTTAATGTAAAAAATACGTGTGCTTTACTCAGTCGATACTCTTATGCAGTATCACGTTCAATGTATTATTAAAGTTTTTCTTGTAGTTTATACCCCATCCAACAAGTCAACTATCTTTTTTTCAGATTGAACCTAAGTGGAATTTCTACTGCTCTGAAACATGGTTTCGTATTCGTTACTTTCGAGGAACTTCTTATCCAAGTGCTTGCTTTACACAACCTGAAATCAAGATTAAGAGTATGACCTAGACTACCTACGTCACTAGATTTATGTATCCGTTTTCGCAGCGAAGTGAATGCTTTATCGTGAGGCTTAGATTACAGTACGTCCAGTTAACCCGAAAGAACCCGAAAATACTACCACCGAGAACTTCCTGATATCATCAAAAGCGTCAAAGCGTTTTCTATATTATCACGATACCAGTACTCGGTACCGAGACTCGTCCAGATATTATCAAAAGCGTAAAAAAAACCCTTTCGCAAATGACGCTTTATAGCCGCCCACGAAATGAGCTCCGACCCAGTAACCTGTGCCCCAGAAAGTGTTTACGTGTTTTCAGATACTTTTGTATTAGAACGTTTAATGTAACCACAAGAGAAAAAAGTAGAAGTGATCTCCTGAAAAGCTTTCATGGCAAACCCTCGGCTTTCATTGTGCTCGCTACAAAGAATGTTACGCTTTAGTATTTTTTCTAAAGCTATTGCCAGAGTATTCGACCTTTGTCTGCCTTTTTTCTAAGAGCCGTAGTTTTTTTATGGCATCTCTCGTCTGAAAGTTTTCCAAGGGAAACTTTGATAACTTTTATGTGTTTTAGTCATCGTATATTGTCCATTCCTTATAGATTTTCACCCCTTCGCAATGTCTGTGTACGCTGGATGTATATTATGAACCAATTTATTAGAATTGCTTTTTGTGCGCAAGATAACATTAATGCTTATAAAACTTCCAGTTAAAAATAATGAGTTTTGTTATTCCGCACACACCAACGTGTGTTGTTATGAGTTAACAAACATACTAAACCCAACTTACTCTCGTACTATCCAACTCACGCTCTAACAGTACCATCGTCGCCAAGATTTGAAAAATCACCTGCGAAATGTACACTTAATACTCTGAGTAGAGAAGAAAACTTAGAATATTATTTATTAAAACCCAAAATAGATTGTAGGTTGACCTGAAACCTTTGTCTTATTCTTGAAATAATGTTTGTAAATGTTATTATGTGTGTATTGTTTCTGTCTTTAATGTTACGTATAAATTGGTACAAATTCAAACCCAACGTGTTAATTTTTAATTATTTGGTTACACATTCAATTAAAAAAGCTTTGCTGAAAAGATGTAAAAAGTTTAATTGAAGAATAAATTAAAATTTTTTACTGATTGTCGTCCTTTAAAATCTAGATGAATTTTCAAATTCAATTAAGGATCTTTGAAGACATAATCAGATTTTTTACTCAATGACCCTCCGAATTCCTGGACTTTGAAATCCCGCCGTTAGTCATTTTTTTACGTAGATAAAATATCTCATTCCTTTGAAGGGCTACATTTGGATAATTACAGTAAAAAATGTGATAATGATCGATTTGTCCGAAGGCATTGAATTTGAATTCGCAAGATCTGCCCGTCCAAAATAAAAATGCATTTTCCGAGTCTGTGTACATTATTTAAATTGTGAATTAACACGAATTCATCGAATAAAATTTACCAGCGCACATCGGAATTTGATCCTGCAACCTTCGAATTGCTAGTAGAGAGCCTTATCCTTCGATCACGGAAGCCATCGGTTTATGTTGATTATATGTGAATCTGAAGAATATGTAAATCAGTCCTTATAGAATTTTCAGGATCATTTTTTGATCAGTTGAATGGAATTTTTGTACCTAATATTGTTTCTATTTAAATTCAATTTTTTAATATTAGTAATATATTCTAAACGGAATCATCTGAAATTAAAATTACCCTCGTCACCCTACCGCCAACTCCACTTACCCCGTTCCTCTCCTCCACCTGCCTTTCCTCCCTGCTGCTATAATATACAAAATACACACATTTTCATTTATACAAATTTCATAACGCCAGAGCTTACCAATATTTAAACCTTCGCGGGTGTGCACACAAAAAACCACCAAAGTTTCATCGTAATCGGATGAACGGCATGGCAGCGCATAAAATACGAACAAACAAACAAACAAACAAATGTTGATTTTTATAAATAGGAACATAAGATTTAGCAATCTTTTTAATCATGGACATCGAACTTTTTATTCTTAGGCATGTAGATACCTTATCAACTATTCTAGAAGAGGGCGCTCTTGGTCGAAGGGGCCCTCCCAATGTTCCCTAAATCAGTATATACTATTGTAAGGCCTTTTCATTCCAAGAAAGTACATATGATCATTCCTCGAAGAGTTTTAGTAATTCAGCAAATTGGCCTTTATTTTACTATACCATTACGACCAAATTATCCGTCAGCTTAAGCTTATTCATTTCAAGTGTCGTTTTCCACCCCGTCTGCCAAACTACCCTAACGACACATTGATAGACTCGTGAAACAAGCAATGTCTATTTAATGGCTTTTAGAGAAGGTAGTAACTACGAGTACCTACTTGGCGTTCTCGTCTTTCGGAAACTATTACGTAAAGTCCTCTTTAGTTTTTAGGGTAATAAGATTCCAAAAGATTTACTTCAATATGTTTTCTCAGTGTTATGAATAAAAAATAGATCTTTTGAATCTAGAATTTTTATAGCTTTTTTAAGTACTTATGAAACAATACATTTCAACTAGGTAGGTACTCTTGTTCTCAGAATTCCGTAAGATCTTTTGTTTCTTTGTATTTAGATAAGTTCAAAGGTCGTTAGAACAGCTCTTTTTTTTTGAGGATGCATATGTATAAAAAAGTTTTGGGTAGGTTTTACACAGGTCAGAATACGTATTTATTTATTTAAGGAAAGATGCCCGTGGGATTTTTATAAGCGTATTTAATACATATCGAAAATTTACAAACATTCAGAAATATATATTAGTACAATAAATGCCCAATAATTTTACAAGCATAACACAGAAAAATATCAGTTGTATTCACAATTGCTTAGCTTAATTACGGAGGTGTATTAAATCTGTACCTTAATGGATAAACCACGTAAGTCCATAGCAATTCCACAGAAATATGTCGAAAATATCTGCATATCGTCGCTCACATTATAACACCGCGTATCTCATTTTATCCAGGTTTTCAGGAGGAATAAAAACCATTTAGTTTTTTAAATAAAAATATCACATCTTTGGTAAAAAAGATCAACTAATATTTAAGGATCAATTACTTGGAAAAGTTTTTTTTTTCATTAAAAACATATTGTTAGGTATTTTAAATGACATTCGCGGTGTAATACATAAAAAGGCCGAGAAATAATGAGATACGCTTGGTAGATAGATACGCGTGAAATATATAATATGCCATTCAAATTTCTGCAAATAATAAAATAAAAATAGTTTAAAAAATTATTTTATTATTATTTTTTTGTTCATAAGAAGCAGATGATACTTTGTGATGTGACATTATAATTTATTTTTTTATTTAAATTCATTATTATTACTTAATAAATTTTGTGTATAAACATTTACTGCGAATCATGAATTAGTAGGTACCAATTAATTTGTTACTAAACTTTGTATAAAAGGAGCAGTGATTGGTCAAAACATTTGCTTGTCGATTCAAACCATGGGGAGTGCCTAGTTTAAAAAAAATCGTAATTGTTGGGATAGCGGTATTATAATGTGGGCGACGATATTTATTGTCAGTTCGGTGAAATCGCGCTAGTTGTGAGTAATACAAATAGGTAGCTATGGTTGTCAAAGTAGAAAAAATGGTGGAATCGATTGAATTTAACAGGGACACAGTCGATTAGATTTAACAGGGACGCATATATTTATATCACTTAACATTTGAGGGCAGTCGATGAAGTTATTCAGCTTTTTAAAAAGTATAAGGATATCATAAATCGTTCCGTGGGTAGAAATAGCGGTAGTTTTAGATTAGACATTATTGTTTTGTGTCATCGATATTAAACTTTTTTTGTCTAAACTTATATTTAACATATCTAAGAAACGTAATTTGCTTCTCCGACCTAAGTTTCTAGAACTCTCTAGTATCTGAAACACGTAAACGCATTGTGGGGCACAGGTTACTGGGCCAAAATATTTCCAGAAAAATAGCTGTATACAACACCATTATTCCTACCCATCTAACAACAGCTCAATTGACACGACAAGTTTAACGACAAATACCAAAATAATTAGCAAATTTTCAAAAATAGAACAATGAGAATATAATATTGTAAAATAAAATAGGTGCAATTTTTTTTTAAGTAACAAACATTTCAAAAGGGATAAAATGGGTATATGGTATATGGTAACAGCTAACGCGATGATACTTACATTAAAAAAAATATAATTGACCTGTTTTCTAAATACTTTTTAAAGAAATTTTTATTATTAGATACAAGTACACGAACACAGCATTTTATATTGTGCACTAATATAGTAAAGACAGGAAGTAGTAAGAGAAGCGTAGCCCATGGGAGTATACATATAATGTATTTGCAATTTCCTTCTCGATAGCCTAAAAAACGGAAATACATTGTTTTTTATATGCATACCTCACAAAGTCCCAGGCTGCTCCCATCTGGAGCCAGTGAGACTATGGCATCACCAATTGGGGTATGTTGTGAGTCTGAAGGTAGTGGGAAGGGGAAGGAGATGGGGAAGAAGAAGAGGAAGGTGGCTGTTCAGATCTGGTCACCAAACACGGATAAAGCCATTTCAAGCAACGTTTCAATTCTGAATGGTGGTCTTACACCAAAGCGACAGTGAGAGTATCTTGCACTCTTGCAAATATTCTATATATTATATTATTTTTTTAAATAAATTGACTGTGAATTGACACAAATTCAGCCTTACCCCGAGGCTACGGAGGCCGTCAAATTACTACATACATTTAAAAAATACACAGAGTAGGGAGCAGAACCCCGGCAAGGATAAGGTTGTGGGAAAAGATGCGGTCGCATCTAAAAATTGAACCCAGAACCAGGATCAGATCCTAGGCAAGGCTAACTTCATGGATTCAATTCGAAGAGGCGACCGTATCTTTTTTCTGATTTTCTTTTATTTCCACGACATCTAAAGAAACATTTTTCATTAACACGATAACTTAGATATATGTTCACAAAACTGTTTCAAAATCGAATGCACACATGTGTGATATGAAAAAACAAGGAAGTGTATTGTTTATTTATCAATGTTTCCTGCTGCAAATACATTTTGTCAAAGTTCATAAAAATCTAAAAATTAACAACATTATGATAAAACCATGTCAATCAAAAGACCACTGCGTTACAAATGTTCTCCTAATTCCGCAATCAATTGGTCGTTTGAACATCGTCATACTCATTATTAATTCAGCTGAAAAACAGATTTCCGGGAAATTAATTTATCTCACGTGTGGTTTTCTTGGCCCCCCTCTTCCCTCCGTTCAGTTGGACCGGCACCCTCCTTGCGAAATTGAAAAGTCCAAATTTCATTACCAAACTGGGTGGGAAAACGCGCGAAATCTGTGTAGGTAAACACTCAAATTCTGGACCTGCTCTGGCATTCAAAATACTCATCCTTCGGTTTCCAGTCAGATAAATCATGTTATGTAAGCAACTTAGCACACGTTGGTATTCATGAAGTCATTTTAACGCGGTTTATTTTTTATGCGTTCATTTCTTTCGGGTATTTTTGTTTTATTTATTTTGTGTATTTGTTTAATTTAAATCATTAAGAGAACGGCTGCGCCGGCTTTTTCATGCAAAACTTAACCCGTCAGGCAAATTTGTTCGCTTTTCGTAACAACTCGTATGGGTCTCATAGAAATCGTTGTTTCTCCCCTGCTAACATGGTGAGAAATATGATATTAATGTTGTTAGAAAGAGAAAATTCCACGCTTTATATTCAAATTTTAAAATTAACCAAAAAGTAGTAAAATGTGCACTTATATGAAACCAAAATTTCGGGTCGCAATTTGAAAAAAAAAAATTTTAAACTACTAATTTTTTATTAATTATTTTTACATGGAATGAAAAAGAAGTGAGGTGATAATATTGTTTATAATACATTTTTCCAATAAAATTTGCACTTGTTTTTTTTTTCTTTACCAGTAATTTTACTTTAGTTAGATAAAACGTAAGGTGATCCATTATTAAAACTTTTTGAAGTGAAAACTTATTTAGCACCGTGATATAAGTAAGACAGTATAATCGGTCTCCTCTTTGCGCGGTGTTTCATAGCCTCCCTATTGTCTACTTTATTTTTCTAAAGGTTTCACTTCTACCGCGTGTAAACTGCACGCTTCGATTTTTTTAATTTTTACTTTGCGTGCAAAATTTTGTATATTTCAAAAATTATTTGTTTATTAAATTTAATTTAAAAGGCGTATTTTATCAACTTTCTAAAACAGTTTTTAGTTTTCGGATACGTTCAGAAATATTCTATTTATTGTGAATTTATTGTAAAGCGGAAATATTTTGAACCATTTTTGTATATGATCCAAATATTTTACCCATTATTATATTTGGAAAATTGTATTTTTTTAATCAAAAGGTTCCAGCAAATA
Source organism: Glyphotaelius pellucidus (assembly GCA_936435175.1). Lineage (NCBI taxonomy): Eukaryota > Metazoa > Arthropoda > Insecta > Trichoptera > Limnephilidae > Glyphotaelius > Glyphotaelius pellucidus. The sequence continues at coordinate 9,210,225 of OW386545.1, read as the reverse complement.
TCTAGTACGGATTTGTGCTACTTTATTTATGTGTTTTAAATTATGAAATAAAGGCCATTATATTATTTAATTTTTCATGATTTTGACAATTTTTTGTGAGTTATTTATTGGTATTGAAAATTATCAAGTTACAAAGAAAAGCAATTTTTTTCTTATTGTTCTTTGCCGGCAAATTTGAAATTTGTAATTAATTAACAAATTACCGACTTTCTTTGAAGTTTTCCTTAATTTGGTTTTAACTAAAATTTTAAAAATTAAATGAAAATCACAAACTTTGTTCACCTTCGAGTGAAACAAAAATTTCCTTTAATGTATTTATTAATTGTGTAATGGTACCATTTTAGATTTTAAATGCATCCTTGAATTTTCCTTTTGCTTTCGTTGAATGAATGAAGTGGAATCTTGGAAATGGAAATTAACCCACTTTTCGATATCCAATCGAGCTGAAACTCGGCTGATAGACTCGTTATCGATGACAATGCATTCTATCATCTTTTAATGGCAATCGGGCATTTTTCAGATGGTCGAAATATTTTCGCTTTACAATAAAATGCAAATAAATGGAATATTTCTGAACATATCCGAAAACCGATAACTGTTTTTGAGAAACGATGAAATACGCTTTCAATTTTTACAATTAAAATACATTCAATTTTTGAAATATAAAAATTTTGCATGCAAACGTAAAAAAGTAAAATTACTAATAACGAAAACAAATAAAAACACAAACATATTTTATTAGACAAATTTATTATTAAAAATTTCCCGAAGTATTATTTTTTTTTTTCAAATTGTGATTCAAAAGTTTGGCTCCATAAAGGTGTACATTTTACTTTTTGGTGGTTATTTTTTAGGTTTGAGTATATGCGTGGTGTTTTGTCTTTTTAACTGCGTTTAGAACATAATTCTCACTATGATAATAAGGGAGTTACCGCGATTTATATGAGACCTAAGTGAGCTGGGACAAATAAGTATCCTGTGATTAAACGGGTTAACTCTTTAAATATAATATATTTCATCAAAATACTCACGCTTTCCCTTGAATTTTCACGTATCTGTTTTAGTAAATAATAATTATTGTAAATAGATAACTGTGATATTTTCATGTTAGTATTTCCAAAACACTCTAATCCAAGTATTAAAGTATCCTTCGGGCATACATTGAATAAATGCAAATATTGCAACCCTTATCCAAAACTGCACTTAGTGTTTGTCTCTCAGGGTGGTTCCATTAGAAGCGAGGGTGCGATATTAGTCCTAACTTGTGTGTTTCTTGTGGGATGGGCTGTAATGAAATTGCTTGAAGGCAAAACATTCGTTCAGCACTGTTTCTTCCCGTGGTAGATACTCTATTTTTTCAAATTGATAAGTAATGAATTCTTATTTAATCATTTCTTCAAAATTCACAAATTCACTTTGTGGCATCATTATTTAATTTAATGAAAACAAATAACTTTGTGTACACCACTATTTAATTAACAATATCAACATGTTTCGAAAACTAGGTTTTCTTCGTCAGGATAATAAGTTAATAACAAATAACAAAAGTAACAAAAGTAACAAATAACAAAAATAACAAACAAGTATAGACCAATTAGAACATAGACAAAATATTAGAAAGGAGAGGTGATTAATTACTTAAAATATCATGAAAAAAAAATTATATAAAATAAAATATAAAAATTATTTTAGGATGGGTAAAATATTACTTTAACGTAATAAAAAATCTTTTAAAACAAAACAGGAAGTCAAAATAACAAAATTAATTATTATGAGTATTAATACGAAAATAAATTTAAAAGATGGCTATTTTTAAAAAACGTTTGGTTATTTATAATATTTATTTTACTATTAACACTTTTTCTAATTTCTAAAATTTCTAAATTATCTAATTGTATACCCGTTGTGTTAATGTGTAAAATTTTTAAACCTTTATTAATATCAAAAGAATGACCTGTTTCCAAAATGTGGTTTGCAAATTCTGAATAATTATTATTATTTAAACATCTTAGATGTTCCTTAACTCTAATGTTAAAATTTCTAGAAGTCTTCCCAATATAAAAAAATCTTATTTAATCGTTTGTATAATTCAGCAAAAGTTTTAGTATATGCAATGTGAGAGATGTTTTTATCTTTAGTGTGTTGACTGTTTTTATAGATTTCTGTCGTCGATTATTGTCTTCGATGCACCACGGTTTGTTTTCTTCATTGTATGTTCGTCTCAGTATACTGACTCTTCTGTACAAATTATGGTTTTTTTTTGGGGTGTTATGCCGTGTTGCGCTACCTCCTTCTTTAGCCAACGTTTTGTCCATCATAACGCTGTCCGAAACGTTGGCTAAAGAAGTAGGTAGCGCAAAAATAATTGCCTTTGAAATAATCAAGTGTTTTTTTTAATTTTTTTTTGCTCAGAAAAAATTAAATATTAGATCTACAAAAATTCCTTGTTATGTTAAAAATCTCCTACTAACAAACCCCCTTTCGGTAGTGGTTTCATTGTATTATGTTATAGATTTTTTAATTTTTTTAGAAAATTATCATAAATCATTTAAATATTTGTGCCTGAACTACTCAAAACAAAACAAGTTTTTTTCGATGTTTTTTTTTCTTGAATAAATAAAAATAAACAAATAAATCAAATCAACGGCCGGCGCGAACCAGCGGTTAGGCTCTTGACTCGCAATCCGAAGGTCGCGGGATCAAATCCCGGCGTGGTAAACAAATTTTATTCGATTAATTTGTGTCATTTCTTAATTAAATCATTTATAATAAAACTCGTGTATAGTGTATTTGCGGCACGTTCCAGAATGGAAGATACTCTCAGTATCGCCCTAGTGTTTCCACCATTCAGAATTGAAAAGTTGCTTGAAATGGCTTTAGCCGTGTTTGGTGACCAGAATAGCCAGGTACTTCCCCACCTTCCTCTTCCCCATCTCCTTCCCCTCTCCACTATCTTCAGCCTCACAACATACCCCAATAGGGGATGCCATACTCTCACTGGCTCCAGACGAAGCAGCTAGGACTCGGTATTCCTATTAAAAAAAAAAAAACAAGCGGTTGGTGTTAACTGCGAATTTAAACCTTATAGCCATCGGCATAAGGAGGAGATCCCGAATTTTACACGACATTGTGTAGCGCCTTAAAGCAGCAAATCTGTGTCCCGGAACAGTAAAATACTCTCGTATCCTGAGATCCGGCGTGATGAAATCTGCTCAGCTTTTTCTGACTTGAGGTTTTAAATTAACGCAGCTTAATTCAGATCACCCGCTTTTCAAACTGAGATACTGAATATTTAAATGTCTATATTACCTTAAAAATGCTAGAATCCAGATCATTTATAAAAAACATCAGCTTTTCAATTAGAATAGTTTAGAGTTAGAATTAGGATGTTGAAACGGAAGAAACCGGATATTTAAATACCATTTAAGAATAATTTTTTTTTATTAAAATGGGTTTTTTTCGAATATTTTTTAGTGAAAAAATATTCGAAATAATATATAATATTTCCCCGGAGTGCGCTATGCTTTATTGGCATAACTTATACATTAAGTTTATAATTAATACTAATTTAGTTATTTCCTTAAATTACTTTCACGCTGATGAAAACTAAACATAGGCAACCGAACTTACAGATGCGTTATTAATATTAATTAAATCACGCGACCAGTAACTTCATAGCACATTGACCGACGTTTATCTGCGGCTTTTCAGATAAACGTCGGTCAACGAGCTAACACTACCTAAAGTAGATAATTAATAGTGGAAAATCATTTCAATTCATACCTAATATCTAATGTTACCATCAAGTTTCAATGCACGTATTTAAAGTAAACATTTATCTAAATAATCTATGTATGGCTAACTAGAAATTTTAACAAATAAAGTATATTAAACTGTTACATTTTGCTTATGTTAGAAGTCAGCTTGAGTACAATTCTCCCGTCTGAAATCCACATTATAAAACTCATGTACAAGCTGTTGAATAATACAAAACAAATTCATATGTTTTATAAATTTTAAAATGGGTATTCCAGCAATTATGTTGAAAACACGTTAAATGTTATGAACATGCTCAAATTGTCAGACAGAAGAATTTTCACTGACTTGGTATTTTTATATAAAATTCTAAATGATTTAGTTGATAGTCCGGTATTGCTTGAACCGATAAGCTATGTATTCCTCTTTGCCCAGAATACAAATGGAGGTAAATAATTATACCTTGTCAGTGGACATCTTCAATTTATCCTTAAACAAATATAAAATATTGTTACTGAGGGAATTCAATTATGTAAAATAAATACTGTTTATTTCTTCCTATTCATGTTGAAAAGCCCCGAAAAAGGGCGTTAATAAATAAATAAACATATAGGAATATGTATGCAGTCTATAAAGGCGTACCTACCCTAAGAAAAACGAACATAAAGAAATAAAATATATTTTTTACCAGAAATGTATTTTTTACATAAATTTATGATTATTTTTTATGTTACAATAATAAATTGTTTCTGTACGACAAAATTAAACTTTGTATCAAGATAGTAAAATAGCCATTTTTTAATATTCAATGCACAATAATTTATACCCGAACTTGAAAAATGTACGCTTCTACTAGTTAAATTATTTTTATATGGGTTGGTCGGCTTTATTTGAGGAACATTTGGCAGATTGCATATTTTGTTTGGAAAACGATAATGTCAACATTCGTCATTGTTGGGAAACAAGATATTAAAAAATCTGCGGTCCCAGAGCTTCGACAGAAGACAATCGACAAAATCACATATTTATAATATGGCTCAAATGTTTCGATGAATCACACCACGGCCCTGAATGGAATAGTTTTTAGTGAAAAAAAAAACAAACAAAAACACTTACAAACACATACAAATTTTCAACATTTGAAAGACGCCTCTTTGACTTCATGAAAAAAAATGTATGATTCGATTTCCGCTGTTGGCTGTCTACTGTCTACCAACGCCCGAGACGCAGTCATATTTCTACCCCTAATATTTGGTGTTTTCCCATTGGCTTCGGGACCCCGTCAAATCACCTTTAGGGTTGAGACACTGATTGTTCCTTTCCGTTTCCTCCCGATACGCGCGGGAAGCAGGAGTTATCTGGCTAATTTTCCAATTCTCTTTTCCGAAATCATCCCCCCTTGCGCGGATGCTGTGGAAATTTAACTTTGAATGAGATTTGAATTACCCTTATCTCGGATGTGTACCTATATAACCATGCTAATTTACATCGAACGCGACGCATCTTTCGCCTATAGAACCCACATGAAAGCCGCTGCGTTCTATTTTCTACTTCTGCACCCTCAAATGTTAAATTTCCTAACTCTGTTATCTGTTTGCTAGTGATGTTGGTTTGTGTAAGGGTCTTTCGTAATTTTATTATTTGCAGTGATTCTGGTAATTTTAATGGACCATTAGTAAGTCTATTTCGTTCCCTTGCATTTACAGAGATTCGTTCGCTAGCGTTGTACGGGGTGCGCCAAGATACATAGTTGAATAAAATTGTTTGTTTTCTGCTTTTGTGTAATGAGTCCTTTTACAGAAAATTTAGCGGCTTTTATTTACCCGCGTTATAAAGCGGAATTAATGTTGTAGTGCTTACTTTTTTTATTCCAGTTTTTTTTTCAATATTTTTATTTTATTTTGTAATTCTTCGTTATACCCTGCACAGTACTGTACACCTTCTCTCGTCGGTAATCGGGATAACTTTTTTGCAATAATTAGAATGTTAATTAATTGCTTTTTTTATTATTATTATCGTCATAGTCATTTCCATGTCTTTTAAGTTGGGTTTAAGACCCGCGAGTGCTTTTGTTCCCGAATCACGCCCACAGATGATGCCTTTATCTTGCGCTTTTGGCCCCGGCCTTTTGCAAGCCCAGTGTCTTCACTAACAGCTTCTATCCTTTATCTATATTTGTATTTGTATCCTTTGTTATACTCATTTTATAAAATACCTGGGACACATCATCACAGACGACCTCAAAGATATCGAGGATATGGAAAGGCAGAGAAGAGCCATATCAGTTAAAGCGAGTATGCTATCAAGACGTTTTTACTTTTGCAGTCCAAAAGTAAAAAGAATACTTTTCAACGCTTTCTGTACCTCTCTGTACACATCAGAACTATGGGTCAACTACACTACATCCCAATGGCATAAGTTAAAGGTTGCTTATAACAACGCTTATCGCCAACTTTTCCGCCTACCAAGATACTGCAGTGCTACGGAAATGTTCCTAGAGGGACGAGTACACACCTTCCGAGCACTTCTCCGCCACCGTATGGGAAGCTTATGGCGTAGACTGGGCCAATCGAAGAATGCGATCATCACCGCCATGACTGCCTGGATGGAGTCCCCCCTGATGGCCCTCTGGAGGCGGGAGACGATGAAATATCCTCCGTAAACAGATGCATGAATTCATTTTAGTGTTTACTATTTTTTCAATTTCATTTCTCATGTTTTTCATGCTTATTCGTTTTTTTTTTAAATTTATTTTATCTATGTGCCTTAGCCTATTATTTGTCTAATTGCTTCTGTTGTTTCAAAATATGGAATGTATTGCATTGCACTACCCCTGCATACATTCTGGAATAAACTATTATTATTATTTTTATTATTATAAGCATAAATTGCTGGTAGATTTACAGATAATTCTGATTCGTGTTAAAATTGTGTAACAGGCGCGACACGCGTATGTGGACTGGTTATACTTCAAATTTGGTCATTAAATCATTCTTTTAATTTATAATTCCACTCTCTAGGCACCACACTTTTTTTATTTAAGTTTAAAAAAAAATTATTGATAAAAGACTTCCACAATATTAGATGTTTCTGAAAAATACGTTCCGCTTGTTCTAGAAATTAAACATTTAGCATTCTCGTCCGCAATAAAATTTCATTTAGGCCACAGATATCATTTTTCTTTTTATATTCCCGGCGCTGCGCTGAAAGTGGGTGAAATTGCTCTTTGTGGCCGTGGAAATTAAATACATTTCTTGGCTCCCTTCTCCGCAACTCGTTTGCCTCCATTGAGAAGTATTGCCTCCGCTAGTGCGCAGTAGTTATGATTCGCTAATTGGAAATACATGTTTTTAAATATGCTCCGCTCGTTTGCGAAACTTTTCGCTTAAATGAATTTCCCACCGAGGAAAAGATTGCGTTCCGTTCAAATATCTTATTCTCAAACGGAGGTGCTTGCCAGTTTTCTTAAATTCCCGCGACGTCGGTGTCGTGGCCGAATGATTTTACTAACCTACTTTAATGATTATTTGCAAGTTGTGTAATTGAGAACCTCCGTCGCAGAGCGGGTAACTCTTTGGCAATAGGCCCAGGAGCTTCAGGTACAAAGCCCGGTGAAATCAATAAAAAAGATATTTCTTCAAACCCGGCCAACTTATTGTTTGGCACAATTTATTTCAAAATTAATAAAATACTTAGTTTTAACCATTTTCATAGCTTAAAAAACTAACATGTTTCGTGTGCAATGCTTAATTCATTGGTGTTTATTTAATACTCACCCAGTTTTAAGTAAACCCTGCTGAAGTGGTTAAAACTAAGTATTTTATTACTTTTGAAAAAGATCTCTAATTAATTAAGGCGGCGCTACCCAAATTTCTACCGATTTCTTGCATATCTCCCTTGAACATTTGTCGATTGTAAGCTCTTAAAAAATATATGTTATTTTTTAATATAATATTTATACACCCCCACGCCGAAACCCAAATTATATGAAATTCCCTCGATAGAAAAAAATCGCAAAGTATGCTCCGAAATTTTTTATTTTCAAGCCTGTCTCTATTATTTAACAAGTTATATGTATGAAAAAAAATTCACAGTGTTTCTTTGAACGTTGTTTTAGACAACCCCCACGAGAGTTTTGCTCTATTCTAAACGAGTCGTTTTTTATTAAACATTTTCACAATTTTCGCTTCAATTTTATCGTGCGTAGTATTAGCGCGCTCTCTCCAGCATTCCTAATTACAGGTCCTTGTATTATGTCTGTGAATGTCCTTGTTGTATATAATTTTGTTTGAGAAGTATTTTGGTAACATGTTTTTCACTATTTTATGGATAAATATCATCGTGTGCAGGATCAACATCTGTTTCACGGTTAGCCAATTTAGTTCCTTTAACATTTTATTTACTTTTGAGAATCTATTTCGTCGAAGTATTATTCTCGTTGCCCTGTTTTGGAGAATTTGAAACTTATTTTGTTCTCGTTCATTCTTCTTCTTTTCGTGCTCTGATACGGGGCCTTAAAGTATATTATCTTTGCACTTTTACAAAGAGTTATATATACTCACAGTATAGCCCTGGTGATGGACCTACTACTGATGCTTGAAATGGCTTTAGCGTTGTTTAGGAGTGCAGGCAACGGAAGCTGTAAAGCTTTGCATACCAAGAAGGAGGATGTAAGTAATGTATTGGTATTTACTTTCGTTCGTCTTCTTCAGGTCGTGTACAACTTAACAGCCTCTTTGGATTGACTTTCTATGATGTCAAGTGTCTGGTTTAGGAATAGTCTGATCGTTCCCAACCTTCTCCACAACTTTCTTCAACTTTGCAACATTACCAAAATGGTAATGACATTCCTAACACAAATTTAATTAAACATTCCTAATACAAATTTTAACTTAACGTTGCTAACAGAAAAATTAGGCAAACATTCCTAATACAAATTTTAACTAAACGTTCCTAATAGAAACTTTAGCTAAACATTCCTAATACAAATTTTAACTAAACATTTCAAATAGAAACTTTAGCTAAACATTCCTAATACAAATTTTAACTAACCATTCCTAATACAAATTTTAACTAAATATTCCTAATAGAAACTTTAGCTAAACATTCCTAATAGAAACTTTAGCTAAACATTCCTAATACAAATTTCAACTAAACATTCCAAATAGAAACTTTAGCTAAACATTCCTAACACAAATTTTAACTAAACAATCTTAATAGTAACTTTAGCTAAATATTTCTAATACAATTTTAACTAAAAAATCCTAATAAAAATTTACATAACCTTTAACAGCACGGTTTTAGATTCAGTTACCTGTAGCTTTAGTACATATTTTCTTATCATTCCTCCAAAACGCTTCAGTTTCTATTTGAAGTTTTGCTATTTAGTTCCCGCATTAAGGCCTGCTTCATCGAGTCGTTAATAGCCTGCGCCTTATTTAAATAGAATTTTCCTAAGCGTTCGGCCGTTTCAGCTCAATAACCGTCGCAAAAGATCTTTCTCATTAGTGCATTTCCTCTCCAATATTTCTGCTCTCCTGGGTTTGGGTTTTACCTTTACCTACGTACATATTTCGATAGACTCCTTTATTTCAAGCCGTCTGGAGTAGTTCTTAGACTGCAGCGCCAAAATAAATGTCCTTGCAGACAAGTTTTTCAATTCTGAATCAGTGCTTATTTCTTATTTTTTTTATACGTCTTACAATCAAACCTAACGGGGACCATAATTTATTTAGAGATGTACAGGAACGAGGAAGCTTAGACAATACACATTTTGCATTATATGTTAATTTATTTAATAAGAACATTTTATGTATTTTATCGTGGACATTATCCTTAAGAAGAAGCTATTTACTCGAATTAATTAAAACGTTGATTTTTATTTCATAGCTGGAGTCCCGGTCGCGGCGTTGCTCGGGTTTACGCAGATTTTTTTTGAAAAAAAAAATTTAATATTTTTTTAATAATTTCCATAAAACAGACAAACACCAATACTTTACAAATATTATTACGAATTCAAAACATATAAAGTTACAGTCAATGAAAATTGATAAAAATAAATTTATTTATTTTTTACAAAAAATTGATTTTTGAAATATACTTCTTTTATATTCTTCTCCTTATATTTTCCTTATTGTTCTTCTCTCAATAAGTTGAGCTCCATTGCCCATGGTTACAAGAGGAGGATTTACAAACAATAGACAATAATGCTAAGTTGGTTACGTGTAAACAATATTTAATTATTAAATGAAGACACTACGAGCGAAACTCAATCTAAAATCTGGAAACAGAAAAATCAGATAAAGATATTGGCACCTCTGGGACTCGAACCCACGACCTCTCGCTTTCCGGGCGAACGCGCTGTCCACTGCGCCAATGAGTCGATATCAAATTCGGTCACTTTTAAACGTATCGGATCGACTGAGAACCACCCGTGTTATCTTCATTTTCTTAACGCGTTTTTATTGGCTGCTATCTGTATGCATGATTGCAAGATTCAAACGAATGCAATGCAATTTTTTTTTAAATATTGGTGGAGTTCCATCCGGTCCTGCAGATTTTGCATTATCTAGTTTTTATTTTTGTTTGAATAGATTTAGAGGTTGATGGATTCTCCGACTGATGCTAACAATATATCGCTGGGAGAAGCATTGTTGCAATCCTCTGAAACGTAAACACTTTCAAAAGAATCTGCAAATAAATTCAGTATTTTCACTGCATCTAACATTAAACCGTATGTAGTTTGGGAATTCGCTCATATTCTTTCTCAGCGAATTTAAATAATTCCATTTTTACGAGTATATTAGAGATTTTAGAATACCAAAGATAACAATCAGATAATTGTTAGAAATTTCATCAAGAAGTATCAAAATTTGAATGGGAAAAGGAAATGAGTTGGTATGTCGAAATCTCGTTCAACCTTTAAAGCACAGTCGTGGGGATGCTGTCCTTGTTCTACCGGTATTTAAATGGAAAATGCTCCGAGGAACTTACATCATTGATTCCTCGCCACCGGTCGGGAATCCAAAGTTGACATTTGTCACATGAGAATGGGTCGTTCCTACGACTCGTTTTTGAGTTCAACAGCTATATTTCCTTCCTCCTACAACATGGGTGTCTTCGAGACTCGGGTTTACTCCTTCCTTTCCACAAAAAGATCCTCCTAAGACTTTCCACAAAAATTCCCAAAAATGACGTAGGCCCTGAGAGAAATAATTTTCCTCTTCGCCTCCTGTTTGGAGTCAATGTAAAAAAATACATTCTCCTTTCTCTTGTTTTGAAGGAAGGAAAATGTATTTAAGTATAAACATTTTTATACTTTTTTATATAGGCAATTCACCCTAAAAAGAGTGCTTGGTGATTGTTATACTATTTATATGGTTAAAAAGCATGCATTAAATATGCAAGCAATCGAGCTTGAAGTAAATGAAAATGAAATCTATCAACGTCTGTGGACCTACCGTCACATTTATGCGAATTAATTACGAAATTAATTGGAAATTGGCTAACAAAGAAGTTCAATTTCTACCAGTTGCACGAGCAAGCTGAATTTATGAATTATATATTAGCGTGGACCATCTACCGAGTACCTAGCGAATACATTAAAATGCTTATCTAAAATCAATAGAATATCGACTCCCACTGGCTTTTATAGTTTTCAAAAAGCACACGAAAAGACTTGGGAGAGCGTAGAAGCATGCGTATTGAGGGATCAAAGATATATGCATGTACAATTTTTACAAGAATAATATAATGTACACCATATTATACCCTATTTTCCTTTTCCTTTCTTCTCCTTCTTGCACTATAATATTGTGCAAGTTTGGATCGTCTGTGTCTTTTTTATATATTTTTATTTATGTGAAATACCGCACAAGAATCTCAACTGCTCCCGTCTGGAGCCAGTGAGACTATGCCATCCCCAATTTGGGTATGTCGTGAGGCTGAAGGTAGTGGGGAGAGAAAGGAGATGGTGAAGAAGAAGGTGGGAAATACCTGGCTATTCAGATCTGGTCACCAAACGCGGCTAAAGCCGTTTCAAGCAACGTTTCAATTCTGAAGGGTGATACTGAGAGTATCTTCCACTCTTAAATATTTCATTCTTCACGATAATTTATTTTATCAGCATATTTTTGTTTCTCATTGTAATTAAATTGAAGCGAAGTTTTATTTTAATTATACATGAATTCGAATACACTATTCAAAGATGATTATTTTTTCAACACATTTTTGTTTTTCATTGTAATTAAATTGAAACTAAATTTTATTTCAATAATCAATGCTAGTCGGAACACGGCATTTTATACACCCGTTACACATAGAAAAAAATAATGAATCAGATTTTGTCGACGTTAGCTAACGGTATGCGGTCGTGCTCGGGAAATTTAACAAATGACCGATTTTGTCGATAAATTTTTTATCGATGTGCTTTTGGTAGAGGCCCTTGTCCGTAGTAACAGCGTGTTCAGTCCAACTAATACATCAATCCCATCTGATTTAGGTACATTTTGTTTGAAATATGACGGTACCTTCGGCTGTTACACTTGTTAGGGGATAATAATAATAATATGTAAGTTTAGTTAGCCACCCTTTGTTTCCTGTTTTCAGTCCATTTGTTAAATTATTCCTCCCGTCCGCGCACTTTGGAATAATATTGTGTTGCAAACTTGTCCCCCTCTTCTCGTTCTTCGGGATTCGCTTCTTCTACTTGGAAACTGTCTGGTTTTTCTATTGAGGTTTTATTTCTACTGTTTTTTTTATACAGTCGTCCTCGGTTACACTGGCCAAAATGGCTGCTAAAGCTGCTGATCCATAATGTACTGGATAAAAGTGCAGTTAAAGAAGAATTCCTTGAAGTGATATTCCACATCAGCTTTGGCTGTGTTGGTATTAGAGACGACCTCCGTGGTCCCGAGGTAAGACTCTGGACTCACAATCCGAAGGTCGCGGGTTCGAACCCGGCGTGCGCAAATAAATTTTGTTTGATTAATTTGTGTTATTTCACAATTTATTCATTTAAAATAATATATAGTATATTTGCGGCACGTTCCAGAGTGGAAGATACTATCAGTATCGCCCTGGTGTAAGACCACCATTCAGAATTGAAACGTTGCTCGAAATGGCATTAGCCGTGTTTAGTGACCAGATCTGAATAGCCAGGTACTTCCCCACCTTCCTCTTCCATATCTCCTTCCCCTCCCCACTACCTTCAGCCACACAACATACCCCAATTGGGGATGCCATAGTCTCACTGGCTCCAGAGGGGAGCAGTTGGGACTCATGTGCGGTATTTCATATAAAAAAAAAAAAGATAGGCATATGAGTGTGCGTTTTTTGGAAGTGAAACTTCTTTAGCACCGTTGTGATTTGAAACTCGGATGAAATGGAAATTGCACTAAAAACAAACACATACATCTATGGGATTTGCCTGCGAAATAATGAGATATAATAAAACCTCACTTACTTACAGTACCTACGAAGCGTAGAGCTACGCTCATTGGCCGCTTTTATTATGATCTCACTTTTCAAGGCTCTTATTGGTTGAGATTGTTTTGGTGAAGTTTCGCTTCTACCGCGTGTGAACCGCACTCAATTTTTTTTAATTAGGGGGATAATGATAGGGAAAAGTCCCAATGTTTGAATGTAATATTATCATCTTTTTAATTATTTACAACTTCTTCATAATCTCATGGTTTGTTTTAAAAGAAATACCCATCTTTTTAATCCAACCCTCTCATTTTCTTTACTGATTTAATTTTAGTTTCTTTAAGTATTTCTTTCTTTTGCACGACCCATTTCTTTCAAAGGATTGTGTTGTCAGCCTTTGAGCGTCCTACCGTGCGGCTCCATGTTGTGGATTTGAGTGCAACCTTCGGATAGCGTCCGACGTCCGTTCGTACCGCCGAGAAATCAGTTATTTCAAAGCGAAAAAACAAATACGCTGTGTAAACTGCAATTTTGCAGCTTTTCTGCAGTCCGGGAGAAGAAGTGGCAGACGCGATTGATGTTCTCATGTGCATCCGTAGTCAGTACATTGCACTGCTAGATTAATCTATCTTTTATTGATGGCTGCTTGTTAATTATTTGGTTCTCCTTCCTCCGATCTACTTGAAATTCTCTTGACAGTGATTTGTATCGAAACTAGTAGTATCTTTATTTCATTTAAAAAATGACTCGGACTGTCACGACGACTGCCTGGCATACTTACGTGAAAAACTCCTGACGATAATGAAATACACATGATAATGACATAAGCATCTCAACTCCCCGGAGTCAGTGAATCTTTGGAAAATTATTAGCACTCTTTTTGTGAAAAACATTTCTAATTTTAGTGAAATAATTATCAATTTTTTATGAGAAAACTCTCTTTTTATAACTTTTGAAGGTTATTCCCATCAACGTAATATATCATTGAAGAAGAAGATAACACATAATCTAAATGAAAATATGAAAGAAAACAAGACACAGAAAACAGAAAAAAAACAATGGTCGCAACTCTCGTCTAACAGGTGGCAATAGCGAAATTGGAAAACGCGCACGTCCCGGTTCCCAGAGAGGTCTGGGTTCGAGTCCCAGTTGCGACCATTGTTTTTTTTCTGTTTTCTGTGTCTTGTTTTCTTTCATATTTTCATTTAGATTATAAGTGTTATCTTCTTCAATGAAATAATTATCATCTACTACCGTTAGCTTTAGAGTCTATCGCCCTCCGGACCTTTTGCTTTGGAATGCATTACTCACCAGCATGTGTCGTTCTCCATAGAGAGAAAAAAGCCTTATTTTTAAACGCCTGGGTTCTCAAAAGTTGCGTATGATCTGTATCTATTCGAAAACGTAAAAATAAATGAAATTTGTTTTCACTATTGGCTCGCTAAAATGGCCGGAAGTTTTGAAAAAAAAAGTATATTTCGTAATTTATGAAAAAATAAAACAAATGGTCCATATTTTATATTTTGCAGCAAAATTCATTTTTATTCGATAACTGCAGTACAAAGAACGCAAAAAAAGTTTTGAAACATATGTGATATGTTTGTTAAAAATATAAAAGGGGAAAATAACACTTTTTCTGGATAAAATCAGTATTCTTGTAGACTTACTTGTATTTATAAAGTTGATTTTTTTTACATTTTTGTCACCTATACGCAGCTTTTAATAACAAACGAACGTTAAAAGGTAAATTATTGTAAAAAAAATTATTACCATAGTTTAAAAATACGTGTTTTAGGTTTTTTTTATCTGATTTTCAATGCATTTTAGCGAGCCAATAACCATTTTTTTAAATAAATTTAAATGCAGTTCTCATTTTCTTTGCCGCAATTTTTGAGACCCCAGGCGTTTCCGAATTCAAAAGTTGAAATAATTGACACACCCTATTGCTCACCTCTACACCATTTACATATTTTCGAGTCTAATGCGTCACTGCATGAGAGAGTATGGTCAATAACCGTTGCTCTATCCTGCCGAATTTCTTTTGGGTATGCTCGGAATGAACTATCTGGTCAAAAGTTATGCACACATGTCTTCAGATTGATTCGTGAATGGTTTGAAAACTTGGTTATCATGTAGAGCAGTGGTTCTCAACCTGTGGTACGCGAACCCTTTGGGGTACGCTTGGGGGTACGCAATATCGTGGCATGAATGAAGGTTTTAAAACTCAACTAAACAAGTCGTGTTACACTCTGTATAAAATTGCATTAATTGAATTTGTGGGACTTGACTGTTAAATTCATATAATAATGTATTAAAATATTAATAAAGCATTAAAAATTACAAATGAAATATGTCTTTCATTACACGTGTACACAAGATAGATAGAGGGTACGAGAAACAAAATTGTAATAAGAGTCAAGGGGTACGCAGGCTGATGTAGAGCATTTATTTCTAAATTATCAATGATTATCTCCGCCATCAACAACATCGTATCCTATCTCTCATGCCGGTGGGGAGAAAAATCTTGCTGAGGAACAGAATCAATTTGTATATCGGCATATTTAGCGTTAATGAAGCTGCCCAGGATGCTCTGTTGCGACTAGTATAATTGATTCCTCCTTTTTTATGTTAATGTAATTCTCCTTTACAAATCTGTTTAACGCAATTTTATCATGTTTTTTAAATAATAAATTGAATTGATTTAATTTAATTGAATTAAAAATTAGGTGTCATAAAAACCCCAATTATTTATTAATTAGTCAATTCTTCGAATTTCGAAACTGTGATAACTGTGCCCTCATACTATTACTTCATGTCCCTTTTTCTTACACATAGATATTTTCTGCGGCTTGAAATTTTACAAATCAATTGAGAAAAAGACGTGAAACTTTTCTCTTTGCGTTGTTGGTGCTATAGAAATGATAATAATTAGTATTTTCATCGGTGTTTGAAAAACTCTTCCCTATTTTTCATGAAGGGTGGCACCGAAGAAAATGCGTACTAGAGTATTGAAACTTTCAAAGCCGACGGCTACCATTAACGATCTGCATCGTCGACTGAGTATTTCGCATTTTATTTCACTCTGCTAAAATTGTCAAAGAATCTTCGATGATTCGCCATAATAGGTATGTCGTGTTAACGTTCAATTTTTAGATAATAAATTTCTAATATCAAGCATTTTATTACTAGTGAAATTCTAGTAGTATTGTCAGTGTACTGTTAGGTACAGTGCTTTTACAGCATAATTGTTTTTATGTTTGCATTAATTCTTCACAGGAGGCCCTGAGAAAAATAATTTCCCTAAGGAGCTATATCGTCTTTGGGATTGCTGTGTGAAGGGTCTCTTTGAAGAGAGGAGGGAGTGTATTCTTGGGAAAAGACCCGTGTTGTAGGAGAGGAAACATAGTAACAAAAAATCATTCCACCGCCGATCCGTTGGAACTCAAGAACGAGTCGTAGAAATGACCTTTTTCCATGTGACAAATGTCAACCATGTTGGGCGCTCGTCTGGGGATCAGTGACTCCTGTTCCTCGGAGCATCTTACATTGAAATACCAATTGAATAATGACGTCAATCCCGACTGACGCCTGTACTCTAAAAAGCAATCCGTTTGTTAGGGGACTCGATCAAATGGATCGACAAAAAATACAAAATCCGTTGAATAAAACGGAATACAATAGAGTCTTGTTCGTACTGCTTTTGAATATTACATTGAAATTAAACATTTTTGTAATTTAGTCAATGCTTTGTTACCATGCAACAAGTCGAACTCCAAATGCATTAGAAATACTGCTATTATACACAAGTATTATGTTCCGAACAAAATCTCGAATCTTAAATTTTGAAAATCTTTTTTTTTTACATTTTAATTGGCTTTCGTGATTTCGACTTCGAAAAGTACTTCATCTCAATATAACTGAATCTTGTACTGAGAATTGTAGCATCCAAATAAACACATTGGTACGGCGACACTCTCATGACTAAAAGTAATAGAATCTTTAAAAAAAGTGCCAATGTTTTATATCTCCCCTCGAGAAAACTTAAGACAGATCAAACTTTCCACCATCAATCGTGAAAGTATTGCAATAATTTACTTCACTAGCAGCCAAAGCCGTCCCATCCAGGATTAAGATCGCATTGAAACGCCTATTAGGCAGTGAAGCACCCATCCTCGCACCTCAAGTACGTCTTCCATACAATGATTAAATCTTATTTTCATTTATTCGTTATTATAATTCGTTATTATAATTCATTATTATAATCGGATTCGAAGCCCTGTTAAGAACAAGGATTGCAGGACTGAGGGGAAGGACAAACCACTCCAGTAATATCCTCATCATGGAAGCCCGTCTGATTCCAGGATCGAGCATAGATGAATATTGGAGAAAAACACTGGCTCCTACAATCTGAGATCCGTTGGAACAACAAGAACCTGATTAAAGACTTTACTATATTTTTTTGTGAATAGTGTATCTAATGATGCTTTTTTATTTTTTATTTTGTTAATTTTTATCTTTTTATTTATTCACAATAACATTTGTAATTATACCCTATATGGGATGTGTGGGATTGCACTCCCCTCCCCACATCCTGGAATAAAGACCTTATTATTATTATTATTATTATTATTATTATTTAATCACCATGAACCCCTGTGATTTATATTGATTCGAATGCAAAGCTCTCCCTAGACGCGTTGCGCGTCGGAGCGAAATGAAAGCCTCGAGCGGCAGCTTTTCTCACTTCAGTCCTCGAGTACCTACTCAGCCTGCCACCTTTTTCCATTACCCGGAGATTATTAGCTGCCTCTGCTTTGATGATAATGCAACTCTTTGTTCGATGGAACTTACCATATCCTTTTAGCGCCTGCTTTTATGATCGGCCTGAATATTCTAGATTTTTTACGTTTAAGACTTTCGTTGCTTTATTAGCAGTCAAGGTTGATTGGGTCATCCTACTAAATTCCCGCGAAGTTATCGTAAAAATTTGAATATTAAAAAAACCTTTATTGTTCCCAGAATGAGGAAAGCCTTTAAATCAATATCTAAATATTGTGATACGATTCTTTAGGTATGATATATATTTACATATTATTTATGGTTATTTTTGACGTGATAACGTCTTATAAATCGATGAAAGCCGGCTGCACTCACGAAAAAGCATGACTCATTGTCACGTTGTCACGTTCCGCCTGAGCCGAGCGTGCAAGCGAGAGCGCGGAACAAGCGTTCGGCCTAAGCGTTCGGCTTGTGACGCATCTATCTCTCTTCCACTCCATCGTTATTATATGACGTTATCACGTAAAATTATCGTCCGTAAACCGACTTAACAGACAACCAATTTTTTTTTAATTTTATCTTTTATATATTCAATAATACTATTATTTAATATTGAAAAATAAGTTCTGTTGTGTAATTATTATTACGCGTGACAGCTGTTTCGCCCTCTGAAGGTATTATCAAACTGTGGTTAGGAAACAAAGAAAAGTGTGGCACTACAGGTCTGCAGATTGGTTCGGTTTGCGGGCACATTTTAATGCTTTCCCGTGGTCAACTGTCTGTTTTCGGACTTCGGATCCCTCAAGATGTGCCCAGGAAATTGGTGAAGTCATCGCGTCCGCGATGGATGGCTTCATCCATTCCACTGTTAAAGAAACTGGTGTGGGCTCAAAGCCGTGGTTCAGTCGACAATGCTCTGAAGCAGTGCGACGAAAAAACGCGGCTTATCGAGCCTACAACACATCTCGAACGTCCGAAAACAGAATAGTTTATAACAAAATGTCAAAGGAAAGCAAGAGAATCATAAATAGGTCGAAATTTGAGCACGACCAGCAGATCAGCAGAAAGCTGGCTGCATGCCCGCATGGCAGCAGAGCGTTCTGGTCGCTTGCGGGCTCAATAGGTCGCAATTTCTGCAAATCCAGTCTGCCACCTCTTACCAGAACTGACGGCTCTCTAGCTAATACCGCCGCCGAAAAGGCTAACTTATTAGGCAAAATGTTCGCGGAAAACTCGACCCTCGATGATCAAGGTGCTATCCCGCCGTCGGTTCCTCACTGCGGTTTTCATATGAAAAAGCTGAGGATCCGGCATCGGGATGTACTCCAAGTCTTACGAGGGCTCGATGTTAATAAAGCTAGTGGGCCTGACGGAATACCTGCCCTGGTATTGCAGAGGTGCGCTGCAGAAATAGCTCCAATTTTGACGAAGCTTTTCAAAATGTCCCTGAAGTTTGGGACTGTGCCCTCCGGTTGGAAAAAAGCGATCATTCACCCTATTCCAAAGAAAGGTGACCGCTCCAACCCGGCCAACTACCGCCCCATAGCGATCACATCTGTTCTGTCAAAAGTGATGGAACGTGTGATCAACGACAAACTGCTCACATACCTCGAGAAGAACAAAATTATTAACGACCGTCAATACGGATTCCGGCGGAACCGCTCGTGCGGTGATCTTCTCGCGTATGTGACGCATGTTTGGGGGCGGTGCCTGGAACGTTTTGGTGAAACCCAAACGGTTTCACTGGATATTTCCAAGGCCTTTGACCGGGTTTGGCACCGAGGGCTTGTCAACAAACTGCCTTCTTACGGACTTCCCGCATCCTTGTGTATGTGGATTGCCGACTTTTTGAGGGAGAGGTCGATTCAGGCGGTTGCTGATGGTTTCACCTCTTCCTCGCATTCGATAAATGCTGGCGTCCCACAGGGATCGGTTCTGTCTCCGACTTTGTTTTTGTTGCACATCAATGACCTCTTGACGTGTGCACCGATTCATTGCTACGCGGACGACAGTACAGTCCATGATAGCTTTTTGTTTGACAAACCTCCAAAGGGCTCACAAACCCCAATGGCTCGGAGGGCTTTGAAACAAAGAATGGACGGTTACCTCGAGAGTGTTTCCTCTTGGGGTAAGAATAACCTCGTCGAATTTAATGTTTCAAAGACCCAATCATGTCTGATCACGTCTAAAAGGGATCGAAATGATAATCTAGTCTCCTTCAACGGAAGCATTCTCCCGAACAGGCCTTCCATTGATATGCTTGGTGTAACTCTAAGTGACCAGCTCAGGTACGGGGGCTCCATCGAGGCCAGAGTTAAATTAGCCTCTCAGAAACTGGGCATACTGTACAGGGCACGCAGATACTTTAATAGTACACAACTGCTAGCCCTGTACAAATCGCAAGTGCGCCCCACGGTTGAATTTGGCAGCCACCTCTGGTCTGGAGCCCCAAAATACCTGAAAAAAACCCTTGACTCTGTGCAGAAACGGGCGGTCCGTTTGATAGATTCTCCTAATTTAACTAACGGATTGCAATCTTTAGAGCACAGGCGCCAGGTGGGAATGCTGTCCTTGTTCTACCGGTATTACAATGGAAGATGCTCCGAGGAACTAGCGTCATTGATCCCCTCGGCACCGGTGCATAGTCGGGAAACACGCCAAACGCGCGCTCAACATTTGTACACGGTTGACATTAGTCACATGAGAACGGGTCGTTTCTACGACTCGTTCTTGAGTTCAACAGCTCGGTTGTGGAACGATTTGCCGGCCTCTGTGTTTCCTCCCTCCTACAATATGGGTCTCTTCAAGACCCATGTTCACTCCTTCCTCTCCTCAAAAACACCCTCCACACAGCATCCTCAAAGATGACATAGGCCCTGAGGGAAATTATTTTTCCCTCAGGGCCTCCTGTGTGGAGTTAATGTAAAAAAAAAAAAAAAAAAAAACTTACAGACGATGCATTTATAGACAAACTGACCGGTCTTTTAATAAGATTCAAGAACACAATAATAAAATACAGTCACAATTTGCCAAACATCTCCTAGATAAAAATCACCCAGTTAGTGATAATAATACGCCAACCCCTCTACCGCTACACACACAAAATAAAGGGCGTAAATTCGACAGTTATTGTAATAATAATATTTCTCTTGGGGTAAGAATAACCTCGTCGAATTCAATGTTTCAAAGACCCAATCATGTCTGATTACGTCTAAAAGGGATCGAAATGAAAATCTAGTCTCCTTCAACGGAAGCAATCTTCCGAACAGACCTTCCATTGATATGCTTGGTGTAACTATAAGTGACCAGCTCAGGTATGGGGGCTCCATCGAAGCCAGAGTAAAGTTAGCTTCTCAAAAACTGGGCGTACTGTACAGGGCCCGCAGATACTTTAATAGTACACAACTGCTTACCCTGTACAAATCGCAAGTGCGCCCCACGGTTGAATTTGGCAGCCACCTCTGGTCTGGAGCTCCAAAATACTTGAAAAATACCCTCGACCCTGTGCAGAAACGGGCGGTCCGTTTGATAGATTCTCCCATCTTAACGAACGGGTTGCAATCTTTAGAGCACAGGCGTCGGGTGGGAATGCTATCCATGTTCTACCGGTATTTCAATGGAAGATGCTCTGAGGAACTAGCGTCATTGATCCCTTCGGCACCGGTGCATAGTCGGGAGACACGCCAAACGCGCGCCCAACATATGTACACGGTTGACATTTGTCACATGAGAACGGGTCGTTTTTTCGACTCGTTCTTGAGTTCAACAGCTCGGCTATGGAACGATTTGCCGGCATCTGTGTTTCCTCTCTCCTACAACATGGGTCTCTTCAAGACCAATGTTCATTCCTTCCTCTCCTCAAAAAGACCCTCCACACAGCATCCCAGATGACATAGGCCCTGAGGGGAATTATTTTCCTCAAGGCCTCCTGTGTGGAGTTAATGTAAAAAAAAAAAATAAATAAATAAACCAAAAAATATATTTCGCTCGCCACTCTTAAATATGTTTAAGCCAATTTCAAATACTTAATTATGCTGTAAAGTAAACCCATGAGTCATAATTTTGGATTATCTCATATAACTACCACACTAACGACATTCAGTCAAATTTAAACACTGCAGTAATTGGCGAAACTTTAAAGGATAATAACCATTAATATTTTAGTCATTTTGCCCGGAAATTAATTAGAGCGTAGGTAATAAAAATTAAAGCAATAATTTTTTTCATTATCAGTACTTATCTAGAAATGATGTAAATGCGTCATCTGTAAGTGGTATAGCTACGTTTGATAATGCCTTCAGAGGGCGAAACAGCTGTTACGCGTAATAACAATTACATAGCAGAACTTGTTTATAATAAACTATTTTTAAAGATTAAATAACAGTATGATTGAATATATAAAATAAATCACAATTAAAATGGAGTTCTACAAAATAAACTTGATAACAATAAATAATAAAAATAAACAGATATGAATATCTTCATTCACGTCTGTAATATCTCCATGTTCTTTCCTGATTCGTTATTTGTAGGTATCTCCTGATACCAATATTCTCCCTTACTATTTATAGGATGCTTATTGAAAGACTTAGGTGCTTAAAACACAGTGACCGTTTATTGACGTATCGTAATTTATAATAATACTTCGGAGGACAAACGTCCTTCCTGACGAATAGTTAGGTTTTGTCTGCAGTGCTCCCGAATTATAATGACTACACATTCACCTTCGGTCACCTTCAGCACAGTGCGATGTGCTAAAAAATAAATGATATTAAAGTAACTGCGCGTGTGCTGTAAGACCGAGCCTCATTTTTTTTTCGCTATTTGTGTTTGGGGTTTTATGCCGTGTTGCGCTACCTCCTTCTTTAGCCAACGTGACATCTTCATCACAATTACCCATCTGCGGTGTAGGACACTAATGCTGTCCGAAACGTTGGCTAAAGAAGGATGTAGGGCAACACGGCATAACACCCCAAAAATAAATAAAGAAAATACTTTTGGCCGTGAAAATCTAAAAACGTATGTGAAAAAAATTGTTCGAAAATAAATCTGACCGTCATTGCTTAACTATCCAATGGTCAAAATGTCACGAGCTTCCAGAATAATTCGCAAAAAACAACTAGTTATAGTAATTAATTTATTGGTAGTTTTTTTTTTTATTTGAGTGAAGTATTTTCATTCACCTTTTTTATGCATTTGTCCATTGAACTTTTTTTTTTCAATTTTTGGCCAAATGTTATTAAGTTTTTCATTACCGTTTTCAGTCATTTCGATAAAGCGCAACATAATCAGTCCTTTTCGAACGACTGTTTTAAAAATATTTTTCATAGTTGAATTTCCATCCTCCATCGCGCCCAAAAGCTTTGCGTAAAAAATGCATTCGGCTTTTCCGCATCGCTCCATTAATGCAAATCCGAACCTTATGAATGTTTCATCTATTCGACAATGAATTCAGGAACAATTCACTCGCGCTGGGGACAATTGCTCTAGGTAGGTACTAGGTACCGGTATTATAGTTAGTTCTATGGCTAAGGGAATTATTACTGCTGTTTTCACTCGTCCGCCGTTATCAGCCATTCGCAGCTCTCCCATCATATATCAATTTAGAATTGAATCGTCAACATTTGTGGATGGTGGGTTATTGTTACTGGTTCATCTAGCTGGCTCGATTAATGTTAATATTGTGATTATGCGCCCTTTCTGCGCGTTTCTACTATCTGTTATCTATTGAATATTATGCATTAGACAGAAATCTAACCGTAACTTGACTCCTACGGTATTTGTTTAGGTTTTATGTCAATATCTAATGTTTATCATCGAGACTTGTAAATACGCTGTATTTACTTTGTGTAAACACTGCTTTGATGATATCATTATAATTCATAGTAATTTATTATCACTTACACGGGTTTAAACCCCCAGGCTAATAATTTGTTTGCTTTTGTGAGCATATCATATAAGTCTCGTTAAGTCGTTACATTTCCCTTACTAACACAGAGGATTATGAAAGAGAAAACGCCACGCTTTGTATTAATTTGTATTATTAAATCTAAAAGTTAACCATAGAAGAATTAACATATACTCACAAATGAAACCCAAGTTTCCGAATGCAACTTGAGAATTTTATTAATTATTTTTACATGACAAAACAAGGGTGGTGACAATATCGTTTATAATACATTTGTTGATAAAATTGTTATATCTTTAGTTTTTTTCATTATTAATTTTTAGTTAGAAGTAATGTAAGTTAAAACTTTTTAGATGTTTGCATTAAAAATTTTAATATTTCAAAAATTGTGTTTTTTTTCTAATCATGAAATTCTAGCTTTTTTATCACTTTTCAAAAAGCTTTTAGTTTTCGTATACGTTCAGAAATATTCCGTTTATTTGGATTTTATTGTAAAGCGGAAGTACTGTGACCTTCTGCCAAAATATGCTCGAGGCCTGAAGGGTTAATAACATTAGTGATTTAAATAAAACTGTGTTTATTTTTAAACCCATTTATTTTTTAATTGATATTTAAACCACTTGAGCTCTACTGTTTTTATTAAGACAGTATAATAACAATTTAGCTCCCAAAAACAAACAATGGATCAAGTCAATAGGAAGAGATGTCATTAAAAACAAACTCGAAAATAAAGAATAACATGTCCGCGAACCATAAACACAACACAATTCATAGAAGCAACACAATAAGATCTATTTTGTTTATTTTTATGTTACAGGATCGAATCCCATAAAATAACAATGCGAAACAATAATAATAGTTAACTATTATTATTTTTTTATTTTAACTTTTTATGAGTAAAACCTCAAATCGTAATATTTAATTAAATGAAGACACTATGAGCAAAACTCAATCGAAAATCTGGAAACAGAAAAATCAGAAAAAGATATTTGCACCTCTGGGACTCAAACCCTCTCCCTACTTTCCGGGTGGGTGCTCTTACCCACTGAGCTAAGGTGTCGATATCAAATTCGGTCACCTTTAACTGTACTATACTTCGACTAAGAAGTTCGAGTTGAATCTTGTAATCATACATAAAGATGGCAGCCAAAAATATCAACTTTTACCACTGATTTTAGACTTCCAACTATGTATTATTGTTTATATTTTTGATATTCAAAAATACTTACTGTAATATGACTGGTTACTAAGCAACAGTAAATAATTTTAATTCACTTCCTTAATAATCGCAAATTCACTTTAATTCATCAGTTTTATTAAATGAAAACAAGGCACTTAAGTGATTTATACAAAATGATTTGTTTTCATTTAACTTTTCATTGAAATTGTATTCGCTAATGATATACGAAGTGAAATTATATTCGCTAATTATGTTACCATATAACTACCTCTACGGACACAAAAAATAGATAACTTTGAATGTTCTTGTCAAAATGATAACTCATCTGAATAAAATAAAAATCTTACCCGTTTGTAGAGTTTTTTTCCTATTTCAAATCAGCACGCCTTTATTCATGAAAGTGTTAATTTCGGGAAAATTAAACGCGTTTTAATGATTTTATTTTCTCCTTGTATTTTCGACGAGAACCTCCCCGAATCGGGAAAGTCATTTGCTTTACACCGACTGGGCGTGCAATTCTTTAGACATTTTATTTATGGCTCCTTCAGTCAGTAAATTTTCGTTTTATTTCCATTCATTTTTTCAGTTTTATTTTTCTGTGCTTTTTTGATGCGCCAGATTTAATTTAATATAAAACTCCAGCGATTAGTTAGGTGGAGTAAACAAGTCAAATAGATTAAGGGAAAGAATTTCAATTCCTAAATAAATTATATCATTCCCCTTTTAACCACTATTCTTACTGTAACGAAGTTAGAATTTTTCCGAAACAAATCGATAGTTAAAATTTATTCGTGAATTAAAAAAGTTAATTTAACCTACAACAAAAATTTCAACGCATGTTTTATCAACAATAGAAATTCATACACTGCGATGCAATTGATTAAGCGAACGGTTGTGCGGGCTTTTTCAAACAAATATTAAATTTGGATTAGAGGGCAAGTATTGCATTTCTTATTTCTGTAAATTGTTTTTTTACGTTCCGTTTAGAAATGGTGGTCGTTTCATCTTGTTGTGCTAAAAGAAATCAGTTCTCTGCTTATAAACTAGCTATTCCGGGGGAAACACTTTTAATAGATTGTTTACTACATTTATACAAAAAAATATACACACATTATCTGATCACTAAGACGGTCCAATTTACAAAAACATCATTTTGCACAAAAAAACAAGTAAGTTGTAACAAAAACAAAATCAGCTGACTATTATTTATTACCAACCCTTTTATAAAAAAAAATGTAAGCATTGTGTACCCAATGTATTAGCCCCACGGGCGTATAAGAGTAAATAAATAAATAAACAAACTAACACTAAATGTTCTACACCATTAGCATTCATGTTTGAAGTAATCCGATTTATTGTCACATTTTTGAGACCTATTGACACAAAGAAATTTTACTTCTGTTTAGTATCGAATCTAATCAGTGCTCAAAATGACCTTTGCATTGACTACGCCATGTGCATTAATGGGAATAATAATGATAATAGTGGATAGTTCTTTTGACAATTTGAGACTTAGGCTACAGGAGGTTAGTTTTCTAGGAAATTCGTGTGACAATTCGCTTACCATACATCATCACCGTGGAAGAAGGCTTTGGGATAAATTAGGTGGACCGGGGTGGGTTTCGGGCGGAGGGTGGTAAATCCTAATGAGGGTGTACAACAGCCACTACGTGATCATAATGTGTAATTAATGACCCGTATAAAATGCATGCCGGGTGAGATAAAGCCGGAAGGGTCGCGAGGAATTTATTTATTTCCGCATCCCTGTAATTCTTTCGTTGTTCCGCCGGAAGGTATGTATGATGAAGGTGAAGTGTGAGGCCTGATGGCCTGATGACGCTGGCATCAGTTATGCTAATGACGGCAAACGTAGGAAGTTGGAATTTATACAAACCATTTAATTGTTTGCCATCACACGTGAAGCAATATTAAAGTTTAATTAGAGTATTTCTTGGCTTCTACTGTGTAGCAATTTATAGACATTTTGTTTTGATGAGTTTATGATTATTTCAAAGCACACTTGTTACTTACATGTGGTTTTATTATAAAAATTCGTACAACTTACGAAATAATTCATCAGTATTTAGGGAAGGTATGAATGTAGGTAGGCATTTAGATCCTAGGTTTTTACCTGAAACAAGAAAAAAATCACAATTTATAAATAGAAACACTATTAAAAATAGTTGTGAATCACGTACAAATATAACAACAAAAAAACTACGGGAGTATCAAGACGCAATGCTAATCACAAAAGACTGAACCGACGCGACGGTCAAAGTGAACTAACAAAATAAGTAATTGTGTCTCGGTCTTGTGAAAAAGTAAAAAAAAATCCATTATTTCAAACATGAAAACTGATTGTGGTTAACATTGTGGGAATCTGATGCTGACAATAACGGATTCTAATGTAAAACATAAGTACCTACCTAATTAAAATCTAGAGAATTCTTTTCACCATTGTATGTACTTACTCAGTATTAGACCAAATGACTTACACTGTTCTTATCTACTCTTTTCTTATTCTTTCTATCCCCATAAAACTATTTCTTTCAGTGCGGTCCAGACCTCAGCATACGTTTCTTAAGTCTGCAAATGGCAGTTTTCATGAAATGATTTATTTTCGTTCTAAAACCGAAATGTTTTACCTTGGAAATGTTGGTTTCTGGTTGTTTTTATTAGTATCGTTTAGTTTGATTTTAAAAATGTTGCGTACTGTTAATCAGAAAATATATTGGTAATCATTCTTTGAGAACCGAAATAAATTGTATATCATTGAAGAAGAATATAACACTAATAATCTAAACGAAAATATGAAAGAGAACAAGACACAGAAAAATAGAAAAATATTATGATCGCGAGTTGCGACATTACATTGATTTGAATAATCTTCAATAGTTATAAAAAGAGAGTTGTCCTCAAAAAAAAAACAAGTATGTTAATTTATAATTACTATTTTTTCTACCTTTTTTTATTATTCTCAATCAAACCATTTTTTTATTATTCTCAATCAAACCTTTTTGTTTGTGAACAGAACGCACTATTTTCCCTTTACCTACAATAGAAAAATATCAATGAAAATTTTACGCTGTTTAGTGGTTATCTTAGCACTCTATCGTGGAAGAATATTGTAATATCAAAACTTTAGTACTTACTGCTTTTAAGCTCTAAAGCCAACAGTTTCGGCACATTCTCGATGTCTTCAGGAATGATACACATATTGCAATTTATATACTCATTCATTATGTACCTATTTGGTTTTCCCTGATGAACAATACTTCTCAGATGATCGGGTGTTTCAATGATTCGCTGTTCGTCCGGTTACGATTCGTGTTTATTTATCGTCTCGTTTACAATGAATATTTAACTAGATCAAACGACCATTCTAATGGACACTGTGTATTTCTGAAGCAAAACTCGGCACTGAAGGTGCCCAGCTGTCGATCGGATATCACCGGCTATTTCCGTAACCGTTTTGGACACAAACGGCGACAGTTGACACTCTCCTATAGTATCTAATACTTTACTGACATCTGTTGAGACACCTCAAAACTACCAATAACTGCCAATAACGACATATTTTGAAGGACATTGACACCACATACATATTCGTAAACACTTAAAATTTCGTTAATAAAATATTAAAAAATTAATAAAAACACGGTACAACTTAATATTTTGATACCCGCCACATATTTAATTCCTTAGAATAGGCAACATATGGGGAGCAGACATGTTTTTCGAATTCAATTTTTCGAAAACAATTGTTCGAAATCAACAGTTCGAATTTCAGATTTTCGGAAGACTAATTTTTCGAACAGTAGTAATTGGCCGAAAGACATATTTTTCGAATTTGTTAATCAACTTTTAAAATATATATTTCACTTGTTTATGAATAGCGAGATACTGTCAGATGTACCAGTTATAGGTTAGGTTAGGTTAGGTTATACGTACTGTATACATTCTTATTTCAATTCAAAAAAACTAATGTTTCGGTCAATTGATGTTCGAAAAATATGTTTTTGAAAAATTGAAGTTCGAAAAATTGCAATTCGGTCAATTTACCTAGACCCCAACATGTGTAGCTAGGAATTAATATCGACCAGGCAAAAAAGAAGGCAACTTCAAATAACATGTACCTAAAATTAATTAAAATATAACTTTTGTTTTGCAAATAAAATCAAATTTTCAACACAGTACAATACATTGGTACTCAAAATTGGACAATTGTAAACCAGGGTGTGTATTGAATGTATGCGAACGTATGAATATTTAAAAATTATTATTATTATTTGCAAAACTGGAATTGTTAACTTAGGCACGAATGAGTTGGTAGGTTCTTACTTTCAATAATGGGTGATGTAAAATTCCATATTCCCTTGAAAATTTTCATTACACGTACAGTACCTACCTAAAACGTTATGTCCCTGCTTACATCATATAATGGCGCGTTCAACGGTACAGGAACCCGCGTTATTATAATATGTATTTATGCGCCTAAAGATATTTATAGAATTCCTCCTCAAGCACGAGTATGTGTGACGCTTTAGAGTTTTCCCTAACTCGTTTAGTTCGTTCAACTCCTAGTAGAATTAACGTTTTGAAATTCATCGCACGCGCCTCTTTTTCACTTAAATACATTCCTTTTACTTTGAAATTGACTTGGCAACATTTTGTGCTCCTTATTTCCCCCCTTCCCGGCTTGGGAAATGCCTTCAGTGAGCTATGTATGCGTCCGCTGTCATCAGTCAGAGGAAACTACTGGCGGACTAGTTTGTCAGACATGTTCATGCATTATTCAAAAAGAATTTCTGTAAATTCTTCATTTAACTTCTTGTAAATGTTGCATGTTTAATGCATAGATCAAGGAAAGGATAGACATGTGCTAAAGAAAATCGTTTCCACAAAAACCTCAAAAAGGTATGTCGCGTTTTTTTATAGCTCATTTAGCTGGCAATGTTATTTTTATGGGAAGGACAGGAGTTCGGTGCAACCATCGTCTGGAAATATTCAATTACGCGTGACAAAACGCCTAATATACGCCTTGCCTTTAATTGCTAACCCATTTCGACCCATAATCGGCAGAACAGCGTAAACGACATTTTTGTCAAATTACGATTTTTAACGAAAACTGTTTAATGCTGCCTAATACATCAGTGAAAAAAAATTCGCAGCTCTATCTTATATGCCTGACACTTTTTAGTAGATGTAACTTTCAGCGTAAGCGACTGTGGTCGGTTACGCTCTCACGCCAAACGGTCGAGAATGTTTCAGTTTAGTCGGTTGGCGTTCATCTGGTGACTAGTGCAAAAGTGGTTTTAATTTAGTGTTTTGTTTTTAAATATTAGTAAAAAAAGTAGTTATGTAAATTATTTCATTTTTCCCAACCGTCTTTTGGGACTCTTGTGTTGCATTCGGATAAAAAAGTTATATTATATGATTTTGTTGTATTTGTACGCTGGTGTGTGGTGTATAAATATTAGACTTTTTTCTCGAAATTGTTTTAGCCGTGTTTGGTAACTAGATCTGAATAGCCAGGTACATTTTTCATTTCTCTTCCCCTCCCCACTACTTTCAGCTTCATAACATACCAAAATTGAGGAGGCCATAGTCTCACTGGCTCCGGACGGTTGGGAGATGTTGGGCCTCTGGTGTTGTATTCAGATAAAAAATGTTACATAGCGGTTTTTTGCCCAGCCGACTGCACGTATAACTATTTCGTATTTTGTTACCTTCGGAAAGTCGAAATTATTGTTGGTAAAAATATTTTTACAGCGAATTTTCAATTAAGATGCCTGCTCATACAAGTATATCGACTTTGGTTATACGGACATATATCCTCTTTGCATACTTACTAGCAAATCATTTTATGTAGTCAACTTTAGGATCAACTGTCGTGGAACCATTGTACTTAGTTATTTGTTTACCTATCATGCGTGATAAATATTTCAAAAATAATTATGTACACCAAACAGCGTATGCGACATTTCCTAGTGAAGAAAATCTGTCAGGGTCATGGGCAAAACAGCGTTACCGCCACTATCTCAACAACTGAAGGCATTTAGTTATTTGTATTATCAGCTTTATATAGACAGCAACCAAAGATTAATAATCCTAATAAACCAAAATCCTTTTTGGAATCAATGAAGAAAGCTAATTAAAAAAAACCTTTTGAACAATTTATTGTTTGCCGCTTATGCTGTTCTGCCTCTTATGGATCGATTTCACCACGTTTTTTCCCCACTTCTCGTTCCACAACTTTTTTTACTCGTAGATTCACTTGTTCCGGTTAGTGGAATGCTTTTATAGCATACATGAATATAAAGCTATATAAAAAATAAAGCTATTAATTGTTTTAACTTATAGGTATGTCATGATGATATAATTAATTGAGTCTCCGATCTTGTACCATTATTTTTATGCTTTGTATTTTTTCTGTGATTTTAATTACGCGATAACGTGTTATTAATATCTTCGTCATAGTGTTTTTTTTTTTATATTTTCCGTAGGTGTTTTTTTTATTTTTTATTTAATATAGATATATAAATGTATAGTGGTGTTATATAAATTACATATTGGTACAGAAATTACTTAAAATTGCTTTCTCACCAAAGAAGAAGCTAGTTTTTGTGCTTGATGAGCGAGTTACACTAATTATAACAGAAATAGAATAACATTACGCAATAGGTAAGTATATAATGGGAACAATTGAAACTTCTGGATCATCTATATGTAAAGGTGTAACATACATAGAATACGGTTACATACTAAAATATTGTGCATTTTAGAGAAATTCGAAAAATCTATATAAAATAGAGATATAGATTGATAATAAATAGAAAGAAAGTGAAAAAAAATGTAATTAATTATTCCTGATGAAGTGTAGCTTCAGTTTGATTTTCAGTTAATTGATGTCTTTGATTTTTTTATTTCAATCGGTAGATTATTGAAATACTTTATTCCTAAATAAATATAATTGTTTTGCATTAGTTTGGTATTTTGATGTTGTCTTGATATCTTTTTGATTGGTGGGTTTCAAATTTTTTGATGATATTATCTTTGTAAATTTGGATAAATAATAATATGTTTGCAAAAATGTTTTTGCGGTCAGGCGACTTAATTGGATATTCCTGTAATAATTATCGGACGCAATAACCATGTTTGGTCAGTAACATTTATTTTAGTTGGTACTTGAAGATCGGTTGCGCGATTTTTTTCATACTAAACTTAAATTTGGGTTTGAGGCCAAAATTCCCAATCAAATTGAATAATTATTCATCAAAAGGTATAGCAAATATCTATTACTGATGTGCTTTTTTATTTAAAGTTATTAAAGAATTCAATTTTGCACGATTTAAGAGACGTTTGCCATTTTTTGTGAGTAAATTTTAACAGACAATAGACTTGATGACAATAAAATGGGTTGTTGATAATTCATATTACTTACACCCAAGGAAATTATACCTCCTGTAATATCCAAATAATTAGAAATTCATAGTCAAAGATGGGAAAATCCGGAAAATCCGGAACAACAAATATGGGAAAATCCGCATAATTCAATAAAAGTCTTGTAGACCTCCCCCTTCCCCTCCCCAATATGTTAGGTATATAAACCGTAGAGTAAGAAACAATTGTACCAGTCTGAAGATGGCCTTAACAGGCTGATACCGGTCATGGTCACAAATGAATTGAGTGGGAAAAAAAAATTTGTTTTGATATATTATTAATTATAATGCCATCCTATATCATGCCCTTCCTACTTCCTATTTTTATTTATATTCGACATATTTCAGACGTTTCATATCATTATGCTTTTTTTCCATTTTTATTTTTTACTAGCGAGAACCCGGCATGCGTTGCATTGTCATTCGAACAAAGAAAACAAACATTTGAAGCGAAAACTTCTTTAGCACCGTTGTGATTTGGAAATTGATAATGAGTTTATTCGAAAATCGATCAATCGCTTTTGGTACCTAACATGGGTACCTATTTAAAATACCTGTAATTCCTGATTCGATTCAAAGTTATAGGTGAGTACTTCAAATAAATTCATTAATTTAAAGAGTTTCGAATATTTGATTGAATAATCATCTTTTTGCAAAATGTCATTCTTAAATTTTAAAAAATTTGACAATTTCGCAAGAGTTTTTGTAATGATTAAAAAACTTTTCAGATGTATTGCCATGTGGTTGTAATAATCCAGAAACTTTCGCGGGGGTATAAGGTATTTTGAAAGTTTCAATCATTTGCTATGTTTAATATAGCAATTCATAGACAACTCATACGCTCATGTATATATTTATAAGCAAGCATATTTTGACTTTTATATATATAGATTTTATCTTATTTATATAAAATTTTATATTTAAATCAACATAATAATAATTAGAGGTAAAAGTTTTCGGATAATTTCAAACAAGATTTTTAAAAAGTTTAACAAATTAGCGAGGTCTACTGTTTACAGAACTACTGATATATATTTTTTATTTAGTGTTATTAGTAAATAACCATTTTGAACAGCAACGATCTCTCAAACCTGATACCTTATTCTTCATATCATTTCATTTCATATTCTCCAATAGGTACTGTGGATGCCACAATTTCACTTTTGATGTACACAGTCACAAAAAACTTTAATACTGCGTACATATTTTTAATATATATTTTAAATTTTTTTAGGAATGGTTGAAAACCCGACCTTGCTTTACACAGCTCACAGCAGATCTGAGTTGAGTTCAGTCGACTTCTAAGTGACTTTCCACTTATAAGTGCTAGATGTTGATGCTGTGCTATTTAAACCCAGCAAGCTGCTTAAAAACTTTCTTACATTATTGCTTGTTTATAGAGGAATGTGTTGGATACTTTCAAATGCACAGATAAAACAATAACAATATTCTTGAGTTGAGTTTAGTGAATCTACGTAACTTATTGTTGTCTGTTTTATACCCTTTGAATTTGCCTTTATTTCCAATCAAAACATTATCATCTACAACTTCAAAGACATATACATTTTGTTTTACTGGCATTGTCGTTATTGTTTTAATTAACGTTAATAGTGTAATGTATCATATTAGTCCATGATCAGTTCTCACATTACTTTAGTTGGACTTTTCGGATCACGTGTTCTCATTTCCGAGATGTGCAGAAGGTAACCGAAGGTAGATTTGCAGTCATTATAATCTAGAGCTCCGCAGACAAAACCTAGCTTTCAGCTATGTAGGGCGTTAGTCCTCCGAAGGATAAATTATAAATTATGATACGTCAATGTGTCACTGTGATTTAAATAACCCAAGTCTTTCAATAGGTACACTGTAATACTGGAGACTTCTGGTCCCAGTAAAAATAACGAATGTCTTTAACTTTGAAAAAATTGAATAATTTTTATTATATTCGTAGTCACATATTTCCATATTTAGATGATAATAGCATTAGGACCTAGGCGCTAAAGTCTGGGTTTTAAGCTACTACTAATAACCCGAAAGGTCGACTACTGCTGTAAATACTTCTATGTTTCTCTTCGTTCCCTGACTAAAGCTCTGACCATTAACACCCCTAGAGTAAGCAACGAATTCCCTGACCGCCTAACACCCCTCCGGTAAGCCGCCATAAATAATCGATCCGGCAACATAAATTTCGGGATAAGAATCTGTAAACGCAGCTTTACTAGCAGCTGGTCCCCCCATCCCTCGGCTGCATTCCCGGAAAGCCCGGAGGTCTTAGGAAGGAAATGATCTCGGGAAAACATAACAGTCGGCAATAATTTTCATACAAAGTGACGCCACCCGTATGCTTGCCTCGCGCCCCCACTTCCCCAAAGCTAAGTTTTGGGGAAATTGTCTTCAGACCGCTTTATTTTATTTTAATTAACATCTAAATGAATTTCCTATGGTAAAACAATACCGGCGGTGGCGGTTTAAATGTGTTTCTGAAAGTTGGATCTTAATTCGTGGTAGATTAATCCATTTACCAGTCAACACCGTCGTTAGAATTTTCACATTTAAACACGATTTCTACAATTTATAAAACGTCACTAGAGGTGTACCTATCAACAATTTTTCTCAAAAATCATATCAAATTACCCACAAGTCTAAGTTCTCATTTTGTTTTAAAGCTAAAACTTCTTTTTGTACACAACAACTCGCATAAAGATAAGAAACGGATTAGCTTGTAGAGTTGCCTATGTCTTACAGTTTACAGCTTGCCCAGAAAATAACATTGGTGGAGAGTTGATAAAAATACACGTAGTGCAGAAAAAATAAGACAGTAAAGTAAATAAAATTCATAATTTCCTAAAAAGAGAACGGTCACATTGGATAGTATAGTAGTTAATGTTGTTTGTGATTAGTATTCTGTTTACTAACAATTATTATATTTGCAAGGAACGATTTTTTGTAAGAACTTGAGGACGGTGAACCTCTGTCGAGAAATTTCTGTGAAAAATAATATCTGCCAACTTTTGTTTACCAGATGTATCACGTTTCGAGATGATCTCACGTCTCATCCGCTCTGTTTTTTACCGCCCCCTTCCAATTACTTTATGGCGAGAAGAAAACAATTAATTTTATCATGACGGATCATTTTTCTTCGGATCAAACTGTCTTCCATGGTTAGCTCTCGGAATCTTTCCCGCTGATATCTTTATTAAAACTTTTTTTAAATTTGCCAAGTCTCGACTGGAGATTAAACCCTTCAAGAGATTTTTTATCAGGAGCTCCGTCAGCCAAAGGAAGTGGCAAGAGCGTGGGAAATGGAAATGGTAAAGTGATATTAAAATGTCGTCCCGGCGACTGTTGGGTAATGAATTCGGACGGAAGCTGGGTGTTAGTGTCCTCTCTCGCAATCATGGACCAAGGTTCAATTCGTGTGCAGTACACATCAGTAATTTAATTAAATTCTTACAGCTCTAACATTTTATGTTTTTAAAATCAACTTTTAATTTAACACTCCATCTCTGTAGCGCTTTTGCTGCCGAGGAGCTGCTCCCGAGTATAATTTAAAAAAAATTAAATTATTAAACCATAAATCTATGTACCGTAGTAACCATATTATCATAATAATGCTGGTAACTTTTACAGAGATAGTAATTGCTTACTTAATTCTTTATTGTTTTTCACTGTTTTACAAATTGATAATCTGAACCTTCTCACAAACATAATTACCAGTTATAGTGTTTTTTCTGTGTAGTTTGTGGTTTTAAATTAGTTTTTGCTTCGTATGGTTCTCTTGAGGTTATTCTACAAAATTGTAGCAATTTTTTTTATTTATTGTTTTCGGGTTTATTCAATGAAACTCCTGTTTATTTTTTATAAAAATCATATAACTACTTTTTGCTAGATATCATGACCCCTATTTATCGTGACCCT
The DNA here is from genome assembly GCA_936435175.1 of Glyphotaelius pellucidus. Classification (NCBI taxonomy): domain Eukaryota; kingdom Metazoa; phylum Arthropoda; class Insecta; order Trichoptera; family Limnephilidae; genus Glyphotaelius; species Glyphotaelius pellucidus. The sequence goes on along the minus strand of OW386545.1, from coordinate 9,173,816 downwards.
TCGCCTTCCGAGAGTGTTGTCAAACTTTTGCAAGCAAACAAGTTTGTTTTCCTTGACTTATACACACTTGTCAAAGCTTTCACTCTTTTAATCACGGTAGATATAAAATGATTAAACGGTGTTGCGTCGAGTCATATGTCTCCGCATTAAAAGGCATGTTCTTTTAATTTCTCATAATTAGTCATTCTAGTTCTGCTACATCTCCCCCTACCACGTGATCCTAAGATTCTTAGAAGTTTCCATTTGTCTAATCGTCTATGTTTGATGCCACTCGAGTCGGGGATTCTTCCTCAAAAGCTACCCCTGCAGCACCTCCGCTATGGATGTACGTGAGTCTACTGGTAATTCAATTAGGGGAGAAACTAATTAAAACAGCGCCCTGTAAATGATTGATGCTGGAATACTAATGATTATTAAACAGTTCTCCGCCGATGATGAAAGGGTCCTTGCTTAACAACGAAGGGTTTTACTTTATAATTAAGAACGTTGGAGATGTGGCGTGTATTTGAGTTGTGCAACATAATATCCTCCCCCGCCCAGTACAAAGGGGTGATTTGCTTGTCAAATGCATGATTTTTGGTGTTCTTGTATTTTAAACTATCTCTTGATGTTCCTACATACTAACATTAAAATAGTTTTAAATCCATAAAGCCTTTCTTTGGTTATAAGACTTTGTTTATGGTACTCGTAACTGACTTTTCTTTATATTTAGGTACCTGTGTTAGGTCCAAATTATTTGCAAATGTTGCAAGTGTTATTTCAAAAATACAAACAAATAACATTTTTCACGCCGTTCGTATATTGCCGTTTAATTATAATAATTATTTATAATTTTTATTATCTTTTTTTTTATTTAACTTTTATGAGTAAAACCTCAATTGTAATATTTAATTAAATGAAGACACTATGAGCGAAACTCATTCGAAAATCTGGAAACAGAAATATCAGAAAAAGATATTGGCGCCTCTTTCCGGGCAAGTGCTCTGACCACTGAGCTAAGGTGTCGATATCTAATTCGGTCACTTTTAACTTCGACTAGGAACCACCCATATTATCTTCATTTTCTTAACGCATATTTTTATTGGCTGCCATCTTTATGTATGATTGCAAGATTCAAACCCGAACTAAATGCAATCTAGATGGTGTCTGGATAAATTTTAATCATTTTTTTTATTTAATATGCGATTATATTTAATATCTATTGACTTTTCTGCAAGTCTAGGATGAATATTATTATTATTTTTTTTGTTTATTTTACTTTTATGAGTAAAACCTCAAATTGTAATATTTAATTAAATGAAGACACTATGAGCGAAACTCAATCGAAAATCTGGAAACAGAAAAAGCACCTCTGGGACTCGAACCCCGGACCTGGGTTTGAGTCCCAGAGGTGCCTTTCCTGATTTTTCTGTTTCCAGATTTTCGATTGAGTTTCGCTCATAGTGTCTTCATTTAATTAAACAATTTTTATTATTAGTCAACGTTTAATAATAATACAGCTTTCTTAGAACCACTATATTTTTTTATGTACACCGACCGGTTTTAGAATAATCGTTCGTTCCTCAGGGCAAAATTTACTTTTTTAATATTGCAAAACAATGGATGAATATAATTTATTACTAAATATTGGGGTGGGAGTGGGGGCATGGCTAGGGATTAGTGAAGAGCCAAAATTAAAATATTACAAGCATAATTATTATTATTATTTGTATTCGATTTGTATTGTATTTGTATTCGAAATTTTTGTTTAAAATGAGAATTAAAAACCTAATTTTTTATTAATATCTTAGCTTTCTGGTTGACATTATTTAAAATAGAAACCAACATAATAATGATGTTTGCTTACAAGTAAAAAAATAAAACACGTGATGCAAAATTTTTATTTTCAAATGTATCCTTTTTCCAAATATGAAATGCTGAAAAAGCGTTCCTTTAATGTTAATCCGATGAACTGTATTTTTGTCTATTTCAAACATTTCCAATCTATTATCGAATATTCAAACTCGATATGACTTTGCATTTCACGCTTCCACTATTATAACATAACATACCCGTCACAAGTGGAAAATGGTCGTTTGCGTTCATACAAATGTCCATTGCATTTAATGGTAGCGTTGACCTACTCACATGTAGTTGTTTCCAAAAAGGGTTAATTTCATCAGTGTTTTTGTTGGCCTGAATTTTTGCTGTCGAATTAATTAATGTACGGATAGTTCACTATGTTACTTGTTTTTGAGTTCCATCTTCTTGGAATCAAGGGGACTTGCAGCACACTCAATATTGGTGATTGTTTTCTGATGAAAGAACTGTGGAAAGGGAAGAGCGAAATATAAAGGGAGGTTAATTATTATTTTATTATTGTAGTCTATTTGCGGCACGTTCCAGTATCACCTACTCTCAATATCAGCCTTATAATAAGACTGCCATTCAAAATTGAAAGGTTCCTTGAAATAACATTACTTAGATCTCTAGGAATAACGGGGCATATTTTGAGATGGTTTGAAAGTTATCTACACAAAAGAAAAATATCAATCATACTAAATTCGAACTTTTCACAACAGTTCAGTACAAATATTCACCGGAGTTTCACAGGGGTCACATCTGGGCCCAGTATTATTTTCCTTGTTTATCAATGTTATAACTCTCATCTTTGATGGAGTTATGATACTTTTATTTGCGGATGATCTTAAAATATACAAAACAATTACTAATCTTAATGAGTGTTGTATATTACAATCAAATCTAGTGAGGTTATAAGAGTGGTGCACCCTTAATGAACTGTTCCTCAATATTGAAAAATGCCAAACAATAACTTTTGCCCGAATCAAAAATCCCATTGAATCTCAATATAGCATCAACAACATTTTCTTAAAAAGAGTAGAACAAATCAAGGACCTCGGTTTAAATTTATAACAAAATAAACATTGTAAATTTACATTCCTCTATAACAAATTTCGTAGTACCTGAAGTACTTCTGTTTTGCCATTATTATACTAAACTAATAAACTCCTTTGTACAACTTTTCATTATAATGACACTACATACCTATATATTGAACCTGCTTATATCCTAAATGTCCAGTTTATTATGCTATACACTACATGCTTATACTCCTGAATAACCTATGTATCTTTAATAGCGCGATACTGTAAAAGCTTTCAAGGCATGTATTAAGAAATGACTAAATAAACCTATATGAAATTGCTTTAGCCGTGTTTGGTAACCACGCCGGCCGTCGATAGTGCGGTAACTTACCCTTCATTGTTATGTTTTACGGTACATGGTTTAGAAATAAACCGTAAGAAAGTATCCTGCTGACCAAATCCCGTTTTTTTCGGATAACACAAAGCAATACTTGCTTTTTGTTCGAAGGTCTCAGTGAGGCACTCAAAATATCTACCCTTTTGTGCACGTGCTCGACACTCAGCACTGACCATTGCCGGAAGGAAGGGTTTTCATCTCTCACATATAAATCACTCCACAGTTTCCTACTATCATCCCTACAGACCGTCCTTGTCGCCAACTAAACCAAATGGGGACCTACTCGTAGCTCTTTACCGTTCCAAATCCCCCGTCTATATTTAGGACCTACTCTTTCTCTCCCTCAGGCGAATAAATAAAATTCTGCAGAGTTTTATTTTTTACGTAACCCCGCCCAACATTACGCTCGAAGCCGGTGGGACTATGGCATCTCGAAAGGGGGAAGGGAAATACAAGTAAGGAGAAGAGAATTCTATTGTAAAAATCACAGATATTTGCTGCTGGCTAACAGCTATATATAGTTTGTCATTTGTGTTTCACCAACATCTCGCATATGTGAAAATGACAAATAATTTCGCTAACTGTATTTTTTTACAGTAGCTCCACCCAGGAGGCCCTGAGGAAAAAGGGCCTATGTCATCTTTGGGGATGCTGCGTGGAAAGTTTTTTAAGGAGAGGAAGGAGAGGAAGTTCTGGGAAGAAAAATTTATTAGAGGCAGGTAGGAAACTGGGGGTCTAAGTGTTCAGGAGTGAGAGACGTATGAATCCACCCCTCCCACTGCGATGCAAGACGATAGATCGAGAGAGTCCGGCTGGAGAGGTCTAGATTATGTCTGCCTCAAGCAGTCTCTCCCGATCTGGACCGCCACGCAGTAAGTGAGGAAACGCTTTCGCCACCAACACCTAGACAAACTTCACCCCAAGAACCCGGGCACCCCTGCTAAATCACCAAACGTAGCGAAACACTTGGGGTAACCTGTGGCAGGGTGTTGGTTATCCAATAAATGATTCCCGCGGCGGCGGTACCCATATCCGCTCCCAAATTGAGAATTTGCAACCACATTCTAATGAAATCGTTCTTCAACGTTGTCACTGTCGAAAGTTTTTGATCAATTATTTTCAGTTTCCTTTCAATACCTTCATTTACCAGTTTATATTTTAACCTCGTGGTTAAAGTAGTCGAGTTGGTGGCACTTTGTAATAACGTTGACTTTCACTGGCTTCACGATTTAGAAATTTATTTTCAATGATCCTTACAACACCTAAAGACCAAGTGTCAATAGTTCTGAGAAAATGTAGGAACTGTAATTATTTTCTCTTTTTATTTTCCTTACCCATCAAACGCTTTGTTTATTATGATATATTTATTAATTTTGGGTTTAACCTTTGCAATTTACAGATCATTCCAAAAAGCTTTTCATTCTGTCCTAGTTATTGTTATAATTCATTACCCAAAAAGGGTTTGTGCGATTTGATGGTTGAGTGGATTACCTATTTACAGAATACGCGTTTTCGAAATGTATTTCGTGGAATAATTCCGAAATAGGCACCAGTTCTACGAATTAATATTGTTATTGTTCCTTTGACGTTCATTTTTTGCCATAATTCAATTAGTATGTGGGTATACAGTTTTTTTATAATGTCTATCAATGACGACAACCCGGTAAAATTTTAAATCAATAATCGAAAATTCTCACTTCACAACCATCGCTTCAATAAATAATAATTTATTTATTTATTTATTTATTTATTAAAAGAAGTTTATACAATGAACAAAAAATTGTGTTAATTCATCCGCCATGCTAGGGATGTCCCTGTGTTATGGCGGATGAAGATTACAGATTGTGTAGGTACAGTGTACAGCTATTAACTTATGCAATTCATTTAAGTAGTTTAAGTAACATATTTAGTAACAAATTAAGTTAGTAATTTAATTAACACATTAAATTAATTTATGTTACAAGTTTTATCAATTATATTACAATTCAATTAAAATAGCAAATTTTTACTCATCATCGTTACTGAATGTAAGGATCCATTTTGATAATTTTTTTTTAAAGATATGGGGTTGGGTTTCGGATTTTAGGTTCTCGTAATAAAATTCTTGTTCTCGTTCTTTTTAATAATAACTTAAAAATAATTAAAACACTTTGTATTTGTCTTACGAAAAAAAATATAATAATAACATTTGGATTATTTGTTCAGCACCATTTTTGTGAAAAGTCTGCTCAACGGCGCTGTACAAAGTACCTACGCGTGAAGGTATCCATCCTCTGCTACTTCAATGCATTTGAGTCTCAGGATTACCAACCAGCCGGCATAAGACTTCTCCTAAGTACATAATCATAAACATCTATTTTAGTTTTAGCTTTGAAAACCACACTCAATAATGCTGCTTTTCTTTCACGTTCCCTGACTGTTAAGGTTAATTATTAAAGTATCTCGAGAAGTAAGCGGCGTTCCACAGGGGTCTCATTTGGGATCAGCGTTATTATTTGTTTCTCTAAACTCATTACTTCATGCCCTTAATAATAAGTTTTATTAAAATTTAAAGAAATTATAAGTAACCGTTTACCACACATAATGGTTGTGCATTAGTTGTGTAAATTTTAAAATTCGTTTATTAGTACGGGTGTTTGTTGATTCACAGAGATTGTATACTCCAAGCTAAGGAGTTCAACTTTGTTGTAGAGGACACTTTTCAAAAGTAATTTGGTTCAATGCGGTGGAAGACTTTTAAGATAATAAAACGTGTTATTTATGTTTGTCTAATGACATAATAGTTTTTGATGGTGTTTAGATTATTTTTTGTTAACAGATGATTTTAAATTCTACGAAACATTACTAACAATCTGCTGTAATAAACAGCTGAATCCAGTTCTTGCTGCCATTTAATTTACTCAGTATCAAATTTATTTTCCTTTATACCTACATTTTGGCAAGCTCCGAACGTTTTGCATTTCCATTTCAAAAAGGAATTTTTCTAACCGATATTATTTCACGCCACTGTTAGAAGGTTAATTTGGCTGCTAGTCGGGTCCTCTACCCCATGCTAAAAAATAAATAAAAGTTTTAACCCCTTGGGTGTGTTTGGACCAATGATGAAATAACTTTTGTTCCTCGGAGAAAGTACCATTCAGTCCCATTTTGAAAGAATTTTACCAACAATTTTTATTCCTTTAAAGATAATAACGGTGTTTTATTATTGATTTTCCCTTGTGTAATTGATAATTATTGATGGAAATGAAGGGTTATCATTTTAATTCTCACGTCAATGAAAATTTATGCTTCACTACGGTGTTACGATGTATCGGTTTCACAAAGCTGGGCTCACTGAATAATTATGAAAATTATTTAATTAAAGTATATCAGACCAAAAGGTTTGTCAATCTTTTAAAAAATGCTATAATTAATAAAAGCAAATATCCATTCCTGATTTTTATTGTTTGTCAAAAATAAAATTGTAATAATGAAATGGTTGTAAAATGAAACGTGTATTGTCCTCTACGCTAAGATCACCTGTGTTATGGCGGACTTTCATTTTTCAAGGATAAATTGATTCGTGTCCTGGAAGACTTTACAATAATGATATAAAAACAATTTGTAATACGAGTATCAAACCAATTTAAACCATTTCAACACAATAAATTTTAAAAAAACCTGTTTATATTGACGATAATTTATTGTAATGCAGATGTATGGCTTGTACGTCTTATTTTGTGATAATTTAATATAGGTATTTTTAATTTAATTTTTTTTAAATATTTTATATTAATTGCTATTCTTTTGATTTCTTTAAGCAGATTTTGATTGGTTTTTAAATAATTTGCATTATCCGTTTTCCATATGTATGTTATTTCTTTCAAACATTACCAAAATATCGCGGTTATCAACTATTACCATGTGTGAGAATAAATTGTTTTAAAAACAATGTGTAATATTTTGGAGGAAGGAACTTGTAAATAATAACGCATCTTCAGGAAACTTTAAAGGACTTGTGAATTTTATTGCTCTATTCCCAATTATATTGTGAATATTCAGGAGATCCAAACTACCCAAGACAGACCAAGGAGTTTACGTTTTACTTGTTAAGAAGGTATGGCGATTAGAGGAGAAGTGAGTGTAAAAACCTAAAACATAGGTTTTTTATAATGTTACTCCTTGGTAGGAGGGAAATTTGCACCTTCTGACATCTATCGATAATTTCAACTAATTATATTAACTTTACCTAAACCAATAAATCGTATCATTTGGAGAGGTGTGAGTCCTAGCTAAGTCTATGTTAGATTTTTAGACACAATGTTTTCCTTTTTTTTTAACTGTGCGGAATTCGATGAGCGTCGAGATTTTTATTCGTGTTTCCGACATCAGTTGCAATTTATATATTATTATGTTACGGAAAATGTATTTTAGTTGTTCTGTACATTCATTTTTTTAATGTTTTTTAATCTCTTAACCATTTCGGACAATCACACAAATACATTTGTCATTCTCTACAAGGAAAACACATGAATAAAAACGATTTTTGTAATTGTATTGTATCATAATAGTGATTGTACAATGTACATATTTTACCATAGTAGCCTATTGGCTCTTCGGATCACACGGTCTCGCAGCCGAGTTGTGCCGAAGGTAGTTTTACGAAGTCATTATGTTTCAAGAGCTCTCCAGAGTCTCTAGATCAGAACTAGTCTTCAGCCGGGAAGGACGTTTGTCCTCAGAAATGTTATTATATTTACAGTACGTAATAATAAACAGTCACTGTTTTATAAGAACCCAAGTCTTTCAATAAGCATCCATGTACAAGTACTGCAAAATACAGGTCCCATCACGTACCATATTACGATATTCTCTGAAGAGAACATTAAACGACATTACATGAACGATGTTTGATGAATAGCTTTAAATTAATGATTCAATGAATAACAAACTGCAGTTGTATTTATCGATATAGTAACCCTGGTAAATTAATTAATATTATATTGAACAATGATACTATGTGGACCACTTCGATTTTCCCTTTAAAGCATCATTTAAGCTCCCCACATTTTTGAACATCGTGCAGCTTCCTTTAATTTCCATGCAGCAAAGTTTGGCCCGCTGTCAACCCCCATGGATCCCCCACCCCTAACAACTTCCGGCGTTCGCCAGTCGCAATTGCGTTGTCTGGTCCCACCCCCCAATTCATGGGTCCAGTGTACGTCAATTTGTTGCAGTACGGCGTGCAACACACACATAAGTGCATACTGCGAGTGCCAGTTTGCAAGGACTGCTAAAGTTTAATATTTTAGGTGCAAGGGTACAAATGAACGTATGCAAACGAGGAGCTTTTGATGCTGGTTTTTTGTTGTAGTTGATTAGTTGTGACGCTGAAGGAAATGATGATAAAATTGAATGATTGAGCGATTGGTAGTTAAGTGGTCCAAAGCGTTGAGTTCCCACTCAGGCGTTGCACGTTCAATCCTCTTTTAGCCAGGTCCCACATTATTATTGCACATACAGCATTTTCTAATGATGGTTGTGGGCAGACGCAGGATCTGAGATGTCAAATTTTAGTATCCCGGGAATGTTTGTCTTTCCTAAACATTCGTATACCTAGTTATCTACTAACAGTGCCTTATTCCAACTACTAACGCCTCTGGTCAGTGTGTTTTTGATCTATCGTTTTCTCATACATTAAATCTGATGGCCGAATATTTTGTCTAATTTCAATTTCAATTTGAGGTACCTATTTTGTTTATGATGCCTTACAAGAGCACCCCTGTCTATACAATATGAAGATAGAGAAACTATATCGCTACTCGATTGGGCAGCATTGTGAGGCGGGTTATGATAGGGGCTGTAAGTATGGATTTATTAATACGGGTCTTGAAAAAGCTAGGATTATACGATGGAGAAAACCGTTCTTCAGTTGGCCCCGTCGTACTTATATTCAAAATCCAAAATAATAAATACGGTATACCTACTTACACAAGATATAACTAAAAATCGCCGAAGGGGTGTGCAGAGAGGTTGCACCGCCGAATAACAAAACTATATAAATCATTTTTCATTAAAATGCATCAAGAATAAAATTAATTGTCTATTTATTATTCTGTTTATACTACCGCATAAGTTCAAAAAGTCAACGCAATAAATAAATTCGTTTGATATCCATACCAAATTATTACTAAGACTTTTTGAAGTCGAGTTTTAGTTTTGAAATTGATAAATAACGCACAAAAATTATAATTTTTTAATAATTATATTGTGGAGTCAACTATCGGAAGATCAACTGTCGGAAGATCAACTGTCGGTCACCGAGAAAAACAGACGTGTTGTCAAACCAATTTCAAAAGTATTTAAAAATTATATCAAAGTCACTTAATTTCCTGGAAACTATATAAGTAGATATACTAGCATTTACCGCGGCTTCGCTCACATGGTATTACGTGGAAAAACCATTGATTCATTCACTCACTCACTCACTCACTCATTCATCCCCAAAGTTTCATCGCAATCGGATGAACGGTTAGCAACGCATAATTTCATGTTGCCAGATCTCAATATTATATATAGAAACCATCGCGGGCATGCACACACCAAATCCTCAAAGTTTCATCGCATTCGGATGAATGGTTTAGCAACGCATAGGCATCTCATATACGAACCCAGAAACAAACATATTTTGATTTTTATATACATATATAGATAGATAAGTTATCAAGTTTAATTTTGAGAATACCATTTTAATTTAATTTTTTTAAAGTATTTAATAATATTATTATTTAATTTGTTAATAAAAAGTAATTTATATATTTTATTAATTTGATTGTCATCATAAGTACCTAAAATGTTACATCACAGTTTTTATTTCCTATTACCATAATAATATATCAGAATTTATTTTAATTTATTAAGATTTGTTTTTAACAGTTTCCATTTACATTTTTATGAAAACTTTAACTTTAATGAAAACATTTATTTCTTTCAACTCGTCCACAATTACATTCCATAGTAAAAAATCTGCCTTAGTCGAAATTAAACCTTCTAAGAAACTATTTTTGAAAACGCTCTAAAAGCCAACCCTTAAATTTCACCCCTTTGCTTACTCCCCGGTCAGTCTGCCGTCAGGTAACAATATTATTATGCGTCCCTTCTAAGTGGCACCCATTGTGTTTTGCTAATGAATTATTAAGTAGTAATCAGGGGACCAATAATTTTGTCTGTTGCTAGAGTAATTTATGGGATGTATTATGTACATGTTATGTGTGTTTATGTACAATGTGGAGTTATGCATGTAACTAAGTTAATTTCTAGTTTAGTCGATTTTGATGAATAGGGTGAACCGTCTGCAATCAAATATTATAATTAATATGTTAATTGTTTTTAATTATTAGAACTCCACTTGATTTTATTTTAAATTAACTTAAATTTAATATTTTTTACATTTTAATATAATGTGGTTTAAATACAGCTTTTAGAACCAATAATAATATAGGAACAAGCTTTAAAAACTCAAAAATAGAAATGCTATGCTTAATAATTTGGCATACATAATTTAAAATTCAACGAACATATACGATGTTATAATAAGGAAAGAACACACTCCTTACCACATTCACATTATTGCACCGTCTCATACATGCTCTTCTATTATTCTGACTCTTGGCGTGGCCCGAGTCAAGCATCGGATTCACTTGATCGTGCCATATCTCCTCGGGCGTCCTAACACTTCTTCCACCATTTACATTTACGTCATACATGTTCTTAACACGTCTTTCTTCGTTCATTCGAACTACATGCCCAAACCATCTGATCGTCCCTTTCTTAATCCCACTTATTACGCTTACACCAGCCTTGTATTCTTTACGGATCTCCACATTTCTCAGACGATCATGCGTGGTTTTGCCACACTTACGCCTCAGCGATCTCATTTCTACAGCATTCAGTCTACTTTCATCCTTCATATGCCAGTTCCATGCCTCACTGCCATGCATCAGGGTAAGTACCGGCACTGCATTTTGAACTGCTAGTTTTTTTTAGCCAACCGCGTTCAGTCCTCCATCAATGAAGTAACCTGTATTACCTGATTTACAAACAGAGACATAACTTAAAACTACTGTATGGATCAGAGAGCTTACTTACAATAAAAGGTCTCCACTGGTTCACTACTATTATGGATAATATGGGGGAAAGCCCTTACAAACACCTACTTGTACACAAACATACCACAAGATTTAGAGAAGGAAAGGGCCTAAAACTCCTCGAATATTAAATAAATATGGAAGCCGTACTCTTGAATATCTAATACCAGTGATTTTCAATAAAATCAATAAAAACATAAAATTTGAAAAAAATGACAGACTAAGTCCTAAAATGATAAAACTATGGTTAATGAACGAAAACTCCATATATCTTTGAATATCTTAATATAGCTGCCTACATATCTTTTATTAGGTAGGTATATTGAAATATCTTATATATTTATAGTTGTAAGTTAAATTATCTAAAAACTACTATGTGATCTATTCTAATGTTTCCTTAAAACTATAAATGTATTTACAAATATTTTCTTAGATATTATATTAAGAATGTTTAAATTGTTAGAACCTGCAGACAAGCTGCCATATGACAGCTTTGTGGGTCTACTCTAATTCTTGTTCAAAATGTTTTTCTGTAATTTAATAAATAAAAAAATAAAAATAAAAAACCCTTCTTTCAATATCTCAACAGTTTCACGATTTGTCTTATTATTTGTTGATATTATATATACGTTTAACGACCGAATTCTACACTATAAACTACGCTCTTTGACAGCGAGACGGAAACTTTTCGATTTATTGCTTCTACACAAAATTATAAATGCATCAGTTGATACACCAAACATTTTATCCCAAATTAACATCAACATTAAAAAATTCAACAAGGAGGATGCAAGATATTTTCTATATATCCACCCACCACACAAATACAGGATATTTCTCCCCTATACCACCAACATTAAGACATTATAACACTATACACTGCTCTAATAATGAATCTAACATTTTAATGACTCATTTAAACACTTCAAAAAATATATTTACCATCAATCATAAAAAGCTGATAGAGTTTTGAAGCCCTTTATTCAAAGACAGGCAATATTTATCTACTAAATCATTGTCCCATCAGCACAGGTGCCAATAATAAATTGTTGGTCATACTTTTGTATTATACCTTTAACCCCTTTATGTAATTACTAAAATAAAATTTGTAAAACTGTTTGTTTCCCAAATAAACTAAAATAAAATATAAAAAAAATAAAAATAAAAACTCATTCTTGTTTTCATTCCCTTTTGCGTATTTAGCTAATTATTTTTGTTATTATTTTGGTTTTAATATCTAATTATCATAATAAAATTTGTAAAACTGTTTATTTCCCAAATAAACTAAAATAAAATAAAAACTCATTCTTGTTTGTCATTCCCTTTTGCATATTTAGCTAATTATTTTTGTTACTATTTTGGTTTTAATTTCTGTTATACATGTAATAAATGTAATAAATTTTTGGGCAACATGCCTGCTTTATGTACATAAATAAAAATAAATAAATAAATAATATTGCCTAGTTCAGGATTTAAATGGCGTTGCGAGCTTGAAGTAGTCGCGTTGACTTGAAACTTCAGAAAAGCCTAGATTGTCGTTTCTCTAAAATATTATTATAGGAGTTGACATAGAATTTATGTAAACCAAGAAAGCATTTACTTACATATAACTGTAAACGTGGAAAACTTCAATTAAAAGTTCAAATTTCCGGATGTTTGGCGACACTGACGGATCATCCTGTATCCCGTCAATTACCAATGCATTCCCCCATCGCCCTTCAGTAGCCACTATCCCATTGAACTAACATTAATGTAGTTGAATTATTCAAAAGGGATTATTTAATGAATGCCTAATTTATTTATAGGATATATCATCACGTAAAACGGGCTTATACTTTGAAAGGTACTTTTTTAATCGAAAATATTAATTTCGGTTGTGTGTCTATCCTGTGCAAACTCTCTGGTTCAATGAACCGAACTCATATTTGTTTTGATTTAAGTGTTTAAGTTTTGATTTAAGTGAGGTGGCGCCGGTTTAATATCTATATACAATTTAATTGGTTTGATCATTGCAGTTGAATTGCTTAACAAATGAATTTCTGTTCCTTCCAATTTCAAATCCAAAAACTCCTAAAACCACGAACAAACTTTAGTGCTCTTATATTTGACGAGCGCCACGCAAGTGTTTAAATGTGGTTTGAATGTTAAAACCCTTGAATATTTAAACACTTGCAAAAGAAAAGGCATTGAAAGGCGGTTTAGGCAGCGGAGGCGGTAATGGGTACCGCCGCCCCGGGAACCTTTATTGGATAACCAACACCTCTGCCATGCATAGGTAGGTCATCCAAAGTGTTTCGCTACGTTTGGTGATTTAGCAGAGGTGCCCGGGTTCATGGGGGTAAGCTTTGTCTAGGTCTTGGAGGCGGATAACCAGGAGACTGAAGTTTGTGGTTTCCTCCACCTTTTTCTTTCATCACCCTGCACTTAAGCATTTCAACATTTTGATTAATAAGTGTTGTCAATAAATTCTATTCGATATCCTTTGTTCGAGATAAATTTATTTAACTCACATTCTCTATCTGTAATATTAACTCTTTAAAGAAGCATTAAGTATTTTTTTATGTCGTGTCCGTACTGTGGTGACCTAACGAAACTGCCAAATATCGATTATAAAATGTCTAATGTGTGAATGGAGCTTTATTATTGCATAAATTGTGATACCTGTGGTAACGAGATAACATCACGGGGAACACACATCAGTAAATTATTACGGAGTTTGTTTATTCAAATTTATACGGTTACAAATACAATGGAATCATTTCAAAGAGATTTTTACTCGTGTATTGGTGTACTCTATCGTAGGACTACTATTGTAGTGTAAGAGGAAACTGCGGGCGGTGCTTGAAACTATTTCGAACCGATTTGAACCGCTAGGTATCGGTGGGAACAAATTTATTCATACGTGCGCTCTTTAAAATGATTGTCGTACGTCCCATTGAACTAGGAATATCGCATCATTTTACAATCGGATAAACTTATAAATAGAGTGATGAATTAATTATTTCAGAAAATATCGGTTCACATATTATAACTTTTACATTGAACGCACTTGACGTAATTTTTCACGAAACGGCGCAGCATAATTTATTTTTATTATTAGTAATTAAATTGCGGAATTTTGTGCTTTTTAATTTTTTAGCAAATTCTTTTTTTAATTAACGAACATTTGAAACAGCAAAGTCAGAAAAAGATTCGTTCAAATCTGGGAATTGAACCAAGGACCGTTTTGTTTTCTGATTTTTTCTCTTTCAAATTTTTCTTTGAGAGTCGCAAATTGAAATTCGCAAAAATCCCATCAATATTAATTAGGGACGACGGGGCTTTGCTCAACAGTTGTTGGTATCCAGTAATTGACGGCTGCATCAAAACTAAACGCAGAAAACCATTTTAACTTGTACGAGCTACTACTAATCGAACTTTATTAAAGCTAGAAACATGCTATCGTATGTATACACACTTAAGCACAAGCACACACTTCTCCACAATCTTCTATTACACATCTGCCCAGATGATGTACACAGTAATGCTGTCCGAAATCTTGGCCAAAGAAGGAGGTAGCGTAACACGGCAAAATACCCCAAAAATAAATCACCTTACTTTGTATGTTTGCGGCACGTTCCGGAGTGGAATCGTTCTGGTGAAAGACCACACATTGAGACGTTGCTTGAAATTACTTTAATCGTTTTTGACAACATTGAATAGCCAGGTGCTTCCTTTATCATCCTCATCTCCTTCTCTTCCCCACTACTGTCAGCCTTGAAAGACACCCCAATATACGATACTATGGATCCGGACGCTTAGTAGCAGGTGAGACTTTTAATACAATAATTTAGTAAATTATAATATACTTAGTCAATAACTATCTTACCTATCTCTTTCTCTTCCCCACTACCGTCAGCCTTGAAAGACACCCCGATTTGGGATGCCATAGTCATGGCCATACTCATGGCCATCCGTCTGGAGCCATAGCCATCGCAATGGCTTTAGACGGTTAGTAGCAGTTGGGACTCTTAATACAATTATTTATTAAATTATAAAACACTTATTCAAAACTATCTTACCTATTTCCTTCTCTTCCCCACTACCGTCAGCCTTGAAAGACACCCAAATTTGGGATGCCATTGTCGCAATGGCTCCAGACCGTTAGTAGCAGTTGAGACTCGCAGCACAATAATTTAGTAAATTATAAGATACCTAGCCAATAGGCCACCAGAATCTGCTTTCTACGTGGGCAACACCCTATCATAAAATTATTAATTTTCTGCCTGACATAAAAGCAAGTCATTTAACATATATGCAACGATATTGAGTTGTCACCGTCAGTTAACTTGGCTGTATGCACAATATGGAAATATTTTTCCAAGCGGGTTGCGAGCCCCAGAGACTGAAGTTACCACAGTCTCGAGTGAACCTCGTTCATCCATATTGCCAGCGCGCGCCATTTGATCGGGAACCGGCACAGGAATGGAAAGAAGACAAGGAACATGAAATTTTTCACCAAATTTAACATTGAATAAGGAATTGTTTGACAGTGGTTTAACTGACTGAAGCAAATTTTATTTTATGTTTAATGGTGTAAAAATATCTTTGTGTTTTTTCAATACGTTGCGCATTTTGGCAACAGAACTTATTATTTTTAGGATGATTTTAAAAAAATCGTGCCAACCTAACACAGCGTCAGTTTTATATTGATTTTGTGGCTAATTTTAATTACGTATCCTTTTTATAACCTACGTCATATTTTTTAAATGTGATTGCCGCACTAGAGTTTCACCTGCTCTCAACAATCTGGAGTCGGTAAAGCCTCGATTACATTGAGAGCGATTTTACAAGCTACTAGCCGGCGAATTCACTATCTGCTAGTAAACTCGCTCAGTGTTATCATATTAACTAGCTAACTAGCAGATTTTACCCTGAACAGGTTTACTAGCAGATAGTGAATTCGCCGACTAGTAGCTTGTAAACTTGCTCAATGTAATCGAGGCTTAAGAAGGCTTAAATCATTTCAAGCAACGTTTCAATTCTGAATGGTTGTCTTTCACCAATGCGTTATTGATATATATATTTATTTTTTCGCTCATCCTTACTATAAAGCAGAAATCGGATTATGTATTTATCCAGAAGTAGTAAAGCGATGAGCTCTGGTGTCAGAAAATTTAACTGTTTTTTTAGGTCAATGAAATTATTTTCGTTGTGATTAAATTGTTTGAAATTATTGTGCTCAACGTTGTTTCCATCGTGAGCAACGCAGATTTAATGAATTCGAATCAGAGTTGCCCAAAAATCAGACGAAGATTTGTTAACTATTCAATAAGAAAAAACAATTTAATCACTTACTCTTACGTAAATGGTTACAATTCTTTACACAAGTGTTTATAATAATCATTGGTTGCAAACAATAATTACTTGCATTGCATTGGTTTACAATTTGGTCAAAAAAGATAATCTAAAATTCAAAGATTTTACTGTACATTGTTTACTTTAATTATTTTAATTGATAAACAGATAAAATTTACTGGTGGACACAAAAAATACCGCCGGTACTGGATGATAAAACTAGTACTTACTTAACTTTTAGAAAGTTTTTACTGTGTGATTTGATTGAACACAAGTCCACTTTAGGAATACACCTAGATACACAGTTTCACTTTTAAAACATTTAATTCACTAAGGAATTCCATTTGCTGCCTCAGCATCTCGAGGAATACGAAATGAACGTCTGTTTGGCCAAGAATCCGTTTATTTACTATTTTGGTCGGTAATGCGCGTTATCATCCAGCGTCAAAATATCCCCGACAAAATATCCTCCGATAAAATATCCTACCTACAAAACATCCTCCAACAAAATATCTAATAAAACTTCACCTAACCTAACAAAAATGGGACATAATACAAACATTGTGTATTACACAGAATATCTGTATTATTTGTGTCCCCTTTTTTTGTTAGGTTACGTTAGGTTTTTATAGATATTTTGTTGAAAGATGTTTTGTCCGTGGGATATTTTGCCGGGGATATTTTGTCGGGGATATTTTGTCGGGGATATTTTGATGTGGGATGAAAATGCGCTGAACCATTTTGGTAAGTGGATATTGAGTATTTATATAGAAAATGATATTTAAGTGGGGGAACGCGAAGTCACACAGCCGCCGCAATTCTACATACAGTAAGAACAATTTATCAGTAAACATTTTGCAATGTAACTTTTATAATAGTGTATAACTATTAGTCTTGAAGTAAAATTTATGCGAAAAAAACATAGATTGCTTTATTATAGTTCACTGAAAACATAATATTTTATACTAACGAATATAACGTGTAATATAACGTTTTCCTTAACGTTCGATTGTGACACTGCCTTCACTTCATCGCCGACCTCCGCCTTTGGTTTCGTTCGCCGGCGCACTCACTTCGAACATTTCTCCCAATGTCCCAATGTGTGACACATTTCAATTACACGGGTTAATATGAGAAAACTTTCGACATCTTGCCGCGATAGGTGTCAGTGAGCGATCGCCGCCGTTTGTTTCCGATAAATCAAGGATATTACTTTCCGGTTCATAATATTTCTCTCGCAGTTCTCGACTCTCGGCTCACCGAGTTGCGATTTATGCGCGTGATGGTACGGGCACACTTGCTCATTTGAAGCCAAAGAGCATGCTACCTAGTAGCAATTGCTACCTAGTAGCATGTGTGTCCGTGACGTTGCTAGTAATGAGCATGCTCATTTGAAGCCAAATGAAATAGCTCACGAATCAACAGCCGTTTGATTTATGAGCATGCTCATTGGATTATCGGGTGGAAGGGGAAGCCTCTAAGCAAGTGTGAACAGGCTGGCTTATGAGCATGCTCATGTCATTCCGATCTCAGTTCGCGCCAGGGATGGTATGCCCAAAAATTTATTTCCCTAGATTTCGTTAAAATAATCACTTTTACACAAGTTCGTAGTCACCGTTTTTATTATCTTTCTTACACGGCAATTTTTAATTTTGCTAATGGAAATTCTCGATTCTCGATAGCAACACTGGAACAACTAATCTGACACAGCTCTGTCACAGTGTCAAATGTATACATACAGAATAATAATCATCAAACAGTATTAATACCCTTGCATCTGCGTGGTTGAATTTCAGAACCCGACTTCGATTGCAAATTGACGCCACGCCTTACGCGCCGCGCCTCAAATAACATCTATGTTCATGAAATCTCAAGCAAATCTACCGTTGTAATTCGGTTTTAATTCAAGAATCTGTCAAAATATGTCGCTACTTCCGTCAACAGCCGCATGTGTAAATTTCACCCCTAGGTATACGTACTACGAATTTATAGAATTAAGTATCTTTCAGGATATGGAAAGGTGGTACTTGACGAGTTGCGAATAATAAAATCACGCGGCTATACGCGATATATTTTGGCTACATATTATGAAATTTGGGAGGCGGGAATGGGTACCGCCGCCCCGGGAACCTTTATTGGATAACCAACACCTCTGCCATAGGTCATCCCAAGTGGTTCGCTACGTTTGGTGATTTAGCAGGGGTGCCCGGGTTTATGGGGTGAGGTTTGCCTAGATCTTGGAGGCGGATGACCAGGACACTCTGAACCCCAGATTCCTATCCACCCCTTAAACCCTTTTCCTTCCCAGAATTCCCCTCCATTTCCTTTCCTTAAAAAAACCCTCCACACATCATTCCTAAAGATGACATAAGCCCTGAGGCAGATTATTTTCCTCAGGGCCTCCTGTGTGGGGTTCGTGTAAAAAATATAAATTACATATGACGCCATTGCGTGTCTCAGTTACTTTTTCACGGTTACTTTGTCTCGGTGACTAGGTGTCACTGGATCACAGTGGATCCGAGGAACTGGCTATTTTTGGAACCAGTTCCTATCGGATTTATAAAATGGTCACCAACACTCAAACTGGGTGAAGCCGAAACAAAATCCGCCCGCAGGGCCTAGCATCAAAAACCTGTGGAGCGGATTTTTAACTACTTGTGAGATCATAATTATACAAACGTCCCATTTCTTGCTGTACTTTTCCAAATAAAACACTTTTTGCCAAATGAAATAGTAATTTCAAAATATGTATACACTTAAAACTGAATCAAAAACGATATTCCTATTAAAAAAATCACTTTGCAAAATAAAAATCAACCGCAATCACCGAAACTGAAGAAAATATCTTGTAATAAACATATTTAGATAAAAACGCAACTTGAAACCTAAATTTAATATCATTTTGAGTTGTCGGTGTTAAAAACAACATTGCTTGATTTATGTCAGTATATTAACAGTATATAAGATTCACGGAAATTAAAAATAATAATAATTATCGACTAGCAATACCAGTAATATTGTCATACGTAAAAAAAAATTGTACAAAATGTTTGAGTTCGAAATTTCCCTAGATCTAGGGAAATTTCCCTAGACATACCATCCCTGGTTCGCGCCTGCGCGTTCTTGGCAAAAATGTCAAAATAGATCGCTAGGTGGACGAAAAAACCTTTCTTTTCGTGATTTATTATGGGAATCACGAATGTGTTTGGATTTTTATTATTACAAGGTCACCACAATATCCACAATAGACTTTCAAATTCCCCAACAGTTCCTTTACCTCTAAAATGAAACCACATTCTATTGAAAATAGTATTTATTTTTTTATAATTTAGACATATTCGAATTTGTTGATGTCTTTGACGAAAATCAACCTATATAATATCATATGCGGAATAACCGGGTATTAGTTAATTTATGGGAATAACATTCCGCGTATGAGTATCTCGTTTTTATATCACGCTTTCAATTTTAGAGAGTAGCTCGTCAAATTTCTGCGGAAGCATTCATAAATGATTTTTATATCCGTTGATATCTTCTTTTCGCATTTCTACTAACAAATGATTACTTGCTCCAAGGTTTGTTCTTCTAGTGATCCAATTGCGAACCCAAATCGAACTTTTTATTTTGTTTTTTTCTTTCGCCAAAAGTTTCTTCAGTAAATGAGTTGCAAGCAATACAATTACTTTATTGACTTCTGTGCGGACAGAACTGACTCTATTATGTCCCTGTAATTGTATATCCGTTGACATCTTGGACCCAAATCAACTGTTTTGTTTTCTTTCGTCAAAAGATTCTTAAACAACGAATAATTGCGTTGCAAGCAATACGATTACTTTGTTTAGTTCTGGGCGAACGGAACTGACACTACACGATGACATTTATTATTTGACATGAGCATGCTCATTAAATAGCATGTGTGTTCAAATGTTGGCTTTGAGCACGCTCATTCAAGAGAAAGCTCAAACCAAGCCTGCTCGTTAATGAGCAAGTGTGTACAGTTGACTATTTGACATGAGCATACTCATTAATGAGCATGCTCATAAGCCGGCTTGTCAATGAGCAAATGTGTCAGTACCATGATGAATGAATCGTTGCAGTCAGTGACGAAAAAACTGGAATTGAGATTTACTCATTTCACTATTATGGTTTTTTCATGTGTGTTCAATCTTTTCCAATAAACACAAGCCAATAATAATATATATTCTTTATTATAGCTCCACACAAGAGGCTCAAATTTTTTTTTAACCTTTCCTTAGTTCAGGCCATAGCCACATTTTTTTGGATTAAGAATTAATTATTTTTTTTTTAGATTGCTGGGAGGGTTGCAATCGTGTCAACCAGGGCGCACCATTTTTTTGAGACCCCCCACTTCAACACCCTGTAACTTTCTGATTTTTATTTTTTTAGTTCGACTCTTTTTTTAATGGATTTCTTAATGTTTAATAAATATTTCATAAAATAGAAGTTGGTAAAAATATTATCGTTTTTTTTTTGTTGCTCCTGAAAAAACACCTACAATTCATGCCTCTAGACTAGAATACCCCATTAACACAAGCTCAGTATCTAGCTCGTTAGCGCGATACGGAATACCGCATTTAAGAAAACTGTCAAAATGTATCGTATACGGCCGATTTAACGCGCTTTATAGGGTGTCGCAAAAGGTACAGAATCACCTTCTGTTGTATAGTCCGGTCAATTTAGCTAGAAAAATTATGGTCAAATAGCACAAATTCTGACAGAGCTGAAATTTGGTAGAGACCTTGAGTACACCATTACAAATAAAATACCAAATATCCCCATCGATCACATGCCCGCTAAAAAAGTTTTTCAAGGTCAAAGTCAAAATTTTTGGTTTTTGGATTTTTCTCGTAAACGGTAAGTTATATCAAAAAATAACCGAGGCAAAAATTGTAGATCATTAAATTATCTAAAAAAAATTTCATTATACTTTTTTTTCTAAAAATCACCATTTCTGAGATACAGTGATTCTAAAGGTTGGAAGAGTTTCATTCTATATAATATGCACACATTTCCACACCACCTGTGGGTAGGGAATGCAAATCTCGCGAGATTGAGGCTCAAGCGAGATCTCGCGAGTTTATGAATACGATCTCGCGAGATCTCGCCAATTTCGAGATCTCGCGAGATTGGCAGTTTTATGTGTTTTTTTGCAAATAATCACAATATTTGAATAAATTAGGAAAAAAAAATATTAAAAGCTATAAGTATTATAAGATAAGCATTTATTTTCACGAATGTTTCAATAGACTTTTATGCATCAAACATTGTTTAACGTATTTGTCTATACTTTTTTAATAAACTTCTAAGTAATAAACTTTGACGTACGTATCTATCAAATAACAAATGAAAGAAACAACCAGTCTTCTCTTCTAATATCAAACAAAAATTTTTTAGTAATAAACAGTCCTTTTATAACAAACAAAACAACGAGAAGTCAAAAAAATTAAACTTATTATCTAAGTTGAGTTGACTATTAAACTGAGATATTATTATCAATTAAATAAAACTATATCTACTCAGTAGATCCATTAGATATTACAGATTAATTAACAAAATATACCAATTAGTCAGACTATTAGAAATTACAGATTACGACATTGGAGGTTATCCACCACTTACCCGCCTTGGTATAAGTAACTGATGGTTACCTTCAAGGCTCTCGCAAGGACTCAATTTTTTTCGAAAGAATGAAGCTACATTTAGTTTTGAACGAATCTAGACCTCCAATGTCCCTGCATACAGTGTTAGTAAGCAGTATGCAAATGCTTACATGATAAACTTGATACAATGGTGTTAGTAAAACATATATAAAGGCATGGAAAGATGATAAAAAACAAGATGAACACAGATTACAACAGATCGCAACTCCGTCCGTGTCAGTCGGCGCTTCGAATAAGACGTTTTTATGCTCGAGTGCAATCTCGTTAAACTCGCGAGATCTCGCCCTTTTTCGTTCGAGATCAATCTCGCTAAAAAAGGCCGAGATCTCGCGAGAACGAGATTGTATTCCCTACCTGTGGGGTAGTGTACTTGACGCATTTTTTTTAACGAAGTAATGTTTCAGATGTTCTATCATCTTCAATATCATTGTATGAAATAGCATTATTTATAATATTTTCAACAGTAATATGAAGATTTGTATCCATCTCGTCATTAATAACAAGTTCTTTCGATATTATTATTGCTAAAGTGAGCTGAAGTAATGTGTAAAGAAAATTTTTACCTTTGACCTTGAATAACTTTTTTAGCGAGTATGTGATCGATGGGGATATTCGGTATTTTATTTGTAATGATGTACTCAAGGTCTCCACCAAATTTCAGCTCTGTCAGAATTTGTGCTATTTGAAATGTTTATATTGACCGGAATTTGTAGGAAACTATTTGAAAATTCAAAACGAAGCAAGTTACAATTATTCACAATTCACACAAATAGCTTACGAAACGTTGGTTAAAATGAATCAAATGAAATCCATCGCTTTTGAAAGTTTTGAACAATGACATGACGATGTTTAATGCTCTGTTTACCTATCATTATATGAAGTTATGCGGTAGAACATCGTGTATTCGATATATTTGTCTATCCTTGTGGTGACATGGGTTGATTGATTGCAAATCTCATAAATGTAGGTAATGAATTTCCTCATTCCGACTGTCCGTTTGCCCAAATCAAAATGGGACATCAAACGGCTGTCCAAATTTAGAACATTGTCAAACATTTGTGGTGTCAGTGGAAGGTGGGTAGATAGTAGTAGTGTGCAGCCCATAAAGGTGAAAAATTCTGCCTACCCTGAGACAAACGAACAAAAAAAAGAAAAAATATTTTTAACAAAAACTGCAACAAATCTCTTTTCAAAATGTAATTCTTTATTATTTTTTAAATATTTTTATTCTTATGAGGCCCAGAAACACCTTTTGAGAATACTGTGCAACGTATGATTTTAATTGCGTATAATAAATATTGCCATATTTTGTCTGATTTAAATGTTTTCAAAAATTGCTACAATTCTATTAAAAAAAAACGTTATTAAACTTCTTCTCCTATCCTTTGTCACAACAACGCACGCCACTGGTACTAGGCATAAATTGTGTCGCATGTATTTTATTTCAAGATCCGTGATTTTTATTTTTTTCTTCGTTTATTTGTATGTATCTGGAAAAGACTCTTTCGGGAACATTATCTAAATTTTGTACTTAAAAGAAGATTGTCTGTGGTGGTTGGCCGGCGAGTAGTTGACACCGGGCTGTTGGTTTGACACCTGGCGGCTTTTGTTTAATTTATATTCAAACACCTTCAATTCACCTTCAAATCAAGAAGAAGGTCACTGTCTCAGTCTGTGTAAATCCCGGGCAACGCCGGGTATTTCAGCTAGTTTAAAATAGATATTTAATCATTTCGCACTTCTACCCATTGATATCTGTATGTTTTTAATTTGAGATTAAAGTTGAAAATGCAGCTTATACATATTATTTTCTCTAAAAAAATCTTTACTTTTTCAGTTTAACATTTTTTTAGAATAATAAAATATTCAAATCCAGTGAAACAGCACAAAAAATATATTATGTAAATCTGTCCTTAAGGGATATGATAATAAAACACAAACACTTAGATTGGATCGGAAGGTTCTCTGTAAAAAATATTTGTCCTTTTGTTTTTCAAATTTCTTCAGCACATTGCCAAATTTACCCTTTTTACAAAAGGCCACATAAAGTTTTCCTTGATACTGAACAAGTCGGCTGTTGCTTGTCAAAAATACCTACCATCATCTTAACAATTTTTTTGTAACTTGTTGCAAATCATACCTTTTTACTAGTTTTATTTAACTGTTTTAGTAACTGGACTATTCCATCTCTGAGGGTAGGCCCTTAGCGCATTATTAAACGGTACTTTGGACCACCGTGCCCTTCTTGCTTATCGTGACGCTTGGGAGGGGGGGATTGTTTATATGATGTTTGTGTTTATCAGGCAATTAGAGATGTTATCTGTGCGTGGAGGCCTTTGTGTTTCCTGTACCCCTGGAATGCCTAGTTGCCACCCAGCCTCAAACCGTTCCTCGGCTCTAGGATTACTTAAGCTTATCACAGAGGCCGGAAGAGCTGTTTTAGTTGATGTTATAATTTTCGCAATTGGCTGATGAAATATCGGTGACAAATAATGGATGCAAACGTAATTAGGTCTATACACCAATATGGGAAAGTATCTTCCCGAACATTTCAATAGTTTGTTGCGGCTTGTTGCTTTGAAATTATGTGCATTTTTGTGTACTTTCTCGGAACTGTTCAATGTATTCTATGAATGAATCTATTTGTTTATATTTCGCAATTAACACAATTTTCCTTTGAGCAGTTCGTGGAGTGCGGATACTTTCTGACTCGCCATGATTACATTAAATTAATTATAAAAAACTTCCTGATGAAAAATAGTTTACTTTTAATTATTTAATTTGTTTTTTATTAGTAGTTTGATTAATAATTTGCTTTTAGTTACTTAATTAATTTATTTAGATTTAAAACAGTTTATAATTTGTTTTATCTTGAAATTGAAATACGTTGGTTTTTTTATGTGAATACCTCACAAGAGTTCCAACTGCTCCCATCTGGAGCCAGTGAGACTAATGCACCCCGAATCGAGGTATGTTGTGAGACTGGGGGTGGAGGGGAAGGAGAAAGGAAAGCGGAAGTGGAAGGTAGGGTGGTAGATATCTGGCTTTTCAGATCTGGTCCCCAAATACGGCTTAAACCATTTCAAGGAACGCGTTAATTCTGAATGGTGGTCTTACACCAGGGCGATACAGAGCATCTTCCACTCTGTAACGTGCCGCGAATGTGCTATATATTATTTTGAGACTAATGCATCCCCAATTGAGGTATGTTGTAAGACTGAAAGTTGTGTGGAAGGGAAGGAAATGGGGAAGCAGAAGAGGAAGGTAGGGAAGTACCTGGCTATTCAGATCTGGTCACCAAATACGGCTAAAGCCATTACAAGCAACGCATCAATTCTGAGTGTTGGTCTTACAACAGCGCGATACTGAGAGTATCCTCCACTATAACGTGCCATGAATACGCTATATATTATTTTAAATTAATGAAATTGTGAAAACACAATACAATCAAATAAAATTTATTTTCCGCGTCCCCCCGACCACGGGGGCCTTCACGAGTAGAAATCATAGTTTCGTTATTATAACTATAAAGTTTCCTAAACGATTTTATTTTCGTATTTATTCATAATATTTGATGTTCCATAGTTCGAGAAATTGAAGTTAAATTTTAGCACATACAAAACTGTATTATTATTTATTAGTTTTGGTTTTTTTTTACATTTTTTCATTTTCCTGTTTTGTTCATTCCTTTATTTAGAAATCTTCTTTTAAATATTTTCACTGCCGTATTTATGTCGTGTATTTAGTTTTTTTATGTGTGTTCTTTGTCTTCTTACTTTCAATAGTTTCATGAAAGCAATTTGAGAGAATGATCGTTTTTCACTGTAATATTAATCTAAAAATGAGTCCTGAAAGCGACTGGGACAAATGCTCGCATGTCGAGTTCGAGAAATTGAAGTTAAATTTTAGCACATACAAAACTGTATTATTATTTATTAGTTTTGGTTTTTTTTTACATTTTTTCATTTTCCTGTTTTGTTCATTCCTTTATTTAGAAATCTTCTTTTAAATATTTTCACTGCCGTATTTATGTCGTGTATTTAGTTTTTTTATGTGTGTTCTTTGTCTTCTTACTTTCAATAGTTTCATGAAAGCAATTTGAGAGAATGATCGTTTTTCACTGTAATATTAATCTAAAAATGAGTCCTGAAAGCGACTGGGACAAATGCTCGCATGTCGACTGCCAAAGCCAGGCGCGACTCGCCATGAAATGTGGACAATGCATCAATCAGATTAAACTCGGACGTTATAGATGAGCAATCTATCAAATCCATCTTCGATGAAAAATGAGATATTAAT
The DNA here is from genome assembly GCA_936435175.1 of Glyphotaelius pellucidus. Lineage (NCBI taxonomy): Eukaryota > Metazoa > Arthropoda > Insecta > Trichoptera > Limnephilidae > Glyphotaelius > Glyphotaelius pellucidus. The sequence goes on along the minus strand of OW386545.1, from coordinate 9,147,112 downwards.
GCATGTTTATAATATATTACGATTTTCACTTTATTTTACATAGATTTTAGCAGAAAAGCAAGAAAAATCGCTAGTTAACAATATGTTAGACGCATTCAAAGCCATTGCATATCTAACGCATGACAAACTCCGGAATTAGGCTCAATCGATCATGCGATCATAATAGAAATTATTTCTTACTCTTTCGATGTGTTTGTTCGACATGTTTTTTTTTTAAATTTCAATGTACCTTTATGAACTGGGCTTGCTTATATTCTCTCGTGTTTTTGTTTATCTTATTTTTCCGTGTCTGTGAATCCACGAATTTTCGAAAAACTTGTTATCTCTTGTTCATTTTTGTTTGATGATTTCTTGCCATTTCACCATTGTAAGTAGGTTTTTATTTTTTTTTTGGCAATGTTTTTTAGTTCTATTTAATTTTAATCTTTATCATTTATTATCGTTACAATAATAATTCATGGGTTCATGGGGTGATTTTTGTCCGGGTCTTGGCGGCGGATGCGTCTGCTCACCAGCTGCAAGGCCGGATCGGAAGAGAATGGTTTAGGGAGTCCCTTTGACTTCTCCAGCCGTACTCTCTCGGAACATCGCCTTGCACCATAGTGGGAGGTATGGATTCATTCATCCATCACTTCTGGACACACTGACCCCCAGATTCGTACCCTTTCGGACATAATTTAGACCTCTCTAGCCGAACTCTCTCGATCCATCGCCTTGCATCGCAGTGGGAGAGGTGGATTCATACGTCTCTTACTCCCGAACACATTGACCCCCAGTTTCCTACCCGCCCCTCTTAAATTTTTCGGTCCCAGAATTTCCTCTCCTTCCTTTCTTAAGAAAACCCTCCTCACAGCATAGGCCCTGAGGGGAATTATTTTCTTCAGGGCCTCCTCCTGCGTGGAGCTTATGTAAAAAAATAAAAATAATAATTGGATAATTAGATAATTAGATTAATTGGAGAGTTTTTATGAAAAATCACCCTAAGGGCGCTATCTTTATATCTTATCTTATCTTCATGGTTCTAATATTTTTGTACGATGCTTTCCAAATATATAGTTAAATAATTATGTTACTTACTTATGTATGTTTTACCTTTATGTATGCTTTATATTTATGTATGTTTTACCTTTCGTTATTTTTAATAAATTGATTGTTACCAGTCGTTTTACTAAAGTTTAACAATTCATTCGTCAGAGGAAACAGTGAAACTGTCACCCACAAAACTTTCAGATCTTCGATGTTTAAAATTATGATAATAAATTTAAATGGAATCCCGCCGAAAACAATAAACAATCTTTATGACACACTAAAACAGTAAGAAAAGCACCATTAGATCCCCTTCGTGATAACTCCACCCCTGACTTCAACCCTACTTTAGTCCTTCCCCTGCGATCTGAGATTATTTGTTCAGTTTACCCTCAGGTATTCTGGTTTACAGGTAGCCTAGTTCTCCCCGTATTGTTTGTCTGGTCATTTCATTGTTTCTCTACTTAATTATGGCGTTCCTTTGAACGTGCCACCCGTAGGCTGAGTGTGGATAATTAACGGGTGCTTCCAGGTTATCTTTTGGAAAATACTATTAATTTCCCTTGTCCTCGTTTATTCTCAAGTTAGAAGTTTCTGCATCGCACGAAATTTTTATCCAAAGTTCACAGTAAACTTTATCTTTTGTAAACTTTTGGGATTCCTATTATAATAGATTCGTGTCTTGAATGGTAAGTACTTACTTTAGTATTTTTTTGTAAGTTAATACATAATAATAATCTCTTAGTTGTAAATCACTAGTTACAAGTTGTAGTAACTGCTGAATGTAGGTTAGATATTTTTTTCTAAAGCGCCCTTCAGGAGATTTTTTTCACATAAACGGCGCTTAAAATACATCAATTTAATTGTAAACATAAATTACAACTAACGTTTTTCTTCCATTAAAAAAACAGGAAAATTATTAATCGTGTTATTTCTTAAGCTAAGACTTAGGACGGGTTGTTTCAAAAAAATTGATGAGTTCATCAAATATTTGAAGTTAATTTTCACGTTCTGTGTAAGTTTTATTCGAGTTCTGTTATTTTATCATCATAGTCCAGCTGCTTCATAAAACTGAAATCATCACAGAACTTGAATAGAACTTACACAGAACGTGAAAATTAACGTCAAATATTTGACGAATTCGTCAAATTTTTTGAAACAACCCATCCTAAGAGATCCCATGTTTGTGTTGACCTAACTGAAAGCACTGGATCACCAGTTAGAAATAATTGTGTACTATAACTGTGTACTATAATTGTGTACTATAACTTTTTACACAATTTGGTAGGTGGCTATGGGTACCGCTGCACCGAGAACCATGTATTGGATAACCAACTCCAACGCCGTAGGTCGCCCCAAGTAGTTCGCTGCATTTGGCGACTTAGCATAAGTACCCGGGTTCATGGAGTGAGGTTTGTCCTGGTCTTGGTGGCGGATGTATCTGCTCACCGACTGTGTGGCAGGCCAGATGAGACCCGGAGAGACTGGTTGAGAGAGAGCTTTTAACCTCTCCAGCAGTATTCTGTCGACCCATCGCGATGCACCACGCTGAGAGGAATGGATTCATACACCCGTCATGGACACTAACCCCAAACTAACCCCAGATTCAACGGAATAACCAAAAGATTCCTACTAACCCCTCATACCCTTTTTCTTCCCAGAACTTCCTCTACTTTCGTTCCCTAAACAGACTCTCCACACAGCATCCCCAAAGATGACATAGGCCCCGAGGGGAATGCTTTTCCCCAGGGCTCTTGTGTGGAGCTGATGTGAAAAAACAACTCTTATACAATCGTAATCATCCCAGAAAGACTAAGGGTCCCCACTCATGGAGAAACTGAAAAAAAAACAGTTCTCAACGCAATTCTTTATGAGCGGAGCCCTAAGGCTTTGAGTATTACATTTAAAAAATTGGAACTTTTCCTTTTACTGACCTTATCTTTGAATTTCATAAAAATCAACATTTCTCTACGATGTACGTGTAAATATTACTAGAAATCTTAAAACATATATTTTATATCGTGCATTTTACCCTTAATTATCTTGACTTTGCATAATATCAATAAATTACTCCATGTCTTACGGTTTTCTGATCAATTTGAACATAACTTTATGATAGCCATCGTGATGTTTAGTACATCATTGGGAATACAATATGCGGTTTAATGTATTGAAGCTTCATTTGAACACTGAGTGTACTGAGAATGCAATCAATGTTAATGTTTCTCATAATATGGTCTGGATTAGGCATTCGAGTGATACGTACATATTACTCGACGCAGAACTGCCCCTCACATCGTTAACAAGTTGTATCTGTGATTGCACAATTCACAGTAGTAAAATGGATTGCAATTGCTTTGATCAGAGGCAGTTGAAAAGTTCTAACGGCTAATTTTTAATTTTTTTGTTGGTTTTTCTTGCTAGGGCTATCCAGATGAGTTACAAAACTCAACTGGGACTGGAAGAACTTGCAATTTATAATTATCTCCATGTACAATTTAACATGCATATTTTGATATTAAAAATGTATGTTTCACGTGCAGTACAACATAAAAATATAAATAAAAGAGATTAAGTAAAACAAAACAAAAGAAAAACAATAAAAATAAAAATAAAATGTATGTAAGTGGAACAAAACATCAAGAGAAAACTAATAAATGTTGATGAGATGAAATTTACGTACATTTCGGTGAGATGCAATTACTTACGTAAACGTCAAGTTTGGCATGTGACTGTTAGCTCCTCGACATCTAAAAAAAGGAACTATTCTGCGGCCTATCAATTCTTCATAATAAAAGTTGCACAAATAACGCATCATTGCTCTTTTAGAAGATAAACTTAAGTATTGTACGACAAGAGAAAAGCTATTTATTAATTTAAATCTAATTCTTGTTTCCCTTATAATATAGACCGGACATAATTCCTGAATGTTTGAAGGTCACCTCTCCCTATAACCGCCCAGATTCTCATTAAAGTAATTGAAAATAAATTATTCTTTCATGTGTCAATGAAATTTTATTTATTTCACAACCGACTGTCTATTTTTAGATTTTTTTTCTCTCCCTATAATATCTGGTCAGGGGGTAAACGCCGGCACGGGGCTAATTCGCTGTAAGATAATTGTTCCACATTTGAGTATGGTTGCACTGCATCGCATCAACCAGCCACCACACAATAGTAACAAGTAATAGATACTTGGATAATATAATAACCACGTAGCAACCATAAGTAGATACTTAGGTACATATACATAATAAAATGCCTCCGTACTCGAGGAGTAAGGCTTTCCACTTGCAATCCGAAGGCCGCTTGCTCCAATCCCGGCGTGAGGATATAAATTTTATTTGATAGAAAGCAGTAACTTTGTGGTTTGACATTTTATTAATTGAAGTAACACAATAACTTAGTTGGTTACCACATTTTTTTTACTACCGACCGGTTTCGCTTAACACAAGCATCTTCAGGGTATAAAAATTAAACTGTGTTAAACGAAACCGGTCAGTAGTAAAAAAAAAAAGACGTGGTTACAAACTAATTTATTGTGTTATTTCAAATAAATTTTATGTGATAACTTTTTGTTATTTTATAAATAATTAATAAAATATACTACATAGTATATTTGCTGCACGCTCCAGAGTGGAAGATACTCTCAGTATCGTCCTTCACCGTTCAGAATTGAAAAGTTTCTTGAAATGGCTTTAGCCGTGTTTATTACCAGATCCCACTTCACCTTCCTCTTCCCCATCACTTTTATCTCCCCACTACCCTCACTTGACACTGACTCCAGGCACTGCTCGCATCCAAAAGTTTATTTTTAATTTTCTCTTATTTAATAAATCAATAAAGATTTGTAGGTTGGTACCTTTACTTTCTTAATTATAAACCATGTATTTAATGTAAAATTTTTATTACAATAATTTTTTTTAAAAACATCACTATTCTATTTTCAAACCTTCTTCAGATAGGTAGGTAGGCAGGAACCATAATATTGAAAAAAAGTCCAAATAAACACAACGGTCACACCTTTTAAAAAATATTCTTTACTAACACTTTAATATGGCTACCGTCTTGAAACGTGAATGAAGCGTGCAAAAAAATTATGGACAGACTAAATGCAGAACAGTCGAGTTAAAACTGGACTTCATTACGCTCAGTCAATAATATAACAGCCAACAACTGTACAGCGACCAAATATGCTGGTACCTACGTAAATAATATAACAACCAAGAACTATTTCACAACCATGTGGGCACGTAGATATTATAACAGCCATACAGGCATAGCAAATGTCCACTGATAAGCTGGGCCGTTCGCCCCAGGCAACTCTGCTTCCGATAATAGCCGACTGCGCGCAATGGACCACCACGGATAGGGTGCGACAAAAATACCCATTTTGTATAAAACATCAGTGCACGCCTTCCATTTTGTGATTGCAAAACTCGTTTCGAAATAATAGGTCAAATATTTATCGTTTTTGTTTTGAAGAGTTTATTTCACATTGTACATTTTTACTTATTTTTATTTGTCAAATATTTATCCTTTAAAAACAGTGTGTATGTCCACAGTCATCATAATCGAAGGAATAACATGGACAGAAGTGAATATAGCTGCGAATGCTGACATTGACATATTGAAGGAATGGTTTGATGATAACTTACTTAGTCTTAGGACGGGTTGTTTCAAAAAATTTGAAGGATTCATCAAATATTTGAAGTTAATTTCCAATTTCTGTGTAAGTTTTATTCAAGTTCTGTTTTTACAACATTATAGGCCAGTTGCTTCATAAAACTGAAATAATTATAGAACTTGAATAGAACTTACACAGAACGTGAAAATTAACTTCAAATATTTGACGAATCCGTCAAATATTTTGAAACAACCCGTCCTTAATGTAGAAAAAACATCATATATACCTTTTTACCTTAATAATCCTGTCACAGATTCCAATATTAGCGTGATAGTGCACAGTCGTTCGTGTAAAGGAGGAGAATGTAACGATAATAATTGTAAAATCCTGAAAAAAAACCCCAGATGTCATCAAATATCTAGGGATCACTATAGAAAGTAACATGAAATTTAAGAAACATATCGAAAACTGTGTAAAAAAAATTAGAAAACTTACTTACATTTTTTTACGATTAAGAAATATCCTAAATCTTTCAAATATTAAAATGGTTTACTTTGCTCTTGTGCAGTCAGTTTTGCAGTACGGAATAATCGCATGGGGGGGCATCTACAAGAATAATCTGTATCCGATAGTAACAACACAAAAAATGATCATCAAAGTTATTATTAAAAAACAGAGAATTTTTCCAACCAAAGAACTTTTTGAAAAATTTAAGGTCCTACCGGTTTCAAAACTATTTCAAAGAAATGCTATTTTAAAAGTTTTTAAAGAATCTGAAATGTCCTCAACGCGAAGTATAAGACCTAGAACTTCTGGGAACATATATGTACCTAGATGCAACACGACAGCTGCACAACACCATTATGAATATGTAGGCCCAAAGTTATTTAACGATTTACCGGATACAATAAAAAACTTTCGTTGTATTTTTACAAAGAAGATTGACTCGCTTTTATCGATGATTTTCAGATATATTCAGATATGTTGCTATTATTTTTGTTGATTTTTTGTTGATTTTTGTTGATATTCTGTTTCTTTAATTATATGTTATTTTCTTATTGTACAATATTTTTGTAATATTTCACAGTATTTTTGAAAATCTTATTTTTCCATTTTTGTAACTATGCATATTATTTATTATCTATATATATAATTACATAGACTAGCTCCCCAGTTAGACCCGAGAATATTTCTCTACTAATTGGCTAACCAAAAAAAGTCTGATATGAAATGTAATATATTATTATTTATTGTAAATATTTACTTTTTCTCTAATAAAAAAAAAAAAAAACAAAAAAAAAATGTCCATCTTTTTATTATGTGTTGTTATGTGCCACAACTGCAAGGATTTAAACTGTTGGATCTCGGTGGATGGTTTAACCCCTCAGGCCTCTGGCATATTCTGTCAGCCTGAGTTTTCCGCTTTGCCATAAAATCTAAATAAACGGAATATTTCTTAAATTGTTGAAATGTGATTAAATACGCTTTCAAATTTTATTGTTAGAAATAAACTTGTAATATTCTAAATATATATATTTTTTTAGTGCAAACATAGTTTATGTTTGCTCACCCTACTTACCGTAATACGTTTTTTCTAACTAAAATTACTAATAACGAAAAAAAAACAACTTAATTATAATTTTAGATATGGTTTTTCTTTCTTCATTTTTCTCTTCTTTTTTATCTTCTCGTCTTCATTCTGTTATAAATCTTATATCTTATTTGTTTTATAAAAAATAATTTGTTTTATAAAAAAAATATTTGTTTTATAAAAAAAATATTTTTTTTTAATATTTTTTTTTGTGTACTGTTAATTATTATTTTTTTTGTTTTATATATAAAAACGATATTATTTTTCCTTTGTTAAATTGTTGTTTCCATGCGTTTAGCCACTTTTTAACTCGAGCTTTGCTCTCAAGCTTTGCTCTCAAGTGTAAGACTTATTATTTAATGTATTTAATACCATTATATTAAATAAATGAAAAGTATTATAAACATTATTGTCACCTCACTACTCAGAATACACACTGCTTTAAAAAAAATGTATGTATATATATACTTTATTAATTTATATATATGTATTTATATATAAGCTAATTAAATATGCCGCTAGAAATATAAATTTTATATGATAAAAAAAATTAAATATAGAAAAAAATATACACACGTATCCACTATGAATTGGGCAAACTCATACATTTGAGTAAAGTATTTAAGAATTCGTTTCATCACTAATACGTAATCCTGAACGTGTTGACATGCCCAAACCAAAATTTATGCAGTCGATTATAATAATTGATAGCTGGATCCAGTAAACAGACAAAAATCGATGTCTGTTTTTTATTGTTTCTTTTATAACCCGTAGAAATTGGTTGGTGTGAAAAATGTTCCTGGAAACCGCCCAACGCAACGGAGGCGATTTTTCCCAAGTTAATAAACAACGCTATTCCATTTCCCTACAGCGGCCAAGCGACTTTTGATCCAAAACATCGATGTAGCAGAATCGATAGCATCCCTAAGTACGGAGCGTGAACCGCTGGGAAGATCGACCCGTGAAACGGCCCTCGTTATTACGTTCCAGTCACATATCGCTAAAGGGCGGAAGCCGCTACTGTCCCTAATGCCGCCATATTGTATATGAACCATGAAACCTAATGTACCGATTTATTGGGCGTATTATACGACGTCGCAAATTCTGCATTTCCCATAAAAAAAGGATAGAATCATCGGAAAATCGAAAAATCCGAAGCCATAAGATTATTAAGAAAGAAAATGCCTCAATTTTCGTGAAATATTGAGGCATAAAGTAACTTTGCTTTTCATATCGCAGGTGGAAGTTTTCGAGTGTTCCTCAAAATGTCTTTCTTTTATACTGATTATTTTTGATTTCGTTGAATTTTCCAACCATCTAACTAATTATACTGCAAACTATGAAATATATTTTTAAAAACAACAACAGATTCGAAAAAAATGAAAATAGAATCAACATTAGAAATAATTTTTATACCCCCCAAACGAATACCAAACAAATGCAAACTCACAGCAGTTTCATTGGACCTCGTACGTTCAATCTTTTACCGAAAAATATTCAAGTGACAACTAAACTTCTTCAATGCATAAAGGAGTTGAAGTCGTGGCTTGACATGTAAATATTGAAACGTTGTTTGTTTAATTTGTATCACTTTATTTTTTTTACACAAAAAGTACACTTATCATTTCAGTATGCACATATTGTTACACTATACCATTATTTTTACACTACTACACTTAATATACACTAACTATTACACTATACACCTACTGTTGCACTGTTGTATGCTCATTTTGTGCCCAGCTGTTTAGACAAATTTTAATCATGTTTTTACTATATATGCCCATTGTTTGTTCTTTCTAGGTACAATAATAAAATATATCAAACTATATTATTTTAAGTGGGTTCCCATTATTCTTATTTTTTCATAATATTGTATACATCAAATGTAAAATTTGGGAAAAATAAAGAAAAAAAAACCCTCAGCTTGGAAACTTGGCTAAAGCTAATTGTTTATTCATAAATACGAATTTCGGCGAAATAAATATGCCACTAACCTTGAATTTGCGGCCGTAATATTTCTTATGATTTACGTCAAAATCAGAAGCTTGGTTTACGAAATATTCATAAGTACATTCTGAACTTCGACCCAAACATATTCAACCCATAAAATGACATATTCGACACGTGCCACGGCGTTAACGGAGTCTTTTTGACCACTTATTTTATTTAATAAAGCATCATTTAAAGTTATCCCAAAATTCGACACTACAACTGCTGTAATATGTACGCCTTTATACAATATACATTCACATAAAATTGAAAAAGTACGGCACATATTTTATAGTTGTTTCTCGCAATAATTGCTAAAAAATATTTTACATTATCCACAATAATTGTATTTGTTGCAACGCTATTCCTTTACACATCCAGACTATATACTATATACTATACTATATACTATATATACTATACTATACTATACTATACTATAATAATAATAATAATAATCAGGTTTTAAAAATAATTCATCAAAGTTTGGTAATTAAACATAAATTGATTGATTGCCGTAATGTAGTACCATATTATGAATACGAACCAAATTCGTTTTTAGAAAATGAATTTTATAAAATATATTATGATAAAACTATACTAACAGACAGAACGATTCGTCATAATAGACCCGATATAGTTTTACATGACAAAATTAAAAAAATAACTTATATCATTGATGTCGCTATTCCAAATTCCTGTAATATTCAAAAATCTGTTTCTGAAAAAATTAGAAAATATACAGATTTAGGAAATGAGATTAAAAGAATTTGGCATTCTCGGACTATAAAAATATTACCATTTGTTATTTCGGCTACTGGCATTATACCTAGCTCTCTAATTAAAAATTTAGGCTTATTAGATTTGTCAAAGAATCTTTATATAAAAATGCAAAAATCAGTCATATTAAATACATGTAGGATTACGAAAGATTTTTTAAATATTTATATTGAGGGATCAGTAGGATTTATCGGTTCAGTTAGGAGTTCTATCGAGCCGAACCCTCTGATATGAAAATATCTGGAGTCGGTGAAGTATTTTCCCATATGGTCTTTGGTAGGTTGACGTGTTGTTCTTGTATAGTTTTGTATTTAGTATACTTATACAATGCAATTACATCGCGTGAATTGACTAGATTAGCATTTGTGGAAAAGTGTGTGGAAGGATTAAGTTTTTCCTGTGAGGAAGATTTAACCCGGACATAAAATCTAGAGAACAATAAAAAAAAAATATAATATTCCTATGGGGAAGATTTAACCCGGACATAAAGTCTAGAGAACAATATAATAATAATAATAATGCGAAACTGCTCGAGTTTGTTTATGACCTTTTCACGCATAACACAATAAAAAGACTTTAATAATTCTTTCAATAAAGCTAAATTATATGCGCAGACTACAGGTTGTATATGATGGTAAACTCTGGCGATATGAAATTATAAATATTAATATATTATATTTTTTATACGTTTTCTGTCGCTAACAAAAGCGAGTTTTTGCTAACGTCAGAAAAAAATCTTTTCCATGGAAACAATGTTGATATATTTTTGGGCTCTATGCTGGTAGGCACTCAGTTTACTGGTCAGCTACTACTGCAGAAAATTTAAATATTAGAATTCGTTTTTTTTTTTGGACAAGCTTGGAATAAATGTCAGATTTGAGTTCCTGTATTAAAAATATAATTCGTAACGATTATAAAGACTGAATGATAAATAGAGTATTTTTTTATTATATTAACGAACTTCCAAATATTTGAATAAAAATAAACAACCGAAATGTTTGTAAGCGCATAAATTCCGAACGAACTAACAAAATTGGATAAGTAATTCTTTTTTTCTTTGAGCTATAGCATAATGAAATTTAGGTGTTAGGCGAGATGTTTGAAAACTGAATGTAAGGGAATGAATATATGGAATGCGGGAGGGGATGGGGGTGGGGTGGGGGGGGAGATAATTGATAAGTGCAAGCGCTACAGTAATTTCCCGTAATACCATGCGAGCGAAGCCGCGGGGAAAAGCTAGTATTGTATATTTGTAAACCTCTCAAATCACAATTTATGGACTTGTGTGCATTTTTCATCTAATGTAATTTTATTTTTATTTTCTTTCTTAAGTTCAAAATTATCCGCCATATTAAATCCACCGATCCTCTGTAAAAGTCCTCTGGGCGTTAAATAAATAATTAAGTAAATAAATATTACAAATAATGTAATGTATAAATCACACTAATATTGTTCAAGTTTTTAAACTTTGACACCACCTTTATATTTATAACCTAACTAACTTCAGGATGTGAAAAACACAATAGGTTGCCTCGCATCTCGGTCTTGGCATACAATGCTTATTTAACATTCATACACCGTCTCATAAACTTCACCTTCAGAAGGCTGACATGACCCGACCCAAGTATTTATTTCACTTGACCTTGCGAATAGACGGGTTTCCTCAATGTCTACCATTAGGTGTATCAGATGTTCTTCTGACACGCCTTTCTTCGTCCATCCGCTCTACATTATACAAACCATATAAACGTGACTTTCGTGATCTTGTTCACTACGCTTACATCAGCCTTGCGTTATCGTTTGTATATTCAGTTTAATTTCAACATTGCTATGCCAGTTCCATACCTCAATCCATATGGCAAAACGATAACGAATCTGCAATGGAATTTGCTTGTTAAGTCTGATCTCCTCCGACCGAAACCATGAACATGAACATGAACAATTGCTTGAACATCACTATAAACATTGCCAACTGTAAAAGGTGATTAAATTTTGTATCTTCCATTGTGAATATAAATAATAATTCGTTTATTAGTTTTTTATTTTGTTAATTATTTAAAATATTTGATTTGATGTTGATTTTATTAAAATTATTTTTAATAAAAAAATAAAATTTAACAACTGTTTTGATTATTTTTAGATGTATAATTGCAAAATATATGACGTCACACTAGGAGGGAGGGGGTCTCACATATGTGACGATGTGTGACAGGGGCGAAGGTGGGGTCAAAAAATCATGAAATTTGTGTGACGTAATTTATGAATGGCCCCTTATAAAAATATATAATACTTATATTCATACTAATCGACCAAAAAATATAAGGCCGCTTATGAAAAGGATAGCCATTCAAAGTTAATGTATATAAACGGGCTGCTGTATTATGTCCATTGGACCTAGTTCAGTGAAACCATGCACGTAATCTCAGAAACGTAACTTCACTTTACAAATGTATTTATCTAAGCTTCTGTCAAATGTTTTAAAAATAACAAATACGCATTTCAAAAAATAACTTTTAATTTACAAAATAATTTTGGTACCTTCCTACTTTATAGCTTGTCGATACGTAGTTCAATGTTTTTTTTTAATTAAAAGTTCATTGAACTTGAATAACTTTACGCAGGAATATTTCCTATTACCCAAGCACCAAAAACGATGTATTTGGTTTTAAAATGAGAATATGCTTAGTTCCTACCTCTCCCTAACCACATCACCTCGCCGGAAAAGTATTTGAAATTTGGAACACTGGTGCAAGAAAAGAGTGCAAAATCGAGTGCATTTGTTTTTGAAAAAACGGAAGAAGATTTGAAACTATCTTGGAAGCGAGTTGTTGGTGTTTTTCATGTACACAATTTCGTTTTTTTTCAGTAAAATAAAGGAATTTTACCATCTCGGAAAAATATCATTTTGAAGTCATTCGTTTTGTTGTGGGGATAATAATTACCTCAAAGTATCGCGGTGGAACTAAGAATATAATAATTTTGTGGTCGTGGCCTTCTGTCCTTCAAAGATATATAGCGGTAAGTGATTGGTTATCCATTTTCCTTGCATTCCTTGTGTTTCCTACACATATTATCCCTCAATTCCAGCAAACATGTGATTTAGCAGGGGTGCCCGGGTTCATGGTGCGAGGTTTGACTAGGTCTTGGAGGCGGATGACCAGGACACACTGAACCCCAGATTCCTACCCACCCCTTAAACCTTTTTCCTTCCTAGAACTCTCCTCCCCTTCCTTTCCTTAAAAAACCCATCACACAGCATCCCCAAAAATGACATAGGCCCTGAGGGAAATTATTTTCCTCTGGGCCTCCTGTGTGGATCTCATGTAAAAAAAAGATAGTATAGTACACAACTGCTAACCCTGTACAAATCGCAAGTGCGACCCACGGTTGAATTTGGCAGCCACCTCTGGTCTGGAGCCCCAAAATATTTAAAAAAAAAACCGACTCCGTGCAGAAACTGGCGGTCTGTTTGATAGATTCTCCTAACTAAACAAACGGATTGCAATCTTTAGAGCACAGGCGTCAGGTGGGAATGCTGGCCTTGTTCTACCGGTATTACAACGGAAGATGCTCCGAGGAACTAGCGTCATTGATCTCCTCGGCACCGGTGCATAGTCGGGAAACACGCCAAACACGCGCCCATCATTTGTACACGGTTGACATTAGTCACATGAGAACGGGTCGTTTCTACCACTCGTTCTTGAGTTCAACAGCTCAGCTGTTGTTTGTGTCTCATTTTTAGTATTTAGGTACAGTCCATTACGAATGCATCTATTTCGTACTCAGTTTTGGATGCAATAGTAAGTTTAATATTACATCTTTAAAAATACCATTATTTCGGTCACACGTCATTTTATACACCAGTTCGACTACGGTATATAAGTGCACCGTATACGTTTACCGTGAAGGTTAGCGTAGGAACGTTTGTGATGATAGGGTTGGGCGGTTGGGATTAGCCATTCAAATAGCGCTGCCGCACATCGCGTGCAGGTTCGTTGCGGACCACTTCCTGGCCTAAGGGCTTAGGGTCTGCATTCAATATGCATGTGTTGGAACCGACGTGCATTAGATCTACATGTTATGTATAGTTATTCAGACGCGTCACTCATGAATGTATGTATGTATGTGTTAGTGTCTGTGTTTATCCATATTCTGCATACATATTTCATATACGTACCTACCCAAAAGCATCAAAAAATTAAAATTGGAGTGTTTGTAGAGTCAACATTCATTTCCAGTATTAACTATACAGTAGGGAAATCTTGTGGAGGTTTTTTTTTGTGGAAAGGAAGGAGTTCCTTTCCACAAAATTTCCTTTCTATTGGAGGAGGGAGGAAACACAGAGACCGACCCGTTCTCATGTGACAAATATCAACTGTATACAAATGTTGGGCGCGCGTTTGGCGTCCCGACTGTGCGCCGGTGCATCCTGACAGCATCTTCCATTGAAATACCGATAGAAATCATCCCACTCGACGCCTGTGCTCTAAATATTGCAATCCGTTTGTTAAGATACTAGAAGTTTTATTAGAATGTGTACGTCGATCGCCCACTTGATTAGTCAGGCATCTCCATATACTAAGTTTAGAGGTAATGGGGAAAGAAGTATTCGAATGCTCATAATAAATCATGTATTATTTACACGTATCTGTGTTTTACGTATTTTAAATCTTTACAAATAATATATTTGATTGTTTGTTTGTTTGCATTGAATAGGCTCCGAAACTACTGAACCGATTTTAAAAATTCTTTCACCAATGGAAAGCTACATTATCAGCGAGTAACATAGGCTGTATATAATGGTAAGCTCTGGCGTTATGAAATTTGTATAAATGAAAATGTGTGTATTTCATGTATTTTTGCAGGAAGGAGGAAAGGTAGGGGGAAGGTGGGGTTTGTGGAGAGGGAAGAGACGAAAGAGGGGGAAGGCGGGGAAGGTGGAAGGGAACGGGGACGCACGGGAAAGGATAAGAAGGAAGAGTCAATTTATTTCATTGAATGGCATAGCAACGCATGCCGTGAACCAGCTAGTATGGTATAAAATAACACCGGGAGACCCAACGGTCCGGTACATTAAAATCACAATTTGAAATAACCTTTTAGTGACCCAGAATTTTTCTTATTCAATTCTTACAAGTTTTTCTGCATTATAGTTGATTCGATGGTGTTTATGCGTAACAGGACTTTTATGTATAGAACTGCAAACTGAACTTAACTCAAATTTCAATTTTTCTGTCTAATCAAATGGACGATCAATGTGCCAGGAACTATAAATGTATTGCTTCTTATATATACAATACCGACATGTGTTGGAATCTACATACATTATGGAAACGTACATATTCTACTAGCACGTGCATACGACGTACCCGTAAGTAGTAGGTAGGTACCTACTCGTGCACGAGCAGTTCAAGCACAAACCGCAAGGGATGATATAGGTACGATTTTCCGGCTCCCGCTATTGTATTCCTTAATTTCATTTATCATGCATTCGTTTCCTGAATGAAATACTTACGTAGCTAATGTTAGCTCTGGTTTGTACAGTTATTTTTAGATATAGCCACGTTAAATTTTAATACTGGAATGCTGAATTCTCCCCGAAAAATCATTAAAATTTCAAATGGTCTTCAGAGATACTGGTGGCATTCTTTTGACAAATATTAATTTGCATTACAATTAATAAAATACGACTGAGATGTATAATATTTATTGAATTTAGTCCGACAGTATATTCAACTAATTACATGGATTCTAGATCACCAAAGACAATACAAGTGTGTGTGTATATATATATATATATTTTAAGATAAGAATAAAATATATATATTTT
Organism: Glyphotaelius pellucidus; assembly: GCA_936435175.1. Lineage (NCBI taxonomy): Eukaryota > Metazoa > Arthropoda > Insecta > Trichoptera > Limnephilidae > Glyphotaelius > Glyphotaelius pellucidus. The sequence goes on along the minus strand of OW386545.1, from coordinate 9,131,266 downwards.
TAAATAAGAATAAAATATAGCCTGCTCAAAGCCAACAATTGAACACACATGCTCTTTATAAGCACGCTATCGGCCAAATGGAAGCGGGGAGAACCTTTTTGCGGATATTCTGGACATTTCTTGGTTATCCATTCATAATAAAATAGTATTTAAGTGCAATTATTGAGAAAGTGCTATAATTTTGTTTCCTTTCGCCGTGAATTTTAAAAATATTTATATGTTTAAAGAACGAAGAAAAAATTCCGAAAATAACCAGATAATTAAAAAATTAATGCTAATTTCAAAAGAATTCGGTTTCGTTTGAGGTTTTCGAGGGAAAGGTATTTGGAGATTTTATGGGGAATTTGAATCATCTCTTTTGGATATTTTAATGACCCTGAATTCCAAAGACATTCGTGATTCCTGTAATAAATCACGAAAAGTTTTTCTTCTCCCCAACGGGGCGATGAAAAATCTATCGAAATGAGCATGCTCATAAGCAAGCCTGTTCACATAAGCTTAGAGCACTCCCCCTTCCACCCGCGAATCCAGTAGCATGTATTAAGGGTGCTCAAACTATCAAGTGACACACGTGTGGCATTTGCTCATTAATACATGCTGTCGCGCTTTTAATAAGCATATCTGTCCGTACGATTTAACTCATTAATAGCATGCTGTCGCGCTGTTAATGAGCATTTCTGTCCATACGATTTAACTATTGTAAAACAGCGATATAAATTCATTTTGAGTACTTAAAATAATAAGAATTATCCATGTTTAATTTTACGTGCCTACTCACATGTCGTTACTACCCAAATTATTTTGTTTAAAAATATTGTGATACATATCGTGATACATTATTACACATTGTGATACATATCAGAGATCAACTTCAAATATTATGGCAGTATAATAATTTGTGTGCAAGATTGACGCATAAGAACTTTTTTATCGTCAATATCGCACAAGAGTCCTAACTGCTCCCCGCTGGAGCTGGAGCCAGTGAGACAGTGGCATCCCCAATTGAGGTATGTTTTGAGGTTGAAGGTAGTGGGGAGGGGAAGAAGATGGGAAAGAGAAAGGTTGCGAAGTATCTTGGTATAGCCATTTCAAGCAACGCTTAAATTCTGAATGGTGGTCTTACACTAGTGCAATAATGAGAGTATCTTCCATTCTGGAATGTGCCGCAAATATGCTATATATTATTTTAAATTAATTGAATTATGAAATAACGCAAATTAATCTAAAAACTTTATTTGCGCGCGTCGGGATTTGAACCCGTGTCCTCCAGATTGCTAGTCGAGTGCCTTGGCCCTCAAAGCCGTCAAGGCCGTCAAAGATTTGTATTTACGACTCGTTCGACTTGTATTCTCTCCTTCTTACAACTTGGGTCTCTCCCAATGTGATAGAGCCGGCGGACATCTCAGCATCCCCCGTTTAATCAACAGTCCGTTTTTTATTCCAGCTAACTTTTTTTAAAAAGATTTCCCAAAATACCCTGATAGAAGTTCTATGGTTTCTTAAGAGCCCGAGAGGGATTTTTAAATTTTTTTCAATATTTTGCGTGTTTTCAAAGTCACCTGTGCACGTAACAGCACATTAAAAAAAATATTTGTCATCATTTTTTATTAGATGCATGTATGATGTATTCCACCTGTTTAATTAAAATATTAACTAAAAAAGTAATTTGTACTTAAAAATGTTTATAAAATAGCAGTTTTCGATAAATCGTCAATCGACCCCCTGATTTTTTTCCATTTGTAATCGTGTACAATATTAAAAAGATATATAAAAAATATTTTTTAATAGAAAATATCTGTACTTATACCACCTGTTTTGCATATTTTTATAATGAAGCTTAATTATGGCGTATTTAAATTTTTTACACTACGTAAACCAGCGTACTTTAAAATCATTTTTTTGTACTAAAAACAAGTTTTTCTGTACAATAAAAATATTTCCCAGTAAAACAGTACTTTAACTATAAAATGTATACACTAATATCAACAAATTTATTGATTTATTTGATTATATTCAATTTTCTTGTGCAACCAAAATACATTTAAACTATGGTTTCTTAGATCTTCTGGTCATTACGCGGAAGTCTGTCCGCTCGAACGGTCGTCCGTGACGCTCTGTTCCGTGAAGATGTATTGAAAAACATGAGAGTATTAGTTATTAAGATATAATACATATAGACTAACTAAATCAAATCAAAACGTATAATCTTTTCGTGTAATTTGAAGAAAACATGTCAAAAAGGACTTCGAAAACGTGCGTAGAAAGGGGACGGACGATCATGTGCTTAAACTTTTTCACATATAACCCGTTTATCATCTAAAAAAAAATATTTCAAAAGGGAATGGATAACGGAAGTTGCTAGGGCACGATACGGTCCTTACACATTGTACCTTCTGATATGTTGGCTATTTATGCGCGCTTTCTTTAAACAGGGTCCCTTAAAATATTCTCAAACAGAACACGTAAAAAGGGACAAGATATCCAAGACGCGGGCGTTGAAATGATTGTACCTTCTCACATACTGTCTTCAAACGTGTAGCTTCGCACAGGGTACCTTGATTTTAATATTGTCATCACTCGAAACAACAAAGCAAGTTTTAATTGTATTGTGGTCTCTTTCCCTAGCGCGTCGCTATGGGCTTGTGAGAGCGAGACGTCAGTATATACCTCATATATTATTGAAACCATAAAATATATCGGGTAGATATCATATTTCGTTCTACAAAAGTTTAAGGGCTATGCAAATAAATTATTAATTATTATAATCATTTAAGTATTTAATCTAGCTATTATCGTGGCGATTCAAAGAAAAAAATATTAACTTATTCTATAATCACCAATTCACTTTGCTTAATAAGTTTTTTGTATTTTTTTTTCAGGATAAAAATTTAAATATGGGAAACTCCATGTTACCAAGTTCGATACCTATATGTGTTTGGTGTTTGGACAGTAAGATTCCATTGAAGGTTGAAACTATAAGAAGAGACGATTATTTCTTTAACTTTAAAATGTTAAAACGCCTTCAAAATTTCTACTTTGATTGCTACTTGCCAGAAATAATTGACCAGAGGTATGAGAGAGGCATGGAAATAAGAAATCCTCCTTATATAGAGGAAGCAATTCTTTCCAAAAAAATTACCCTTAATAAAATCGCATGAACAACGGCGTCTGTGACATTATTGGTTTTCTGATTCTATTTTTCTTATGTTTGTACTACCAAAACGTTTTTATTGTATAGATTTTTATTTTGTTTAGATGTGAATTTCTTGTGTGGTAAGCGCCAAACTTAATGCCTACCTGACGTTGATACAGAAAACGTCGCAATAAGCGGGTTTAAGGAACGAAACCCGGCAAGCCTCCCTGCCCACGTCTTTCTCTGTCGCACGTACTCGTATGTTTTTTCTTTCTCTTTTGCTGTCACTGTATCTGCGCAATAATAGATCGTATCAATTTCAGGTCGACATTTAAGTTTGGCGCGTACTGTACCTAAACTATGTACCATTTTGTAACACTGTGCAAAACAAGTGCATTATCTACCTAATACCGGCAATTTACATTCGGTCTATTACCCTGTATTATGTTCCTAATGAGAAAAAAACTATTTTTTCATTGGTACAACTATATAATTTATTGTAAAATTTTAATGTTTGTTAAATACCGCTAGGACATTAATAGAACTAAATTAATAAATAATTTCCAACCAGGGATACACATTATTCTCCTTTTTTTGTTGAATAATTCTTACCTATCAAATTTTGGAAGAATTTTTAATATTATGTTTTTATTCATATGCCTAAAAAGTGATATAATAAATCATTAGTATATTGCGAACATAGGAAGATACCTTTATTTCGTAGGAAATGTTAAAAATTATACATAACAAAAAACATACTAAAATCATGGTTATGTATTGAAGCTTGTGTTTTTTTTTAAGTTATTAAACTATTTTATTCTATTCTGCAAAAAACATAAACTTTTAAATAAATAAATGTATTTTTCAAATGTGTTTTATATTTCCATGTTTTGACAGCCCTCAAAATTGGCATAGGCACCAGTCCTAGACAGTGCCAGACGCTCGTAACTGCAGGTGTTCAGGGATAAAAGTTGATAGAAAAATTCCCAATATTTATGGAAAAATACTTTACATGGGAATATTATTAACACAAAAAATATATCAATACCCCTCTTATTTTAACTTCATATTGAGAAGAAGTAGATTTTATAAAACTTGGTAAACTTTTTGACTTTTATATTTTTAACGTTTAAAAACAACATTAAATGTAGTGTTATTTATTAACCAGTAAACAACTCCCTATTTAATTCTAAAATCATACTATTTGAATCTTGGATATCCGTTAGTCTTAGATTATTATTAGATATATTACAATTATTTTTTCAACTAAATAGGGAATCTCATGGGAGATTTCCCCACGTTCTAGGGAAAAATCGAAATTCAGCAATCCTCGAATACGGCCAACATGTAATATGCCGTTTTTAGTCTGTGTTCGGGAATGATCGCTGAAACTTCGGGTTTTTACGAGCGGATACTGGGATCTAACTTATTTGTAGTAAAAAGTACATTAGCTTTTGGTGGAATTAATTTAAAAATTCGATGAGGGCGACACAAGCGACACAAAGTTTAACTATTTTGGCAAATTTTGATAAAATCGATTGCCCTCCTAGACTCTTAACTCCTCTAATAATAATCAAAGAATGCCCAGAATTCGAAAGTATTTATCCGCTGCAAAATTATTAGTAATTTCTTGCACATGAACAAGAATATATTCTATATTCGGTCGTAATATTTTGGTTGAATCTGCTTCGATTCCGCCACCGACCGCTCCGTGCGAAGTTTATTAACTCATATTACCCTTTGTTCAGGGGCTTAAGAACCTAAATTTAACTGTTGACACTGCCCATTCGGGCCTTCCGTGGTTAACTTAGCACTTAGACAACTAATGAATACCGTCTGCCAGTGGCGTGGCTGCCCTTTCTTCCGATATCACAGATTTTTTCAGAATTTTTTATAAGAAGCAACTAACTCCATCCCCTATACACCCCACAGAAGAATGAGCCAGACTTGCTGACACCGAATTCGGAAGCATTAACCTAACTGCTGAGTCTTACAGATATTTTCTCATCTCTTTTTTGCGTTTTCATCTTTGGAATCGGAAAAGCTAGCAACAGATTCCTCTTCCATGAAAGCATTTTATTTTTTCATGGAACGTTATCAATGTATTTTGTTCTACCGATACCAAGCACTGCATGTTTGTGAGCGTCCTACCGAGACCAAGTAATATGACCGCGTCACGCTGGAAATGCTTAGTTTGGTTCAGACTAGGCTAGTAGTTTAGTCGAGCTGAGAATAACTCGCCACTTGACTGACCAAAAAGCGTTCGCTGTACCGTCGAGTAGAGTAAACATCTTATTAAGTGGCGTATTGGAATATGAACGGGCTGCAACGCAATAAAGTGAAGAGGCAAATTAAGCTGATAGTAATGGATGTTTACGAAGGGGTGGAAGAAGAGATTTGTGAGATGAAAGTAAAGAAACTATCGATACGAAATGGATTAATAACAGAAAAAATAAAAGAATTTTATAACAGTATCTTCGCTCCAACGAAACGACATTCTGCGGCTACTAATGAACTCTTCTAAAATTATGGGTTCGGACTTGTTGGTTGAGCCAGTGAGCGGTGATACATAGTGGGGGCGCTACTAAACCACTGACTAAACTAATCTACTAACTTTGGTATTCGGACACGTTTATTTTAGTTGATAACTCGCAACTCGACTAAACTACTAGCCTAGTTCGAACGGTCCTTTAGGTACTCTCCCCACATAACGGTTGAACGGTAACCTTGGGAATGTCATCAAGTACGTTGTTTTCTGCCGTGCTTTTTATATTCAAAATTAACTATTTTATCGTGTTATCTAGCGAACCTGACGCTTGTGAGTGGTTACATCCGATTCAGTGCCTTGACAACTGAAGATATAAAAAGTGTAGTGTCGACGTTATTGGGAATTTCCCTTACTTCGGTTGACGTGTAAACAAACTTTTTCAAACATTGAAATTCTTTTCTGAACAGGTAATCTTTTTATTTAGTTGTCTGGAAGTCGAAAGCTCTTTCGTGAATTGACCACTTCAGTTTTTTTTTCAAATGACAGGTGTAAACTGTACGTATAGGGACTATCTGTTCATTGGCCATCGCAAAAAAATTTACCTATATTGAAATGTGGACTATCTTATAAATATAAACAGTATTCCAGTCAATCTTCCCGTCGTGCCTTCCTTTGATATTCTTGGTAACTTGATGTGACCAGCTCAGCCAGAGTCAAGCCTCTTACTGGTTGTACTGTACAGGGCCCGCTGATACTTTAATAGTACACCACTGCTGACCCTGTACAAAGCGCCCCACTTTTGAATTTGGTAGCCACCTGGAGCTGTCTGGAGCCCCAAAAAACCCTTCACTGTGCAGCAAGATTTCCCCATCTTAACACACTGATTGCAATCTTTACAGCACATACGTCAGGTGAGAACGCTATCGTTAATCTACTGGTATTTCAATGGAAGATACTCCGACGTATTGGTCCCTTCGGCATCGGTACACAGTCGCGAAACACGCCAATCGAGCGCCCATCATTTGTACACAGTTGACATTTATCACATGAAACCTGCCGTTTCTGCGTCTCATTCTTGAGCTCAAAGCTCGGTTGTGTTTTCTCCCTCCTACGTGGGTCTCTTCAACACCTAAGTTCACTCCTTCCTTTCCTCAAAGAGACCCTCCACACAGCATCCCCAAAGATGAGGCTCTGAAGCAAATTATTTCCTTCTCTGTGTCGAGTTTATGTATAATAAAAAGGGCCCTTATTGGAAAATTGTGCATATCGGGGAAAAGTCACTACACATCGGTCGCCCCTGCCGTCTACCTCCCTATTGTTGATACAGTCGGAGGTTTTAATCCTGCAAGGGTGGCTTAGGGCTCGAATAATCTGCACCCTTCCTCGCTAGATATTAAATCCTTTTTCGCATGATGAAGCATGTGATCGGTAAAATAATATCACTTATCTGTACCTGTACTACGTAATAAGTCTTATTTTAAGGAAGGGGAGTTTCCGACTGTCATCTCGCCTCTAATTCTTGATTAATTTGACTCAAAGGTGTTATTTATACAATGCAGAAACATTCAATATTCGCCTAGGTAGATAGAAATATTAATCTATATGTTAAAACGTGAAGCAAAAACTTTGTACCCCTTTTTACGAAAATTGCGCGAACGCAGTATTAAATTTCGCACACTAACAGTTTTTATAGAGAAGGAGTGCAGAATGCTAATATTGTTTTTGAATTGTGCATAAAAATACATTAAAAAAACCTTACACATTAAATTAATTATTGTCGAATTTTTACCATTGGGCGACCACGAGTTCATTGAAATGTGCATGGTGTATATAATAATTCTTAATGATATTAAAAATATTTGTAGACAAATGGCATATGATAGATCAGGGCTCCAACGACTGCTTTCGCCAATCAAAACTTGGCGAAGAATTTATTTATTTATTTATTGACGCCCTATTGGGCTTTAAGATTACAAAACATATAAATAAAGCACAAACTAAATATAATAATTAATAATATAACTAATGCTAAATCCATATGGATAAATTTAGATAATTCGTAGGTACAATTCATGTACCTACGAGCAGCAAAAACATTTTTTAAAAAATCAAATTTTGAATAAATTACTCATTGTTAGCATTTAGAATAAAGACAAACAAAAGAAAATCGAAATAAACTATGATGATTACTCATTCGTTATTTACATCTAAAAAGCGATGGACTAATTTGGCTTTAAATGAATCGAAGTTTAAATTAAATATGTCAGCGATATCACTTAGCTCATTGCCCAACCTATGTATTCTTTCTAATACAGAATTCACAGCAAAATTATTTTTGTGAAATAAAATGTTGCGCCTAGTGTATTTCGGAGGTATATGTAAGGATAACAAATTGAGTTCTATTTCACCATTATTTTTTCACTGAGCAATTCTTTCTCACAATTCCATTAGACATCTCTCTAACATTATATTATTCTATTATCACCGGTAATAACCGGTCTACCCTTACCTAACCTAACCTAACCTAGCTAATTAAATTACATAATATTTTTGTGAATGTTGTGATTTTGACGGCGATTAGCGTAAACATAGACGGATGAAGTTCTGTACAGCTCTGAGCACCGACCTAATTATTAATTTGAAGTTTTTCTGGGACGTCCACGACTTCTCCTTCCATTCATTATAATAATTCTTTATTTATTTGCGTTGCGCGTCGAAATAACTCCAATGAATAAAATTTTAATTCTGTCTTATTATTTATAAATGCAGCGTCAAAACACCTCGCGCGTTCAAGATAAGAAATTCTATCATTCTGTTAATTTGATCTTCTCAACGGTCTAAATTAATATTTAATCTCGTAGAGATTACCGCCCTAGGTGGGGGCCACCCTAATGACCCGTAGGGCTGCGGGCCCGGCCATAAGCCCCAGGCCTGCGCCCTAGACCGCCCCCCGCCCTTAGCCCTGTATCTGTGTACCCCCTGTACGTAATACATAGATAGGGGTCTAACCAACGACTCAGTGGAGAGTTGTTAGCGACCCTTCGTAGGTTAGGATAGGGTGCTGCTCATTTCATAATTTGTTTGAAAAGCATTGTTTGAACAAATTTGTTCGCCACTTGTGACACGATGAACAAATTGTAGGATAGAAAGTAAAGGAAATGTTAGTCAATGAATAGAAGTGCTGAATAATGTTCACAAATAAACTAACTTTCGTAATTTTCGTATTAAAACATTGTGTTGAGACGACGAACTTGTTAGTTCCTAGGAAATATTTTTTTCATATTTTTTTTTACCTTAGTTCCACACAGGAAAGTAATTCCCTCCAGTAATCCCCTACGTCATCTTTGGGAGTGCCGTGTGGTGGCTGATTTTAGGGATAGGAAGAAGAGGAATTCTGGGAATCTTGGGATTGCGGGTCAAGAGCCTTACCCCTCAACTAAGGAGGCTAGTATTTTATTTATTTATTTCATTATTAACGTCCTTTTGTTGGGGCTTTCTTTACATTAGTCATGTGTGGGAATGTTAAATGGAGGGTATTTATTTGGAAATAAAGGAGAGAAAGTTCTGGGAAGGAAAAAGGTACGAGGGGTGGGTAGGATTCTGGGGGTCAATATGTGACCCAGGAGTGACGGACGTATGAATCTATCCCTCTCACTGTGATTCATGGCGATGGGTCAAGAGAGTCCGGCTGGATAGGTAAAAAGGTCTCCCTCAACCGGTCTCTCCTGATACAGTCCGCCACGCAGGAGGTGGGCAAACGAATGTGCCGCCAAGGCCTTAGCAAACTTCACCCCATGAACCCGGGCACCAAACCTGCTAAACCTAAGTCACCAAACATAGCGAACCAATTGGGGTGACCTTTGGCGGGGGTTTTGGACAATACAAAAACAAGGCATCCCTTGAACCAATAAATGATTCCCAGGGCGGCGGTATAAGATCCTTAATCACGAGGATATTAAAACTAACACTAAACACAAAATTCTGACGGATATACTACGTTAATATTTAGGCGTTGAACTGGGGGTGTGTGATTGATAAGAGCAACAGTAGGCACATAAATATGTGGGAATGCGATTCAGTAGCACAATGCGTCCGAGAAATTATTGGTATTCACCAAAAATAGTTTATTTCGAAATATTGTGTCATAGTAATATTGAATCCAACTCCAGACTAAGTTTAATGAAAGGGTAAAAGCAATTTTAGATAAACGGCTTAATCTTTTCTAACTTCGAGATTGGGCTTACCTTTCTAACTCTGGAAGGTAACAGCTTCCTGATAAGAAACTAATTACTTTCAGAATTATTAAGCTAGCTAGTATTCCATTCAGTATCGGTGAACGAAGGATCGACCTTCATTCCGCCTACTTTCTCTTGAACAACTGCCGTCTTACTATTATTAGCCCGGTAGGCAACTGCCAAGAATATACGCAGTACCTATTTATCCAATATACCTATGAGCGGTAGGTATCAGAAAGATAGAAATTTTTAAATGAACGTCTTTTTCTTTACAAAAATGGAAAAAATGGTGCCCTTCGCACGAGCTACTTACAGAAAATTATCTGTAAAGCCTCGATTGCATTGAGCGAGTTTACAAGCTACTAGCCGGCGAATTCACTATGTGCTAGTAAACTCCGCTCACTGTAATCATATTTATTAATTATTAAACTGAGCGACTTTACTAGCGGTAAAATCGCTCAGTGTAATCCGTCGTAGCGAGTGAATTCGCCGGCTAGTAGCTTGTAAACTCGATGTAATTGAGGCTTTAGAACCAAATTATTTACGCTTTCCTTGGCCTAACCCAGTATGCTAGTTAATTTTAAGCTCGGTTTGGTCGGAATGTCGAGCTTGGCGCGGCTTGGAATTTTTTTGTTTTACTGAATTTTACTACAGATGCCGTGTGGAGGGTCCTTGTGATGGTTTCCTTCCTTTCCAAAAGAAGACTCTTCACACAGCATCCTCAAAGATGACATAGGCTCTGAGAGATATTTTTTCCTCAGCAAATGTGAAGTGCTTCCTCCTGTGTGGGGGAGCTAATGTAAAAAAAAAAAACAGCCAATGCGTGCGTAGTTGTGACACGGGATATGCTTTTGTTCGGGTATTATATCTGTCGAACAAGCTGTGTATTTCTGTTTTTAATTCCTTCCGTTTGCACTGATTTTATAAATCCTAAGACATTATTAATATACCACCAATAAAACTTATTTATTTAATTAATGTATCAGTGTAATTTAAACACTTCCGAAACCTCACTTACATCATATCAAATGCACATGTTCTACCCTTAAATTATCAAAGGAAGTTAAATATTTGGAAATAATCACAGATGACCAACTATACTGAGAGACACATATCAATAACACGGTAAAAAGACTGCGTAATCTCTGCCATATATATAGTATTCTTCTCTTTTAGGTCTATCTTAGACTTGCAAACCTTAAGAAGCGTCTATTTTACCCTTTTCCAATCCATAACAAAATATGGTATTGTGGGATGGGGAGGTTGTACTGAATCCGTTTTCAATCTAAATATTACAGTACAAAAACTTATTTTGAGAATTATATTTATGCCCACCTCAAAAGAATTAAAAGCTTAAATTCGGGTCTTACATATTATCCAGTTATTTACAAAGACAAGCTTATTATAATGTTACATATGGAACAATAACCTGCTGATGGCTCCACAACATCAAGCACACAACCGCTTTTCATCAAACCTGGGCCTACGTGGTCCCTAAAACTAGAACCATATTTGCTCAACGACAATTCTGGTTCATCGCTCCTAAAATATACAGTGCGTTGAGCACCGACATAAATCAAATAATTATATATCCCTTTTTACTATCCGTATTCAATATTGGATATTTTTTAAAGAATACAGTGCTTAGTACAGCTTAAAAAAATCACTATCATTCTATCTTTTTCCATTTTTTTTCATATCACTAAATTCAAATGTGACAATGTGACCATAAACATATATTCTTCGAGATAGATTTCTACCACGATTAACCTGCGTTCAAATTTTTGATATCAAACATCATTTTGATTTTTATTTCTGTTTTGGTGTATATTTTTTTTCAAGTGTTCTTTTCCCTTATGTTTTATTATGTGTTTTTTTTAATGTTACTTTCCTAGTTCTTAATTATAATCTAAATCATGTAACTACCATAATACTGGCATAAACCTAGTATGTAGTTGAGAAAATCACAAAAATTGTATTTTATAAAATTTATAATAAAAAAATTAATAAAAACAATACAAAAGCAATGAGTATCTGTAGGTATTGTTATATTTTATAACATGTCCCCGATCACGTGGTTTAATCTCACCCTGAGGGGTATGCCCTGCAGAACTCGATACATAAAACATTATTTCACGTTCGTATTGGCTTTATTAATGACCCATTATTAATTACCGCCGGTTGTAATTGAACAAATTGAAATTGATGTAAAACCTTATATTATTATTACGCATTCAATGTAAGGTAAAACACCACATTTCTGACCATGCTCCAATTTCTGACATATGTAACACAAATTACGATTTTACCAACTGAAGTAATATTCCTACTTATATTGATATTAGCTCACCGAGAAAGTTGTTCCCCTCTTCTTCTAACCAATATCTAGTCAAAGAACTATTTGACACACATTTTTACCAAAATTTTATTTAGTATATGATTTTGGTGATTTTGTGAAGTCGCACATTTTTTCACCTTTTTCGGCAAGTAAACCAAATTTTACAAAATGTGATGTTCACCAATGTTTTATGCATTATTTTTTAATGGTTTTCAATAGAGTATTGACCATATTTATACATTTATAACGGAAAAGAATATATTTCAATAGATTTATGATTTATGTTTTTGAGCGGTCATAAATAGGTACCTGTTTTAATAGGGTGACCCTATTTCTGACATACATGTCAGAAAATGATACGCCTCCAAAAATCATGTTCATATTTCTGACCGGTATGTCAGAAATTGATACTTATCATAATTTGGGGGTTTTTAATCCCGACATAAGAAGAACGGCTGCGCTATCTCTTTTATAATAAATTATATTTTGGATTTTAGACGAAAATACCTATTAAAATCGAATAATTAAAAAAAATTATGAGAAATATCTCTTGCCGTTAGTGTAATTAAAGTTTTTATTTTGATTTTTTAATATAAAATACAGGCCATTGAAGAAATAGTTTTCTTGTGATTTTAGAGGCATGTTTTGCAGGTTGTGATTTCAAGGGAGTACCGTAGTACAGTAGACCGCAACTGTATACAGCTTATAGATATTTTGAATATATCATCGGAAATGAATTCTAATAGTATGAAGGGTATAGACCCTCAGTGGATTGCTGACATGAATGACGAAACTATTTTGAATATCCCTTTTGTTTTTGAAGACAGTGAAAATAATACGGAAATACTACACGAGGAACAAAAATCATCGGAAATGAATTTCGTCAGCAGGATGATAAAGAAAATACCCTCACTCCATTTTTTCTGTACTGTTATTGATTAACTTTCTTCGTATTTTACTAAACGTGCAACGAAAAAAATACCAACAGTAGCTAGTTCTAGTGAGCGGTTCATATTTCATAAACGAAAACAACAGGACAAAGAATGTTTAGAGCGAGAAAAGAGTGCTAAAGAGATAAACTAAGGCAAAAGAAAGAACATGCTGCTGCCACTAAAAATGAAAAAAAATTCTCAAATGATAAAAAAGGATTTGTTTCCTACGTCAATTGATTTAGAAATTGGAAACTACGTTATATTTTTATATGAGGGTGCATATTTTCCCGGACAAATAAGTGCCGTAAAGAACAGAAAGAAGGCACAAATAAATTCTATGTCATTATGTGGAATAATTTTTTGGAAATGGCCAGAGAAAGTAGATCAAATGTGGTACAATATCGAGGGTGTTATCGAAATAATTGAAGATCCTTTATCTATAAACAATCGAGGACAGTATGAGGTACTTGAATTGAAGAAATATGAAAAAATAACCTAACAATTTTTGGTTTTGCAGATGATAAGTTTGTGATGGAATTCTAATAAATAATACAGTGTTCAATGCCCACTTGGTGCAAATTTCCTAAATGCAAAGTACCTTTACTTTTTTAAATTTTTTTATTTGTTACTGTACCTATTTTATTTTAGATGTAATGCTTGAAGAAGACAAGATAGGTTAAGTTCCTTGTTGGCGTAAAACAACAGACAAAATAATAATAATGTAAGCGATATTTTATACCAAATAACAACATTTTAATTAATTTTCATCCCTGCATAAAATATATATATATTTTTTTTTAATTTTATGTTAAATAATTAATAAAGTTTCTCCGAAATACCGATGTTTGTTTTAAATGTTGTCCACATAGCTTTGCATTTTATTTGCAGGTATGTTCATGTATATCGGATACTGGATTCACATTGATTTTGGTATGTCAGAAATACGAACAGCCATGTCAATCAATAGGAACATATCGATTTTGCTATGTCACAAATGTGTGTTTTGTTAGCATGTTACGTATTAAATGATTTTAAATATTTAACTGTAATAAATTTACCAAAAAGTGAGATTTCATTATTTGAAATTGAACAATGTTTTCAAAAATTCAAAATTTTGTTTCAATAATACAAGGATGATTTTAGAAAAAAATATTCAAATTCATGAAAAAAAAGTGATAGCTGTACGTGTCAGAAATAGGGTGTTTTACCTTATATCAGAAAAGGTTTTATGATTTATTTGTTCAAAAATGTGCCACAAATAATGACCACATTGTTGACATTTCGCAGAGAGAAATGTGAAATGAAAATAAATAAGTATCAACTCTCTAATGATATATTTAGCAAGCACAAATATTTATGATCTGTATTAATAATATTAATCCTAAGAAATATAGAACTGGATACCTTACGAATTTAATTTTTCCTAAAATAACGAAATATTTATTGTAATTATTTTGAAGCTTAATTGTTTCAAGACGACTATTTTGTGGTAAGTCTGGAGGGATATTTTTTGTCGCAGGTTAATGAGGAGATAAATATAGAAAAGTTATTTCAGGAAATAACAGAAAATTCGCGGGTTTTTCAGTTACAGCGATAGGACATACTGTCCTTTCAGTCCATTAACGGTGGGACTTATTGGTTCCTTTATACTTGAAATCTGTGGGCTATGTCAAAAGAAGTTAAAACATATTTATTTTTTAATAATCGTTCTTCTTTATAAAGAAGAACGATAAAAAAAAACTAACAAGCTTTATGCGTGGCAAGGTGTAAAGCAATTTGGCAAAGATGTTGCTTCATCCTTAAGTATGTGAGAAAAAGTTATAGCAATAATAGTTAGACATCAACACATTACTCCGAAGACGTGAAAAAAAACATTAAAGATATTCACCTGACAAAAAGCGAAAATCTAAAACACAAAATTCACACACGGATGGTCAACAAGGGCATTAAATACTGCGGCATGATAAACTTCTTTCAACTTTATTTATTAATTTATTTTATTTTATCTTTTAAATTCCTACCACCTCGGAACAGACTCAGCCTAATGAGGTGGCATATTCCAAAAAATAACAAATAACAAAAATAAAATAAATAAAAGATAGTTAAATTATAAAACTATCAGTTTTAATATATTATTTTAGTGTTTTTAAGTTTTAAGCACATGATTCGTTAATGTTTATTTTGTGCTCTAAATGATGGAGATATCTAAAGAAATCGCCACTATAATCTTACGTTTTACGGTGTATATAAATTCCATGCCATTTTTATCTAATTCAATCGTTTTTATGAACGAATTATTTTGATACTTTTTAATCGACTTTCTTACGTTTCGTCTTGATTTCAATTAAGACGCTGCATCGTTTTCTTATTTTATCAGCCTTTACAGAAATCGATTGAAAGTTTGAGTGTACAAAGTTTTCTAATACATCTTCCAGCACCCTCTTGCATTCGGGGCCTTAATGATTATGTTTTCCATTAAACCTTCTATTACCACCGTTCCACGGCAACTAGATTAAAGGGGAGGGGGTGGGGCAAGGCAGTTTCTGCTTGCAAAGCTCACCTTCCCATAATAAACAAGGTAAGGCTGCAGCGTGATGGAAGATGGTACCAGGAGATAATACATGGAGCAGATAACATGATTATACCAGGGAAGGGTGGAGTCAAGCCATTCAATTCGACGTCCTCGGATTTAGACCAATACTTCAAGGGGGTCGGAGTAACACCGTCGAAGGGTGTCTAACCGAAGGAAAGGGTGCTTTGCTTTCAGTTTTTCTGATCAGTAGCGAATACTTATAATGATAATAACAGGCTTAATCTGAAATGTCACCTGCCTAGAGGTAAAATTGCAGATTGCTGTTAAAATTCTAATGATTTCAAAAATGGCCTTGCAAGCCGAAACAGCTGTAACAAAAAAAAGCTAAAATACTTGCAGAAGTTGATAATAACATTATTAAATTAAATTTTAAAAAGAATTAAATGGAGTTCTACGAATTAAACACGAAAACAATTAATAATTAATTCAAGTATTCCCTTCAAAATTCGGGCGAACTTTGTCAGTAGGTAAAAATATTTCCGCTTTGCAATAAAATCCAAATAAATAGAATATTTGTGTTTCGCATCCGAAAACTAAAAACTGTTTTCGTAAGTTTATGAGATACGCTTACAAATTTTATAATTTGAAATAAACTTATAATTTTTGAAATATAAAAAGTTTTAAAAATGGCTCACCTTACGTTTTCCTTACTAAAATTACTGATAAAGAAAAAAAAGAAAAACACATTTTTTTTTATTAGAAAAATGTATTACAAACGTCATTGCAACCTCCCATTTTAGTCGTTCTGTGTAATTGATTAAAAAATTCCCAAATTAAAATTCTTTTTTTCAAATCGCGATTCGAAACTTTGGTTTCTTAAAGGGGGGTATTTTACTTTTTTGTCGTTATTTTTTAGATTTGAGTATACAGAGTGCTGTTTTATCTTTCTAACACAGTTTAGATCATGTTTCTCACTGTGATATTAAGGAAGAAAGAGCGATTTGTATGCGACCTATGTGAGCTGGGACAAATTTTGTCTTCTGTGATTAAAAGGGTTAAAATATTTCATTTGGAAGGGTACCTACTCACACACCGAAATATGTCATTAAAATGCATTGTGTACTGCAGTGGAATGTGATAGTTTGATCAATCAATCAATCGATGAATACAAATGTTGGAAAGTATCTGATGAACCCGGCCATTACGTTGGATTTGTTCTGGAGAACCAAAATGCATCGAGCTCACATAATTACGGAACCAATTGAAATTTAAAAAAACATATAATATAAATCAGATGACGCGGCGCGTCGGTGATAAGTTAAATAGTTCTTTTTATCCGGTACTTTACGGTTATATCAAAACTCAACGCCGAAACCACATCAATTTAACTTATTATACTGAAATACTGGCCCTAAGAGGATTAACGGACGCAACACGGTATCGTATCTACATATTATATAAAACACACACTTTAAAAACCACAATCTACACATCTGCCATGACGGTGGGCACTGTAAGGCAATCCGAAACGTTCGCTAAATAAAGAGATACACGACAGGATTCAAAGGTTTTTTTTAAGATTCATTATTTTCCTCCATTTTTTTTTGTTTTAATTTGAATATTGATAACATTGCATTGCACATCCCATGGATGCAGCTGGGAATAAAAATTCATTTTTAATTATTACCTAAATTTTAATACAATTATGTATTGCTTTGTGTACAATCCTTGACAGTGTAAATAAATACATCATCTTTTAAACCAAAACCTCTAGATCACAAAGCCTGGACACTCATTCAAAGCAGTCTCCTAACTTGTACGAGATTCCACAAAAAATTTCGTTTTAATATTTTTTTCAATTTATTCTTATTTATTAAAACATTTTGAAATGTTTTAATTAATTTACAAAACGAATAAAAATATTTTTTGAAGGTTCTCAAACAAGTTAGGAGGCCGAAGAGAAGTCCCAGGTTCAATTCCCGTTGAATAATTAAAGACCACAGAGGATGCGCACCTTTTTTTCATTTAAAATTATAAATTGTGAATGAGTGCTGTAAGTCTGTGTGCTGGGATGTCCCTTAGTGGACCTTACGAAAATTACAAACTTGCGTCGTCAGAAACACCCACGTATTTATTATAAATTAATATGTGGATATTTCTCTTGACGCACGCTTGTATTATAAATAAATATATCTCATATTCAGATCTGAATTCCGAATTCTGTGAAAATATTCGCTTCAAAAATATTTCTTTTCTCTGTGTGTTCGTCAAAACTAAGCAAAGAGTCCGGCTTACATAATAATATATTTCGTACTTTATTTCGATGTTTTCCTCCAATATTTTCGCGTTCAATAGGACAGTTTCATATACAGTGCTTCAGATAGCAATCTTTAGCGATTTTATTCTTGTTTTAGTAAGAACGTCGCTTCGACTACACAATTTCCCTCCGACTGCTCCATAGATAGGAATCTTTTTTTGTTTGACAAAGGATATTGTTAATACTTGTGTTTCTTCTTCTCTCTATCTTACGACACTAGCTAGAATCGTATATTGTTTAACATAACATTATTATATCAAATTATTCTTTAGCATCGAGGTATCAAAAAATTACATTTCGCTATTTCGCTGTCTTTAAAAATTGCTGATTTTAAATAAATGATGAGTGGTATATTGTTTCACTATCGCCTCGGCGTAAGACCAGCATCCATAATCGTAGCGTTGGTTACTTGTAATACATCGGAGTCTTAATCGTAATCATTACAACCCCACAAATTACGTTACAAGCGTAATCGTCGATTTTGGATAACCTTAAATAATGTTATAGCAAAAATATTATAGCCGGCAGTTAGTATTCATCGGAATCATTGCATCACCACAAATTACCTTACAAGCGTACGGAAAATCGTCGATTGTGGATAACCTTAAAGAATCTTCTAACCGGCAGTTATTATGCATCGAAATCGTAATCATTGCATCACCACAAATTACCTTACCAGCGTACGGAAAATCGTCGATTATGGATAACCCTAAAGAATCTTGTAACCGGCAGTTTTTATGCATCGGAATCGTTATCATTGCATCACCACAAATTACCTTACAAGCGTATGGAAAATCGTCGATTATGGATAACCCTAAAGAATCTTGTATCATTGCATCACCACATCGTTATCATTGCATCACCACAAATTACCTTACAATCGTTCGGAAAATCGTCGATTATGGATAACCCTAAAGAATCTTGTAACCTTCAGTTATTTTGTATTGGAATCGTTATCAGCGACGGCCGGCGGCCGGCGTAGTCCAGCGGTAAAGCTCTTGACTCGCATTTCGAAGGCCGCGGGATCGAATCCCGGCGTGGCAAATAAATTTTTATTTGATTGATTTGTGTTATTTCACAATTTATTAATTAAAAAAAGTATATAGTATATTTGCGGCACGTTCCAGAGTGGAATATACTATCAGTAACGCCCTGGTGTAAGACCACCATTCAGAATTGAAACGTTGCTTGAAATAGCTTTAGCCGTGTTTGGTGACCAGATCTGAACAGCCAGGTACTTCCCCACCATCCTCTTCCTCATCTCCTTCCTCTCCCCACTACTTTCAGCCTCACAACATACCCCAATTAGGGATGCCATAGTCTCACTGGCTCTAGACGGGAGCAGCTTAGCTTTACCTCTTGTGAGGTATTCACATAAAAAAAATTGAATCTTGAAACCGATGGTTACTATTGTTATTCATCGAATGCGTAATCATTGCATTACAAATTTTTTTGTTATAAATCTTACAAATATTTTGCATAGCCGTTTCGTATATCCAGCGGTTACGATGCATCACTAAATACTAAGTTATTTTATCATCGAAATCTACGAGTACATCAGCGCATTTGTTCCTTTACAATTTGCTTCCCTTGCCCCTTATTCACTCAATGTTCAATGTACCCTGATAGATAAGAAACTATGGGTCCACATGGAGGAGAGCATTTGTCCGTTATTTGCTAGGATAAACGAGAAAGTACGAGAGGAATGCTTTGCTTCTATTGTGTTCAGCCTCGGCGCTGTAACTTCGGCATTCCATGCAATATACCTACGTGAGACTTTTGAATCGAAGTCTATGCTGGCTCTATGCAATCTGTTAGTTTGCAAGTTGACTTGATAAGCTTCAACACGAATGTAAGTTGTATTATGTTGCAACAACATACCGAATAACTTTACTCTTCTCTGTCAAAGCAAAGTTCACTTGGGGTTAAACGATAAACATGGGTCAAATGACACTAAATTGCGCTTAATAACGTAGGCATTTATTTTGAATAGTTTATTTTATTGCACGAACAATAATAACGTATCAGACATAATAATACTCCAATTAGTTAGCATCAATGACGGTCTCCGTGGTCGAGGGGTAAGACTCTCGACTAGCAATCTGGAGGCCGCGGGTTCAAATAAATCTTATTCGATTAATTTGTTTCATTTCACAAAAAAATAATTAATTTAAAGTAATATACAGTATAGTTTTTGTACTCCTATGTAAACCTCTGTAATCTATTGTAAAATTGTGTATTCAAGAATAGACATAAATAAATAAATAAATTTGCGGCACATTCCAGAGTGGAAGATACTCTCAGTATCGCCACGATGTAATACCACCATTAAAAATTGAAAAGTTGCTTCTAATGAATTAAGCCGTATTTGGTGACCAGATCTGAATAGCCAAGTATTTCCCCACCATCCTCTTCCCCATCTCCCACCCCACCTCACTACCTTCAGCCTGCAAGATACCCTCTTCTGCAGTATTATCATTAAAAAAACCGTCAAATGGGTTAAAAATGTTTTACCTTCTTGGTTAGAATTAACTCATTCTGGGAAGAACAATATTATCATATAAAAAATAAAAATTCTAATGGAAACCGCTTTACAAGTGGTGGAAATACAAAGAAAAAAATATCTGTTTATAAAATTGTTTTAAAAATATATATTTCATGTGATAAAAAAGAAAATTATTTAAACTAATCACAATAATATTTCCATTTAACATCCTTCGTATGACTACCGGTATACAATAGCCTACAAAGGAAATTTGAAAGCACCTACATATTAACTGAAATTTCCTGAAAATAAAAATAAATAAATAAATAATAAATTATAAAAATAGAAATTAAGTTCTTTTGAGAATATTTTGTGTGGATGTTTTTCACCTTCCAACTATTAGCCATTAATTTTTATTTATTTTGTTTCAGATATACCTCCGGAACAGAGTGAAGAAGAAAGCAACAATGAAGATGATGAAGGTAAACAAATAACAATATATTATATAATATAACATTCCATGAATTCAGTACTTACCTTTGTGCATACACACTATAACCTGATGTAACACTGCGAATTTTTCAAATGCACCTACTCTTTATAAAAATTAATCAAAACTTTTTTACTGTTATTTTCCTACGATTCCTATCATTATTTGGAGTGAAAAATTTACCTAATCGAAATTTTGTACTCCGGTGACATTCTTTGCTGTTTTTTTACTATCGTTTATTTTCTTTTATTCAGTCGCCCAACCCTCCACCCTGACCCAAACTGTCCTATATACTGATCAATCAATAATGAGTTTTTTAATGTTTTAAGACAGTATTCTTGTCTAGAAAAAAAAACTTTTTTTTCTTCATATTTCCAAAGTTTAAATATTCATAAATATCTCCTTAAAAGATTTTTCCTAATTCGCATTATTTTAAAAGTTATAACCATTTTAATGTCGCGGTTTAGAAGGAATCTAACCAGAATCTAAATAGAACAAAATTTTAAACGCATTTTTCTCAAAACTACTATTTTCGAGACGGTTGACACGACATCTCAAGTTCTACTAAACCAATTTACTTGAAATTTGCTATTAACCTTCTCTATACATTACTTTATTGCATGAACCAGAACTACAACAAAATTTAAATTTTTACTTTTCTAAAAAAATTCGGAATAGTCAAAAAAACTGGTAAAAAAATGTCTTTTTATTTCAGACAGCCGCCATTTTGCGAAAAAAATGTATGACTTCTTCGAAGTTCATGCCATAGCAGCATTTGTTCGGATTAAAAATTAATTTGTATTTTTTTTCGGATTACTGGGAGGGTTGCAATCGTGTCAACCAGGGCGCGCCATATTTTTGAGACCCCTCACTTCAACACCCTGTAATTTTTTCAAATTTTTTCGTTTGATTTTTTTTAAATGAATTTTCTAATGCTTACTAAATATTTCCTAAAATAATGGCTACAAAAATATATATTTTTTTATTATTGCACCTACAATTCATGCTTCAAGACTAGAATACCCCCTTAAGTTAAAAAATATAATTTTTTAAAAAAAATTGGTCTCCGGAGACCGAAATGTCATTTAAATGCTTTTTCTTCAATTAACCTTAGGAATCACTGGTTAATAATTAGTCAGGTACGTCTCTAAACACCCTGTATGATGGTAGTCATAAAATTAACTGACGTTTTGCGGAATTCGCATTGGAGCTGTCGCATTCTCAAGAAAATGTAAATTTAATCAATTCAATGAGGTAATCATATATTACAATACAACAATGTAATAATAACAATTATTTGTTTCAACTTTCAGATGATGACGAAGAAGAGGAAGACGGCCCCAGTGCCCATATCGTCGAAGCCGATTTCAAATTCGATGATTTCGTAAACAGGTACAAAAATCTAATTATTTTCCATCACACCTATAATAAAGTCGCATACATTTGAGTGCATACACAATTCGTCACAGTCCTGCAAATGCGGAACCATTGAACTTGTACAAACATATGTATATTTGGGGATAACTGTAGATACGCACATGAAATGGGATACCCACATAACCAACATCTGCAAACGCCTACGAGCTATTGCGGGGCGAATTTACAAAATAAAATATTTTATGCCCATTAGTACGCCAAAAATAATTTATTTGTCACTAGCGGAATCTACTATCAGATACGGAATAACATCTTGGGGAAACTCGTGCAAGACAAATATAGGTTATATTCAAACGATTCAAAACTCTTTGACTAAGCTCTTGGTAAGCAAAAGTGTTTATGCACAAAGAAGAGACATAAAATTTTTATATGAATCAGTTAACATATTACCTGTGCGAGGAATATTATGGTTTAAAATTGTATGCCAAAACCTATTATCGGACTCAATTTACAAAGAAAAAGTAGATCATGAACATGGCACTAGATTTAGTAAAAATGAGCGTTTGTCCGTTCCGAAAATTATAAATAAATACGGCCAACGGACATTCACTTATCTTGTCCCCACCATATTTAATAAGATGCCGATGAATTTCAAAATCGAATCCAATTGCCCCACTGATCTCAAAAGAAAAGTTAAAAAATGGCTAATGGATCAAAACTTTTTGTACTGATATTGTTTGTAATCTTATGTATAAATACTATCTATAATTAATTTAATCTATCAGTAATTTACCTGTGTTATATCTATCTGTCTGTCTGTATATTTTATGCTTTTGTATTGTAGGTACTTAAAAGTTATTCTTCTCCAACTATTTTGCTATTGTGTTTTCTTATAATATTTTGTGCTTTAGTGTTTTATTAATATTGTCAAATTGACCTGCTGACAAACTGCCTTGGCAGTTTAGCGGGTGATTAAAATGAAGAATAAAAAATAAATAAAAATAAATTGATTCTTCTTCTTTCGTATGAAATTAAAATGCTCTCGAAAAGTTTAAAATACTTTTGCATCGATTGATTTAGGAAACCTAGGAATTACTCTTGATAAAATAATTGATTATTTCGAAGAGAATATATATGTGTGATGCACATCACTAATATCCACCGTACATAATATATTTAATTTCCCTGTCAAACTTGTATGCTTGTAATTGATCTTGGAACATTATAGTTGTTTCGCGAACTAATCCATAATAATTGGTAATACGAATATGCCTCTCGGTGTAATATGATCGATATTTTCAATTAACTTAGCTGTACCATCGACATTTTACTGCAGAATTTAATATGAAAGTTTGGATCTTAACTACAAAGTTGAAATTTGTTTAATATTTGAATTTTTGATACTGACAATTCGTGATTCATTTTAATAATGTATTGAAACAAATATAAAACTTTTTTCCACTTAATTTTTTTGTTACCGTAACCGGTTTCAGCCTGTTAAAGCCATCTTCATATTGGTACATCTAAGAAACAATTGTACTGTGTGGCTTAATGGTAAATACGTGAAAAAAGTTTTTTTTTATAAATTATTGAAATCTGCTTGTTTGAATAGTGTTATTTTAATGTTATTTTTTAATTATATTTTTTTCTCATTACCAACTTAATATATTTCATCAAAATGTATTTTATAACTTCATTTTATAATTTTTATGTATTATTAAATGGAGGCCTCAGCACGGCTAAGTTACCCAATGAGGCCAACATTGTTGAATAATTCAAAAACTCTCTGTGATCTCAGCCACCGTGAAATTTGCGCACTTTTATCTGTCGGAAATTTCTCAGTCAACGCAACTATTTTAAAGCGCTCATCTGAAGAACGATTTGCCGGCCTCCGTGTTTCCTCCCTCCCACAACTTAGACCTCTTACAAGACCCGTGTTCACGCTTTCCTCTATTTAAAAAGACCCTCAACACAGCATCCCCAGAGATGACACCATATCGCGTGTCTTAACTACAAATCAGACTGATTAATCTGACGTGACTTAACAGGAGTGCCGGGGTTCACGGGGTGAGGTTTACCCAAGTCTTGGCAGCGGATGCATCTGCCCGCTTACTGATCGAGAGAGACTGGTTGAGGAAGGCATTTATCTCCAGCCGGATTCTCTCAACCCATCGCCATGCACCGCAGTTGGACGAATGAATTCATACGTCCGTCACTCCTGGACACATTAACCCCCAGATTCTTACCCACCCCTCATAATTTTTTTCCTTCCCACAACTTTCTCTCATCCTTTTCACTAAAAAGACCCTCCACTTAGCATCCCCCAAATGTGACATAGGCCCTGAGGGATTTTTTCTGTCTGAAGGAAATGTACTTTTTTTTTTTTAATTGACAAAACTTTCAAATTTGCACATGTTTTTTTGTCGGTCTCGTTTATATGTAATTATGGAATATATATGGGTTAACGTAATAATTTACTGTCTAACTTTTGTCTTGTAAAAAAAAAAGAAATTAAAAAGTATTCATCTTCTCCCCCCCCCCCCCCCCCCGCATTCCATACATTCATTCCCGGTACATAAAGTTTTCGAACAGCTCGCGTGCCACCTAAATTTCATAATGAGAGCTCACCGTAGTAAAAAAAAGAACCATCCAATTTAATGCAGTCGTTCGGAAGCTATGCGCGTACAAACATTTCGGAGATTCATTTTTATTTATATAGATATATATTAACTACGATTTCCCGCAAATATATCAATTATTTACAGCTTATATTACGTTATATACAGCTTATATTACTCGCATATAATGTAGCTTTTTATTGGTGAAAGAATTTTTAAAATCGATTTATTGGCTCATGCGTGAAAGCATAACAAACAAACATATGCAGTTTCGCATTTATAATATTAGTATAGATAATATAGTATAATATTATAGTATAATATATACAATATAGTATAATATAATATTAGTATAGATAATATAGATTAATATTTATAATTTCATAACGCCGGAGCTTACCATTATGTACAGCCTATATTATTCGCATATAATGTAGCTTTCTATTTGTGAAAGAATTTTTAATATCGGTTTATTGGTGTATGCATGAAAGCGTACTAACAAACACACGCAGTTTCGCATTTATAATATTAGTATAGATATAAAGATACTTAAAGGCCCTTAAGTTTGATTTAACTTTCGGCGGCCATAATTTCCAAAATGCACCCTTCCATCTTCATTGTTTATGACGGCGTACGGCAGCGTGGTAAGGCATCAGCTTTGTCCCTTAAATATAATATTAATTTTATTACTTTGGCTCAGTTCCTTCTCCGCTAATTTGTTCGCCTATAATAATAATACATCAAACTTAATTGTTCCTGCGTCCCCTTTATTTCTAAAGTTTTACTTTTACCGCAGTCTGAAGTTCTATGGCGGGCTGGTTGGAAGCGCGAATTTGTTCAAAACTGAGTCACTGTCGACTTTCAATCTTTTGGCAGCGCGATTTTCTTGGTCATTATTAATTTCATTTTGGTTACAGTTACAATTAGTAAGAATGGTCTAGTGGATTCTAGCTTTATTTTTGAGCTTGTTAGCAAAATTTAAATTGAAAAGTTATATTAATCTAGCAGTTAAAAACCCGATCTGCGAGTTTTTGCTGCTAGGCACTGTGAGCAGCGGGCGACACTATAGTAGCTTTGCTAGCTAGATTCTAGCTTTATTTTTATGCTTATTAGCAAAATGTAAATTGAAAAGTTATGATAATCTAGCAGTTAAAAATCCGATCTGCGAGTTTTTGCTGCTAGGCTCTGTGAGCAGCGGGCGACACGACAGTAAATTTGCTAGCTAGGTTCTAGCTTTATTTTTGAGCTTATTAGCAAAATGTAAGTTGAAAAGTTATAATAATCTAACAGTTAAAAATCCGATCTGCGAGTTTTTGCTGCTAGGCCCTTCGGGCAGCAGGTGACACGACAGTAGCTTTGTAACACAAGTCACATACGAAAATGGTTTTGCATAAGGCGCGGCGTCAGAGAAGGATTCGAAATTTCAACCGTACAGACGCTAGGGTATTAATATATATATTGTTATTATTCTTTTTTAATGTGAATACCTCACAAGAGTCTCAGCTGCTTCCGTCTGGAGCCAATGAGATATGCATCCTCTATTGGGGTATGTTGTAGGCTGAAGGTAGTGGAGAGGGGAAGGAGATGGGTAAGATGAAGGTGATGAGGAAGGGGAAGATGTGGAAATACCTGGCTATTCAGATCTGGTCAACCATTTCAAGCAACGTTTCAATTCTCGATGATGGTCTTACACTAGGGCGATACTGAGGGGATCTTCCACTCAGGAACGTGCCGCAAATATACCATATATAATTTTCAATGTATTAATTGTAAAATAACATAAATCAAATAATATTTATTTATGCACTCCGGAATTCGAACCCGCCACCTTCGGACTGCGAGTCAAGAGTCTTACCCTTCGACCACGGAGGCAAGTAGTTTATTTATTTATTTATGAACTTCCTTTTGTGGGGGTTTTTCCTTGCATTAGCTCCACACAGAAGGCCCTGAGGGAATTTTTCCCTCAGAGCCTATGTCATCTTTGAGGATACTGTGTGGAGGGTATTTATATGGAAATAAAGGAGAGGAAGTTCTGGGAAGAAAAAAGGTGGGTAAGAATCTGCGGGTCAGTGTGTCCAGGAGAGACGGACGTATCAATCCATTCCGACCACTGCGGTGTAAGGCGATGATCCAAAAGGCGCATCCGCCGCCAAAACCTAGACGTAACTCATCCCATGAACCCGAGTACCCTTCTAATTCACCAAACGTAGCGAACCACGTGGGGCGTGGGTAATTCAATAAATGGTTACGATATGGCCTACATAGGAATAAAAACTATACATTTTGCCTCGGTAACAGTCTTTGGTATTTATTTAGTGATAAAGTGAAGATGTCCAATGACTCTGCGTAATTGTTTCCCTCAATTGATCTGGGCGACGAGGAATACAAATGGTAGATAGTCCCAGAATTGGATTTCTACACTGAAATAAGTCCAAATGAAGTTAATAAATATTTTGGAAATACCTAGTTGTTTTCGATTAATTTTAAAACTACTCGTTCTATCATGGTCGATTTTACTTGTAATCTCCAAACTACGGCCCGCGGACCAAAACCTGCCCGCGAGCACCACGAATCTGGCCCGCCATAGTTTATTTTGATTACATTCAAAAATTTACAGTGTAAGTAAATCATACAAAATAATTATCTGATATTTTTATTTAACAGTTAATTAGTAAACACAATTTAAGTATGTAAGTCAGTTAATAACTGACTTACATACTTAAATTGAACATTTTAACTGTAAATAATGATACGAGATTTTTCATAAAATGCTGAAGCCGCCGCTATTCGAATTTCGACCGCTTTCTTACAAATCTTCCTTAAACATATGAAGTTTTTAAGCTCTTAAAAAAATATATATTATTTTTGAAGATAATATCTAGATACGTTCCACGCCGAAACGCAAATTATGTGAAATTCCCTCGATAGAACAAAATCGCAAAGTATGCTCTGAAAATTATTTAAAACAAGTATATTTCTATTATTTTACAAGTTATATTTGTGAAAAAATTCACAATGTTTCTTTAAAGATATGTTCCACGAGATTTTTGCTGTATTTTAAACGAGTCATGTTTTATTTAGCTTTTTCGTAATTTTCGCTTCAATTCTATCACTTAAAATGTTAGCGCGCTCTGTCCAACATTCGTAATTACATATCTCTCCATCTTCTTCTTTTACAGCCGAGTAGCGCCGCCTTAACATAGACAAATTAGACATACCTACTTAAAATTCCCTTTTTTTCCCCGGTGTTTCAATGGAAGATGCTGAGGAACTAGCGTCATTAATCCCTTCGGCACCGGTGCATAGTCGGGAGACACGCCAAACGCGCGCCCAACATATGTACACGGTTGACATTTGTCACATGAGAACGGGTCGTTTTTTCGACTCGTTCTTGAGTTCAACAGCTCGGCTATGGAACATGGGTCTCTTCAAAACCAATGTTCATTCCTTCCTCTCCTCAAAAAGACCCTCCACACAGCATCCCAGATGACATAGGCCCTGAGGCAAATTATTTTCCTCAGGGCCTCCTGTGTGGAGTTAATGTAAAAAAAAAAGAATACAATTATTTGCCTTTGAAATAATTGAGTATTTTTTTATTAGTTTTTTATAAAACCAGAAAAAATAAAATATCATGCTTGTAAAAACTGCTTTTAAGTTCAAAATCTCCTACTTACGAATCTCTTTTTGGTTATGGTTTTTACTGTGGGAAATTAAATTCTTTAGAAAATTATCGTAAATCATTTAAATATTTGTGCCTGAGCTTCGCAAAATAAAATAAAACACGCTTTTTGGCGATGTTTTTTTCGTGAATAAATCAAAACAATTTAAACCTAATCGCCATTTTTTTTTATGTGTTCACATAACTCCTGTGAGATATTCACCTCACAAGAGTCTCAACCACTCCTATCTAGAGCCAATGAGACTAAGTCATCCCCAATGGGGGTATGTTGTGAAGCTGAATTTAAGTGGGGAGGGGAAAAGGATGGAGAAGAGTAAGATGGGGAAGTACCTGGCTATTCAGATCTAGTCACCAAACACGCCTAAAACTATTTCAAGCAACGTTTCAATTCTGAATGGTGGTCTTACACCACGGCGATACTGAGTATATCTTTCACTCTGGAAAGTGCCGCAAATATCTATATATATGTATAAAAAAAAATCATATCTTTAATTAATATAGCTTAATATAGCTGCCTACATATCTTTTATTAGATAGGTATATTGAAATATCTTATATATTTATAGTTGTAAGTTAAATTATCTAATACTACTATGTGATCTATTCTAATGTTTCCTTAAAACTATAAATGTATTTACAAATATTTTCTTAGATATTATATTAAGAATGTTTAAATTGTTAGAACCTGCAGACAAGCTGCCATATGACAGCTTTGTGGGTCTACTCTATTTCTTGTACAAAATGTTCTCTGTAATTTTAATAAATAATAAAAAAAATAAAAATAAAAATATACATACATAAAAATCAAAATGTGTTTGGCGATTAGTGTCTGTATTGCTATATGTCATCGGCATCGGACGTGCTGACCGTGGGACCATGTCAGCAAATACGACTTGGTCTTAACAAGTAACACGAGCCCAAGGTGGGGTTTGGTGCTACCACTACCAGCTTGTGAGCTTGGTTCTCAATGATAAATGTGTATTCTTTATAAACACTTCACGGGAGTGTTTGTAAATATTATGTATTATTTGTGAAATAAATAAATTATCGAAGTGGGGTTAGAGAGAAGCTAAGAGAAATTGCCGGCTGTAAGCCATTGTCATTTGGTTCTGCTCTGGCGTCTTCACTATTTTGGGATCGGCATGAATTCCAAGAATCATGCCTGAAACAAACAAAGACAACTATTCTACCTCTTTTTGGACCAGACCCGGCTACGTCAAATGGAAGGAGCCTCTTGAGCATATCAAACCAGCTCTACAGTGGCAACAAGACTGCATTGTATACAAAAGTCACTCATATTTGGGTGTTCCCCCTTCACATGTGGTGAAAGGAGCGACATCTTGCGCCTCCGTGGATCATACCTGCCTCGTGGAGCCTACATTCTAAGTACTTGTGTGACTCTCCCTGACTGGCACAGTGTTCTTTCACCAGGGCGATACTGAGAGTATCTTCCTCTCTGATCATTTAATGTACTGTACTTATATTATTTTAAAAGAATAAAAAATTTTGAGGTAACACAAATTAACCAAATAAAAAAAAATCTTGGCATGCAGGGATTTGAACCCGCGACCTCTGGATCATTAGTTCAGAACCTTATCCCTTGATCATGGAGGCCGTCAAACAGCATTTGTGACGTGGGAGGATTTATTTTCCACAACAAGAACTGAAAAGGCGGATAACATTTAAAAAATAATTTATAATTAATCTGTAAATAATCTGTATGAATCTGTTGTGAAACCTTTTTTTAATTGAAAACCTTTGGAGATTTTCTATAACAGGAAAGGGAACCGTTAGTATACTCTTGGCGGTTCTCACAAAAAAATCCCTAAGTGGTAATGCTGTAGTTCCACTAGCTCGGGACAGTTGGAACTCTAGTGCAGTATCACATAAAAAATATGTATCCTCTATTTGAACCACTTTCTCCGCAGACTGGTGCACCCGAAGGTGATAAAGGCCTGCGCGACCCTTCTGCAGACCTTTGACAAGAATTCAATGCACACCAACCATTGCATCATCAAGCTGCTGCACCGCGTGGCCTGGGACTGTAAGACTCCCTCCATGCTCTTCCAGGCCAGTCTCTTCATCACTTTCCAGAAGATACTCAGCTCTCCACTCGATCAACACAAGGTAAAACAAAAAATTTCTCTTAAATGTTACGGTAGCGCTAATCTCCACTGAACAGAAAATATCTGTGCGACTTAAACCCATTAGAAAGAATACCCAATGTCGCCAAATTGACCTTTGAATCCTCAGAACCCGGACAGCCCATTGAAATTGATCATCTTTTCAAGAATAAAATTCGATATTTGAAAATGTTTGATCAATTTCAGCTAAAGATAAAATTTGAATTAGTTTTGGGCCCACAGATTCGCCCACAACACACTTCCATTGATTTATTTCTTCAGTCTCATTTATTTCTTCGGTTGTCTCAGATGAACTGGCTCGTACAAGTGCTCAGGATTCAATAGAGTTAATTCTGTATAAAATACTGGCGCCAATTCTAATCCAAAAACATTCAGTTGACCACTCCTGTCACAGGGGCTGCGCTTCAGTTGCAGTGGTGGTTACTGGACCAGATCTGAGACATGTGTCTCTGAACACTAATAACTCTTGTTGCAATCTTTGCCTGATTCCTCCAGATGGTTATTCCTCTTCCTCTGAATCCTTCTGACTTCAACTAGGTTTAAACTTTGAACTGCCGTCTCTTCCTTAACCCATCTCTTTTACATTCAGTTCTTGTATTTTGATTCATACATCTGTCTCAATTGTACATGATTCGACTCTGTATAGAAAAATATTGAAAACCGTAGTGTGAGTCGTTGTCTCCATGACAGAGAGCCCTACTTATATAATTTTTCTTCTTTATTACAGGAACTTCGAAAATTTGCCATATTTATAGTGAGAAAATTCACTGAAGTGGCGCACACGAATCCAAAAGTATTCATGGAATTGCTTTTCTGGAAGAATCCGCGAGATGCCTATGTTATTGAACATGGATATGATGATAACAATGAAAACAAGTGAGAAAAATTATAAAATAATATTTTGTTTTCCTGTTAATTGCTGAAAAAATTGTGAAATAAGAACCACTAGGGGTGTGTAACTAACAATTAATACAAATTTATTTTGCAGGCCTGGAAATGTTAAATGGAGCGAAGAGCAAGAGGAAGAACTAAGAAAACTCTACAATGAAAACCAAAACAATCCATCGATTGAAATGGGTAAGGAGTATTCTGGAAATAGCAAATTTCATTGCTAGTTTTTTTTCTTGCGTCATTTAAAAATTTTCAAATCGGTAAAATAGGTATATTATTTTAATACTTCTCTTTTGTTGTCTAGATGTCATTGATTGGATCGTGGAGAACTTGATAGAACGGACAAGGACTCGTCGAGGAGTCATTTCAAAGCTTAAGGAATTGGGTTTAATATTCCGAGCCCCAACCAAAAAAAGCAACAAAGCTTC
Source organism: Glyphotaelius pellucidus (assembly GCA_936435175.1). Taxonomy (NCBI): domain Eukaryota; kingdom Metazoa; phylum Arthropoda; class Insecta; order Trichoptera; family Limnephilidae; genus Glyphotaelius; species Glyphotaelius pellucidus. Next base: position 9,099,178 of record OW386545.1, on the reverse strand, counting down.
AGCCAAACAAGCTGTGCCTAAGGAGTTTACTGAAGAAGAAGACGAAAAACTGAGGGAGTTGTGGCCAGAGTTTCGACAAGCTTCAGGTTTGTGCATATATTATAGGATTATACGTTAGTTGTAACCAAATTGTGATTGATATGAATATAAGTACATATTATTAAGTATCATTACCGAGTGCGCAAATCATTTGTCACTTCCTCTATCAATACTGTATAATATATCGCTCAAGACTGGTACATTTCCTGATACATGGAAAAGAGCATACATCACACCAATTCATAAATCGGGAACTAAGTGTGAAGCAGATAATTATAGACCCATTTCCAAACTCTGCATTTTTTCAAAGGTGTTCGAAAACATAGTCTATGACCAGTTATTCCCTGTGCTAAAGAATTCGATCAATGAATTTCAACATGGATTCTTTGCAGGTCGCTCTGTTGCTACAAATCTTATAATATTTACAAATTTTTTGTCTGCCTCCATGGATAAACGTGTGCAAGTTGATACAATCTACACCGACTATAGCAAAGCCTTTGACAAGATCAATCACAGCGTCCTCCTTAGAAAACTTGCTAATCATGGTATTCATGGAGATCTCCTTCGTTGGTTATCTTCATACGTGACAAACAGGTCCCAGGCTGCGACAGTGGGTGGATTTTCTTCCATCTGGAAAATCATCACTTCCGGTGTGCCTCAGGGGTCCATTTTGGGTCCTTTGCTTTTCTCTATCTATATAAATGATATTACGACATGTTTTCACAACTCTCATATTTTACTTTTTGCTGACGACATGAAGATATATACCTTCCTATAAGCTCCCCGGACTGTTCTGTGCGTTTACAAGCAGATCTTGACCGACTGACGGATTACTGTCGAAGAAATAAACTTTTTATTAATATTTCTAAATGTTGCAAAGTTACATTCACACGTAACCATGTGAAAATACTGCATGATTACACCATTTCTGGATCGCAGTTAACAAATAAAGATTATATACGTGACCTCGGTGTTATTTTGGACTCTAAACTTACATTTGAAAAACACTTTGATAACATTGTCACCAAAGCAACAAAAAGTCTAGGTTTTGTACTGAGAACATGCAAATTTTTCAAAAACACTAAGACTTTTCTGACTCTCTACAATTCACATGTTCGTCCTCACCTAGAATACTGTTCACAAGTTTGGAACCCGCGCTATATTGTTTATGTTAACAGGTTAGAAAGAGTTCAGGAGCGATTTCTCAAATTCCTCAATTTTAAATCATTCAACATATACAACTCTTACGACGAAATCGAGAAACATTTTCGAATCACGAAACTACTCAACAGGAGGCTTGTCGCTGATCAGATGCTCCTGTACAAAATCATTAACTCTAAAGTTGACTGCCCGGAGTTGCTAAACAAAATAAATTTCCACGCGCCGATTCGATATAGTAGACAAAATACCCTTTTCTATATTGACAGATGCAACACCAATTCCAATCAAAATGAATTTATGCAAAGGACATGTAACTTCTATAACAATAAATTTGCAAATATAGACACACGTGCTGACATATTCACTGCTAGTTACTGTCGTTACAAAAATTCATTGTATAACATTCTAGGTGCGAATAACACATATTCATGATTATTAAATTAATTGTATCTAATATTTTTATATTACTTGCGTGGCAACTTTCCCTTAACTTTCCTTTAACCCTCTCCTCCTCCTACCCTTCCCAACCCAAATACCTAATTTGCAGTCTATTACAGTTATAATCATACTTATTTTATTGTTGTGTATTGGTTTATTGTTGAATTTGGATTTGTATTATTATTATTTTTTTAAATTGCTGCTTAGTTCTGTTTTTTTTTTTTTTTCATCTTTCTTAAATATTTTAGTTTACATTCAGTTAGTCTTTATAAATACCTATCTGTGAACATTAATAATTGGTCTGTTTTTTATTATTCTCTTAAGTATATTATATTACTAAGACTGTTTATGTTCCTTAAATAAATAAACAAATAAACAAATTATAATATATCGTCTTTGCGCCAGTTGAGTAACACTTTTTCGAAAGCAACTTTTTTTGCAGAATAATTTGCAGAAAAAAATGCGACATCGTTTGGTAATTTTGGTTGTGATTAGAGTCATACTTTTTGAATTACAGTTGAAATTCAATTCCTGTTATACGTAATTAATGTGATTTAAGAGACATTGGTCAGGAAGTCTTCGCTACATATTGGATCCACATTGATCCGCGCATGTTATTTAACAGATTTTACTCTTAGAATCGTACCATTATTCATCTGCGTTTTTTTTGCTTTTTAAATAATTATTCCCATTCTTTTAAATGAATTTTTTAAAGAAGTTGACAGAATGAAATAAGTTTTCCAATGTAATGGTTTCAAATATTACAGAATTTCTTAAGGTTAGACCCGCGTTTTTTCCATTTATTATTATTCCTAGCAGAACAATACAACGTCAGTGCAGTTACTCTTCTCTTCATCTGTCAAACGACAAGCAAGTTGCTACGAGCAAGAATTGCTGCGTTGTTATTGTTATTCAGAATAATTGTCTTAATCATAATAATTGGTTTGTTTTGCCGTTTTTGTGAAAAATCACCCCTGGGGCACTAATAGTATAACAATATGCCTTCATGATAATTTGTGTTCTTTTATTGTGTAATTTTGAATTTTTTCTTTGGAATTGAATTTGTAATTTGGATTTTTTTCTTAAGAAGGTGTGAAACCGCTAAAAATACCTTACACATCTTTGTCAATTAAAAACATTCATATTATTATTTTATTTATATGATTTTAGATTTTCATGGCCAAAAGTATTATCTTGATTTATTTTTTGTATAATTATGTTTTGTAGTGCTTCTTTCTTCTATCCCTTTCCCACCGGCAAAAAATGTCCTAATATCTATGGGCCTCACCAGTAAAGTTCTTAATTATGATTCCTTGGGGCTTAGCGACTTACTGGTTGAAACACAAGCGCGCGAAGGTACCCTGCATACGCAGCACCCGCACGACACGATCGACACCGGTGTGGTTCCCAAAATCAGATTTATTTGCTGTCAAGATAAAGACAAACTCACAATCGTATGAAGCCGGTCGAAAAGGGCTATAGCCAATGTTTTGGATAGCGTTAGTGTCCATCATTAGGGCAAAATCGCAACACATCAGATTAACAATAAAGACCCTACTTTTATAAAGGGTAATATACTTGGTGACAACAGCCCTGTAACCGGTTAAACCAGATTAAACCGATGGCATTTCAATCTTTGCCTTACAAAATAATACATTGCATGACCATCACCCTGCTCGAAAATCTAGATTGTTTCTATGAAAAAGACAGAAAACCAATGATTACGAGCCTAATTACAAGATAATTATAAACTAATGATACAATCCCTATCTTCTTATCTCCTTTTTTTTTTAAGAATATTTTATCAAAATGAAACTTCACTTTGGCACTGGAGATTCGCATATTGTTGATTTTTTTGTAAAGACCTGTATCGAAATGAAAACCAATTTTTTGTAATGAAATAAAATATGTACATTTTTTATACATAAAACGTCACTAAATGGTCGAACACTGACTTCAACTTGTTGTACAAAGCAGGTTATAATTTTGGACAATACTTTTATAGTTGAGGTCTAATGAGTACTGTATAAAAATATTCTTTCAAATGTCTATATTATTTTTAACGACTTATCAGTTTAAAACAAATAACATTCTCTCCTTATGTCATTGTATCATTTGTTTTCACTAGCCTGAAGTGTTTTAATATAAAAAAGATTTAAAAAACTTATTTTTATTTTATCCGTCTCCTGAACAATTTATGAAATGTTATTTAACAGGTATTACCGGCGCATCGACGATATGTCCTTTTACTTTTAAACTGACAATGTATTCTTGTTCTTCTGCATTATGTACTACTTTTTTGTTTTGTTTTGTTTTTTCCCCTCTTTAGATCCAATGGGCACCATCATGGCCAGGATGCCCCTAAAGAGGCCAAAGTTCAGGTTCGTGGACCGACTTCTGGAACTTGGCCTTGCCCGTGATAGGAGTGAATGCAAGAAAAATAAAGGCAACAAATCGCAAGGTTTGTATTAATGTAACCCCCATAACCTCCTACATAATTATGGTTTAATCAATATAAAGTTAACTTGGTGGACAGTTAGACTCGTCTGTTATTTATCGTAAAACAGAAGAAATCACTTTTTATTTGGCATAATATGGCAGAAGGACCCACCTGTTATTTGAGTCGTCGAGAAGACAAACCCGCTCTGGGGGTATTTTAAAAAAAATGTGATTTTAATGCAGTTGTGCAGAGAAGTACTAAAATTCCATTCCTTTTCATTTATGTTTATGGGTTACTTGAAAACCTGTTCCAATGGTAAAATGTGACATGCAAAATCCATTCCGCAGAACCAACCATTCAGATGCCTTCATTCAAACAAAGACACTTAACCTTAAGACGAGCGTCATGCATACATGCCAATCGATCGAAACAGTTTTTTGCCATTATCTCGGACTCAACAAAAGCTTCCAGATCCAGTTTTGCTCAGTTTTGCAAAACTGGATCCAGATCGTAACAGTTTTTTGATGACTCATTTTTTCCATGGTAGAAACACACACCTTTTATTCTTTTGTTAGTTATGGCAGAAAGACATGTATGAGACTAATCCTGACCTTCACACTTATGCTGGAGTAAAGATTTTTATTAATAATTGACCCAATTTTGAATGCATTATAAAAATGCAATGAACACATTGATTAACATGTTAACTATAACATTTATATACTGAACGTTCCGCCGGTTTTTGCTGCTGGTCCTTGCAGATTCAACCGTAAATTTAAACCGTACAGATGCTAGCATATTAATACTATCAGATTTGTTTTTATAAATAACTTGCGAGGCAAAGTTTGGCGCATAATTTTGACAGCTTGTAATGGTGCCCCTTGTGGCAAATTTTGAAAAATAAGCCAGTACAGTTTACATATGAGACCCCGTGGTCTTTGTTGTCCGGAATAAAGTGGAAATTTAAAATTGTTTTTGAGAAATATTTTTATAAATGTACCCATGTGATTGATCATATCAGCCAGGTCAATCCCTTCTTAAATTTGTGGTTCTCTTATTATTTATTACCTTCTTGTAACGATTACAAATGCTAAGCATAAAATTAAAAGATTCTGTAAGGTAATCGCTGATTATCTGTAACTACGTATGCCTATTCACACAAGTGTTTTTACTTTGCTAAAATTAAAACATCTTCTTCTTCTTCAATGGCGCTACAGCCCATTTCAAGCCTTGGCCTCCTTCAAAATAAGCCTCCACCGCCCTCTGTCCTCGGCCGTCGTCTTCCAATCTGCAACATGAAGTAGTTCCTTTGCATCCTTCCTGACATCATCCTCCCATCTCAGCCTAGGTCTGGCCGCCTTCCGTTTACTTTCCGGGTGTCCTATTAGAACCTTCTTCGGTACTCTTGTGCTTGCATTTGGTGCACATGTCCGGCCTATCTTAATATTTGGAGCCTTAAATAGGTAGAGAGTCTGGGAGCTTGGTAAATATCATAAAGCTCATTATTGTGGCAGATTCTCCATGCCTCTCCCTCTCCTAAGATTCTTCGAAGTACCTTTCTTTCGAAAGTGTCCAGCTGTTCCGCATACTTAACTTCCATAACATACTCCCATATTATTTCAAGACCGTAATCACATTTTCTAGCATTGAGCTAACTAACTAACTAACCATTATGCCGTTTCGCCGCTGGGGTAGGCAGAGGTGACGGACTGCCAAACAACTCGATCTTGGCACACACTCCTTGCCTCGTTCACATTCATACATCGTCTCATACATGCTCTTCTATTATTCTGACTCTTGACATGGCCCGACTCAAGTATCTGATTCACCTGGACGTGCCATGTCTTCCTCGGGCGTCCCCGACCTCTTCTACCATTCACATTTGCGCATTAGCAGAGAGCTAGCATTATCTTTTCATGAATTAGACTTTAATGTGTGTGAAGATTATTTGTTTATATTGACGAATTTTTTTAATATTTTCAGGACGTCAACAGGATAACTCTGATCGCTCAGACAATTCGGATAGTTCTGATGATGGAAATCAAAGCTCACGACCATCCAAAACTCACAACAGAAAGAAAACCACCAAGAAAGACAACAAGAAACCTAAAACTGTTTCCATTGCTGCAATATCAAGAACATTGATATCTTGTGTCGATGCAGGTAGGTGTACATTTTATATGTCCCTTTGATCTGGAATTCTTAAGTGCTCCAGTAATGACCATTCAAGGTCTATTTCTCCATTTTTTGTAAATTCCAAATCATGTACATGGATTGTCCAGTTTATATTTGATTAGTCAGACATCTTTGAAACATCGAAATTTTAGTTTAGTATGCAGATATGTGTACCCTTTACCTCGTACAATACTCAGTTTACTCGTAAACACCATGAAATCGATTATAATGCAGAAAAACTTGTAGTGTAACGGGATAATTAAATAAAATCCACAATTTGTCTTTACTTGGAGTAGGCACAAGCAATTTGCAAGTGTGACATGGTTCAATAATAGTAAGTAAGACTTGGGTTCACTCCCACGGGAAATATATTGTCCCCTCAAATGCTCGTTTTACCTTTTGACAAAAGAGTTACGAGTCTCTTCACTACGGGTTAGCTGAAAGTATTCCAGTCCTGCCGGAGATTTTTTCTGAAGCTGCATGTTTATTACCGGAAGGCAAACTTAAACTCTAGAGATAAAACATGAGATTATATCAGTCATTTCAGCCTGGACATCTGTAAGCCTGAGCGATGGGGTGAAAATTAACCAATAGCATCCCTTGCTCCTTATTAGTAAGAGACAAAACTTGGGAAAGTTGTCAAGATTGAATAACTATCAATATAAGCTCGTAAATATGAAATGGTTTGCTACTGTAGTGAATTAAACAAAATGTTGATGTTTTCTGGGTCACTAGTAGGATATTTAAAAATGTCATACTACTGTACCGAACCGTAATGCCTCCGGGTGCTATTTTATAACTTATTTTATATGTAAAACACAGACATGTGAAAATAATAATTGATTTATGGTGAGCATTTGAATATTGCTTTCCTTATTATCTCAAAACTTTGTATTTGGAGATGTCCTTCTAATCTACTGGACGATCTATATATCGTGGCTGAGCACATAAGTAAAAAATTCATGTTTATTTGTTGTGATGTTTTTTTATGCCTTGCAAAGAATGTAAAAATCTTCTGCCCCCTATGAGCAATTTCCTTAAATCGTGCCAAAATGGTTCAGAATGATTTGCTCAAATTTGTGCCAAAATGGTTCAGAATGATTTGCTCAAATTTGTAAGACAAATCACTTTGTTGAAGAGTGTTCACTCTACCATTGGAGGTTATCCATCACTTACCCGCCCTGGTATAAGTAACAGGTGGTTACTCCTTCAGGGCTCTCGCAAGTTTCTAATTTTTTTTTGTAAAAAGGAAGCTACATTTATTTTTAAAATGAATCTAGACCCTCCAATGTCCCTGCATGCATGATTGTTAGTCAGAAAGAAAAATGTATGCATACTTACATTTGCAGTAATTAGCAAGATAAAGACACATCATAGATGTGTTCGCCTGTTGGTTCATCATCTAGTTAGAGTAAAGTAATAAAGAAAATTAAATATATTTACAGGTGTAAGTATGATTAAAACCAAAGAAAATATATAAAAAGAAAGATATCGGGGGCAGTTTGTCCCACTATCACGGGGCAGTCCCGGCGAGAATGAGCGGGCGAGCGACCTGGCCACAACGTGCCCAAATACCCGCATCCTTTAGCCGATTTCCCAAGAGTACCCTTGTTCACTCTACCAGTTCCCCGGAGGCACATCAATGCTGCACAATGTGATACCATATGCTATTAAAAGGCTGTAGAGAATCCCAGTATTCATATATCTGCCATCATCTCTCAAAAAACAAGAAAAAAAAATTATTATCCCTGCTCAATACAAATTTTCCTTTTGTTTACATGTAATTTGTCTTTTTCCAGGCTTCACAGAGGCTCTGCAGTGGATCTGCGAATCTCTAGAGGAAGTAGCGCTAGACCAAGAGGCTGAAGGGTATGACCCAGATGGAGAAAGTGTCCCACTGGTGCCTATAATGCTGTCTTGCGTAGAGGCAATGCAAAACACTCTTTTCCAAGAAACCATCAAATGCATTGGAATTGACGCTCCTGGTGATGAACAGGCTAGTATTGTCTTCTTTACTCCTTGTACCTCTCCTACTGGGGTTTTGATGACATTGTCACTTTTTTTACCTTAGAGGTAGTCACTGTAAACAATGTAATTGTATATACTACAATGACAAAAAACCTACTTTTGTGATAAACAATCATTGGCCAATTCAATCTTTAAAATCCCGACTTATCTACCTACTATGCACTTAGGATATGTAGTGAGTTTTAGCGGAAAATTTCAAATCTTTACAGAAAGAGAACTGGATCGCAAGGCCAGAAATATTCATGATTTTAGTAAACAAATAAAATGTTATTGATGAAATCTTGAAGATGTCCTTATGATAAAAAAAGATTTGATTGAAGGCCTCTCTATTATTGTTCAAAGACTGCTAACTTTTTTGACTAAAACCTCCTCAAAAAGGTTTTTTGGAATTTCTGTATGATGTAGACTTACCAGTTTCCCGCCTGTACTACGAGTTTCCGGACACCGTGTATATCTGCATTTATCAAGCTAATAACTTACCTGAATTTTTTTTGTAGGAAACCTATTGGCGCATTCCGAGCCACTTGCATGTCGATGCACTACGGAAACGCTGTGAAATTATTACCAAGGCTGTTGAAAAAACCCTGATTGTCCCTGAAGAGGAAGAAAATACTCAAGCTGTTAGATCTTCACAAGCAATTTCAAGTGATCAACCTGCAAATGGCAAAGACTCTTCATCATCTGAAGAAGAAGCAGATGATTTCTTCAACCGATTACGTACAATGGGTCATTCATCACTTGAAGCATCTACTTCAAAATCTCAAAGCAGTCAACAGAAGAATGATAGACGTAAGAGGACACCAAATAACAGTGATGAAGGTGAAGGTTCTCAAAATAATGAGGTTCGGTCAGTTGTCAAGAAGAAGAGAAATGTATTAGATAGTAGCTCTGATTCAGACCACAAAAGCTACAAAACAAAATCACCAGTTTCAAACAAGTCTGATTCAGAGGGTTCTAATAATTCCACTCTCAAGAACAGAAATAATAATAAAAACAATAATTCTTCAGATTCTGATAGTGATATTGATAATGTTACATCCGTTTCAAAATCTCATGCTAATAAATATAAGGTTAAAAAAGGTAAAAGATTAATCAAAAATACTGATGATCTCCCAATGAGGAAGAAAAATCCCAACAACTCATCTTCCTCGGATGAAGAAGTTGATAATTTCTTCGATAAGCTACGCACAATGGGTGACAATCAATCTAATGATGATAATAATAAATTATCTAATTCAAAATTGCAAATAGATAAGGTAGTCGCAATCGCGAAAAAGAAAAATGCGGTCGAAAGTTCCAATTCTGACAGCGATAGTTCTAAAAAAAGTGTTGTTTCTACAAACTCCTCTCAGAAGACCAAAAGTAAGAAAAAACAGATTTTGTCTGATTCAGAAGAAGATGTTGTAAATTCTTCTAATCCTGCTTCTCAGTCCTCCAAGAGTGCCAAAACTAATTCACAAACTTCAAATGCTGTTTCTGAGGTCAAAAGTAAGAAAAACAAAAAAAGAGTTTTGTCTGATTCAGAAGAAAAGGTTGTAAAATCTTCTGCCAGTGACACTGATAGTTCACATACAAGTGCTAATCGTAGCTCACAATCTTCTAATCCTGCTTCTCAGACATCCAAGAGTGCGAAAACTAATCCACAAGCTTCAAATGCTGTTTTTGAAGTTTCTAATAACTCTCCTAAGAAAAGCAAGAAAAACAAAAAACGAGTTTTGTCTGATTCAGAAGAGGTTGTAAAATCTTCTGCCAGTGACACTGATAGTTCACATAATAGTGCTAAACATAGCTCACAATCTTCTAATCCTGCTTCTCAGACCTCCAAGAGTGCCAAAGCTAATTCACAAGCTTCAAATGCTGTTTCTGAAGTTTCTAATAACTCCCCTAAGAAGACCAAAAGTAAGAAAAATGTAAAAAGGGTTTTGTCTGATTCAGAAAATGATGTCGTAAAAACATCTGAAAATGACACAGATAGTTCACACAATGGTGCCAAACACAGTTCTCAATCTTCTTCTGATAAATCCCCTGTAAAGGCCAAGAGTAAGAAAAACAAAAAACTAATACTGTCCGACTCGGAAAATGTGAATAAAACTTCTGATAAAGATAGCACACTTAAGAGTGCTAAGAGTGTGAAACTTAATTCTCTGACTGCTAAGAGTGCCAAACATAATTCAAAAGCATCAATTGCTGTTCCCGAAGTTCATATAAACTCTAAGAAGACCAAAGGTAAGAAAAACCAAGTTTTGTCTGATTTAGAAGAGGAGGTTGAAGAACAAGCTTCTAATGCTAATACCGAGGTTTCCATTAAATCCTCTGTAAAGGCCAAAAGTAAGAAAAACAAAAAAAGAGTATTATCTGATTCAGAAGATGTGGATAAATCTTCTGACAATGACGCAGACAGTACCCATGAGACCACTATTTCTGGATTTTCTAATTCTGCTTCTAGATCCCCTAAGAGTGCCAAATCTAATTCGCAAGGTTTGAATCCTGTTTCTAAAAAGTCCTCTAAGATAACCAAAAAACCAGTATTGTCTGATTTGGATGTAGAAATGAATATAAGCGATGATTCTAAAACCAAAGCATTTAAGGGTGAGAATGATAAACGAAAAAGATTAGCAGATAGTGATGAAGACATGGATCCCCACAGTCCTAAAGTTGTGCCAATTGTCAAGAAGAAGAAAAATGTATTTGAAGACTCAGATTCGGACACCTATAATCAGAAAAATAGTGAAAGTTCCACATCACACCCTCTGAATAATTTCACCAAGAAAAACAAAACTAGACTTTTATCTTTCTCTGATGATGAAGATATTTTCTCAAAAAGCAAAGAAACATAAACAAATAAGAAGAAGGCTGATAGGAACAGACTTGTTTCAACTAGTTCTGTCGGTGAATCTGCAAACACTTCATCAAAAGGGTTCTGCCTCACAAACTAATTGTAATTTTAATGAATTAGTTTACCAAGGATGGCTACAATAGAATCATTTTAAAGAGATTTTTGCTTTTGTGGTGGTGTATTGTATTGTAGGACCACTTCGGGGTAAGAGGGGACTTCGGCCTGGTGTTTAAATTTATTTTGAACCACTATCGGTGTGTACAAATATATTCATACATGCGGCGCTCTTTAAAATGATTTTCATGTAATTCAAATGTTTCAATCCTTTCTTTTCTGTAGATGTTGTTTTAATTTTTTTTCTACTAAGTGTTTTTTAATAAAGTTGACTGACAATCATTTTTATATTTGTTTGTTTTATTATTTTTTGAGTTGGCTGCAACAATAAACATTAGAGTATCTTACAGACTATCATTCGATTTACCGTGAATTTTTATTTTATTTGTTTTTATATGAGCTCCACACAGGAGAGCCTGAGCAAACTAATTTCCCTCAGGGCCTTAGCCATTTTGGGGATACTGTGTGGAGGGTTTTTTTAAGGAAATAGAGGAGAGAGTTCTGGAAAGGAAAAGGGTTTAAGGGATGGGTAGGAATCTGAGGTTCAGCGTGTCCTGGTCATCCCCCTCCAAGACCTAGATAAGCTCACCCCATGAACCTGGGCACTCCCGCTAAATCACCAAATGTAGCGAACCATTTGGGTGGTGACCTATGGCAGAGGTGTTGGTTTTCAAATAAAGGTTCCCGGGGCGGCGGTACCCATTCCCACCTCTTTGGGAGGTGGGAATGGGTACATAACTCCATCAGTCTTCTTTACTACTTTTATCCCATAAGTAATTACTAGCAATCCGGCTGGCAGTGGCAAAACCATTGGGAATGTATGGCAAGTGATATGCTGAAATAGGCCAAGTCAAATGATCTTTTATAGCCAAGTCTGTTGGCCCCATAAAGCAAATTTGACCGGTTAAATAACGATAATTTTTTTGTTTTGCTTTTAATAACGAGCGGCCCTGGAATTTTCGTTTTGCCACCGCCAGCCTGATACTAGTAATTACATTAGATTATGAATAAATTTAGTATGTGACATATTTCAACAAAAAATAAGTAAAAATAACCAAAAAAGTTTCACATAATATTGCACAGTTAAAACATATGAAAATAAAAGAATTAAGAATAATTTATGCCGGTGAGGGGCCAGTATGCGTTGATGCTGGAGTCGGGACTTAAATAATGAGGATATTCCCGGAGCTGTTTATTCTTTCCCTCGTTCCTGCAACCCTGGAATTTACAAGGACAGCAAAGCCAGGACCTTGCCCCTCCGTGAACATACCGGCGCTGCAGTATCTGAGGCCAAACATTGTGCGGAATGCGTTATTATATTGCACACAAACAGTTCCGTCTATATCCTAAGGTCACACACGGCAAAGTCCAGGGGCCTCCGGAACTGTGTTTTTGGCTTTAAAGAAGGACCCCATACTCAGCAGGAACCAAGGCAATATTCTATTTTCTCTTTTAAATTGTCTAGTCACCCCCTCTGCCAGAATACGAAAATGAGGAAACCCTCTCAAACTTAGTTTGCCCAGGAGCCTCTTCACTGCTTAAGAAAGCGAGGAAGAGCTTCCTTTTCACAGCGGTACTGCAAAGGTGAAATCTTCTGCGAGCATGTTTGTTTTATGCTGAGAGCTGCTCTTCTTTGCCTAACAAATTATCATCATCCATCACAGACTGCTGGTATTTAGTTTCTTGTGTCCTAGGTGTTTATTTCCTTCTGTCATCTTCAGGATCACTGGAGGAATGTTTTTCGGGCCCGGACTGTATATTATAACCAATAGAGCCGATTTCATCCAACTCTTTGCAGATCTTCAGGAGAATGCAGTCAGCACCATGACATCCACGCAACTAATGTGGTTCGGACAGCTCAAGACACTGTGCCCTGATGTGGCAGCCTACTCAGGTTACTGTTTCTATAGGATTACAAGTTATTTCACCAAGCCCATAAGCAAATACAATGGAACCTCGTTTTTTGATTCTGAGGCATTGACCATTGGAGAATTTAACAATGAACGGTGACGACATGGGTCTCATGTAATCAGTAGCACCTTGTAACAAGTTGTTTGTTACATAAATACACAATGTGAGAATCAGATACTTGCATCACTGTGGACGAATTGGAACCTCAATATCATCCTAGGTCAGGAAAGAGGACCAGAGGTCGTGCACAAATGTGATAGGCTGACCAGGGAGGCCTATATTTAAAGCTGGATGCCAGAAAGTTATATAAGAAGAGGTTATTTAAAAGTTTCAGATTGCACACATGTAAATAATGTGGATAGACATTTTACGTAAATCAATAATGGTTATTATTAATATTGTAGAAATCATTGCACGGTTTTTGTAAACAAATGATAAAATGAATCGCTTCTTAATAGTTTCACGTCAACCACGTACACTGACAACTGCTGTCACTCTTCTCACGCTGTTTCAAGTCAATAATAATTATGGTTTGAAATTATAACTGCAACAACAGGTTTTTAATTGTGACGAGATGTCTCTTCTGGTTAAACATTACATAAAAATAAAAAAATAATCAAGGTTTCCGCAGTATTGCAATCATGAAATATGTATGTTGTCACACCCATAGCAAACCCGCATGATAACTGAATAAAAATATTTAAAGAGGGAACATAAATTTGCAGTGAGTCATGAAATTTGATACCTAAGTTTGCACTAGAATATTATTTTATGGTGCATAAAAATATTGATGACTGCCACTCATTACACTTCACCTCACCATTAGAGCCTCCACTAAATTTTGCGATGTATTTCTTTTAAAGCAAACTGTCAAAATGCAGATAACGTGGGAAATATTTCCGCATTACATTCGATTCCAGATAACTTCACTGTTTTAGCAGATGAGACTCTTAAAATTTTAGTATTATAAATCGTCACATATAGATAGATGGTTTTCGATAAAGGTGCGTCTTCTAAGGGAAACGAATCTCTGAATTTTCTTTTGTTTGCTGTTTTACATGCTGACAAGGGTTTTATATTACTTACACAATTCTCACAATAAGTCAGGTATGCCTGTCTGGCAACGCTAAATTATCGTGTAAACAAGCTTATGGGGTGGTTAAGCTTTACCGTGTTAAAGCCAAAAGGCTTTAATGATGCATATAAATTAATTGTGAGAAAAATTCCAAACATTTTTTTTTTTCTTCGGAATCTAAAATTAAATTCTTGGGTGTGGGAAAAACGGTGGAAGAAAATCATATTTTTAATGAGTATAATTTTTATTGTAAATACAATAAATACATCATGATGTAATCAAAAAATATAAAAAGCTTGTGTGTAATGTAAATTACGGTAGACTTTTTCTTCGAAATCGCAGTTTAATCTTTAGGACATATTTGATTCGGTGGAAATAATATTAAAAATAATAATTAAAATAAATCAATAAAAGAAATAATTATTGTAAGTAAGTTTCTAAAGCACTATTCCTACTTCGATCCTTACAACAGATCAATAATAATTTTCAGAAGTATTTTGGTCTTTCTGAACTATTCAAGCTGAATAGTCGAGTTTATTGCTAGCATTTTTATAAATAATGTCTAGTTTTTTTTTTTTAAGTGTTTAAGAATCCTTACACTGTCAGGATATCCATATTTAAGAGGCAAGTCCCCAGATGATTTTGCATACAATTGTTTTTTTCCTGTATTCTATTCTCACGCAATCCTGCCTAATTATGAAATATTAAATTTTATAATATAATTCCAACTGGTTTGTAAAACTAGGTAAAAGGTGTTATTGCTTATTTTCAATGGTGAATATTGTAGTTGATACAAAACCCAAAATATTCAATGAAAGATATGCATTATTTTGTTGTAAATTATAATTGCAAGACAGCTAATTGTTTCAGTGTAAATTTTTAACAAATTTTGTTACATTAATAATATTTCTAAGCAAACAAATTTTCAAACCAAAAACACATAATTTTTCATTACTTCACATTGCATCGCCTTTCGGTACCAGTTGCAGAAGGAGGAACAACCTACTAGTCTTTGTTCGGGATACCCGTCTTGTACAAATGGTAAAATTAATTTTCATGTGGGTCGGTAGATAGGTTTCATTTTTAAATTCAACATTTCCGTTCATAAATAATGCGTGCGAGCCTAAAACCAGCATTTGTACAGAAATCCATTTGACGACTTAACATTTATAACCTGTCAGGTTGTAAGAATAATGGAGGTAAGATATTATCTTAAAGTAAAAATTAATTTAAAAAACAATTTGCTAAGCATTAATATTGTCAGTTAGCGCTGGGGCTGTCTGTACCACTGCTATTTTCAGTGGCGAGTATACTCTCCGCTACTTTCTTAACAGGTTTGGCTCGGTTGCTCGCTTTGCTAAGGGTTGCCACTTCCTTTAATAAGCTCTGTATCTTGGACTGCATGTTTGTGCACTTGGCCTCGTAGTTCTTTTCGGTGGTTTTCATTGCGTTGCGGATCTCATTTTCTAGGGTGAAGTGCTGGGCTTTCAGCTCAGTGATCTGGAAATAGAACAATCAATTGGAACTTCAAGCACGCTTCAATTTGTGTCAGTGTTATCGAAAGCGAATACCATCATGTTAGGGGAGAGTTTACAGTGTTAAGGTGGAGTTCCGAGCGCAGCGATAATGGCATCAGTTACGCTGCATCAGTATTATGTATGGCAGCATTTTCGAACACAGCTTCACTGCACCAGGGTCAGTAATGCCCAGCCTGATGTGCAGCGGTAGAGTCAGAGCCGCATTTATGCAGACTGCAGTGATTGATTTTTGATTTGATAGATTTTACTTGTAATTATTTTTTAAATTTTGTAACATATAATGCGGCGACACTGACGCTATAGTCTCTGTGCTTGGTACTACCCAAGGTTCGTATACTAAGTTAAAGTTACAGCCTAGACAGAGCTCCACATTCTAAAAGATCTCTAAATATGGCATGGTCCAAACTCCAAGTGATTTCCTTGTTTTAAGCCCTAATCTGTATTTTTAAATTCAATTCTAGTCTAATAATATATTTAAACAATTTGAAACTTTTTTCCACTTAATTTATTTCTGACTGTAACCGGTTCAGCCTATTAAGGTCATCTTCAGACTGGTGAACTTAATATGCTGAAACCGGTTACGGTCAGAAATGAATTGAAAAAAGTTTCAAATTGTTTTAACATATTATAATAGAATTCAAGCACGAATTGTCAGTATCAAAAATACAATTCTAGTCTTTCCAAGTGGTAATTGCAGCATTCATCTCAGGATGTTTAAGCAATTTTGAATCGTCTTCACGTCATCAAATGTAAATCTGGAAATGGTAAAAGGAGGATATGTGACACACAGCATCACTACATTCTCACGAATCTTCCCATGATCAGGGAATCTTTAAGATGACATTTGTAAAGGAAAAGAAGGAAATCATTACCTGTTATGGATGGGATTAATGATAGATTGGGAGATGGGATTGAATTTTTTTTTATAAAAAGAAAGGTAAACATTCCCGGGTTACGAATAACCCAACAATGTTTGAAAACCTCCTACATATACGCCGAAAATGTTGCTCGAGTCGTGATGGAGGACTTAGCCAGCCGAGGAATCGAACATGCGACCCAACGCAATGCCCGCTAGACCACTGGCTGGTCGAAAGACATACCTGCTTCTCCTTGGCAAGGATGAGCGAATCCTTCTGGTTGAGCCTCTTTTGAAGGCTGGCTATGGTCTCCTTGAGGTGTGTCATGGCCACCACGTGATCCGAGCTGTTGGGGTCAACTTCACCTGTTAAAAGAAACTTCAATTACCTTTGTGCAAAGCTATGAAGTTTTAATGACCTCAATTACGACTCATCCACTAGGCATACACAGTAACTCTTTCTGAAGAAGTTCTAGGTTTTAATGCAATCACCATAAGCAAGTTAAAATATGAACAGTGAATATGGGTAAATTTTTTTTTAAATGAAAGACAAACATTCCCGGGTTACGAATAACCCAACAATCTTTGAAAATCTTCTAATACCACCACAGAAAGCCGAAAATGTTGCTTGCGTTGTGATAGAGATTTTAGCCGAGGAATCGAACATGGGACGTCCAGGTGGGACCCTAACGCGATGCTCACTCAACCACTGACGGTCGATGGCTTTATTTTGAGTTTTTACACATTTTATAACTATTAATCTATGGGAAAATACTGGTGTAAAGGGTTCATGTATGTAATTCTTCTCATATAAAATTTGTAGCAATATTAGTGAGCACCATTGGCGAGCATAACATTTGGGAGACGGGAATGGGTACCGCCACCCAGGGAACCTTTATTGGATAACCAACACCTCTGCCGTAGATAACCCCAAGTGGTGCGCTACGTTTGGTGATTTAGCAGGGGTGCCCGGGTTCATGGGGTTGAGGTTTGTCTAGGTCTTGGAGGCGGATGACCAGGACACACTGAACCCCAGATTCCTACCCACCCCTTAAACTCTTTTCCTTCCCAGAACTCTCCTTCCCTTCCTTTCCTTAAAAAACCCTCCACACAGCATCCCCAAAGATGACATAGGCCCTGAGGAAAATAATTTTCCTCAGGGCCTCCTGTGTGGAGTTCATGTAAAAAAAAAAAATAACATGCAATTCTTATTGCTTTATAAATAAATTCTGTTATCTATTACTTCAGATAAATAAAATGTGTCCAAAATAACATCAACGGATCGGAAGAACATTGTCGAATGAGCGATTTTGTAGTTTTGCAGTAGAGCTGTTAAAAGCGTCTTTTCTGCATTTTACTGTTTTTAAAATCAAGAAAAATATAGTATCGTTTTGATATTTTGCATTTCATTCAAATTCCGAAAATACAGACTTTTAAATCGTCAAAAGCAAATTAAAATATGCCAACAAAACGATTTTCATTTTTAGCAGATATGACATTGTTCTTCGGAACCGTCGACGTTTATGATTAATGTACTATAGTAGCAAATAAAGCGATGACTTGTGTAATTTTTTGATTAATATGATAAATATTATGATATAAAAGGTATGAATGATTGTTTGTGCTATTACATTTTTTACCTTGTGCAGGATTTGGCTTAGGTTTCTTCTCCTGCGGCTGGTTCTCGTTAGCAAGTTCGGCCGCATTTAAACCAGTTTTGGACAGATCAGGTCGGTTTGGTCGCTTGTTGTGGCCTTTCATCCTGCAATTAAGACAAACATAAGAATTACATATTTTAAATGTGTTGTTGGACTTTGAAACTTTTGGGCCCCGAGCCAAACCCCTTATTAATTGATTTGAATGTAATATTATGTACTAACTTAGGATGGGTTCTTGGTTTAATGGATGACCTTCTGTCGGTCTCCGACTGCTTTGTCCTTGCCAGCGCCCTTTTGAGGGACAAAGTGCACAGCCAGCACAACAGTTTCCCATCGATCTGCAATGACAAACATAAATCAAAATACTGCGCTTAAAAAATTACAACTTTATTCGATATCATTCCTAGTTCAAGCAAAGTTATGCCAGATAAGACATTGTCAGGCTTATCAATGCTGGCCTTTTTAATCTAAGTATATTATTACCGCCTCCAGCTATCACACCATTTTTTTCTCACAAAATTGCAGACGAAGCTGTCTTGGAACACACACAACCTAGCCGTGTATTTCAGAGAAATGTCTGTCATATCGTCGCTAGAGAGCAATACTGCTGTAACTGTTTAGTGCCAGAAACCATTTCTGGTGGCTTCTACTGAAGCAAGGTTAACCGTGGGAACCCATTCGTCGGAACTTTGTATCACATCTACAGTAAGGCAGTCGCGGAGGAGAGGGTCATCCTGGTCCTCTCTACTCACTTGCAGAAAGGTTGGACTCCATGAAACCGTAGAAGACTTGGGTGTGAAAGTGTCATTATGTGTTTTAAATTTGTAATCTTAGTAACATTATATTGTGGTGGATAACAGTTTTATGAAAAATAAATAAGTGTCCCTTTCCTTTCTTGATAGAGAGCTGCCTATTTTGAAAACAGGATGTGAAGAAGATTGCTGCTTTCAAATAAATACCTTTTTGTCTTCATCTTGGCGGTCAAATGCACAGCGCTGCTTGCATCCTTCGCAGGTCACAGCCGGGCCGTACTTGCGCTCCGAGTTGGTGCACCGCTGGCACTTATTTCCTGAAAGAAAGAAGATGAATGCATAAGTTATAGGCTATTGTTTAGTTCAGGCAGCTGGCGATGGGTACACTCTTATTATTATAGTTGTATATTATATTGAAAATACTAACCAATAAATGCAGCAATGATGTTACAGTACTCGCAAGCGGTTGGTTTTCCATACGCTTTCACATTCTGTTCGCACTTCTTGCAAATAGTCGAAGTATTTGCTTTGCTGAAATAGAAATGATTATCATTATTGCAAAAGTACCACTAAAAAAGTTCACCTTTTCTGTTGTACCAGAGCAATGTTTTGAAATGTTAATGTTTCCATGAAGAGCAGATTATGAAATGAATAATTTGAGAATGAATGTCAAATTACATGATTTGTGACAAAGAGATTTTTGTTCTCTTGGGTGTAAGTTTCATTGGTGTCAAATTTATATTGTATAAATGTAATATAATATAAATGAGTCACTTGTGATAAGGTTGTGCTGTGGTTTACATCAAAGCATAAAGGACTGTCAAATTGAAAGTTTAAAAGGCGCATTTCAAAAGGGATTTGAAATGTGGCAATTATCGACATTTCAACGGAAATATATATTATTTTCGTGTATCTGAGAAATGGTTGAAATAACAAACAGGAGTTTGAGGTTATTGAGAACTTGTATTGATTTTTTTACTTAAGTTGAAAAGATTGTATTCATGTATTCCTAATTATCTGCAATACAACATTCGACGTTATTTGGACGGTTAATTTTACACAATAAAGTTCACCTTTTTTAGTATATTACACGAAACCACCATGTTCGATGTAGTCAAACATAAAGAACGGCACTAAATTTGAGAACATCTCTTGAGGATTAGAACAGAGGCAACCTTGTTGGTTTAGGACAAAATATTTGCAAAGTTCGGCGTCTAAATTAGCAGATAAAAGAGTTTGGCACTGATGATGCTTCTCACCTTGTTTGTTGAAATTCCGATCTGCAGTAAGTACATTTTACCACAGGAAAAGCTCCTCGGCATTCCTAAAGAAATACCAACACAGCATAAGTATACACTTTAACTTCATACGGCAATTGGTTGATATTATAAAAGTGATAGCTAAAATGACAAGTAAAGTGTCAGTGTAATCTCACCTTACACAACTGTTGACCAGGAGAAAGCTCCTCGAATGGATGCCGCGAGAAACACCTCGAGCAGGCGAAAAGAGCTGGAGTATTGGCGTTACTCATTTTGCAAGACGAAATAAATGATTTTAGGAAGGTTAAGAACAATAAGTAATCTACGCTGTACAAAGAAAAAAATAAATGCCGCAACGAAGTGACGCGCTAGTGACGATAGAAATACAACATGGCGCCCAAAGAAAGTGTTGCCATCGTGCAGAACGCAAAACTGCAGAAACTTTTCCACGGCGGTAACATAAGCATTTCAAATATTGTATTGCCAGGAAAGTAACGGGTTTTACATTTACCGTTATCGCGGTCAGTTGTTCACTGTGTAAAAAAATACCTTACCCATTCAATCAAATTCATTATTATTCTTTATTGCAGGCCTTCAATGAAATTCAAAATTATGTAAACGACCAAGGTTCGTAGAAATTATATTTTTCAACGCTCGCTCATACAGGCATTTTTCGAAAAAAACGCCTAGGGCCGCTCGCAATCTCGTGACGTAGCGAAGTGCGGCTTGAGTCCGTAAAGAACGATCTCTTTAATTTTTTAATAGGTAAATATTTTTTTTTGTTAAATCTATGCTTAATTTAAAGATAAGATTAATCTCCTCGTTAAACTCCTCGCGCTTGTGTACTTAAGTGGAAATTAAGGGGAACGGCTGCGCGGCTCTTATCACACAAAAATTTAATTTGAATTTTTGGCATCGAACACGAGATTATTACTCAATTTTTAAAAAGTCGTTTTATTAAATATTTTCAAAATTTTGGCTTAAATATTATCGCTTTTAATATTAGTGCGCTCTCTCTAACATTCGTATTTACAAACCTCTCCATCTTCTTCTTTTTGAGCGGGTATACCGCGCCTTAACCAAATTGAATAATGTTTTTTTTTTTAAATCTAAAGGTTTAGCAAGTATCTTATACGGATGTGTGATACTTTATTTATTTGTGTTTTAAATTATGAAATAAATCAAAGAATAAATTTTTTTCTTTGTATTTCTTGGGCATTAACTATGTGACAATTTCTAAACATTTTGTTTTGAAGAGTTTTAATTTTCAATGTACTGTTAGAAGCGTATTTAAATATTGCAGCTCCACCCGTTTGGTTCGCTCATCCGCCGCCAGAGGTACTGCTAGCGCCTCTAGCGGCCAACAGGGAAACTACTCCAGCTACTGCGGTCGGTAAAGGAGGGAACTACTAACTCCCGCTGGTTGGCAGGACTGGCGCAGAGCTACCAACCGCAACAGGACGGACAGCGATCGGCTGGGGAAATGGCGCGACGTAGTGTTGGCGATTATTGGATGTTATTATTATTGTCATTTACCGTGGAGACAATATAGTCCAGTCAGCGGGGGATAAAAAGGCCTCCACCTTGCAAAAGGTCAAGTAGTAGCGATTTTGATATATGTTAATTAGATTGGTACTCTAAAGAAAAAAAAAAGTTTTCGACCTTGGGGGGGGGTCGAGCTCGAGCCGCCATCTTGGATTGAAGGTGCCAACATTTGGTTTATTCAAAATAACTGTGCAATGGTTAATTTTATAACAAAATTGTGTAAGACAAACTTAAAGAAGATAAAATTTTTAATATTTTGTGTTCCACAATTTTTTTTGTAAGTCTAATAGGTAACGAGTTACAGTGGTGGAAATGTGAATATTTTTCTGGAAAATGGTGAAATTCCCTATTTTTGTTATTTTTTCGGGCTATTCATTGCATAATTATAATGATTTTGTAAACTCATTTCCATAATTCCACTCATTTCGGGCTATTCATTGCATAATTATAATAATTTTGTAAACTCATTTCCACACCATCATAAGGTAGAGAAAATGGCGCATTTTTAAATTGTGATATCCCCAGTATGTCTGTTCCACAGATTTTCCAGCGATGGTAGATTTCGAAATGGCGCTTGAGCCGCGCAGAGTTCGACTAGTATTCGTAATTATGTTACATATTCGCCCTTGCGTGATAATATTTTTTTGTTGATCCCGGTTGGTTGATATTGACATCTTAATAATAGTCTTCGTCATCAACGTCATGATCTAACTCATTGCCTGTGGTACTAAGATTCTGGGCTTCCATTAACAAAATCTTTTCATCTTCATCCTCGATATCGATGTGAATCTTTGGCGAATTTCGGCACGTTTGGTCATTACAGCACCCACACACAAAATGCACAAAGAAGCACATGTCTTTTCGAAGAAACAACGCCAGTTCAAGTTTCACAATAACCCATCGGTGTTCGCACGTCCTAAATGCATGGTACCGTGCAGCGTGGTAAAGAGGCAAGATTGAATTTGCTTTTTGCTATCGACTTTGCGAAACGTTAGTAGCGGACCTCTTCCAAGGTTTCCTCATCCATATCACCCCCGTACAAAGCAACAAGAAAGCGTGTTCCTGCATCTGCTATATGTTCTGTTTTTGCAACATGTTGTTTGACGATTCCTATCATGGCATTGAGTCTTGTGTCTTTCTGCACAAGCGAAAAAAATGTTGTTTTTCTTTGGTTGAAGAATGAAGATGTCCTATCGCAACTGCTAAAGGCATGGAGAAACAAAATATTCTCAGCCGCTTCTTTGTATTTTACACTTTTCGCGGAATAAAGTCTTTCAAAAGTTTTGCCTCTCCCGGGTAGAGATATATACTGCTTTTGGATGGTGCTAATGGTGTCCGCAGAACTAGGTGATCGACGTCTTCGCCAATAACGAAAACAGCGTCAAATGATGAACACAAGGAAATCGCAGTATTGACAATCAACTCATCAGCAACTTCTTCTACCTGCTTAACTGTAAAATCAGCCTGCATAAATTGCTTTGAAAGCATCGAAATCAGACGAACTTTGTTATTTTCATTGGATTCAATAAAAATCGTTATTGTGAAACTTGAACTGGCACTGTTTCTTCGAAAAGAACATCTGCAGACATGTGCTTCTTTGTGCATTTTGTGTGTGGGAGCTGTATGATCAAACGTGTCGAAATTCGCCAAAGATTCACATCGATATCGAGGACGAAGATGAAGAGATTTTGTTAATGGAAGCCTAGAATCTCAGTACCACAGGCAATGAGTTAGATCATGACGTTGATGACGAAGACTATTATTAAGATGTCAATATCAACCAACCGGGATCAACAAAAAAATATTATCACGCAAGGGCGAATATGTAACATAATTACGAATACTAGTCGAACTCTGCGCGGCTCAAGCGCCATTTCGAAATCTACCATCGCTGGAAAATCTGTGGAACAGACATACTGGGGATATCACAATTTAAAAATGCGCCATTTTCTCTACCTTATGATGGTGTGGAAATGAGTTTACAAAATTATTATAATTATGCAATGAATAGCCCGAAATGAGTGGAATTATGGAAATGAGTTTACAAAATCATTATAATTATGCAATGAATAGCCCGAAAAAATAACAAAAATAGGGAATTTCACCATTTTCCAGAAAAATATTCACATTTCCACCACTGTAACTATTATACTGTAACTGTTATCTATTAGACTTACAAAAAAAATTGTGGAACACAAAATATTAAAATTTTTATCTTCTTTAAGTTTGTCTTACACAATTTTGTTGTTAAATTAACCATTGCACAGTTATTTTGAATAAACCTAATTTTGGCACCTTCAACCCCTCAAATGCCAGGAAAAAACGAAAAAACGTCAACTTTAACGTAATATTTTGCAGGTTAATTTTATGCTATCTAATGTAATTTTTACTGAAACACATTCCTTGAATACTAAACTATACATAAGAACAATATTACTTGCGTTTATTCAATGAATTTATACTTTTTACTACGTTTCAAATAACACGGAAAAAACGAAAAAATTTCGCGATGTTTTGACTTTTACGTAATATTTTGCAGGTTAATTTTATGCTATCTTATGTAATCTTTACTGAAACACATTCCTTGAATACTAAACTATACATAAGAACAATATTACTTGCGTTTATTCGATGAATTTATACGTTTTACGATCATTTCGTCGCCTGCGACGCGAGACTTGACAGCCGCCATTTTGTCAGCCGAGCGGCGCGAAAAAGTTCCAGGCCGTGTCATAAACAATTTCAAAGAAATTATATCGCTGCTCTAGGTGGGTTCACGGTATCTTATACCTTATGAACAAGAATGCCCCAAGCGATTCTGACCTTCTTCTTCA
Organism: Glyphotaelius pellucidus; assembly: GCA_936435175.1. Lineage (NCBI taxonomy): Eukaryota > Metazoa > Arthropoda > Insecta > Trichoptera > Limnephilidae > Glyphotaelius > Glyphotaelius pellucidus. The sequence continues at coordinate 9,074,519 of OW386545.1, read as the reverse complement.
CACATTTTCTTTATGCATAAGGGTTAAAATCGCATAACAAAATTATTATTTAGTGATTATTTTGGCTTGCGCCGATGGTACGCCGGCGGACGAACGGCAAGGGGCAGGTCAATCCAAGATGGCGGCTCGAGCTCGACCCCCCCCCCCCCAAGGTCGAAAACTTTTTTTTTCTTTAGAGTCCCAATCTAAATAACATATATCAAAATCGCTACTACTTGACCTTTTGTAAGGTAAAACTCTCCACTGACTGGACTAATATATTTCATTATAAATATTTAATTGGCGTTTTATTATTGCTAACAGTACATTTGTTTCTATAATTTTAAATTTTTCTGCGACCGGTTTCGACACATCCGTGGCATTCACTAGCAGACTAACTTAAAAATTCTTTCCACGTACAAAAACGAATAAGATTTAATTTGTTGGGGCTAGTGGAGGGATCAGTGGCGGACCAAGCCCGTCAGAGGCCGCAAAGCTGAATGAGCCCCCCCCCCTAGTTTAAGGGTCTACTATTCGAATTTCGACCGATTTCTTACATATCTCCCGTAAACATTTGAAGTTTTTGAGCTCTTAAAAAAATATATGTTATATTTGAAGATAATATCTAGATACGTTCCACGCCGAAACGCAAATTATATGAAATTCCCTCGATAGAAAAAAATCGCAAAGTATGCTCCGAACATTATTTAAAACAAGTCTATTTCTATTATTTTACAAGTTATATTTGTGAAAAAAATCACAATGTTTCTTTAAACGATACTTAAGATACGTTCCACGAGATTTTTGCTCTATTTTAAACGAGTCATGTTTTATTAAGTTTTTTCGCAATTTTCGCTGTGATTCACTTAAAATATTAGCGCGCTCTGTCCAACATTCGTAATTACATCTCTCCATCTTCTTATTTTTCAGCCGAGAAGCGCCGCCTTAATATAAAATATTGTGGAAAAACGCAGTAAGATAGAACATCCCTTACCCTTATTCTTATTTTTTAAGCTTAGTTGAATAATGTTATATAATATAATTCTGACCGGAAGAGCGTCTTCCGCTTCCTCCAGAGCTCGATCTCTTTCCGGTCTCGGTGGCCAGATATTCAGGTAGACATATACAGGTAGAAATGCAAGTGGAAGTAGCAATATAATATACGATAATATTATTATACCTTCCACTGGGTAGGTACGATAGTAGTATCTGAGTGGGAATAAGAGCGGTGGCTGCGAGCCCCTACTTCTGTATCTTCTGCATAATATGCACGCTTCCGCTTCACGTTAGCCGCATAGGTATTTCCCAAATGACCGTTTCCCCTCATTGCACCGGAAGGTCGTCAGAAAACTCCGGAACTGTTTTATTTTAACTCGTTTTTTCTGTGTTTTTCTCGTTTTCCTGATGATAAGATTTTTTAAATTCAACGATGATTATATTATATATTATGTCAGTGATGGCTCTTTTCCCTAGGCATTCGTTGTAAATAGTCCATTTGAAATAGGCATAATGTTAAAAATTATCTTCTATTCCGAAGAATAGCGTCAGCACCGATGCATAATCGGGAAACACGCCAAACAGCCACCGTTGTCAAAGGCTCTCGACTAGCAATCCGGAGTTCGCTATTATTTTTTATATTTCAATATCTTTGATTATTTTCTATTACTTCACAATTTAATCATTTAAAAATAATATGTAGTAGATATATATGTTCGTTAAATACGTTCCAGAGTGGAAGATTCTTGCAGTATCGCCTTGGTGTAAGACCACCAATGGCTTTAGCCGTGCTTGGTGATCAGATTTGAATAGCCAGGTACTTACCCACCTTCCTCTGCTCAATTCCTTCCCATTACCATTAACTTCAGCCTCACTCTTGCGCGATATTCACATAAAAATTTTAACATTTTTGTGGACAGTTGTAGTTTTTTGTCCGGCGTGAATGGGTCTTTAAGATGAATCTTGAGTTCTTCACGAGTTCAGCATTTCGGCGGTGGAATGATTTGCCGGCTTCTGTATTTCCTGCCTCCACCAACCTAAACGTGGGTTTCTTCAAGACCTCCTCCTTACTCCTTCCTCTCCTCATTAAAACCCTCAAACAGCAAACACCATCCCAGACCAGGCCCTGCATAATAACGGATTATTTATTTTTGTTACTATTTTTTTTTTTTTTATTTAATATAGATATATAAGTTTACAGTGGGTTAATATAAATTACATATTGGTTCAGAAATTCTTTAAAATTGCAGTCTCACCAAAGAAGAAGCTAGTTCTTGTGCTTGATGAGCGAGTTACACTAATTATGACAGAAATAGAATAACATTATGCAATAGGTTATATAACATTGTATAATGGGAACAATTGAAACTTCTGGATCATCTATATGTGAAGATGTACATACAATGGGATATGGTTACATACTAAAATATTGTGCACTTTAGAGAAATTCGAAAAATCTAAATTATATAGAAATAAATATAGGTAGATTGACAATAAATAGAAAGAAAGAGAAAAACAGGTAATTATTTAATTAATTATTCCTGATGAAGTGTTGCTTCAGTTTGAGTTTCAGTTTATTGATGTCTTTGATTTTTTTTTATTTCAATCGGAAGATTGTTGAAATACTTTATTCCTAAATAGATGTAATTGTTTTGCATTAGTTTGGTATTAAATTTTGGTATTTTGATGTTGTCTTGATATCTTTTTGATTGGTGGGTTTCAAATTTTTTGACGATATTATCTTTGTAAATTTGGATAATTGCATTTTTCTTGAAGATATTCTCTACTCGAGGCACCGTGAAATCTGCGAAAAGTGTTTCTGTTGGATATGTGGAGGGTTTCTTTAGGATTACTTTAATGATTAGCTTCTGGATCACTTTGATCGGGGTAAGAATATTGTTGTATGAACCCCCCCATCCAATAATTCCATATTGAATTAATGACTGGATTAGTGCATAGTATACTATTTTTAGATTGTTGGGTTTTAAAATATTTCTTAATCTTATGAATATATATATACACTTTCTGATACGCTTAACCAATTCACAGATATGGCGCTTCCACTTCATATGTTGTTCTATTATCACTCCGAGATATTTAATTTCTGATACTGATTTCAACGTTGAACAGCCTTGGATACATGTGATTTTGTTGCATTTGTTATTGTGGATAATTATTTTAGTGTTGGGGAGTGTTTTTATTTTGTTAATTGAGAAGTGTATGTAGTATGTTTTGTTAGTGTTCAATGAAAGGAGATTTGTATCAAACCAATGTTTTAAGGTGTTCATGCTATTATTTGCTTGTTCGTTTACTATATTCCAGTCTATCCCATTCACTATGATAGCTGTGTCGTCGGCATATGATATTATGTCTGCGTTAAGTGGTAGTTTGAAAATATCATTGACATAAATTATAAATAGTAGGGGACCTAGCACAGTGCCTTGAGGTATCCCGAAATTGCTTGTTAGTGGTAGACTTAGGGAGTTATTTATCTTGACTACTTGGTATCGTTCAAATAGATAGCTTTTTATCCATTTTAGAGCTTTATCGTTTATCCCAACACAGTTTAATTTTTCAATAAGTTTATCATGAGAAATAATATCGAAAGCTTTTTTAAGATCTATGAAGATTCCAAGGCATTTCAAAGATTTGTCTAATGTGTTCTGAATAATGTTCGATAATTTGGCAATCGCATCTTGGGTACTTCTATTTTTCATAAATCCATATTGGTTGTCGTGAATAATGTTATTTTTGTTAATAAATTCAGTCAATCTTTTTTTGATAATTTTTTCAAAGATTTTGGCAATGTTTGAAATCAGCGATATTGGACGATAATTTGTCACTTCTTCTAGGTTGCCAGATTTATGAATTGGAGTGATGATGGTTTGTTTATATATCGTTGGGAATATTCCGCTTTGAAGACTAATGTTGATTAAATGTGTCAATGGTTTTGAAATATGTTTTTTGATAGTTTTCAGTGTTTCGAAAGTAACTCCATCGAAACCTGGTGCTGATCTTCCCTTCATGCTTGTAATGATTTGTTCGATTTCCTGGGCTGAAGTAAGGGAAAACATGTCAATTTTGTTTGAGATATTGACGTTAATGTTCTGTTCGTCATTGGACGGGAATTTTTCTATTTGATTTGCAAGGTTAAATATTTTATTTATTCATTTTTGTATTTTATTTATTTTTTTATTTGTGTTCCTGTTTCTTTACTGTGTAAATATATAAATATGTATAAATATATGCGACGTGTGGTATTGCAATATCCTCCCTACTTCCTGGAATAAAGAATTATTATTACGAGATTACCTTACTTAGATGAAGCTGGCCCTGAAAGAAATTATTTTTCTTATGGTGCTAATTTAATTATTTTAGGAAAAAACACCTTTTTCAAGTTACGCTTCCAACAATGTATGGTTGAATCACAAATAGAATATTGTATTAGTTTCTTAAAGGAATTGAGTTTTTACACCGACTAAACTATTATTCACATTCATATCCTGTATGTACGCTCGTCAACAAACAATTCAGCATGACGACATGGAAACGATTAATTGACTATCGTATTCAGCTCGTTCATAGATGGAGGTAATTTAATTATTTCAGGAAAAAAGTTACGCCGTCAATATTTTTGTTGGCTCCCGTTAAAATGCAATTTGATAATAAATAAATAGTTTAGCCCTTAAATAAACTCAAATCTTTCAAGAAATACAATATCAAATTTGTTATCCTTTCTTGAAATATTAGAGTTTTTTTTTTACATTAACTCCACACAGGAGGCCCTGAGGAAAATAATTTCCCTCAGGGCCTATGTCATCTGAGATGCTGTGTGGAGGGTCTTTTTGAGGATAGGAAGGAATGAACATTTTTTTTATTATTTTTGGGGTGTTATGCCGTGTTTCGCCACCTCCTTCTTTAGCCAACGTTTCGGACAGCGTTACAGTGTCCATCATCAGGGCAGATGAGCACTGTAACGCTGTCCGAAACGTTGGCTAAAGAAGGAGGTAGCGAAACACGGCATAACACCCCAAAAATAACAACAAAAATACTTTTTGGCCGTGAAAACCTAAAAACATACCAGGACTGAACATTGTTCTTGAAGAGACCCATGTTGTAGGAAGGAGGAAACATAGAGTTTATGGACAAAACTATTTATTCGTATTCATATTACGTGTGTACGGGCGCATTTACAGCATAACTAAAAAAGTTTTTTTTTTTAAATAATTGTCCTACCGTCAACTATGAACGAGCAGATTATGAATTATTTTAAATTTATCTAAGTGTTTTTTTCTAAACTATTTTAAATGGCGCCATCTATGAGGGCGAAGATTATAAATTGGGTAGCGTTTATATTTTTGTTTCTTGAATATTTAAATTAGCGCCATCTATGTGTTTCAATAATTTTATTTATTAAGGCCATTAACCAGTGGCCGAGAATTCGAATTTCGACGAAAGATGATGGTCTTGAAGTCAATTGCCAGTTTCTGATTGGCGAAGGCAGCCAAGAATCGGCAGAAATGGGGACGTCGTGTTAGAGATGTTAAGAGGAAAGAAAAAAAACTTAAAAATAATTGCTGATTCATTTTGGGAGGCGGGTATGGGAACCGCCGCCCCGGGAACCATTTATTGGATAACCAACACCACAGGAGACCCCAAGTGGTTCGCTACATTTGGTGACTTAACAGGGGTGCCCGGATTCATGGAGTTAGGTTAGTCTAGGTCTTGGCGGTGGATGATTTTGCCTACCTACTACATGGCGGGCCGGAATAGGAAAGACTAGTTTAGGCAGATCTATTGAACTCTCCAGCTGGACCCTCTTGACCCATCCCCTTGCACACCAGTGGGAGGAATGGATTCACGTTCGTCACTCCTGAAAACATTGACTCCAAGATTTCTACCCACCCCTCAAACCTTTTTCCTTCCCAGAACTTACTCTCCTTTTACACACAGGAACCTCGAAGATGACGCAGGTCCTGAGGAAATTTTTTCATCGTAGCCTCGTGTAGAGATAATGAAAAAAACAGATTCTATTGAAAATTCTATTTGCGGAGTTTTATTCACGAAAACCTTGAGTCATTTAAGCAACACACGAAAAAAACTTATAGTATAAGTAATATTTTTATTAAAAAGCATAATTGAATAACTTCAAATACTTATATAAAGTATTATATCAATAGGAGTATGGGGTGTAGGATGAAAGGCCGTGATTTAATATTATGATTTTACAAATTATTATAATAATATTACTTTGCACGGATCAAAGAAAACTTTTTCTATGGGGAGGGTCGTATTCCAAAGAACATTACGGACAACTGTGTTGTTTAAAATTTTATAGAAGGAATATAAAACACGAGTAAAACTTTGACAATATCGTGAATGGGCGGCGATATTTTCGTTTTGCATCTTCTTTAGTTCTTGGAGAGCGATTTCTACTTCTTTGCGAAACTCACTGTAAATGCCCCAAAGAACTTTTTCTCAAGAGAGGAATAAAGTTTGCTTGTCGTTAGTTGAAAATCTAATTAAAGTTGAAATTTTAGAGCAACCTATTCATATCTCCCACCTTGTGCGGACAAAGTCAGAGAAGCCGACCAAAATTTTATCCTTCAAAATTTATTTTCTTTTGGACTTTTCAATTATTTTAAAAACTTTTCTATGGCTGCTTTTCATTTTAAGTAAGCGCTTTAAGTTGCCTGAACCGCAAGAGCTTAACAATAAGCGAGCTTTCCTTACAACGTTTGTGCCAACTGGCTACTTTAATTAACCAATTAATATTTATAAAACCAACGTTGCCATCTATCATAAATTTACGGTAAAAATATATTTTAAACAAAGCATACGGCTATGAAATTCATTGTCACAATTCACAACTCTAATACATCATGGTAAGGAACGTATTCGTAGTGCTAATTTTATAATATAACTAGCTGGTTCCATATTCAAAGAAATAAATTGTTTCTCGCTGCATGTCCTTTCCCGTGCGTCCCCCGTTCCCCTCCCGCATCCCCTTCTCCTCCAGTGTTCCTCTTCCACCTTCCCCGCCGTCTCTCTCCCCTCTCCCGCTCTTCTGTCTCGCCAAACCCCCTCCAACGTTCCATATATTCAGTCCCAGTAAATCCAGCTCGCGTGCCACCTTTCACAATTTTTTTATTAAAATTTTCATTTTTAATATATTATAAATATTAATTTTTGTATATTATAAGAAAAATCAATCAAATTTGGTACCTAACATAGGTACCTACCTATTTAAAATATCTATAATTTTTGATTCGATTCAAATGTATTATGTAAGTACCTAAAATCAATTACTTAATTTAAGAGTTTTCAAAATTGAATTTTAATTAAACAATCGTTGTTTTGCAAAATGTCATTCTCAAATTTTTGACAGTTTCGCAAGAATTTTTGTGATGATTAAAAAACTTTTCAGACAAATATGGAAGTTTAAAGAAGGTATTTTGTAAGTTTCAAACATTTCCTATGCTTAACATAGCAAAACATAGACATCTCACTAATCCCCAAACACATTTTGATTTTTAGATATAAAGATTAATAGTATATCAATATCCGGACTAATTAATTTAATATGGTTTGATAGATGACTACCTGAATGAAATAACGATTTTGTGACTGTTAAAATTGTCTCCAACAAGAACGATCTTGGTGAAAATATAACAAATATAGCGTAGTTTAATTAAATTTACACGCATTTATCATCTTATCTGAATAAAAATCTCACTAAATTATTTCGGTAATCTCAGAAATATTTGTACACTTTCAAGGAAGAGGGAGCAAGAAAGGTATATATAATTTGTTTCCCAATTTACCAAGGTAAGATTTATATCTCTATTAAAATGTAAATGTATTAAATAATGTCCGGATAATACGCTCAATATTTTACGTCGCGTTTTAAAGTAACGTCTCGGCCAATAGTGAGCGTTTATGCTAATTTTGTTATTAGTCATTACACAAATTATATTCCCGACATAATGTTGCCATTAAACTAAGCTGAGCTGGTCTCAGCTGGATCCCATAAGCAAGTATAAGCTGGAAGCTATAAGGCAGTACAGTACCTACTTACTAGTTACTAGCTGTGGCTTCGGGGTAGGGTTAGCCGGTTAGCCCGGTCTTGCGGCTTTTAAGGAAGCTGCATCTCTCTTAATCCAATAAGATTGAAATTGGAACAACGGAATAACAAATACCCTTTACGTTCTTTTTTTAAATATTTAAGGTGTTTCTTTTTATCTCTGCAATGTTTGAATTTCGCAAGTTGTTAATTTATCTCCGTTAACAGTATTTTATTATTACTTAATGTTCAGGTACTAAGTATAGTAATTATCGAATATCGTCGCTGATACTGCAATGCGTCGTATGTCATTTGACAAGTGACGAATTGGAACATGGTGAGAACAACATAATAAATAACAAATTCCATTTAACCACTGGAGCGCTTTTTGCCACAATATGGCACTATTTAAAATACCTCGGATTGCTTTGCTGCCGATTTTGGCAAATTTTACCCTATTTGTAAGTAATTAAGTAGAAGATTTTATGATATATTTTTTTTATAAATCCTACGAATATGTGATAATCGACAAAAGATAGGTGAATTCATTGGCTATATAGAACTATTATCAATTTGTATGTCTCCATATTAAAATTCGGAGGTAATATATATTTTTTTAATTTGGGCGGAAAATATTCAACATGATCACCAATGTCGAGCAATCGGAGAAAAAGTTTTAAATTGCGCTGTCACTCCAGTGGTTAATTTATAGGTATATTAATACCTACTATCCTTAGACATACAACGTTTTGATACGATGTAAAGATAAGAAATTTGGATACTTTTCAATCAAAAACACAAAACACATTTTAAAAAATACGACGTATTGCAGTATTAATGACGATATGTATTTTTGCGGGTATTCATTAGTGTAATGCAATCGGATAGTTTTGTTTTTAGTGGATTTATTTCAACAGGTTGGAGAGAAAATATTGATTCAGGACTTCAATTGAACCAATATTAAGTAACTCAAATGGCAGTAAGAAAGGAAGAGAGCTCGGGTATACGCTTACAAGCCTTTCATACCTCATTTCACATCCGTACTCTCTGACCTACGTCCATTCCATTTTTTTGTGCACATTAGTCTAATGCAATTGGGACAGTTCTATTTTTAGTGGATTTATCTCACCCGATTGGAAAGAAAATATTGTTTTACGGGAAGGAAAAACGCTAAGAAAACAATAAAAGCGTAAGAAATTGGTCTGAAATTATAAGTTAGAGAGAAAATTTTGATTTAGAGAGCGGAAAACGGAAGTGAAATTATACGTATGCAGTATAATTGAGATTAAAACACTTTTGCACTTTTTTTCCACTAATTTATTTACACCAGGACCGGTTTCATCCTACTACGGACATTTTCAGACTGGTAGTTGAAATTCTTATGCTATGGCATTTATACAAACTTAAGCAGGTAGCAACTTAAATTAACAAAATAGAAACATTCATTATATAGAGACAATGTTGTGTACCCCTGCTTAAGTTTGTATAAATGCCATAGCATAAGAATTTCAACTACCAGTCTGAAAATGTCCGTAGTAGGATGAAACCGGTCCTGGTGTAAATAAATTAGTGGAAAAAAAGTGCAAAAGTGTTTTAATCTCAATTATAATACAATGGAATTCCACCACGAATTAACAGTGCAAAAACTAGACTCATACGTATGCAGGTTTAAAGTTTTAGGAGGAGAGAAGTTATTGTTATTTAAAATTGAAGCATTGTTTATATTTTGAGGACGATATAAACAAAAAAGAACGAGTGACTTGCAATGGTGTAATAATATTATAATTTATGCATTATCTTAATTATTAAAACTCACTTATATGGCAGGAATATTAGTAGTTATACGTATTGTATTGTCTGATCAGTGGTTGAGAGGGCATCGCGTTTGGGTTCCACCCGGGCGTCCCGTGTTCGATTCCTCAGCTGGCTAAGTCCTCCATCACAACACAAGCAACATTTTCGGCTTTCTGTGGTGGTAGTAGGAGATTTTCAAACGTTGTTGCGTTATTCGTAACCCGGGAATGTTTGTCTTTCTTTATTAAAAAAAAAATATATATTTTTTTTTTTTAAAAAGAAAGACAAACATTCCCGGGTTACGAATAACCCAACAACGTTTGAAAATCTCCTACTACCACCACCATATATATTGTTTGGGTGTGTTAAAAATATATATTACGTTTCTAGTAGATTTATTATATCTTTTGTACGGTTGTATCTCAATATAAATAGATATCTAATATAGGTTATTCAAAATAAAACGAAGTTTTTTAAAGCATTTCTATTTTAATTGTTATATGCTAATTAAACAGTTTATATAGGAACATCTACATTTGACATTTTGTTATTATTAACAATAGGTAGGTAGGTTTTTTTATTGATGAAAAATCTGGTGTCATGTACAAAAAAATGCACATTTACAATATTTCGACATCTTTTAAACACACCTTATTAAAAACCTCACCTAAACCTTACGTTTTTACGAATTTATACTCACAACAAACAAATTATGAATTAAGTTGGTCAAGAATAGCAGTAGTAGGTATTCAAAAATAATTCAACATGAGAATATAATATTTTTGGTTCTTTCTTTTATAATAAAACATGTAAAATTAAAAAAAGGTACATATTTACAAACTTTTCTGTGCAGGCTGCTAAAAAATAAACTAAAGAATAAAGTTTTTTATGTATTGTATCCACCAATGATAATAGAAACAAAGGAGATGGGCATGCACCAATATTATTGACGGCGCCCTGCCTTTGTTACCCACCAAACGATTAACCTTCATTGGAAGCTTTTATTTCTACCGTATACGATTCACGGTATAGGTACTACGACGGAAAAAAGGTAATAAACATACGTTTCTTATCACCATAATGTTGTAGCTCTTTTTTACACATTAAATAATGGTGAAACACAAAAAATACGTCTGACTGTTTCCTTCAAACCACAACTTTTTTTGCGACAGGAATTGGGTTTCATTTTCTTTATACGTGTGAGGGAGATGTATGAAAATGATGACTTTTTTCCTTTGGAGGGAACAGACCTACGTACATTGTGTATCTCATCTTTTGAAAGAGCTGCAGCAATCTTGTGATGAGGAACGTATGTTTATTGTCTTTTTATGCCGTCACGCGTTACCGTAAATCGTCACGGTAAATACAAAAGCGCCCATTAGCTTCGCCCGCGGCTCTTTGATATTCCGTGCACTTTGGTCGAAGCTCGGCGACGGTCGGAACGCGTCCACGACGAAGCTCTCCTTGTTTCTATTATCTATGGTATTCAAAATATCTATGTACAGTAGCGACACCTTCGACTACACAAATAAGCTATAAAAGCTCACATACCCATATAGGCAAATCCAAAATATATATTTTCGATTACATTCTCAATAATAATATTTTTACGTTAAAAATTTATTATTTATTTCTCACATGTTATTTTTCATCACAATACATTATTGTGTAATGAACCCTCGAATTATGCTAGGATGCTCGCATGTTGTACAAAATGCACTTGAACATTTTCACAATTTCATATGAACAGCTGCACAATTCGATATCAAATCAATCCGAATCACTTGAAAGGTTTGTTAACGTCGATTGCACAATAGTTATGCACTTAAATGCAGTTGTGCAATCGTTTATTGGGAAAAATGCATTGAAAAATTTATTTAGCATTTTATTATAAGGCTAAGGTTTGATAATTCATTCATTTTACATTTTATTATTTACAATTTGGGAGGCGGGCATAGGTATCGCTGCACCGAGAACAATTAATTTGATTAAAACACCTTTGTCATAGGTCATCCCAAGTGGTTAGCTAAGTTTGCAGGGGTACCCGGATTCGTGGGGTGAGGTTTGTTCTGGTCTCGGCGGCGAATGCGTCTGCACACCAGCTACGTAGCGGGCCGAATCGGGAAAGGCCGGTTGACTATTGACCTCTCCAGCTGTTCTCTCTCTTGGGCCACAGCGGAAGTGTTGGATTCGTCACTCCTGGACACACTGACCCCTAGATTCTTACCAACCCCTCATACCCTTTCCTTACATTCCATCATTCTCTTAAAAATACCCTCCACACAGCATCCCCAAAGATGACATGGGTCCAGCGAGATTTTTTTCAACAGGGCTTCCCGTGTGGAAAATGTAAAAAAACTTGCTTGCAAGCAATAATTTTCCAAGCAACAACTGCGCGATATGATAGTGGAGACGTTGACCCCAGCCTGTCTTACCCTGGGAAATGATGTATCTAGAAAAATAATCAGATTCCCCTTTCTCCAAAGAAATTTTTGGGTTTTTAACGACACATGGAAACTAATATTGGTTAGGCCGCCATTAATATAGGGCCTATTTGGAAAATTAAAATAAATATTAATTAAATGGTACTTAGATATTGTACGTATCTCTATGACGCAGAAAATCCATTTAATTAATAAAAGAACAATTATAATTAATTTATTTTATGTTTTGTGCCTACTAGTGGACTTATGTTTTTTAATTTCTTTAATCATGTCTCAAATTCAGACAGTTTTGATATGTTTTAATTGCCTTCGATTCACAAAAAATGAATCGTTTTCGCTTGAATTTCTTATATTATCTTATATTTTACATTATTTAACCATAGTATAAAAAAACTATTTACAAGCCTACTTACATACTGATTTTTTGCATACAACTTATCACTAAAGTTATACATTCACTTCACCTTTATTACAGAAACAGTTATGTTACAATTAATTTATAATTACTTACTCTTCTTAATTAGAAAAAAATTTACAACTATAAAAATATGCATAATAATAATGAAGTAACTTATATATATGATATCTTTTTATAAATGATAGTGATTGTATTAATTAAAATTTCGTTAAAAGTTTTTTTTGCCTAATATTAGTTTCATTGTATTTTTTACATATTAATTAAAATACATACTAAACATATATAAATTAACAAGGAAGCCTGAGAACAATGGGAAGAACTCGAATCGTAGTCTTCTTCGTCTAATTCCTTGGTCCCTCTAAGTTTGAGATCTGTTAAAAAGGTATAATATGTGAAAATAATATGGTGTTGCAAAAGTTGGTGAACCAGAATAATATTTTCATAAAATTTTATTTTATTTCAATTTTTTACTCGGAAACAATTCATACATTTCCTTAAAAAGTGGTAAAAAAAATTATCGTGGAAGTGAATTAAATCAATATATATATATATATATATTATGTAACTAATTATTATATAGAATCATTTTAAAATACATGTATCTATTCATGATTCATAATAAAAAAAAATAAAAAAAAAATAAAAATATTCCTGTCATTTATCAACGCGAAGCCTTATTGCGGCAGATCGGTGGCGCAGCTTGGGAGGGGGAGGGGGGGGGGGCTTCTCTGGGTGGCGCGCATCCGAAATGTCCAATTTTCTATGACTGGCGCATAAAACAGACTGAATTTGACCGATGGCATGAGTTATGTTGGCCTTGAGGGCCGCTGTGGTTTGTGGCTTATTCACATAGACCTGCGACTTAAGAAAACCCCACAATAAAAAAGTCTAAAGGGTAAAATCGCACGATCTCGGTGGCCAGTTCACATTTCACATCACCTCCACGTGAGATTTTATCATTAAAATTTTTTAAACAACTAATTAAATTTTAAACAATTTTATTATCTGCACGCGTTTTTGAACTATATCCGTCCATGGTGATTTGGCTAAGCAGACTGAATAAATGACAGTCAATTCGACAGGTGTCGCTCCAACAATACGGCGGCTATAAACTGTCAAAATTCGGAAGTCTCTATTGGAAGACCCTTTAGTAATAGCTTTTCTTCACAATGAATAGACAAGGCTCTTGTGTTTGGTGTGGGAACGTGCTCACATAATAAAGTCCTGTACCTAAGTAACTAAATATTATAAATAATAAATTGCAGGAAAATAATAAAGAAAAAAATATTTATCGATAATAAGATAATAAACAAAAGATTTTTTAAAAGTAATGAACATGGACTTAAAATTTTGGATAATTTTTCAATTTATGCTATTTTTACCGATTATTTTTCTTCCCGCTGTCGTTATTTGATATCGGATATAGAAGGTTTTCAGGTAATTAGCATCGATTGATTAAATAAGTATTGATCAACTTTCGTCATTGGTTCAAACTAGTCATAGGTTCGCTTCTGTATTAACTCAGAATATCTTGGAACCGGGCTTTGATGGGTATTTCTAAGAAGCTGTTTGTGCAGCGTTGTAACGTGTAACCATCCTAATTAGGCTTTGGTTGAAACAGGGTATCACCGATACACGAGTAAGATGATATTGCAGGTACACAATGCGTCTGTTCTGATGATGGGGACTGCAAGGCCGTTTGAATGTTGATCAAACGGATTTGTATACCTAGATGAAGGAGAAGGCGTAATACTGTTATAATAATCAACATGCTTGAATACAGTGGTCATATGGCGTCCCCAATTGGGTGTCTGCCGAACGTAATGGAGAGGGGAGGGAGATGGAAAGAAGCATGTGGGGATGTACCTGGCTATTCGGGTCTGGTCACCAAACTCTAGCTAAAGCCATTTCAATAAACGTTTCGATTCTGAATTGTGTTTTTTTACCAGGGTGATTTTGAAAGTATGTACCAATCTGGAATGTGCCATAAATTTAGGTACTATATATTAAAAAAAAAGATTAATTGTGAAATAACACAAATTAATCAAATAAAATTTACTTGCGTACGCTAAGATTTGAACTCATGACTTGCGAATTAACTACTCTACCACGGAGGTCGTCGAATATAATGTATTATAATAAAAGACATTTAAGAAGTGATTTCTGTAGTTCCAGAGACCTTTTGTTAAAATTTTTAAAGTTCCGGAAACTTCAAACGTCCATTGTTTTTGAGAAACAATATTTTAAATACATGTAAAATTCTAAAGATATTATCATGCCAAGGGCGGTTTTAGACTTTTCGTGAGCTGGAGTGCCAACATTGAAAAATACGATATTATTGGTGTTGTTGCAGATGAAAATGAATTATATGTATTTTTTAAATATGTTTATTCAGTTTTAATTTTACAATATTTTATTTTACAAATCTTACGAAACTGATCAATCAGTTTGATTGTAAGAAATCTCTCATTTTTAAAAAATTATTTAATACAGTATACTTTTCAGTTTTACATAGTATATACTAAATATAATACTTAATATTAAAATACTAATTATTACGACAAACTAATTATTATAATGTTTTAATGTTTATGAATTGCGTTGTAGTAAAAATATTTTACACAGTACAAACATACGGTGAGAAAATAAATAGATAGGAACTATTTTAGTTGATTTCATGTTCTTCGGAGGTAGAAAGATTTAACTTTCGTTTTGATTTTTGAATAAGATGTCTCATTTTTGATATTTTCAGGTAATGCGTTAAATATTTCCGGAATTTCAATTTCAATGTCATCAAAATTAGTAATGTCGTATTTTTCAAATTTAGCACTCTGCCTCATTGAAAAATCACGGACCGCCGCCACACGATATGCTTGTACGTTAATAATAAAAACTTTTGAAAACTCAATACTGATAGTTTTACAAAGTAAGTTGTACCTGGAATTTTTGAATTCTAACATATTGTTAAAATGAAACTTTTTTACAATGACGCGTGAATATAATTTAAAAAAATATACGTGTTATTTTTAAAATATAATTTTTAAATGGTTTAGTTGATTAGTCAGTCAGCCAAATACTAAGTTTTGAGATAAAGACGAAAGCAATATTCGAATGCTCGCCATAAATCTAATATTATTTACATGCTTCTATGTTTTACATATTAAACACACTACAAAATAGCACCGGAAGGCACAACGGTCCGGTGCATCATCATGAAATTTTGAAATATTCTACTAGTGTCCCATAAATCATCAACATTTTGTTTAATATGCTTTAATTGATTTGCGATGTTTATGAGTAATCTGAATATTGTACCAGATAGAGGGAACTTTTACATACAGGGTGTTAAGAGACGCATTTGACTTTTCTTAACCAGTAATTCCTGACATTATTTGGAGTAAAAAATATGAATAAAATTTTGATCACCGGTGACATTTTTGATGTTTTTTTTTATTTTAAAACAAACATAAAAAAGTTGAGTGTTGGACAATTGGGATCGGAGACCAAAATTTCATATATATTTTTTATTCCAAATAATGTCAGAAATCACTGGTAAAGTAAGTCAAGTACATATCTTAATACCCTGTATAACTGATCAACTGGACGATCGATCTTAATAAATAATTTTATACAGTGTTCTTGAATACATTTCCTAAATATTATTTTAATTCTATTTTTAAAATAAAGTTATATAAAAGAGTTGGAAACGAATTCCACAATTTCACGCCATTAAAAATCCAAGATTAATAATATCATTTGAAATACAGAATTCATTAAAAAGATCATGAAGAAGTATATACCTTGGGAGCCGTTGCCAATATCGTTTGATTCCAGGGCGTTTGATGTTGTCCGATGTTTTCCTGAAATTAACAAAATTATTTTTCAACCCACCGAAGCAAAGAATGGAGAAGGAGACGAGGAAGATTTGGAGTATTTCCAGAATTATTATCATTTGGTCTTCATAATATCGCCTGGAGTTTGGGAATTTAAAGTCTGACTGAAAATAAACAGACGTCTTAAGAAATATTTTGATATCGGGAATAATGTTTAATGGCGATAATAATATTAATAGTTATGCTCTCTCTGAAAATGAAAATATGTAAAATGTTAACAAAACCAATCATTACTTTGTAGCCGATGTCTGTTTTGAAGAACAGTAAGCTCTGGTGTCATGAAATTTGCTTTAAATTTATATGATTGGCAGTTTTAGGTCGTCTCCTTTCAGCTCGCAATGACTTTTCCAACAATTTATGTAATTGTTTTTTTAATGTAAATACTGCACAATAGTTTCAACTTCTTCCGTCTGGAGCTAGTGAGACTATGGCTTCCCCAATCGGGGTATGTTGTGAGGCTGAAGGTAATTTGGGAGGGGAATGAGATAAGGAAGAGGTAGGTGCGGAAGTACCTGGCTCCAAGCACGGCTAAAGCCATTTCAAGCTACGTTTCAATTCTGAATGGTGGTCTTACACCAGGGCGATACTAAGCGAATCTTGCACTCTGAAACGTGTCGAAAAAATACCATTTATTATTTTAAAAGATTGAATTGTGAAAAAACAAATCAATGCAATAAAATTTACTTGCGCACGCAGGGATTCGAACCCGCGACGTTCGTAACGATAGTCGAAAGCTTGCGCCTCGGCTACGGAGGCGTGTGGAGCGTATACATTAATGCTTATTTTTTCTGTAGGTACCATAAAACAAACAATTTCTGGAAAATTCTGCGGTTACATCTTTTTTCATGAAGTAAGACAGCATGCCATATTGTTTATTCACAATTTTTCAGTTATACAGGGTGTTAAGGGACGTACTTGACTTACTTTGACCAGTGATTCTTGACATTATTTGGAGTAAAAAATGTAAATAAAATTTTGGTCTCCGGCGACTTTTTTGATGACAATTTTTTTTTTTCAAATTTTTTTTCTTCAAAAATTTTTCTTTCGCATGTCATCACTGATCACTCAGCCGAGTAACCAACCAACCCCTAACCCCGCCTCGAACTATCCAACATCTACCATTTTTTTAATGTTTTTGTAGAAAAAAAAAACAATAAAAATTTCACCGGAGACCAAAATTTTATTTACATTATTTACTCCAAATAGTGTCAGGAATCACTGGTTAAAGTAAGTCAAGTACGTCCCTTAACACCCTGTATATACGGTGTCCCAATAAGAGTGCCCGAAGAGATTTTGAACTAAACCCGCTATTTTTTCGAAAAGTTGTAATATTTTTATTTCGTTGTAAAGTACCTACACATGTTTCGATTACGTACCTGCGCAATAAAATGTCAAACAAATACGCACCACGGTTATATTTGCACGTAATTGTTCTTTTTTAAAGTTTAACATAACATTTGTGCACAATTGTGGTTCGATTGTGGTAATAAAACATCGAATCTCCGCCCTAAGCTCAATAATTTATTGTTTGTGGCTTATTGGCATACACGACAATATACATGTGAAAAAAAATCCCAAAGCAAGTGTGGTGTTAAATTAAACGAACTTTCCGATCAATATTGTCCCCAAATTCTTGAAATTATGCGACCAGGAAGTTTTTCAAAAGACAATAACGATAAAAAAAATTCTATGAGGTTTGCTGTTACAGCAAAAATTTTTATGAGTTTTAACAATGATGCTGATATTTTACCGCCGCCCCAGGAACCATTTACTGAACAACCAACACCTCTGACGTAGGTCACCCAAAGTGATTTGCTACCTTTAGTGATTTAGCAGGGGTGCCCGGGTTCATGGGGTGACGTTTGTCCGGGTCTTGGCGGTGGATGCATCTGCCCACCAGCTGCGTTGCAGACCTGTTTGGGAGAGTCTGGTTGAGGAGACATTTTCAGACCTCTCCAGTAGAACTCTCTCGGAATATCGTCTTGAACCGTAGTGGGGGGATGGTTTCATACGTCCGCGCTTCTGGAGACCCCCAGATTCCTACCCAACGCTTAAGCCTCTTTCCTTCCCAGAACTTTATCACCTTCTCACATCCTCCACGCAGCATTCCTAAATATGGCATAAACCCTGAAAGGAATTATTTTCCTCAGGGCCTCCTGTGTGGAACTAATGTAAAAACTAAAAAAATAAATAAAGTGTCGTTCTTTCCCGTAGCTTTCCAAATTTTTTACTAATCGATTGGTTGACAGATGGCACACATTATAATGAAATTTTAAGAACAGCCTACTTTACAATTAATATAATTGCGCAAAATACATTACAATTAAAAAATTGCGTTGTGGGACACCCTATAGAAACAATAAATTAAAAAGTGTGTTGAAACTCACTCGAAGCCGGGTAATAGTTACTTAAACATTAGTAAAAACAATATATTCTAACCTTTTTTCACGTTCGTGTCCGTTTTGTTTTTGAGGTTTTGGGTTGATCTAGTGATGGCTGAGAACAGACAAATAAACGTGTGATTAGAAACTTTCAAGAAAAAAGCTCTAATTAGTTATGCATAATATCAGTTATAAAGCACGACGCTTAGATTATAGTTTGAAGCGTGCACATACTTTAAAGAAAAAGGCCTTTGTTAATAATGGTTCCATGCCAACCGAGAATAAAGTCAACTCAACCGTGAAAAGTCATTAAAAGATAAAAAAAAATAATTTCAAATTAGCCAATAACCCTAACCTAACTTACCCTATTTAACCAATTTTTTATATATTTTTTTATCACTCTAAATGACTTATCTGAGATGGTTCTGAGTTGGTTTCATTTCGAGTTGTCCGGTCACCGTTAATAATAATTTAATATGTGAATAATTAAATAGCGCTGAAACAATAACCAAGAGCGCTTTTTGAGGTGATTTTTCATAAAAAACGGCGCTCTACAAATTATCCAATTATTATTATTATTAATCAGTCGATCGAAAGAAATCTTTTAATGAACACGCGCTCTGTTGAACAAACCTTTCTTTTATTTATTAAGGTTTTTAATGATAAACGAATACGCAGAACAGTTTACTCTACAAAGGGATGAAGTTATACAACACTCTACCAGAAACTTTAAAGGCCGCATCAATTGGAAAGTTCAAAATGTATTGTAGGAGCTACATAAAACAAGAAAAAATATAGTTTGCAATATGATATGATAAAATTAATTAGGAAATTATAAACTTAAATGTACAATTTACTAAAATTAAATAAATAAATAAATAAACATTTTTGGAAACTTACGGTAAACTTTGATAGTGCCATCTGTATCGCCAAGGGAATTTTTCGACACGCATTTGTAGGAGCCGAAATCCGCTGGTCCCATAGCCTTTATGGTCAATTTCATATGCATTTTGTACACGTTATCTAGAAAAACCGGTTCGTACTTGCTTCCTGAAATAACAAAACAAAACCAAATTATTTTCTTTTCACAATGAATTAATAAAATGTTTTAAAGCGAATTAGAAACAAAAACATGTGTTCAGTGTAATGTAAAACTCTAGATTCTAAAAAGAAGGATAGTTCATAAATACAATGTTTGGATGATTTTATTTTTGTAGATTATTCTATCTTAGTGAACGGTTACAACGATCGGACATAGCTGACAAAATATTGTGTTTTTTCTACAGGAATTTCAATGGCAAGCGTCCAGAATGGATTCAAACTGGCTTTTTTCTTCTTTTCGACCGCTTATGGTACTGACACACTTGCTCATTAAGAAGCCGGCTTATGAGCATGCTCATTAATGAGTATGCTCATGTAAAATAGTCAAATGTACACATTTGCTCATTTATGAGCAGGCTTGGTTTGTGCTTTCTCGTGATTGAGCGTGCTCAAAGCCAACATTTGAACACACATATTCTTTAATGAGCATGCTCATGTCAAATAATAAATGTCATCGTATAGTGTCAGTTCCGTTCGCCCTGAACTAAACAAAGTAATCTTATTGCTTGCTTCAACGCAATTATTAATTATTTAAGAATCTTTAGACGAAAGAAACAAAACGTTTGATTTGGGTCCAAGATGTCAACGGTTATACAGTTACAAGGACATAATAGAGTCAGTTCCGTCCGCACATGAGTCAATAAAGTAATTGTATTGCTTGCAACTCATTTACTGAAGAAACTTTTGGCGAAAGAAAAAAAGAAAATGAGAAGTTCGATTTGGGCTCGCAATTGGATCACTAGAAGAACAAACCTTGGAGCAAATAATCATTTGTTAGTAGAAATGCGAGAAAAAGATATCAACGGATATAAAAATCATTTATGAATGCGTCCTCAGAAATTTGACGATCTACTCTCTAAAATTGAAAGCGTGATATAAAAACGAGATACTCATACGCGGAATGTTATTCCGCATATGAGTTCCTATATTCTAAAGGTTGATTTTGGTCAAAGACGTCAACGAATTTGAAAATATCTAAATTATAAAAAATAAATACTAATTTCAGTAGAATGTGGTTTCATTTTAGAGGTAAAGGAACTTTTGGGGAATTCAGAAGTCTATTGTGGATATTTTGGTGACCTTGTAATAATAACAATCCAAACACATTCGTGATTCCCATAATAAATCACGAAAATAAAGGTTTTGTTGTCCCCCTAGCGATCTACTTTGACATTTTTGCAGAGAACGCGCAGGCGCGAACTGAGATCGGAATGACATGAGCATGCTAATAAGCCAACCTGTTCACACATGCTTAGAGGCTTCCCCCTCCACCCGATAATCCAATGAGCATGCTCATAAATTAAACGGCTGATTCATGAGCATACTCATTTGGATTCAAATGAGCATGCTCATTACTAGCAACGTCACTGACACACATGCTACTAGGTAGCATGCTCTTTGGCTTCAAATGAGCAAGTGTGCCCGTAGCATTACTCATTAATTGTTCGCAGTCCACATTATTTTATCCCATGAGAATCAGTAATTTTTATAATTGGTTTTTATATTAGGTGATTTTAGCTTGGCTACAGAATGATTTGTAGGCTTTTGTGTTTCTTCCCTCATACAACAATCACCGTCTACTAAGAAATTTCAAAACTTTTCTTATTCCTTTCAAAAGAAAAAAAAACTTCTCCCAACCCCTTGTGCTAATGTGTACGTAACAACGACTGTGGCGGCACGGACATATTTAGCCATAGCCCCCATATTCTTACTAAATTACTCAAATCTCTGTTCTCATTGACACAAACAGTATTGTATCTTGTTTTCTGATGTTGTTTTACATAATTATTGTTTTATTCTTTCATATTACACGTAGACTGTTATTAGACTTCGATTGGTAATTATTCGTTGTTATTTTTAGGTAATTTTTTTGATGTCAACCCTCCGTTGTGTACATTAAGAATAATTCCTGGTTCTCTCCTTCATTACTCTAAAATATCCTTTATTAAGCATCTTGAAAGACAAAGCATGGAAAATCCCAAGGTTTTCATCAGGGCTTTCTATGCCTGGTGAGATTTGAACCAAAATTTCCCTTTATAATTTGCTCATTTTTCTCGACAAATCAACCAATGAATACTATAATTTAATCAATATAAGGTATTCTTTACGTTTACATTTCACACGGAAAAATGCTTTTCTAATATGTAGCATGTAAAAACAATGACTTCACAACTTCGGACATGTGTGAAAAGGGAAATTGATTAAAAATTTAATCAATTTTCCTGCCTGGGTCCGTTAATACGTCATGTTGATGTCAACGACAGAGCTCGGATTGGATTAAAATGTATTAAAATGGTGAAATCTTCGGCGTTATTCTTTTGTCAACATTTTTTAACCATTTTACAGCACGTGGAACAAAATAGGTAATCCGTAGAAATTATATTTTGATCCGCGACTTGCAAAAAAGCCAGGAACTAAAAGCTAGGAAAATTATTTCACATTGTTTACAAATAAATTTTGTCTAAACTAATATTTTGACAACGAAAAATATCAACATTTTTTTTTATATTAGCTTCACATGGGAGGCCCTGGGGAAAATAATTCCCCTCAGGGCCTATGTCGTCTTTGGGGATGCTGTATGGAGGTTCTTTTTAGGGAAGGAAGTAGAGGAAGTCCTGGGAAGGAAAAGGATATTAGGGGTGAGTTGTAATCTGGGGGTCAGTATGTCCAGGAGTGATGGACGTATGAATCCATCCCTCCCACTGCGTTGCAAGGCGATGTTCCGAGAGAGCACGACTAGAGAAGTCAAAGGGACTCTCCCAACCATTTTCTCCCAATCCGGCCTGCCATGCAGCTGGTGGGCAGATGCATTCGCCGCCAAGACCCGGACAAACCTCACTCGAACCGGCACCCCGGCTAAGTCTAAACATAGCGAACCACTTGGGGTGAGCTACGGCAGAGGTGTTAGTTATCCAATAAATGGTTCCGGGGGTGGCGGTACCCATAGCCGTCTCCCAAATTGTGAACCAAAGGTTCCTTCATCAGGATACAAAGTATACTAAAAATCCAGAATGGACAAAAAGTTTTGACAAAAATATAACAATAAGCATTGGAAGGCAATTAATTAGTTTTTTTTGTAAAAATAAAATACATAAAATAAATGACAATTAGAAAATGACCAGGCATATTATTTTATATACCTGTCAAAAGTTTTAATAAATTCAACAAAGAGAGTCAAGAAGCTGTCAACCGAGATGCCTAAATTTAGATATTTCTGAAAATAAATTTCGAATAGCTATTTGATAGCTATTTAAAAAAGAAAATAATTTTTAATAATTTTTTATGGCTTCAGAATTTGTCTTTCCACAATTTAATTACACTATTATATGCTATTCATGTAAATACTTTTCCATTTTCTAAAATTCAAATGTAATTCCATTTATTTTGTATTTTAACGGCGGATTTATTTTGTATTTTAAGGGGTGCGAAAATATATTTTTATTATTAATTTGTTATATTTTACAATTAATTAATTAAAAATAATACAAAATATATTCATGAGTCGTTTCTGAGTGAAAGTCACGCTCAATATCGCCCTGGTTTAAGACCATCATTCAGAATCGAAACGTTGCTTAAAATGGCTTTAGCCGTATTTGGTGATCAGATCCGAATAAATAGTTACTTCCCCACCTTCCTCTTCCCCATGTACCTCCCAAAATTGTTCCCCAAAATGAGGTTATTATTATTTTCATTTAATTAAAATTATGTCTCAAAATGTATTTATGGCAAAAATAATTATTAAAATTACCGAAATATGTTACATTAGTTTATTGAAAAACTAATGAAATAAAGGAAGAATATAAATTTGTATGAAGAAACATGACGTAGATATAACCAAACTGTTTTCTCTTTTCACGCGTTTATTGTAATTTTTGTTCCAAGGAATTGGAACAAGTGATTTGATCCCCAAATTGTCGCTACTTTATTAAATAAAATAATAAAATTGTACAGAAGGGAGACATTTGAATTTCGCAATGCGACTGTTGAAATAAACAAGGTAATAAAAATGTATTTGTGAAAATATTCTGTTGTCGTTTTGATATTGAAAATACTTCAATTGAGATAAAAAAATACACACGTTCAATCTCCTTCTTTTCAGAATAGTGTGGGAAGGACGATGATTTTTAGACAATATTAAATTTATTATATTTTCCTTGATGTGTAAGTTTATTACGTCGATTTAAAATTTATTATTATTGTATAAGGACGATATAATGTTATTATTTCAGCTCTTTTGCAATTGTCAAAGGATTTTACGATACGATTGGATTATATTTATTTTATCAGGTTCTCCATAAAACAGTTATACACCAGAATATTATGGAGAAGATAAAAAATTTTAGAGAAAAAAGTGTATGGGGGCAGTTTCACTATCTTGTGACGTATGTCAGAAGATAGTTACAGAACTCTCTGTAGATGACATTGAAGATGTCGATGCTCAATACAGATTCATTTAACAGTTGAATTGCTCTGTTTAAGGGCGCATTTTGATAGGAAGAAGTTCTCGCTTTCAGAGCATAAATAAGTGCGTGGGATCTCCTACGACTGTTAAAGTTATATTAGTTTAACAATGTTGTTTTATTTTATTTTAATTGGGAAACACAGTTATATAAACAAAATAAGATGAAATTGTGACAAGTGTTCCTTTCAATTTTTGAGAGTTAAAAGTAATAGTAACTTGTCAATTTAAGAAGATAATTGATTTTTGTAGGTTTTCGCTAATTGTATCTCCTCTTGATAATATAGATAAGTAACCGTTTAGCATAGATTATTAGTTATTTATCAGTTATTTAATATTTACCACATATTTACTAATAGGACCCTATGAGTGTTTTTTTTCTTTAAAAAAAGAGCTGTCTCATTTCCTACAACACAACAACTATTCCCTTGTGCTAAGTACGAGTATATTTAAGAGTTTAGTTTAAGTCTTTAGTCGTATGTACGAGTATATTATTTAGTTTAAGTTTAGACTTACGGAATTCAATATTTAAAAGTTTTCGTGGCCGGGCGGAAAGAGCCGACGAGTTTTCATCCCGTTTTGCTACACCAGTGTCGGTTTTACCCCTCTAGGCGTTGTTTAACATCAAAAATTGCTTAACCAGTTCATACAAGAAGAATGTCGACATCACCAGAACGACGCGCGACTTGCGGGTTTCCTTTCTCTAGATTTTTGTATGATGTATTGTGTATAATATATGTTTTGTATAAATAATGCGTTTAATACATAATACGCGTTGAAATTACGCATGTATTAGATTTGTGCACTTTTCTGGTTTCTGAACACGTGGTGTCTACGCCTGTTGATCGCCATTTACTCACAACACAGGAAACTAACGATTCTGACGGAATTTAAGCTCTTAAGGTAAATTCTATTATTAATTAAGAACACGTCGGTAAATGAACTCAGTTCCACTGTCCCAGCCACTGGTTGTCCCTGTGTAGTCATTTCGTTAAGATCGGATGCGACCCGTCGCTGCGACGCGCGACGTGTGACGGCCACGCGACATGATGCGACGCGACGCCCACGGTTCATAAAATCTCACAAACTTAACGCTGCCAACTTGCAAATGCAAATGGCGGACTTAAATCCTTATCATGAATAGTTTAATTATTCAGGCTGCGGGAATAGGGCACTTGCATGATGATTTGATGGTGATTTTTTTTCGATTCAGGAAGAGTTTTTAACTCGGACGTTCTACGCCAAAAACATATTTTTTTGATACACGTGAATTAAAGCCTTCTTAAAAACAAGTTATACGACTTTTATTGACTTTAAAAGGTCATTTGCAAAAAATCAAAACTCGAAAGATGTAAGTAATTTGGAGTTGAAATATTTAAACACTGATTGAAGCAATTATCAAAGAGTTCGAGAGTGTTGAAACAAATCAAGTCGGTAAAGATTAGCTTCCAGTTATACCATGATCAATTTCATTAAAATAAAGTGCACGAGCTTAAATCAAATTTCGAAGGCCTACCCAGTTTTTTTGAAGAATAAATACAGTATCTACCCAAGTTTCGTAGAAAATGTATTTAACAAGGTTAGCTCATTGAGGGGGTAGAGCGGTGATTGGCTATAGAGTCGTGACGTAGCTTGAAGTCCATTTTCCACAGGGAGATTTGAATATACTGCAATACAAGTGGCGTCAAGCGATTGTGAATGCATTTGAAATGATTCATTTGTAACTTGCGAGCATTGCCACTCAAAGAAAGTTTTAATTATGTATTGAAGTCCTTTTGGATGCACATTATTTGTTTTTCCATCTGGTGCGTACACGAATAAATCAGAAGGTTTTCGACACATGTTGTCACGATAATATTTATTTCGATTAAATAAATATTGTCTTGACCTATTTAATCTTAAACTCACCTGGCCGCTGTCGTTTAATTATGATCGCCGTAAAGATTAAACCGCTAGCGTCTAGCGCCATCTATTTCCGGCGGCACTTTTTGAATTTGCTTCGCCTGGGGAGCCGGAGTCGATTCGACTAGTCACCGAATTTTTTTAGTTTTCGTGTTAAATATGTGATAGTATCACCTTTACGGGTTTGACCCATTTGAAGAAGGATCATGGTTTATTTTATAACCGCGAGCCGTGTTGTTTCCGTGAGTGAAACGTGATTTTAAAAGTTTAAATGGTGGAATCGCCATATTGCCATTGTGCTCACCTTCACTCTCGTACTTGAGTGTGGATAATCGGTGTAATCCTTTGTTTGGCGTTCATGTTATAAACGTGGCCAAGGCTTTGAGAGGGGTTATCCTCGCGGAACTTGATATTTGAGGCGGATGGAGGCCCGGCGCTGATCTATGAAGGGCGCGGTAAGCGGCGTTTGCCGAGTTTTCGCCGGTATGTACCACCGAGGCTTTGAGTCTTTCCTGGTTCCTGTTCCCTGGTGAGAAGTCCCCTGGCCCTGGTGAGGAGTCCCCTGGCCCTTGTTGAGGAGTCCCCTGGCCCTGGGGCCTTCCTCGGTTCCTGTCCATGGAGACCCCGCGTGCTCCTGGTCACCTATTATCAGTGATTCGCGTCAGCGTTAGAGTCAGGATAATTTTAGTTAAATTACGGTCCGCAGGTATGCTCTCTTGCTTATGTGTTATGTTATTTTATTAAAGGAAATGTGGAATTCTTGACCCCTTGGAGGGCACCCATGTATTCACCATACCATACCTTCAAAATATAGGTGATATTGTAATTTGCTAAATTATTTCTTTTATTTATCACAAAATACTCGAAGATAAAAAACTGTATTTCCCTTCCCACAAGCTTGAGGGAGATTCTGATGCTCTGCCGAGAAATGCACGTTACAATGTGCAGGCCACACACAGTTGTGAGTGTGGGAAGCATGATTTTTCCAAATTTGCTTCTGCTTTCTCCTACCGTTCTGTTTTCCTTTACGTTCCCTCGTCCCCCACTCCTCCGTCATCCCACCCCCTAAATGTCCTTTCATACGCATCCCCATTTCATTCATCCTCTTCCACGTTCCCATTTTTCCATCCCGCGTTCTCCTTACACCTTCCCCGTCTTCCCCCTCTCTTATTTCTCATTTCGCGAACTTCCTCTTCTTCGTTCCCTTCTTCCCTGTCGTATTTACCTCCCCTCTCTTCTTCCCTCCCTGTCGCTAAACTACATGAAATACACAAATACACTCATTGACAGCTGTTCGTGTGAGATGAATGGATTTCACTAATTTACTACTATGCCTCCTTTGCAATCCTTCCCTCTGCTTCTTCCTTGTTCCCCGCCCCTCCGTTACCCCTCCCTTTCCTTTCTCTCTTTCCACTTTCCCAGCCCAGGGGAACGTGGAAAGGAATACCTTCCCGTCTTCCCCCTCCATCATTCCTCATCTCGCGAACTCCTCCTTCTTCGTTCCCTTCTTACATCTCGTATTTCCCTCCCCCTCCCTTCTTCCCTCCCTGTCGCTAAACTATATGCAATACACAAACTTCTCATAAATGCATGGATTTCACACATTTACACCCTGCAATCCCCTCCTTCTACTATGTCTCCTTTGCAATCCTTCCCTCTGCTTCTTCCTCGTTCCCCGCCCCTTCGTTACCCTTCCCTTTCCGCGTCCCATGCACTGCCGCTAGCCTCCTGCATCTCTTTCCCCCCTTCCTCGTCCCCTCCTTCGTTTCCATATCCTCCCCCCGAATTTCCCCTCCCTCTTACTTCATTGCTGCTAAATTTTATTATTAAAAGAGAAAATTTAAAAATTCTCCAATTTCCTTACTCTTTCTAAAAATATTGATAAGTCTATATAAGTTTCTCCGCCTTTTTAACTGGATCTTTTGCTCTATAAAAAGGTGTAACATGAATTATTCGATGTATCTTTAAAAGAAAAACTTCCCTTAATTTATAATAACACGTAATCATCATTATATTTAAAAAAAATACGGAGACCAAAAACAATTATGAAATACGAACATTTTTCAAACAGCTCGAGCGCCACTATTGTTAATTTTTTTATACAAATTTCATAACGTCGGAGCTCACTATTACTTATAGAACTTCCTTGGGTTTGGGCATAACAACTCACCAAAGTTTCATAGCAATCGAATGAATGATGTAGGAAATAATTTCATAACGCTACAGCTCACCAATTCATATAGAAACATTCGCCGTACGTATATGTCCAAGAGTGTCGGACATATACGTACGACATATACGTATGCATCCTCCCATTGCGGTGCCAGGCGATATTCTGAGAGAGTACGTCTGGAGAAGTCAAAGGGACTCTCTCCACCATTCTCTCTCGATCCGGCTTGCCATGTAGCTGGTGGGCAGACGCATCAGCCGCCGAGACTCGGACAAACCTCACCCCATGAGTCCGGGCACAAGAGCTAAGTCAGCAAACGTAGAGAATCACTTGGGGTGACCTATGGCAGAGGTGTTGGTTGTCCAATAAATGGTTCCCGGAGCGGCGGTACTCATACCGACCTCCCAAATTAAACCGAAGTTATTCCGAAATAAACAAAATTTCTACATGGATAAGGATACAAGTAATACAAATAAGTTTTTTAACATTAACTCTACACAGGAGGCCCCGCGGAAAATAAATTCCACATGGTAAATGTCATCTTTGGGGATGCTATGCGGAGGGTCTTATTGAGAAGTTAAGGTTGTGAGCACGGAACATCGGTCTTGAACATGTTGTAGTAGGGAGAAAACACGAATCTTTAAAAAATCTTTTCACAGTCAAACTGTTGACCTCAAGAACGAGTCGTAAAAACGACCCGTCCTCGTGAGATAAATAATGTCAACCAATGTTGACGCGCGTTTGTCATATATCTTGACTATGCACTGGTGCCGAAGACATAAATGACATTAATTCCTCGGAGCATCTTCTATTGAAATACCGGTAGAACAAGGTTAGCATTCCCATCGGACACCTGTGCCCTAAAGAATGCAATCCGTCTGTTAAGACTAATCTATCATCAATGGGTAATCTATCTTTCTGCATTGAGTCAAGGGGTTTGTCAAATATTTTGGGGCTCCAGACCAGAGTTGACAAATTAACAGTGGTTAAAAATATATAATGGTGATGTATTCAAAGTATGTAGTGGTGTGTACAAACCAAATTTCATAGCTGACGGGTACCCGGCGTTGCTCGGAGTTATGAATGGTTTGGATAAAGTTTTGAGTGAATTATAGTGAAACTGAAAACTGGGTGTAATGTTAAAATATAAATATATAATATTATTTTAAATATTGAAAAAGTTCTTTTTTTTAGTATTAGTTTCATATGATCATGCCATGTCTTCCTCGAGCGTCCTTGACGTTTTTTACCCCTCACTTCCACGTCATACATCTCCTTACACCCTTTTTTCGTTCATTACATATGCATAATTTTACCATACGTAAGTATTTCACTTGATCGCGCCATGTCTTACTCGGGCGTTACCGACTTTATCTACCTTTTACTACTACATTGTATACCGTATTGTCACTGTTAAGAAAACTATATTATATCGATTTTAATTCGACTCCGCATATCATTCCAGTCCATTCTAGGGCGTCCCCAACTTTTTCTACCATTCACTACTGCACACCACATCGTTACTATTACAAAACACTTTTTTATTAACTTTAATTCGACACGTACGTACAAAAACTAGTGCGAGGAATTTAACGTTGATTTAACAAAAAGTAATTCATATACAAGGTGGCGTAAAAGTTGTCACCCGATATTCTTTGGCTGCAATTTTTTTATGAACAAAAAATTTTGGTTCTGATTTTGGAGTTTGTTTATTTGTTATCTTTATTTTTTCCCATTAAATCGGGAAAATGATATGGATATATATTCATGCAGCTGTAGAAAATCACACAAATCTGACAGGACATCTCGCGGGAGAACGATCTCTTAGAGAATAGCTCTTCAGGGCAAATCACCAAAACCGTTTTTGAGGAGTAGAGCGATTCATGTCTTGTATTATATATTTGTTTACTTCACAAATGTCAAAGCAGAACTGACATTTGCCGCCATTTGCAAAAGTTATGGCCTCTTCCGATAGGATGATGACTTTTGCGCCACTTTGTACCTAGTGAAAAGTGAAATAGATCGTTCCTTTCGGACTCCCAACGGACTTCAAACTACGTCATGAGCTTGCGAGCGGCCCGATGCATTTTTCCCTAAAAATGCCTGTACGAGCTAACCTTGTTATATATATTTTCTACGAACCTTGGTACCTTGTACCAATCCAATAATGTCACAAGCTAAAAAACACGGTTATGTTTATTTCAAAGTATGGTGCATTTCTGTACCCTCTATACACAATTACCACGTAAATTTTTCACACCAATTAAAATTGAATGCAAGCGGCTTGTTACGCGCGCGATCCCATTTGCAAGTAAGAAAAACGTTACATTAATACGGCGAAATTCTCAGTCTAGTCACGAAAAAGGTGTATTCAATGAACTTTAAACGCTTTTACAAGTCGAGTAAAAGCGCATAAACAAAAACGTGACGCGAATTCTACTTATGTACATTATTTTAAGGTTTGCTCAAATGGCGGAAAGGGGGAAGTAAAAAACGCAGGGCTGACGGGGACACTTAAACTTTTTAATGAAAAACAAATGAAGCATAGTGCAAACTGTTTCATGGGCTTTTTCTTTTTTTGAATTGGATATTAAGTTTGTTTGTTATTTGCACGTGTAATTGAATCCCGCCCTAAGCTTTATTTAATACGTTTTTAAATTGTGTATTCTTTTTGTATCTACTAAACTTTATTTCATGGTGATTAAAAAACGGACAAACCGTATGCAATGTTCAAAATTATAATGAATTTGTGTTGATTCTTCAGAGGGTAGATTATTACATGCCTTCTATATTGGTGCATTGTGTGTTCTCAGGTACCTTTTATATGTAATCACCGAGAGAATTGAAATAGGCATTTTATTTATTTATTTAAGGAACATAAACAGTCTTAGTAATATAATAAACATGAAAGGATGATAAAAAAACAGACCAATTATTAATGTTCACAGATAGGTATTTAGAAACAAGACTTACTAAATGTAAACTAGAATATTTAAGAAAAAATAAGAAAAAAAAACAGAACTAAGCAGCAATTAAAAAAATAATAATAATAGTACAAATCTGAATTCAACAAATGATAAACCAATATACAACAATAAAATAAGTGTGATTATAACTAAAACAATAGGTATTTGGTTTGGAAAGGGTAAGGGGAGGAGAGGGATAAGGGAAAGTTGTCACGCAAGTAATTTAAAAATATTAGATACAATTAATTATTTTATTTTATCAAACTGTTGCTATCACTGTCGTTTTTACTACCCCGAATCCTTAAAAAATTATGCTGTACTGTATATGAAATAAATATTTTTGACATCAAAATCAATTTGACATTCAATTGTAATACATCAGAGTAAATGTGGTGGAACTAATTGTAATCAAACATGTTCTACACTTAATTCAACTTCAAATATTAAATATCTTGGTGTATATATAGATCAACATTTTAAATGGAAAACACATATTTGTGAACTTGTCAAAAGAATTAGGAAATGTATATATATATTTATCAGAATTAGAAATATTCTTAGACTAGAAAACCTCAAAAAGTGTACTATGCAATTGTTCAATCTATATTACAGTACGGTATTATAGGGTGGGGAGGAACTTATGATGTTATTTTAAATCCTCTGAAAATAGTTCAAAGATTGATAATTAAGGTTATCTTGAAAAAAACCATCTACATTCTCTACTGAAAGAATCTTTTCAACATTCAAAGTATCTACAACAGACAATATATATAAAAAATATGCAATTCTACAGACTTTTAAAGAAATACAGCTAAAAAAATTACAATTTAATATATCAGCAAGATTTCAAAACAATATCAAAATCCCTAAATTTAATACCAAGCACATCCAAAATACCTATCTGTATCTAGGTATAAATTATTTCAACAACCTCCCATTAGAACTAAAAATTATCGAAAATATACATAAATTCCAAATTAAATTGAAAAATCACCTGAAACAACTGTAAGAGTCCATTTCTACCTTTAATATTTCATTTAAATCTTGAAATTTATTTATTGTTATATCCCGAGTTTTCTTACATATCTTTTGTTATTAGATGCAATATTATTATTTTCTACTAAATTTTACATATACTTGAGCTTGAATTCCCTCACCAAACACAAGAGCCTTGTCTCTTTATGATGAGGAAATGCTATTGTTATGTTCATTTTTACAACTCTGTTTAACATGTAAAAAAAATGTATACTTATTGTAAAAACATACAAATATTAAATAAAAAAAAAAAAAAAATAAATAAATAAATAAAAAAAAAAAAAAAAAAAAAAAAAAAAAACCTATGTAAAATTTGGTTCCATGCCAACTGAGAATAAAGTCAACTCAACACCTCTGTGAAAAGTCATGAAAAGCTAAAAGCTATGAAAAAAAATATTTTAAAATAGCCCGTAACTCTCACCTAACGTAACCTACTTTACCATTTTTTATCACTCTTAATGACTTTTTTGAGTTGTTTCTGAGTTGGTTTCATTCTGAGTTGTCCGGTCACCGTAAAATTTTACTTAATCCCTCTCACCTGCATTGTAAGCTCTTTTCGTCCTAACTTGTTTTGTAACTCATCAGGATTGCCCTAGCAACAAAAAAAAAAACAATAAAAATATAAATGTTTTATTGACTAAGTACTTCTTGCTTGAAAAGGTTTTAGCTTTTCTATATGAATACCGCACAAGAGTTCCAACTGCTCCCGTCTGGAGCCAGTGAGACTATGGCATCCCCAATTGGGGTATGTTGTGAGGCTGAATGTAGTGGGGAGAGGAAGGAGATGGGGAAGAGGAAGGTGGGAAGTACCTGGCTATTCAGATCTGGTCACCAAACACGGCTAAAGCCATTTCAAGCAACATTTCCATTCTGAATGGTGGTCTTACATCAGGGCGATAATGAGAGTATCTTCGACTCTGGAACGTGCCGCAAATATACTAAATATTATTTTAAATGAATGGATTGTGAAATAACACAAATTAATCAAATAAAATTTATTTGCCATGCCGGAATTCAATCCCGCTACCTTCAGCTGCAATAAAAAAACGTTTTTTTTTATAAAAGACTAAGCATTGTAGGAAAATAATAAAGGTCCGACCTTATTCTACTAAAAAAACTAGGAAAATAAAATAAAACAAACATTCGATTTACATTAATAACAAATATGAAATCTTTGACGACTTATAAAATAAAAACAAAACAAGTTAAAGTGGCAGACGAATAAAGCAATTTTCTTAGAGGCGAGCGCGTAGGCAGTTAAGAGTGCGTAGAACACAAAATAAAGACTAAATTATATAAAAAAATCTCATGTGTACAGTAGAACCACGGTGCTTGGTTTTTGTATTGAAAATGTGTGGGATGGATAGGTAGTCCGAATTCTAGTAATAATAGCCCAAACGACAGAATGTCACTAATTAATTTAATTATTTCTGCTCTCGAATCTGAACACACCAGGAATTACCAGTGAGGCAGGCACTGCATATCACGAATGTAATGCAATAAATGAAATAATTTAAATATAATGAGTATATTATGTGAGCAGGAATGTACATACTTGTTACATTATAATATTCGATTAAATTATACATCGATATTCACAGTTCAGTGAAATAAAAGTCTTAAAAGAGTGTCTGTATCAGATCACAAATTGATTTGTTGTAACAGCACGGGTAAGGTGACTTCAGAACGCAGTAAGGCCCACATGATCAAATAATGTTATAGTTGAATAATTTATTGAGTTAAACATCAAATTGTAATATCTGATAGTTAACAACTTTCAAACTGAAAGAATACAAAAAGTATTTGTCGCATCTAAGTATTGAACCCAGGACCTCTCTCTTGCCCGGGAAGTACTCTGATCACTGAGCTAATTCGACCACGTCAACACAGGTCATATTTTGCTCCCTGAACAAAACCCTGGCCAGGCTTACGTAAGACTGAGACTGAGGTTGTTAATATTATCTTCAATGATTAAAAATAATTGATTATTTTAATATTTATGTTTGTAAATGATTAGCGCACGCGTTAATATGAGCTAACTCGAGAATTTAAAAAAATTTATAATTTTTTTTTTAAACCAGGGAAATAATTTATTTTTTCTTTTTGTTGTCAAATGATTTTCACTAACCAAATATTAATCCTGTGACAGATTGATAGGTAATAGCAGGCAATGTTCCTATTTGCTTTCGAAAATTCTTCGAATCATTGCGAAATGGGAGTAAACCAGAAGCAACAGAAAAAAACAAAAAATTAGGCCTACAGACACTGTTGAATCCTTAAAAATTGTTTCATGACAAGTAGGTGCCTGAAAACAGAGATAATAAAGTATAAAATATGAACGTATATGCCTCCTTAAGACACCGCCGTCTTAAGATATGGAGCTTCTAAGATGTGAGGTGGAAAGGGCCCAAAGGTATTGAAATACAAAAGAGATACTACAATATACGCGCGACTGTCGGTGGTAGACCTAGTAGGAGTAGTTTGCATACGAAAAGAATTTGTTCGATGATTTCGTTGATTTTTTGAAGTTGTGTAGTAGTATTGGTTAACAATATAGTTTGAATACGGAAAAAATTATTCATTTAGTTTAACGTTCGTTTAGTTTATTCGTTAATTATATTTTTCATTCAGTTTATTCGTTAATTGGTTAACAATATCGGCGATACCAGAATGCACAGTCCCACCCAGTTAAAACTGCGGATAGCACATCTCTTATATTTCAATATCTTTGAAAGGGCCTCTGCACCGTTTGTATAAAGAATTAGTTAAATTAACAATATCGAGAACTCAATCAACTCACCAAAAAATACATCTTTTATAATTATGTAGGTATGTCAAGGGTGAATAATAAATAATAACAGTTATTTGAGAAATAAACCAATCGGTTAAAACCTTACTGAAATGATTCGATTCCCGTTAATTGCCGATTCGTAAATATACAATAAAACGGGATAGATCGTAGTTAACTGTTAACGTAGTTAACTGTTGGTAAATACATAAATAATTAGTCATTGAGATGGATGACTCACCTTGCGGGACGATCTCTCCAGTTTCCCTGGTCCAATAATTTATAGATTTGGGATAAGCCTCGGAATGGCACTCCAAAGTCATTGGCAATCCTTCCACCGCTCCCACTAACTGATTTTGTATCCAGATCATCGGCGGGACTGTAATAAAATTGACCGAATTATCAATAAAACAGGTGGTAAAACAAACATTAAATTCTAGTACACATAAACTTACAAATTTCACCGAATTCAACTCCTTAGTTTATTCTGTGGAAATTTATACAAATACCCTCATAATATCTAATTTGACCAATTTCGTGAAACTATTTTTAATTTCATCAGAAATAATTAATAGTTTTGTTGCTTTAACAAAATACACATTTTTTTCTAATTAAGAGCGTGTTCACGCACAGCTATAAAAGATGTAGCTTGGCCTATTTCAGCATATCGCTCGCCATACATCCTCAATGGGAATATATGGCAATACAAAGAAGGAAGTATCCAAACGGTCCAATCAACGGTGCACCCCGATAAATTAACAATAAATAAATAAATAACAATTATATAAATTTTGCGAAATAAATGATGAAATACTAATGTTTTTCCTCGGGGCGCACCAATGAATAGAACTTCCATTTAAGAATGACTATCTGACAAAAAAGGATGAGTTGTTTCCCAGAATTTAAACAATTCATCAAATTTTGAAGCTAAAATTCAAGTTCTGTAAAAATTTTTTTTTATTTAAATAAATATACATATACATGAAATATATTCTCGAACAATTACATTATCAGGTTTCAATTAGATTAAACACGAATCATTAAACATTAACATGCAACACTGATCAGAAACTGCACCAACATTTATATGTATATAATATATAACCTTTACGACAGTGTGACCACTCGTGTGTAAAGGGAAAAAAATTAAGAATTAAAAATTAGGATTTATACATATCGCACCCGTTCTATCGCACCAGTTCTATTCAAAAATTGTTATTATTTCATATGGACCGGTTGTTGCACAGTAAGTACTTGGACAATAACGCAACTTGAAAAATAACTTTGAAATTTGATAAATTTTTCTAATTCTGTGAAAAAACCCGTCCTTAAAACCCATATTTCACTGACATTGCGAAAACGCAACAGTTTGGTTGCTGGGTCATATTTTGAGAACTTGATAAGGAAACTTGATAAGTTAGATTTAAAAAAAATATAAAAATATTTGCTTCTGTTCCAAATTGCCCTCCCCCAAAGTCAGGAAAAATACGACACTCAGGTATGCGATTTTTTAATAATTATTATCGTTAACATACGACCAAAATTCTTAATATATTTAAGTATTTTTTAATACACAATTGACACGTATTTAATAATATGTACACTTTAAAAAAATTAAAAATTCAAAAGGTACTCATTTTACATAATTTATTTAAGTGATGCATTAACGCAACGTCAGCGAAATACGGGGGTAAAAACCTTAGCATTATTGTAGTCAGTATTACCGGCATCAATCGCTAGTGCCGCATTTTTTCTTCTGTATAGGATGAATCTAAAGGACTTTTTTTGCAGAGAATTGGAATGTCGACGATGAAAACGTTGAAGAAGATATTCCAGATGTGATTATTTTACCCCCTGTAGTCACCGAAGTAGTAACTTCGTTGACTTCGGGGGGTCCAACATCGGTAGATGAAGAGGATTTTAAGGACAATGATTTACATGAAGACACTGCATTTAGCCATATGTTCGGGGCAGGAGCTTTGGAAGTTCACTCCAAGAGGCTCGTGAGTGAACCTTCAACTACACCATCCAACCCCAAGCATCAACATCTTTGTCGTCAGTGCCAAGGGAAATGAGTTGGAAGAAATCGAAACCTAGTTATTCGCGAGTGTAACGTATTATTTGCGTATTATTCCTAGTTATTCGCGAGTGAGTATACCGTTTTTTTTTCGTACTGGTACGTTAAGAGAAAATCGACTACAACAGGAACTTTGGAAGTCCACTCCAAGAGGCTGATGAGTGAACCTTCAACAACTCCATTCCAACCTCAACCATCAACATATTCGTCGTCAGTGCCAAGGGAAATGCGTTGGAGGAAATCAAAACTTAGCTGTTTACGAGTGCCAAATAACGTATTTGTTTTTCGTACTGGTATGATAAGAGAAAATCGACTAAAGAAAATTGGTACATTGAAATCCTCAAAACAAATGAGCAAATTTCTAAGAGGGGAATATGATTAGAGATTCGAAAAAAACAATAAGATACTGGTTGTTCAATGGAGAGATAGTGCTGTAGTTACAGTGACATCTTATTTTGATAACGTAGAGCCAATTAAAAACGTAACTAGGTATTCAAATATTAAAACATCGATATATAAATGTCACTCAACCCAGTATGATTGTTTTACGGGAGGAGTTAATTTAGTGGATAATTTCGTTTCGAACTATAGAATAAGTGTTCGTGGTAAAAAGTGGTGGGCCATATTCTCCAACTTCTGTGATGTGGTATTATGTACGGAAATTCTACAAAGGTTCATCCAGAAGAAAATATGAGTCTTTTGAAATTTAGAAGAAGTGTGGCCACCGCCCTCATGAAGTCGTCAAAAGTACATTCTTCTTCCATTGGCAGACCAAGTAGATTTGCGACAGCATCAAGGTCAACTATAACAGGGAGTAGTCATTTTTTAAATAAAGGAGAACATAGAAAGAGTTGTCGTATACTCGTATATCATCATTCACAAACATATTATATGTGTGCAGAGTTGTGGCATTGCACCATAAATGTAACGAAATTGACCATACCGGAAAATAATGTTTATTGTAATATTCATGTATGCTAATTTCTGATAATGTCTTTTGGAATGGTGTTTTTTCCTACTTATTCATACAATATCTTTAATTTTAGTTAATGTTAGCAGTATGATTTATAAAGTAATAGAAATAAATCACCTTTCAAATAAACATGTTTTGTTTCATACATTTACTTTTTACCCCCCTATTTCGCTGACGTTGCGAAAACGTAACATCTTATATTTTTGTAAGTATGAGTTTTTACATTTTTTAAATTTTTTATTTTCTTAATTGGGTGTTTATATACAACATATCCAAATTTCATCAAAATCTGACGACGGGAAGTGATAGTGGCGAAATATGGGTTAAGAGAAAATATGGTCGCTTTTCTGGAGAATATTATGGGGATGATTTCGTAAACAAGCTTGTGTGTACTGTGTATATAATCATATTAGGCCATTTCAACTTTAAGGAATGTACACAATGTAGTTTGAAATTATCGCAGGAAGAAGTAACAGTTTTCAATGAAATTAAATCAATACGTAGAATCACAAAACGCCTTCGATTTAACATTGCATTATAACTTACTACTAGCAGTTAAAAACCCGGTCCGCAGGTTTTTACTGCTAGGCCCTGCAAGCGGCTTTTGGTTAGTCTTCGCCCAGTTAGTGTTGGTGACCATTTTATATATCAAATAGGAATCGGTTTCAAAAATAGCCTGTTCCTCGGATACACTGTCAACGAGTGATAGTCACCGGTACAAAGTAGCCGAGACAGGTAATGACGTCATATATAATATTTAGCCGCTTGAAACAACAATGTATTACCATCAATCTTTCCATATCTGGAGAGATACTAAATATTAACAAATTCGTGGCACTTATACCTAGGGGGGACACGTACCCATCCGACCTGCTGAAGAAAGTGGCGACATCTTGTTACGAATTCTTGAAATCAAAACCGAATTACAACTTCGATTGCTTTGTTTGAAATTCCACGTACACAGATGTTATTAGTGGCGCGACGGCGTACGGCATGGCGTCAACATGCACTGGGTTCTGAAATTCAACTACGTAGACGCAGATGTATTAACACTATTCGATGTCAACATACTGATATTTTATCGATGATTTTGAGATATATTCTGTTATTATTCAGTTACTATTATTGAATGTTCTTTTACCTTTCGTCCAATATTTCTAATGTATTAGAAACTGTAATTTTTTTGTAACTGTGCCAGGAATTACAAGCCATATGTTATACCTTTATTATTTCTAAATATGTATTTGTAAGTAAACTGGCCCCCCAGTTAGACCCGAGATTATTTAGTTATATAACAGTTATTGAATGGTTAAAATGAACTTGAAACTTACATAACGTATATTTATATTACGTATACCTACTTATGTAATGTGTATTTTCTTTGCAATTTCTGAAAAAAAATTAATAAAAACAATGTTTTGAAATAAATAATATTTCAATTTACCAAAGATTTGTTTTGAATTTGAAACCATCGTGGGGATTGATATTAATTATTACAGAAGTTTGCCCAATGAAATTTTTACAGAAATTATTGTTTTTAAATGCTGTTATTAGACGAATAAGCAGGGAAAATCTTGTGCTAAACCGTCCACAAGTTTTTGTTTTAAGATGACTTCTGTATGTGACATTGCTATTCGAAAAAAAAGAGAATAATTTTCGCTTCGTTTTGGGAATGGCTTTAATTATGAAGTGGGCTCTTCCATTCTACGTGCATGGTATTATTATACTGTATTTACTTACATGTATAACATAAGCATTACGTCATATTTCAACATTTAATATTTGGCTTGTAGTCGAGAACTTGCACGGGAAAACCTGGGCTATTATATCTTAGATGATACATGGAGGATATTAGTTGAATTTATTTTATTAAAACACAAATAACTTTGTACACATCACTTTTATTTAATATACACTCAACATGTTTCGTGAACAGTGATGAGGTGAACATCGTTCACGAAACATGTTGAGTGTATATTAAATAAAAGTGATGTTTACAAAGATATTTGTGTTTTAATAAAATAAATAACGCCATCACAAAGAAAAACCTTTAATGAAGAAGTTTTCTTCGAAAAATTAAGTTGAATTTGGTTGGATGTAAATTTTCCTACGCGAATTTTTAAATTAATGGATTTTTAAAATTGATTAACGTTGGCTTTTTAAGGTTATTCGATTATTTATTTATTAATTTGTTTATTAAATATAATTTTTATTAATAATTTCCTAAAAATTATTGAAAAATAGTTTATTTTTATAAGTGGCTTCTCAACAGTTTGATTATGCCTTCCGAAAGCGGTAATTATAATTATCTAGCAGAACTTTTTCTTTAAAAAAAGTCCTAAATTTTTTTATTAACGCTTATAGGTAGGCAGTTAATGA
The DNA here is from genome assembly GCA_936435175.1 of Glyphotaelius pellucidus. Classification (NCBI taxonomy): domain Eukaryota; kingdom Metazoa; phylum Arthropoda; class Insecta; order Trichoptera; family Limnephilidae; genus Glyphotaelius; species Glyphotaelius pellucidus. Next base: position 9,033,701 of record OW386545.1, on the reverse strand, counting down.
TTATTATTTAAAATATCGTTGTACAAATTAAACTTGAATTCAAAAAATTTGTGTGCGTTTTTTTATATTTGTTTATTGTAGTGTGTAGGTTTGTAGTTTTAATATAATTAATAAACAGATTTCGTTAGTATATGTAGTTATTTGTAGTTGATGTCTCAACTTACGTCAGTAAAGTAGTACTATAGGAGAGTGCCAATTGTCGCCTTCGTGTATAATATCCGAACGGTAACGGAAATAACCGATTATATCCGATTGACAGCCTGGCACCCTTAGTACCGAGTTCGCTTGCTTCATAAATATGCAGTGCATCCATTAGAACGGACGTTTGGTCCAGTTAATTAGTCATTGTTAACCGGACGATAAATAAATACGACTCGTAATCTGACGAACCGAGTATCATTGAAACTCCCGATCATGTGAGAAGTTTTATTCGTCAGAGAAAACCACAGTACAACATATTTATGTAGCCTGGTTAAAAAACAACGATTTTCATCTGGACAAGAGATTTATTTGACGTCTCAATAAAAAAGTATAAATAAACCGTTTTAATGTGATTGCCTTCTGATGTCGATACAGTTGTGTACTTAATTACAAAAAAAATATGTAAACTTACATAAGTGTAAGTGAAGGTTGTACAGAACTTTTTTTTTAAAACATTTTTTCCCTTTACAGCGTTTTCTGAACTGAAAAAACTGTGCTTACATTTTAAACAAATGAGGTTGCCTCTTAATTTTTCACTTTGTTGAGAATGTGTTATATTTATTGGGATAATAACGATAGTAAAATTAGTTTTTCGAAATCTCAAAAAATTATGGGTTATGAAGTTTCAAAGTGAACAAAGTAAAACGACCGATAAAAATACCAGTGACGTCACGAGACACAAATCAGCACAATTTACCATTTTCACAATACATTTCAATATCAGTACCGCATCCTGCCGCGCCTGTCATTTTTTGTACCGTTTTGACGCGTCTCGCATCGGTGAGATACTCCTTTAACATGAAATCAACATTTTGACGGCTTGCACCATCGGTACTTATTCGGTATTTTCAAAAAATTGTACTGTATTGTCCTGTACTCTAATTCATATTATACATTTGTAAATAATATGTCATTTCATTGTTGGAGACACCATCATTGTCTTACACATATGTGTTATTTCTTAAAAGTCTAGCTAATCAAATTTGTAATTGTAATTCCACTTATGGCATATATAATAAAAACATTATCATTTTGTTGTATTAATGTATGTAATTACGTGGTCAATTACCACTTATTTTATTTTAATTTAATTTAATTTATGTATGTAGAAACCAACAGTACATTAGTTACAGTGATGAGAATATTTACAGATATAACTAATATTTCATGATGGGTTTATGGTGTGTTTCTTTGTAGTGTCTTATTTATGTTAAGTATATTTAGTAATTACCGGGTGATGTGCGCAGTGGGTAGGTGTGTGTGAAAATATCGATGTTAGTACATATTTAGGCAAATATAATGAATGTGTAAGGAGCACGGTTGTTTGACGAATTAGTTGCTGCATTTGTTTTGTAATTCAGTGTGTTGAATAGTTCTGTATGGCGTGTACGTCTTAGGGGTAAGTTTAAATTAATTAGGGAAAGTAGCAAGGGCGGCTGGTTGCAGAGTGTGTTCGTGTGCGTGGTAAATTATATTGCCTAAAATTACTTTAAAATATCTTACCGAAAACTCTAAAATCTATGATACTCGTTAAAAATATCACCTTCCAATATAATGCCTAAAGGAACATTGTCAGGGAGAGCGAATTCTGAAAGTCCCGCGCGAAATTGCCAGTGTGCAGACCGATAGCAAGCGAAACGAATTATGTTTTTGAATCTAATATCTCAAACATTGATGGCCACGACGGCCATTTGTATCAAAAATTTATTGTTTATCGAATTATGTTTTTGTATCTCAAAAATTGCTGGTTACGACGGCAATGTGCATCAAAAATTAAGCTATCCGCGTGTCACAGAAACGTTGCGTGACCTTTATCAAACAAAACTTTAGTTTGGATTTGAGGCAAAAATACTTGATCAAACTGGATAATTCTTTTTTTAATTAAAAGGTATAGCAAATGCTTACCTATTACAGATACATATAATGTTTACACATAATAATAAAATAGAAAATAAAACAAATTATACATACAAAAGAGTTTTTTGGGTTGAAATTTAAGATTTATTTACGACAAATTTGTGGAAGTTTTCGTACTTCGTAAACAGCTTAGAATAGACCTTCTCTATCAATAAGATTAGTGCAATTATTTTTACCTAATGTTGCTTAGTAATTGTTTTCTTATAAGTATGAATTATTATCAGTGAACCACCACATTTTCAGGGCAGCGGCCGCCACTGGAAAGAAATTCGGTTCAATGTTATTATTTAAAATTTTGTGTATTAATTTTAAATCAGCTTTTGCTCGCCTTTAACGCAATGTTTGAAATGTGCATTCAAAGTAATTGTTGAATTTGTTTGAGTAAAAAAACAATTGACCAAACATCGTAAATTTGTAAGGACTTTGATTGTCAATCTCTTCACGAGGAAAGCGAAAGCGATATTATTCCTCTCAAGGCTACGAGAAAACGTTTTTGTTAGAAATTTCTTCATTACTTTAGCCGATCGGTTTGGAGGCTTCGCTTTCTGAAAATGGAGGGTGATTTCAGAAAATGGAAAGATCATCCCCTTATATCACCTAACACATTATTACTTCCATTACATTTAGGTGACGGTGATAATCTTTGTCACCGTTTTGTCAAAAAGGTGATATTTTTCGGGCTTACAATATACTGGCGCGGCCGGCAGGCTTCTCGATTGAAAGGATCGACATTTTATCTCCAAACAAATATATTATATTGCTCTCAACTTTTATTCGTGCCACCAAATTTTGATACAGTTGGTGATTGTTTATTTGAAGAAAATAATTTCCTAATTTTAATAACAAATTTTATTAGTGGCCATCCATAAATTACGTCACACCTTAAGGGGGGAGGGGGAGGGTAGTAGAGAAGTGTGACAAGGGGTATGGGAGGGTCATCAGCTCTGTGACATCACATGTAAAAATCTGAATTTCGATTACTTTTAGAAGTAAAAATTGCAAAATATGTGACGTAACACTAGGGGGGAGGGGGTCTCACAAATGTGACAATGTGTGATAGGGACGTAATTTATGGATGGCCCCTTATTTGGTTATTTGCACAGGTATGTTGTACCTACCTAAAGGAAAAATTACCTAAAATTACCTCAATTATAATTTTTCTACAATTAATTACGATAGGCATTTTCAAGATCTCACAAGATTTCCAACCGCCTGGAGTCAGTGAGACCATGGCATATTGTGAGACTGAAGGTAAGTGCAGTGGGGAAGATGAAGGTGGGGATATACACCTGGCTATTCAAATCTAGTCACCAAAGACGGCTAAAGCCATTTCAAGCAACGTTTCAATTCTGAATGATGGTCTCACACCAGGGCGATACTGGAAGTATCTTCCACTCTAGAACGTGCCGCAAATAATCTTTACATCATTTTTAAAGATTACATTGTGAAAAAACAAATTGATCAAATAAAATTTACTTTATTTAATATAAGATTTGAACCCGCGACCCGTCGGCGTCGAGAGCGTTACAGCTCTACCACGGAGGCCGTCAATATATGATTACATATTTTTTTTTTCATTTTACAGAAATAATTTTTTAAATCAAATTGACCATAACTTCGGAAGGCGATACAGCTGTCACAACATAGAATAAGTGCACCCAGCATAATTTTAAAATCGAATCTGACTTTTATATTTATATTACATAATCAAAATTTTCCGAATTTATCCCCACTTTTTTCTACTTTTACATCCATCACAAGCATCTCTAACCAGAAAAGTTTCTTTACCACAATATCATCTTGTCCAGATTATCCAGTTTTCCACGTGTGCTGGTATTATTGATATATACTCTGTACGACACGATGCATGTCCGTTACTAATGGTTCATTTAAGTTGCCGTTATGTACCAGTATACAGCGACCTTTGTATGTCTGTTGCAAAAATAATGACAGCGCTATGATATAGCCACTGTGCAAGTTACATTTGAGACGTTTTATTTCGCAGAAAACAGTAACTGTAAGATGGCAGGCAAGTTACGTATAACGATTCTGAAAGCCCACACGAGATAAACGAAAATATTTACCCTGTTATTATGGAGTATGTAACGCCTCATCAGTATTTATTTGACGGCCGGCGTAATCCAGTGGTAAGGCTCTTGATTAGCATTCCGAAGGTTGCGAAATCGAATCCCGGCGTGGCAAATAAATTTTATTTGATCAATTTGTGTTATTTCACAATTTATTCATTAAAAATAATATATAGTATATTTGCGGCACGTTTCAGAGTGGAAGATACTCTCAGTACCGCCCTGGTGTAAGACCACCATTCAGAATTGAAAAGTTGCTTGAAATGACTTTGGCCGTATTTGGTGACCAGATCTGAATAGCCCGGTACTTCCCACCTTCCTCTTCTCCATCTCCTTACCCTCCCCACTATCTTCAGCCTCACAACATACCCCAATTGGGGATGCCATAGTCTCACTGGCTCCAGACGGGAGCAATTGGGACTCTTGTGCGGTATTCATATAAAAATAAATGAAAAAAATAATTTTCTTATACTAAAAGATTGATACATGAAGAGTGTTCAAAATTGGCGCCTTTTCTCAATCGCGAAATTTTCTTCGTTATTTACAATCAACGTTTCACTGTGCGTTCAAACACTGTGTCAGAAAGTGAAAAATGAAAAATTCAGAAAATTATGGCGAAAGGAAAGTAATTCATAAATTGCACATAATAGAAAAGTGTTGTAAATAAAAACCTTGATTTTATAGGAGAGCGAAAATAAATGAATGAATGATGAGCAAGCGGTCCCGTCGAAAAGCGATACTAGGGACATCTTGCGGAAATGGAGTGATCTAACTAAAATATGGTTTTCGTGGGGCATAGATAATCAAAAGCACTTTAATTTTCAGGGATAAAGTGTAAAATAGAACCTTTTGAGTTACGACACTTTTCTATGAGATTTAGGAAATGTTACCCATTAAGGCCTTCGCTCATGGAGAATCTGAAATGAAACTAGTTGTCAACGCACCAGCACTTTTGCTTGTGTGGCAGTTGCTTTTCAGTTGCCTTGTTAACAGTTTGCATGGTTTTGCGTTGGCCAGCGCTCAACGAATTTCGAATTGCGTTGACAACTGGTTTCATTTCAGTTTCTCCGTGAGCGAAGGCCTTAAGACGTCAAATGTCTTTATAGACTTTTTAAAGGAAATATGAAGAACTAGGTTACTTACAATGAATAATCAACATGATTCTCTTGCTTACAGTCGGCGGAATTCCATTGGATGCTATGCAGAGGTAAGCTCCCATATGAAGGCGGTTCACTTTGGTTATGTTCAGAACTGGACCATCCGCTGAAGTCACTGCAAATATAAAATTAACATCTTAAGCTCATTAATTATTTAAAGCCACATTCTCATAGCACGTACGTTAAGGCGTTTTCACTTCTGCAGTCCAAACGAAAAAAGGTTTTTTTTTTTTTTTTTAATCATTTATTCCAGATCTCGGGGAGGGTAGTGCAGTCCCACGAGTTCCATATTATACATATATAATAATCAAGTAATGATAACAAGATATAAAAAAGGATACATTAAAAAAAAATATTTACATGGTTCAAAGCATTCTTCATATCGCTGTACACGTCCGAACAGTGGGTAGATTACACTGCATTCCATAGGCATAAATAAAGCCTACAATAATGCTTATTGCCAACTATTCCGCCTTCCGAGATACTGCAGCGCTACGGAAATGTTCCTGAAGAGACGAGTGCACACTTCTCCGCCAAGCATGGGAAGCTTATACGCCAATCGCAGAATACGGCAGGCGGTCAAATATCCCCCATAAACGACTACTTGCATTTTTTGTATTTATTGTATAAATAAATAAACATGTTTATTTTCAGTTTAATTTTTCATTCGTTATTTATTTAGTTACGAGTCGCTGGTTAAAATCCATCGGGTGTTACACCCAGTGCATATTATATGATTATATTTATGTGTAATATGTACAAAACAAAAAATTCCATATAGGTAATGACATTACGGGATATACCTACTTAGCCACACAGACAATATATGCTACAACTAGTACACGATATTGTTGGAACAGATCAACCCTTACCCTCTACTTCAGAAGACAAAATACAAAGTTTATACGAGTGTCTTTTAGACAAAATAACTTCATCATTATATTATTTTAAGAATGGCTCCACCTACCCATTTTACCATAAGGCAAGATACTAAGGATAAACGAGTGTTCCATAAACAAGGTAATAATTAATACCTGGAAAAAACCCTTGACTCTGTGCAGAAACGGGCGGTCCGTTTGATAGATTCTCCTAATTTAACTAACGGATTGCAATCTTTAGAGCACAGGCGCCAGGTGGGAATGCTGTCCTTGTTCTACCGGTATTACAATGGAAGATGCTCCGAGGAACTAGCGTCATTGATCCCCTCGGCACCGGTGCATAGTCGGGAAACACGCCAAACGCGCGCTCAACATTTGTACACGGTTGACATTAGTCACATGAGAACGGGTCGTTTCTACGACTCGTTCTTGAGTTCAACAGCTCGGCTGTGGAACGATTTGCCGGCCTCTGTGTTTCCTCCCTCCTACAATATGGGTCTCTTCAAGACCCATGTTCACTCCTTCCTCTCCTCAAAAACACCCTCCACACAGCATCCTCAAAGATGACATAGGCCCTGAGGGAAATTATTTTTTCCTCAGGGCCTCCTGTGTGGAGTTAATGTAAAAAAAAAAAAACGTGTTTCAGGTTTCATAATGATTATATTAGAACAGATCTACTTCCGCCCTTTTTTTTAACATGAAAGACACGAGGACTTTTCGAGCTGTTTAATAAGGCTGTTTTTGGAACAGGTCTACTCCTACACGCTCTTCCACAGAGGGTAGAACACAAAAGGTACCAGCGTGTTTTATTGGCAAACTAACTTTTACCCGTGGCTTCGCTCTCATGGTATTAGGGGAAAAAAAATTCCCACGGGAATGAAATGTTTTTTCCGGGATAAAAAGTAGCCTATGTCTGTCCCAGTCCTCCAATTATCTCTGAGCAAAACATCACGTCGATCGGTCGCTCCATTTATATTATTATTTAGGATTTTATAATTCAATTTACCAAATTCTGACATAGGTATTTACATAAAATAGCGAGTTTCCGGCCTGCGTTGCTATGCAACATAATAAAGAAATTCATTCAATCATTCAATCATTAATTCATCATTCATTCATTCATTCATTATTTCATTCATTCGTTCATTCATTCATTCATTCATTCATTCATTCATTCATTCATTCATTCATTCATTCATTCATTTATTCATTCATTCATTCATTTCCCGGCATGCGTTGCCTTCCCTCTCCCCACTCCCCTCACCCGCTTCCCCCGTCCGGCGAACCCCCCTCCCGAGTTCCCCCTCTCCCTCCTTAGTTCTCCTCTCCCCTCCCCTATCCCGCGAATACATCAAATCCACAAAGTTTCATCGCAATCGGATGAGCTTTTAACGATGCCTAATTTCATGATGCGGAACTCACTATTGTATATAGAAATCATCATGAGCATGCACACATCAAACCTTACAAAAGTACAAGTAAGTGAATATTACGCATTTCATAACTCTTTGCGAACTCTTTTACTCAAAAACAACAATACAATTTTTACCACAGGTTATTATTGCATCCAGCTAACGCTAACCGATTGTCTTACAAACAATTTGTTTAATAGTGATGTAGTTCAGCAGGTCTTCTTAAAACCTCTTCTTCAGAAAACAAGATAGCCTGGTTTCTCAGGTGTCTTAAATATAAGTTATGATGTTGATGGGATTAGTCTACACGTACCCTCTTCTCCGTTCGGCAGCAGTATGGTCTCCCCGCCTTCTCTCCTCCAGGTGACTTGAGGCTGAGGCGCCCCAGTGGCGGCGCACCTCAAGGTAACATTGGAGCCCTCCCTCACGGCCATGTCCGTACTCGTGGGGTAGTCCAGTATGTCAGGGGGTACTAAAAAAGATTTCATGAATGAGTTGGTGTATAGATCCTTATGCAGGATTTATTAATTTTATTTTATTACTAACTGTATGTACTTAAGTGCTCGCACGTAACTAATATTTTATTTTATTTTAGAAACAAACATTATATAGATAAAGTGAGTTAGTAAAGAAATTGTTAGGTTTTAGAAATAATTACAAGGATCGGTACCATGTTTCATGTGTCTATGAAATATGGTAATTGATTTTAATATATATTTTGCCGGGCAGGATTAGTAAACGCTGAAGAGTGATTTAAATCAGAGGTTCCCAAATTTTTTTTCGTAGACCGTTTTCAAAATTTTTGTGGTCATGGTGGACCCTCTGCTGGCACATTTCTACAACGGAACAGTACCGAATATACGACTTTTTCAAACGGGGGCAAAATGGACCAGTATTTGAGATTATATATGCCACGAAGGAGGGGGCGTAATGGGATATGGGACAGGGGGTCCCAGTACTGTAGACCCATATCCCGTTACGCCCCCTCCTTGCCTAGCTGGGCGTTTTAAGATCTCATGTATAACCGGTACAACAACTGCGCTGTACGCCAGTCGCTCTGGTATGGAGGGGGCGTAATGGGATATGAGACGGGGGTGGGATGGGCTATGGATATGGGGCACGAGATGGGTCTCAATCGAAACCGGTTCGTGGACCCCGACTTACGACTTGTGAACCCCCATTTCTTTATCGCGCCTACGTGGACCCCCGTCGGGTCTCCCGTGGACCCCTAGGGGCCCACCTGGACCATTTTGGGAATCACTGATTTAAATTAACGGCAAAGATAAATATATGTTTTTTAACATTTACTCCATTCAAGAGGCCCCTGGGGCAAAAAAATCCCTCAGGACCTGTGTTCCATCACTCCCACTGCGTTGCAAGGCGATGGCTCGAGAGAGGCCGGTTGAAGAGTTCAAAGGATCTCCCTCAATCGGCCTCTCCTGATCCATCCCGCCACGCGGTTGGTTGGCAGACGCACACGCCACAGAGACCTGGACAAACCTCGCCCCTTGAGCCCGGGCACCTCTGCTAAGTTACCAAACTTGGGGTGACCTAAGCCAGAAGTGTTGGTTATCCAATGAATCGTTCCCGGTGCGGCGGTAACCATTCCAAATACCAAACATTTTTAATAATAATATCATTAAATATGATTTATTTTAAATCACAAAAAAATAAACGGTCCATTTTCAAAGAAAAAAGTACCCCTATATTGATGACCTTAAAAGTTTGCGAAAGGTTTTTTCATAAAAAAAATTTTCTTAATATATTATGTACCAACATTTTTTCTTAGTTCACATTATAAGCCCCTTTTTCCATTTTGCCTGTCTACTAAACTTAGATGCTTCTAAATTTCAAAAAGTTTTTTTTATTTTATAATTAAATAGAAAAATAATTTATTTCTACACATTATAACGTATTATTTGTTTCAGTTCGATAATATTATTTGTATTACTATCGAGCACAGGATTATCTATAAACAAATTCCAATTAACGTGTAACTTTGGCAGGTAATAAGATAAGAGAATAATTGAACAGGCTTTAATTAGTGCACTGCAGCTCCTCGCAACTGATTATAATATATTTACGCCAGCTGGAAGCAAGATATACGCCTCGGCAATTATTATTTATTTATGCCACGGAACTCAGATGCTATCAGACAAAGTTCTGGAGCCAGATGGAAATGCTAAAATTTTCCTAAGAGGAGTTAATTAATATCATAGTTTTAATCGAAAACTCCTGCCTCTGTAAACTTATCCCTGACAACAATAATTAAAATACTATAAACGAGTCAGTTTCAGCCCCGATTCCCAAAAGTGCCATAAATCAAAGCTGATAATAATAATTAATTATTCACAATAACGTTTGGTAGATAAAGACGTCCATTTATTGGCGGCGTTCCTGTATTGATTAATTTACTAAATCTGTTGGAAGCGATGCTTTTAAAACACCTAAGGGTATTGAATTATTCGATTATTTGTTACTCGATTGCTGGCATTTAATTGAATGTATAACGTTCCTTCTTGTTCATAAGGGTTTTATAAAGAAGGTATGCAATGCAGAAAGTATCTTTATTTTTCCATTCTGCAGGAACCCATTTGAATTTCACGTGGTTTTAAAATCTGTCGGTCAGGGGTAAACTTTACCATATTTCAAATATTTGGTCTTTTACGTATTTTCCGAATTAGAAGGTTCAATTTTACATAGCAGCATAATGTGCAACTTTTTTTTAAATGAGTTTCATACGAGAGGCCCTGAGGAAAATAAATTCCCTCAGGGCCTATGTCATCTTTGGGAATGCTGTGTGGATGGTTTTTTTAAGAAAAAGGAGGAGAAGAGAGTTCTGGGAAGGAAAATGGTTTAAGGGGTAGGTAGGAATCTGGGGTTCAGTGTGTCCTGGTCATCCGCCTCCAAGACCTAGACAAACCTCACCCCATGAACCTGGGCTAAATCACCAAACGTAGCGAACTACTTGGGGTGACCTATGGCAGAAGTGTTGGTTATCCAATAAAGGTTTCCGGGCCGGCGGTACCCATTCCCGCCTCCCAAATTGAAAACTAAACTAAAACTAACCAATATGCTGGAGTTTTCTTCCTTTGATGATCGACACAATTTAGAAAATTTCGGCCATCCGATGGTGAACCTCGAAAATTTACCTACAATGATCAAGTTATGCATACAGAGGATTTTGAGGGATCCCCAATGAAGATGTACCTGTTGATCGAAATTTCTAAAGCTCATATTACCTTATGTATCAATGCTTCATTGTGCAATTTTTTTTAAGGTGTTTGCCTTAAAAGAATTTTCAGGTAGGTACTATTTATTAACAGTTCATTACTTAGAGTAAGTGGTTATGTCTTTTATAACTTATATTATGAAATGAGATTGTAAATTATCTAATAAATAAATAAAAGTAAAAAAAATCTGTACTTAACGCATTGTGTATCTCAAGGGGCAGGTGATAAAGAAATGATTTAACATTTTTTACTATAGATTTAAAAAAAATATATTTTTACGTGTTTACGGTGAATCACAAAGAAAAATAATAATAGCTTTTCCTCATACTGCACAATTGTTAACACTCTGTTATAGTCTTCTCTCATGCCCTTTCTTTCATACATGATGTACATAATTCAAAAAAAATAAATTATTGTTATTTTTAAGTTAATTTGTAAACACCCTGTTCTTAGAGTACCTCCATACATTTATAAGACCGGCGAACACGTTAAAAAAACGCTACAGGCAAATTTAAATACTCGACCAGGTACCCGTGCCAATCCATCTGACCCATTCAGGCCCGACCCTCTTAAAGGCAACTCGCACAAATAAATACAGCGGCCTAAACTACGTGCAATTAATCAAGCGGCAACGGGTACAAACAAGTTAAATTGGTTCACGGAAATCAGGTGAATAGTGCCACAGCGTGCTCTGTGCGAGGTACGAACCAAAGTGTTAGAAATGGAAAGGATGCAGCGGGAATTTTAAAGAAAATACAGGCAGATTGGCACTAATTTTATAAAATTTAGCTTCTAACCAACTTCTCTATTTTGATCTTTATGACGATTTTTGATTGCGTTCAGTATTTTATAATGCCGTTTTGTGCGATATACGGGTAGCATAGATCAACATTTTAATCTATTTATTTCAGAATACCATATACATTGAAATATTGAGATTAATCTGTAAATATCGTCAGCAAATCATCTGTGTTAAATGTTGTTTGAAAATTTTACGCTGAAATCATTCATTAAATTACTGCTAGTATTAGAAAATATAATTTATTTACGACTAATCTCAAATTGCATTAAGAGGGTAATGCTTTCGCGACACATTTTTCTTTTATAGTTACAAGCTATGTAAAATTTTATAGAAAAATATAGAACAACTATTTATTTGTTTAAACCTTTTTACGTCAATATTTATGTGAATGAATTTTTATATGCACTAGTGGTCGCCCAATGGTCAAAATTCGACCATAATTGTTATGTTTTTTTATTGATTTAATGAATTTTTTATGCATAATTTAAAAAAAAAATAGCATTCTGCACTCCTTCTCTGTATAAAATATAAGTGTGCGAAATTTCATACTCCTCCGTTCGCGCAATTTTCGTAAAAAGGGGTACAAAGTTTTTGCTTCACGTATTAATATACTGATGATGATGATACCGCACGAAGAACGCCGAATGCTCCAAACTGATGTGTTGCTGGGCTGAGGGTGGTGGAGAGGGAAAGGAGATAAGAAGAGGGAGGAGTACCAGGCTACTCAGATTTGGTCACCAAACAAGGTCGCCATAAAGCCTTTTCAGCAAAAACATTGGTTCTGAATCACTTCTTTCACCAGGGCGAGACTGAGAGTATATACCACCCCGGAATATCGAGCCAAACCTCAAAATAATATGTTTATGTTTTTTGAAATAGGCAACTCACCCTAAAAATAATATAATAATTTAAATAAATAAAGTAAAAATATATATAAAAAAAATTATTGGCGTAATCACCAGCTCAATCTTCAATCTGCTGACATCTTGGAACATTTCTATGGAACTGCATTTGCGCCAGTTGCGTAAGTTTGGATGCCAGCGAGCTATATCTTCCTGTGCCTGCAATATCAGCGAATATTTTTGCATTCGTCAATCATATGAAATGCAACTAGCAAATATGCTAGAGTTTTTTACTTTGACGATCCCCGAATATTCACAAGTACCTTCAATAATCTACTTACGCGTGCAGAGGATCTTGAGGAATCCTCAATTAGGATATACTTGTTGATCGAAATTTCTAAAACTTACATTATCTTAAGGGTCAGTGCTTCTTGCGATTTTTTTTACGTGTTTACCGCACAAGAATTTTCAGGTAGGTACTTTTGAACCCGTGATTGGAAGTCGGGGATTTTAACGGCGACCACGGAGGCCATCTCCATATTTAAATAATTTACCGATTCGAATGATCAGATTTTTTTCTTTGTTATTGAAGATTAAGCAGTTCATACAAAAATCTTAAAAATACACATCATATAGGTTGGTTGGAAGAGATTGCCACACGGCAAGAAGCTCGCCTTAATACAATTGTGTAGTTAAATGTTTGAAAATGTATCCCCTTGGATCTAGACAACAAAACGTCATGTAATCGAATATTCCCGACTGACGTCTAAGTTCAATTAGATTCGCTGTTTTGAACCTATCCCAAGTGAAACAATGTTTTTGAAAGCAGAGGAAAGGCTCTTTCAGATTTTTTTAACAAAAGGACATATGGAAAATTTTTTTTTTGTTAATATAGCTTAAGTTTTAAAATGCTTACCGACGTTTTTTTTCCGGCATGTAAATATTCTTTAATTTATCAATTTGTACCAAATTAAAAACGAATTTAGTTAGCCAAACGTAGTTAAGAAATTATTGTAAGTAAGCGACAGAAAAAGTATTTTTTTATTTACTTAACTATAAAAAAAAATTAAAATCAACCCGTAAAAAAACGTTTTTTCACCATAATCCAACTATTTTTATAATGTAGTGTTGAAAATTTCGACTTTCCTCCACTGTCCACGCATCAAACAACACGACTTTGTTGCGCCGTCATTTCATCCAATTTCAGAGAAATGCGTGTGTGTGCTCGAGTGTGTGCGTGTTTATAGAATGCATTGTCATCGACAATGAGTCTATCTGCCGAGATCTGGATCAGATGTCGGGAGGTGGATTAATTTCCACCCAAGATTCAGTTTCATTCAATTCAATGAAATTCAAATAGATGTATTTAAAAATAATCTCACCTTGACGGGGTGAGTTTGGCGTGTTTCTGTTCTACAAAATTATTTCAATTTATACTGAGCGGCTGCGGTTTAGAGAAAGCTTGATATTCTCGCCTTTTAAATAAGTTTAATTATATTGTACTAGCTTTTACCCGCGGCTTCGCTCGCTTGGTTTTAGGGGTAAATTACTGTAGCGCTTGCACTTATCAATTATCCCCCTCCCGCATTTCGTATATTCATTCCCGGTACGTTCAGTATTCAAACAGCTCGCGTGCGACCTAAATGTCATAATGCCAGAGCTCACCAGTAGCAAAAAAAACAACTATCCAATTTAGTGCAGTCGTTCGGAAGTTATGCGCGTACAAACATTTCTGAGATTCATCTTTATTTATATAGATAGATAGATATTAACTACGATTTACCGTAAATATATCAACACCGATTCCACGGTAGCGATTGGTTTTCTGACGTTAGCAATAACTCGCATTTGTTAGCGACAGAATAATAAATATAATAAATAAATATAATATGTTAATATTTATAATTTCATAACGGCAGAGCTTATAATTATATACCACGTAAATTACTCGCATATAATGTAGCTTTCTATTGGAGAAAGAATTTTTAAAATCGGTTTATTGGTTTATGCGTGAAAGCGTAACAAACATACACACGCAGTTTCGCATTTATAATATTAGTAAAGAAAGTATAGATTAAAAAAAAAAATATATTGTTAAAAATGAGGGTTACATATATAAATATATATTTTACAAAATATTATATTAAAGGTCGTTTTTGGTCATATATACCTTATCAAAAAAGAGGCGCTCTTTTGCCCGATGTCTGACAATAATAGAAAAGGAGATTTGGATGAGAAAGGAGATACATAGTAGTTTTTATGGAGACGTGTCATTTGGTGACATATACGGTACTAAGTGAACAGAGTGGTTAAAAAGTAATCGAAATGATCAAAGAGCTAAAATATATTTTAAGGGTCAAAGACAAAGAGCGCACTGATTTTAAAAGATTCTTGGAAAAGCTGAGTGATGAATTGAAAATATTCTGCCGAAAAATGTGAAGTTCTAACACCGACAATTTATATACGCCTGTACTACTTTCTCCGATAATGCATACAGCTTTTAACAAAATGCATTTATCGTGCTCTGTCAGATATAAAATTAGAAGAATTAAAAATCACCCACTCTCGTGTTCGTGCATGACCCGATTTTCCCTATCGATCCGTAGCGACAAAATTTGTATTAATCAGTATTATTTTTCATCACTCGTTCCGCCATATTGGATCCACGGCTGTTTGTCGGTACTAGGTGCATCGGTACATTGAATCTGAAGAGAAAACCGATAATGTTCCCCACTTGTTATTTATTCTCGAAAAGGACTTATTTTCCAGTGAAACTCGCACTGAAGCTGAACAGCGAACATAGAGCACAAACTGGTAAGTAAACACACTTGTATCGTATATTGAATCCTCCTTAGATTTTATCTTAGGACTGGTATCGATAATAATGAGAGATAATCTACGTATTAGCGAAACTTGAACAACGAAATTATAGGATAAGAGGATGAATAATGTGCCAACGATGACTATATTTAGATTTATTACGACCAACTGATATAACGTTTTACCTTAGCAATCTTCCTCTTTCCCATTTTTTCCCTTTCCCACTTATTTCATCTTAATAACATACCCCAATTGGGGACGCCATAGCGTCGCAGGCAGTTGGGACTCTTGTACAATATTTATTGCACAAAAAATTGGTTGTCTGTAAAGTCGGTTTACGGACGATAATTTTTCGTTAAAACGTCACATAATAACGATGGAATGGAAGATGCGTCACAAGCCGAACGCTTAGGCCGAACGCTTAGGCCGAACGCTTAGGCCGAACGCTTGTTCCGCGCTCTCGCTTGCACGCTCGGCTCAGGTGGAACGTGACAATGAGTCATGCTTTTTCGTGAGTGCAGCCGGTCTTCATCGATTTATAAGACGTTATCACGTCAAAAAGTTTTCGGGTTAGATTATTATGTAATCAAATTGAAATTATTACCTATTCTAAAATAATGTTTATTTATATTTTATTTTATGTGATTGTTTTATAAACCATTGAAAAAGAAGATAACAATAATAATATAAAAGAAAATATGAAAGAGAGCAAGGCACAGAAAAATAGAAAAAGATAATGGTCGCAACTGGGACTCGATCCAAGAACCTCTCGTCTATCCGGGACGTGCGCGTTTACCAATTCCGCCATTGCCACCTTCCGTCAAACCGTAATAGTTGTCAATCTCGTAATTCAAATTTTAGAATTAACAATTTTATCTTCAACAATTATTTTTCCATATTATAGGGAACTACCCTTTTTATTAGAAACAAACATTCTAAGAATTGGTTTGTTACCTAGATAGCGTCTCGGATAAATATATCCGATTCTATTTATATGTTACTATTGACCTTTTTATAAAAGTCTAAATGAGTATTCAATTTTTAATAAGAAAAACTCTCTGTCATATTTGCGTTTAGATTATTATTGTTATTTTCTTCTCAAATTATATATTAAATTGATAGGAATAACCCTCGAAAGTTAAAAAAGAGAGTTTTTTTTAAGTTTTATAAACCTTTTAACTAATTAATCGCCTATCTTTTTAATGTTTTTTGTCGATACTCTTTTGCCTTTTGTTATTTTGGATGATTTTAATTTTATCCTCTCTAAGAAAACATTGGTTTCGAAAAGTGTTGAAATTTTTGATTTAATAAGTGGTGTATACAAGTGATTTGTTTTTATTAAGGTTTATTTATTTATTCACTTTTTTCAATCCACCCGGTGTTAGGGTACCCCAAGTATATCTCTGTAAAGGGACAAACAATCAATTTTATCGAAATGCCTTTGGCTGGATATGTTTACTGACCAAATTTAGCTACGTATTTCCCATCTCCCACTTTCCTTACTTCCTTCAGCCTCACAATATTCCCTAAGTGTGAAGACATTGCTCCATGGAAACCGATCAATTTTTTCCTTGTTGCATAATGCAATTCCTAAGAACTATTTTATATTGAACCTACATACATCTTACCTATACTGCTTTCGATAAAATCATAAAAAAATCACACGCCACCTTAAAATTTAACTATACGAGTAGATTTGATTAGCGATCTCTTAAAAATTCCAGAGAGCAGAAATGAGAAAAACGATTCAAAACCTTATTTAGTCTGGTGTCTATACCAGTAGACGAGTAAGTGAGTAATTACTTCTACCTCAAAACACTAACATTCTCTCACTGTGCTTTAAATGTGGCAGCGCACGTGAAATGCAGAAATTCCCTCGGGTAACTGGCTTCATTCTCTCCCAATTATTCATCATCTTGTCACGTCGCATTCAAGGATGCATTGTGATACAATTGCGGAGTGACAGTGGCACGAGGAACTACTGACAACAATGTTTTTAGTTACAGAAAACAAACGACCTGACACTCAGCCAGGCACTCGGTTTGCCTCAAAGAGGATGCAATTGCAAGAATAGACACCGCGTACAGTACTACTGCTCTACAGTGTATAGCCATGAATAGAAAATTCCTAGCAGTGTGATCCCCACCCACTCGAACGTCTACCTAAAAAAAGCTAAAATTTTCGGTCGTTTTCTGATTTCTTATAACATTTCGGTAAATAAAAACTTTTTACTGGTAATTAACTTAAATATCGATCGTCCAGTACATTAGTCAGACATCTCCAAATATTTAGTTTTGAGATAAAGAGGAAAGCAATATTCGAATGCTCACCATAAATCAAATATTATTTTCACGTGTCTGTGTTTTACTTAATAAAAATGCTATAAAATAACACCGGGAGGCATAACTGTCGAGTACATAGTACAATGTGACATTTCGAAATACCCTGAGAGAGTAATATAAATAGTAAATACCTAGAGAGTCAGACAATTTTTTAATGTTATTGAATTGTTTAATTCACTACAAGTTTTTATGCACAATTAACTTCAATAGTATACATGTTTATATTCCCATGGTTGATATTCTCAGTTCGCCTTGACGAAAACCTCGGAATTCATTAACATCAATTCAGAAACGGAAAGTAGCTTGCAATGTCTTTAGCCGGGTTTGGCTAAAGATCGACTAGATCTGAAAAGCCAGGTAGGTACTTCCTAATCTTCCTCTCCCCTATCTCCTTCTATAAAGCCTTACAACATATCCCGTTCGGGGATGTCATAGTCCCATTGGTCCGGTCAGCTAGGCCTCTTGTGCGGAATTCAACTACAAAAAGCAATAAAAAAACCGTTGAAGTTTTTCTTATTAAAAATCCTTGAAATAAATTCTCGTATATTACCAATTTGAAGCCTATTTCGTGACATTGGGATAGTTTAGTGGCTTCGGACAGTTGAGTAGCTTTCGATTTGAAAGAAAATTGATGTCGCTTATTTTAATTAAATGTTTCCGACTTCTAGGCCACAGACATGTCCATGTTGAACTGCACAAGATAGAATTTCGGTGTTGGAAAATGTTTGATCAATTTCACCCTAAGCAAGGAAAAATTGATCTTATTTCTGACTCATCCGACATGCTCCAACACGCTTCTATGGGTTTATCTTTTCAGTGGTGTACAGCAACGGTATCTACACTAAAGGCATGAAAACCTTTGGATATTGTCTTATACAAATATCGCATACCGTTTCTTAGTTTCGCAGTATCCAACGCGCTCTTGAGGTGATGTTTCACAAAAACGGCATTTTAAATTAAATACGAAACCAATCAATTTAGATTCTTGCCGACATAATTTATACTTCATTTCTACTCATCTTCATTATTTTCCATTATCGTTGCTACTTCAAAACAATTTACCAAAATTGTTACCGAACATAAATTATTATCATTGTTGATGGAATACATTCCTAAACTATAATTTTATTTACAATGTTCAATAAAGTAATCAAATGAACCTCACTATATATCTCTTTATTTCAATATAAGATCAACTTTTTTCGGAAACTAACATGTGTTTCCAATTATGTTCTCGAATAAAAACAATAAACAGTGTTAATCTCAAGTGACCTCGCAAGTAAGTATGGTCCTGTGTAGTTTGCCTGTACAGAGTATAAATAAAACAATGTTTGTACATTTTTTCGCACCACCGCGTTCTTGTCTCAAATGCATTGTATAGTTTTTGATATAGTTTTGTATTATGGATCGACGAACAGTGGATGCAAACTTTAAACCATAAGTTATTATAATGGTTTGTCTAGTCTGTAGTTAGAAGTAAGATTGTAAAAATAAATTAAAAATTTGTTCAGCGCCCTTGGGGTGATTTTTCACAAAAAAGGCGTTAAACAAATCATCCAATGCACATTTGTTACTTTAATTTAAAATTTCTGCAACCGGTTTTGACATATTCGTATCATTCACTAGCAAACTAAAAACTAACTTAAAAATTCTATACAAGTACAAAAATGAATTAGATTTAATTATGTGGGGGTAGTGGGAGGGGTGATTTTGGGAGAGAGAGAGAGAATGGTGGGGAGAACTCTTCAAAACAAAATGTCTAGAAATCGTTACATAGTTAAAGCCCAAGAAATACAACAAATCATTTCAATATTATTATTATATAACTACTAACTTATTTAAGACAGTTTATGCAAGTACCCTAAAAATTGCTGTTGCGACCCAAAAATAATGTGTGATACATTAAAAAATATTTGTTGTTCACAAAGTTTATAAATTAACAAAATGACTAAATATTACTCTTTACTGTGATGAAGCAATAATTTGTAAAACTAAGTGGTTTATGAATACATTAAAGAACTGGAATAAATGCCCTAAAATGACAGCTGTCTCATCGAAACCAAAACAAACTTATTAATATTAACATTAATACAAAATTAATAATTACATTAATACAATTAATACGAAATTTGTAAAAAATAATAAAAAATTACCCTTTACTAAAATAAAGTAATAATTCGTGAAACTGATCGGTTTCTCTAAAGAGGAAAAAAACTTGTATAAGTAACATAATATGGCGGATGGCAAACCAAATAGATACGCTGTATATTTAAACAAATTAATGTTCACAATATTTGTAAATTAAACAACATAACCAAAATTTGCGCATACGAAAATAAAGCAATAATACGTTAAACTGAGTGGTTTCTATCAACAGCTAAGGACGGGTTGTTTCAAAAAATTTGATGAGTTCATCAAATATTTGCAGTTGATTTTCAGGTTCTGTTTAAGTTCTTTTCGAGTTCTGTTTTTTTATCATCATAGGCCAGCTGCTTCACAAAACTGAAATCATCACAGAACTTGAATAGAACTTACACAGAACGTGAAAATCAACATCAAATATTTGACGAATTCGTCAAATTTTTTGAAACAACCCATCCTTAGAATTTGTTTGTATGCATAATACGGTGTCCGGACAACTCAGAATTATGCAACTTCAACACCTCCTTTGAAAAATCATTAAATGTGATGAAAATATATATTCAAAAATTGGTTGAATAGGTTACGTAAGGCTAGATTATGGGCTATTTTTATTTTTTTCATATCTTTTAATGACTTTTCAAATGGGTGTTAAAATTGCAAGATTGTGTTATCCGCATATTATATCATTTCATTTATAGAAAAATAAAACCGTTTATATTGAAAATTGCGCATTCCAGTCACCATATGCCTGAATATATAGTTTATTTACGATTGAATGAGAAAAGATACAAGAAATATGCAGTCCGGATCATATGAATTTTAGTTTAACGATTACCACGACAGAAATAAACTTTACACTGACCTTAAACAAAAAAATCGAGTGCAGATACGTTTTTAGATTTTCACGGCCAAAAGTATTTTCGTTATTTGCTTTTGGGGTGTTATGCCGTTTTGCGCTACCTTCTACTTTAGCCAATGTTTCGGACAGCGTTACAGTGTCCATCATCAGGGCAGACTGTAACGCTGTCCGAAACTTTGGCTAAAGAGAAGCGCAACACGGCATAACACCCCAAAAATAAATAACGAAAAATCGAGTGCAGTTCACGTGAAACGGTTGAAGTGAAACTTTCGTCCACACATGCTCAACCAATAGGAGCCTTGAAAAGTGAGGTCATAATCAAAGCGGCCAATGAGCGTAGTTTGACTCTTCGTAGGTACTGCAATGCGTCATTTCCGTTTCATATGAATTTCAAATCACAACGGGGCTAAAGAAGTTTCACTTAAAAAAAAGTAAGTTACAAAATGCACATTTAACGATTCGATTACGACAATAATAATTGATTTCAAAAACTCACTCTTCTGAGAAGATATTGAGTGCCCTTTACCAAATCTTCACATTTGAAAAATCCAATATAAAGCAATCTCCTCGAGTAGGTACTTAGACCATTTGGACAATCAATTAAGGATGAAGAAACATAAATTTCATTGGCCCCGAATAAAAAGACCAGCAGTTTCCTCAAAAATAATTGCGGTTCTTTTGAGGGTCCAGGAGCTATATCCTTTTACTTACTTAGGGAATAATTTATGATTAAGTTTCTTCCTCGTAAAAATTTACGTAGTCAGTAAACTTTAATAGTTCGGAGTTGATATGGGACACGTGATCAGCATTGGAATCACGAGATGGCGTTCTATAAAATATTAAAAGTTGCTTTAGGTAACCTAAGCACTGAGTAGTTAATATTAATGAAAGAGCAGAGGTCGGCATGTGCTCTAGAAAACTGGGGAAACTGGGAAAACCGTATCGAACAAACGCCTTTAAAAATATGAGCCAGTGGGTGAATGATTTTTGTTTTGTTCTGAAGAATTTTGCATTCGATGTACATTTGTTACTTCAATTTTAATTTTTCTGCTACCAGTTTCAACACATCCGTGTCATTTTTATTTATTTATTTGTTTATTTTTTTAAATTTATTTATTTATTTTATAAATCAACAATCCAGTCCCGCTAAGCCAATTGCAATTGGCTTGACAGCAGGTGCTTATAATTACTTACAAATATATTTAAAGTTATAATTTACATCTTTTATCTACAGTTTAAACATTTTTTCATAAATTTTATCATAAGTATCAAAATAAATATTCATTTTCCAATAACCAATTTTTCACCATATATTTAACCTTATTCATGGAATTATGTTGCTTTATATTGTCAGGTAATAAATTAAATATCTTCGGTATGTTGTATTCAAACGTTCTCTGTCCGTACTTATTATTAAAATTCACTAGCAAACACAAAACTAACTTAAAAATTCTGTAGAAGTACTGAAATGATTAGATTTAATTTGGTTGGGGTAGTTGGGTGATTTTGAGAGATGGGGAAGAAAGGTGGGAGGAGTCAACATTACATGAGAACATTGTGAATAAGAGTGATTTATGATTTATAGAGTGCTATTATTTCAGTAAGTACCTAAATTATATATTTTTTGTTTATTTATAAGGTTTCTAAACTAACTAACTAACTAACTAACCATCACGCCGTTTCCCCGCAGGGGTAGGCAGAGAGGACGGACCGCCAAACAATTCGGTCCTGGCACACACTCTTTGCTTCACTCACATTCATATATCGTCTCATACATACTCTTCTATTATTCTGACTTTTGACATGAAGAAAAAACTTTAGAAACCTAAAAACATTTAGGTTTCTAAAGCGCACAAATTAAAATATGTATTTATATTGTAATGTTTAAACATGGTTGTTTCCTTGTTAAAACTATGGCCTATCTCAGTTAAGTGATTTTACTCAGAATAGTTATCATTTCGTAAACAAAGTTCATGTACACTGATTCAACTTTGAAAATTTCTAGTACTGTGCGTCCCAATTACAGCACAATTATTACATTCCAAAGTGTATATCCCATTTTTTAGAATTTATTAGAAACGTCGTAACAACGACAATTAATAAAAAAAAAGGATTTTGGAAATTTGTATAGAAAGTTGGAGAAATATGATCTGGTAGCATGCGGAATATTTATACGCCTGTTTTTTTTTAATATATATTAGATTGCTGCTACGTTTGCTTTTATTACCACCATAAATGTACTTTTTTGTTAAAATTTACAATTACCATTGCTTATAATAATTATAAGCAAATTACCATTGCTTAAAGGAAAGTTGACGGTGTACATTGATATTCCAAAGAAATATAAAAAAAAATAATGATTTTTATTTTTATGTGAAAATCGCAGAAAAGTCTCCAACTGATCCCGACCTTAAATAGTTGTTATCTGATACATCTCATTGTTATCTGATACTAACTTTTTTTTAAATAAAAAGGGCAAATTAACCGTGTCCTACTTATAATTTACCTACTGTATAATTTACCGAACTGGTCCTTAATTCCTTGATTCCTCTGGATCCTAAAAATCAGTTAGGTATACACGAATGAATTGTTAGCAAAGAAACACTGTGAGTTTTGTCATACATAAAACTTAAAATAAGTGAAATTAACGTGTTTATAATAATTTTCGGAGCATACTTTGCGATTTTTTTCAATGGAAGAAATTTCCTGTAATTTGCATTTCGGCGTAAAACACGTCTAGATATTATCTTAAAAAATATATATATTTTTTAGGAGCTTTAAAACTTCAAATGTTTAAGGGAGATATTTGAGAAATCGATAGACATTCGGGTAGCGGCGGATTAATCTTTTATAGTTGTCGAGAGTAAATATTAGTGATGTTTTAGAGTACCTAGATATGCTTCATTTTTTTAAAGAACACTTCTACAGCACATTTATTAATGACAGTGTTGTCAGGCGACCCGCATAAACCCTAACCGTTGAATTGTCAGTTGCTTAAATAGAGTGCAAATTACGCTCCGATGCGTTTGTGATGGCGAAATTGGGCATTTAAACCAAAGTCAAAGATAAAACTGTGATAAATATTAGCTTTGTTAATGTGTATCCTTATTCACTCTTTGTTCACTTTGAAATTATGGGTTGGGGAGGATCCTACAAAAAAAAATTAATCTCAGTAAAAGTTTCACAAAGTAAAAGTTTCATCCAAATAAAACTCTCAATCAAATCACCCTTTTAACTGTGTCAACAGTGTCCAGTATCAAATTTCGAAGATATAATAATTATATTTTTAAAATATGTACAGAAAAAAACAATTTATAACACCTAATTTTAAAATAACCTGAATGCACAACCACCATTCTTACCTACCCATAGAAAATTACAAATACCTCCCATTTAATTTTTTGCTACATTATTAACAAATCTGGGCAACAAATAAATTTAAAATAATAATTGTTTAATAATTTGAAAATATTTTATACAAAAATTTCATAAAAGTTAAATAAAATTTTCATAAATTTCAAGAATCAAAATAAGAATCGTGGCTAACTTATCAGGCACAAGAGCTCCTCTTTTCCGATGAGTTTTACATTTATGCGACTTAATAATGCCGTTAAATATATATTTTTTAATATATAAATATATGTACGTACTGCTTCTATTTTTAAATACAACATTTTGAGTTTCGCTTATGTTTTTTTGATTGAATGAATGAAATGGAATCTTAGAAGTTGAAATTCACTTAGCTTTCCACTTCCCGACATCCGACCAAGCTGAAACTCTTCAGGTAGACTTGTTCAATGCATTCCATCAGTTTTGGTTGAACTACTTAGTTTTTTCTTATCAACATTATAAGTGGTGTAAATAGACTCACCCCAATTATCAAAACTAAAAACATTTAATTTTAGAAATATTTACTTAGATATTTAATCTTTTTGAACTAGGAAAAAAGTTTTAGATTATATAAACATAACAAACACGAATAAAGAGACACTTATGTATTCTTTAAATATGCGTTCGATCTTTCCATGACTGTTATTTTAAAAACATAAAGTTTCACAGAATTGGAACAATTATTCAACAAATTTCAAAGTATTAACTTTAACTGAATATTAATTCAAGTTTTGTGAAAGTTCTATTCACTGTTATTAATATGTATAAGTACTGTGAAAAACCGGCTCATGATGCAATAATAACAGAACTTGAATAGAATTTTCACAGAACTTAAAATTTAACTTTAAAATTTTATAAACTGTTCAAAATCTGTAAAACGACCTGTTTTACAGATTTTGTTGGTAACTGTCGTTTACATACCATATTACAAACGTAATTGAATACGATGTAGGTACATAAATACAGGTTCATGCTCTTCAAAAATTGGTACCCTTATTTATTTTTCCTTCATATTGTGATACAAACTAATGTTTTTAAAAGTATCCATACGAATAATGTATAAATTAAATAAATACGGTACTGGTACAAATACACGTTTGGTTCTCTGAGGCCGGATGTTCTCGATTCTTCTTATTTTGAAAATGATGGGTTTTAGCCGTTATTAACCTACTGTGGCAAATATACTTTTTACTATTTCTCATACAAGTTCAGCATAAATTAAGTAAATACGATGTAACTACATTAAATATGGGTTCAAGCCCACTCTCTCTACCCACCTCTCCAAGGGTGGCGCGAACTACCCCTTGAACGGGGTGGTGGTGTGGGTGGGTAGCCGATTGCGCTTGATTCTGTTTTTGCCACCGACAAAGGGTACAGCCCTTCAGGTGTCAATTGCACCACCCCTCCTACGGTCTGCCCTTATTTACTGAGAAGTGAAAATTTGAGTAAGAGACGGCGTATTCAGTGTTCAGTAATGCTCACGCTGCGGATAACATCCAAACGGCGCGCCTGAACTAAACGTTAACCATAGTTACTTTGGTTGGATAGTTCCTTAATTGAGTAAGAATTTTCTTTGTTTCATGTATTTGTGATTATGCATAACGTGTAGTTTTATTTGCTTTGGCAACATTTCCTCGCTTCACAACGTTTTCCGAATTGGGCTTGACATTATTTTACTGACTGAAAGTTGAACAGTAGGGTCACAAAACAATATAGCAGCTAACAAGTCTAAAAAATAACATTACACTATTGATGAAGTAAATAAAAAAATGCTCTGAACTTTAAAGACTTTCAAGTTTTTTTGTAATATTGTTTTAAAACTTGTTAGGTTAAGTTAGGTTAAGTTAGGTTAGGTTAGGTTAGGTTAGGTTAGGTTAGGTTAGGTTAGGTTGCGCAGTCCGTTTACGCGGCCGTTTTGGCCCGCTTCACACAAATCTAAATTCTGGATTTGAGATCAAAATACCCAACCAAAATGAAAAATTATTTTTATAATCAAAAGTTGTATTAAATATCTAGTATGGATATGAGCTACTTTATTTATTTTTGCTTTAAATTATAAGATATAGGCCTTTAAAGATTTTAGTATTTCATGATTTTATAGGCAAATCGGGCAATTATTTGTGAGTAAATGAAAAATGGTAATATTTAGACAAATGTCTGTGATGAATCTTGCTGCAATTTAATTTAATTTAATTTTGTTTAGAAAACAAAAAAAAAATCATTTATAAGATATATAATTACAATGTAAAATCAATGCATGATAAAACAAATAAGTTCCATTAATTATCTAAATACACAAACAAATAAATTATACACATGTACCTACCCATTGATATTTTGTCGATGTATATACTACAAAGTAACAAACAATGGAACAAATCAACCACAAGAACTGTGAAAATATTTAAAATAAAACTATTTAGATATTTTGCTTTAGGAGATAGAATGTGGAAATAGTTTGATTTTATATGTTTTCAAGGTACAGTTAAAAATATCTACATCTCGTTTTTACTGAACGTTTTGCAAATACATCCTCCAAATGAATTTTGCGCATAATTAGATTTATGATGTGATGTATTAAATAAATCATTCGATCTGCTCTGGCGTTTATGGCAACGAAATGATTTTGAATAAGAACAAAGCATAAGTTATTCTTCTACATTTATAGAGAGCAATGGGATCAAATGTTGTTTTTTATATATGTTTTGATGTTGTCAATACGGCAATTATAAGTTTGGTATTGGGGATTCCAAATTATTGAGGCAAATCAGGTTGTGTCTTAACATTAGGCGTAACTGCCGCCATGATACGGATCTACCCCTGCTAAGTCACCAAATGTGAATGACTTTAGGCGAAGGTTATCCAGTAAATGGTTCTCGGGGCGACTGTACCCATACCACCTCTCAAAATACAAAAATGCAAACTGTTTAATAAATGACTTCTTCAAACTTCGCAAATCCACTTTGTGGCGTCTTTATTAATTTAATGAAAACAAATAACTTTGTGTACACCACTATATAATTAACATTATCGAAATGTTTCAAAAACCATGGTTTCTTCGTCAGGATATTTAAACAAGAATAAGTTAATATAAAAACAACAAAAGACAAACAAGTATAGACAAATAGGAACATAGACAAAATATTAGAAAGGAGAGGTGATTAATTACTTAAAATATCATAAAAAACAATTATATAAAATAGAATAAAAAAATAATTTTAAGATGTGTAAAAATTACATTTACGTAATAAAAAATCAAAGTCTAAGTCTAATCAAAAAACAGGAAGTCTAAATAACAACATAAATTATAATAAATGTAAGTATTAATACGAAAATAAATTTAGAAGATGGCTATTTTTAAAAAACGTTTGGCTATTTAAAATATTTAATTTACTATGAACACTTTTCCAAATTATCTAATTGTATACCCGTTGTGTTAGTGTGTAATTTTTTTAAACCTTTATTAATATCAAAATAATGACATGTTTCTAAAATGTGGTTTGCAAATTCTGAATAATAATAATTATTTAAATCACATTTTATGTTATAATATATCTCTCGTTTATGTAAATTTAACAATGAACACCCTATGAATAGTTTTACAGTGACCGGCTTCGGCCTGTAGAAGTAGAAGGACTAATAAAAAATCTGTAAGCGGTTGTTTTTAAAACGATTTTTACAAAAAAACATTTAATCCACTTATAAATACCGATGTTGTTAAAAAGGGCGTTCGTTGGCTGGACTCCGAGCTCCACAAAATCATAAATCCAGCCTTTGTACCGCAATCCATAGAAATGTTTTTTCAGACTGGTTACTTTTATCCGGTGAGGAGGCTGTACGCATGATTAGTCTTTTGAAGTGACCTCTTTGTGGGTGGAAGGTTATTTGCAAAGCCAAAGGATATTTATGCAAGAACTGTTTTAGTCGAAAGTTCCATTCAGAGGTACCCCGTGTACAGCGGGTGTAGCGGTCCGACTCGGCTCTGGGAGCTCTAAGATTGCCGAGCTGGAAAAGCTCAGCGAAATCGCTTTCATTTTTGAATTTGTGCTGCATTAGTAAATATGAGTAAATAAAAGTACTCATCTATTTTTTAATTGAAAATTCTTTTCGTACAGAAGAACAGTAAATTATTTAAAAAGGTAGAAACATATTAATTTTTCCTTTTACAACGCGCGATTAATTATACAAGTTATTAATGAATATAAATATTCGAAAAAGCGTTTAAAGTATTATAATTACTATATGTGGAGGTATACATTTTGTTCACCTGAATCATTAGGTGATTTGATTTTAAGGTTGTATATTTACATGACCACCAGTTTATTAGAGGTCTAAATCAGCAAAAATTCTTGAGCAGTAACATAGATGGCTTGGCTAATTTTTTAAAATTATTTCACCGACACAATACATTTGGGAGGCAGGAATGAGTACCTACTGCCGCCTCGGGAATCTTTATTGGATAACCAACACTTCTGCCATAGGTCACCCCAAGTGGTTCGCTACGTTTGGTGATTTAGCAGGGGTACCCGGGTTCATGAGGGTGAGGTTTGTATAGGTCTTGAAGGTGGATGACCAGGACACACTGAACCCCAGATTCCTACCCACCCCTTATACCCTTTTTTTTCCCAGAACTCTCCTTTCCTTACTTTCCTTAAAAAAACCCTCCACACAGCATCCCCAAAGATGACTTAGGCCCTGAGGGAAATTATTTTCCTCAAAGTTTGAAGTATTGCTACTTTTTAAACTGTTATTAGGTACCTATGTACTGGGTGGAATTCCATCGCAATGAATATATAAAAAAAAAAACAATTTTTTTTTTTATCCCTCTTGCTTATGTATTAAACTGGAATGGATCTAAACAATTTACGCTCATTTTCAGACTGGTACCTTTGGTTTAAGATATTTACACATTTATATAGCGAGGGTAGACATTAGATACGTAATTTTATGTTCATTTTGGTGGTTGGTACCTACCTATGTAGAGTTTAAGACCAAATGATTTATTAATAATATGACTTTATAAAACTAACTAACTAACCGTCACGCCGTTTACCCGCAGTGACAGAAAAGAGGATGCACCGCCCAAAAAATCAGCCTTGGCACACAATCCTTGCCTCTTTCACATTCATACATCGTCTCATACATGCTCTTTTATTATTCTGATTCTTGTCATGGCCCGACTCAAGTATCTGATTCACTTGGTCGTGCCATGTCTTCCTCGAGCGTCCCCGGCTTCTTCTACCGTTCACCTTTGTGTCATAGGTACATTCTCCTTACACTCCTTTTCTCATTCATTCGCTCTACATGCCCAAACCATCTGAGCATTCATTTCTTAATATTACTCATTACGCTTACATCAGCCTTGTATTCTTTGCGGATCTCTACATTTCTCACACGATCGTACATGGTTTTACCAAACACCCCAGACGCCTCAGAGATCTCATTTCTACAGCATTTAGTCTACTTTCATCCTTCCTCCACCAGTTCATTATGGACGACTAGCTTTGCTTGTTTGGAAAGTTTTTTGTTGACGCTAACGGCATTCAGGCTTCCATTAATGGAGTGACCTGATATGACTTTATCATTATTAAAAAAAAAACTTTAAGATGTACTAGATTGTATTTTTAATTGAAGATTTTACAAAAAGTTTGTAAAATGCGAAAGGTTGGTTCAACCAAAATCAGAATTGGTTAAGTTGAATTTTTGATAATGTAGAATACACATTAATTCGTTCAAACATGTAAAAAAAATGATTGAAATTATAATCAACTTCTTTGTTTTAGGTGTATTGGCTACATTACTAATTGATCACATTCAAATCAAAGAAATATTTCACAAGAAATTAGGTTTTTTTTGTAACAATTTCAGACTTTAGAGTTATACACTTCTTATCCGCGATTGCTTAAGTACACAAACCCGGGAATAAGATGACTTCTCTAGGATGAGTTTTCCATGCAATGCACTCACGTTAAGCCTGAAACTGGATAACATCCTCACAAACCATTTCCTCTAGGGTTGCGATGCATTTCAGAAAGGTAACGTACGAATAAAGCTGCTCTCGAATTTCAAAGTTACGTTTTCTTTATATCTGTTTTAAACCCATGATATTACATTAACTTAATCTTACAACCACATGTATAACTACAAAAATACAAAGATACTAAAGTTTTATGAAACTCTTTAACTTTGTGTCCACAACTTTAAATATAAGAAAACGCCAACGTTTTTCGGAACCACTGTCCTTTCGAAGTCACGGCTACAAAATTACTCTTCTGTAATATTACAATATGTATAATTATTTTTAACTTTCCACGCTCCTTGCAACATGTCTAAAGCCACTTTTGAATGATTCATCAAAATTCAAAGACACAATCCTTCGGGACCCATATTTTCACGGATAAATTTTATGGCTTGGTCATAGTTAGAACAGTCAACAGGATAACTAAAAAAGTCCTGGCATTGTGATCCCTGTTGTCACAAGTAGTAGTTATTTAGTAGTGCATATTTTCAATAATCAAATATTGATTGTAATGTAATAATATTTTTTGAATAATAAAAAAAAAAAAGATTTATATTTAGAAATTATGTACCTACATCATTACGATCATTTAAGCTTCCAAGAATCATGTTTTGACCCCTTGGTATTAAATATAAATACAAACACAAACCCCAAAAATATCAAAAAACAAAAGCAAGTAAGCTTTTGAATTAAACAGGGTTTTAAAGGTGTACCAACGTTACTTTAACCAGTGATTCCTGATATAGTTTGGATTTATGAATCTGAAAAACAATTGAGTCTCTGGTGACACCTTTGTTTGTTTTACATTCCATTTTTTTTTCTCAAAAACAAACGTTAAAAGAGGCATTTACTAATCGCCACCGTTCATTCAGCCGAGTAAACTGTCCAATACCTGCAGATTTTTAATGTATTTAGTTGAAAAAAAAAACAATTTTTATTTCCGGTGATATTTTTGTTTGTTTTAATTTCTTAAACTATTTTTACGTGTATCCAAGAACTGGGTAACACAATGATCTCAAACTAAACAGATTAGAACAAATATCAATAAAAAGTCAACTTTAATTAACCATTTATTTACCTGTGAA
Organism: Glyphotaelius pellucidus; assembly: GCA_936435175.1. Taxonomy (NCBI): domain Eukaryota; kingdom Metazoa; phylum Arthropoda; class Insecta; order Trichoptera; family Limnephilidae; genus Glyphotaelius; species Glyphotaelius pellucidus. The sequence goes on along the minus strand of OW386545.1, from coordinate 9,002,515 downwards.
GGAACACAATTAGTAATGTTCTACTGATCGTAAAATCTGATTTTATTTAATTAAAAATAATTAATCAATAAAAACATCACAAAGTCAAGCTATCAAATTAACCACGTCTATTCATCAATAATTTCTGGTAAGTGAATAACATGTTGACCTCAAAACTTAACAGATCAGAAAACATAGCCATGTCAAGCTTTAAGCTTCAGCACTTTTATTTACTATTGTAGCTGGGGGAGTTATCATTTAATATTTTGCGCCAACATTGCAGCGCGTCTAAACTTTCCGAGTTATTTTTTGTCCCAGTTTTGCTGAATAAAACTTCGCCTGCAGATCGAGTTCACAGTTCAGATTCCACAGTTATTTTTCATTAAACTTTTCTCAGGCGCCATTTTGCTAAATCTATCTTGTTTGGAATGCGTTTTGTTTGCACGTGCCAAATGTGCAATGATTATGACATATTAAATATTTTTTTAAATCACAAAATCCATTTTTTTGAGTGCTTGTTTTCTGTATGCCGTTTTCTTTTTTACATGTTTTTCCCGTTATCTGTGCCCGTATAGAAGAGATGACCACTTTTTATAGTAATGTATACCTAAGAATATCTCTTTTATAACTCCCTCATATCAAAGAAGGCAGCCTTGAGAGATATATTTTTGCCTACTTTCAAGCCAGTTTAGTTGCCACATTGTCAAACAGCTTGTTAAGGTTTTTTTTTTTTTTTTTATTTTTTCTAAAAGAATCTATTCTATTTTCCTATTGGAATTCAGAACCTAGATTGTATTTTTCTGGTATCTATCTCATAAATTATTACTTTCTTTACTAGCGCCCAAAACCACGGTATAACCTGAATCTCGACGTCTCGCTTAGAATTTCGAAAATGACAATTAAAATAATTTTCTGTTAAAAAAAATTATTGGTACTATCTACGGATTGTCTGAATTCTTCAAAAAAACAGTTGCGATTTTGAAAATGACACTTCAGTCCGATTCGAGCCGCGGTCAACAGTGGTTGTGTGTACCTTACCTATTGCTTAGTGCCGTTCGCCCGTTCCCGTGCCTCATACAGATAAGAGATTATTGTTACATTTTATTTAATTCTGTTTATCGTATACTTATTTGTTTGCATTCCTACTTACGGCTAATCCGTTTTTGTTTGTACAGTCAATGAAATAGACTGCGTATTATTTTTTCAGTTTAATTTTTAAAAGTTAAGTTTTTTTTTATACAATGGAGGAAGACGAAGATAGACCTCCCGACCCAGGATCGATATTAGATTTTTCTGATTCGGAATCTACCACTAGCCAGGCTTCTATTACGCTTCCATCTCGTAAACGACGACCATCGCATAGCCTTTACATCCCATCGAAAATTAAAACTATACCGCCGATTCAACAAACCTCGACCTCTAACGACCTTAACCCCAATAGTAACACCGAGACAAGTACTTTAGCTAGCGATAATACAAAAAGTACTGACTTACTTTATCCTGCTTCCGCTTCCGGTCCTTTTATCGTAATTGTTCAGAGAACTGAACAAGGAAAACTTATTCATCCTTTAGATTTTGGAAAATTCTTATTTGACTCAAAAAATAATAACCTTGGTATTGTTAACGGTTCAATTAAACCGGAAGGGCGATATAAATTATCTATCGAGTTTAATACTGCCGCTTCCGCAAATGGATTTGTAAAAAAAATTGACTCGCTCTCAAACCACAAATATAAATCGTTCATCCCGTCATTTAACCTTACGAGAATGGGTCTTGTTCGAGGAATACCCACGGAGATCCCAGAGGCTGAAATTGTTGATGCTTTGAATAATTCCCAAGGAACCCCGAAAGTAATAAAAGCACGTCGACTGAACTACAAGGATTCTACTGATGGGAACACGATCTGGAAACCTTCCCAATCTGTTGTTGTTACATTTGAGGGACAATCCCTTCCGTCTCGTGTGTTTATTTATTATACCTCGCTTCCCGTCGAAGTTTATAAATTTCCAACTGTTCAATGCTTCAATTGCTGCCGGTTTGGACATACAAAATCCGTATGCCGCTCCCCTCCACGTTGTTACTTTTGCGGAGAAGGTCACCCATTTGATCAATGTCCAAAATCTTCCAATAATCCCATTTGCATTAACTGTTCGGGTGCACATACCGCGGTCAGTCTAGCCTGTCCGGAATTGACAAGACAGAGGAACATAAAACATAAAATGGCTACCGACAACATTTCGTACTTCCAGGCCTCAAAGTTATTCTCTCCTGCGAAAAAATCATTCGCAGAGATGACATCGTCCTCAGCTCCTTTCCAATCAACCACCTTTTTAAATTCAACGTCATCTTCTCACAGAGAAACCATTCTCAAGCCAGTCAAACCCAACCCAAAATATACTCCTTACCTTGATAAAAAACAATTGAATAATATTTTGACCAGCCCGAATGGGAATGCCAAATCTCAGACCCCCAATGGGTGTACCATTAAAAGTAATACATCCCCTCCTGCTCTCCCCGAAATATTGAATAATAATTCTTTTATACAAACTTTAATTACCCTTTTAATTTCTATCCTTACAAACAATAATACTGTACCGTCCAACGCTGCCGATTACATTAAATCTTTATTATCTTGCCTCCCCAATGACTTCGAAACTGAACAAAATTCTTCAGTGGAACAGTAGAAGCCTCTTCGCTAACAAATCTGACCTAATTCAGTTACTCGACGAACACGACGTTTCAGTGGCCGCCATTTCTGAAACGTGGTTAAAACCCTCCTTTCACTTAAGAATTCCGGGTTATTATTGTCTCAGACACGACAGACCGGATGGTAAAGGCGGCACGGCTCTGATAATCCATAATTCTATCCCGTTTAAACAAATTAATATACATACTCCCTCCGACGATATCCAGATAATAGCAGCTGTCTTATCTGATATCACAATATTATCAATATATATTCCTCCCTCTACCACTTTTATTGAAAATGAATGGGCACCAATCTTAACCCAGATTTGTTCCCCTTTTATGATCCTTGGAGATTTTAATGCACATTCCCCTTCTTGGGGTAGCAAAATAACAAATCGTTCTGGCCGCAATCTTTTAGATTTTATTGATACCCATAACCTATGTTTTTTAAATGACGGATCTCCAACCAGATTCACCCCCCCTCATCAACGGAAAAGTGCTGTTGATTTATCTCTTTGTTCATATTCGTTAGCATCTAAATGCTCTTGGGACATCCTAAACGATCCCCTCTCTAGTGATCATTTTCCAATTATAATCCGATTCCAACATCAATCTAACACTTATCCTCCACCAGTTAAAAATAATCTCAAATTTAGAATAAATGATGCGAATTGGAGCACTTTCTCTTCTGAACTAGATAACCTTATTAATTTTAAAAAAAAATCGTCCCCGGGAGACATCAGATTGCAATGTGAGACGTTTCCCTCTATGGTTATAAATGCAGCAGAAAAATCCATCCCGAAACGCAATGCGAACATTAAAATAAAACACTCTACTCCGTGGTGGGACGAGGAATGCACTCGCTCCGTCAACTCTCGTAAAAAAGCAATTTCCTCTTTTCGTAAGTGTATGTCACTAGAAAATTTTTTATCAGTTAAAAAAGCCCAGGCAGAAACCAAACGAATTTTGAAAAATAAAAAACGCGCTGGATGGCGGAAGTTCTGTGAGAACCTGTCTCCGGAAACTCCCCAATCTTCAGTTTGGTCTAGCTTAAAAAAATTCGGATCATCGTATTCTCCGCCGAGAACCAAGCATATATCAGAAGAAATTCTTATAGGATTTGCGGATAAAATAGCCCCCCCATCAGTGGCCGGATGTGAAGAAATGCCTTCTATTAAGCCATATCCATCTCACTCTAACTGGCTAGATGCTCCTTTCTCCATTGATGAGATGAAACTAGTAATAAGAACCCTTTCTGACTCTGCTCCGGGTCCCGATGGAATACTTAATAGTTTCATTAAATCATTTTCTGATATGGCGGTTGAATATTTCTTATCTCTTATTAATAATATGTTTGAAACAGGACTAATTCCGGATGATTGGAAAACTCAAAAAATCATTCCCATTTTAAAACCTGGAAAAAATCCATCTGAAATTTCGTCTTATCGGCCTATTGCTCTTTCATCATGTTTGATGAAAGTAGCGGAGCGGTTGATGAAGAACAGATTAGAGTGGTTTGTTGAAAGTCAAGATATTATCTCACCAAATCAGTATGGTTTTCGGAAAAAGAAATCTACAATGGATAATTTAAGTTTGTTCACAACTGATATCCGAGTTTCCCAATCCCTAAATTCTTATACATTGGCCACATTCCTTGACCTTTCATCAGCTTACGATGATGTTTTACTGAATGTTTTGAAAGAAAAGCTAATTAAAAAACAAATCCCCCCGAAATTAGTCCAATTTATTATTAATTTGCTCTCAGATAGGTCCATTATTATTGAGTCTTCCTCTAAATGCTTAAGGCGCAAACTATGGAGAGGTTTGCCCCAGGGTTCTGTTATTAGTCCTCTGTTGTTTAATATTTATATAAGCGACCTAGACTCAGTAATTCCTTTTTCTATCAAGCGTCTTTACTTTGCGGATGATATCCTTATATATTTGTTACATAAAAATATTATTCTTGCAGCTAAGGAAATGAATTTGGCTTTACAATATATTAAAAGCTGGTTGTCATTAAATGGGATGAATCTGGCGGCATCTAAAACAAGGGTCGTGGCTTTCACGCGCAAAAGAAAAATTCCCCAATTCTCAATTTCTTTTGATAATGTGCCTCTACAAACCGCTACTCAAATCAAATTCCTTGGTCTTCTTTTGAACCATAAACTTTCCTGGCTTCCACACATTCAGATAATTTCTACAAAGTGTGAAAAGGGACTTAATATGATGCGAGCAGTTTCCAGAGTATGGTGGGGATCTCATCCTACCACTCTTAAATTAATGTATAATTCCCTAGTTCGGAGCCACTTGGATTATGGCTCATTTCTTTTTGACCCACTCCCTAAATATCTAGATAAGAAAATGGAAAGAATTCAATCAAAAGCCCTCAGAATGATTATTGGAGCTATGAAGTCTTCTCCAATTAATGCGCTTCAGGTGGAATGTGTGGAGCCTCCATTATATTTCAGAAGGCAATTCCTTGCCAATAAATATACTTTCAAGGCTTTATCGTTATCACATCATCCTATTAAACAAAGTCTTAATAGGTTAAGTGTTAATTTGAATTCTAACAAAAGATTGAGAGAAAAACAATGTTTTCCTCTCTTAATTAAAAGTTTTCATCTCTATAATTCTCTATCATCTTCCCTCCAATATCTTCAAGAAGTTCCCAATCTTCCTATATACAATATTCCATTTAAGGCAATCACTTTTATGCCAAACACAATAACATCAGTCTTTCAGAAGAATATTTTATCTTCCCCAAATAAATTTCAAAATGTGGATGATTGCTTTAAAAGCATAGTGGCTTCGAAATTCCCTGGATTTTCCATCCTTTTCACGGATGGTTCCAAATTTGAAAATAAAAGATGTGGAGCATCTATATATAGTCCAGAATTCAACATCAATCTCACTTATAAATTACCGAAAGAAGCTTCCATATTTACAGCCGAATGTTTTGCAATTGAACAAGCGCTAAATCAAATTCAGGTTCTCAACATTCATCGAGCCTTACTATGTACTGATTCGCTAAGTGCTCTAACTAAAATTAGGTCAAATATTTTACGTTATCCGGAAGACAATATTATATGTAAAATAAAAAATCTTCTCAATTCTCTTAGTGAATCTGGGTTTGAGACGATATTGGCCTGGGTCCCTGCCCATTTGGGTATCGAGGGTAATGAGATGGCCGATTTTCTCGCCAAATCTGGTTCAGATTCCGGAACTATTCCACTAAATTTTAGAATTCCTATATCCGATGTCTTTCCGATTCTTAAATCCAATATGACTCGTGCCTGGGAAGAAAATTGGGCAGTCTCCAAAATAAGAACTGGATCTTTCTATGCGGGAATTCAAAACCATATCCCTGCTAAGCCATGGTTTCACGGTAAAAAACTTTCAAAACGATTCATTTCATGTATCTCGAGAATGAGAATTGGCCACTGTTCAATTGCATCTCACTTGTCTAGAATTAGAGTTTTAGATGATCCGTTCTGCCAGTGTGGTGTGGAAGAGGAAACCCTCGACCACGTTTTCTTTAACTGTAAAAACCATTCATCTTTCAAGAACATATACCGCCGGCTTATTAAAATCACACACCAGTCCCCCCTTAATATTTCATACCTTTTATCTCTTCTCGTGTTCATACAGCTTTATGTAAGTTTATTAACCTGAATGAATTCAATATTTAATTTGTTTTAGTGATCTAAATGAGTCCAATATTTAATTTGTTTTATTATTTTCCCATTAGATTAACCGAAATTTCTTATCCAATTTAAATATTACCGGCACAAAGCACTCTCTCCAGGGTGAATTGCCTAAAACAAAAAAAAAAAAAAAAAAATAACACTTAAATTCAAAACAAATCCGAGTTCTAGAATTCATTGAATGAGAGTTAAGTTGACGGCCGGCGTAGTGCAGCGGTAAGGCTCTTGACTCGCATTCCGAAGGTCGCGGGATCGAATCCCGGCGTGGCAAATAAATTTTATTTTATTAATTTGTGTTATTTCACAATTTATTCATTAAAAATTATATATAGTATATTTGCGGCACGTTCCAGATTGGAAGATACTACCAGTATCGCCCTGGTGTAAGACCACCATTCAGAATTGAAACGTTGCTTGAAATGGCTTTAGCCGTGTTTGGTGACCAGATCTGAATAGCCAGGTACTTCCTACCTTCCTCTTTTCTATCTCCTTCCCCTCCCCACTACCTTCAGCCTCACAACATACCCCAATTGGGGATGCCATAGTCTCACTGGCTCCAGACGGGAGCAGTTGGGACTCTTGTGCGGTATTCATATAAAAAAAGCGGGGCAAACGCACAACCGAAGTTGATAATTAAAGCAGTTTGGCAGGTAAGTACTTATAATTTAAGTTTAATCAGAAAGTGCTTTTAAATATCAACTCCAGATTGGTGAACATTTTCGTTTTCTGCTATAACACTAAATTGTCTTCATATCTGGTAACAATTAACTTACGAATTATTGAATTTTGATTTTCTATGTAACCCATTTCAAAAAAAATTTTCAACAGTATTGTAATACGTTCTTAGATTATTTTTTTTAACACGAGACAGTTAAAAAAAAATTAACGTAAAAGCGTTTGCTGTTCTTGAAATAAAATTCAATTTCTCAGCGAGTTCAACGCTCACTCATAGTTTTTTGTACCCAAAGTATATTAAAACCATGAAAAACCTTTGTGCTAAATATTATTTAGCATGAATAGACGAATAAAATATTACTTGGGATCTGAGATATAAATAAACTATTTGGAGGCTAATTATTAATATTTTGTTAAAGAACTGAAGCCGTAATAAAGAATTCAAACACACTTTTATTAGCTTCAAAATCAGCTAATAAAAATTACGTTTAATCAAATATTATTATTGAAGATAAATCAAAAGGAATATTTTGTATGTTACAGAGATATAAAAATATATCAATATTTAACCCCTCAGGCCGCGACCATATTTTGTCAGACGGTTAAATATTTCTGAACATATCCGAAAAGTAAAAACTGTTTTTGAATGGTGATAAAATACGCTTTCAAATCTATAAATCGAATTAAAGATATAATTTTTGAAGTATAGAAATTTAGTACGCAAACACAAAAAAAGTTTTAAAAATGCCTCACCGTACGTTTTTTTAAATACAACTACTCTTAACGAAAAAAATAAAAACACATACGTATTTCATTAGACAAATGTATTGTAAATGCGCTTTTTTGTCGTTTTATGCAGAAATAATTAATAAAAATTTCCCAGAATTTCATAATTTTTTTTCAAATTTCGATCCGAAACTTTGGATCCATAAAGGTAAACATTTTACTTATTTTCTGGTTAACTTTTAGATTTGAATACAAAGCGTTGTATTTTTCTTTCTAACACCGTTTATATCATATTTTTCACTACGATAGTAAGAGAGACACAGCGATTTCTAAGAGACCTCTATGAGTTGTTCCGAAAAGCGAACAAATTAGTCTGTGGGGTTAAGACTCTTGAGAATTTTCTTATCGATTTTTCTGGAACCTGGAAGCACAATAATAATGGTAAGCTCCCGTAACTTTCCCATTACGACTTACTCAAGTTTTCTTTTACTTAACGAATTTGTTCTTAAGTATAACTTGTAGCTATAGCTGATGTACATTCATAAACACTACGTACACGGATATATTTCGATGCCAATAAAACATTAATTGGAATAAATAACATTTTAATTTGGAAGGCGGATACGGATACCATCGCCCCGGAAACCATTCACTGGATAACCAAAGCCTTTGCCACAGTGGTTCGCTACGTTTGGTGAGTTAGCAAGGATGACTGTATTATTGGGTGAGATGTGTTCAGGTCTTGCCCATCAGCTGTGTGGCGGGCAGAACCGGGAGAGGCCGGTTTAGGAAGACCCTTTGACCTTTCCAGCTGGTCTCTCTCGACCCATCATCTTACATCGCAACGGGAGGGATGGATTCACACTTCACACTCGTACACACATACATCTAGATTCCTACCCTCACCTCATACCCTTTTCCTTCCTAGAACTTCCTGTCCTAACTTTCCTTAAATGTACCCTCCATACAGCATTCCCAAAGATCACACAGGCCCTGAGGGAAATTATTTTCCTCAGGGTCTTCTGTGTGATATAATATTATCGACGACGACCAGGTTTTCCAGCTGACTTTTCATGGGGTCAGTATTAGTATTATTAGACCTGTAACATATAACTGTGGGCTATACCACTTTTAATTTAATATGCTAAATAATTTTCTTTACCGCTTTTACAATGAATTGGTTTTTTTTACACTGTTTTGCAAGTAAATAAATAGATGTGCGTATTATTTCCAGATGAGTTAAATCTTACCCACAATATCCAGATATCCCAGCTAGAGCTCTCTTTTCATAGAGTCAGTGTTGATCTGGTACATGTACGAGCCCCTGTCTGCGGACCGCAACTCCTTGAAGTGCCGTAGTAATATTAGACGAGTTGAAGCTTACCCACGACATCCAAATATCCTAGCTGACTTTTCATAGGGTCAGTGTTGATCTGGCACATGTACGAGCCCCTGTCTGCGGACCGCAACTCCTTGAAGTGTCGTAGTAACATTAGACGAGTTGAAGCTTACCCACGACATCCAAATATCCCAGCTGACTTTGCATAGGGTCAGTGTTGATCTGGCACATGTACGAGCCCCTGTCTGCGGGCCGCAACTCCTTGAAGTGCCGTAGTAATATTAGACGAGTTGAAGCTTACCCACGACATCCAAATATCCTAGCTGACTTTTCATAGGGTCAGTGTTGATCTGGCACATGTACCAGCCCCTGTCTGCGGGCCGCACCTCCTTGATGTGTAGGAACCACGTGCGGTGGTCGCTGTGACTGACACCGATCCGCCGGTTCTTCGTGATCACGTGGCTGTGGATGGTTAAGATTGTTTGCGTGTCCACACGAAGCCATGCCACCTGAAAAAAGAGTTACATTTTAATAAAATAGTTTTGGTAAAAGTGTTAAGAGTTAAACCCAATAATTACATTTATATTAACGAATACAGTTCCGGTTTTGCAAAATTATTCTTACATTGTTTTCAACACTTTATTTTTAGAGGTAAATTAACTCGAGTAATAATGTCGGACATTTATTTTTATCATAATATTTGTGGGATGCAAAGGTAATCGAGCCTTTTAACAAATACAGGGTGTTAAGGGCGTACTTTAACCGGTAATTCCTGACTGGAGTAAAAAATGTACGTGAAATTTTTGTCTCCGGTGATATTTTCGGTGTTTTTTTTCTACAAAGTTGGGGGAGGGGTAACAGATAGGGCGGCTACTCGGTTTAGTGACCAATGACGACATGCGGAAGAAATTTTTTTTGTTTAATTTTGAAGAAAAAAAACAGTCATTAAAATTTAATTTAATTTTTTTTACTCCAAATAATGTCAGGAATCACTGGTTAAAGTAGGTCAAGTACGTCCCAAGTTGTATATTTTTATAACGTTTTTTTACAGTTATAATTAAGGTTTGTATTCATTACATACACATTATATTTTACGAACCCACACATTATTATTGTTTATTATTTACATATTATGCCATCTGCAGTTCAAAAACTGATTTATTCTGTCTCAATCATAGATACTTTTTACCTACCATCTTTACTTCTATGTACCATGTGTAATACCTATTTATTTTATTTGCCATCTAAACACACCTGTATGCACTAAATCATAAAAAATGTAAGTGTATATGTAAAAGCCCATAAGGGCATTATTGATTAATAAGTAAATAAATAATATTTTACTTACGTACGTTAGTTTGATTGTAAAAAAGCTCTAAGTTTTATCTTTTTGTTTGTTTACAATCTAGGTATTATGAGTATTTCTGTTAAATGTATTTTTTGTACGATATTTAAATTATACGGAGGGAAATGAACTGAATTTTGTCTGAATTTTCGAATTAGATGTCTCTTTTTTATGTCATTAATGTCGGTGATGCGTTAAACATGATGCGTCTGCCTACCTGCTGCGTGGCGGGCCGGATCGAGAGACAGACTGGTTTTAACTTCTCCAGCCGGACTCTCTCAACCCACCGCACCGCAATTGGAGGGAAGTATTCATACATCTGTCACTCCTGAACACCGACCCCATATTACTACCCACCTCTCATACCCTTTTCTTCCCAGAACTTCCTTTCCTTCCTTTTCTTAAAAAGACCCTCCACACAGCTCCCCCTAAGACTAAACAGGCCTAAGGTAAATTATTTTTCTCAGGGCCTACTGTGTGAACCTAACGTAAAAAAAACATTGGTGCTTCTCCATGCCTAGTAGTTGTGGTGCACAGGGTTTTTGAATTCTTTGTTTCTGAATTCATCTAGCGTTATTTGGTATTCTACCCTCGTAGGTAGCCGCTAACTCTAAACTAGAGATTCGTAGACTAATCTACGCAACGTAAGCCGTCAAAACATCAAGCTTTCATAAATAACCCCTTAACGTATTGTTGCAACACCCATATCGCATTAGGCACAAACCGCGGGAAAGTCCCGTGACAAAAGTAGCACAGAAGTACCCGCCCACTCGTGCACAGGTAATCTAGGTACGCCGCTACGTTGCCACAATGACACAAGTGCATAATCACTGAGACCTGACAACGCTGTAAACAAGAGCAGGCAGGTCTCAAGAGGGTAGTTTTGTCCCTCTGTCGACACTCTGGCCCTTTTGTGTTGGGCCCACAAGTTCCTGGCCTCCGGGCTAGGGGCTAGAGGTCTCCTTGCCATAACAAGCCAGTCAGTGCCGTGACGCGAGCACTTGGAACACAACACTGAGAACTACATTGTTAGATTCCATTGTTAATATTATGAAACTTAACTTTATGAAGCTTTTTAAAGATATTTTTTCTTAAAATAATCCTCATAGCATATTTATTATTTTAGGAATATATTTATTATTTGAGCTTGGCGCTTTAAAATTTTACATAATATTTAGCCACATTATTTGGTTATGTGGGCCTCACTAGATGCTTTACCCGATCTAAATATTAATTTTATTTTAGTAAATTGTACATTTAAGTTTACAATTTGCTAATTAATTATAACATATCATATTGCAAACTATATTTTTCTTGTTTTATGTAGCTCCTACAATACATTATGAACTTTCCGATTAGTGCGGACTTTAATGTTTCTGGTAGAGTGTTGTATAACTTCATCCCTTTGTATAATAAACTGTTCTACGTATTCGCTTTATCCTTTTTTTGTAGCCTGATTTCCTTGCACGTCCTTGTGTTATGTCTGTGAATGTCCTTGTTGTATATAATTTTGTTTGAGAAGCATTTTGGTTACAGGTTGTTCACTATTTTATGCATAAATATCAACGTGTTCAAGGTCAACATCTGTTTTACGGTTAGCCAATTTAGTTCCTTTAACATTTTAATTACTTTGGAAAATCTATTTCGCCGAAATATTTTATTCTCATTGCCTTGTTTTGGAGAATTCGAAAATTATTTTGTTCTCGTTCGTTACACAGGAAAAGGATAGTTGAGCAGTAGTCCAAGTGTGGAGCAATAATCGAATTATAAATAGTAATTGCAGTTTTTCTGGAAAGTTTTTGCCGAATTCTTCCCAAAAAAGATATCTTTTCTCCAATTTTCTTTTGGGTATATTCAGCATGTTTGTTAAAGGTATATTTGGAATCTAATACAGCTCCTAAGTATTTCATTTCAGTAACATTTTCAATAATTTTGCTTTCACTGGATGTCTTCTTATATCCCATCACCATACATTTTTTATTTTATTTTTTGTATTTAATTTAAGCCACATTGACAAACGGATTTACTGCCATATTAACATCGTCATAGAAGTTTCTGAAAACCCTTCCCCCAACCTAAAAGTTGTACCGTAGAAGCTGCTGAATTTCATCCAAATATAGTCCCTCTCCGCATAGGACCTCCCATTAAGGAAGATTACGAACATAATCTATTTTATTTTTATTTTTATTTATTTCACGAAAAAAGGTAAATTTTTTTGAATTATTTTATCCGCCATGCCAGGGATGTCCCCGTGTTATGGCATGTGAAGTTAACAGATTAATAAAATTATTAAAATATTCTTTCTATTATTATTGTTCAATGAAAATTATGTATTATGAAACTAATTTTTTCGACTTTATATCCAAGTTAAATCTTCCCCGTAGGAAAAACTAAACCCTTCCACACACTTTTCCACAAATGATCATCTAGTCAATCCACGCTATGCAAGTGCACTGTATAAGTATAATAAATACAAAAAAATACAAGAACAACATGTCAACCTACCAGAGACCAAATGGGAAAATAATTCACCGACTCCAGATATTTTCATATCAGAGGGTTCGGCTCGATAGAACTCCTAACTGGACGATAAATCCTACTGATCCCCAAATATAAATATTTAAAAAATCTTTCGTTTAAAAAATATTTTAAAAATTCCTACATGTATTTAATATGACTGATTTTTGCATTTTTATATTTAGATTATTTGACAAATCTAATAAGCCTAAATTTTGAATGAGAGAGCTAAGTATACGTAATGCCAGTAACCGAAATAACAAATGGTAATATTTTTTTAGTCTGAGAATGCCAAATTCTTTTAATCTCATTTCCTAAATCTGTATATATTATTTTCTAATTTTTTCAGAAACAGATTTTTGAATTATTATTATTATGATTTTGATGATTATGATGAAGGATCTAGAATAGTAAACCAAAGGAAGCAATCGCTACCTTCCTTCTCCTCATCTTCTTCCCCTCCCCACTAGGGATTGCCATAGTCTCACAGGCTCCAGAAGGGAACTCTTGTGCAGTATTCACATTAAAAAAATTGAAAAATGCCGTCTGTAATTTAAATGCTTTTTTATGTTTTTTCTTCTTCTTTTCTTGAAAATTACGTACACTTAAATCCACCTTTATACATGCAATTTATTATTTTAATTTTTCAAAGTTTTTTAATTTATGGTAACATTGTCTTCCAATAAATTATTTAAAACGCAAAATCATACAACAAATTAAAAATACAATTTATTATTACAATTCATTCCATCACGAGTGGAATTTTAATATATTAAATTAAATACGAAAAACTGCCATGACCTGACGAATATTTCCAGTAAAATTATTATTTTAATACGGAAACGAAAAATTCTGGCTTTTCCGTATGAATTTGTTTTTAGCAACTTTTTGCGGCGGGAGATTGTTTCGAAAGTGGTTAAGGTCGTAACCCACTTGGGAGGTTAATATTAAAAAATACATGATTCTAAATTTACGTGATGGCTAAAAATTTCAACCAATCAAATTTTTCGTTAAAAACCCCAATTTGCAACTGTTAACCCCGAGCGCAAATGGTAGCATCAATGATTTTAAAAAGGTTTTGTTAAATTATGCACATAAAGGCTCCGTGACGAAATGCCCCAGCAAAAACCGGGAGAAGTAACTAATTAACTAACTCCTACAGAAAGTATAAAATTGTATTAAAGTCTTGGATAAATAACATTGATACAAACATTTACTTGCTGTAACATCTACCCGCTGTAACTTAAAATTTTTTTATTAATCTTTATGAATTATATTTCAGTAAACACTGAATTTATTTTTTAAGTATTTAATTTAATTTTTTAATCTTCTACAAAGATAACGTATGAGTAAAATTTTAACCGTCTTAAAAAAACTCAAGTATACCCACGAACTGGCGATGACTATGTGTAATTTTTTTGGTTAATCTGCTAATTGTATTATTTTCTACTTTTTAAAAGTAAATATAAAAAGCTTGTATTATAAAATTATACCAAAAACATTGTTAATAAAAAAACTAAAAAAAACTAGCCATCACGCCGTTTCCCCGCAGGGGTAGACAGAGAGAACGGACAGCCAAACAACTCGGTATTGGCACACACTTTTTGCCTCACTCACGTTCATACATTGTCTCATACATACTATTCTATTATTCTGACTTTTGACATAGCCCGACACAAGTATCTGATTCACTTGATTGTGCCAGGTCTCCCTTGGACCAGGTCTCCCTTGGGCGTCCCCGACTTCTTCTACCATTCGCATCTGCGTCATATATTAATTGTTAGCCGAAGATTGCCAATAGATTTTTTCAACTTTGTCCTTTCTAAATTATTAGCTAAATGATTATGTTTATACTGATAATAAGCCTAATAATAGCATTCTCCTGCCAAATTTAAAGCATATTATATTATATACATATATTTATTATTTACAACTTAATCGTTAAAACAAAAAAACAAAAAACTTTTATTTTTAATTTAAAATCAGTCCTCAAAACTATGGTCACCCTAAAAGTCTACATGTTTACATTAATGTACTACCTAGCGCCAGCAGTTTAGTAATAATCTCAACCTGTAAGAAATACAACAATATTGTTCTTTAAATATCTGTATAATTTTGTGTTATTTTGTTAATTTGTAGAATTGTTAACCTCAACACAGGCTTGTCCTAGTGAGGTTGCAAATTGTTTTTATTGCAACATTTTTACCTGCAATGTAAAGAAACAATAAATAAAAATAAAAAAATAAAAAAAAAAAATAAATAAATAAAAAAAAAAAAAAAAAAAATAAATAAATAAAAAAAAAATAAATAAAAAAATAAATAAAAAAAAATAAATAAAAAAATAAATAAATAAACAAATAAATAAATATTCTTCTTACACTTCTTTCTTCGTTCATTTGCTCTACACGCCCAAACCATCCGAGCGTCCCTTTTTTAGTCTTACTCATTAAGCTTACATCAGCCTTGCATTTCTGCGGATCTCCACATTTCTCACACAATCATACATGGATTTACCACATGCACGCCTCGGGGATCTCATTTCAACAGCATTCAGTTTAATTTTATCCTTCCTCTGCCAGTTCCATGCATCATTGCCATACATCAGGGTAGGTACCAGCACTCCACTGTGGACTGCTAGCTTCGCTTCTTTTGACAGTTTGTTATTAGCGCCAACGGCATTCAGTCCTCCATAAACGGAGTTACCTGCTTTACAATTTACCCTTCTTTCAATATCTCTCTCATTCAGCCCTCCCATCTCTCATAAACATCAACTACCCAGATATACAAACTCATCCACCTGCTACAAGTATTCATCATTCACAACTACATTGCACACTTTTTTCAAACTACATAACTTTAGACTTACTTACATTCATCATTAACTCATTCTTGATTCATGTTTCGTTCATTCTAGACACGAGAGACTGTAGATCTTCCACAGTGTTTGAAATCAGCACTGCATCATCAGCAAACAACAGACAACATACATTCAGATTACTCAATTTCGCGCCCAATCCCACCTCTTTTAATTATTGCATAAAATTATCCATGTATAGATTGAATAACCATGGTGACATTATGCAGTCTTGCTTAACATTTTGTGATGTCAAACCACCCCGTAAAATTTAAATGTTGAGTTTGTATTTGACGAACTTCTAAAAAAATACTTTTTATTACATAGTAGAACATTGTTTCAGAATAGTTCTGTTAAAAGGCAAACATCAAATAACAAAAGCCAAAACACTTTTTTGAACTTTTGATTTTCCTTCTCAGAACATCAAAATATTTCATCTACATAATCGTATTTTTGAACTTCACTAATAACGTGTTGAATATTTGTATGAGACAAAAAAAACGTGATTTCGCCTTGACTGAATTGTACCTATTGTAAAAAAAAAATTTAAAATTTTTTTTAGAAAAAGATGAACATTCCGGGATACGAATGACCTAACAACATTTGAAAATCTACCACCACACTAACCGGAAAATTTTGTTTTTGTCGTGAAGGAGGACTTAGCCAACCGAGGAATCGAACACCCGACGCAAGGGTGGAATCCAAACGCGTTCCAACTCAGCCACTGCTTGGACCTAACAGTTATCCTGCAATAAAGTGATTCCATCAAAGGTTCACCATATATTTTCTAGAGTTATTTAAGGTTGTTCTTTGTGGTCTTAAGTAAGTGATTTAAACATTTAAATCAAGTACTCATTGAGTGCAGTGCTGTATTCAAATATTAAATTTTATGTGAAATCTATATGAAGTTGGATATCAACCCCCTTTCAACATTATATCTATCCTTGATCTCGATCTGTACACTAATTCACATCACATTAAAATATATTCAATTAAAAATTAAATTAAATTTTATTTTCAATTTTATATTAAAATATATTATATGAAATGTTTTTGAAACATTTCATTGAAGATGGCAAAAACATTTCATTGAAGATGGCAAAAACATTTCATTGAAGATGGCAAAAACACCCCGAATGGTTTAAGTCAAATTTTTCTGGACACATAAATTATTCGTATATTGAAAAGCGTGTGTTGACCTACATGCAAAATGGCAAATTTTAGTATCCTGATTATATATATGCATTTAGATGCGATAGAGAATAGTTTGGAGATTTGTACCAACTAATTATATTCGTTTCTCCTATTTTGCAATGTAGCGCACTTTAATATTTTCCCTCCACCAACAATTTCCACACAAGCACCTTTCGCAATGATATAATGATAGGTTTTTAGCTTGAATAATGTGTTAATGATACGTAAATAAGTTTAGAAAAAGATTCGTAGAAATACCAACGAATGAAAAACGGACAAGAACATTCTGAAATGTTTCCTAACGAACAGATGTCGTCGCAAAAACAACTGGCCTATGAAACTGGCTGACTTTTCGCTATTTAGTAGAAACCGTTACGGAGTCGGGTGTTTTTCACCTCCAGTGTGTTGATGCCATGAAATGTGAACGCAGAACTTGCTACAACTATAAAAGCGATTCACGTTAGTATAATTAGCGAGGAACAGAGAAAATTAGGGTTTGGAAATGTAATAAGAAGCTTTTTTGTTTTTGTTTGAGTAGCAGTGGCACAGTATCCGTTTGAACAGCTTAGGCAATCGTCGGGACGGGAAACAAAAGGGCCTGCGTCTAGTGAAACTCACTGAGAACAAAACTTTAAGCAAACATTACAGAAAACGTGAAATCGTGCAGCTCTCATTTAATTATAAAGTATGTAATAATTTTTTTTATGTTAAAACCGCTTAAGAGTCCAAACTGCTGCCACCGACCTCGATCTCGATCTGGATCTCGATCTCGCCTATGGAGTTCCTCGCGCATTCCCATTTGAGGCATGTTGTGAATCTGTTTTTTTTTTTTAACTAATGGCGGAAGAATAACGCTTTATCTAAAACATGCGAATACCTCAACACAGATTGTCCTAGTGAGGTGTTCATAAAACATTACTGTTTTACCAAATATCATACTCTGATACTACCATGTTTTATACAATAAACATTTTCCGTATTTCTGGTACTTATCATCTATGTAAGCTGTAACACCTGTAAATTGTATACTGTTCAGATCTGGTCTGAATGCTGTCTTACTTTCACGCAAGGCGATGGGGTGAAAGAGCCCAGCTGGAGAAGTCAAAAGGTGGGTAGGTGACTAGACCTAGACAAACCTCACCGCCATGAACCCGGCCCCTTTGCTAGATCACTATAAGTAGGGAACCACTTGGGATGACTGAGATTTTTAATACTTTATTTTTAATTTTAAAGTGGAGATTGAACAAAAACTAAAATGGTCGTTTGGACAATTAAGAACTAAAGGGACGCACTGTTTTCATGTTTTTTCAACGTCGATGCGACAGTGCGTTGTGATATCTATTTTTAAAACCAAAAACGTTATTTTATTGTTTAACGTACAAGTCAATGTAAAAAGACCCAAACTAACATGCTCAAACTTCATCTTATTAATGACTATCTGAAATAATAATGTTGTGTATGTCCCCATCATATGTCCATTTAATACATACAGCTATATGTTTCATGTAATGCGTATCATTCCCGCAATGAGTTTATTAACTCCTGGGAGTACAATGCTTTATATAATATACTATATTCTGTATTGTATACTTTTGATAAATAAATAATAAATAAATAAACCCCAGAAAGATAATCTACGTAAGCGAGACCAAGAATTATTGTCTTTTTTTGTTTCACAACGTAGCGCGCTGTCTGTCTCAGTTAACTCGGTTGCTGAGCAGAGCTTACTGAGATAGACATAGCTTAACGAGTGAGCTTTGGCGAACAAAACTGTACGTAAGGAGTGAGTTTTTTTTTGGTTCATTTTTTTAATATTTTTTATAAATTATCATAATTTTACTAAAAATAATACTATATTTTGAATTAAAACGTCGTCGACATCAATCCACGAAAATGAACCAACTTCGTAAAAAAACATGTCCATACAAAAAAGCTGCTCCTTCCTCTGACGACCGCTAAATGACGCAAAAAGAATTTTTAAACAAACTATGAAGTTGGTATTGTAGGTATGTCTTCCAAAACTTCAAAAAATTACGCGCAGATGTCAATAGAAGCCACTTCAAGTCAAAAAAATTCATTACATGTAACGGTATTTGCCGCTGACGAAACGTTTCCTCCATAATCTTCTGGGCATTTTTTCGCTCCGACGAACCGTTTCGTCCATACTCGTGGAGAGGTTAAGTCACCGCGGTAAATGCAATAATTACGGAGAAATATGCGACACAATATATGGAACACTATGCGTTCGAAAAACGTATGAATACCTTTTGTGTAACTTTAGGACTTGTTCTTATAGACGTGATTCAGCGAACAAAAAAATAAAATAATTTATTATTTTTACACATAAGAATTGCTTAGCATTTAAACTTTCATAGCATATATAAAATAGGATTTAGACATAAAAAGACACATTATTTTTCATTGAAAAAAGACTTAATATTTTGTAGTTGATTTGTAAGAGGTTTACAGCATTTTGTTATGTTTTTTAAAGACAACGTATTTTTTATAATTATTTTGATTTTATTTAAAGTTCAAAACCCTAAACTAATTATTCAACTACCTTTAAACTGTTTAATCATAATATGTCAAATGTACCTATACTTTTACACTTCAGTACGTCTTTAAGACGTATTTTTTATCATTAACTTTCCAAGGTTAAGTAAATTTATTTAAGTATACTGAAGGTCAATATTTTGAAACAAACATTGGGCCCAATATATGAAATAGATCACGTTATTCTTCATGCATTGCTAATAGTATTGTATTGATTTCCATTCTTCATTACTTTATTTCTTTAAATTATAATCGTCGTCTTTTAACCATATTTCTGCCTACTTTATTAGTTCTTATCCTTCCCACATTAAAACTGTCAATAACATTGTAATTATATATTTTTTACTGTACATTTCTACCTACCTCAGAACAACTACCAGGTTACAAATAGCGAGGCAGATAATTTAAGCCTATAAATTATAAATAACGCTATTTTTTTGTATGAATATGTGCATCATAATATTTAAATAAACGCCGATTTATCGGCACTTAACTGAAATTGATAATAATTATTTTTTATTTTAACCTTTATGAGTAAAACCCCAAATTGTAATATTTAATTAAATGAAGACCCTATGAGCGGAACTCAATCGAAAATCTAGAAACAGAAAATCATAAAAAGATATTGGCACCTGTCGGACTCGAACCCCGGACCTCTCGCTTTCCGGGCGAACGCGCTGTCCAAAGTTACATAAATATGCGTTAAGAAAATGAAGATAATAGGGATGGTTCTTAGTCGAATCATGATACTGATACGAGTTAAAAGTGACCGAATTTGATATCGATACCTTGGCGCAGTGGACAGCGCGTTCGCCCGGAAAGCAAGTCCTGGGTTCGAGTCCCAGAGGTGCCAATATCTTTTTCTGATTTTTCTGTTTCCAGATTTTCGATTGAGTTTCGCTCATAGTGTCTTCATTTAATTAAATATTGAAATTGATAAGCTTCCCATCGTTTCAGGCACTTATTCGCTACGCCACTGCCGAGATTGTTTGCTAAAAGCCGCTTATTTTATGTTTGAAGTTGTACGAAACATTATCTTTCAGTCATTAATGTTTTCAATTATTTGAAGTAGCGTAAACACACAAAGCGAAGCATGTAATGAAGAAGAAACTGTACGATAATTTTTTAACCAAGTCGTTTTATTTTTATATCGGTCAAAAAACATTTTCCAGAACATTTTAGGTTTCGTTTTTTTGCATTAACTTCCCACAAGAGATCTAAAAGAAAATAATAATTCCTTATGGTCTATGACGGCCGGCATAGTCTAGCGGTAAGGCTCTTGACTAGCATTCCGAAGGTCGCGGGATCGAATCCCGGCGTGGCAAATAAATTTTATTTGATTAATTTGTGTTATTTCACAATTTATTCAAATAAAATAATATGTAGTGTATTTGCGGCACGTTCCAGAGTGGAAGATACTCTCAGTATCGCCCTGGTGTAAGACCACCATTCAGAATTGAAACGTTGCTTGAAATGGCTTTCGCCGTGTTTAGTGACCAGATCTGAATAGCCAGGTACTTCCTACCTTCCTCTTTTCTATCTCCTTCCCCTCCCCCCTACCTTCAGCCTCACAACATACCCCAATTGGGGATGCCATAGTCTCACTGGCTCCAGACGGGAGCAGTTGGGTATTCTTGTGGGGTATTCATACAAAAAAAAATGCCGTCTTCGAGGTGCTCGTAAATGATGCTCAGTGGAGGAAAGGAAGGAGAGGAAGTCCCGGGAAAGAAAAAGGTATGAGGGGTATGTAGATATCTAGGGGTCAGAGTATCCAGGAGTGACCAGGAGAGAGGTCAAATGTCTCCCGATCCACCACGCATTGGTGGGCAGATGCGTCCGCCGCCAAGACCTGAAAAAATCTCACCCTATGAACCCAGGCATCTCCGCTAAGTCACCAAACGTATTGAACCACACGGGGGTGATCTTTGGCGGAGGTGATGGTTATGCAATAAATGGTTTCCGGGGCGATATGTAGGGTTCTCCAATAAGAGGTGTTATTTTGATATTCAAAGCATTACTTTACATCGTGATTCCTAAAATAATTTGCAGTAAAAAATGTTAAATGAAATTTTGGACTCCGTTGACATTATTGATGTTTTTTTAAATTTTTATTTAAGTATAAAAAATTGCAGGTATTGGATAGAAAGAGATAGGGTGAGATATTAGGCGATTACTCGGGTGAGTGAACAGTAGTGACGTGGAGAATTTGTTTTGTTATTTCCTTTTTGAAGAAAGAAAAATTGTTAAAAAAACGTTAAAAAAATCAACGGAGACCAAAATTTTATTTACAATTAATTTCAGGAATCACTGATTAAATTAAGTATGCCAAATAAGTCTCTTAACAGCCATTAATCTATTAAATTTCGTCAAACGATGATCTTGCCATCGTATCCTTGTAACGGTACAGGGCGGTTCTGATGAGAAATATTAAATATTTTCCATACCAGCATTTCAACATAATAACTCAATATCTATTTTATTTCATTCCAAATTTGCTTTGATAAATACCCACATTCAAAAATGCTCAAACACTTGATGATAAAACAATTAAAATTATGTAATTTTTGTAATTATTTTTTGATCATAAGTCTTTATAAATTTTCAACAATGTTTAAGCAAAATAATAATGTTTTTTTTAAATATATTAATTTGTAAGACCGTAAATAAATAGACAAACCGAAGTATTTTCGTCACAAAATAAAGGCGCGGATATTTTTTTATGATTTTATTTGAACTTAAATTAAAATTGTGAAAAGTAGCTTTCCTAAATACTTTATTGATTTATTTTACTGCGTGATTATATGATTTGAAAGGTATGTTGTATATTTTGAAAATTTAACAAATCTGTCAACGACCTACGGTAAAACCTTATTGTACTAAAAATAAACATATTTTATCAAAATTTTAAAAATAGCTTTACTAGATATAGCAAGTCTTTTGAAATCAATTAATATTTTTTTGTGGAAAAGATTCAATACGTGTAAAATTTGATTTTAAAATGACATATTTCCGGTTTTGTCTGGTTATTCCCTCCTAACACACTGTAAATCAAGCTGCTGGGATTGTGGATTTTGTTGAGTCCAGCGACCTGATATCCATGAGGTAGGCAAAGCTTTTCTATGCGGCCTTCGGCAAATGCTGAAATATCGCATTAGTTCAAATAATAATATTTTCTTTGCTTTGAAGTAATTCAATTGCAGTTGGTTGTTTGTTTGTAGCTTGCTTATTTCTAACCCGTATTGTCAAGTGTATAGTGGTGTGTTCATACAGACAGATAGAAATAAGGTACTCTTCACTTCCGCACTGCACCGATAGAAAGGACGCGGTAGCATGTTTGCACGGATGTTTGACATTCCACTCGATTGCTCAATATCGTCTCGTCCACCTTTTCTGAAGATATTTCCCACGATCTGAACTTTTCCTCAATTTTCTGCATTGTATCAAATACTAGCGAGTGAATCTTTTGTGTTATGGAATAACATAATCAAAAATACTAATTTCGGTTGTGTTGTTGTTGTGTCTGTAACTCCAGTTCAATGAGCTCTAGAAGGCAGATTTGATTTGATTTCAAGGGTAATTTTCAATATTTTAACTAATTTAAGCGTCATTAACAAAACTGGACCACCGATCAGTGAATGAGTTGGTATCACACCGTGATCGGATGGCATCAGAGTGAGTGAGTGAGTTTGATTTCTCGGCAAGTGAAGTCCTTCGTCACAAAACAAGCAACATTTTCGGCTTTCTGTGGTGGTAGTAGAAGATTTTCAAACATTGTTGGGTTATTCGTAACCCGGGAATGTATGTTTTTCTTTAAAAAAAATTTAAAAAAAAATGATACCATTGAATGTGGCCATTTCACATATTTCAAAAAGCAAATTCCTACCATGACACTTCGTGGAGAACAGTTATGTAGGTATTTTATTGTCATACCCTTTCTTTATTTCTTTTTTCTCTTTCTCTGCAGGTTATGTATTATATTTGACACTACTTTGTTTTATATTTCATTTTGATTATCATTATTTCTGTTATCTCTACAAGCATTTCCGTCTAGTAACAACTAAACATCATACTCATGCTGTGAATATTTCTAATTAGAGTGTTAATATCTATGTACCTCCCAACGACAATTCTATTATTGTAATAATTGTTAACACTCTGTAAATCTTTCAAACAACAAATAAATAAATATCATTATTAGTTAGAGCGTAAGACTTTCGGAATTTTAGAAAAGTATTGAATAGTACCGAATTTACAAACCGTCAAAATGTTGATATTTGCGGCTGGCCGAAGAGCTTATGACATCACGGTGCGTACGCAGTTGTGCTGCAGCACCGCCGTTCGAATAATTAATTGTACTGAATAGTGTTTTGTGTGACATTATGAAACACTATTTTAGACATTTTACCCAAGTTCTCTTGATCGCTCATTACTTCATCATTTTTGGAGATATCGACAAACTAGTTTTAGATGACTTTTCAAATATTATAGGCTACCTAATTCTGACTATCCCGTGATTTTTGCCAGGTCTGCCCTAGCTGCAAATGTTTATTGTCATGTTATTATATTTATGATATGAATTGCGGTGCAAGAGTCCTAAAAGCGTAGCAGGAGAAATTTGTTGTATCTTCTCAAATTGACCGAAAATTGCGACACGGAAGGATAAGGGAAGGGTACAAACAATTACGGGGATGGTTGGGAAGTAGGTGTCCGGCGTGGGTATCATTATACAATAATAATATTTTGATGATATGCGTTGCGCCATTTTAGTGAAAAATCACCTCAAGAGCGCCGTGTATTATAATTTTAATAATAATAATAGTTTATAATTTTCCTAAAGTCAATTAAAAAAACTTTCACTTCTTTATGCCTAGTTGTTACTCATCAAATAAAGTGCATTAAATACATTGTCAGAGTACGTTGTCATAATAAAAAGTCAACACTAAAAATATACAACAACACAGGCTTGTCCTAGTGAGGTTGCAAATTGTTTTGTAAACATTTTTACCTGCAATGTAAAGATACAATAAAATACAAACGTATAAAAAAAGAGGTCTGTTTACATATTTTTGCATCTCCTGGCTTTTAGATGAACAAATAACTGTTCTTTCGACTAAATATATATTATAATATTATGTTCGTTGTTGATCTCCGGTCATTCTCGTAAACGATGACAAGTTATCGACATTATCGATAAAATATGTATCGATGTGCTTGTGATAGGGGGCTAGAAACTACAGAGAGTTGTTGAAATCTCTAGGTTCTTCCCCACTTGTATCCCATACATTGGATTCAAGCGCCAATAACGCAAAGTAGGTACTCTCTCTGAAAATCTATTGGTTTACAGGAGAGCTTTGGAAATTTATTTCCCACGGTTTTGTTGTAAATCATACTAATTGTTGGAAATTTTTAATATGAAATGTATTTTACCAAGTTTGGGAAACGAACAGATCAAACGGTTATAAAACATTATAATTTAGTTAAATTTGTCTTTTTTTAACTTATTTTATTTTAATTTTCTTAAATTTTATTTATTTTCATATTTTACAGTATTTACCTAATTATTAACTTTTGTACATACCTAATATATTTTGAACTTTTATTCTGTTGCGTGGTATTTTTTTTTTTTCATCTTTCTTTCGCCATTGAAGTAAAAATCATGTTTTGTTTCATGTTAGTGCTTCCACACAAACGAAGTACTGATCTCCTTTATCTCAAACCAAATAACTCAAGGGTGCACAGTTTACACCCGCGCTGTGGGTTCCCTCAGCATCGGACCATCGACCATTTTGGTGACCCATTTCCCCTTACTTTTGAACATTTGACATTTTATTTCTGTTAAAGCTCGACGGGCGTTCAATTTGTAAATACAAAACTTAACACGAAGCAAATTAAACATTAGTTAACTGAAAAAAACTATTCACTCTGCATTAGTGGTTGTTTATCACTTGGGTAAAATATAAAGACATTTATTAGTAAGCTAACTACCATTTACAAAATTATGCATTTGAAATCTGTTTATTCATAAAAAATAATAATAAAAATTCTATATCTTAAAATGATCATATACATACAGGGCGTTAAGGGATGTGCTTGACTTACTTTAACCAGTGATTCCTGACATTATTTTGAATTAAAAAAATGTTAAATTTTAAATTTTGATCTCAGGTGACGTTTTTATGTTTTTTTTTTATTTTCAACTAAAAATTTCTAGGCGTTGGACAGTTTAGGAGTAGGATGAGGGGTTGTGCGGTTACTCGGCTGAGTGACTAGCGATGACGTGTGGAAGATTTTTTTTTATTTGAAGAAAAAAAAAGGCATAAAAAATCACCGGTGACCAAAAATTTCGTTTACATTTTTACTAAAAAAAAATCAGGAAACACCTGTTAAAATAAGTCTAGGACGTCCCTTACAACTCTTTATCTATCAGATAATGATCGGATTCATTTCGGCTTCAATTTTGTCATACGAATATTCGATATCAATAAGGCCGAAAAGCGCGTGCTGGCGCTACTCACGCAGCTTACAATACGTCAACTGTCAGAATAGATAGCGTCGTGTCCTTTTGTGTCCCATGTGGCGTATATCCGACACTGACTTCACATGACTTAATTCAATGTAGGTAAAGTTGTATACGTCTTTCACGAAAAAGATTTTTTTTGTTTTTGTTTCACCTGTTGATCGTGGGAACACATC
The DNA here is from genome assembly GCA_936435175.1 of Glyphotaelius pellucidus. NCBI lineage: Eukaryota > Metazoa > Arthropoda > Insecta > Trichoptera > Limnephilidae > Glyphotaelius > Glyphotaelius pellucidus. Next base: position 8,976,248 of record OW386545.1, on the reverse strand, counting down.
GGAAACGATGCGAAAATTACCTTAATGAGTTCTGGTCGAAGATTGGTATACAAACAAAGCAATTGTTTTTTGCGATTGTTTTCTGTTTATCAGATAATATATCTTATTATTCATTTTTAGATGATAATATCGTTAGACACACTAATAAGATTCAGTTATTTCGTAAAAAAATTGGCGTAATAAATTCATAAAATGGCCAATCAGCACCATTTTATTGCTTGACAATTGAAAGGTTCCCGATAGATGCCGATTCTGAGTCCTTTTCAGCATTTGAACAAATTGTGATCAACAGAAGAGGACAACCATCATGTTGCTTAGGTGGTCAGTCACAATTTGATAGAAAGCTGAATTGCATTTAGAAGGGACCTTTCAAATGTCAATAAATAAATAATAATTTGCGCTGAATGACCAACAGATAATGGCCAATAGAATATCTAACTAACTATTAGGAAAAAAACTCCCATTTTGTAAACAATTCTCAAAAATATGTGTTCATACGTACAATTGATTTTATTATTTCTGAACAAACTTGAATACATACCAAACATGAAAAAAAAAACAATTCAAATGAGTTTTCAAAGATGTAATGACCTTGTTACTCTTTTTAAACTGTAAAATATTATTTTTTCCACCATTAAAAGCTGCAAAAAGTGATCCACAAATGTCACAGAACATTCATTTGAAAGCATTTAGAGAAGCTACAATGATCAAATAAAAAGTTGCTTACAGATTGATATTCTAAGCTTGTCTTTTGTACAGTTTCTTTATACATATGGGTTTTTTTTACATTAACTCCACACAGGAGGCCCTGAGGAAAACAATTTTCCTCGGGGCCTACGTCATCTGAGATGCTGTGTGGAGGGCTTTTTGAGGAGAGGAAAGAATGAACATTGGTCTTGAAGAGACCCATGTTGTAGGAAGGAGGAAATACAGAGGCCGGAAAATCGTTCCACAGCCGAGCAGTTGAACACAAAAACGAGTCGAAGAAGCGACCCGTTCTCATGTGAGAAATGTCAACCATGTACATATGTTGGGCACGCGTTTGCCGTGTTTCCCGACCATGCACCGGTGCCGAAGGGATCAATGACGCTAGTTCCTCGGAGCATCTTCCATTGAAAAACCGGTAGAACAAGGATATCATTCCCACCCGACACCCGAGTCGAGGGTATTTTTCAGGTATTTTGGAGCTTCAGACCAGAGGTGGCTGCCAAATTGAACCATGGGGTTTACTTGTGATTTCTACAGGGTTAGCAGTTGTGTACTATTTAAGTATCTGCGGGCCCTGTACAGTACGCCCAGTTATTATTAAAATCGCATTTAAAAAAAAAACAATGCTCAAAACAACAAACCTCAGACAAGAGGTTTTAACGGGATCATAAATATCGGTTATTTAAGCATCATATATACTTATATATAGTAATTAATTTAAAATTTCCATAAATGTAGTTAGAACATTTCCTTTATAATGGCCGTCGATTTTATCCTGGGATATTTCTTATTCTATTAATCACCAACTTCCACAATTCTAAGTAGGTTTCTGAATGCTTATGAATATTAATACAGTGAAGTAACTTACTTTGTACGTTGATAGGTCCTGCACTATACAAGCCAGGATCGCTTCTCTGCCTACTGGCACGGTCACGTTCGTTATGTGCGCACTAAACTTCGGGTCCGCTGCAAACAAATCGAGACACAAAAATAAATGTAAGGACTGGCAAGTTTAATGGGTACTTAGAAGAAGTAATAAACAAACTGCATGCAACTCCGGCATTAGCACGTAATTAGGACTGGGACATGCTGTACTGAGCAGATTTCTACTTGAATAGTCGTCTCAGAGTGGTAATTAAATGTACACTTGAAGGTTATGTAATTTATGCTGCTCTCATTGGCAAATTACTTATTGACTTTGGTGGCATAATGTATGAGCACGTTCCAACCTACATAACATGTCCTTTTGACTTAGTGTAGCGAAGTCCTGTTTTAATGTGGACTACTCGGGCGTTTTGCATTTCATCTGTCTATAAATTTATTTGCTAAGTTCTGGTCCAGGTGAAGATGGTCGCCTTATTCAATTCTAACTTTTCGTACCACCATTATCATGTTTCCAACTACGAACTGTCAAATCGGAATAATTAATTCTTAACTGCTTGATAAAAGTTAGAAAAAAGAACATTGTGTTTGATGTGGTAACATTTGTTTGAACAAATTGTTAAATATTCATTATTTGACATAAAAAAATGTTCCGTAAAATATTTATGCTATATATTCAAGTAGCTAGGTATTTACGTACCTACATTACTAATCTCAGTGAGAGATCGTACATGACGTCATCGTTCTAGTATCTTTTTTTTTTTACATGAGCTCCACACAGGAGGCCCTGAAGAAAATATTTCCCTCAAGGCCTGAGGTCATCTTTAGGGATGCTGTGTGAAGGGTTTTTTTAAGGAAAGGAAGGAGAGGAGAGTTCTGGGAAGGAAAAGGGTTTAAGGGGTGGGTAGGAATCTGGGGTTCAGTGTGTCCTGGTCATCCGCCTCCAAGACCTAGACAAACCTCACTCCATGAACCCGGGCACCCCTGCTAAATCACCAAACGTAACGAAACACTTGAGGTGACCTATGGCAGAAGGGTTGGTTATCCAATAAAGGAAATTCGTTTTTTTTCTATTTCTAAAAGACGTGTGAGAAGGAAGGACGAACATGGGATGACGTCGATGACGTCCGTACGAGCTCTGGGTGGGACTAGTTTGCTTACAAATATTTTAATATCAGAGAAAACTTTGGTTCTAGTTTATTAAATAAGAGAAAATTAGAAACAATATTATTGGACACAAGGTTTCTTTTTTTAGAACTACTAGTTTAATAAATGTATAACAATTAATTATACGCCTTAGAAAAATGTTTTTTTTTGATTGATATAATATGTTAAATTTTAACATAATGTAAAAATATTTAATTAATTGATCATTTCCACGTCAAATTCTTACTTTTATTTTTTTTATTTTCACCTAATGAGTAAAATAAAGACGGCACTAGAGGCTCCTATATTGGCTTATTTATTAGTTCGATACAGCGGACCGATTTACCGATAAGGTGAAAGTTGTAATGGAAAATATTAGCTGCGCATTTAGTTAGCTTAAACATAGAGAACTAGCCGTGGTGAAGACAGGCGTTAAAATGAAATATTTTATATTAATTCAGTCTACCTATTCAACAGTAGTTTTGAATAAAAAAAAACCTTTACATACACTCGATTTAACAACAAACTAATTTACCTTTGCTACAATTAAATAAGTAGGTACCTACATTATTTTTCAAAGCGTATCCATTTTTTTTTAAACGAGAAGATCCTCCAAAAGTAAATTCAATGAAGGCAAGTTTTTAACCTTAACCTTCGTAACATCATTACCCATGCGCTTAGCGCGTATCTCTATGATGAAATGACAACTGATAGCTTCAAATATTAAGGTCAAGATAATAATATAATGGGTTCGAACACTTGGATATTCCAAATGTAAACGATTCAAAAAAAATTGAGGCATTCTTCAATATTTTTAGATATTAGATAAGTTTTTAGATTTTCACGGTCAAAAATATTTTCGTTATTTGTTTTTGGGGTGTTATGCCGTGTTGCGCTACCTTCTTCTATAGCCAACGCTTCAGACAGCGTTACAGCTAAAGAAGGAGGTAGCGCAACACGGCATAACACCCCAAAAGCAAATAATGAAAATTTTTAGATATTAATTTTAGATATTAGTTTACAACATCTAATTTGTAACAAATGTATTCTATACACAACACAGACTTTTGTAAGATGACCACATGACCCCTAAGACGTAAACGCCATACAGAACTATTCCACACGCTGAATGACAAAACAAATGTAGTAACTAATTCGCCTATTAACCGTGCTCTTCATACGTTCAATAATATTTGTCTAAACTCTAACATTTTCTCCGAATCACTATCCAAATTTAAAAAGAGCATGTGTGATATAAACAGTTCAATGCGCATACATATTCCCACTTCACACACCATCACTTCAAACATACTCACACATACACACACACCTAACTACTACGCACATCACCCGGTAATTACTATATATACGAGTACATACCATAAATAAGACACTACAAAGAAACATACATGAAATATTACTTAATGTATACAAATTTTCTCACCACTGTAATCAAGGTACTGTTTTTTCTACATTAATAAATAAAAAAATAAATTAATTAAATTTGAAAATTTAAATTTCGATATTGGCTTCACCATAGCTTAATTTAGAACCTCCGAATGTGAATAATTCATACTGAAATTACGGCACAGAATGCAGAACGCCGAATCCCTCCGGGAGGCCAATGAACAGTATTCAAATAAAATCCAGTCCTCTCTCTGTGTCAAAGAGAACGCCAGTAACCTAATGTATTTTGGCAACCGCAGACTGATAGTAGAACAAACTAGTGGAAGTCATTTAGGCAAGTAGGTGGAAGTGCTAGAACAGGAGAACAGTAGAATTGTAGAGGTATTCAGAAGTCCGTACCGACTTCTGCACTCTCCGGCCAAACGTACGTAATAATATTAAGTGGGAATAATACACGGGACTTCCATGCCAGATTTTTTTTGCCGCTGATGCAAATACAAAAGCAATAAAAAGTAACCTCTAGGTTTGGGGATTAAAAATGTGTTTTCATCCCCAACTGGACACAATGTGTGGGGAAGCTAAACCGCTTCGCCAAAGGTAAAAAATAATATATTGTGAATTTTTAAAAAGCTGATATTGCAAAAATAAAAACATGGTGTTTTGTTTTTAGGACATTATACGTGCATGGAGCATGATTACTCATTCACTATTATTGTCCCTAAGTAGTCAAAGAGATATTTAATTTTTTAATTAGAATCAGATGAATAAAAGTCAGTGCTTTTCTTAAACCATTAACTTTATTTAAACTATATCACATTTGTACTAAACTATATACATATTTGTATTAAACTAAAGGGGTATTTCACCATCCTCCTAATAGCTTAACCAAACGACAACGAAAATTATTAATAAATAAACTTTTTATATGGATAAATCATGTATAATTAATCGAAAATCTAGGTTAGTGTATGGATTAGCTAAGAGGAGGATGGTGAAATACCCCCTAAATCATATATCGTTTTTGGTAAAACCCTTTATCAAGGCAAATGTAAGAATAACAACAAATATTCGTTATATTCAATTTGGGAGGTGGGAATGGGTATCGCTGCCCCGGGAACCTTTATTGGATAACCAACCCTTCTGCCATAGGTCACCCCAAGTGGTTCGTTACGTTTGGTGAATTAGCAGGGGTGCCCGGGTTCATGGGGTGAGGTTTGTCTAGGTCTTGGAGGCGGATGGCAAGGACACACTGAACCTCAGATTCCTACCCACCCCTTAAAACCTTTTCCTTCCCAGAACTCTCCTCCCCCTCCTTTCCTTAAAATTCCCTTTACACAGCATCCCCAAAGATGACATAGGCCCTGAGGGAAATTATTTTCCTCAGGGCCTCCTGTGTGGATCTCATGTAAAAAAAATATTTATATGGAATTAAATATTTAAAGTGATCAAAGTTTAGGAATGCTACATAACCCAAGCGGTTGAGATATTAAAGTAGTGAGTAGGAAAACAGGGAATGCCACTGAACCATAAATTTCATTGTTTGTTGTGATAAAAGCTTAAAAAAAATTTACGTTTTCCATGACGCCAATTTCTTGTTGAGGACACAGTTTTTTGTTTTAGATGGGTACCCATTAATGAGGATTAATAAAAAGCAAGAGCTAGTACGTACTGAAATTTTCCTTAAATTTCAGTTAGTAAGAAACACTCTGTAGGAAGATACTTACCGATACCTATATAATTTTTATCGCCACCTAACAGGATTGGTTAAAACACTCTTGAAAAGGTTTAAAAAAGGCAAGTATAACTCGCAGATACGATGCTATAAATAACGCCGAGAAAATCGGGATTAACGAGGGTCTCCAGTAATTAATTATTTCGGACAGAGTTCAAATACAGTTTGTCCAAGTTTTGAAACTGGCTTGATGTTGGATTCATTATTCGTTGTGCGAAATAAAATAAAATATTTACGAAGCGAGCATCTACCTGTTCAAACTGAGTACCTTACCGATTGTTGTAAATGAGAATTGGTAGTCATTGGCTCCAAATTGATGAATTTCAATATGGAGACAAACAAACTGATTATAGATCTATACATCCAATGAATTCACCTATCTTTTGTCGATTATTGCACATTCGTCGGATTTATAAAAAAAATTATAAAATCGTAAACTTCTACTTAATTATTTACAAATAAGGGTAAATTTGTCAAAATTGGCAGCAAAGCAATCCGAGGTATTTTAAACAGTGCCATATTATGGCAAAAAGCGCTCCAGTGATTAAAGAATTATCTAATTTAGGTACTCTGTTGATAAACAACGACTAATAAAAACTACGAACTTATTATGCATCCATCCAATAGTTTGAGTGAACTCTGTTAGTTTGCTGTTAACACGATTATTAGCAGTAAATGAGTTAATGAAATAGTCGCATAAATAAGCCAGCTTATTACAAACGGCGACGATAGTTCCGCATAATTTATAGAAACCAGCGGCTTTAATGATCCATGAACAAGCGGTATGAAAGACGGCGCGGGAAACTTTTTAGTATGTCATAATGGCGAAACATGACTTTGAACGTATCACGTATAATTTTATGTGCCAAAAGTTTTGCCATTATGGCCCCGCGCTAACCATAAATTATATCCCCCTAACATGCTTACTTTAATTGGCGAACGAATAAAAATTAAGATTTAGAACAGTTACTTGTTAAGTTACACATACAATGGTTACTCGGGAAATTACACATACAACTACTGTTACTCGGTACGTAAAGTCTCTGTGCTTGGCTTTCTGAAGGTTAAATTAATGTTTTTGTGGCGATCCAGCAAACTACTTACTGGTCCCGAAATTCTTAACCCTCGATTTATTAAGATGAAAAAGTAACTAAGTGTTAATTATAATATGGTTTTATGTGTTTACGTTGAAACTTTACTAAAATATACCTGGATCTGGATATTATGTTGCTACTCAAGAGTTTGAACTGCCCGGATTTGGGACGCATAGTAATGTTGGATGATATACTACGTCTGAGTAAATTATTTAAAAATCCACATACGCTAGTAATGCTTTATTCCTAACTAGTCAGAAGTACACTGGAATTCGCATCGCCTGCCTGGAATCTCAAATACACCCAATACGTCAATAATACAGAGCGCATACAAAATAAATTAATTAAGTATCTCGGTCATAAATACAACAATAATTATTTCTGCACTCTCCAATCCCTGAAATCTAGGCGAACGGGAGCTGACGTGACATTTCTCCATAAAATAATACATAACGAAATAGACTGGCCAGAACTTCTTAACACCCACCCACACCCACACACACCCACACACACACCCACACACACACCCACACACACACACACCCACACACCCACATCCACACACACCCACACTCACACACACACCCACACACACTTACACACACCCACACACACACACCCACACACACACACACACACACACACACCCACCCACACACACACACACACACACACACACACACACACACACATACACACACACACACACACACACACCCACACACACACACACACACACACACACACACACCCCTCTCCTTCAATAATTTATTAACTAACTTAATTTAGGTAAAATATATAATTTATCACGAAAAAAAATTTATATAAACATAACAGCGACATGTCATTGGTACCAATTATTGCATTAAATTCTATAACTTTGTAACTATTTTCCACAATGTAACTATGTACTGTTTGTTTCTGCAAAATAAATAAATAAGTCATTTGATTCATCCACCTTCTCGTGAGACATTTTGTTTTTAACTGAAACATGGTTAAATATGAATATCAGCTTATCAGAATTAGGCCTAAATCACTATAAAATCTATCACATTGTCCTACTAGTATCAAATAGTCGAACAGAGGAGGCGTTTTTTTTTCATCGCTTTTCATGACTTTTCAAAAGGAGTGATGAAGTTGTACATTGTTGAGTTGTTCGATCACCATAAAATCATATCATCCAATTAGTTACTGTGGGCTGCATCCTATACCAAAATTCATATGAAGAAACGTGAGTGAAAAATATAACATTTTTTTATAATAAAAACTCTCTTTTTATAACTTTTGAAGGTTATTCCCATCAATGTAATATATTATTGAAAAAGAAGAAGATAACAATAATGATCTTAACGAAAATATGAAAGAGAACAAGACACAGAAAAATAAAAATTTATAAAAAATTGAATATTCATTTAGACTTCTATAAAGTCAATAGTTCCATGTGAATAAATTCGGATATATTTATCCGACACGCTATCCAGGTCACAAATCAATTCTTAGAATGATTGTTTCCAATAAAAAGGGTAGTTTTTCCCATAATATGGAAAAAAATAATTAGTTGAAGATAATTTGTTAAGTCTAAAAATTTCTAATATGAGATTGACAAATATGACGGTTTGAAATTGTACAGGTAGCGAAATTGGTTAACGCGCACGTCCCTGTTAGACGAGAGGTCTGGGTTCGAGTCCCAGTTGCGACCTTTGTTTTTTCTATTTTTCTGTGTCTCGTTCTTTTTCATATTTTCATTTAGATTATTATTGTTATCTTCTTCTTCAATGAAAAATATTACGGCTTAAAAAAATATTCACATAGATCTACGAACACCGTTTTTGATTATATAAGTTTAATTATACCTAGAATTAAAAAAAATCATTACTTAAAACGATTAAAACAGTATCATGCAACATGCATAAAACCAACGATCAGCACACTTGTTGAATATTAGGATGCATGATCTGGGCAATACGTTTGGAGGTACCGTTGATATATTTACAGACTCCATTTACAAAATTAAGCGTAATCTGAACCAGCACTTAACCGAGTGCTACAAATTATTGTAGCATAGGTAATGTAGTTTTAGTGCTTTATGTTTTAATATTGTTTTAGTTTCTAGTGCGTTTTATTCTCTGTTACATGTTTTAAAAATATTGTTCAAAATATTATTATTTAGTTATTCTGTTTAAATTACCGAGTGCTTTAATTTTTTTAAATATATTTTTCGATGGCTCACTACATACGTATTCTGTTTTTATAATCGCCATATTAAAGCTCAGTTTGACGTAAAAGCAAATAAAATAAACTCAATAATTTCAAGCATGATTCAGACCGAGTACACACCGGAGAGCTTAATGTATACAAACTCTTTAATAAAATTTAATTTCTGCGCCGATGTAAAAAAAAAAAACTAGTCCCTTTAACAATTTCACGAGCTTTCTTCTCTCTATGACGGTTTATTAACAAAAGCCAACATCTTATGTGTTTGGGTTGTTCTTCTTTTTAACCTACATAACTTTTACCCCTCTGTCACATTTTCACCTAAAGTGAGGATTTTTTTTTACTATAAATGAATTCTCTCTGGATCTCAGAGGGGAAATTGTAGCAAGGAAGGAAGGAGGATTAAAACGCCTATTGGGGTGTCAAACACGAGCTGCGTGTATATCTATTTCGAATGACAACCAACGTGACAGAATTAACGTATCAACATCAATTGTAGGAGACAAGTTTTTGAGATTTTTAAAAATATTTTATTAAACATCATAAAAAATAATAATCGCTGTTACTTGATAGGTTATACCCTTTGTAGTTTAAAAATAGTTTTATGTTTTATGTCGTCATGTCATTTTTTTGTAACATTATATATGGAATATACGCAAGTCGAGATGGCGGTAGACAACTGTGATTTGTATGAAATACACTTCTATCGCGAAGACTTACAACTCTGTAATGTAATTTATACTACAAAAATATAAACACATATTTTTTTAAAACGTACACAGTCGTTACGTCTTTAGTACAGTAGATTTTAAAGTAATTGTAAAATAATAATATTGGTTATTCTAATGAAATTTTCTCCACTAACTGGTGAAGACAACTTTATGTAGGTTAAAAAGAAGAACAACCCGTTTAATTTTATGTGTTCATTAGCAGCTTAAGTTTAGGTTTAATCATTCAATTATTCCATCGTCACCTGGTGAAGATGGTTAAGGAAAGGCCCATAGAAAGGGTATGTAAGAGTCCTTGCTATGAAAGATAATAGCATAGGTGCACAAAGTTCCTTCAAACAGGTTCCATTGTTATTTATGCCTTACAACAATATTTTGATATAATTTTAATACTTAAACCGACGTGCATAAACTTTATATGAGTATATTTATTTTCACAGCCACCTTTTACGACTCTGGGTCAATCGATCAATTGCTAAAAGGCAACTACAAAAAATAGTGTTTTGTTAAAATTTTCCGTGAATTATTCAACTGACTTTTCGTACAATATTATAAATAACCCATAATTATCACAAACGAAGGTCTTCTCATTTCAAAATTGCAGTCCAATTATGAATTTGAATTTACGGAACGAAACTCCGCTAAGCACCATTGACCATTTGCATTAAAAAACTTAAAACATTTCTGCATTTAGAAGTGGCCCAATCAAAGTTTGATAACATCGACATCCGAGTATTAAACTTTGGATATTATGAAAATTCTGACGAAATCTACTTGCAGTTTTCTGAAACTATTCCGGCCTGAGAAGAGGCTTGAAGTGAACTGACTAGATTTATTTTACTAGCGGTAGGTGGAAATTTTTAACCTAACCGGGATTTCAAAATTTTTAAAGACTCTTCTTAGAACACTGATGAGTATAAAATTTAAGGATTCCCAATCTGATAGGCAAGTCAATGTTTTAAATGCCCTAAATAGTAATGATGTATAATTAACGTGATTTAGGCTGTGGCCGATAAGATATTCAGGGTGGTTACTTGATTTACTGGTAGTAACTTGATTGAATGCAACTTAGTACAATTTGAATGCAAATCATTATATTGTATTTTTTATAAGAACAACTCACTTTTATAAATTTTGAAGGTTATTCCCATCAATGTAATACATTATTGAAGAAGAAGATAACAAAAAATCTAAACGAAAATATGAAAGGGAACAAAACACAGAGAAATAGAAAACGATAACGATCGCAACTGCGACTTAAGTGTCTACTATTCGTGAACACAGCGCTGAAAAAGAAGAAGATGGAGAGATATGTAATTACGAGTGTTGGACAGAGCGCGCTAATATGGTTAGTCGTAGAATAGCAGCGAAAATTGCAAAAAAGCTTAATAAAACATGACTCGTTTAAAATAGAGCAAAAATCTCGTGGAACGTATCTTAAGTATCGTTCAAAGAAACATTGTGAATTTTTTCACAAATATAACTTGTAAAATAAAAGAAATAGACTTTTTAAAAATAATTTTCGGAGCATACTTTGCGATTTTTTTCTAGGAGGGAATTTCATATAATTTGCATTTCGGCGTGGAACGTATCTAGATATTATCTTCAAAAATAACATATATTTTTTTAAGAGCTTAAAAACTTCAAATGTTAAAGGGAGATATGTAAGAAATCGGTCGAAATACGAATAATAGACCCTTAAACCCAAAACCTCTCGTCTAACCGGGACGAGCGCCTTTACCAACTCGTCCATTGCCACCTTCCATCAAACCGTCATAATTGTCAATCTCGTATTTTTATCTAAGTCATCTAGACTATAAGCTATCTAGGTTACAAACCAGTTAGAGCGATTTTTTTATTTTATTTTTTTGGATGATTGACATTTTAATGATATTTAAGATAATATTCATATGTGCAAGCGAGCTTGTCTCCATGCTGCTTTTATTTAAAGATGATTGTGGTTTTTCTCAAGGGTTTTCAAACTTTGCATCACAGTCACCTTCTAAATTTAAACAAAGCCACCAGCATTATAACAGAGGTGTTTTAATTTAGGGAATTTAGGAGAGTTAAACTTTTAAGCATTGACAAATTAAATTAATACTTTATTTCTATGCATTACAGTATTTACCTATAGATCAATTTTGAAAAACATTTTTACATAATATATATTGTAATTTTATTATGTTGGGTGTAAGGTAGGTTTGTGAACGTGAAACTGTGGATAGGTATTGTTGTATGTTTCGTGAACACCTCACTAGGAGAACCTGTGCTGAGGTGTTTACGTGTTTATTTATGTTTATGTATGACAAGTATTTATGTGTTGTAATAGAAAGTTTTATATGTATTTTATTTTTTTTTCAAATTTTAATAGTTATTGTACATTGGTTATTTAGAAGAGAAAAAAAAAAGTATTTAAATATATTAGAGGAATATAAGAAAAAAAATATATGTATACATTTGAAATGTATTTGTTAGTTTTTAAGCAAGTAGGTGGTATCATCGTATATTTTACAGAATTCAATTATCAATTATCAATAAATTTGTTGATTAAATTCAAACAAAAAACCCTTCACCACAGGTTTTTTTTAATCATATGCACGAATTACCAATTGTGTGCTCTGCACGTTTTTGTTAACTTTTATATATTATTAACTTTTGTTTTAAAAAACTAACGTTTAGTTTTAATTCGGTTTAGTTTTATAAGTTAGTTTTACGCCGTACTATGCATGAAAGAAAACTAAGCATCTGTAACAAATTATATTATATGGGATAGATACATCCGATAATTATATTAAAAAATAAATTATGCATCCTAAATATCCATAAACGATATTCCTATGGTGAATAAATCAGTTCTCATCTCATCCTCCCATGAAAGATTAATTATTCCAACGTCGAGGGTAGTTAGCTACGCGATAGGGGGTAGTTTTACGCCACTTATAACATATTATACGTATTGAGAGATAGGGTAGTTACTCCAACTCGATTATTAATAGGTTGGAAAATAATAATATTAAAACAAACTATTATTTCTATCAAATGTATCCCTGTAGTAAAGTTTGATTGTATCTATAGTAACGTGATCTTCACAAATAAATAGTTAAATACGACATTCATGACAGAGTGAAAACCCATTCTAACTCTGAACCTAAGTTCGAGTTCAAATAACGAGTTCAAATCTTTGGGAAAATGCATGTAATAAATTTATTAATTTATTAAAGCACAGCAATAGTAATAGTAATGCTCTCAGTGTTGCCTTGGTGACAGATAGCTTAATTTAATCATTTTAACGTGGTTTAGATAGCCCTACCGTACCAATTACCCAAACGAAAAATAATTATAAGTGGTTATGAAGTTTAAAAAATAGCTTTGTTTATGACTTGTGTTATTGTGAATATACTAGCCTTTAAAATTTTAACATCAAACGGCAAACTTGTGGTCGTTATGTGATTAAAAAAAATATTTGAAGTTTGCAACTCACAAAATCGAAAAACATGGCTCTGTAGAAAGTAAGTATATGTGTACTACAAAACTTTAAAAGTTTATGAAAAACTGTGTTTTGAAATGTAAATTGAAATAATTTATATTGTAAAAAATTATAGGTAACGTAATTTAACAATACTTTTTGTAAACCAAAATTTAGTTTTCCAGTTTCGGTACGGTAGGGTTATGGGCATCCAAGTGTTTTCTTTGAATTTTCTTTGAGTTGCTGGTCAGTGCACCAAAAGCATAAATTCTGAAGAGTGTGATGACGAATACAACAAAATAAGCTTAATTTCAATTTTTTTCCAAAAGAAGCATTTGTGGAACATTTCGATATTCGACGATATTCTTCGAAGTCGTCTCACCTATGTACCGTTTATCAAGACTATACATGTATCACCGAGAACGCCAAATAAAACAAATATTTTCGATGCTGAAGAAGATATGGTTGCATCCGAAGTCAATCTGCTTCAATCAAGTTAAAATATACCTCCTAATCGACTGAGCGTAAATGCTTCAACCAACTTTAATATACCTATACCTTACATAGTTCCCAGTTGACTGAGCACAGATAGCTTCAACCAACTCTAAAATATACCTTACAAAGTTCCTAGTTGACTGAGAGTAGATAGCTTCGACCAACTCAAAAATATACTTACAGTGTTCTTTTTGACTAAGCGTAGATAGCATCCGTTTTGCATGTCGTAAATTTGTTTGTTTGTTCCGTTTCCGTTTCAAGATGGCGGGCGTTTTAGTTTTTTAGTAAAGATTATCTTTTCAAATGTGAAATGGTCGAATTTATTTGGACTTTCTTATTAACACTCTTTCCAATATAATGGTATCTACCCTATCTGCTTGAAGAAAGTTTAAGAAATAATTGTTATTGAGAGAGCCTCTGTGGTCGAGGGATAAGGCTCTCGATATGCAATTCGCGGTTCAAAGCTGCGGGTTTAAATCTTATCTAAAAATATTCCGCTATTTATTCATTTGCTATAATATGGAAGACTCTCTTAGTACCTCCCTGATTTAAGACCACCATTAAGAATTGAAACTTTGCTTGAAAAGGCTTTAGCCGTGTTTGGTGACTAGCTCTGAATAGCCAGGCACTTCTCCACCTTCCAATTCCTCATCTTCTTCCACCTCCCGCTACCTCTATTCTCACAATATACCCCAATTGGGATGCCACAGTTCCATTGACCCCATATACAACAGTTGGGACTCTTATGCGCTATTCACATAAAAAGTGATAAAAAACTGTACTTAAGACGACGCTTCCCGGCTCAAAAAGAAGAAGATGGAGAGATATGTAATTACGAATGTTGGACAGAGCGCGCTTATATTTTCAATGATAAAAGTGAAGCGAAAATTGATGTTTAATAAAACACGACTCGTTTAGAATAGAGCAAAAATCTCGTAGGGGTTGTCTAAAACAACGTTCAAAGAAACACTGTGATTTTTTTCATACATATAAAAAATTTAGGAGCATAATTTGCGATTTTTTTCTATCGAGGGAATTTCGTATAATTTGCGTTTGGGCGTGGGGGTTGTATAGATATTATCTTCAAAAATAACATATATTTTTTTAAGAGCTTAAAAACTTCAAATATTCAAGGGAGATATGCAAGAAATCGGTAGAAATTTGGACAGTGCCGCCTTAAAATAAAACCTGGTTTATAATTAAGCTGGTACATATTTAAGAACCTACTTTCGAAATTGATTTATTAAATGTGATAAAATAAAAATTAATAAATATTTTTTTAACGCAAGGTCTACTTGTTCACAGAAGTAGGAGCATAAAAGTATATGAATATTTAAGTGACTTTAAGTAATATAATACGTTTAGAGATGGGGTAGTTGGGGCGGCGTGCTTGGTCCACTTGGATGCTGACTAGGCTTTTTATAAGCACTCATCTCATTAGCATTTTAAAACTTTGACTCGGGTACTTATAAAATGCATTCATCCGCCGGCACAGATTACCGGGTCATAAATCTGTTTTAATCTCAACTTGAAAGCGACTAGAGAATATTCAGATAGTTTTATCTAGGGAGAGTCAACCGCGATACTTTAAACGTGTAGTTAACTATTTAATTATATTCTATTTTTTTTTAAACAGAACAAAAACATAGGACGGGTTGCTTCACAGAAATTGAACAATTCATCAAATTTCAACGTTAAAATTTAAATTCTGTGAAAGTTCTATCCAAGTTCTGTTATTATATCACTGCCAGTTGCTTCATAGATCTGAAGTAATGACAGAACTTTATTTATTTATTTACGGACAAATAGTCTATTAATAACTTATCAATAACACGAATAAAAAAAAAGAGATGGCAATAAA
Organism: Glyphotaelius pellucidus; assembly: GCA_936435175.1. Lineage (NCBI taxonomy): Eukaryota > Metazoa > Arthropoda > Insecta > Trichoptera > Limnephilidae > Glyphotaelius > Glyphotaelius pellucidus. The sequence continues at coordinate 8,960,515 of OW386545.1, read as the reverse complement.
AGGAAAGTACATATAAATGAAGAGCATCGACAAATTATAATATGAAGAACATATAGAAGACCACGAAGATGGATTTAACAGACTTTAAAAATTACACATTTCGTATCGATTGCCGAAAGTCATTTAGGCTAACACTAAAAAATTCAATGCTTTGACTTGCGTTAACAAGTCTCGACATTCTGGATAAAGGAGAATGATATCCATAATTAGTAGAATGTTGATTGAGGAACAGCAATTCATTATTTCGGAGTCTACGGGAAGGGATGTTAAACTGGATGAGTTGTAACAAAGCAGGTGTGTCAGTAATACTTAAATATAACTTTCACCGAATTTTAAAATTAACTTCTAAATTAGATGAATTGTTCAAATTCTGTGAACTGTGCCGTTAACTTAACGACGAACATTTATTATTTTATCAATCGACCGGTTTCGCTTCAACCAAGCTTCTTCACGATATAATAATAACCAAATAATTATAAGACAGAGTTATCGGTTATAAAAAGGATTCACTGGAGCGCTTTTTGCCACAATATGGCACTATTTAAAATACCTCTGATTGCTTTGCTGCCAATATTGGCAAATTTTCCCTTATTTGTAAGAAATTGAGTAGAAGTTTACGATTTTATAATTTTTTTTTTTTTATAAATCCTACAAATTTGTGATTGTCGACAAAAAGTAGGTGAATTCATTGGCTCTACAGAACTATAATTAGTTTGTACGTCTTCATATTAAAATTCGGATGTATTATTTTTTTAATGTGAGCGGAAAATATTCAAAATGATTACCAAAAAATCTCGAGCAATGGGAGAAAAATGTTTTAAATTGCGCTCTCGCTCCAGTGGATAAACAGGGGGAGAAAGAATAATTTATTATAAAAAAACATGTAATAGACAGAGACAAAGTATTTGAATGAGATAACTACTGTTGATAATTATGTTTGTAATAAATGGGTTTGAGACAACAATGTATATCAAATCACAAGTAATGTATAAACCATAGCTAATGGATATTTAATGATATTGAAAGTGTGATATATTTGACATGACAATAAAATTGAAAATAAAATAACTTAATAAACAAGTAAATTTATTCAATCCAAAAATGCACTCTATAACCCAGAATTTATCTTGTTCCCTGTGATCAACCCCATCACATGATATTATGTTTTTGTTATTTTGAAGTTCTCAGGCGTTTAATTGTTATTATAAGTATATATATAATTATTGTAATTTTATTTTTATCGATGGCCTTAAAGCCATTTATGTAAGGCTCGGAGTATATGAACTGTTTACAAGCAGTTGAAATCGACTGCTTATAAACAAAAATATCAGTATAACACGGATACAGCGTCAATGTTTTAAGTAAAAATATTTCTTTCTTCAAAATACGCAAATTCACTTTTCATTAAATTATTAATTTAATGAAAAACAAATAATATTTAATTAAATGAAGACATTATGAGCGAAACTCAATCGAAAATCTGGAAACAGAAAAATCAGAAAAAGATATTGGCACCTCTGGGACTCGATATAACAAATAACTTTGTGTAACACCACTATTTAATAAACAATTATCACCATGTTTCGAAAACTGTGTTTTAAATATATCCTGACGAAGAAAACATAGTTTTCGAAACATGTTGATAATTGTTTATTAAATAGTGGTGTTTCACAAAGTTATTTGTTTTTCATTAAATTAAAAATATTTCGTTTTCTTTTTGCGGTATAATCCTCTAGAAGAGCTTCGCGACATTCAAAGATGTCTTTTGCTGTTTGAAGGAGTAATAAGTGTCCTTAGTAATGATAATTAAGGTATAATGAAAAAAAAATAACTTTGTGTACACCACTATATTAATAATGACGCCACAAAGTGAATTTGCGAATTTTGAAGAGATAAAATAAAATTCATTAAAAGTTTTCCCTCTCATTTTCCCACATTTCTATTTTTACAATTTCTGTTACTACCTAATTATTGGTCAATTACTTCATATTATTGAAATAATAACAGAAGTTGAATAAAACTTTCCCAGAAGTTGAAAATTAATTTTGACATTTGAAAAATTCATTGAATTTTATTAGAGTTAGTTATTTTCCAAGATCTGTAAAAGTTCTATTTAAGTTCTGTTATTATTTCAGTTATGTAAAACAGCTGGCCTCTAATGATGAAATAACAGAACTTGAATAGAACTTCTACGGGTCTTTAAAATTTGATGAATTGTTCAAATTCTAAACAACTTACCCTTTTATTTTCAGTAATTATAATGAATTTGTGGGACCATTCTTAAAATTATTTGGGGTGTAGCGGTCAGCAAAGTTATCTTCAAAGCAGTGGATCTGGGTTCGAGTCTCAGCTGTACCAATTTCTGTTTTAATTCAAAAAATATATATTATTAACCAAATTTAAAAAAAAAATAAATGCGTTTTTTCTCGGTTCTGCGCTAAAGAAGTAATAATTTCATTTTAATTTTATATACTTTTGCAGCCACAAGCTCACAGTACGTAATTAAGGAAATCAGTCGATAGTATTTAATACACCATATCAAATTATTTATTATGTTGACATATACAAAGAAATTATTTGTTTCTCCCGGCATGTTCTTTCCAGTGCGTCCCCTCCCGCGTCCCCTACCTCTCCCGCGTTCCCCTTCCACTTTCCACGCCTTCCTTCTCCAATCTCCCGCTTCCCCGTCCCGCCAATCCCCCTCCCGCGTTCCATATATTCAGTCCCAATACATTAAGTTTTTAAACATCTCGCGTGCCACCTATTACAATTTTTTTTAAATTCAAATTTTCATTTTTCATAACAAATATTCATTTTTGTATACTATATAAGAACAATCAAATATTATAAGAACAGTCAATCAAATTTTACCTACCGTGCTACCGTGGGTACCTATTTAAAATATCTATTCATATTCTTGATTCGATTCAAATTATTATGTAAATACTTCAAATTAGTTCATTAATTTAAAGAGTTTTGAAAATTTTAATCTGATTGTGATTGATTTTGTGATGATTGAAAAACTTTTCGATGTATTGTCTTGTAGTTGAAATAACCCAAAAATCTTCGCGGAGGATTTAAGAAGGTATTTTGAAAATTTCAAAAATTTTCTATGCCTAATATAAGCAATACACAATATACTAATCCCCAAACTAATATTGATTTTTTTATATATAAATCATACCGAAGTAATATTGAAAAACTTTGTAGAAAAATATTCATTTTCAATTCTGAGATAGACAAGTTATTAATGAATATACTTTTGTACACCTTTTAACCGATATTAAATATTCATCCACTTCACCTTACTGAACTATAATGACACGGCTTACAAAACTGATAGTTGACAATAAAAGTTTTTTCCAGAAGGTTTATTAATATCTTTTTTAACTGGCAGTGTGAGAGTTATTAATAAAGTGATAATGTCTTCCTTTGGCATAATTAAGGGCCTTTGAAACCGTTAGGTAATTTATTTTATAATAATTATATCCTTTCGTGGGTGTGAAGGCCACCGCCTACGTAATCCAGGAGTTAATAACGGACCGGCCTCTAAACTTCGTAATTAAATTGAACATCTACGTTTGTTACGAAGAAATCGTACCTACGAATGGTTTATGTGTGAATGCGCCATTAGCAATACTCACGAAGTACCTAAGTTAGAGGGTACTTCGGGGTACAAAATTGTACCTTCGATGTAAATTGATGTATTAAAAAAAATTCTAGCGATGCATACAAATCAGTATTAATTAAAACAATTGAGATTTGAAGAGATGTAGAAAACATTTTATTGTTTTCGGAGGAGTTTGGTTTTGGTGGAATTAGTACATTTTTTACATGCAGATATAATTACAACAATGCAAAGAAAAAAGCTTTATATCCCGGAGACTACTGGGATCAACTTGATTTTGACGATTTGCCCAGAATATGTGTCCTTTTATTTTATTACGTTTTGATTTTTTTTTAATTAGAGAAAACACTGATGAATGCAGAAAATATGAAATATTAATTGGAAAATTCACCTAAAGCTACTTTGCACGGATTAACGTAGCAACAAACAAATATTTAATAAAATATTACAAATGTTTTCATTCAGGGATTTAACAAACCAGGTCTCCAAAACCCAGCACGTCAGTTAAAAGTATTATATTATTTTACATAAAAAAATATTTCTTAGATAATGCTTTTTAATATCACCTTGGCCATCATTCGAATGCGTGTTTTTTGACATGGAACTTTGTACCTAAATTTGAAATTTGAGACAATTCCTATACGACAACAACGTTTTCCTGATGTAGCTCACATTAATTTTTAACCATTGCACATTATTATCTTTTTATAGTTTCATAATTTGGATTTGTTTCGAGGAATTATAATTTAATTATGAAAGCCAATATTAACGATTCTCAAAAAGAAAGATATGAAACAGGTAATTGAGAAAAAAAATCAGGCGCATCTAGGAATTGAACCCAGGATCTTTTCCTTGCCAGGGAACTGAGCTTATTCAAAAATACCAATAAAAAAAAAAATACGCATCAAGACAATGAAGATAATATTAGTAGCTCTCAGTCGAAGTATGATACAGTTAAAAATGACGTAAATTGATATGGTGGAACTAGATCAGTGGCCAGGGCACTTCTCCGGTAAGGAATAGGTTCTGGATTCAATTCCTTGATTAGACCGAATCTTTTTTGTTTTTTTTTTTGTTTCATATTTCTCGTTTAAGAGTCGATAATATTGTCTTCAATGATCAAATATTACAATTGAAGGTTTTACTCATTACTCATTACGTTATTCCACTATAAAAATAATTCTTTATTAATCGACTGTAGTACTTCGAGCCAGAGCGTGGATATGTGTAGGAAATATTTATAACTTCGCACAACTGCGATAACTTAAATCTCGATTGATTAAGGTAAATATTATTTCCCACCAATATTCGCGTAATAGACTTATCCGGCCGAAAAGTTTTGGAACAGATTACAGAAGTTCCACTTGCATTAAACGTTTATGGAGGTCTCGAATTGTAATAACTGGAGGTCATCCTAAAATATATGAATTGAAATGTATTTATATTAGGGAGTGTATTTAAAATACAACATTTATAAAATTTAATTCATTGTACATTGAAGAACTTGTTTGTTTATGCGAACACCGCTCACGAGACCCAAGTGCTCTAAGTGAGACTATGGCATCACTTGGAGTACGTTGTGAGGCTGAAGGCAGTGGGGAAGGGAAGATGAGAGAGGAAGGTGAAGAAGTATCTGGCCATTCAAACCTGGTCACTAATCATTGTTAAAGCCATTTTAAGTAACGTTTCAATTCTGAATGTGGTCTTGCACCAAGGCGATATTGAGAGTATCTTCGACTGAGTTGGTGCAACAAACATACTACTTATTATTTACCATTAATAAATTGTGAAATAACACAAATAACTCAAATAAAATTTACTTGGGATTTGAACTAGCTTAGTCGAGAGCTTTAGGTACCCCTCGACCACGGAGGCATAGATTTGTGAATATTATGGAAGTTTGTCAATATTATTGAAATCATTGGGGGTGTATACTATAATAAGAGAAATTCTAGTGCAAGATTAAGAAGTACCTACTTGTCGAATTGTCCTAATTAAATACATGTAGATTTTAATATATAGGTATTATTTTGGCACCTAAATCTGTCGTGAGTTTAAAAGCCAATCTGCCCGACGGTTATCCGAGCATTCTACCCATCAGATTATCGACCACCAATGCAAAAATTTCTTCTTTTTTAGTATGAATTCGTTTTTAACAAACCTCTGGACACTAAATCAGCTACTCCAAAAACCCACCACTTTAACCCATCATGCTGATTTGTTCGCTTTTGGGAATAACACACATAAGTCACAAAAAATTCGTTGTGTCTCCCTTACTTACAAAGAAAGAAATATGTAAATCTAAAAAAAAAGTAACCACAAAAAAAGTAAAATGTACGCTTTTATGAAACCCGGCTTTAATTTGAAAAAAAAAAAATCCGGCTGTAATTTGAAAAAAAAAATTATGGAATTTTGTGATTTTTTTATTAATCATTTTGACATCAAACGACTAAATTTTGATTTGTAATGCGTTTATAAAACACTAGCAATCCCGGACACACGTTGCTGTGGCTAACGAAGCATAACGCCATTTCCCAAACTTTATACCCAACGCCATCTATAATTTACATACATATCAAATCCACACCGCCCGCTTGCCAGCCCGCTGCCCACTGCCTGAACTGAATCTTTGAATTTCTCGGCTTTTCTCTACTATAATACGCATGCATTGTACATATAAACCTTCCTCTTAAATCACTTTATCTATATATTGGTGAAAACCGCATGAAAATCGTTGCGTGGTTTAAAAGATCTAAGCGTACAGACAGCGGGAGCGATTTCATTTTATATTATGTAAAGATTTGTATAAAAGAAAGAGTGAATGTGTTTATTATTTTTTCATTATTAATAATTTTAACGTAATGTGAGCCATTTTAAATATATAAAAAAAATTACATATGTGTTTCCAATAATAAAAATTACATATGTGTTTCCAATAAAAAAAATTACATATGTGTTTCCAATAATAAAAATCGAATTTTTTTGAATTTCAATTTTATTGAAAATTTGAATTTCATCACCTTTCAAAAACAGTTTTTAGTTTACAGATACGTTCAGAAATATTATATTTTTTGGATTTTATAGCAAAGCGGAAATATTCTGATCTACTGACAGAATATGCCCGAGGCGTGAGGGGTTATCTGAAAAAATCCTAATTCAATTTTTGTTATTTGTTTTTGGGGTGTTATGCCATGTTGCCCTACCTCCTTCTTAAGCCAACGTTTCCGACAGCGTTACAGTGTCCATCATCAGGGCAGATGGCATAACATCCCAAAAACAAATAACAAAAATACTTTTGGCCCTGAAAATCTAGAATCGTATCTATCCTAATTCAGACTAAAAACCGTTTAATTATGGCAAAATTATTTTAAATAAATACTGTATTTCATCCGATGGATCACGGACACGATATGCGGCCATTTTAATAAATTCAGTAATGTAGATTCCAGTAACTAACTGATCCAAATTAGCCTATATTCATTCGGCGCTTATTAAAGTATCCAATTTTGTAATCTGATTACTTTGCTCTTTTGATATTCAAATTTTCGAATTCACTCCAATTAATTCAAATAACGCGCCTGTACAAATATAATATTCATTTTTAAATTACGCGATTGTCAGCAATGTTTGTTAAACGTATTAAAAACTTCGATAGTTTAATTGTTGAGGATTTGCATTATGACGACTTTAACCATTTGGAAGACCGTGTAAGAAAAGCCTTATATTTTCATCATATGTATACGTAATTTACCAGTATCCTAACCACAAAATATTACAATGTGCAGCTTCAGATATCATCAAAAGTCAAAAGTGAAGGTTATGTTGTGGAACATTTCATACAAATCTTAAACTTGATTTGAGATCAAAATACCTAACCAAACTGAAAAATATTTAAAAAAAAAGATATATCAAATATCTAGTACGGATGTTAGCTACTTTATTTATTTTTGCAAAATGCAAATAAATGGAATATTTCTGAACATATCCCAAAACTAAAAACTGTTTTTGAAAGGTGATGAAAAATGATTTCAAATATTTTCATGTGAATCACGCATGTGAGCTGGGACAAATCTGGTCTCTTGCCAAAGGGTTAAGTAAATATACAAAAAGCACTGTAAGCGTTATTTAACAAACGTATCAGTCCGGTCAGTGGTCGTTTGTGTCCCATCCAGGCGTCGTGTGTTCAGTTCCTCGGCTGGCTAAGTCTTCTACCACAAGCAACATTTTCCTGTGGTGGTAGTAGGAGATTTTCAATTTTTGTTGATTATTCTTTACCCGGAAAAGTTTATCTTTCTTAAAAAAATAAAGAATTAATATTATACTAGAGTTTTTTTATGATATTGTGTGAACAATTTCATTGGCAATATTATTTTCGTGTAAAAGAGGAGAATATACAATTTAAAGGGGAAAACTGATGCTGCTCTTTGATAAAATATATTCCCCATAATTAAATAAACTTTCCTCCTTAGTTTTTTTAAACACTGTGTTGGAGACAACTTATCTTTTTTATACTGTGAATGGCAACAATTTTGAAGTTGGATTTTTTCTATTGGAAACAATCAATCTTTTTTTATAGTGAATGGCACCAATTTTCAAGTAGTATCTTTTCTATTGGGGACAACCAATCTTGTTTTATTCTGTGAATGCAACAATTTTCAAGTAGTATCTTTTCTATTGCAGACAACCAATCTTTTTTTTATACTGTGAATGGCAATAATTTACAAGTAGTATTTTTTCTATTGGAGACGACCAATCTTTTTTATACTGTAAATGGCAACAACTTTCGTGTTGTATCTTTTCTATCATTCATTTACGCGTTAATAAACACAACCTTGCTAATTGTCACAAGTGATGGACATAGATAGCAGCCGTAATAGTGGTAAGCCAATCGACACATATCGACATGTTGAGCTGCGTTATGAGTACAACACGATTTTAATGTAAAAGAACCTGAGCTGATCTTTGAAACTTTGTCAGGGTCGCTGGTGAAACGGTCACATTATGAAACACTTTCTCTGCATTTTTTCATCTTTGATTTAAACTCAATCTCTGTTGATTGCAACTATTATGATTAGAGGTAATTCTAAACATAAATTTTTAATATTTTTTACAAGAGATAAGCTTATTTACAAGTAAAAGCAAAGAAGAGGGGCGAAAATGATATAGAACACGGTTAAATCCATTTCGAGCAAAGTAAAAACTCTGAATGGAGGTCCAACCAAAACTTTTTGAGAGTATCTTCCATTTTGTACATCGATAAGTTTTTATTATTAAATTACAAGTAAATACATAAAATAAAGAGGACCAAAATTAAATATTTGTAAATCAATACATAAATACTAACTTTAGACTAGCCAAACTACGAGTATTATGATAACTTATGGCTAACAGATTGAATTCAACGTATGTATAATGCATTTTCACCAATAAACGTGATCCTGCTTTGAAATGCACGTATATCGTCGCAGTGAAACTATGAGCAATCACTATGAAAATACTTTTATACACCATTTTGCAGAGATCTTTTTTCTGCGTCGATCTATCTGGGTCCCGTGACTCTACAACGATAAATAATAACTGTACTACGTTGGAAAAACTAGCCGTTTTGTCAATAATACGTTTTTTACTGATCTGCACACCTCAAAGTCAACAATTGAACAATTTGTTTTTTTGCAATTATTTATTGGTATTGCTTTCTAGCGACGAATTATTTATTTATGTTCCGTTCAGGCAGAAAATATACGGGACCATACTGACCTGGCAGGTTACTTGAGATTAATACTGGTTTTTGTTTATTCGAGAAATTTAAATATACTAAGTTTACACGCAGAGTAAATAACTATAGTAAAAAAACCAAATATACGCGGGGGGACCCAAAAGTAATGAGAATTGGTTGGTAGAGAAATGGAGGGGTCACGGATTATGTGTGGTCGGCTCAGTTTATTGTACGGAAACTCTTTCGCGGTCAGTGTGCGAAGCCGCGTCGCTGTGGGTCTACGCGTTCATCCAAAGTTTAATTTTAAGTAAAGTTAAAAATCGACTGGAAGAGGACTCATATTTCAGGTGATTATTGGTGATGAGTGATGAGTCACGGTGTTATGGGTACGATCCCGAAACCAAGCAATAGTCAAGCCAATGGAAGAGTGCTCTCTCTCCTCTTCAGAAAAGAAGTCAGGTGAAATCGATTTTTCTGATCTGATGAAACAGATTTGGTATCATTCGAGAAAAATGTTAAATTATTCTTCAAAAATTAACAACAATAACATCACCAATCAAAATACTGTAACTTCATTTCTTGTCGTATTATAATTTTTAAAGTTACAACATCCTAGCACTTGAGATTATATGAATTGCAAACTCCATCATACAATTTATGAAAAAGCTCCTTTACCAAGTTCAAGAGCTAGTTCTCTTAATTGGCGTAGAAATCCTTGAAAATGTGTATTTCACTATTTTGTTTTTGCCAAAGTATTTTGTTTATTACTGTAACAATGTAATAATTTAAACAATAAAAAAAAAACATAAAAATAGTAACCAAACAGCAAACCATTAAAATAAATATTGGTTTTATGTATTTAATCTTAAAAATAAATTCATATCTCAGCTTTCTCAAGGAATATTCCCTTCTTCAAATAAGTTAAATTTTGTTTAATTATTAACAACTAATTACAGTATTCTTAGATACTTTATTCTAATAGTAAACATAGTTGGACAGCAGTAAAATACTTACAATTATATTAACCTAACAACTTACAACTTACAACTTTTTCTACTTATGCCTTGTAATTTACGTAATATAGCATATAAAATACATATATGTAACCGTAGTATTGTTGGTGACAGTTAAATAACTATAAAAAAACAATGTACACTGCACTGAACATGTACTTAAATATATAAATATGCGAAAGATAAAACATGTACTTAAATAAATGAATATGTGAAATAAATAAAAAAATAAATAACTCGTTGAGAAAATAAACGCTGAAAAAACAGAGTATTATTTATTTATAACTCCCAAGATATTATTTATAACTCCCAAATACAAGTCAAATGCCAAAACCATCACATTGCTTTAATCATGGATGGTTGAACATTCTAGAAAAAAAATCTATATAATGTTTTTAAAACTTTCCACCTTGAAGCCTTCTCACACTTACCTACCATGAAAAAGTTACCAGCTAAATTTATTGATATTACATGAAATACCTCCCTAGTTAGTAAGTTTTACTTCAAAAGGTCATAGGTAGATTTTATGCTCACAAATCGAGTTGTATCTTTGATCCCACCACGTCTATTCAGAAATTCATTTCAGTTTAGATTTGACGTTATATTAGCAGTTCCTCTCAATGGGAATCACAAATTGTGCATAATTTGTGTATTGTATTCCGATGGATGTATGTTACGAGTAGTATGGTCTTCTCCGCCGTGGTAGCTTTAGGAATATGTCGATATTAATTTAGTGATAACCGACACAATAACCAGACTGGCTAAACATCGCGCATATTAAATAGACTTCACTAAGACGAATTATTGGGTTCATTGCAAAGCAGGGTTATGTTTCAAAATTTTAATAAATAATAAATAAAAAAATTAAATAATGTACATTTTTCTTGCCATCAAAAACAAACTCGCAAATATTCGAAAATAATACATTTTCTTTTATTGGACACTTAATTAAGCCACCTATAATTTATTATTACCTTTTACACCAGAACGCCGACACAGCTGTCACAATAATAAAAATAAAATACTTGCAGAACATAAAAACGTTATGAAATTTCATTTACATAAAATTAAAAATTAGATTAAGGATGGGTTGTTTCAAAAAATTTGATGGATTCATCAAATATTTGAAGTTAATTTTCACGTTTTGTGTAAGTTCTATTCAAGTTCTGTGATTATTTCAGTATTGTGAAGCAACTGTCCTATAACTATATAATAACAGAACTTGAAAAGAACTCACACAGAACGTGAAAATCAACTTCAAATATTTGATGAATCCATCAAATTTTTTGAAACAACCCATCCTTAGTGGTGTTCCACGAATTAAAAACAAAAACAAATAATATATTGTGCGATACGTTTCACATAAGAGGTCCTGACAAAAAATTACCCTCAAAGCCTGTGTGATCTTTTGGGATGCTATATGGAGGGTCTTTTTAAGGAAAGGAAGGATAGAAAGTTCTGGGAAGGAAGACGGTATAAGGGATAGGTAGAAATCTGTAAGTCAGTAGGTCTAGAAGTGACGGACGTATGAATCCATCCTTCCCACTGCGGTGCAAAGCTTTGAGTCGAGACGGTCCTATTGGAGAGGTCAAATGGTCTCCCTCAAGAAGACGCTCTCAATCCGGCCCGCCACATAGTAAGCATACGCATCCGCCGCTAAGACCCAGACAAACCCCACCCCAAGACCATGTACCTCTGCTAAGTCACCAAACATAGCGTACCACTTGGAATGACTTAAGTCCTGCCAATTGTAAAAATGATATTACTTAACCTGCTCATCAGCCCTGATGATGGACACTGTAACGCTGTCCGAAACGTTGGCTAAAGAAGGAGGTAGCGAAACACGGCATAACACCCCAAAAATAAATAACAAAAATTACTTAACCTTAATTTCAAAACTTTTTAACGGAAAATTGGTGGTAGATGGGAGTTTTAGAACTCGGTTTACGAAAGGTTAACGATAAAAGTAAAAAATAAAATGGAAAGCTTAAAATAGTTTTATTTTAAAGCACACTATAAACTATAACTCTTAATCAACTTCTTGTTTATGCAAAGAGCGCAGTTAACCTATTTATTACCATAAACGTGGAGATAAATTATAAACACAGTAATTAATTCCAGCATTAAAATATTATTATTTCTCACCCCAACAGAATGGCGCTTCGCATCCCCTGGGAATCAATTACTATATTAAGCTACTCGCTCAGTAGTTTATCCGGCCCTGCAGTGGTACATTGGAGCTATGCACTGCGCTGTGTTATTCGCTGAGCGGCCACAGAATTGGGGCAATGGGGAACAAACAATCTTAGCGTTAAATAATTTGTATGGTAATATTCACGAGATAATCTTAACACAGTGGCGAACGGTAATTTGTTTCGAAGGAAAATGGTAAAGAGAAGTTTAAAAGTGTTGCAAAATAGTTTTATTTTATTTCACAAATTTTTCTGGCAATCCAAAGGAATTATTGATGAAAGGGTATTAGAGGAAAACGTCCGACCATTTCATGGTTTTGAAACCAAAGGTGCGAGTTGAGTTCCTCTGATTTGTTTTAGGCTGCACTCTGTTTGGCGATGTAGCCAACCTCCCATAGAGAAGGGTACCAGAATAATTGTTCTAACCGAAAAAAAATCATTTGTTGTAAATGCCGGACCTAAACGCATATTACGTTAAGACAATAAAAAAAATTTTGCCGATAAAAAAGTTTTGTAAAACTTATAACTCATCATCATATTCATCCCCTTTTCCTATTCAGGTCGGCGACCCATTGCATCTACAAGGCTCCTCCATACGTCCCTGTCTTGTGCTGACTGTACGGCCTCCGTCCATGGCAGTTCCATCCTCTCCTCACACAGTTTCTGGAGTTGCCTCGCCCAGCTGTGTCTGGGGCGGCCCACTGGACGTGTCCCCTCTGGAATCGCACTTAGTATCTTCCTCGGAATTCGGTCATCAGACATTCTTAGTACATATCCAAGCCACCTTAGTTGCGATTTTTCTGTGAAGTGTAGCAGTGGTTCAATGTTTAGATCGTCTCGGATCATTGAGTTTCTTATATAATACCATTTCGTAACCCCTGCCACTCCTCTCAAGTACCTCATTTTGGCAGCTTGTACTCTAGAGCGTGTTCGTTTGCTTAGCATCCGTATCTGGTGGCCGTAAGTGAGCATCGGGCGATATACCGTTTTGAACACTACCATCTTTGTCTTGATGCTGAGCTCGGCTTCCCCATAATCATTAGATTATTGATACTGAGCTCGGCTTTCCTATAATTTTACATAATATTTTACATTATCTCAATATATTTTTTCAGTATAAAATATAAAATTTTCATAAAATAATAAATAATAGACAAATACCAGGTTTTAAAACTTAGATTTAAATTGAAATTTAGGCAGGACGGAGTCAGAAACATTATAAAAAAATGTTATCTAATAATTATTAAGTATTACTAACGCTTTAGATAATTTTTTTGTTTCCAAAATTTTAAATTTCTTTTTCTTTACTGTTTTTCTTGTATCCAAAAATAACAAAATGGTTGTTTAATTTAGGCAGAACGGAGTCAGAAATATTATTAAAAAATGGTATCTGATAATTATGTTTTACGAGCGCCTTATATGTTTCTTTTGTTTCCAAAATTTTTATTTTCTTTTTCTTTTACTGTTTTTCTTGTATACTCACTTCAATTACAGTTTTTCTTGTATACTCACTTCAATTACAGTTTTTCTTGTATACTCACTTCAATTACAGTTTTTCTTGTATATTCGATGCTTAATTGATTGTAGAACTTAGTACTTGACTGTATCATATATTATAATTATGTTCATGGAATTTGTGAATCTTAACTTTACTTAATACAATATGAATCATCATGTACCTATTACCTACCTACCTAATATGAATGAAACCTGTCAATTTGACTGTCCTAGAACGGGAGACCTTCCTAATTTGACAGTAAAAGCTTCCTCTTAATGTTAATGTACTTTTATGAAAAATAAATAAATAAATAAAAAATGAAAAAAAATTAAAGCGTTCTTGTAAAATGAGGTTTTTTATTGTGAAAAATTGAACAAATTAAAAAAAAAAATTCTTTAAATAATCTTGATAAATCTTTCGCATGCTGAGATTTGGTTAATAAATATTCTGTGTAATTCAATATTTTACTCGGAACTTACAGTGTATTAGAAACTTGTGGTTTGTCAGTAGATCTTGCGAAAGCTAAAGATGATCTTTGTTCAGTTACGGACTTTGCGAACTCTCAATAATAATTTCTCGTATTTCAAAAACTTTCTTATATTAAGACAAACAATAAGTACCTAGTACGTACCTATCTATAATGAAATTTGGAAGATATTTAATTAAGCGTGAACTTCTAAAGAATAAAAGTGTGTTCAATCAAAATTGTTTATCAAAAAGAAATTATTTTATTAAACACATATATTTATAAAATTATCAAACACACTAATTTCAGTTTAGGGTATGTCTGAGATGTAACTCATATTCAAAGAAGTCGGATTTGTTTTGAATTCAAGTATGATTTTTTTTTTACTTTAGCTCCACGCAGTAGGCCCTGATAAAAAATTCCCCTCAGGGTATACGTCATCTTTGGAAATGCTGTGTGGAGTTAAAGAAAAGGAAACAGAGGAAGTTCTGGGAAGGAAAAAAGGCATGAGGCGTAGTAGGAATCTGGGGTTAGTGTGCCTAAGTGTGACGGACGTATGAATCTATCCCCACCACTGCCGTGCAAGGCGATGTTCCGAGAGAGTCCTGCTGGAGCGGTCAAAAGATATCCCTCAATCAGTCTCTCCCGATTCAGCTTGCCCGGTGGTGAACAGACGCATTTGCCGCCAAGATCCCGACAAACCTCACCCCGTAAACCCAGGCACCCCTGCTAAGTCACCAAACGTAGCAAACCATTTGAAGTGACCTATGACAGATGTGTCGGTTATCCAATAAATGGTTCCAGGGACGGCGGCACCCATACCCGCCTCCCAAACTAAATTAATTTGAACTGATATGCCAAGAATTCAGACAAGCGATAAAAGCGTACCTACCTACCTATCCATACTTCCATACTTCCATACTTCCATACTAATATTATAAATGCGAAACTGCTCGAGTTTATTTATGACCTTTTCACGCATAACACAATATAAAGACTTTAATAATTCTTTCACCAATATAAAGCTAAATTATATGCGCAGACTACAGGTTGTATATGATGGTAAGCTCTGGCGTTATGAAATTATAAATATAAATATATTATATTTTTTATACGTTTTCTGTCGCTAACAAAAGTGAGTTTTTGCTAACGTCAGAAAAAAATCTTCCATGGAAACAATGTTGATATATTTTTGGGCTCTATGCTGGTAGGTACTCAGTCTACTGGTCAGCTACTACTGCAGAAAATTCAAATAATAGAATTCGTTTTTTTTGGACAAGCTTGGAATAAATGTCAGATGAGAGTTCCTATATTAAAAATATAATTCGTAACGATTATAAAGACTGAATGATAAATAGAGTATTTTTTTATTATATTAACGTACTTCCAAATATTTAAATAAAAATAAACATCCGAAATGTTTGTAAGCGCATAAATTCCGAACGAATGAACAAAATTGGATAAGTAATTCTTTTTTTTTTTTTGAGCTATAGCATTATGAAATTTAGGTGGTAGGCGAGATGTTTGAAAACTGAATGTAAGGGAATGAATATATGGAATGCGGGAGGGGATGGGGGTGGGGTGGGGGGGGGGAGATAATTGTAAGTGCAAGCGCTACAGTAATTTCCCGTAATACCGTGCGAGCGAAGCCGCGGGGAAAAGCTAGTAATATTATATTTTTCACCAGAAAATTACTTTAATTATATATTTGAAATTTGCATTAATTTTTTTGAAATTTCTTAAGGTTAATTGTGACAAGTAAAGGCAGATTCGTGATTTTTCAAGTGTCTGCGATTTTTAGCTAAAATGCAATAATAAAATTATCAATCCTACAATAAAAATATCCTGTGATGTTTCACAGGTCCGTGCTAGTCTTTATCTTGTGATCTTATCGTTTTGAATCCTAAGATGATGTTAAAAAAACTGTAACACCCGGACATTGCTCACCTGCATGTATTGTATCGACAATACTCACCTGTATTGACAATTATGCATTTTTGACTGTGTGACATAAGAGAATTACGTAGAATTACGGGAATTACTTCGTTTTTTGGGGACCGGATATCTCAAAAAAGTGACAGCGCATCACTTCTTTGAAAAATAATTGAAAGTCATTAAAAACTATAAAAAAACTTGGCTTAATGTTAGATTTATGGGTCTTTTTTTCATCAATGCTATTATAAGGAGGTGTTGAAATGTCACATTGTTATGTTGCCACATAAAAAAAATACATGATATATATTTAAGACATTATTTATTTGTAAGAGACAAACAGCTTATAGGTACATAAAAATATAGAAATCATAATATACAAGTTCAATAAAGTCAAGCCAAAAAGGTCTCTATGTTAGAGTTACTTGGAGATGGAGTTTTATTGTAATTTAAAATTTATTTTAAGAGAGGAGGAGGAGGAAAAAAGGATAAGGATAGGAGATGCTCCCTATACGTTCCAAACTCTTGTATTAATTTTCGATCGTACGCGCTAATTCTATTCTGTATTTCTGAAGGGCATAGTTAATATTGTAAATTTTTTTTTTTTTTTTAATGATTTTTGGAGTGTTATGCCGTGTTTCGCTACCTCCTTCTTTAGCCAACGTTTCGGACAGCGTTACAGTGTCCATCATCAGGGCAGATGAGCCATCATCAGGGCAGATGAGCTCATCTGCCCTGATGATGGCTCTGTAACGACACTGTAACGCTGTCCGATAACGCTGTCCATCATCAGGGCAGATGAGCCATCATCAGGGCAGATGAGCTCATCTGCCCTGATGATGGCTCTGTAACGACACTGTAACGCTGTCCGAAACGTTGGCTAAAGAAGGAGGTAGCGAAACACGGCATAACACCCCAAAAATCATAACAAAAATACTTTTTGGCCATGAAAACCTAAAAACATACTAGTAAAATTTTGTATTATATTGCGCACGTAAACGGGGAATTTGAGATTTTTTTCTAATGTTAGTTCTACTTGTGGGCAAATGAAACCAATTGGATTGTCTTGTTGATCTTGTCGGAATATGAATTTTTATTAAGTTGGTAATTTACAAAGAGCAGATACGTTAAATCATCAAACTAGGCGGCTGCCTGTTTAATTTATTTATCGTACATAAGTTTCTTATGTACCGGTGATTATTTTTAAGCTGACGTTTCCCTAGTACAATTTCATTTATTAATATAAATAAATAGTACTTATACTAAATTTTCTCGCGATCCGAGACAAATTCAGATAAACATATAAACTTTGTGATTTATTTTCCGAAAATGCGAAAACCTTTGCTCTTTTGCTATCTGCTGCTTTTTTATGATCTCCCGATATCTACTACAAATCGTTCATGTATGAATTTCCGGCATGGGGATTTGCATAAGGCTGTAAACTTGAATTTCGAATATTATGCTCTTAAGAATATATGGCGAACTCTGTCGGTAAATACGAGAGCCAAGTTTCAAGTAGCAATTGGGGAATTTAGCGAGTTTTCTAAGTAGGCAGACATAAGTCTAAACTTACCTTATTTGCCAATACATGCACTGGGGTTATATACACGATGTTTCACGCGAAAAGTTCGTGATTTAGACGCACATTTGAGGTAACGCAATGTAAGTCATATTTTTGTAAGTTTCAGCCGAACTTGCGAGAAACAACCTTAAACTTTTCAATAAAACACATTGAAAACAACATTTGAAGGTTGTTTTCATAAACTTGAGCTTAATAGTGGGAATAAAAAGATATCTAGCTTTTATTTATGTATTCATATTATATATAACTAGTATACGTACTTAAGTATAACTATTAACTATCTTACTAAACCGAACACCTTATTTGGTTTACATTCAAACCTTCAATTCAAATCGTTTTCAATTTAATTTTAGTTTTGTTTGGTTTCCCTAAAAGTATATGTACATATTATACTCGTATTTTCTTGATGCCTCACCATGTTCTTTGTTTATCACCTACATACTATATATACATCACAAATATATATTATTCATATATATTATTCTAGTCCTTCTTCAACATCAATTCCACACAAGAGGCCCTGAGTAACCTAATTTTCCTTAGGGCCTATATCATCTTTGAGGATTCTGTGTGGAGGGTTTTTTTAAAGAAAAGGATGGAGACAAAGTTCTGGGAAGGGACATGGTATGAAAGGTGGGTAGGAATCTGGGGTTCAGTGTGTCCAGGAGTGATGGGGGTGTGAATCCATCCCTCCAATTGCGGTGCATGGCGATGAGTCCGGCTGGAGAGGTCAAAGAGCCTCTCAAACGCAGACGTATCCGCCGCCAAGACCTGAACAAACCTCACACAATGAACCCCTGCTAAGTTACCAAACGTAGCGAACCACTCGGAGTGAGCTATGGCAAAGGTGTTGGTTATCCAATAAATAGTTCCCGAGGCAGCGGTACCATATCCACCTCCCAAATTGAGCCTTTAGATGGCCGGGTGTGCGCCGCTAACACACGCCAATATTTTCAATTTTTTTTATTTAAAAATGCGATTTTAACCCTTATGTATAATGAACATGTTTGACGAACAAGATCAGAATCGCTTGAGGCATTCTTGTTCTTGACGTAAGAGGTATCCGAAATACGCCTAGCCACTTGGAATAATTTTTATTAAATTTATCTATGACATCGGACCTTCATTTTTCCCGCGATTAGAGCTGTCGAACTGCGAGCGTGGTAGGCCGCGAAAAAGATCGAAAAACCTACCAATTTTTCAAATAAACGCAAGTAATGTTGTTTTTATGCATAGTTTATTGTTCGAGGAATGTGTTTCTATAAAATATAACATACGATAGCACAAAATAAACCCACAAAATATTACGTCAAAGTCAAAACTTTGCGAATTTTACGTGGTTTCCTCCTTGGCCCTTGACAGGACATACGCATCCGCTGTTTGTCGCAAATTAATTTTTGAGGCTGTGACTTAATTCTAACATCTTACCACGCATTTTCAAAATTTACGAATTTGAGCAGCATTATTAAAATTACAGACTACTTAGCATATAATAAGTATTTTAAAAAAATTTACTCCGTTAAATTTATACCCATATAACGAACAGGTAGAGCAAGAATCAGCGATGCGTGATTGTGGAGCGGTGCAGACTACCAAGAACGCTTAACGTTTTCCGCGTCAGAACTGATGAGGTCCACAGGGCGATGCCGCGGGCCCTTCACTGGCTCAGCGGTCTTGACGTTCAATTATTATGACGTTTCCTATCATGCTGTGCTATGGATGAACCATTTAAAGCTGCAAACTTGCACAGTAATGGACACAACTTTATATAATAAGGATATGGAATGGATTCTATAAACATTGCTGCAAAAAATTATATTTATACTAGCTGGGTTACTCGGCTTCGCTCGGGACCACATTCGAGTGTTCTGGAATGTTCCATTATTTATTTATAGCGGACCCGACGGACGTTGTCCTGTACACAACTGTCGGGACAAACTAAAATTAAAATAGAATAATATTGAATATTCGATACTGCGATGGTAGCGCAGTCTGCCGGATCCAATGTAAAACATTCCAAAATCAACAACTCCTTAGATATAAAAAAAAAATAATTAAAAAAACATTTTCCAGTGGACCAAATTGTGAATCTAAATCATTCTCGAATCCCCTTGAACCCACACAAAAAATTTCATCAAAATCGGTCCAGCCGTTTAGGAGGAGTTCAGTGACATACACACGGACAGAAGAAATTATATATATTAAGATATTATTTGTCGATGTTTTGGAGTACAGCAATGTCAAAACTTTATTATGACATACAACATAAGAAATACCACACTTCCATTCATCAACAACTCACCTGAAAACTGCAGTTAACATGGGCTTTGGTTCCTTTGTATTTCCAAGGAATAATTTAGAGTGTTTTATAATACCTGTGCTGTACAATACCTATACTAAACAATTATTCCTCAGGGCCTCCTGTGTGGAGCTAACGTACAAAAAGAAGAAGAAAAGGCGTTATATTTAAAATCGAAGTATGTGATGTCTAATTTTAAATTTTTGCTAATATTTTTTGTGAGATGTCAACCAAAAAACTATTGTTATTAACTTTGCATTCTTGGCATTGTACAGATCTTGTACTATTTTAAGTTACTTAAAAACAACTGGTATTTCAAGAATTAACCCCCGGAAATAATAAAAGAATGCTGATTTTTATAAAAAAATACTCAAGAAAAGTTCAAAGGGTGTTACTTACCTTCTTGACATTATTTGAACATTATTTGAAGTAAAAAATAAAATTTTGGTCACCGGTGACTTTTGATATTTATTTTCTATTTTTTTACAACATAAAAAAATCAGTAGGCACTGGACAGGTAGGGTCGGGCAGGTTACTCAGCTAAGTAACCAGTGACGATCCGCGGACGATTTTGTTTTAAGAAGAAAAAAAAACATCAAAAAGTCACCGGAGACCAAAAGTTCGTTCACATTTTTTATTCTAATTAATACTAGATCAAAGTAAGTCAAGTATTTTCCGTAACAACTTGCATAATAAAATTCGACTAAATAGTCATCCGTGATAAGAAACCAGGTAAAACATTTGTTACAAGAGAGATAAAAATCCGTTTACACCGATTGACTGCTTTACCTCGAAATTATGTGGAGAGAAGTTTTTTGGCGATAAAGTTTTTGGGCCGACAAAGAAAAGTTAAAGTTATCGGCCAACTTTAACAGGCGACGAATTCAGTAGGTAATTCTTTTGTGAGTTTCCAAACGAATAATTTTAATAGCGACCAGGTGGTGAAATCGTTTACAGCTTTCTTCACCAACTTATTTACCGTCACAATTCCTGAAGATGTTCGGCTTCGCTTGTTATGTGATAACTTCGAACAATATTTTTCAAAGTTACAAGTGGTCATTAATGTAATTTTCAGAGATACCTTTTTAGATGTTCAGAACCCTTTTAGACTGAGATAATTGATGATCACGTAATTTAATCAAATTGTTTTTGATTGCTCAATGAGTTATGAAATTGAAATTGTTCGATTGAAAAGTTTGATAATTTTGTAATTGCTTTTTACCTTTTAAATGAGCTGTCAAGAACAACTAGGAAGGAGGGAATGGTGTTTTCAAAAGAATCAAATACTTAACCTCTGACGACGTCATGAATCGGAATAATAGATGAGAATATATTTATGATAATGAATGAAGCAAAAAGAGATTGTTTTTAGTAAATATCGCACAACAGTGGATCCGCACACATCCCTAAATGGGGTATGCTGTGCGAGACTGAATTGAAAGAAGTTGGTAAGAGGAATTCGGATTTCGAAGAGCTCTCTCAGAAATGTTGTTAATAAATTAGTTAGAGAAAGAGATTAAGGTTTTACGGGATTTCTAGAATTACTGGAAACATTCAGTTTTCTTTTTTTAATTTCCCATTTTGTGTAAATAATAAAGTGAAATTTTACGACGTACTATATAAAAGACAAAGACATGACCGTAATATGGCTGCAAAAGTTTCCAATTTAATTGAAAAAGACATTAAAGAAACCTGAAAAAAAGCGAAAATCTAAAACACAAAATTCACGCATGGATAGTCAATAAGGGCATTAAATACTACTTCTACAATACAATAGTACCACACCTGTATTTTTTATATTTTCTTCTCAAATAATTTTATTTCTTTCTCTCATCTCTGCTGCATTTCTTTTCCTTTCTTTCATTTTCTGTTTATTTCATTCAACTCTATTTTTTTTATTTATTATAATAATTTATTTTATTTTTTCTTTTAAATTACTGCTACGTCGGTACAGGCTCAGCCTAGTGAGTTGGCAGACACAAAAAAATGTATCTTGGTTAATAAATAATTAAAAAAATATGTATATATATATATATAGTTTGGTTTCGCTGCTCAAATTCCCGTTTTAATTGAAAATGACGATATTTTAAATTAAAGTGGTAAGTAAACCTGCCCGTAGGAATTATTTCGCCAAAAATTTCCACGTAAAATTATTATAATTAAATAGTACACATAATAATTCATTTGAAACAAAACCAGCAAAAATAATAAAAAACAACAAAAAAAACTCCCATAATATATGCGTAAAATGGAGCAAAGTAACCCAGGATTACGGTAGTCTGAATACTATAAAAAAATATATTTTCGACTTCTCTTCACTGAATACCCGTTAAAAATAATCATGAGACATTATTCCAAAACACCCAGTCAACTAATAAAAGTGCACTTATAATGTTGTATTTTCTACTTAATCCGCCTTGTTCCAGCGAGGAAATGTCCCTTAACCATTATTTGCATGGGACATTTTAGAGAAATCGCTATTAATGACGTCGCTTAATCGTCGATTTTGTTGCTTAAGCGTCCGTCGTTACATACGTCGTGCGCCGGCTACCGACAAATGTGCGGCGTCTATGCAGCGCATGTTGCGCCTTCGATTTGTAGGTACATCAGGGGAAAAAAGTTTTTGGACGGATTAAAAAAAAAAATGATTGGACATTGAGCGCTTTTATTGTTGAGGAAATTTGTTAGGAGAAAAAAATTTAACCCAGTTTCACGGCTAGGAATTTTAATAATTTCTGGTTTCGTTTAGTCAGTATAAGTTGGAAGCACAAGACAAATAAAATGGAAATACCAAACTTAAAACAAATTTCACAAAACCGAATTTTGAGTGATTAGATTTTAAATCTTGTACTTACATTAAAATGAAGTTGTTTTAAATGTGGTTGACTAATAACTAGTGACCAAGTAACAAAATATTTGATGGTAGTCTTAAAAAAAAAATCTGCTTATCTATGCGCTTAATGAAACAGCAGTACCATTCGAAAAATTCAGTTTCTCATCTTTCTACTTTCCAATCATGTGAATGTTGAGTAATATCACAAGATCCTATTATCTTTTACGAAGCAATAGTTGATGTGATGTTTAATGAATAACAATTTATGGGATTAAATTTTCAATGATAAATAATTTTTACTCGAAACAATTCAATATTAAATTTGTAGATTAAAGCCTTTAGGTTATATAATTAAAACTTATAACTATGACCGCAGACTGCGTAACAATATCTTACATCAGGGGTTTCACTATTATCATCCGATTAGCAGTACGCGGAGACTAGATTCGGTAGTTTCCAGTTGTACGGCGGAGTTGGAGACCAAATTGGACTAATGGAAGTAAAAAAGTCTCATCTAAATAATATAAACATCATCAGTCCAAATTCCTAATAAATCAGTTACAATGTTGAGCATAGCAAAAAAAAAAGATTTTCGGCTAAAAATATTATTTTATAGTTAGGTACTTTATCGCTTTTCACGGATTCACCAAACAAAAACCCTTCCAATTTTGAAAATGAAGCTTAAATTCAAAGCAAAAGTTTCCGAGTTTATTGAACCAGAGTTGCAAACCGAAGAGCAAACGAAATTGATATTTTTAATATATAATATTTTGGAGTTTCTGCACATAATTTTTTTTAAATTGATTTTTGTTATAAATTGCACCCATCAGACAAACACGCTAGAATAAAAAAAACCGTCATTTTTATACTTTTTTTATATTTCTTCACTTATTTTAAAATGAATGAACTGCAGTAAATACATTATTTTCTCCCCCACTGTACTACTCCACGGGCGCAGCGTCGCGCCGCTACCACTGCTCTCCGGGCGCCGCACCGGGCTTCGCGGCGCTAGCGTTATGTTCCGTTCTGTTCCGTTCAGTTCGAGTTCAATAATACGCTTCGAGCGCAGCGATTATTAACGCATTATTGATCAAACAACGGCCCCTTAAACTATATAAAGTCGTTACCCGACGCGCTCACTCGTTACGGAAAACTTCCTGAATTATTACATACTTACTAACTTTACTTATACTTACTACTGAACGGTAATTTTGCGAGGTTTATTGGCCAAACACAATTGTAAGATTATTTTTCTAAAAATCTAAATATAATTATTTATTGATAAACGCCCTTATTCGGGGCTTCTACATGTATAGTATAGTTAGAAAAATAACTGCCTCAATAACAATAGTTTAAATTTGTTTAAAGATAAATTGAAGATGTCCACTGACTTGGTGTACGAGTAATTGTTTCCCTCCATTAGTATTCTGGGCAAAGAGGAAAACATATGGTAATTAGTCCCAGAATTTCTGCACTGAAATATATCCTGACTACTAGTATTACGAAGTGGAATTCGGAAGCTTATCAATTCAAGCAATACCGGACTATCAACTAAATAATTTAAAATTTTCTATAGAAATACCAAGTCAGTGAAAATTCTTTTGTCTGACAGTTTGAACATATTCATATCGTTTAAAATAGTGTTGTAGTTCAACATAATTACTGGAATACCCATTGTAAAATTTAGAAAACAGTTATAACTACTCGTTAATTGTTGACGCAATCATTCATTGAAATATGCTTTTTATCAAAAACCAACAGTAATCTCCATTTTTTCCATTCGTGAGTTTTTGTATTGTTAACGAACAATTTTTTGTTCGTAAAATGTCACTACTTGAGAACGTGTCGCAGTCTACGACTTTGTACGACTCTTTCTTGAGTACAACAGCTCGACTGTTGAACAATTTTTCGGCTTCCAAAGGCTCTTAGGAGTTAAGTAAAAAAAAAATTCGTACCATGACCGATAATTTCAAATCGATTTTTAATATTCCAAATACTGTATTGAATAATTTTTACAAATATTTGTTTTATATAAACATTATAATATTTCTAACGTCCATCATGGTTACAAATAAGATTATTTATTTGGAAACACCAGAGCCACTATTTTGTATTGCATTATAGCGTTGTTAGTTAGCTGTGCGATGCATTGATTTTAGCATCACGTAGCTAAACGCCTCCATTTTGTACTTTTAAAACCCAATTAATTAACCCAAGTTCATACCGGCAAAGGCAACATAAATATTCTAATAAACTTCGTCGCAAAGAACTAGAACTTCAATAAAAAGCTCGCCTTAAGTTCAGCATCTATAAATAATTCCCATCAGTGTAATTCCGCTTTCAAATTCTGGCGGCAACGGAAACACTGCAAAGCCTGCTTTAAATAGTCAATGCATTATGTTGTTACCACTTCAATTATTTACCCGTAGTAGACACTTTTTCGAGTAAATGTATTATAGCGCAACGTTAAAAGGTGGAAAAAATTATCAAAAATCATTTTTTAAATATACAAAATAGTATATAGAAACCATCGCAGGCATGCGCACATCAAATCCCTAAAGTTTCATCTCAATCGGATGAACGGTAAGCAATGCATAATTTCATGCTGCCAGAACTCACTATTGTATATAGAAACCATCGCGGGCATGCACACATCGAATCCCCAAAGTTTCATCGCAACCGGATGGTTTAGGAACGCATAGCACATATACATGCACACATATAATTATACATACCCAGAAACACACATATTTTGATTTTTATAAATACAGATATAGTTGTATATAGAAACCATCGCAGGCATGCACACATCAAATCCCCAAAATTAAACCGCAATCGGATGAACGGTAAGCAATGCTTAATTTCATGATGTCACAACTCACTATTGTATATAGAAACCATCGCGGGCATGCACACGCATGGCATATATACATACATACATATATATAAAAACCCAGAAACAAACATATTTTGATTTTTATATATATAGATGTAAAAACATGAAGTCCATACAGCACAGAATTCACACATAGATTTGCTCGGCGGATCTGTCTCAGTGATGAAATATCAAGAAGAAAACACAGCTTTAGAGAAAAGAGAAAAAGCACAAAATCTAGGAAGATGTCCAAATTTTAGTTTTGTTGTCAAAATTCTCAAGTCTACGAGGGGAAAATTCTGGAAACTTTGAAATTCTCTGGAAACTAAAACTAATTCTTCTTAGGATATAAATGAATATTTACGGGCAATATTTAACTCTATCCTAAAGGGGTTAGTTTTTCTAAGATTAAGGTATTTCTCATTTTGAAATATATGGATAAAAAACACAACCCCCTTTCAGGACAACAGACGAGCCGACTGCAAATTGCTGGACAGACGAACAGCAAACTGGCGGGCCGAGCCGATCTGTCCATCGCAGGAATACACAGGTGGATCTTTCCGCCGTGTTTAGGTCTAAGGGCGATATCTGAGGTTTTGAACGGCCGCGGCGCAGGGAACTCTATGGCCATGCATGACCTCCACAATGCGATACCTGATAGATGTATCAGTAATATTTATACAGTAAGCACATAAATGTATTTTTATAAAATTATTTTATTCGTTAATTTAATTTAAAAAAATCAAAAATTACGCGGCAATGCCTAGAGCTTTGACGAAAATATTTTTTCTTCTTCTGGCGTTCAATAGTCCTCACCAAAATGTCTCCAAATCTGTTAACTTATTCTTGACAGCTCAAGCCCAAATGAAGCCGGCAGTTCTCTACAGGTCGTAAATCTCATCTGTGGATGCGTATGTTGTTTTTTCGTATTCAGCGTATACCATACACCGTTATATACTGTACAGCGTTAACTATCCACGCTCATACCGCGAAACTTTTGAGGGTGATTGTTCATG
Source organism: Glyphotaelius pellucidus (assembly GCA_936435175.1). Lineage (NCBI taxonomy): Eukaryota > Metazoa > Arthropoda > Insecta > Trichoptera > Limnephilidae > Glyphotaelius > Glyphotaelius pellucidus. Next base: position 8,933,465 of record OW386545.1, on the reverse strand, counting down.
ATGATCCAAGAAAAAAAATCCCTACAAAGTTTTTTAAACAAAGCAATTCTAATTGCCAGAATTTTTTTTGTCTTGTTTATTATCGAGGATTTTGACTCACTCAATGTAGTCATTTTTGCCTCATCTGTTCTTAAATTACAATCTTTTCACATTAACTTTAGTGAACCCGTGGTGTATTAAACTGTTTTCTTTGGAATTTTTTGTACCATATTCCTTCATTTGTAGGCAACAACTCAAAATGAGTATTCCACATAATATTATGTATCAAATTGATTTTTTAACAGTAATCTTCAGCATTTATTCTGGCGACCAGTTAAGTAAAAAATAAAATAAAAATTGTCTGGTGTAAGCTTGCTATTAGTGTAGATTTACGTTTGCGAGTCGTAATGCACGTAGGAATATGAATAACACCCATGAGATGTTAGGTTCATGCCTATATAGTCACAGTGGTTATGCACTTGGAAAAATGTTCCAATTATCATTATCATTACATTTAAATAAAAAAAGTGCAAATTCATAATCAATGTAATTTATTTTAAACATAGCGATAGAACAACTGACCAAGCGAGTGAAATAATAATAATAATGAAGTTGTGTTTTTGTCAAAAGCGCAAAAATATGAAATTTTTTATATCTTCTTTTTTTTGGGCACTAATAAAAAAATCACTTTTTGTTTTTGTTTTTCATGAATTCACCCCCAAAACCTTTCGCGGTATGAACCCGGAACACGGTGTATAAAGGGTGTAATAGCGCGTACCCGAAGCAATTCCTGAGCATATTTGGAGCAAAAAGTTAAGAAATAAAATAATAAAAAGTGAAATGTAGAAACTGTTGGATATCTTAAAAAATAATAAAATACTAAAAGATAATTAGGTAAATACTGCAAGTAGAACACACTTTTGCCTTTTAAATATTTGACTATTTTTTTATTAGGACGAGTTGTTTCAAAAAATTTGATGAGTTCATCAAATATTTGAAGTTGATTTTCAGGCTCTGTGTAAGTTCTTTTCGAGTTCTGTTTTTTTTATCATCATAGGCCAGCTGCTTCACAAAACTGAAATCATCACAGAACTTGAATAGAACTTACACAGAACGTGAAAATCAACATCAAATATTTGATGAATCCATCAAATTTTTTGAAACAACCCGTCCTTGTGTTTTAATAAACTCAGAAAAAATAAAGTTTCAGAACTGTATTTAAACTTCTTAATCTCCTGCTTAAAAACCCCTTTTCGATTGTGGTTTTATTGTATAATAATGTGGAAAATTAAATTCTTTAGAAAATTATCGTAATTTTTTTAAATATATTAGCATGAGCTTCGTAAAACACAATAATAAGCTGTTTACAAAAGTGTAAAAATAAAATTTTTAATAAACAAAATAATGATTGCTGTTAGTTTTATGCCGCGATTAAAGTCACGGTATCAGTGCAAAACCGTCGCTTTAAAACACTCAGCCAAAATCCCCCCCATGTTATCAATGTCCATTCGATATGTCCGCTTCCCGGAAGTAAGAGCTCGGGGACACCACTGTGCAGTGGTATGTGATAATATACAATGCCGATTAGGCTTAGAGCGGGTGCATTATTCCAGCTGTTTGGAGTCTGGCTGCGGACAAGGGCCGTGAATGGATTTCATTACAGCCCCGTACATAGGGGTGCGTCGGGGACAACTGCCATGTATACTACTATGATTACTGCTCTGCCGTGAGCCAACTAAAGTTAAAAAAAACAGTAATTAGCAAAATTGATCTAAATTTTAAAAGTTATTAACAAATAATTTAACAGTTTTTCATATTTTAAAAATATAACCATGATTCTATAAAAAAAACACAAATAAATTAATGATTTACCCTGGTGAAAGACCACCATTCAGAATTGAAGAGAATAAAATTAAAACGTTTGTTGAAATTACTTAAGCACTGTTTGGTTACCAGACCTGAATAGCCAGTACTTACCAACCGTTCACTAACCCTCCCTACTCATTTCCCTTTACGTATCCTAATTGGGAATGAAATAGTTTTAATGGCTTGACTGGTTGAAACACTCGTGCGGTATTCACATAAAAAATTTACAAAAACAGCAGTTTTTTACGTGCCTTCGACCGTCTGGGGATAGTAAGACTATGGCATCCACAATTGGGGTATGTTTTGAGGCTGAAGGTCGTGGAGAAGGGAGTGAGAGGAAAAAGGGAGGTGGGAAAGAATCTGGCTCTTCAGATCTGGTCACCAAACGCGGCTGAAGACATTTCAAGCAACGTTTCAAATCTGAATTGCGGTCTTCCACCAGGGGGATACTGAGAGAACATTTTATTCTGGGACGTGTGTGCAAATATAATATGCATACAAAATTAATAATAAACTTAGTTTTTACCACTTTTATTGTTTACAAAACCAACATGTTTCGTGAGCTAAGCTCACTTCTTCAGGGTTAACTAACTGAAGAAGTGAGTTTAGCTTACAGCTAATTAATATCTATTCTGATATAAGCTGATAGACTTTTTCACATAGGTCTTTTTTTTTTTTTTTTTTTTTTACATTAACTCCACACAGGAGGCCCTGAGGAAAAAATAATTTCCCTCAGGGCCTATGTCATCTTTGAGGATGCTGTGTGGAGGGTGTTTTTGAGGAGAGGAAGGAGTGAACATGGGTCTTGAAGAGACCCATATTGTAGGAGGGAGGAAACACAGAGGCCGGCAAATCGTTCCACAGCCGAGCTGTTGAACTCAAGAACGAGTCGTAGAAACGACCCGTTCTCATGTGACTAATGTCAACCGTGTACAAATGTTGAGCGCGCGTTTGGCGTGTTTCCCGACTATGCACCGGTGCCGAGGGGATCAATGACGCTAGTTCCTCGGAGCATCTTCCATTGTAATACCGGTAGAACAAGGACAGCATTCCCACCTGGCGCCTGTGCTCTAAAGATTGCAATCCGTTAGTTAAATTAGGAGAATCTATCAAACGGACCGCCCGTTTCTGCACAGAGTCAAGGGTTTTTTTCAGGTATTTTGGGGCTCCAGACCAGAGGTGGCTGCCAAATTCAACCGTGGGGCGCACTTGCGATTTGTACAGGGCTAGCAGTTGTGTACTATTAAAGTATCTGCGTGCCCTGTACAGTATGCCCAGTTTCTGAGAGGCTAACTTAACTCTGGCCTCGATGGAGCCCCCGTACCTGAGCTGGTCACTTAGAGTTACACCAAGCATATCAATGGAAGGCCTGTTCGGGAGAATGCTTCCGTTGAAGGAGACTAGATTATCATTTCGATCCCTTTTAGACGTGATCAGACATGATTGGGTCTTTGAAACATTAAATTCGACGAGGTTATTCTTACCCCAAGAGGAAACACTCTCGAGGTAACCGTCCATTCTTTGTTTCAAAGCCCTCCGAGCCATTGGGGTTTGTGAGCCCTTTGGAGGTTTGTCAAACAAAAAGCTATCATGGACTGTACTGTCGTCCGCGTAGCAATGAATCGGTGCACACGTCAAGAGGTCATTGATGTGCAACAAAAACAAAGTCGGAGACAGAACCGATCCCTGTGGGACGCCAGCATTTATCGAATGCGAGGAAGAGGTGAAACCATCAGCAACCGCCTGAATCGACCTCTCCCTCAAAAAGTCGGCAATCCACATACACAAGGATGCGGGAAGTCCGTAAGAAGGCAGTTTGTTGACAAGCCCTCGGTGCCAAACCCGGTCAAAGGCCTTGGAAATATCCAGTGAAACCGTTTGGGTTTCACCAAAACGTTCCAGGCACCGCCCCCAAACATGCGTCACATACGCGAGAAGATCACCGCACGAGCGGTTCCGCCGGAATCCGTATTGACGGTCGTTAATAATTTTGTTCTTCTCGAGGTATGTGAGCAGTTTGTCGTTGATCACACGTTCCATCACTTTTGACAGAACAGATGTGATCGCTATGGGGCGGTAGTTGGCCGGGTTGGAGCGGTCACCCTTCTTTGGAATAGGGTGAATGATCGCTTTTTTCCAACCGGAGGGCACAGTCCCAAACTTCAGGGACATTTTGACATCAGGGACATACAGGTCTGTTCTAGTTTATAATAATTGGCTGCTGAAGAATTCAATCACGAAATCTATTAATGAAGTAATATTATTTAATGTAAATTTATTACTATTTTACCACATAGCTAACGAATAAGTTCGATAAAGCACAACGTGTGTATTTTACATTATTTGTAATGAAATTAATTTTCACACAAAATTATAAGCTTTAATTATAAATATCATTTCATCTAGAATATTTTAATGATGCGTAGATGTGTATTGATGTACAAACTACCTTCATTTTCTGTTTCATTGGAATAAATTTTCTTCAATAACTTTTGATTGAAAAAATGTAATTAATACCCATCAATCATACTAATAAATCTAAAAGAAAGATGAAACAAAACAATTCAGAAAAATAAAAAGATAATGGTTGCAACTACTGGGAATCGAACTCAGATCTCTTGTCTTACCGGGACTTAACTAACTCGGCCATTATGACCAATTTATTTTAATTTTCTTGCGCCATATTCATGTTTGCGTTAAGAAAAATGAAGATAATATGGGTGGTTCTTAGTCGAAGTATGGTACAGTTAAAAGTGACCGAATAGGATATCGACATCTTAGCTCAGTGGATAAGAGCGCCCAACCCGGAAAGTAGGGAGGTCCTGGGTTCGAGTCTCAGAGGTGCCAATATCTTTTTCTGATTTTTCTATTTCCAGATTTTCGATTGAGTTTCGCTCATAATGTCTTCATTTAATTATATATTTTTTCTCATTTACTGCCCTTTAGGTTAGTTACAATCCTAGATGTGATTCGAACAGCTGGCGTATGGATTAGCGATCGGAGGCAATTTCTATTCAACCCTGTTTACGAGTCTCGTTCTGCATTTTGCCTTGTTGACCGGTCTCATTTTGTGTTTTACCCCGTTGACCGGTATACCATTGCCTCGTTCGGGCTTCCTACTCCGATGAGCTTTGTTTACACGAATAGTTGAAGCAAAATACACAAATAATAACAACAGGCGGATATTCCTAACAGCTAATTAGGGTGGACGGTTGGTATCGCGCTGGAGTAGGCACCCCTACCCTCAATGACTCAATAGGATTATGTTAAGTCCAATTACTAATGGTATATATAGATCATAGGTTCTCAACGTGGGCGATAATGCCGCCTTGTGGGCGTTTATAGCTTCCATGGGGGGCAGTAGAAGACCAAGAGAAACTTAGGGGACATTGAGATGTAAGATGTAAGTGAGGCAGGTAAAAAAAAAAATGGTCTAAAAGAGACCAAAAAACACGATACATACATTAAATTACGATACCTCTAATTGAGAGAGTTAGTTTTTTACCCATGGCTGTTTCCAACAGATTTATCTCGGGAATGCTGGGTACCTGCAGCCTTAGTTCCAGAAGAGATGTCGCATTACCGCTGATGGCTTATAAACTTCTAAATGGTTTTATATCGTTACCAGATATTCTGGTTGAATTAGGATTCTATGTCCCGGATAATTTCACGCGAGGTCGCCAACACAGGTTTTTGATTCTTCCCAGGTGCAGAACTAACTTACCAATGGTGATGCCCCTGGGAAGACTCACTAGCTTAATTAACTTCCTTGCAGAAAATGTGGATATTTTCCACATTTCCTGCAATGATTTTAAGCGTGAAATAGCATTATGTTTTAACTAAATGTATTAACTGTAAATGTAATTATTATGTATCTTTTCTTACTGCTTTTGCAATGTATTGGTTTTATGCTGTTTTTGCAAATAAATAAAATAAATAAATATATAAATTGGATGATATGAAAATTATAATTTTTTTTATATAATTATAATTTATAAAATTATCATCTTACGTGTGTTATTAGTTATTATTATTAAGAATTGACATGAATAGGTACAAGAAGGAAGAAGGTAATAGCCCGGTACTTAAAACACAAAAGCTTTTTCAACTCGCTAAACAAAAAGGTATAACAAATAATTTAATATATTTTCATCGAATTATTGATTCCGTGACGGTTGATCTCCACCCCCTATAAGTTAAAAAAAATTGGGAGGCTCTAGAAAAAAAAATTATTAAAGTGGGTGGCGGGCAAATTAAGATTGAGAACCTACGGTAAAGATGAATCTGCAATCATATCTCAGTGATACTGATCTCGCAAACACTGTTTTATGCACAATAAAATTTTTTAGATATTTTAATTGAATTATAGTACGAAAAGAGACTAAAATAGTGCAAATATTGCATCCCAAATAGGGCTAGGTTAAGAGGCTGGAAGGAGTGGAGATAGCAGGAGATAGAGAAGAGGAAAGTTGGGAATTACCTGGCTCAGATTTGATCAACAAGGATATGGACATATTATAATACGCCCGTAGTCAGTATAATTATGGCATGGTATTCCAGTTGCGGTATGTTGAGGCTGAAGGGAGGTAGAAGGAGCGGGAGATGGGAAAGAGGAATCTCGTCTCAAAACATGGCTAAAGCCATTACAAGCAACATTTTAATTCTGATAAGAGATTGATTATTTAATTCAAAAAAGCTTTGGGAAGAGTTTCTAACGTAGATGACGTAGTTAGCGACTTTCAAACGAAAATTTTAAACAAAAAACTCAGATACAAATGTGGTCGCATCTATGAAAGCTTCGCTTTAGAGTCGCTAATATTGTCTTCAATTATTAAATATTACAATTTGAGGTTTTGGTCATAAAGTTATTTAAAAAACAATCAATATAATCCTTTGTTGTGTGGAGAAAAACGTCGGGTACCTACCCAGATATCTTGATCTAATTTTACATCTAGCTCTCATCTTTTCACCCCTATTAAAATGAAAATTGTTACGGGGGTTTTTCAAATATTGGAGGTGATTTGTTGTTCAGGTATGTAAGTCTTTCTTAAAAAAAAACAGAATGTACATTTCACACGAGAAACCTTCAGAAAACTAAAGTAGATAAGAGTGGGGAGGCTACGAAGCACAGCACAAAGAGGAGATCGATTATACTATCTCATTCTCTCGCAAGCTAAGTTGCTATTTATCGTTTCATCGAGTTTCAAATCACAACGTGCTAAAGAAGTTTTCACTTCAATAACGGAAAGGCTTGCAACCGCTCGTTTCCAACGGAACTACTGTTTCACGACTTAGGATAAAGTGTGAGATGGAAAGAACTAATGGAGGGTAAGAGGAAGATAAGGTAAGTAGGTAAGCTCTTCGGAACTGGACACTAAGCATCTTGAGATAGTTTGATTATTTCGCTCGCCAAATAGAAAACTTTTGAATGCAATATGCACTGAACTGACGTAGTTTCATCAATTCTTTGAAAAGTTGTAAATTTTGCTTCTTGCTCGGAAAAATTTTTTCCAAGGTCATCCACCCTTTTTTCAAGGTTCCGCTGTCTTGATTGTTGCTTTTTTTCAGGTTCGTAACCGTAGCACCATGATTCGTCACCTGATGACCTTGAAAAAAAAATTTTTCCGAAATTTTTTTTTTCCGAGCAAGAAGCAAAACTTTACGGCCGCGCGCTGTTCACGAGAATCAGCCATTGCAAAAACTACGAGCACGCAAAACGAGTGTCACTAAAAAATTCACACAAATCGAACGGAACCTTCTTTAGCGATGACGTTTGGCTTACTGACTCGGGAATAGTGGCTCTATATGTCACTTAGCGGCAGTATGCGGTACTACAAAAACTTGGCCAACCACAACATCAGTTCGGTTTCTTTTGGGTACCCCCTCGTATGAGTTTTGGTAAAACCGGTAAATACAAACGTTCGACATGGTTTTTTAAACAAACCATGTCGAACGTTATGAAAGACTTAAATAACCATGAAAACACTAATTTGGGCTCTTTATTCTGCTAATATACACGAGAAAGGGGGGGGGAGTACTCGTTCATCTTTGGTCGAAATCTGAGGAATGATGATGATGATGAGATAACGATAGATTAATGTAATCGAAAAGAATACGTGTTGCAAGGCCGAGATATTTTGTAGAATAATGAATTTTTATGACTGATTATTTTTACGGTTATATCACACCCCGTATCTTGTGAAGCGTGTATTATTAATAACCGAGATCACTCCATCAGATTAATCTTTTCGGGTTTCCTGTTGTCTTTCCTTCCGACGTCATCAATTCGAAACACAAGCGCGTTTTCTCACGACCAAATTACTCCTTCATATTTATGGCATCCGTGTACGTGTTAACGCAAGAAAACGTTCAAAGGGTTCGTTTATATACGTGTAAATGTTTTTATATTTTTTTAAATAAACATTTTTTTATATTATTGTATTATATAATCGTAAGAATGTTTCGAGGCGCATGATTAGTTCTAGAAAAAAGTATTGAAAATATTATATATACCTGTCTCGACACAGGTATATCCTAGTGAGACAGGCATCGACAAAAACCTAATGTAAACATACTGTTTATAGATAAATGAATAAATAAATAAATAAATAAAAAATTTTTTTTAAAAAATGAGCTCGTATCATGTGACTTTTTGAAAAAAAAAATGTGGAAGAAAGCAGAACAAGAGGCAATTTCGAGTATGTTGGACCACGATTCAAAGAAAGTGGAGGGTAGGTACTTACGAAAACAGCGGAGGAATTAAAACTTGTTTACTTAGTTTCTTCACATAATATATAATTTATGATTTTATAGGTGGTTAAAAAATGTGAGGACTTTCATTGCGTATTGCGTTTAAAGATAATTACAAGAATTTCAACAATAATCGCAAATTCACTTTGTGGCGTCATTTTAACGAAATGGAAACAACTCAAATCATAACTAACATGGGGTCTATTAATTTTTAAAATAATTTATAACAATTGTAATTTTTTCACACAGGGAAGACTTCTAGAAATTTTAATACTAGATCAAAGGAGTACGTAAGGTGTTTTTGCTGACGTTGCAAGAAAAAAACATAATCTCGTATCATGCAGGGTGGTTAGACATTTATTTTCTGTTTTTAATATTGGAAATCTTTTACGACTAAAATAATTTCTTTTTTTAAGGGACAAAATAATGCAGACATCCTGTAAAGACAATAAATTGTTGTTAAAATAGTCATAAGAGAGAGTCAATGAAGTAACCCTTTCGGGATTTGCAACATCTGACAATGGAAAATGTTTACTGAAGAACTGAGAAGGCGACTTGAGGCATTCGAGATGTGGAGACAGAAGAATACTCAAAATAAGCTGGATGGACAAAGTTACGAATGAAGTAATAATTGTACTTACTGATGTATGCATTTTTGTTTATATTACCCACGCACAGGCAGTGCCTTTGTGGGTTCCCATCACCTACTTTTTACTTTATGTAGATTTAATTATTCCTAACTTTTGATTTCTTTGTTTCTTATATGTGTATTTTGAAATGTTTATAATAATGGGAAAAAATAAAGATTAAAAAAAAAAAAAGAAAAGATGTTATAGTTCTTCCTTTTCTTTATTCATATAAAGAAAAGGAAGTTTTTAAAACAATAAAAATCCGAAAACTTCAATGTCTAGGACATGTGATGAGACATCTAGAGAAGTACAAGATCTTGATACTCATAATGCAGGGAAAGATTGCCGGAAGTCGGGGCCCTGGAAGAAGGAGAACATCATGGCTGAAAATCCTGAGACAGTGGTTTGGCCAGTCTACTGTAAAGCTGTTACGTGCCGCAGTAAACAAAGTCTGCATAGCCAACAAGATAGCCATCGTCCGTTAAATGGCCAGGGCACGAGAAGAAGAAGAAGAAGAAATGGAAAATCGTCATCAGTCGACCATTCATCATCATCGAAATATTCCATTAATGCTTCATTTTGAAGGCCCGGTAAATTTTCAATTCGTACCTCTTTTTCATCACCAGAATTCTAGGTCAGTGAGTCTTTTACTGGTGGTTACAAGTAAATTTTGCTTATTTGGTCGCATTTGTCATCACATTCTTTCAGAAAAATCAGTTTTCTGTGTACTGAAAAGCAACCGAAAAAGAATTTAAAGAAAACATGTTAGTCGCCCATCCATAACCCTACTGTACCAAAATTGGAACACCTCCGTCCTCCCTCAATATCAAATGAATATAAAAAAAAATTATGTTACTTTGTGATTTTTTTTTATGACGAAACCAAAAAAAAAAATAAAAAATACATTAAAAAAAGTATTTCAGGGCTATCAGGGTTAACACAGGTAATAAGTAACTATACTGGTTCGTATTATTAAATTTATCATGGCGTATGGCAGGCGTAGAAAGAATAGAGACAAAAAACATGTTTTAATGATGGGCATGTTCAATTTATATGTGTGAGAAGAAGTTAATTAATTAGCAATTAAGGAAGCAAATTTCACGAGCTGCTTAAAATGAAATAGTCTAATTACTCGGTAAGCCCTGAAATGTTTCTAAACCTGAAGCGTATTAACCGGACTAAGGCGAACAATATCACCAAATCGCCATTGAAAAGACCCGATATTAATTGCTTTCCTTTGTCCTACCGTCAGCGGTCGGGTCCTCGAGCCGGGTTATTAATTTGATGTCCCGATCCTGAAGGCTGCAACACCATCATAATATTGATCCTTCCATTGTTGAGGTATTGAAATACTTCCATAGAAATTCCATTTGACTAACTATCTGCGGGGTCAACCATTAATCTCGACACAGGTAAATTCGGCTGAATAACAGAGTTGTAAATTGTTGATTGACTGCAATTAAATTTAAGTGCTATTGAGAGGTGTGCAGACTGGGTATTATGCTTTTAATTTGCTAAGGTTTGTTGGTGTTTGACTTTCTTTCCAACAAGTCACACATCTAGTTAATAATAATAATTAATTGTCAAAATGTCGCCTTAGTTCTAAATTGTCCAAACGACCATTAAAGAATTTTACAGGATGAGGTTTTCTTTCATTATTTCAATGAAAAATTATGATAGTGTTTAAGATAAAACTATTTTCGTAAAGGTCTCATTAGCTTAAATAATTCATAGTTAAGTGATTAAACATAATTTTTTATACAATATTCTTAATATTGAGGTGGAGATTGAACAAAAACCAAAATGGTCGTTTGGACAATTAAGAACTAAGGCGACGAAAAGTAGATTTTTGCCACCTCAACATGAACTACTGCGAACGACGCAATAATGTGTTTCGCAACAGTTCCATATATTAAAAAAAAAATACAAAATATGCTATTAAATTTCTACATATAAAAAGAAGAATAGAGTAGTGTTTTGTGACGGCAGAGGCTGGCTTACTTGAGTTATCTAACAACGTAAAAAGTTCTACTTCGAAAACAGTTGGTTTTTTTCTATAAAACTAGCTCTTTTGGGAAGATATTGTTTTTAGCCAGGAGTACAAAATATTAAAATCATGTCATACTAAAAAAGGTTTATTAACTAAATTACTAACTTTGGTCAAACAAAAAATACGAGTACAATAAGATGTTGTCTACCGTATATGTCATCCAAGTATTTTTATTATTATGAAGCATTATCAAAATTGGTTATCGTATCGGAGTAAAAAAAAAATTCCAAAACGAGGTATTTTTTTAAGGTAATAATACAGTTACAAAGATATAAAATTTTTAAATATGCGTTTGCCTATCTATTGCATGGCGGGCTGGATCGGGAGACTGATTGAGGGAGACCTAATATAGATCTCTTCGGCCGGACTCTCTCAACTTATCGCACTCCACCGCAGTAGGAGGGATAGACGCATCGACCCCCAGATTGATTCCCTATCAATCCCTCATTTTTCCTTCCCAGAACTTCCACTCCTACCTTTCTAAAAAAAAACACGCAACCATCCACACAGCTTCCCCAAGGATGACGTAGGCCCTGAGGGATTTTTTTCTAGTGGAACTAATGTAAAAAATGCAATGTAATGTAAAAAAAGTACATTTGAAAATGTAAAACAATTGGCAACAAACTAATTATATGTTCTCCAGAATAATTGGAGAAAATGGTTTAGAATAATAATTTGATTCGTAGAAACAGAAATGTAATAGGTTTAATTTTGTAAATGAAACCACAATGCCATCGATTCCTTTGTAAGATAATACAACATAATGCATTTCCAGCAAATACGTACATCAAACGAAAGCGCTAAATACCATTGACGTCAGGAAACAGACGCTAACTTCAATTTACGTTACGTAAAAGAGTGGATATGATTGAAAACCACAAAAGAATGCAAACAAATATTCAATTCTTGGAAAAAGGTACTCATAATCAAATTGACTGTAAAAAGGCAGTAGACAATAACAGCAGAACAAAATTTTTTGAGAGTTAAATTACAATCGTCTTTTTTAGTTTAAAGCTTAACCAGCGGCCAAGAATTAAAATTTTGTCGAACGATGATCTTGCGGTTGTACCCTTGCAACGGGTACAGGGCGGTTCCGATGAGAAAGATTAATTTTTCTCCATATCAGCCTTTTAACATAATGACTCAATATCGATTTTGTTTAATTCCAAATTTGCTTTGATATTTACCCACATTGGTTTATTCCCTCTTAAATATTATGATGTAATGTATGATTTGAGATTTTCACGGCCAAAAGCATTATCTTGATATATTTTTGGGTTATTATACCATGTTGCGCTACCTCAATGTTGTGTGGGGATTCAAAAGATCTCCGTCCAAGGGGCACCCCCGCTAGGTCATTAAACGTAGCGAACCACATGGGGTAATCTACAGCAAAGGACAACCATTTAAAATTTAAACATTATCCAATAAAAGGACAACCATTCAAAGACATGAACTAGCCACTAAAGTATGTCTACTGGACCTAGTTCGCGAAAAAAACCTTACCTTACTTTAAAAACCACGCTCGTTGTCCCAGTAACGCATCTTCACTCTATTAATTCATCTAAGCATCTGTCAAGCAATTGAAAAAATTAAATACACATTTTGAATAAAGAATTATTAAACATTATAAATAATTTTGGTAACTACGTATCGCTAGTCTGATGTAGGTTGTTCCATTTTTGAATTAAAAGTTCGTTGCACTAAAATAATATTACGCATTATCCAGGAATATTTCACATTACAACTTACTAACCCATGCACCAACGACCGAAATTAATGTTTTATTATTACCCCTCGTGTGTTTTTTTTGTTTGTTTTTGTTTGCTTGTTTAATTTTTTTTGTTTGTTAAAGTATGTTATCAAATTTTATCCTAGGTTATGTAGGTTGCTGCACATTTATTTTATTTTTTTTGCCAGCAACCCGGGCGTTTATTAAAGTAACAATATTATACAAAAAAAAAGTACCGTAAAAAACCCGTCTCACTAGACGATGTCTGTTCTGAGATGGGTACATAAATATGAGTGCATGAACACATAAATACATACATACGCATACACAAACATATTAATCATATAAACACATACACACAAACATAACATACATACAGAAACGTATACGCGTGCATGCACATAATACATAACATAAAAATCATGAATATACAAAATTTAACCAGAAATCTAAAAAGAATTAGTGGAAAATTTTAAGATTTTATCTTGGAAAGTAAACAGTTTCATAAAATCAAGAGTTTTGCTAGCATCTAAAAACAATAACATGTCAACAAAATAATATAAAGTATTAATAACATGGATTTATACATTTGATAAAATAGTCGATGGATTCAAATATTTTTTATTAATCACTTAAAAATATGTGCTCAATAATAACATCAAATACAGCATTTTTACTTCTAAATATCGTTGACTTAATTTGAAACGTCCTTGAGTCGTCCAAAAATTCACAATATATAATTATTAGTAGGTAGACTGAAGTAGGTGGTAAAGCTTTGTGTGACTGTGTCAAGATAGGGTTGTTCATATGGTTTGAGCATGTATAGAGCAAATAAACGAAAAATGAGTCTCAGGAGAATATTATTTTAATGACCCGAAAGTTTTTTTTTAAGTTTTTAAAATTTTATTTCCAAAATTAACAGGATTAGGATTTAGTATGATAACTTATAAAGTACTATTTAAAGAAAATATCAGTTTACAACCCAATAAACAATTTATAATCAAACCGTACATACACAACAAAAAAAAACAGTAAAGATTGCTTATGAATTATGTAGCTAGTGGATTAAAAAAATAAACGTACACGAAAAATGCAGGTATTAATCACACATACAATGTAAAGCAAGGAGAAAAAAGGTTTTACGGAACGTACGTTATAATCTACGCATTCACTGATGGCGCCAATTATTTATTTTAGGTTTTAAACATTTTGCAAGTTATGCTTTAAAATACTTAAGTCAAGTAATTGTTTGCGCCCGTAAATATTTAATATGAATATGAATAAATATTTTTTTACGTAAACAAACTCAAATCTTTCAAGAACGGCTAACAAATACAATATTAGACTGAGTTACCGATACAAAATTGGATATGTTGGCGTTTAACCTTAAACAGAAAAGACAATTAATTGTCATAAAGACAGACAAATTAAAATACAAAAAAGAAAAGAAGTACTTAGTTAAAGTAATGAAGATAAAATGGTATTTGGGTTTAAAGATTTAGTCTAATTATTTTTCAATTGTTAAATGTTTTTAAGCATATGTTCTTAAAATGAAGCTAAGTTATTAAAAACGCAATTTAAAATACATGTAAAGAATCCTAAAGCGCAGGAAATCAATACATTAAAAAAATATATGAATATTGCAGGAATTTAAGGATTGCTTTAGGATAAACCTAGTAAAAATCTACCCTTAGCTGTTTAGCACCACTTTAGTTATTTATTGAACTGTAACATTTATATAAGTATTTCAGATTAACTAATCCGACTTTATAAACAGATATTTTAAAGTAGCAAATTTTTGAATGAATGTTTTTCATGTTGACATATTCACCTGTTCCCGAGATTTACCAAAGTTTGTCGGATGTACCTACTTAGTTATTTGCGGAATTCGGTATGTTTCGCCAAAAGACAAACTGCTAACAGAACTCCTTCGTACTGTCGGAAAACCATTTCGGCTATTTCCTGCAACCGCATTCCAGCCAGCGGAAGCAACGTTTCGTAGCATCCTTCACATATTTGCACAGATGCAAGTAAATACACTGTCTAGTGGTGTCCAACGCTGTCTAGCTCTATCTAGCTCTGTCTAGCAGATGGTTCTAGACTAGGTGAACGCAGCTAACCGCTGCCGTGAACCATCAGTGTTAATCACTTCATAAATTGCTCCCCTTACAGTACCAACACGGTACATACTATCTAAACCACTGGCGAATCTTACTATTCAATATAACGATATAACATACTTAATTAAAACCTCCTATCGTTTAACTTCTACGTATGCTGCTTGGTTCTACACTCCAATTTGACGGGTTTGAAATCCTGTGATGCCAAAAATTTTAATTTTTTTTTTTATGTGAATAACGCACAAGAGTCCCATCTGTCCCGTCTGGAGCCAGTGAGACTATGGCATCTCCAATTGGGGTATTTTGTGAGGCTGAAGGTAGTGGGGAGGGGAAGGAGATGGGGAAGATGAAGGTGGGAAGTAGCTGGCTATTCAGATCTGGTCACCAAACACGGCTAAACCCATTTCAAGCAACGTTTCAATTCTGAGCGGTGGTCTTACACCAGGGCAATACTGAGAGTATCTTCCACTCTGGAAGGTGCCGCAAATATATTACATATTATTTTAAATGAATAAATTGTGAGATAACACAAATTAATTAAGCCACGCCAGGATTCGATCCCGTGACCTTCCTTACCGCTGGACCACGCCATTCGTCAGTTAAGAAAAACACATCTTTAACTTTTTTTAATAATAAATATTCCACTGCAAACTAGGTTTGTCAACAGCATGACATCTTCAGATGGCATTAAAAATTAAATTTATAATTAAAATTAACGAAATGGGTTATTCAAGCAAAAAAAGACGATTTCGCCATGCAGTTTCTTTGCAACAAATTCTAAGACAAAATGTATTCTTAGTAGAACAATTCAATTCTAATCGTTATTTAGTGACCAGATCTGATTAGCCAAGTCCTTTCCAATTTCTCTCTTTCTCTTCTCCCCCTTCCCCTTCTCTACCTCCTTCTGTCTCATTATTCCCCAAGTTAGAATGCTACAGTTTCTTAGCTTGGGGAAGTCGAATTGGGACTTTAGTGTGATTAAAAAAAATTCACACATAATAGATGCCCGTAATAGTTTAAAATAAGAGTGATTTTTTTATATGATTACAAACTCGCTTAAAATGATATGTTTTTATTAAAATCTTATGGGATGATTTTAGTTTAAAAAGGGTAAAAAGAGTTGAGGATTAAGGGTTGTTGGTAGAACTTTGCATTATGCGAAACCTCTCCCAAAGTAGGTAGAAAATAACGGGAATGGGACGGGAGGGGCTACTGCCTCTCCGTTAAACCCAACTATGGCATAAACTGTAGTTTATTGCCCCTAACAGAATTTTAATAAAAATATTTTTTGCTGTTTACTTGCATTTCATGGGGATAAAAATTAGCGTTGGAAAATTATGATCAAAGCAGACCGCTGGAAACATAAAAAATAGCATTTTTTGAGAAATAAGTTTTTATATTAAAACAGTTCTGTACCCAGTTTCAGCGAATTTCGAATGTTTTTTTTTCTAATTTTTCATTATGCAATGCATTGTTAATTACATAAGTTGGGAATTTTTCGACCACCACGTTTGGCATATGCCCGTGTTGTTGTGGTCGAAGTACCAATTAACCATCCTTTGCTATGTGTGTTGCAAGTAGCGATGACGCCAGAACTCACCGTTGGAGTGTTTTAGTTTAGAAACAAGTATGTAAATGTGCATTTTACTTAAATGTTAAAGCTACACAGGTCACAAGTTATAGTACCTTTGGTATGATTTGCTCTTTACGTAAATTATCAATGAAATGAAATTAGGGACACAGAATTTTCAAAAAAGGGTATCATTTCTGGATTACAAATAAAACCCCAGTATTTATCCCTACTAGCGTAATAGAAAACATATGTTGCTGGTGCAATGATGAAAAACTTAGCTTGAAGAAGATGGAACCTAGCAAAACTGGGTACAAATCCAACGCTTTGAACCAATCTACTAAAAGCTAAAATAACTACAATTTGGGAGGCGGGTGTGGATATCAACGTCCCGGGAACCGATTTATTGAAAAACCAACACCTCTACCGTAGGTCATCCCAAGTGGTTCGCTACATTTGGTGACTTAGCAGGGGTGCCCGGGTTCATGGAGTGAGATTTGTCTAGGTCTTGGCGGTGGATGAGTTTGCCCAACTATTGCGTGGCAGGCCGGATCAGGAGAGACTGGTTGGCCAGTCTCGACCTATCACCGTGTACCGCAGTGGGAGACGGACTCATACGTCCATCATTTGTGGAAAAATTGAACCCCAGATTCCTAGCCACTTCTCATACCTTATTCCTTCTCAGAACTTCTCTTCTTCCTTTCCATAAAAAGATCCTCCAACAGCATCTCCAAAACTGACACAGACCCTGAGGATTTTTTTCCTGTGTGCAGATATTATATAAAACAAAAACTAAAATTGAAAACAAAATAATAAAGCAGAAAATTGAAAACCTTAATAACTCATTTTAAATTAAAAGTGTATGATAGCAGTTAGAGGCTTAGTTTTGTAGCCAATGTCTAAAGTGGGAATCACAGTAGAACGCGATATAGTGGGAGTTTTGAAAAGGTTGTAGAACGACTATACATATATTTTAAAAACAGAAGGGAAAATTTATTGATGTTAAAATTACGAATACGAGTATGAAGGCATGCTAGTAAAATCCACTTAACCGCACTAGACTCCTAGCTCTTCTTGCCTACCAGGCTGGGAACTGGTAATACCGCTCGGGAAAACGCTCAGCACAGGTTACGAGCGTAATATCATATTTATATAATATCATCTGCCGGTACAAAAGTATCCACACAAGAATGTCTGGAGTACCCAAAGGAAACGAGTCGGAAAAACGCGGAGTCGACCCGCACAAAGGATTTTTGTATGCACCCGCATGCGGTACTCCCCACATGTAAACGTATCGGGTGATATCGCGCCGAGGAATGTACATAATTTGACGCAGGAACTCTCATAACGTCGGCCTATTTTCTCCTATCTCCGCGACAATATATTACATTAGGCCGTAAACTGTCATCATTATTTTTTCGGGTTGTTTGAAGGCCTTTTTGGTAGGTACCGACACGATCTTTTCTGTTGAGTTTTTGGATGAAATACTGTTCACCCGAGACCTCATTAATTATTTGGAAAAGATATGAGCAAATACTCTAATAATGTAATGAATTATTAGTAGGTGTTCATCAATCATCTGTACAGCATCGTGCAAGAAAACCATATTCGTCTTAGAAGTATCTGAGAACAGAGCCGTGCTATATGTAATGTAATATAAACGGATCATTAATGGTGAAATAAATAATGTAACGATTACATTACAATAAATATGCCAGAATTAAGGATGTCCATTTAAATAACGGAGCATTATGGTGATTATTAAAAAAACGCTTACACTTTAACTAAAAATAATTCATGTAACAAAAGGTGCGTTGTAATAGATTGAGGGGTGATTTTAGAGAAAATAGCGATTACGAGACTGAAAAATTAAGATATTATTTTGTTATATTATACAAGTTTTTGTTTTACATTACACTTGCCAGCAATCTTTTGCACGTGTTCGAGCAATTAAATAATAATTATAATTTTAAAAGGAATACCGTCGTCAGCACGAAGTTTTTCTTTTTAATACAGGCTGTTAAGGGACGTACTTGAGTTACTTTTAAGGAGTGATTTCTCACATTATTTGGAGCAAAAAATGTGAGTGAAATTTTGCTCTCCGGTGACTTCTTTTTTTTATTTTTTTTCTTCATAACCAAACAAATAAAAATTTCTTCCCCATGTCATTATTGGTCATTCAGCGATGTAATCGTCTAAACCCTCACTTGATCCTACTTGTCTACTGATTATGTTTTAAGTAAAAAAAAAAAAAAACAGTACAGTCACCGGAGACCAAAAGTTTCAGCAAAATGTTTTACTCCAAATAAAGTACGAAACTACCCTTAATAATATTAATTTATAAAGTTTTTTCAATGTTATATTTTTTTGTTTTCAATAATCAATAGATTCAAACAAATCATACCTATTGAATAAATCATTCTGTAAAGGATCTCTAAATATAAAGAATCAACATTATGGCTGTTGCTCTGAATATCGCTAATAATATCAAAGAATCAATATTGTCAATAATGTCATACAATACCTTAGAAGTTATAAATCTATATAAAGGTTCAACATTATGGCAGGATATTGCTAATAATATCATAGAATCGTTCTGAAAGATTTTTTGTCGTGAGTTAGGGAACCGTTAAGCTTCAATTCGAATAACTAGAGCCTTACGGTGCGGAGGTTCTATGCTCCTTAGTGGGAAACAAATTACGTTGTAATTGTAAACAATAATCATCTTTAGGGTGGGTAGGAGCAATGCGGTTGGAGTTCTGGATTGTTACGACTAAGGTTCCGTTTTCTATTCCCAGCGGAATCGAATTTACTCAACTCCGGACTGTTTTTTGTGGGCGCAGAATCGAACTTTACTTTCCGGTTTTCAACTGGGTCGTAGTAACGCCATTAGGGGTATAAATGAATTGGGTGCATTTCAAAAAGGTTTATTTAGGTAAGTATTAAACATATCTATAAATACCCTCTCGAGAAACTATTTTTATCACAAAATCATCTATCTTGGCTGATCATCATCAGTCTTGAATGATCAGTGAAAACAGGTCTAACATCACAGATTTTTTCAAAACTAATGTGTAAGTATTCATTTCCAGGGGTATGATGCTGAATGTCTTGTATATGAAACATAAATAATATTGAATTGTATTTTGGTTTTAAATTGCTTATGTTATTAAGGACGCTTGCTCAATACAGTTGTTCCTAGTGAAACAGGCATTTTACATCACCAATTGTGATAGAATAAATAAAGGTGAATAAATAAAACAAAACAAAAAAATAAACAAAAAAATATTTTTGGAATTTTTTTTTTTGTCTTAAACGTCACCTGTCAATTTTAAAAAATGCGTGTAACCCACAATGTATTATACGTATCACATAATGTGTGTCTCGTTTATTTAAAATACATTTGAGTATATAAGACATATTTTTTTCTTTTTTCATTTAATTAACACAACACAAGAGACCCAACTGCTCGGAGCCAGTGGGTTCATGACACCCCCAATTAAGGGTATTTTGAAAATGTTATGTTAGGAAGAAGAGACGGTTAAAAGGAAGACTTGAATGCTAGGCTATTCAAATGTAGTCTTTAAACATTGCAAAAGCCATTTCGAAGTAGTTTTGAAGTTGAATTTTGATTTTTTCAGGACGATACTGGTAGTATATACCAATCTGGGATAAGGTTTTTAAACATTAAGTAATATTATTTCCCAATAATAAGAGATAAAAATTAGCGAATTGTCAATGCGAGAAATCCTGGTACAGAATAAAAAAACTTACAACCCAGCCACGGAAGTCGTCCTAGGTAATAAATTTATTGTTCCACCTTGTTACAAAAAATCGTGTTGATCTTTTTTTCGAAAGAAAGTGTGTTTAAACACAGCCGGTGTAACCATTAAAAAGTTAATTTTTAAAATAATTTATGAAAATAGTTTGCAAGCGAAGCACGCTCGTGAAAAAACAAAGACATTTTTAATGAACACAAAATAAAGTAGAAAACTGGTCATTTCCTCAAACTTTGCAGTTTTCATACGGTAAAGTCCAAAGTAATTAATATACGTGAGTTATTTCTGTGGATTCAAAATTATTTATTAAAAATATATCTTTTTGGAATATATTTGGTTAAAAGAAACGAAAATATTTAAGGCACCGGCAAAATATTGTAAAATTCCGTGTAAAATTCGTGATCAGATCTCTAATAATAACAACTCTCTTTATGTATATAGTTATAGGTTAAAATTCCTTTTGTCCAGCCGCCTGCTGTGATTTATTCACGAAAAAACATTGCGAAATTGCGCGTTTTATTTTATTTTGTGATGCTTAGGCACAAATATTTAAAGTCAGGGGTAAAAAACAAATGATTTTATATACAATTAATTGGTAATATCTGTGATAATACTTCATATCTCATCATTTTAAATATTTTAGAGTTTAATATCTAATAATTTACCCGTAACTATATAGGTATACCTACATCGATTTATTTATTGAAAAAAAACTGTAAAAGTTACGTTTTTAGATTTTCAAAAAGTATTTTCGTTATTTGTTTTTGGGGTGTTATGCCGCGTTTGGCGTGTCTCCCGACTATGCACCGGTGCCGAAGGGATCAATGACGCTAGCTCCTCAGAGCATCTTCCATTGAAATACCGGTAGAACATGGATAGCATTCCCACCTGACGCCTGTGCTCTAAAGATTGCAATCCGTTCGTTAAGATGGGAGAATCTATCAAACGGACCGCCCGTTTCTGCACAGAGTCAAGGGTATTTTTCAAGTATTTTGGAGCTCCAGACCAGAGGTGGCTGCCAAATTCAACCATATATTGTTTAGTTAGTCGACAAAATATTTTTAATAAAACTAGTAACTCTGCCACCTATTTTTTAAACTTCTTATTATACCTTATTAGATCAGAAGTAATTTCCAATTAATGCAATCTAGATAGCGTCGTTGATAAATGAATCCATTTTTTATTTTAATATGCGTCATCTATTGACTTTTTTGCAGGTCTAGAATGAATATTTTTATTCCAAACTAAAAGATTTCCCCGTTTTAACCACTTTTAATGTCTTTAAAACCGACATGTTTCGAGAGCGATGCTCTCTTCCTCGGGGTTTACTAAAAACTCTATGTTCTAGATAAATATATCAATTTTTTCTGTTGACTTTCCTATAAGTCTAGGAAGAATATTTTTGTTTTTGGAATAACTTAATGAGTTGATTTATGAATCTAATTACTTTCAATTGCCTCTACTTACCGGCGTTGAAATATAATAATATATCACATTTTATGCGAATGGGATATTATTAATGTACTTGATAAAGGGTACATGATAGATCACCCAAAGAATTAAAAAATCCAATAATCTAAACAACATATTTCAGGTAATGAAAAATGGATAAGTAAACGAGTAAAGTAGTTACTGAACTATGCCTACGTTTCATCAATCACCTGTTTTGGAAGCTATATTTTTCTAAATACAATATTTAGGTGAACGGTGAATTTTCACGTACCTTATTCGTAAATAAGATATTCTAGAAAGTATTATAAAGCAGAGACCTTCAATTTTTTCCGTACCTTAAACAACTATGACCTAATAAACTGATCCACTAAAATTCTATATTGCTACCGGGGATAAAAAATATCTCGCAAAATAAATTGCCTTGGTTGGAAGGACAAAATAAAAGACCTGTAAAATAAAATACTCAGGTCAACGATGAACAATCAATCATGTTGCGAGGAAAAAATCGTTGTAGCCGACATTTAATCGATAATTGATAATAATGACGTGTTTGTTGTGATTTAATCGCGTTCTGTTTTATCGACTATTATGGCTCCTTTGTGGAATTTCCATTAGAGCATTCTGACATATTCAATCAATCAAAAAAACTGCCAAATCATATGCAATTAACTGAGGCAATCGGAGAAGATTTACGTTTTATTATTTTAAGGCAGAAATATTTTATTGTGCTCTGTGATTAATGGAAAAGTTTAAGACAGATTTAAGTTTTTTTTTCCTTTTACAGATGGAGATAAATTTAATTGGTTTTAAACAACGTATTTTTGAATAACGGAATGTAGCTTATTCATATTTTAATTGAATTAAATTAAATGCGTAAAATGTCGCCAGAATAGGTGAGAGGAGACTTTTTAAAAACTTCTAAAATCTGTACCTCTCTGAAAAATTCAGCCTCCTTTGGAGTAAGAATTTGACTATATATTATGGAATAGGTCAATTTAAGAGAAACTTAACGATTGCTCGTATTGTGAAAATAGTAAATAATAATATATAAGTATTCACCTTATATCTTATCACAATATATATGAAACAAATGTAAAATCATCCTTTTAAAATACAGTGTTAACGAACTCTTATAGTTGTTTTTTTTCGTTATTTGTTTTTGGGATGTTATGCCGTATTGCGCTACCTCCTTCTTTAGCCAACGTTTCGGACAGCGTTACAGTGTCCATCATCTACTTTGACACAATTACACATCTGTCCGAAACGTTTGCTAAAAACGGAGATAGCGCATGGATAGCGATATGTACATGGTTGACATTTGTCACATGAGAACGGGTCGTTTTTTCGACTCGTTCTTGAGTTCAACAGCTCGGCTATGAAACGATTTGCCGGCATCTGTGTTTCCTTCCTCCTACAACATGGGTCTCTTCAAGACCAATGTTCATTCCTTCCTCTCCTCAAAAAGACCCTCCACACAGCATCCCAGATGACATAGGCCTCCTCAGGGCCTCCTGTGTGGAGTTAATGTAAAAAAAAAGATGATTAAACTAGTAGATGAAGTAGATGAAAATCTAAACGAAAAGTGAAACAGAAGAATACGCAGAAAAACAAAAGGGAACGGCCAACTGAGACTCGAACTCAGGATCTCTTGTCTTACTAGGACATAGCCTTAACCAAATCGGCCCGTGGAAACTAACATTTTTTTGTATAAGTTTTGCTATCTTATATTTCAAATTCAGAATTAACAATGTTATCCTCAGCTAATTTTTCCTATATTTCTGGCAGCGGAATGATTTAAATGGTGTTTCGGATAAACATATTCAATTTTATTTATGTCGTACTCCTGTTGACTTATTCTGTTTATTCAATTTTTTTTTTTTTTTAATTTTTTTTTTTTATGAGAAAAACTCTCTTTTTATAACTTTTGAAGGTTATTCCCATCAACTGAAAAAACAATGGTCGCAACTGCGACCATTGTTTTTTCTGTTTTACTGCGTCTTGTTTTCTTTCATATTTTCATTTAGATTATAATTGTTATCTTCTTCTTCAATGATATATTCTGTTTATATTTGTTAGTATTATCTTCCTTTTCAATGATACATTAAAATATTTATTTACATACCAGGAAGTTTCTGATCACCGATCATCTCATAAAAATAAAAAATAAATATATATCATCATATACAGTTTAGTGTCATGTCCACGTATGCGAGATTCACTTCCGCTTTCACTGTACAACCATCAAAATTAACGTCATCTACCGGCAGACTTACCAAAATAATTATTCTGTGTGGTCAGCCATCTTCAAACTATGACATATTTCCTAACTGTGATGATTGTCGATATAAAGTCTACGTTTTGACTCCAGCAGTTATAGAGTGAGACAACGATAATTTAATGTACACGCAGTAGAGCAGTCTCTCTAACCCTCCTTTAATCACAGATCAGCCGTTAAATTAGACGCTAGTCAGCGGTAATACAGATATTGAATATCTCGTATATATCCGATAGAGTCTTAGTCAAAGAAGAACCACAGAGATGTATCATTAACTGAGCATTAACCAAGTCCCGATCTTTTTCGACCATTTGGCATTACATTGGTCTGTAATTTTGTGAGTGTTTCGTTTCTGTTTTTGTAAACCTGCTACATCCATTATAATATTCTAGCAAGCTTTTTCTTTTACTAGATTGTTAACTTTGACTAGGTCGATATCTTTGACTAGATGGCTAACTTTGACTAGGCGGATAATTTTGACTAGATGGCTAACTTTGACTAGGTGGTTAACTTTGACTATGCACGGTTCAGTGATTCTTTTTTCAAATTTGATTTCGAAGTTCTTAATTGGATATTTTTATTCAAATTATTTTATCAGTAGTTTGGTACGAACCCGCCCGATGAAAGCCTGAAAAGTTTGGACAAAGTACAGAATTTCTTATTTTAAAATTAAAAAAAAAGTTAATTAAATTTAAAAATTAAATATCGATCGTAATGAGAAAATGAATAATGGAATGTCCACCATAAACAAATATTATTTTTACGTATCTTTGTTTTAGATGTTTAATATGCTGTAAAATAATACCGGGAGGCATAACGATCCAGTACATTAGTATGACATTTTGAAATATTCTACAAGCGACCCAGAAAATAATAACGTTTTGTTAATTCCTTACAAGTTATTCTACATTATAACTGATTTGGTGGTGTTTACGTACAAGATAGAGGATACGCGTTCGTATATAACTCAACTCAAATTTCGATTTTTCGAAGATTTCTAACTAATCAGCTGGACTATTGATAGATATGTATGATATATATTTATATTGTAAGTAATTGAGTACCTATTTAAAAATCTTATGATTTCAGAGGAAAATTTTGTTTTGATTTAAAATAAGAGAAAAGTAGAAATATTAGTTTTTGGACGCGAAGTCTATTGTTCACAGAACTATTAGCTTTTTCCGCTAATAAAATTCCCCGCAATTATATGTAATAATAATCAATTTACTATAATCCAACGATGGCAAATCTTTTTATTGCCGGTACTTCAGACGGTATAGCTCGTAATCATGGATACTGGAAACAAAGGAGATGCGTCACGAACCATTATTAGTATGACATAATAGCGTCACCAACATCGTTCACCCATACTACGCAAAGTGGCTCCCTGCCTTTGTTTCAACCTACACAACAAACGCATAACTTTCATTGGCTCCTCCGCTTTGATAATTTGTGAAGTTTGATCGTATCTTAGTCGGAACACTTCCATGTCATTTATTCTATTGAATCTATTAACTATGCTCGTATTTGAACGTTTCCCAACACACACTATTATTTTGTAAGGCTTCAAAAATATTATTACGATCTTTCTCCAAAGAGCATCCAATACGATTTTGCTATTCTTCGTAAGAACCCAGCGCTCTGAACCGTTGCTTAGCACTGGTCTGATGAGTGTTTTATAGTGATTAGATTTGGTCCGTTTCGAGTGGAGTCTCGATTGAAAATGGGTGCAATATAAAATCCGCCTTAAATAAATACTATCTTTACTTAAACGGATATAAAAAGCAACGCAAAAGATGTTGGCATTGTTTTTATTATTTCAGTTAAGTAGGTAATAGATTGTAAAAACGTTTTGCAATTTGTTTCATAAGTCAAAGAGAGTCTTTTCTACGAATAAAAAGGTGAATAAATTCCTAAAACTCTTAACTTAGGACGAGTTGTTTCACAGAATTTGAACAATATATGCAATTTCAAAGTAAAAATTCAAGTTCTGTTATTATTGTACTTTGGGCCGGTTGTTTCACAGTACTTGGATAGTTACATAGCTTGAATAGGACCTTCGTGAAACTTCAATTTTGACGTTGATATTTGATGAACTCTCTCAGAACATCGTCTTGCACCACGGTGGGGGGATGGATTTATAGGTCCATCACTTTTTTTCCATTACGCATTGATTCCCAGATTTCTACTCACTCTTATTACCTTTTTCCTTACCCAAACTACCTCCTCTTCCTTTCTTAAAAAGACCCTCCAGCTTCCCTAAATATGACATAGGCTCTGATGAGAAGTATTTTTCTCAGGGCCTCTTGTGTGAAGCTATGTACTGTGTATAAAATAAAAATAAAATTCTGTGAAGCAACCCTTCCTCGTGCTTTCAACTTATCGAACTCAATACGGAAGTCTGTCAAGGAAATCAATTCTCAAGGAAAAGTTTCTCACAACCACAAAGGGTTCAGACGTGGATTCATATTTCAGTCAGGTGTTACTAGCTAGAAGTACTTCCTTACCTACTATCAAATTTACTAGATATATTGGAATAACTTATAGAAGCTTATCCTCATTTGTAATGTTTAATTTTTTTTCCTCTTACATATTCAATATATTATTACGCGTAACAGCTGTTTCGCCTTCTGAAGGCATTATAAAACTACGGTTATGCCACCCACAGCCGATATATTTAAATTATTTCTATACAAGAACTTACAATGAAAAACTAATTGTTTTTGTTTTATTGAAAATGCTTTGATTGATTTTCTAGTAAAATGTTAAAAATTATTAATCATTTAAGTTTACCCAATTACTGCATTAAATTTGAATAAATATCGTTAAGGTAAGCTATTTCCAAATGACGTTCAGGGGTTTCCATTTCCTTGCGTTATTATGTAATTTGGTTCTCTAATAATTGAATAAGAAATATACCCAGGAGTGACGAGCGAATTATATATTTTTCTTCTTTTATCAAAACAGCTTTCGAATTATTACATTTTTTATTAATTTGCACGTAAATACACTTCAACAACAATCACATAAATTGTATGTGAGACAAAGTGAACCTACATACTTGCTGATTGGTTTGTACAAATGGATGGCTTGAATAAAGAAAACATTAACTCTTCGCTGAGATTTTGTTACCAGCTACACAAGCTTCATATATACTTGTTGTATTGTATCACGGTAGAATCCACAACCTCCAAGTTTGATGCCGCCAAGAAGACATTTTACTGAAAAAATAATTCTTTGGAATGAAACCTATCCTAACCTAATTACATTTCATGGCGAGTGTACTAAATCGTGTTAAGATTATAACTATTTATTCTTATCATGTTTATAAAAATTATCTTACAAAAATATTTCATGATGTATCTATTTTACTCTTTGCTTATGACCTCAACATTTTTAGAATTATTAAAAATACTTACCACTGCAACATTCTTCAAGATAATATCAACAAATTGTTTATTTGGTGTAATGGAAAGAAACTTCACTTAAATATCTCCAAAAGTCAAATAGTTAGATTATCTCGAATAAAAAATCCAGTGATCTTTAATTACAACATTGATAACAATGCTCTTGAGATATTAATACGAATTAAAGACCTATGCATCACTTTCAATCAAATCTTTCATTTGTTAAACACATAACAGAAATCTGTAATAAGGGCTTAAAAATGTTGGGGTTTATAACTAGGCTAACTAGAAATTTAAACAATATAAAGTGTATTAAACCAATATATTTTGCTTATGTTAGAAGTTAACTGGAGTCTCCCGTCTGGGATCCACATTATAACACTCATGTACATGATGTTGAAAGAATACACAACAAATTCTTTTGTTTTCTAAATTTTAAAATGGATATTCCGACAATTACGTTGAATTATAACATTCTTATAAGATATGAATATGATAAAATTGTCAGACAGAAGAATCTTCACTGACTTGGTATTTTTATATAAAATTCTAAATGATTTAGTTGATAGTCCGGTATTGCTTGAGCTGATAAACTTCCGGAGACCACAACGTAATACCAGAAGTCAGGATTTATTTCAGTGCAGAAATTCTGGGACTAACTACCATATGTATTCCTCTTAGCCCAGAATAGCGGAGGGAAATAATTATACCAAGTCAGTGGACATCTTCAATTTATCTTTAAACAAATAAAATATATTGTTACTGACGCAATTCAATTATGTACAATAAATACTGTGTATTTCTTATTATTCATGTGTAAAAGCCCCCAAAAAGGGCGTTAATAAATAAATAAATAAACAAATTAAAAAAATAATATAAAAAGTCGTAATTTCCCCTTTCATCATGAAAAGTCACAGCACACCATTGCACTGTGTAGCTCTTTCCTCATAATATTTTTAATAATCAATATTCATACATGTAATGGTTATGATTTACCTAGTTATAATAATATGATTTCCAGACATGGACGTTTTAGAAAACTCGCAGAAATTAAGAACTTTATAATATAAACGATAAAAATTATTTGTAAACTGTTACCTTTTATCTAACTAAAGAACAACATGAAAACATTAAGTTTTTTTGCAAACAAAAAAGTGATGGATTAAATATATATTTTATTCACAAATTTTGTCGAAACAGTTCCATTTTGAATTTCTAAAACCTAACCTGGATTATGTATGTATGTTGCAAAAATCTAAACATTTGGATTAGTAGACATGTAATCAAAGTAAAACACATTGAACAAAGCACTTTTAGTGCATGCACATTGCAAATGCACCTTCTCCTGGGCGGCGGGCCAAGAGGCCGAGGGGCGGCAGAGTTCCTGGAAGAGCGGAGCCGCCCTGGCGGTAGGCGGGCCGCCCCGCGCCGCCCCCACCCGGCGCCGCCCTCGGATGCCTTCCAAGAAACGCTTGCCTCGGCCGAGGGCTGTTATGGCCGTAACGCGAGCCGGCTGTCGTGGAAACCCGAGGAAATTGGACGCGTTTAAATGCATTTAGGGAATTATCGAAATGAGGGATCTTGACGGTAAGAAATGCACTGTTAAATGCCCGCTGGCGAGGGGTGCGGCCTTAACTTTAGCAATGATTATTAATTGTTGTTCGTGAATAACGTAGGCATGATCATGGAAACAAAAGTTTGAGGTATATCTTAGCTGAGTTTGAAATAATAGAAGGGCAATTAAAATAATCCACAGCTTTCCTCCTAACTAAAATAACACGCGATGAAACATATCTTGAATCTGCTCAGATTTGCGAAGTGCTGGTTAACGAACAGCGACATTATTCAATAATTTAAATTGAGGTGTGTAAAAGCAAAGGCTTCAATCTCCTTTGGTGCTCCAAAGGAGACTCCTGCCTTTGATTTTACCCACCTCAATTGTTGTTTGTAATACCGTTAGAACCCTGACCAGACTAGCTTTATATGACTTAGAAGAAAGCAAAAAGATACGTTATAATAAGATAAATATCAATATAGCAGATAGCAGAATGATATACTAATCAATATAGCAGATAGCAGAATGATATATAATTGACTAAGCTCTTGGTAAGCAAAAGTGTTTATGCACAAAGAAGAGACGTAAAATTACGATATGAATCAGTTAACATATTACCTGTGCGAGGAATATTATGGTTTAAAATTGTATGCCATTGTCGGACTCAATTTACAAAGAAAAAGTAGATCATGAACATGGCACTAGATTTAGTAAAAATGAGGGTTTGTCCGTTCCGAAAATTATAAATAAATACGGCCAACGGACATTCACTTATCTTGTCCCCACCATATTTAATAAGATGCCGATGAATTTCAAAATCGAATCCAATTGCCCCACTGATCTCAAAAGAAAAATTAAAAATGGCTAATGGGTCAAAACTTTTTTTACTGATATTGTTTGTAATCTTATGTATAAATACTATCTATAATTAATTTAATCTATCAGTAATTTACCTGTGTTATATCTGTCTGTCTGTATATTTTATGCTTTTGTATTGTAGGTACTTAAAAGTTATTCTTCTGCAACTATTTTGCTATTGTGTTTTCTTATAATATTTTGTGTTTTAGTGTTTTATTAATATTGTCAAATTGACCTGCTGACAAACTGCCTTGGCAGTTTAGCGTGTGATTAAAATGAAGAATAAAAAAAAAAATAAAAAAAAATTATCGCTCTGAAATGAACTGGAAGAGGGACGATATAAAGTCTAAATTTAATTACGATATTGCAGCGAAATTGATAATTAAAATTAAAGAAAAAAAATATTATTGCAAGTTTCACCGACATTTGAATAGGTCCCGATGTCAAAACACTGTTTTTTTTAAAGAATCCCCTTTAAATATGTGCCTGCAAAAAATTAATTTTAAAAATGCACAAAAAGTAGAAATATTTTAGGTTCTAACACAAAAATTGGGAGATGTTGATCTGCAGTCTATTTTTATATGTAATTAAATGAAGACATTATCATTATTTAATGTGCTACATCTATTGACTTCAGTAAGTCTAGGATGAATATTATTATTTTTTATTTCAACTCTTTATGAGTAAAACCTCAAACTGTAATATTTAATTAAATGAAAACATTATGAGCGAAACTCAATCGAAAATCTGGAAACACAAAAATCAGATTCTTTCAAAAAAATTTCAGATTCTTTCGAAAAATCAGAAAATCTTTTTCTGATTTTTCTGTTTCCAGATTTTCGATTGAGTTTCGCTCATAATGTCTTCATTTAATTAAATATTACAATTTGAGGTTTTACTCATAAAAAGTTAAAATAAAAAATAATAATATTTTTATGTTTTGGTAGTACTTAAGCACCCTGTTATAAAATAGGTATGCCCAATAAAATTCATTTCGGGCTATTCCCATAATTCCCGCAATCCACAGCGACACGAATTCCCAACGTGAAATTGCATTCCCTTCTACTGCGTTATCTTCAATCAATAAGAAAAAATGTTTTCCTTGCAAATTGTATTTCCTTGAAGACCATAAATGCCCCCATAAAAGTGGGGTGACCATAGACCATTCACCACCGCGTTCAATGAATCGTAAGTTGTAGGAAAGAATAGAATGTTAAGATAGTACTTCTTACGCCTCAAGCGCTTTGGGACTTGATGGGGCATAATACAGGACTGCACTAGGCAATGAAATATCCCAACTGTAACCGGGGGCGCTTGATTAAAAAGGCAGTGAGGACAGCGTCGATGATACTTAAAAAAGTGTATGGCAGCGTTCTAAAATGTGCCGAGACAGCCGATATGCGTTGGACTAAAAAAGACAGTGTTACTAAGAAAACACGTCTTTATATGTATACTGTTTACTACAAAGAAAAAAAAAAACATTTTGAGACTCACTATTTATAATGTATTTTTACTATACTTTAGCGTTTAAAAATTGCCGTATTGTAATTGTAAGCCACGAAAAAAAACGAAAAAAAGCTTACCACAAACATAAAAAAAAATTCAAATTTTATTTAGGGGATTTGCAGGAGAGCTATCGCTTCACTTTTTCCTCGTTCATAAAAAATATATTTTTTTAATTTTGACGTTGCTTTTAAATGACAAAAAATAAACTGACATTTCTAACGGATTGCTTGCATAACCAAAAACATTAATTTATTCGATATTTTTACCAACACCTTCGACATTAAGGTTATAAAAAACATCACTTTCAAGAAAAGCTGTAATAAATAGACCGTAAAAATAAAAATTGAACCCAGGTGTACCGGTATTACTCCAATTTCTGACAGCACAAAAGTTCAATTTACAGTAATAGTATAATTTCTTGACTAAAACTGACAAAAACTAACATAAATAACTTGTAAGTATATTGAACTTTGGAAATATAATAATAAATTGACCGTTTTATGAAATAAAAACACGATTTAGGTAGAGTTTACGAGCACAAGCATCTTTAACGCAATCGTGTGCGAAGCATCCGGCGCTTAGCCGGCTCGCGCTCAATTAATTACAACTGAGCATGCTCGATTCGGTGTTGCCTATCTGAATAATATAGTTAGAGATTTTTCTTTATTAGTAACGATCATCGATTAGTACAATGTGTAACTAAAACACCATTTGACTCGACGACTTGCAGATTTTTTTTTCTTCAGGTGGGACTTGTGTGGTATTCACATATTTTTTTTAAAAGCATTAGTAAGCATAGTGAACCACAATATATTTTTTTTAGTACCTTGACTTAAATAAAAATTTTCTTAGAACCTTAATTTTTGGTCTCAATCTAGCCCTGCCTCAAGAGTCCTCGTTTATTTGCCTCATGGCGATTCCCAATTTCCCGACAAATGCGAGATTCCACGATAGAAGATTGAGATCCCGAACAACGAGTGGTACCTTAGTGGTCGCCGGGGGTCACCGCTTTTAGCGTCAAGTAAGTGTTCCCAATTTCTCCAACCCGATTGTATCAAATTAAAGACGCTTTTGATTGGTACCAGAGTTGTAAACGCAGGTTTTCATTGTGGTCGAATCATTTTATGAATACTTCTTGTAAATTTAATTAAAATGTTTTCGTCGGGTCGATTGGATTTTATTCCGAATTCGTTTTCCTTGAATTGTTTTTACTAGTCTGAATTGACATAGAAATGAGCTGGTAGACAAAAGTTTTGTTCAGAAAACGCCGCGAGCACTACTGTACCGATTCATGGAATCCTAAAATATCCGATGCTGAAGATACTCATTTCGGAATAAAACTGAGAATCGAAGTAAAATCCTTTTAGTCTAAGAGGGATATAGCAAGAAAACGTCACTGGATAGGCACTGTATTTTATACTTTCAAATACACAGCTTTTTCATCCCCGGTATCCTTATGCGGTAGAACTCAAGCTATATTTGACAGTGTGCTGACTTCGAAGCATGTATTGTATTATTTGATTAAGGATGAGATGCCATATTAATGTGTTCTACCGGTATTTTAATGGAAGATGGTATGAAGTACATTGCTACTCAGAGACAATATCTTATATCTTTAAATGCCTGTGTATAAGAGGCTGTGGAGGGCGGTGAGGCTTGGTTTTTTTTATAGAATCATACAGTTTTATTGAAAGAGATTGGTGAAGTTTTGTTCACTTAACCTTCAAAACAAGAGAAAGGTGACTGTGAACATGAGATTTTTAAAAATATCCCTTTCCCGCCCCTTAAAACAGAATTTTACTACTTCCGATGAAATTTGCACACTTGGTGTTCAAAATTAACATTCACAGCATATATAGATGATAAAACTAAAAAGACTTTAAAGATTCTTGGCTTTCTATGTAGAACCCTAAATTTTAAGTCCTTGGATTGCATGAAAACACTCTACATTTCATTAGTTAGAAGTCAAGTGGAATATAATTCATCTATTTGGTCTCCTTTCTGTAAAGTACACTCTAACAAAATAGAACGGGCTCAACACAAATTTCTTAGGTACCTACTTAAATTTCAAGCTCAAAATTCCAATAGAAAACATTAATTATTTAAGTTTGATGAATCGACTTAATTTAATTACGCTGTCTGACAGAAGAATCATTTCATACCTAATTATACGGAGTCATGAACAACCTAATTGACAGCCCTGCCATTGTTGCTACTATTAAACTCCATGTACCGACAAGGAATACTAGACAAAATATTACATTCTTTTGCAACACATACACAACCAACTATTAATCACACTCACTTACCAATAGGATGCATGATTTAGGCAACAAGTTTGGTGATATCGTAGATATATTCGCTGATTCCTTTTATAATCTAAAATGAAATTTAAACCAACCCTTTGTGGAATCCTACAAATTATTGTAACGTGGGTATGTTTAACGATTTGATGTGTTATTGTAATGTTTTATATTATATTTTATTCTATGTTATTGTCAAATACTATATTGTTTTAAATATTTCACGGTTTTACGCTATATTATTCAAAAACTATTTGTATATTCTTAAAATTTTTCACTTTTACAACTTTTGATATAAATTCTATGTATGTGTAATCCTCGATATCTTAAATATATTTTATAATCTATGTAAAAGCCCCTGTGGGCGTATAACAACAACAATAACAACAACAATAAAATGAGTGGAAAATTACTGTCTAATTCTGCTTTCGCCGGAGACTTCAGTAGTCTTATTATAAAACAGTACTTTTCTCTGAAAATTCCACCACCAGAATTGGGCGTTATGAGACAGGTTGAGGAACGAACTGAACGAAGGAATTGAAAGCGATTCGCAAATGCAGACAGCCTACCTTAATTGGGAATGCTATAGTCCCACTTAATCCAAGCAGTTGGGACACTTACATTAAAAAAATTTGTTAATCCATACATTAGGTTATTGACCTGAAAATTTGAAAATATATTTTTTTAAGTTTTCATCTGTACGGGCGTTAATATTATACATTAGTTCTGATGTAAGAATTTATGTAAAAAGGCAATTTCAATTCAGTTCCTGTTCTGAATTGTGGTCAGGAACTTGTGTCTTATTCTAATTACTACTAAAACGAAACGAACCATAGGATTCTATATTTTTTTCACCTGTTGAACATTTATATATGTACAAGTTTGCTTCAAGGTTGAGAGCGTCTAGTGTAATTCAATTATCCACAGACAGAATAGTAAATAATGAATGTGGCATGAACGAGCGTTTCTTGGGAAGCCACTTGTTTTATTTCAAGGAACTTGAAATGTATCTTCCTCCATGCATTTCCATTACTTCCCAGAATCGCAATGTTTTGACTCCGCTTACAATTATTAGTAGTTATGCAGCAAACATTCTGAAACTATTTCAAATTAGGAAAGGTATGCAATATGCATTATGAACGTCTGGTACAAATATTACCGTCTAGACGTGATTCTTGCTGCATTTGAATATCGATTTGATGCGTTTCAAACGTCTTCAAAACAGAAAACGTAATGTGTGAAGCTATAAATCACATGCGGTGAGCTCTGGGACTAAAATTTCTAGGCCAAAGTAATTGTTTTTTGCTCGTCGTACCTTTTCATCGTGATCTTGTCAACTTTGATTTTTCAGTTATTTATTTGTCAAGCCATGAACAAGATGCCTTTTAAAAATATTGTAAGTGCACACACGGTCTGTGTCATCTAAGGGGATGTTGTGTGGAGGGTCTTTTAAAGGAAGGGAAGGATAGGAAGTTCTGGGAAGGAAACAGGTAAGATGGATGGGTGGGAATCTGGGGGTCAGTGTGTCAGGACCACAAGGGACGGACGTTTAAATCCATCCCCCTAACTGCGGTGCAAGGTGATGCGTCGAGAGAGTCCGGCTGGAAAGGTCAAAAGGCCTCCCTCATCCAGCCTCGATCGATCGGGCCCGTCACGCAGCAGGTGGGCAGACGCATCCACCGCCAAGACCTGGACAAAGCTCACCGCATGAACCCGGCACCCCTGCTAAGTCACCAAACATAGCGAAACACTTGGGATGACCTGTGGCGTATTTAATCCGTCTGACATATTTTTTTTGTTTAATAACAGGTGATTTTGTTTAATAATAGGTATTTTTAAATTTTTGTTTGGCGTAAAATAAATGATAAAAATAATTATTTGCGGTATGACACTCTCAATTCGCCCTGGTAAAAGTTTACCCATTAAAGTTAAAGGTTGCCTTAAATGTTGGTAACCAGATCTGAATTGCCAGATACTTCCGCACATTTATTTTCCCAATCTCCTCCTCCCCCCCATTACCTCCAGCCTCACAAAAATACCGCAACTTGGGGATGCTGTCTAACTGGCTTTGGTTAGCAGGGATCACTTGGGACTCATTTAGGGGAATTTACGTAAAAATAAAAAATACCTCAGAGTTCTAAAGCACTCACATTAATTACTCGCATTAATTTATTTTCAAATAGCATCTAGTTAACTTGTATGCAGACTACATTTAGTCTTTCGATTTGCAATCAATAACCGTATGAGATTAAGGTGCGGTTTACCAGCTCAAAAAGAAGATGGAGATATATGTAAATACGAATGTTGGAGAGAGCGCGCTAATATTAAGATTGATAATATTTATACTCCTTTAAAATAGAGCAAAAATCATGGAGGTTGTCTAAAACAGCATTTAAAGAAACACTGTAAATTTTTTCATACATATAACTTGTAAAATAACTGGAACAAACGTGTTTATAATAATTTTTCGGAACATGCTTTGCGATTTTTTTCTATCCAGGGAATTTTAAATGATTTGCGTTTCGGCGTGGGGAAAGTTTAGATATTATCTTCAAGAACAACATATATTTTGGTTAGAACTTTAACTTAAATTGTTTAAGATGAAGCTATACGTGTATTTATATACCGTTTAGATTCATCTTTACGGCGAATCGGTTTACAGTATGAACATAAAAAAAATATGCTACGGATAAATTGAAGATTTTATTAGCTTTTTTATGTATTGGAATTACAATAAAATCATTATTTACGTTATAAAAAACATAAGTGTAAAGCACTAAAAAAAATGTTTTCTCATGACTTAACTATAGTCATGTTCACTCCTTCCTCTCCTCAAAAACACCCTCCACACAGCATCCTCAAAGATGACGTAGGCCCTGAGGGAAATTATTTTTTCCTCAGGGCCTCCTGTGTGGAGTTAATGTAAAAAAAAAAAAAATGAAGAAAGAAACAATAAATGGCTTAGACTATTTTTGAGGTTTTGTATGTTCTAACTTTTTTTCATAAAATTATGCACAAAATAAATAAAAACCACTTTATCGCTTACTTGCCTCGTGCAAATAAGACGCTCGATTTTGAAATTTTAGAGGCGTGAGAATCGAAATATTTCTAGCGTTTATGTTCCTCTTAACATATGTTCCTCTTAACTTGTACATATGCAATATATCGGTAGAAATTGGGTACGCCGCGGCAAAGTCAAACCCAAAACGGATCGTCTCCAAATCCAACCAACATCAATACAATACACCGCTATCAAAAGTAAATTTAGTTCGTAGAGCCCAGGTGTAGCGGTTGAACCTCAGAACGACCGAATAAAACACTGCATCAACATTTCGCCGTATTGAAACCGCATCATGCGCTTTATTGACCGCGAGGGAACGTTTTGCTGGTGTCAGGTGTTCGAGGGTACCGCGACCCGCAGACCGGTGTCATAAAAGCACGATTTAAAA
The DNA here is from genome assembly GCA_936435175.1 of Glyphotaelius pellucidus. Lineage (NCBI taxonomy): Eukaryota > Metazoa > Arthropoda > Insecta > Trichoptera > Limnephilidae > Glyphotaelius > Glyphotaelius pellucidus. Next base: position 8,896,185 of record OW386545.1, on the reverse strand, counting down.
AATATATATTTACCGCATCTGTCGTATAGAAACACTCACAGTATATTGTTCTGTGCGCAGGGTAAAGGATATTCCAAGATAAGAAAATAAATTTAGATTATGGCTGAGGGGTTTGGATTTGCAGGAAATGGTCGAGTGTGGCACATCAGGAGATTATTATGAGAACAAAAGCTATCACGATTTTACTTTATAATGCGTCGTGAACATGTACTATTTCAATATTTATTATAATGTTTGTCAGTGCAGTGATTGGGAGTACTTGATGTATGTTCGGGAATCTTCAATAAAGCTCACAGATTGTCGAGATTAAAACTCTGGATCAAACGCCCGTTCTAATGGGTGCTCTGTGTAATTCTGAAGCAAGATAACTCGGCACTGGAGGTGCCCAGCTACCGATCGGACATCATCGGGTATTTCAGTAACCGTTCGGGTATTAACATGAGCGGTGACTGTTGGCACCCTCCTATTGTACTTCTTTACCGACATCTGTTGAAATCCCTCAAAACTACACATCACTACCTATACTAACGACATCTATTGAAGAACAATGAAACCACCTGCATATTCCTATACACTAAATTTATTGCATTAATAAAAGAAAAACAAATTTAAAGAAATAGAAATAATATTAAAAAAAAAATTAAAATGTTTTGATATGTAATTTGAATTATACTCTTTTTTATTGAATTCTAGTTACCACACGGGTTTATTTAGTTTAATTTTCCACTTCTACCTCCCACGCTCTTCTTCGAAGAAAACAAGAGTTATTTTAAAACCTTAGTTCAACCTTTGGGTAAAAAATGAATGGGTTATAAATTATCAAAAGAAATCAGAGCACTAATGATATAATACATACATTGAACTCTCAATAAATATTTTAAAGAAAAAAACTGTTTCCAATATTTCCACCTGAAAATCATTCAAATATTCTTGTTATTTTATATTTCCTATTTATCCTATTTAATAATGTTTTCTTCTTTCTAAATTCATAGAAATGCATTTTTTAAATTTTATGATAACGATTACGACTATTAACTACTTGTGTATTTCTTTTATATCCTTAATTTGAACAAAAATGTATTATTCACTTCAAAAAGTTATGCATGTACCATGTAATACGTGCAGTTAATTATTTGCTGCAAATGTATATTCCTCTTCCACCCACAAGCAAATGCTTTAAAAGGAAGAGTAGTGTTCATCTTAAAATGTAAAATAATTAATTGTAAAACTTGAATTGTTACAACTGTATATAGCGGTGAAGAGCTTACAAGAATTAAAAATGCAAAAGAAGAGTACCTAATATTAAAATTTAAAAAAAAGAATACTGAAATAGGTGAAGCCTAATTTTCGCACAATATATAAATAAAAATAATTGTTTCTTGCTTTTAATTTTTTTTTCATAAAACACCACCCATGAGGCTTTGAGGAAAATAATTCCCCTCTGGGCCTACGTCATCTTTAGGAATGCTACGTTGGGGGTAAGTTGGGGAAAGGAAGGAGAGGAAGTTCTGTGAAAGAAAAATATGTGAGGGGTGGGTAGGAATCTTCGGGGTCAGTGTATCCAGAAGTGACGGACGTATGAATCCATCCCTCATTCCGCTGTGCAAGGTGATGATGTTAAAAGAGGGTCTTGCTGGAGAGGTCAAAAGGTCTCCGTTAACCAGTCTCTCCCAATCCGTTCTGACATGCAGTAAGGTGAGCAAACACATTCGTCGCCAAGACCTAGACAAACCTCACCCTATGAACCCGAGCACCCCTGCCAAGTTACAAAACATAAGAACGTACTGAATTTTTGCAGGACTGTTGGTTACCCAAAAAATGGTTCCCGAGACGGTGATACTCACACCCACCACCCAAATTGGCTAATGGCGGTGAATATTATGTTTTCTTGTTATGTTTTAATTGCAAATGATTTTTTAATAAATTCTTATTCGAGCTGTGGAACGAAGGTTAAGATTTGAAGGTTTATATTTTTTTTAAATATCCACCGGCAAAAATTGTCTTTATTATAGAAATGGGGAAGAAGAATATGTCTCTTATTTCTACCCTTTCTTTGAACTGTGGTTCTGTGCAAAACTCGGTAGGTACTTTGTTATTTGCTGCAGACTCGGTATTTGATTTCGATTTCGTTGTTTTTCCTTCAGAATTGTAGAAAATCCAATTATTATTTTATTTTCTTTCGTTATAATGTGCAAGCTCACATACCTACTACCTACGGATATTTCAACCTTTTGTTTTTGTAAAGTTATTTACAAATGGCGTAGCAATCGCAGTTTTGCCGGAACCTTGAACTTTAGTGCTTGATACTCGTGCGAAGGCATAAAGGTACAATGGAAAAAATATTAATATCGTGGTAAAGGTACACAACAATTCCAAATGAAATGCTAACTTTGTTGGTTGCATGGATGGATGCATTTAAAGATAATTTTTACCTTTGTGACAAAACTTTTAATTACAACTGTGGTTCGATTTTTCTCTAATTGCCGTAACAATAACGGCCTCCATGGTCGAGGGGCAAGGTTCTCGGCTGGCAATCCGGAGGTCGTGGATTCAAATCCTGGCGGACGCAAAAAAAAATATTTAAATAATTTGTATTATTTTACAATTTATCAACTTAAAATAATGATAATAAACGTTTACGAGTATTCATCAATAGATTTTTACAATTTAATAAATTTTTGTTATTTATTTTTGGGGGTGTTATGCCGTTTTGCACTACCTCCTTCTTTAGACAATGCTTTCTTTAGCCAACGTTTCGGACAGCGTTACAGTGTCCATCATCAGGGAAGATGAGTAAATTGGTGAAAGTGTTTTGTTTAGTTAAATTAAATTAAATTAAATTTTGTTTAATTATCATTGATTCTGTTGACAAATAAATCACTGCTCAGCAATACATTCAGGATTTCTCCCAGAATGCAGGTAGTTTTCAGCATTGTGTTCATCATTTAAAAAAAATATTAAAAGTAATGTACAGGACGTACTTGACTCTCTTTAACCAGTCATTTTTGATGATGATGAAATTATTTGTAGTAAAGAATGTGACTTTTCAATGAATTTTTTTTCCTTCAAAATCAAAGAAAAAAATAAATTATTCAGCATGTCGTCATTGGTCACTCAGTCAAACAACCGCCCAACCTCATACCCCACCCCCAACTGTCAAAAAACTACTATATTTTTAATGTTTTACTAGAAAAAAACGTTGCTTAAAATGGCTTTAGCCATTAATGTTTTGTATTTTAGTGTTTGTTGACCAGATCTGAATAGTCAGGCAAGTACCAATTTTTCATCTATTTTACCTCCCCACTTCCCTCAGTCTCACAACATACCTCAATTGGGTACGCCATACTCTCACTGGCTCACAGTTGGAACTCTTGCGCGATATTCACATAAAAAAAAACTTTAACTACTATTGGTGTACTTTCGAAGCATGCGGAAAGCCGATCAATTAACTAGGCAATCACTCGGTTCCTAGATGGCTGGGGAGAAAGAAACCTCTTTTGTTCGCTTTCAGCGTAGAGGTCAACTGTTTTATACCCATACGAAGAATGTATTGACATTCCCGTGCTAATATAATTTAATAATACTCAACGCTGATATTTTTCTTTAAGTCTTCTGGTATTTTACCTCTATTATTAAACTTACTTTCTTTGAGGTTTCACTGGGTGGTTGGCTAAGGAACACGAATGCTGGGTGGCTTATATCAGGCTGAATGCAATTTACATTTTTTATTGGTACATGCCAAATGATTTGAGACTTAATTGTTTATCTATGTTCTAAAGAAGAAGATGGAGAGATATGTAATTACGAATGTTGGACAGAGCGCGCTAATATTTTCAATGATAAAATAGAAGCGAAAATTATGAAAATGCTTAATAAAACATGACTCGTTTAAAATCTCGTAGAACGTATCTTAAGTATCATTTAAAGAAACATTGTGAATTTTTTCACAAATATAACTTGTAAAATAATAGAAATAGACCTGTTTTAAATAATTTTCGGAGCAAACTTTGCGATTTTTTTCTATTGAGGGAATTTCATATAATTTGCGTTTCGGCGTCGAATGTATCTAGATATTATCTTTAAAAATAACATATTTTTTTAAGAGCTTAAAAGCTTCAAAAGTTTAGGGGAGATATGTAAGAAATCGGTGAAATTCGGATAGCGGCGGCTTAACTCTTATTTTTGCTTGTATTTCTAACCTGATTGTTGTATTATAGTTTTTTTCCTGTAAAGCACTTGCATACTGCTTTCTAACAACGTATGCAGGGTCACTGGAGGTCTAGATTCGTTCAAAATAAATAAATGTAGCTTCGTTCAACAAGAAATTAGAATCTTGAAAGAGTAACCATCTGTTACTTTTACCAGGGCGGGTACGTGGTGGATAACCTTCAATGCTAATATAATTTGTATGAAGGTATTTAAACTTAAACAATTCGATTTTGAGCAAACTCGTACGGCGCTCTAAATTGAACGAAGATTTTATTTAATTAAATGAAGACACTATGAGCGAAACTCAATTGAAAATCTGGAAACAGAAAAATCAGAAAAAGATATTGGCACCTCTGGGACTCGAACCCAGGACCTCTCTCTTTCCTGGCGAGCGCGCTGATCACTGCGCTAAGGTGTCGATATTCAATTCGGTCACTTTTAACTGTACCATACTTCGACTAATCTTAGCGCAGTGGTCAGCGCGCTCACCCGGAAAGAGAGAGGTCCTGGGTTCGAGTCCCAGAGGTGCCAATATCTTTTTCTGATTTTTCTGTTTCCATATTTTCAACTGAGTTTCGCTCATAGTGTCTTCATTTAATTAAATGTTACAATTTGAGGTTTAATTCATAAAAGTTAAATAAAAAATAATAAAGATTTTACTATCCAAATATTAAAAAGCCTCATTTTATACTAGCCAAAAAACCATTCTTATAACCAACTAACACTATGCAAAATAATAATAATAAAAAAACAATAATAAATTCCACTTTATTCTGATTTATTAATGACTATAACTATTACAATGATCCGCCTAACTAGAAAACAATGATCGTTTATTCCCAAAACTTCCCTAACGGCCGTGTACGTATACAATATCGCAATACCTTTTTCAACTAGGCAGAATGAATGGTAAAAAAGCTTCACCAAAAGGGAGGAGGAAGACAGGAGCAGACGTCCCCCGAAATAAATTAACAAAGTTTTTATTCCCCAACTTTGTTCAAATATTTTCGCGAGTTCACTAAGCGCGCCGTGATGTTGTACCTTGCATGTTTTACACAAACATAGGAATTATGGCTATTTCCATTTGAAGTCGGGCGAGATTTGATAACTTGGAAGATGTGCGTGTTCCGAGTTGGAATAATATTCACGTAGTTTAAATTGGAGGTGAGGAGAGGAGGGTTGTTAGTTGTTGTTAGCTAACAAACATTGCTATTTATGTTGCTTTTGTTTATCCGACATCACATTTCATCGCATTGTTCTCTTGGGGAGTTACTACACCAGTGTCTTGTTAAATTATGGATGTGACGAAGTTTTCACATCTACTTCTAGACAAATAATAAATGTCTCTGAATTTTTTTTAATGCAATTTAAAATATTTCAATTTTTGGAACTGTCAATTCGTGGAGGAATCCATTATAAGATGATTTAAAGTGTTGCTAAAAGTATTATATACTATTTTAACCATATTTTTTTTTATGTCAGCAATCCTTGAATTTCAATTATGCTCTGAAAATGTGTTTTTTTTTTTTTAAATTTGATCGCTTTGGTAACAACTCATAACGGTCTCTTAGAAATCGTTGTTTCTCGCTTACCTCATGGCGAGAAAAATGATATAATTAAAATGTACAGCTTTATGAAACCAATATTTCCGACCGCAATTTGAAAAAAAAATTTTGTGAGTTATTTATTTATTGTTTTTACGAGAACAAACTAGTTACGTGACGTTAACGTTTATAATGTATTTGTCGAATAAAATACTTGTGTGATTTTATTTTTTTTTCATTTTCAATAATTTTAGTTGGATGTAAGTAATGTAAGTTAAGCAAAATTGTTTTTTTGTATGTTTTTATTTAATTATGTATCTATTTCTTATAATAAAATTTGAAAAAGCATTCCATCACCTTTCAAGAAGAGTTTTTTTTTGTTTTTTTTTTTGGGTACGATCAAAAATATTCCATTTATTTGGATTTTATTGCAGAGCGGAAATATTCCAGCCTTTTGACGGAATACGCCCGAGGCTGGAGGAAGGGGTCCAAAATAATATAATAATGTTAATTTTGGAAGAAGTTCGATTATTTAAATTAAATAGAAATACAAACATTCCGGGTTATGAATAACCTGACAAAGAAAAAATTTCATACTTCTTGTTGCTTGTGTCGTGTTGGAGAATTTGTGATGAATGAATTTGTGATGAGAATTTGTGATGAGAGTTTAGCCGAGGAACTGAAGTCACGACACTTGGGCAGGACAGACCCTTCGGTCGAACATATTAATTAAGTTATATCATGTTACGTACCTACTTTTACACTTTCTGTTATTAATGATAGGTGCTGGTTTACATATATTTATTTTGTGGACTTTGCTTGCCAAATAATAAATATATATCTCTATAATAATATTGGTGCTGTACTTTTTAAGGAGACTATGAAAAATTAAAAAGTAAATATTAAAACTACCTCCCGTAATACACCTGCTACCATATAAAACTCGTATGCATTTTCGCTCTCTCCTGATTTTTACGAGTTTATTTAGAATAAGAAAGTTTTTTTCTAAAAAGACAAATTTTTGTTTTCAAAAGTGTTTGCAACCTTTTATACTATGCAAAATAAAATTAACATGTAAATAATTCATCGTTTTAATGACATTTTGACATTAATCCGAGGTCATCCAAATTTTTTTTATGGAGAATGATTATGGCCAAACAGCTTGAAATAAATTTACTATTCCTCATAAAAAAAATAATTGTTGCAGTATTTCAACATTAAAAAATAAATATTAATACGGGAATTGGCTCTCTTTGATCGTTTAAAACTCTTAGAAGTTTTCCGTACGATTTTATACGTAAATAGATGGAATTATGTAATTTTGTTTCCTTTGTAAGCCAATTTTAATAATAAACTTAATTTTGTTAATATTGATTGAATTATGATTGATGTCACGGTTTTCATCCTGTTAAAGTTTCAAAATTATCTTCATCCAATCCCGAACTAAAAATAGAACTTTTATTGAAAGAAGTGGGTAGAAGAAATAACTTTGCGCTTTTGAGGAAAAAAATACTATTAGGTTATTGCGAATGATTTCCTTGTTCATAAAATGTTAGGTATATAAATTGAACACTACATTTTTACTCTGAATTAATTATTATCAGAATCGCTCTGAAATTCTGTATCGAAAAGTTGGTTGAAAAGGCATTAGCCTAGCTTAATGATCTGATCAGAATAGCCAGATAATTCCAAACCTTCAAAACTAAAGAAACCATAAATAAAATATTTATTTCTTCAATCTTGCAAATTCACTTTGTGGCGTTATTTTCAATTAAATGAAAACAAATCACTTTGTAAAATACCACTTAAGAGGAGATAACCTGACAAAACCGGAAATATGTCATTTTTAAATCAAGTTTTAGATGTATTGATTATTTTCCACAAAAAATTATAAATTGATTTCGAAAGACTGTTCTTTTATCTAGTGAAGATTTTTTTTTAAATTTTGAGGAATAGGTTTATTTTTAGTACAATAATGTTTTACCGTAGGTCGTTGGCAGATTTGTTAAATTTTCAAACAAAATTTTGTATTATACAACATACATTTCAAACATACAATCATGCAGTAAAATAAATTATTAAATTATTTGGGAAAACTACTGTTCAGAATTTTAATTTTAATTCAAATAAAAACAAAAAAAATCTGCGCCCTTGTTTTGTGACGAAAATGCTTATGAAAAAAAAAATTACAAAAAATACACAATTTTAATCGTTTTATCATCATTAGTTTGAGCATTTTTAATTTAGGTATTTATCAAAGCAAATTTTGAATGAAATAAAATCGATATTGAGTTATGTTAAAATTTTGGTATGGAAATTAATTAATATTTCTGATCGGAACCGCGCTATACAGTTGCAAGGATACGATCGCAAGATCATCGTTCGACGAAATTTAAATTCTCGGCCGGTTAATGGCTCTTAATATTATTATTGTTGTAAAAAAGTGGTGTTTTACATAGAGATTTGCTATAATTTAAATAAACATAAGATAATTACATTTTTGATGTAACCAAAACGGTGAAGAATAAAAGAGATGTTTAGTTACAATGTTGTCTGAATAAAATTAGTTTTTAGTATTCGCTGGTGGAATAAGCGTTGGTTAAGAAAAAATCATTAAAAACAGTTAAATGTTTACTACTTTACCTCAGCCACTCGAAAAATGTGGATCCATTAACCGAATAACGAGTTCACATGTTTGTAGGCCATTTATTCCAAAGCAAGCCCGGCGCGCTAGTTCCACACTAAACTTTTTACGTGGTGGGTTGTAGCTTTCTTCTGAGGAAAATATATTAATTGAGGGAATAATAACTTTTGATTATTATTGTTTTTGAAGGTCGAAGTAATAAAATATTTTTTGAATGTTTTAATCGAGCCAGTATTTTGTTTTCAAGTAAACAAATAAGTAATAATAAGGAGGCCACGTTTAAAAGCATTTGTTCGAAAGTTTAAAAAAAATCAAAATTAACACCTGTCTGCAGCACCCTCTTGGGGGTATTCTAGTCTAGAAGCATGAATTGTAGGTATTTTTTCACGTGCAATAAAAATAAATATATATTTTATGTAGCCATTATTTTACCAAATATTGATTAAACATTAAATAATGCATGTAAAAATAAAAACAACCAAAAAAATTCAAAAAGTTACAGGGTGTTAAAAGTGGGGGGTCTCCAAAAAATGGCACGTCCTGGTTGACACGATTGCAACCCTGCTAATAATCTAAAAAACCACACATTAATATATTCTTAATCCAAACAAATGCGGCTGCGGCCCGAACTAAGGAAAAGTCAAAATTTATTTTTTCGCAAAATGGCGCCTGTCTGAAATAAAAAAGACATTGTTTACCAGTTTATTTGACTTTACAAATTTTTTAAAAATAGTAAAAATTCAAATTTTATTATTGTTTTGGTTAGCGCAATAGAGTAATGTATAGAAAAGCCTCACACCAAATTTCAAGTAAATTGGTTCAGTAGAACTTAAGATATCATGCCAACCGTCTCGAAAAAAGTAGTTCTGCGAAACACGCGTATAAAGTTTTGCTCTATTTTGATTTTAGTTAGATTCCATCTAAACCGGTCGAACCGAAATGGCTCTAACTTTTAAAATATTTGGAATATAGAAAAAATCTTTTAAGGAGATATTCTTGAATATTTAAGATAGAAGAATATTTAACTAGAAGAATATTTAGACTAGAATACCCCCTTAATGCTTTATTTATTTCTATTAAAAATATCATTTCATTAGAAATTGAAATAATTGTCTTCATCTAGCGTCATTTACTTGCAGAAATAAACCAATTATGTTCAGATTAAATTAGAACAAATCACTTTGCCACTTAATTAATCAAAGTTATCAACAAGTTTTGAAATCGATAGTTTCTTAGTCGATGTGAAAACAAAATTAATTTTATTTTTATCCTGACGAAGAAACTGTCAGTTTCGGAATATGTTGATAATTTTGATTAAATAAATGGTGCGTATTTAAGCTTCTAATATTCCACATTAATATTCCGTCGGGGTCACCATCTGAGGAATCAGTTTCCGTTTGCGGTAGAGACAGGAAGATTGAAAGGCGGCAGTTGGTGAGTCAAAGTTGTTTATTGAGGCTACGTCGCGTGGTCAAAGCAGTGTAGATGTTAGACAGTGATGTTGACAGTTATGATGAGACGTGATAGAGCTTCATGTTGGCGCCATTGAAGACCCGTGGCCTTCACCGCCTCAGCACCACGACCTCCATCACGCATCACGACCCGGCATCACTGTCATCACTTCTGTCTGCACTTTTGTCTACTACACTGCTTTGACCTTCGCTACGTAGCCACAATAAAAGACTTTGACTCTCCAACAGCCCGTCTTTCAACCATCCCGTCTCTACCGCTTTCGGAGTCCAATCCCTCACATTATATGTGTTAATGGGGAAATTATTCATAATGTTAACTAAGTTAACTTTAAGAAATGGGATGTATGATGTACCAATTATCTAGTTTATTGTGTGTTTGTGTTTTATTTGTGCAATAAAGATAACTTTAACTTGCATGAGAACCTCAAGCTTCAAACATATAAATAATAGTTATATTTTTATCCATCCCATACACCACTACAAGGGTCTCTTAAAAATAAAACTATAAACTTTTCAAATAAAACTGTAAACATCAAATGCTAAAAAAAAGGAACATATCAAAAGTAAGGTTCGCCCTAGACTAAATTGGTTAAAGCAATTTTAGCAAATATGCGAGAAAAGACTTCGAACGTACTTTCAGATTTAAGAACCTAGTTACATAATCGAGAAAATCCAACGAAAAAAATACATCAAATAAAATATCATTGCATTTGTACCTTCTCGTTCCATGTTATACCAAACTTATGTAATTATGTTTTTGAAAAAACTTTAAATTTGTTTCAGAATATGAAAGCTGTTTAAGTTCAAATGAAAAATGACTTTACTGTATTACAAACTCTAGGTTTCAAAAAATATTCTTGAAATAAGACTTTTGTGAGATTAATATAATTTGTTAGTTACAATAAGAAATTTTCATTGGCTTATCTTCAAAACAAATACAATTTTTTTTTCTGAAATAGGTAAAAACCATTATATTTGTGAAATGACCGGAATATCGTAATACATATTATAATGTATATATTTTGCTTTTCCCAATATACCTTTGTCCCTTGAAATTTTCAAAAGCATATGTAGAAAGTAAAATTTTTATGCCACAATGATTTCTTGAAAGTAGTTAAATACAAGAAACTTATGATCATTAAAATATCGCTTGCTCAGGATTGTTTTGTACTATGTCCACTATTACTTGTATTGAGAAATAAAATTTTGAAGTTTAAAAAATTATATTTTTGTTTCATTATTTCAAACTAATTGTTATAAATATTTTTTAAAAATACAAAGGTTAATCTACCTTCAAGTTTAAGAACAATTAACACATATGTCATTTATAGCTTAAAAAAAAAACAAAAATACAGGAGTACAAACCAATCTCAGCAAGCGATATGCTTAACAGTCTTAGAATTTATCGGCTGGCTAAGTCCTCCATCACGACCCAAGCAACATTTTCGGCTTATTATGGTGGTAGTAGGAGATTTTCAAATATTGTTGGGTTATTCGTAACCCGAGAATGTTTGTTTTTCTTTTTTTTTTAAATAAAAAAAAATATCAGGTTAACGATTCATGTTATTTGTTTATTTGTTTTATTTATTAAGTTCTCACGGTCGAAAGAATTAATATTTTTTTAATTTTCTAGTATTTGGGATATTTGGGTTGTTTGGGGCATTCGGGGTATTTGGGGTTTTCGTGGTATTTAGAGTATTTTGGGATTTTCGGGATATATGGGGTATTTGGTGTATATAAAGTATTCAGGGTTTTGGGGCATTTGGGATATTCCGGATATCTTGCATATTTTGATGGAAGCGCCTTGCGCTTCCTACTTCTTTTTGAACCAACTTTTTCAAAACACCTATCAAAACCAAAAAATGATCCAAATAGAAATTTGACAGTTTGCATAAAATAAATTAAAGCCAACCTAAATTTTTGTACGTAATATCAAAATCAAATATAACTGTTTGTTTTCGTTATTGTTTGTGATGGGAAGCGTTGAATCCCATTTGATTAGTAGATTATCTCTAGGGGCAGCCATGCCTATTATCTCCAGGAAACTTGAAGACATGATATGTCATTGCTCTCAGCATCCGAACTCTGTTCGCAATCTGGTCCGCAGAGATCAAAGGGGATAAGTTTCTAAGGATTAGAGTGAGCACGTATGTGCGTGGCACCCACTGAAAAGATACATTGATAGAAGCGTTTCGTGGGCGTATTAGTGTGCCCAAATTAAAAGTGTTCGAACGCGGTAGAAAATCCATGTTTTTTTAACAGATTATCAAATTTTGATCTAGACCTATGAGTCGAAAGATTTTGTATGTGCCTACACATTTTTTATTTGCACATTTTATTTTTAATTAGTTCTACTTAGGGGGCCCTGAGGCGTCATCTTTGGTGATGCTATGAGGATTCATCAGTTTCCATCCAAATCGGTATTTATCGCACTTCTTTGATAAGTATTGGTTCAGTGATGCCATCAGTACGTTCTAAATGTAGTACCAAGTTCCCAGCAGCCAGCGGTAGATACTTCGTCATCTTATTAACATTTCGTAAAAAAATAATCATTAAGATATGGATAAGACTCGAGTTTTGTTTCGCTCAATGTAGCAGCGCTTTTATTAGTCAAGTGACCCGCGCGCAAGTGTAATCTCACACCTGCTTGCAGATTACTTGTACGCTATTTCCGGTTGACTGCATCTGCAAATTGACCTGCTCGCAGGTTGGTAGTCACTCTCACTGCAAGTCTCAGTATTGATTTGTGAAAAATATACGAGTAACAGTGCGTGGGGACCGGACCAGTTGTTTTAGAGTGTTGGTCTAATTCAGCGATTCCCAGTGGTCCAGGTGGACCACGAGATTCCCGACGGGGGTCCACGTAGGCGCGATAAAGAAAAGTTGTAAGTGGTGGTCCACGAACTGGTTTTGATTGAGACCCATCCCGTGTCCCATGTCCATATCCCATCCCACCCCCCGTCTCATATCTCATTACGCCCCCTCCATAACAGAGCGACTGGCATATAGCGCACGTTGTTGTACCGGTTATGCATGAGATCTTAAAACGCCCTTACTGGGATGGGAACATACCCATATCCCATTACGCCCCCTCCATCGTGGCAAATATAATCTCGAATACTGGTCCATTTTGCCCCGTTTGAAAAAGTCGTAGATCCGGTACTACTCCATTGTGACGGACCACACCTCGCCATTCAATATTCAGTAGAACATGTGTCGAGTTTTGGGAAAATGATAGAAATGTACCAGCAGGGGGTCCACCGTCACCAGTAAAATTTTGAAAGTGGTCTACGAGAAAAAAAGTTTGGGAGCCTCTGGTCTAATTGAACTAAATGGAGGAAAAAGTTTTAATATTTTTTTCGCTCCGTACTTCATCTAAACATAAAATATCAATAGGGTTAGTCTGAATTCCCGACAAATCAGTTCCATTTTTGAAAATGGCAATATGTTATCCCTTGTCTGAATTTTCAAATGAACACTTCCAATTTTGAAAAAGATGTCAAATAAATTCAGAGCAAAAGTTCTGGGTTTCAATGAATCATAGTTACAGACAAGACAGAGTCCCCATCGAAATTAGTATTAGGGTAAGAACTCAGTAAATAAATTCACCATGTAAGCAATCATGGTTGAACAAGACCGGCGGCCATCTTGGTTGTCAGTGTACAGGCATTTATAGAGGAAGGCGTTGCGCGTTGGTGCTCCACCACGTAATTGATGTGAGTAATTAATCACACAAGTCATTGGCATCTAATCAGTGTTTGCAATTTTCGATTGAACAAAAGATTCGCAGAATTTAGAAAAAGGCATGCAATTTGAAAATGTATCAACTGTACAAAAAAAAACTCGATTTTGCAATTGAGAGTGAGTCTGTGTTACCAATCCATGCATCCGCCAAGTTATTCGTTCAGCATTTTTTTTATTGATTACTAGCTGGTACCCGGCATGCGTTGCAATGCCATTCAAAGAAATAAATTGATTCTCCCTCATGTCCTTTCCCGTGCGTCCCCGTTCACCTCCCCAGTCTCCTTCCCCTCCCGCGTTCCCCTTTCACCTTCCCCGCCTTCCCCCTCTGTCCCCACCCCTCCCGCAAACCCCACCTCCCCGTTTCCCTCCCCCTCCTGCCTTTCCTCCCTGCCGCTAAAATATATGAAATAAACACATTTTCATTTATACAAATTTCATAACGCCAGAGCTTACCATTATATATAGCCAATAAGGGGCCATCCTTAAATTACGTCACACGAATTTCATGATTTTTTAAACCCCCCCGTCGCTGTCACACATCGTCACATTTATGAGACCCCCTCCTCCCTAGTGTGACGTCACATATTTTGCAATTTTATATCAAAATTTAGATTTTTACATGTGACGTCACATACCTGATGACCCCCCCATACCCCTTGTCAGGCAATGTCACACTTCTCTACTCCCCCTACCCCCCTTAAGATGTGATGTAATAATAATAATAATAATATTTGGATGATTTGCATAGCGCCGTTTTTGTGAAAAATCACCTCAAGGGCGCTTTATGGATGGCCCCTAACCTTTGCGGGAGTGCGCACAACGTATCACCAAAGTTTAATCGCAATCGGATGAACGCTATGGTAGCGCATAAAATAAGAAAAAAACAAACAAATATTGAATTTTATATAAAATATTATTCGTTACATCCGTGATAACATTATAAGCATACGCGTTATAACCAAGTTCCACTGTATTTACTTATCATTATGATTTCTAACATCCTCATGTGCAACAAATAGTTATTTTATATATTAAAAAAAACCTCTTACTACTTGATCTCGCTATTAGCACATGCGTTGGCTACCCTAATTTATGCAGATGTTTTTATGAAATGAAATAAATTATAAATTTAACAATATTTTTTTTACAAAATATAAAAATATGGGAAAAATGATGAATTTTAGATGGAATCATTGGTATAAAGCACAGGAAGCAGTTCATAATATGCTTCTGTATAAATATTTGGAGGCCGAATGGCCGAATCGAAAAGCGAACATTCGGAAATGTACTTTGCTCCAGTGTTTAAACCATGTTCAATTGTACTTACTACTTGTTAAAGCTACGCAATCTGAAAATGTATTTAATGTGCAGTCAAATATATATTTTTTTTATTTTATATTTATTAACGCCCTAGTGGGCTTTTACAAGAAAAGAAGCAAATTATAATTATATGTAAATATAATTAACAATATTAATTACATGTATTACATAATCAATAAAACAGAATAAATATGAATGCAATCGACTCGTCAGGTAAAGAATATTACAACATAAAAAAGAAATGAAATGAAATAGTACAATTTGTACTTACAAAAAAACTAATACAATTCAGCTTTAAATATTTAAACAAATTATTAATAATAAGACCTGACATAGAACAAAGTGTAAATAGAACCGCAAAAATATTATAAAGTAAGTATACATTTTACTGGTGAGGTTTAGATAAGAAAATATTTTATGAGAAAAACAAAAAAATATTAAAAGTTAATTATTAGCAGATAAGTATAAATCAAAATAAAAATATTTACTTAAACAACCAAGAATAATTCACATCCAGTAAAAGCAGCCTTTGAATGTATGATCAAAGCAGTATTCAATATAAAATAAACAATTTTATCGATTTACTAGTTACAACCATAGCATCGTCATTACCGCGATCGTTCAAACCGTGTTCGACTATTTGCTTACCGTGAAAACCAAGTTTGTTTGAAATTTTATTAATTGGAAAGTCATTGGCAACTCAGTAGTAAAAAGAAGCACTCGTAAGCTGAAGATTGATCAACGCTATCAATTTTAGAATTGTTGTTTATAAACGAAATCGTTATAAGCGTATTCCACTGTATTTACGGCTCGTAAAAGCAATGCAGTTGAAAATAATTCAATTTAAAGCCAAATACCCTTATAAGTAATAATTAATTTAACCGATCCAAACATTCACCAGCTGAGTATTCATAGATACTAGCATTTAAAAATCCGCTCTTTTGATTCGGCTTCGCCCAGTTAGTGTTGGTGACATTTTATAAATCCAATTATAGGAACTGGTTTTAAAAATAGTCTGTTCCTCGGATCCACTGTCATCGAGTGATAGTCAACGGTACAAAGTAACCAAGACAGGCAATGACGTCATATGTAATATATAACCGCTTGATACAACTATGTATTTTCGTCAATCTTTTCATGTCCGGAAAGACACTACATATTAACAAATTCGTAGTAGTTATACTTAGCGGGGACACGTTTCCATCCGACCTGCTGACGAAAGTGGCGACATCTTGTGACGAATTCTTAAATTCAAAACCGAATTTCAGCGATAGCCTTGTTTGAAATTCAACGTACACAGATGTTATTTGTGGCGCGTACGGCGTGGCGTCAACATGCACTCGAAACTGGGTTCCGAAATTCAACCACGCAGACGCAGAAGTATTAATACTCTTCGGTATTATGAAATGATTAAAAAAAATCTTTTATCACTTTTCTCGTCACAACCGCTGTTTTGTTATAAAAGAGACAATTATATAAAAAAATATTAATAAACGACAATTAACTTTAAGTGAACATCTCAGGCACGTGGGTGTCGTGGGAGACGGAGTCAACTTAGCCTCTCAGAAACTGAACGTATCGTACAGGGCCTGCAGATATTTTGAAAGAACACAATTACTGACCCTGTACAAATCGCAAGTGCGCCCCACTCTTGAATTTGGCAGCAACCTGTGGTCGGGAGCCCCAAAGTAGGTACACGAAAAAACCCTTGACTGTGTGCAGAAATGGGCAGTCCGTTTGATAAATTCCCTTATAAACAAGCGGATTGCAATCTTTAAAGCACAGTTAGGTATGTTGTTTTTTGTCTACCGGTATTACAATGGAAGACGCTCCTAGGAACTAGCGTCATTGATACCTTCGGTACAGATGCATATCGGTGCGCTCAACATAAGTACATGAATGACGCTTGTCACAAGAGATCGAGACACTCCTACGATTCAATCTTGAATTCAACAGATCGGCTATGGAACGTTTTTAGCCGGTACCTATCTCCTCCTACACTATGAGATGAATCTCTTCAATACCCATGCTTACACCTTAAAAAGACGAATTACTTACTGCTCATCGTAACAAAACATTTACAAAATTTAACAAATATTTTCTTTGGTTTTAATCATACTTACTCCTGTAAATATTTCATTTTTCTTTTTATTTCACTCTAACTAGATGCTAAACTAACAGGCGAACACATCTATGATGTGTCTTTATCATGTTAATTACTGCAAATGTAAGTATGCATACATTATTCCCTCTTACTAACAATCATGCATGCAGGGACATTGGAGGGTCTAGATTCGTTTAAAAATAAATGTAGCTTCCTTTTTACAAAAATAAATTAGAGTCCTGACGTGTGCGGCTAAGGAGGGTTAAACAATCAGTTTCCTCACACAGCCGTTGGGAAAGTGGTGGGTCCCCTCCAACGCTCATCGTAACAATGCAATTGGAATAATTAATCAATCTGTATCCACATACTCGCACAAGCAAGTAAAAGTAATTCTATAGTAATTAGTCCAAGCAGTCGCCAGCTGAATGATAAATCACAGAATTATAATACATATTGAAAAAAATTTAGCCCCATGCGCAGAGTCGGGCGTGCTCGCCATTCTGTTTACGTTTTATAAAATCATAACCAGTATTCATTAACACATTTAATTCAGGTCAATCGTAAATATTTTTATCGGCAAATCAGTTACAGGCGGGGTTATTTTGTTTATTTACAGTGCGGGCTGTTTGCCGAGCAATATATGGTAAAGAACTACCTACCAATATAGTTATAAGCCGATGAAATTGAATTGATTACGTAAGCTAGACCGCTATTTAAGCCAAATTTACGATTTTACCAATAACGTTGTTGAATTAATATTCATTATAATTGGTGGATAAGTATCAAACGTTCGCTAAAACAATTTTATAAAATTAATTTATCCATTTGTAAAATATCGAATGGACGTGGGAATGGAAGAAAAACTGAGAGGCACTGAAAATTTATCATTAAAAAATAGCTAATATTGCGGCTAAGTGAAATAAAATTGTTTAAAAATTACGAATATCCTCTTGTCACTTGCAACAGACGTCAAGATCAAATCAATATCAGGAAATTTTACACCAAAAGCGCCAGTTTTGGATAAGGCTTTCCACAAAATTATTTATTACTAGCATTATTAATGGCATGCGTTGCTTTGCCACTTAATAAATAATTTTTTTCTCCCTGCGTGTCCTTTCCCATTCGTCCCATTCACCGTCCCCCCCCCCCTTCCTCTCCCGCGTCCCCTTCCCCTCTCGCGTTCCCACTCCGCCTTCTCCGCTTTCCCTCCCCCCACTCCCCTCGCCGTCTTCCCCCGTCCCGCGAACCCCCTTATTCGCCCCCCCCCCCCTCCTCCCTCCCACAAATCCCCTCCCAATTTCCCCTTCCCTCGCCCGTACCCATTCCCGGTACATTCAGTTTTCAAACAGCGTGCCACCTATTGCATTTTTTTTGTACAAATTTCATAATGCCAGTGCTCATCGGTATATATAAAAGTCATCGCTGGCAGTCACACGTCAAATCCCAAAAATCATATGCGTTGCCAACAATTCATCAAAGTTTGATGAACTGTTGGCAACGCATAATTTTATGATGCCAGAACTCAATATTGTACATGGTAAGAATCAAATCCACAAAGTTTCATCGCAATTGGATGAATGGTTTAGCAACGAATAGCGTACATACTTATATGCATAGACAGAAGCAAACATATTTTTATTTGTAAATATATATATATATATAGCTTTTGTTAGTAAAAATTCTTGCAGTATTCCATTTTAATAATGATTTTGAAAGGCCAAGAGCTTAATTTTATGACAGAAAAGTATGAAATTTGATTTCTACATAATTTTTTTTTAAGTAATTTTTTTTTACGCAAATTCATACTTTCAGATCTGTTTTTAAACATCAAACATTTCTTCGTACGAAATATATTACTCTTTTACTTTTCCATTGACATTTACAGAGAGACATTTAAAAATGTGTAGGCGCTTGATAAATAAACACTCTCGATATAAATAGCAGGTCTCTAAATATATATTTTTTTAATAAACAATCGTGATAAAACACGGGATTTAAGAAAAAAATGTGAATACCGCACGAGAGTCCCAACTGCTCCCGCCTGGAGCCAGCGAGACTATGACACCCCCGTTTAGGATATGTTAAACAATCTCAACCAATAGGGGCCTTGAAAAGTGATCTCATAATCAAAGCGGCCAATGCGGCCAACGCGACTCTTGTAGGTAATGCTCGTAGGTAAGGTTTCGTTCTATCCCATTCTCTCGCCAACTAAATCCCATAGTATGTGTTTGTCTCTTTTTAGTGCCATTTTCGTTTCATCCGAGTTTCAAATCACAACGGTACTAAAGAAGTTTCACTTCAATAATTTTACGCATTACGCAGGAATATTTCTCATCGCTTCTTGCATGAATCCATGCAAAGAAAACCGAAATTAGTATGATGCTTAATAAGAAGAATAAGCTTCAAGATTGAAGATTCTCTTTTATCGGTGAAAGTTATTCCTAGCAAAGTGCACTTGTTCATGGTGAACCGACAGTTAATCCCCTGACAGTTGGCCCCCGAAATTATATTTATTATAAAATAATATCTTTTGGCTCATTATTTACCAATTTCAAACCTAAAATCGACCTAAAAAAACCGAGTTTTTAATAATGTCGGTATGGATATCAAACGAATTTAGTTAACAGTTTAATTTGTTCCTAATATGCTGGCACAGACAGTATAATGTATAGAAAATTAGTAGGGGCAGTCAAAAAATTATGTTTTCTATTTTTTTGTACTTAAATAAAGTTAGTTAAGTGAAAAATTTGAATTTGATGCAATTCCTCAAACCTTCTTCTACAATCTGCTGTAGTTGTAACTTTTTTGCGTCAACAGGTGGCAGCAATGCAGTCGCTTGTAAAATGGCCGACTTCGATGTTCGTATTGGGCAGTGTTTTGTGATTGATTCTTCACTGTAGAAGGTGAAACGCCCATTCGCATTCATGAAAGACTGAAAAACGATGGGTTTGTCACCGTAACGAAGGACAAACACCGCTGGTTGACGTTAAAGTGACTGCATGCAATACTGAGCGAGTTGATGACATCATTCGTGGTGACCCCAGATAACTGCAGATGTCGCATTCTTTCCCTCAGTAAAGGCAGTGTGATGACGATTATTCGACAACTGATTATTCAACAAAAGTTTGTGCAAGATGGGTACCAAAAAGTTAACGGGCCAGAGTATAGAAACAAGAAAAACAATAGCCTCACAACACTTGAAGCCCATAGTTTCTGGAAAAAAAATGGGACCGAAGATGAAATATGGATTATTCATTATTTTGACCCTTAATCGAAGAGACAGTCAATGAAATTTGCATCACGCAAACTCACCAAGTGCAAAAAAATCAAAACTGTGTGGTCTGCCGGGAAAGTAATGGCGATGGTGTTCTGGATGGGACCTTGCTTTTTACAACACTGTGATACAGGCCCTTGTTAAAAAACGGGAAACTGATTATAAAAAATTCAAAAATCAATAAAACACATTAATATGACTACATCTTATAATACTATACTTCTCAACACAATTGTAGTATACAGATTTCCTTTTTCTTTATTTATTTTTCTTCTTTCTTTTTTGTTACCTCCTCAACTTCATTTCTGTTATATTCATATATGTATATTTTTATATGTATGTGTACACATATGCATATGTTTTTATGTATGTACACATGGCGATAACATTTTGTATATGTGTATATATGTAGGTATGTGTGTATATCTACGTGTGTGTATGTGTATACTTACATATATGACCTTTTTTCTTATTTCACTGTTAAATTACTATCTTTTGTTTTACACAAAAAAAAAATACTATTTTTTTCTTTGTTAATTGCTTTACATTCGTTTTCTCCGCCTTTTTTACTCGAGCTCTGCTCTAAAAAAAGGTGTAATACTTATTAATTAATGTATTTTTAAAAGAAAAACTTTATTTAATTTATAAAAACATGTAAACTCTGTACCATTATATTCAATAAATAAAAAAAAATAAAAAAAATGGACGAAGATTATATTGAAAAGTAACAAATTAATCGTCAATAATTTTCAATTAAAAGAGAAAAAAAATTGAAAGCATTTCTTTTTCACTGCCCTTAGTAGTTTTTTCCTTGATGCATATGCATGAAAATATGTTTTATACTTTTGTTAATTGGCGGTACATTTTCTCTGCACATTCCCTTCGAGAACTTAGTTATATTTTTGCAAGTAGGAATTTCATACTTTCCCTAAACCGACCGCATATTTTTTACTCTTCTATACGCTCATGGGGCATTTACACTGGGTACACAATGTTTACATTTTTTTTAAACAGGGATCAGTAATGAACAATAGGCTGAAAAAAATAATTCTTTACATTATAGTGGTTTACAATTGGATAAATTTAAAAAAAAAAAAATAATCACTATTATTATTATTGTATATAGGAATGCCCGAGGGGGGAGGGGGGGGGGAGAAATGTTTGAGGGATCCTTGATTGTATTGTAATAGTTTTTTTTTTTTTTTTCAAGGTTTAATTTATTTAATACAAAGTAATACAATATGACATAAAATATTATACAGAAAAAAGAAAAGTCTCAATAAACTACTTTTTAGCAGTTTGTCGATGGGTACTTTTACTTTGGAGATATATATATAAACTTATTTTACAATTTTTGTGTTAGTCTAATACAAATTATTTCTTTCGGCAAGCCAATTTCTTAACAAAATATTTGTTTTACCATTTGTACATTTTTTAATTTCGGCAGGTAACATATTTAAGCAATTAGGTATCATATAGTCCAGCGTTCTTTGTCCATATTTGTTTAAATGCTTAGGTACAATTAGACATACAAATTGTGTTTTTTCCGTACAAAAATATTTTTCCATGAAAAAGTGTTATTTTTCAATACATACATTTTTTCCCTTGCATACTACTTTAAAGCGTTGGAATAATTCCGAAGTTTTTTTTTTAAATCAATTTTACTTGCACCACAATGTAGAACCATCTACTGAAGTAAGTGCCATTTACTCACGGACACCTTGTATACTAAAATAAATTAAATAAATTGATTATTTTTATTATTTTTATTTTAACTTTTTATGAGTAAAACCTCAAATTGTCGCACTTTAAATAAAATGGATAAAAATTTATCCAGACACCATCTAGATTGCATTTAGTTCGAGTTGAATCTTGTAATCATACATAAGGATGGCAGCTAATAAAAATATGCGTTAAGAAAAATGAAGATAATATGGGTGGTTCTTAGTCGAAGTATGATACAGTTAAAGGTGACCGAATTTGATATCGACACCTTAGCTCAGTGGATTAGAGCACCCACCCGGAAAGTAGGGAGGTCCTGTGTTCGAGTCCCAGAGGTGCAAATATCTTTTTCTGATTTTTCTGTTTCCAGATTTTCATTGAGTTTCGCTCATAGTGTCTTCATTTAATTAATGAAATAAATTGATATGCCAGGTAAGTTAAGTGAATTAATCCCATTTTCCCTCGTTATCATAAATAAAAAGGTAACTTATTTATGGTGGGATGTAATTTCTCCCATTTGCAGGTTCATTGAACTGAACAATTAACACCACAACACCCAACTGAAATCACCCAGAATTTATTCAGACAATATAAATATGGCAATTTATTTTTATGTTTTTGCGGGAATCGGACGCTAAACCCCCGAGCTGGAGGTTAATTGCGTCGACCATTAAGTTATGAAAACCGTCTGGTGAATTCGATAAAAGAGGCATTCACGTTGGGAAAGTTTATGAAGGAATTTATTATAAGAGTCCACAAAGCACGTCACAATAAAAGCTCTACCGTAGACGGTTCATTCTTCCTGTCGAAACCCGATTTATTATTTTCATATTTTTTTGTTTTTTGTTTATGTTTTTTTTTTAGAGCGAGAAAGGGACAACAGTTTCGAAGGCAATATCATGACTGTGTCCAGGAAGTCTTGCAAACACACATAAAGGTTGTAAAGCAGCCAATAAAATATGCTTTAAAAAAATGAAGATAATTTTGGTAGTTCTTAGTCGAAGTATGGTACAGTTAAAAATGATGACTCAGGGCTGCGGCTCGGAATGTCGAAGGTCCTGGGTTCGTGTCCCAGATGTGATTGTATATTTTTCTGATTTTTCTCTTTCAGATTTTCGATTGAGTTTCGCTTATATTGTCATCATTTTCGTTATTTGTTTTCAGGGTGTTATGCCGTGTTGCGCTACCTCTCTAGCCAACGTTTCGGACAGCGTTACAGTGTCCATCATCAGGGCAGATGTGTAATTGTGTGGTGATAATGGACACTGTAAAGCTGTCTGAAACGTTGGCTAAAAAAGGAGGAAGCGCAAAACGGCATAACACCCCAAAAATAAATAACGAAAATACTTTTGGCCGTAAAACCAAAAAACGTATTTGTCTTCATTTATTTAAAATTAAATTTACTTGTGCTTGCCAGGATTCAAACCCGCGACCACCGAATTTGTAGCCAAGGATCGTAACCACTCAACAACGGAGGTCGTCGAATAACTAATGACCAGATCTAATGACAAGAAGATCTAATCTTTTGACGAAGAACTAATGACCTGATCTGAATACATCCCATCTCCCATCCATACTCTTCCATATCTTCTTACCCCCTCACTCCTTTCATCCATATAACAACCTAATTGAAGGATTCCATAGTCTCACTGGCTCTGAGAAGTTGAGACTCTTAATGACGTAATATATTTTAACCTTGATAAATACATCATTGGTTCTAGCATTTTACTCACTTCATTCCCCTGGGAAACTCAACGAAGCTATTGCCCTGATTAATAAAGGAACACAAGGTACACCGTATAGAAACGTAACTTGAGAATGGCTTTGATACGCTTAATGCCTAGTAAATTGAATAGGTTGGAAAGCAGGGTATTTTACCTATCCAGAGCCATACGTATTCCATTCATTGAACAAGTAGCCTGATTGGAAGGAGGTAAATAGATTCCTGGTAGTGGCTATTAGAAAATCTTGTTGACTGGTTTGTGAATTCAGATTTACCCTCTGACGTATTTAATATATTTTTTAATTTTCATAATTTCTGAACTAGTGCATTTATTACCATGCTAGGCTAATGTGAATTTTGGCTTTTTCTGACTTTTACACTTGGGTGTAAGATGGAAATAATAACATTCTTAAGAATTGTTGAATGAGTAAAATTTTATAAGTATTCACTTGATGGTGCCATGTTTTTTTCGGGCGTCTCCAACTTCTTCTACCATTCACTCTATTACTTGCTCCTTTTTTCGTTCATCATAAACGCCTTACTTTACCACTAATTGTTTATTTTGTTTAAGCTTCGAGCTTTTAGCTTTGAGCCTCAAGTTTTGAGCTTTGAGCTTATGTTCGTTTGTGCGTTTTGGCTTTGAGTATAAAGCTTTAAAAACGCATCTTTGGCACCTGTAAAAGAAAATTTTACGTCCCTGGCATCGACCCAGATGCACCCAGTCATTTTCCTCTCCAGTGTGCAGAATTTCATCACAAAGTATCAAAATTCTACTTTAAGGGGTAGAAATAGAGGACGTGGGTTGTTTGTCGTAATCTCATGTAAACATAAGGTCGCCTTAGTTCTTAATTATCCAATCGACCATTTTAGTTTTTGTTCAATCTTCACTTTAAAATTAAAAATAAAGTACAAAAATGATAGTAAATCTTAACTAAGAATTATTAAAACTAAAAAGACCTTTACCTTTATGGAAATAGCTTTACATTAAACACCTATCATAATGCTTCATTAAAATAATGAAAGAAGCCTTCTCCTCCTGTAAAATTTTGTAATAGTCGTTTGGACAATTAAGAACTAAGGCGACTATAAGCAAACTATCTCTAATTGTAAAGGTCAAGTGTGTAACAATTCATTCATCTCGAAATAAAACTGAAGACGTGTATAAAAAACTTGGTTCCATGAAACTCTAAAAGGGATCGGGTAGGTTTTTAGAAATCTCAAACAAGAGGAAGGTCACCTAGTCTGATTTCAAAAATCTTAAAAAAAAAAAACAAAAAAATCTTTTTTAATACTTCAACTAGAATTGTTAAGATTCAGAACTCTTTTATGTAATTAATTTATTTTTATCAAAATAATTTCAAGGACATTATTTATATAAGGAACAACGAACATGTATTTGAGGATTTGAGGAATCCTTTCAATTTTCCTTCACCAAAAAACGACTTAACCACATTTCACCACTATTGCGTGATATCAGGCCTCCTAACAGCGCACTTCACCTTTCTTCTCTCTCATCTGCTCCCCTTCACCCGCCCTTATCAGCAGTTAGGGGCGGCCTACTGTACTGCCAGCCATCTTCACGCAAAGATGGTGTTGCTATAATGACAATAATTACTATTATTGTAAAACTGCTATCTGGGAGTGACTATTATAGCGTTCAGTGTTTGGGGTTATGATCACGCGTTTTGCCCCCGTTTTCTGGCATCTATAGACAGTAGAAACTTGCAAAAATAATATAGCATTTGTTAGTCTACGAAATTGAGTATTTAGAAATGTGTATTATTCTATAATATCTAGAATGTAATACAAATTCTAGATATGCAACACACTGGATCTATAACTGTTGTTTCTAGTTTTTCTTATTTCATAGTTTAGATATGAGGCGTACGTGTAATAAAACCATGCATGATCGTGTGAGAAATGTGGAGATTCGAAAATAATGTAAGCATTATGAGTAAGATTAAGAAAGGGACCCTCAGATGGTTTGGGCATGTAGAGCGAATGAACGAAGGAAGTAGTGTAAGAAGAATATATGACGCAAATGTGAATGGTAGAAGAAGTCTAGGACGCCCGAGGAAGACATGGCACGATCAAGTGAATCAGATACTTGAGTCGGGCCATGTCAAAAGTCAGAATAATAGAAGAGTATGTATGAGACGGTGTATGCGGTTCGTCCTCTCTGCCTACCCCTGCGGGAAACGGCGTGATGGTTAGTTAGTTAGTTATATATTCAAGAATATCTCCTTAAAAGGATTTTTAAAATTCGAATTATTTTAAAAGTTATAGCCAATTTAGTATCGTTGCATTAGACGGAATCTAATTAGAATCTAATTAAATAGAACAAAACTGTATACGACTTTTTCTCGAAACTCCTTTTTTCGAAACGTTTGTCACAAAATCTCAAATTCTAATGAACCGATTTTCTTGAAATTTGGCATGAATTTTATTGATACATTCAATTATAGTAGGAATCAATAAAAAAATAAAATTTTAAATTTTTACTCTTTTCAATAATTAGGAAAAGTTAGAAAAAATTACTGAAAAACATCAATTCTGTTTTTGAGTAGCCGCCATTTTACGAGATTTTTTTTCATTTTTCTTACTTCCTTATTATTAATTACTTAAAATATCATACAAAAAAATTATATAAAATAAAATATAAAAATTATTTATCACCTCTCATTTCTAATATTTTGTCTATCTTCTAATTTATCTATACTTGTTTGACTTTTGTTATTTTTCATTAACTTATTATCCTGACGAAGAAAACATAGTTTTTGAAACATGTCGATATTGTTTATTAAATTGTGGTGTACCCAGAGTTATTTATTTTCATTATATTAATAATGACGCCACAAATTTGCGAAGATTGAAGAAACAATAAATTATTTTTGAAAAATAGTAAAATGGGACAAAAATGGTACAGACAACATTAATTTATTGTCTTTACAGGGTGTCTGTATTATTTAAGTCCATTTTTTTTTTAGGTTAGGTTGGGTTAGGTTTTAATATAGATTTTTTATTCGATATTTTATTGGGGGATGTTTTGTCGCGGTGCAAGGAGAGAGTCCGGCTGAAGAAGTCAAGGTCTCCCTCAACCAATCTCCCAATCCGGCACACCACGCAGAAGGTGGGCAAAGTATTATTAAAGAAAATGTCGTTTCAGTGATGAACCAAACTATGTGTGAGAGTAATATAACATTTTTGTGATGGTTTAGATATTGCCGAAATACATACATTTTAAAATGGTCACAATCAGTAATAAGTTCACTATGTAAGTTATTAACTAATTGCAGCGTTATTGGTTGGTAAAACAATACGCGGAGTTAGGAAATATACCTAATGTACGTGACCGAAGTTTGTGGCAAAGTAAACACCTATTGTTGCCAGCATCCGTGTTGACATGGTGAAATTCGCACACAACTAGTCCTCAGTAACATAACACTACCTGGTAACCTTTGATTATCGCTAACTGGTCCTGTTAATTACCTGCGAACCCCGTAACCCAAAATGAACAACTGATGTAAATGATGACCTCTGTGGTAGAATAGTAAGTTTCTTGATTCTGTATCTAGATCAGTGTTTCTTAAACGCATTGAAAGAATCGCCCCCTTTATCACAATTAAATTACCCAGCGCTCCCTCCCTCTACCGCACCCCCCCTCCAGACCTTTCGTACTGATTCTACTGATCTTACTCCGTATCAATAAAGGAAAGCATACGCAATAAGTGTCGAGCTTCGGACGGTACAAAATTTTCACTCAAAGGTGATATTTTGAACCTTTTTGAATGGGCCTTTATTTTATATGAATCACAATGACATTGAATATTACGCGTCAGTTAAAATTTTTGTGTGTGAAAGGGTAGTTTAATTAACAAAAGTTAAAAAATCGTTGCGACTAAAGAAAATGTAAAAGTGTATCGTGTTCGCTTAGCTCGCTTATTTTCTATATTGACACAATGCCCGCAGCGCCCCCTAAATGCTGAAAATTTAAAAACGCCTCGCCAGAACTCTGAAACACCTGGAGGAAGCGCCAGACCTTCAAGGGGCGTTGGCGCCCCGGTTAAGAATCACTGATCTAGATCATCGAATTTATTGTTAACAATTTTAATTTTTAGAATCCATTTTAAATTTATTTATTTCATGTATTTAGTAAGATTATAATTTAATTTATAAAAACGATTTACTTGTAAAAAGTTTTTGCTATGTAATTATTATTACGCGTGACAGCTGTTTTTCCTGCTGAAGGCATTATCAAACTTTGGTTAGGCTACGTACAGACGATTTATTTATATTATTTCAGGATTGGAGCTTATAATGAAAAACTTACAGCTTTAATTTTATTACCTACGCCCTTACTGATTGTTTATTACCCACACCAAAATCAATAAAGGCATGGTAAAAAAATTAAAGCAAAAAGTTATTCATCTTAAGTACTTATCTAGAAATATTATAAATTATCGTCTGTAGAAGATACTGCGTCAGTTAGGTAATGTCTTCAGAAGGTGAAACAGCTATCACGGATAATAATAATTACAAAACAGGACTTGTTTATAAATAAACTGTTTTTATAATATAAATAATAATTTTATGGAATAAATAAAAATAATAGTTTTTGGCTCACGTGGATTTTTTCACAAAGTAATAAAATTACTAAGGCATATTTGCACCACGTGTGACGACAGAATATTTATAGGTAGGTACTATTTACACGCCCGTGTAACTAGGTTATTATTTATAATGAAAACTTTTCTTGAAGTAGCTTTACCCATATTGAAGTAGCTTTACCCGTAATGGTAATTTTCAATCTTCGTCTTTTCTTTCTGTTTATCCTGAAAATATTGTGAATTATCACTGGGTGTTCAATAAAGCAAAAAAAAACAGATTGATTTAATTTAACATCTTGAAATTACTCACATATTATTAAAAAAACGAATGCTGGTATTTATAGGTTTTATGTGACATTAGTTATAGTAAAAAAACTTAAATTAAATAAAAAATAATACAATATCTTTGTAAACATCACTCAAAAAACAATTTTGAGTGTGATGTAAGTATACATAATTATTGTTTTGTTTTAAATTATGTCACATCACAAAATATATTCTTCATAAAATAAATGGTCTTTTTAAAAACATTATTTGTAGTCTTTTCATAACACAGAGTATCTTCTTTATTTTGGGTGTTGCTGCTAAAACAATCTGGGCCCTCTCCACAAAGCGCAAAAAGCCTTAATTTGACGAAATTACAAAAAAACATTGTTGATTCTCGACGATACAGTTATTTAAGGACTTCACTGTGCTGTACACACAGCAACCATTCATCAAAATGATATCTTTACATTACCAAAAAGACAAACTTTATCATCATACTGCAAACCACAATTACGAAATAAGAAATCAACACGTCCGAAGACAAATCCCACGTAATGTAATCTGACACCAATTAAAAAAAAAAAATAATAGAAAAGGACATCTAAAAATTTAAATCAAAACCACAAAATTCACGTATGGATAGTCAATAAAGGTATTATTTATTATACTGCGGACAGATAACTTCTACAATTTTTATTTACTGTCTGTCTGTTTTTATTTTTATTTGAAATTAGCTTTAAAAAAATATCGACATTATTGTGACAACACAACCCACGCCTGAATTTTTTTCCTTTCATCTCATTTATTTTTATTTCTTTCTATTATTTCTTTTTCTATCTCTACCGTTTCTTTGCTTTTTACTTATTTCATTTCCATTTATCTATTAAATTTTTTTTATTTTATTCTTCTCATTTCCTTAATTTATTAGGGCTATTCTTACCTCCTGCCACGTCGGAACAGGCTCAGTCTGGTGGTTTAAGGCAACGAAAAGCAATATTTTCAATTATTATATTATCTAATTAATTTTTAATTAAATGAAGACATTATGAGCGAAACTCAATCGAAAATCTGGAAACAGAAAAATCAGAAAAAGATATTGGCACCTCTGGGACTCGAACCCAGGACCTCCCTACTTTCCGGGTTGGGATCCACTGAGTTACAGTTTATATTACAGTTTGAGGTTTTACTCATAAAGTTAAAATAATAAATAATAATATTCATCCCAGACTTGCAGAAGAGTCAATAGATGTCGCACATTAAATAAAATGGATAATAATTTATCCAGACACCATCTAGATTGCATTTAGTTCGAGTTGAATCTTGCAATCATTCATAAAGATGGCAGCCAATAAAAAAATATGCGTTAAGAAAAATGAAGATAATATGGGTGGTTCTTAGTCGAAGTATGGTACAGTTAAAAGTGACCGAATTGGATATCGACACCTTAGCTCGGTGGATAAGAGCGCCCAACCCGGAAAGTAGGGAGGTCCTGGGTTCGAGTCCCAGAGGTGCCAATATCTTTTTCTGATTTTTCTGTTTCCAGATTTTCGATTGAGTTTCGCTCATAATGTCTTCATTTAATTAAATATTACAGTTTGAGGTTTTACTCATAAAGTTAAAATAATAAATAATAATATTATATTATCTTTGTTATTAAATTACTTTAAAAGAAAATGTTAATATAATACCATTATTTTGTGGGTGATAACTATACGAATGGAGAAGCATTACTTAATTAACATTGCGATTGTATTTACTTTTACTTATTTGCGTCACAAGTGGTAAATTGTTATTTTCATCACAGTATCGTAATTAAGCCATAGAGATATTATGATTAAATGGTAAAGAGCTTTAAACTATTTCTGGAGTACGAAGGCTCCCTTTTCTCTGAACGGACGGAAATGATACTAATTTGATGAACATTCGCTTTGTAAAGAGAAGAGTAACAAGAACCTAGACAACACATTTTCGACCTGTCAAATACAAAATTTATCGTGTAGGCGGATTTCACAAACTGATGTGGGAGTGAAGTAATGGTCTTCACTCGTTTGTTTACATCTGTCAAATCTAATATTTTGTCGTGAATGAAATTACACTCAGCTGTTAAATGAAAACCACCATAATGGTGGAATTCATTGATTGGTGGGTGGATAGAATATTTATCAACAATACGATATTATTATTCTCTTCTTATTGATAATAAAATAAGGGATTATCATGGTGAATATTAAAAGTTTAATTTTTGTTACCATCATTAAATTTCTTATCCCCGCGAAACATTCAATTTGGGAGGAGGGTATGTGTGTCGTTGCCCCGAGAACCATTTATTGCGTGGGTCGACAACCTACGGCCCGCAAGATTCTTGCCATAACGCATGTGATGGATGACATCATACACAATAGAGTGAAAGGGTGCGAGAAAGGGAGAGATAACGATACAACTTCAAACATAGTTTGAAAACCGGTTTGAAGATTTCATAAAGATCTTACGCAAGATGGAGATTTTCAAAAACCCCTTCTCAGTGGATATCCATAATGTATCAAGCGATTTGCATATCAACGTGATATATTTGCCTTCTGAAAACTACATGAAACTTTATTAAAACTATATTAAAACTATTCTAAAAAAACAATTACTATGTTTGATAGTACTATTTGTGAGCTAACTTTTTCAATTGTGAATTATCGAAAAAACAAACACTGTTCTCGGTTATCGGATTCACATTTTAACACAATATTATGCGGCTCTACTTCAAAAAATGCAAGCTAATACAAAAACAGCTTGCAAACTAAATGCAACCACAAAAATCTCATTGATTTTATTAACAAAAACTAGCTGGTACCCGGCATGCGTTGCCATGCCTTTTAAAAAATAAATTGTTTTCTCCTGCGTGTCCTTTCCCATTCGTCCCGTTCCTCTTCCGCCTCCCCTTCCTCTCCCGCGTCCTCTTCCCCTCTCGCGTTTCCACTCCGCCTCCTCCACCATCCCTCCCCCCACTCCACTACCCCTTTCCCCTTCCCGCGAACCCCCCTCCCAAGCTCCCCTCCCCCCTCCCAGGTTCCCCCTCCCAGATTCCCCTCCCCCTCCCGGGTTTTTCTCCTCCCCCTCCCACGAACCCCCTACCCGAGTCCCCCTCCCGCATTTCATACATTCTCTCCCGTTACATTCAGTTTTCAAACAGCTCGCATGCCACCTTTTGCATATTTCATAATGCCAGAGCTCACCAGTAGTAAAATCCGATTTGGAGTAGTCGTTCGGAAGTCATGCGCGTAAATACATTTCGGTGATTCATTTTTAAGAGATAAATATTAACTACGATGCCTGAATTAAAAAATATATATCAACATGGTTTTCACGGCAACGATTTGTTTTGCTTTTCTTCTGACGTTAGCAATAACTCGCCTTTTTCGACAGAAAACGTAAAATAAATATAATATATTAATATTTATAATTTCGTAACACCAGAACTTACCATTATATAAAGCCTATATTACTCGCATATAATGTAGCTTTCTATAGGTGAAAAAATTTCTAAGATCGGTTTATTAGTTTATGCGTGAAAGCGTAACAAACAAACACGCGCAGTTTCGCATTCATAATATTAGCACAGATTTAGAATTTTGGGGTAGGTACTTTCTATTACATAATTCAATTTACCAAATTCTGAAACAGGCATTTAAATTCAATAGTGAGTTCCCGGCATATGCTATGCTACTTAATAAAGAAAAAAATTCGCTCTGCTTACCCTTTTCCATTACTATACACGTATAGAAACCATCGCAGGCATGCACACATCAAATCCCCAAAGTTTTATCGCAATCGGATGAACGGTTAGCAATGTATGATAGCGATGCCAAAACTCACTATCGTATATAGAAACCATCGCGAGCATGCGCACATCAAATCCCCAAAGTTTCATCGCAATCGGATGAACGGTTACGCAACGCAAAACATCTCACACACATAGACAGAAACACATTTTCTATAGATCAGTAATTTTAATATCAATAATGTCAGTTGAGCATTTTTAAATTTTTTTTAAGGTTTTCATTAAAAAAATTTGTATTTAAAAAATGTTTTTGTAATTTCTAATAAATACCATTTATTTAAGCGTATTTCATCACCTTTCAAAACCAGTATTTAGTTTTTGGATACGTTTACAAATATTCCATTTATTTTAATTTTTATTGCAAAGTCGATATATATCGAAACATTTTTACCTTTTGACAAAATACGCCAAATTTTTGAAGGGTTAAGCTTTGAGCTTTAAGCTTTGAGCTTCAAGCTTTGAGCTTTAAAATTTTTGAAGGGTTAACTTTGAGCTTTTGAAGGGTTAACTTTGAGCTTCAAGCTTTGAGCTTAAAGTTTTGAGCTTTAAGCTTTGAGATTAAAGCCTTGAGCTTTAAGCTTTGAGCTTCAAGCTTTGAGCTTTAAGCTTTGAATTTAAGTTTTGAGCTTTAAGCTTTGAGATTAAAGCCTTGATCACAAAACTTAAAGCACAAAGCTTTAAGCTTTAAGCTTTGAGATTTAAAGCCTTGAGCACAAAACTTAAAGCTCAAAGCTTTAAGCTTTGAGATTTAAAGCCTTGAGCTTAAAGCTTTAATGACAAAACTTAAAGCTCAAAGCTTTAAGCTCAAGGCCTATATCTCAAAACTTAAAGTTCAAAGCTCGGCTTGCGTTGCAATGCAAAGAAATCAATTGATTCTCCTTGAATGTCCTTTCCCGTACGTCCCCGTTCACCTTCCGAGTCCCCTTCCCCTTTCGCGTTTCCCTTCTACCTTCTCCGCCTTCCCATCTCTCGTCTTCCCACTCACGTACTCCACCTCCCCCGTTTCCCTCCCCCCTGTCTTTCCTCCCTGCCGCTAAAATATATGAAATACGCACATTTTCATTTATACAAATTTAATAACGCCAGAACTTACCATTATAAATAGCCTATATCCCTTGCGGGCGTGCGCACAACAAATCACCAAAATTTCATCGCAATCGGATGAACGGTATGGCAGCGCATAAAATACGAACAAACAAATTTTGATTTTTATATGTAAGATAGGAAAGACTTGATTGTTGGTGTCCTCCCGTACGGCTCGTGCCCCAGTGACGCTTACATCGTATAATACTTACATTTTTAAACTCGTGATATCTTTTGAATGGGATGTCCGAATTGAATAATTCAAAATGTTATATAAAGGCATTGAAACAGTCTCAAATATAAAATAATTTATTTTGATAAGAATTAATACCAAGATACAAATAAAGAGTCTTTTCTAGCGGTGGCATTTCAATTAAATTTTTAAAATAAAAGAACACTTATTGTGGCATAACTGTCATAGTTAGACATATGCTGTTGCAACATTTTTTGTAGATAATGATGTGTTCTACAAAGTCGTAGTACATTATTTTATTCTATCATCAATAGTTTTCGCAGCGCACGCGATGTAAAGAATATTTTAGGTATTTTTTTACACCTTGGGTTACATTACTGTAGTTTTAGTAAGGATCCCTATTTTTTTTTTAAATATAATATAGCCTATGTTACCCGGAAATAGTGTAGCTTCCCAACAATGAAAGAATTTTTCAAATCGGTTCAGTAGTTTCGGAGCCTATTCGATGCAAACAAACATACAAACATACAAACAATCAAATCCTTCCTCTTTATAATATAAGTATAGATAAATGTAGAAAAAATATACAAATAAGCGTGTTATGTATAAACCTAAAATATTTGTTCATAAATATTGTAGTTAGTTTTCTTTTTTTTTATATAAGCACCACACAGGAGGCCAGGAGAGAAATAATTCCCCTCAAGGCTTATGTCGTCTTTGGGGATGGGATGTGGAGGGTCTCTTTAAGAAAAAAAGGAGAGAAAGTTCTGGGAAGGATAAGGGTATTAGGGGTGGGTAGGATTCTGGGGGTCAGTGTGTCCAGGAGTGTTGGACGTATCCTACTGCAGTGCAAGGTGATGTTCCAAGAGAGTACGGTTGGAGAAGCCAAAAGGACTCCCTCAATCATTCTCTCCCGATCCGGCCTGCCACGCAGCTGATGGGCAGACGCATCCGCCGCCAAGATCCGGACAAACTTCACCTAAAAACCGGGCACTCCTGCTAAGTCACCAAACATAGCAAACCACTCGGGGAGACCTATGGCAGAGGTGTTGGTTATCCAATAAATGGTTCCCAACTCCCAAATTGGAATAGGTATACTGTAATGACATGTGACCCGGCAAGTGCAGCCCGCACTAATCCCCATGTAAAATATTTGGCCCTTTTACAACAAAAGGTTGCCGACCCATGATTTATTAGATAACCAACACCTTCTGCTGGCGGCGGATGCGGCCGGATCGGGAGAGTCTGGTTGAGGGAGACCATTTAATTTCTCCGGTAGGACTCTCTCGATCCATCGCCTTCCACTGCTATTGGAGGGAAGGATTCATACGTCCGTCATAATTGGATCCCCTGACACCCTCATTCCTCCCCACCCCTCACACCTTTTGCCTTCCCAGAACTTCTTGTCCATCCTTTCCTTTAAAAGACTCTGAACACAACAAACACAAAGATGATATAGACCCTGAGGGAAATTGTTTTACCTCCTGCGTGAAGTTATTGTTTATTTAAAAAAAAACATTTACTCTCTTAGGGCTAACTGCATATTTTTTCTTCAAACACAGCAAACTTATTTTGTGGCACCATTTTAATAAAAAAATTATAGAATAGTTTTAACCACGTTAATTGATTAAAAAACCAACCTATTTAATTACCAATGCTTACTTTTCCAGGGTTTACTTAAGCTTTTAATGATTTTAATTATGAAGTAAGCATAGCTTACGAAACATGTTGATTTTTTAACAAAAAACCGGGTTAAAACTAAGAATACTATTAATTTTGTATATTTTTTGTTTTATGTCTCATTTTTACTTCAACATTTTAAAAATGGTAGGTACTTACTAACAAAATATTAATCCCTGTATTTATCGTAATTTAAATACATACTGCAAGGATTGAGCTAGATATAAGCACATCCGTGAATTAATTGATAACTGTAAGGGTGTTATTTCATTTGATAAATAATTATCCATATCAAAATCTCTTCTAAATCAAATCAAAAATCAAAGCTTGCAATTATCCAGTTTTATACTGATGCTGGCTTAATAGGGCCAAAATCCACGATTTAAATACCAAATTAACCACGTAAACAACGAAAGCGTTTCACACCGAAATTTGCTACAAATAAACTATCGCCTCGTGGTAGTTTAAATTTTTAAGTAGGCTTTAACCTACATTGGGAAGAGACATAAAGGGTTCAGGGGATTTTGCTATTATTGTTGACAGGTTGAAATAATTGAATAGCCTACTAAAACCTAACACAAAATCATGCTAATCTCTGTTTAACATGTTATTGCTTAATTTCAAAAGCTTTATTCACATTCATTTCTAGTCATTGATGCTTTCCCGTTCATGTTACATTGGAAACTTTCAAAACAATGATTGTTTTGTGGACAATGCGTAGTTAGTTCTTTGTCTAACAGCCATGTACAAAATGCCATGGATGTCAGTGCAGAGAAAATTTGTTCAATATAGGATAATAAAAAGTCAATACAACATTATTACTTCAAATTTTGAATTGAATTGAATAATTTGAATTGAAATGAATAATTTGAATTCATTTATTGTCTTCCATGATTCTAGAGTTTGCAGGACAAGTTTGCTAAATTAAAAAATGGTAGGTAGGTTGAACATGAAAAACAACCCACCCCAATAATAGTCAATTTCTTAAAATTTTTGGGGTTTTGGTAAGTTACCATGAAAGCTTGTCTAAAATTTTTAATTTAATGATAAAATATAAAGTATTTTTCTATGTGAATCCGCACAAGAGGCCTGACCGTCTGGGGCAATTGGTGTTGTGAGGCTGAAGGTAGTAGGAGAGAAGTTTGATTGAGAAAGGAAGGTGGGGAAGTATCTGGCAATTCAGATCCGATTTTATTTATTGGATATTCAAAATATTTTTAATATGTGTGACATTTGCTTGAAATTTGATGCACTCAGTTATCAATTTTTTAGCAAACTTATTTTTTCCATACAAGGTTTTTAAAATTTTTAAGCGGCTGAAAATACTTCAACAAAAAATACATTGTGTGACAACTATTCGCTTTTTGAAGGCGTTGTCTAACTAATTGAAGAAACACAAAAACTTTCAGATATTTTATTTATTAAAAGAGTCCTGCAAACGTTAAACTTGAAAACTCAAAAGAAAAGTGTTTCGATAAAATATTGAACATCAGAATTTTTACATCAGTAGGTGGGTACCTAGTATCTAGTCGATTAGAGTTAATTTTCGTATGTTATTACCATGGGAATTAAAAAGTTAAGATACCCATTGCAAGGTATGTAACGTCAGGTCTCAGAGAACCAAGTTTAATAAATAAATAATTTTGTAAATTTCAGAATTTTAAAATTATTTTCCAAACAACGCAGCAATATTATTGAATGTCTTTTTGCTGTTGGCAGAAGTATCACTTGCTCCCTTTGTATCACGGAAGACGGGCGCGATTGTCCGTGACGATTGCAAACGAGGGTGCGACAATGGGACGGCATTCCTCGGAACAGTCCGAGACAAGATCTGCTATACCTTCTGTACCTTGTACCTTCTGTACCATGTAACCTGTACCTACTGTTCCTTGTACCCACTCGCATTGTCCTGGAGATTATCGCTATCCTCGTGGAAAACGTCGGAGGAGTTAAATAAGAAAAATTATATTTCTACGATGCTGCAGTTAGAAATATTGATCCCGCTTTTCTTGTAAGATGTAACCAGTTGTTGGTAGACACTACATACATTTTATTTCTAATCGGTCTTTATAGAAACAGCGCAAAGCAATCTCTACCTCTATTGTTTTTAAGAAATTTGTAATAGTAGAAATAACGACTTGAGTATGATCTTTCATTAGTGTTTAAATGTTTATCATCTCGCATAAATTTTGAAATTATCTCCAGTATTATTACTATGAAACCAATTAAATAATATCTTTTGAATTTATTTACAGAGGTGTTCCACAAGGCTGGCCCCTGGGACCTTTATTATTTATCTGATTTATTAATGGCGTTATCAGCATTTTCTTCGAGCAAGTGTCGATGTTCTAATATTTGTCCACGATATGAAGCTGTTTACGGTTATCAATGATATGTACCAAAGATAATAGATTATATTTAACTTTGATGTGTATTATTGCATAATCTTGCAAGAGAATCTTAATTACTTGACACTTAAACGGTGTTCTTGGAAATAAACTTCAGCTAAATATCAACAAATATCTAACAATGAATCAACGAGTTGTGTAATGTTGATTTAATCTCCCTACTCGAAATACTTGACCCAGGCATCATTTTTGACCAGAAACTCTGTTTTGTATCTCAATTAACTTCTATCGCTTATAGGGTTTTGAAAATGTAGATTTTTATAGTAAGGATTACCAACAATTTATAAAATTCTGTTAACATCTCCCGATCAAAGCATTAAAGAATATAACTGAATATGACTGATCGGCGCCTGAGTTGGCATCGCGTTTGGGTCCCACCCATGTTCGCATGTTCGATTTCTCGGCTGGCTATGTCCTCCATCACGACACAAACAAATTTTCCCGCCTACTATGGCTTTCTTTAAAAAAATAAAAATGCCAAATTTTGGTCACCTGTGTTTAATAATCACATTAATTTCATTAAAAGAACACAACACAATTTTTTAGGTGTATAAATTTTTGACTTCAAAATTTTTTAGAATCATGATAATCATGAATAAGATAATGATTTTTTATTACACTTTGAAAATGTTTAAGTTAAGTGACAACAGAAAAATTTTGGATCCTTTATTTTTTTAATAAAATTGTAAATTATCAGTTGGTTAGCCCTGATATATTAATGTTGATTTACTTTCATGTTCCTACCATTAGAATAAGGTTTCCTCGTATGTATTATTGTGACAACTGTACTACGGTCTCAGGTTAAAATTCTGTTATAAATAGATCTCACACCATTGGTAGCTTTTATGATCATGTTGCTGACATTTTTAATATGTCTCTACTGAAGTATAAAGCTGTACTAATTAAACACTTAGCAGTACACATTTGAATGAGGCTCCATAAACGCTCCATAAACGTTTTTTTTAGTTTCTTCATCACTGCTTTTCATTAAATTTGTATTGATGTATAGTCTTTTCATTTTGTTTTGCTTACTTCCATCATTTTATAGTTAATATTTTCTTTCGACTGTTAAAAAAATTTGTATGTAGATCCAAATAAATACATTTTTGAATTTTCCGATTATTGCTTTAAATAAGCTTTGCTCTCCCTGCGGTTGTAGATTATTTGTATCGCCCTGTATTCTTAATGGTATTAGTATAATTGTGACTGTGAACATTTGCAATACAAATTATGTGTATACCTCCAACATTTATGAATCAATTTGTTATGCTAAGTACTACATATTATCAGTCGCGTATTACCTGTGCGGTTTCGCGATACGGACCATCAATACGAAATCTGAATCAGCAATACAACTTCAAAGTACAGATAAAATTAGTGAAGTTGTATTGTTTCATAGTGCTCTCACACAAACAAAATATTAAATTTCGTAAGTCTAAACTTAAACTTTAGGGCGCACAGTTTACACCCGCGCTGTGCAAGCGGTTGCCCTAAGAGCATCGGACAATCCACGTTATTTAATAAACTGAACATACTAACCATCACGCCATTTCCCCGGAGGGCTGGTTCGCCACACAACTTTGTCTACACGCTCCTTGCTACATTTACATTCATGCATCTTACTTACAATGAAATGGGATAGTCCGATGCTATGAAGGGAGCCCGCTTGCACAACTGTGCGAAACTAAAATTTGAGTTTAGACTAACGGAATTCAATATTTCGTTTGTGTGAAAGCACTTTGAAATGAACTTTCTGAAAATAATTCAGAAAACTGTACTTAATACGTAATAATTTATGATATACCTCTTAACCTACTGCAATAAACCTACCTAAATGGACTTATGATACGAACACAAAATTTATAAAAAAACGTCACAAGTGCATGAACACCACACAAGACACAAGACATAATAAAATGCAATGTAGCACTCTTATGTTATTTTGATTCTTGACATGACAGGTAAACAGAGACAAACTTGACTTTCTTTAACCACAGATTCCTGACGTTATTTGGAGTAAAAAATATAAATGATATTTTGGTCTCCGGTGACCATTTTCGTGTTTCTTTTTTCTACAAAATCATACAAAAATTGTAAGTGTAGGATAGTTGGGGGCGGGGTAAGAAGGTTGAATGACCGGTGGTGATATGCGGAAGATTTTTTTTTCTGTTATTTGAAATTTGAATTTTGAAAAAAAAATTCTTCGAAAAAGTCACAGGAGACCAAAATTCATCTACATTTTTTTACTTCAAATAATATCAGGAATCTCTAGTTAAATTAAGTCAAGTACGAACTTTAACACCCTATATTATTGAAGTAGTCGTGCCTTGTCATTTTTGGGCGTCCTAGATTTGTTCCATCATTCACTTTCTTGTGTTCTATTCTATCATTTCTCCCTTCATCCGCTCTTTAGGTCCAAACTGTCTAAGCGGCTTCTTCTCGCATTGTTTCCGGATCTTTACATTTGTAATTCGGCCATTTATTTGGTACTAAGCACTTACGTATCGTAGATTTTTTTTCTACAACATTCTTTTTTGTTTCAACAGAAATTATTCAATAATTTTTTTTTATAAATGAAAAAGTAGATAACAATAATAATCTAAACGAAAAATAACAATATACAGAAAAATAAAAAAGTAACGGTCGCAACTGGGACACGAATCCAGAACCTCTCATCTTATCGGGACAAACGCCCCTACCAATTCAGCTACTGAGACCTATTATTTAAATGTCATTTTTGTCAATCTCATATTTCAACTTTCAGAATTAACAATATTACCATTTTTTTCCTGTTTTTTCCATATTATTAGCAGCTACCTTTTTCATTACAAACAAGTGTTCCTAGAACTGGTTTGTAACCTAGATGCCCTAGATAGTATCTAGTTACAAACTATATTTAAATGGAATACGGACGTTTTTGTAAAAGTCTAAATGAATTTTCACCATTTATCAGAACAACTCAACTTTCATAAGTTTTAAAGGTTATTCCCATCAATGTTATATATTATTGAAGAAGAAGAAAACACTTATAATATAGGAGAAAATATGAAAAAGAACAATGCATAGAAAAATAAAAAGATTACGGTCGCAACTGGTCGCAATTAATTTTTCATTCATATTTCATGTTTATGGAACAGCTTAAGGTATATAAGTTTCTCCATCGATTGCATAAATGTGCTTTACCTCTCGTGTAAAATTATTATATATACTTACCAGTACACATTCTCCAAACTACAAGACGTAGTTTGAATTTAACGGAATTGATAATCAACCATATGGCTGCGTACCTATAAAGAACAGTTTCTTCAGAACTTTAAAATATTCGAAACATAAATACCTTCATACCATTTCTTTCAAAAATGGATTAATAATGTGCCTTTTGTAGTGCAGGTAGTTTTGAACGGGTTTGTTTCACTTGATTTTTAAATAAATTAGCCTTAAAATTTTGCGCACGGCAATATTGGCAGAAAAAACTCTCGCAAACCAAGCCTTCTTGACGCCGAAATCCATCTGTTCGAGAACTTTTGCTAAAGCTAACAAACAGAATTGCACTACGCATAATATTATAAAATAATGCTTTTTTAGTTATTTAAGCGGAAAAATATTAACGTCATTTTCTATTAGCTCAACTTATAGTAGAACAATAATTTATGGACATTTTTTCAAGAAAAGCGTCCCGCTGTCTGCAGACAGAAAGCTAATTGGGACAAATCTTTGGAGGAGATTTCCAATGAATACATAATTCGCTCTAGAGCCCGAGCGATCCGAAGCTCCGATGCAAGTCGAATCTTCATCCATTTGAATGGGTATTTTTTCACCTATTTTTCTATCCAGCTGCATGTCGGGATGCTGTACGCCCAATCAATAACGTGCCGATCTTCCGGGCAAAATTGAAATTGATCATTAAATATTCAGCATTTTCAAACTTCTGAAGACTCCTCGAAGCAACCCTTTCAATGGGCTTTCACTGGGAACTATGGAAGAGATTATCGGTCCAGGACTAAAATCGTTTATTTTTTAATAGCCATTACAAGTTTTCCTTTTCATTTCGAATAAAAGTCGACTTCCCGTTTATTGAAGATCGCTTTACTCCCTTTTCGTTTTAACTCCATAGAATTTTTATCGGAGTATGTTAGGGAACCTATTACGGGTTGAACTTATTTATGAGTTGATCAGTAAATATTGGGAGAAATAGGATTTCTGTAAACCCTTTTGCAGCATCATTATTGTTGGCTTTGGATTTTTTCGATAATAATTTACACTTTAAAACGATTTATTCATCTCGTCGTGAAATTATATTATGGAGCCTTTAGGTTTTCCTCTTTCCAATTGTTTATGTATTACGCAGTAAGCTGAACCGGTATATCTAAGGATTAGAGATTTAAGGTCGTTCGTCGAACAGTTTATCACCAAACAGAACCTATAGTCGTCTGAACTTAGCTGTGAGCTTACGGTATATTCTTAAATACAATTTTACCAAAAGATAGGTAGATACATATTTATTAGAGTTACGCTTTTATATCTAAGAAGATGATTAAAAATTATGAATAAGTTAAAATTTTATGAGAAGTTTGTTTATTCATTCATCCGTAGATTATTATTTGTAACTGATAAACTTTAAAAAAAATTTAATCAATTTTATGGTTTATTGTTAATAATTAATTACCTGCAATTGATAAATTGTGAACGAGCTAACAATTGCAATTTCAAGCCAATATACGAAAATCATATAAATATATATTTTATGAAAACAATAATGAACTAATGTAGGTTTTACACCATCTCTTTTTTCAGCCCGAATCCCGTATAGAGACCAAAGACAAAATTTTTCGCATTACGCGATCGCTATTAGTTAGTTGGCATTACAGCAAACAACATGGTTCATGTGTTTTTTGCACTGATGCCAATTGAAATCGTAAATATGAAAATAGAGATGAAAAAAGCGATCTCGCAAAGCAAAAAAAATTGTCTTTGATCTCTATACGGGAATCGGGCTGAAAAAAGAGATGGTGTAAAACCTACACAAGGTTTCTTTCGATTCCTTAAATATTAAAAGCAAGTCCAACAAGACTTTATATTAACAAAAAAACTTCTCTTTTTTTCACAAATTTTCGTCAATAAGTTTTCATCAATAACTTTTTTAATAATAAAGATGAACTCTTTAACGGAAAAGT
Organism: Glyphotaelius pellucidus; assembly: GCA_936435175.1. NCBI lineage: Eukaryota > Metazoa > Arthropoda > Insecta > Trichoptera > Limnephilidae > Glyphotaelius > Glyphotaelius pellucidus. Next base: position 8,853,188 of record OW386545.1, on the reverse strand, counting down.
TATTGAAGAAAATTGCATTTATAAGCACAATAAAGACCGAATAAATGTACAGTTTTTCGTATCGTCATTTCGTTCATGCCAGAAAAAATATTTTATATAAAAAAATAAGATGATGAAAATGGCACAAGGCTTACATATTGTATTGGTTTCTTAACTAGAAAGTAAATCATATTTAACGACCGTTTCTCCATCATCAAACTGCGTTTAGAAAATTCTCGTATATACCTACATTTTTTTAAAGCATTTCGATTGTCAGATTTGTCACAGCGAATTTCACGGTGTTGCGTTCGATAATACTAGAGGTATTTTCTCTATGATATTAAACTGTATTTAGTACTCTCAATAAATATAGATACGCAGAATATTTTGAAATTTATGGAGAGCATTTCCGGTATACCCGTAGATTTGTGATTTTTAAAATTTATTTCACAAATGTTATTTCTCAGTAAATTTTTCACAGGTGAAAGAGTCTGGCAAAAAACCTTAACTGAAATCGATGAACTGCTAACGAATATATATTTCTTTTTACGTTAACTCCCCACAGGAGACCTTGAGGAACATAATTTCCTTCAGGGACAGTTTCATATTTGAGGATGCTGTATGGAGGGTCTTTTTGTGGAAAGGAAGGAGTAGATCCATGTTGTAGAAAGGAGGAAACACAGAGGTCGGCGAATCGTTCTAGAACCGTGTTATTGATCTGAGTCGTAGAAGCGACCTGTTCTCATGTAACAAATTTTGAGCGCACGTTTGGTGTGTTTTCCGACTGTGCACCGGTGCCGAAGGAATCAATGACGCGGAGCATCTTCCGTTGAAATACTGGTAGATCAAGGACAACGTGCTCTAAAGATTGCAATCGATTATAACAAGAATCTATCAAACGGTCCGCCCATTTCTGCACAGAATCTAGGCTCTTTCAGGTATTTTTGGGCTCCAAACCAAAGGTGTCTTCCAAATTCAACCGCAAAATGCTTTTAAAATTTATTTTATTTTATAATCAAATAAAAAAATTATATAAATATTTTTAAAATTATATTTTAAAATCATATTGTGTAGT